>OX371214.1:5132500-6382500 GCA_947310845.1 Yponomeuta plumbellus | reverse complement strand
TTAGTGATGGAACTCGAATCAAAAATGACGATTCGAATCGACTCGTATCACCCGAAAGATGATTCGAATCGACCCTCGATTCGAATCAATATGTTGATTCGAATCAATATGTTGATTTGAATCAATATGCTGATTCGAATCAATATGTAGATTTGAATCAATATGTTGATTCAAATCATTATTATGATTCGAATCGATACGATGATTCGAATCAATACGGAGACATCATATGCATTGAAAATACTGATAAAATGTACCTATGAAAATAATAATTTTCAATGTAAATGTTTCAATACACCCTATTATTTTCCATTTCAAAATTTAGTTATTATTTTAATAAGTAAAGGTATGTGTCCGTTATATGAAATTTATTTATATAATTATTTATTCAACACTGATTTTCTTTCACACACCTACAGTACTTAAGGTCACAAATTTTTGATACTAGAAGCATGTAATGTAATTTTTTTTGTCAACGCTTTTTCGTTATCACCGTGTTAAAATGTCTTCTGAAAAAACTTATCCAGCACAACTCTTTCACTTATTCCACTCTGACCAACTGAACTATGAACTAAAACTATAAATAAAAAATAAAATAATAAACTCACGCCCGTTATCCCCGAAGGGGTAGGCAAAACTCTACTACTATTTTTATTTCTAACAGAGATATGAGGTAGTTTTGGGAAGTATTTGTGTTGAATGGTTTTGAAATGTGTTTAAGATGGTATTGGAATATTCTTAAACCATAATTTATCCTTGCACATTATTTGATTTGTGATAATGTTTAGCAAGGTTTTGGACTGTATTTAGTATTATTTAGAAATCATCGATAAAAAAACATCCCAAACGCATCCCAAAACCATCCTAAAACATACCAAAACCATCCTAAACATATCCCTAAATCATTGCTAACATATTTCAAAACCATTCCAAATACATACTAAAACGCCTTAAGCGGTCGTCTGCGGCTATGTCCATATTTGCACAAAACAATAGATCTCCTGAGATACAGGTCCCCACCTAGTTCAGAAGTCAGGGCACAATGATGTATTGTAAACAAATTTAATTTTATTTGTGTTCAAACAAACAATTATCTTATCTTATCCTAAAACTATCCCAATTATACCCCCAAACATTCTAAACACATATCAAAACTGTCCCAAACACATGCAAAAACCATCTTAAACACATCCCAAAACCATCCTAAATTCATTTCAAAACCATCTGAACACATCCTAAAAAAACAAATAATACATCCCAAACACATTTCAAAGCGATCAAAACAAAAAGTTATAATCGAAAGTAGGTAACAATAATGCAGTGGAATGTGGAATGGAAAGAACCAGTTGACAAGTTCGGTTGGTCAGAGTGGACTCAGCCCTTTAAACACCAATTCACTTTAACCACTTTCTACAAAACTTCATAGTTTAACATAATAAAAAGTTAATACCTTATCAGTAACATAGAAGCAAGACAAAACTAAAACAATAACTGTTTAAAAAAAAAACTTCAACAAATCCTACTTGTCTCATCGGTCAGGTAAGATTGCCGCACAATGAATGATTCGAGTAAAAAAACTGATTCGAATCCACAATTTGATTCGAATCAACAAACTGATTCGAATCAGCGATCTGATTCGAATCAACTACTGATTCGAATCAACTACTGATTCGAATCAACTACTGATTCGAATCATCTCGACCATTCGAATCAAGCTGTGATTCGAATCAACTAAAATTCTCATTCAAATCAAGTTTTTACCGTCGTGATTCGAATCATTCGAATCAAAGGTGATTCGAGTCTCATCACTAACAAAGTTTGACATTCAACATAGGTAGAGTTCGTGCCACGAATGGCTTTTATTGTTATGGCCTTAACGATTTTACCGTGGGACTTGTTTGGTGAAACGATCTTTACCTAGTCCTAAAATCTGTTAGTGATCTGTGAGCATAGTGAAATAACAACAACGCAACCATGATTTCATCGAGTTTACATGCAAAATATATCAATTATCATTATTCGAGAATGCAAAAACACGTCAATAAAGACCGCCGGAAAGTCGAGGATTCGTGTAGGTACCTACCCAGTGAAATAAACATACGAAAAACTTGGCTCAAACTTGCCAATAGAGACCCCGATTCTTTATCGACTGAAACTTGGGTGTATTTATGTGAAGATCACTTCAATGTAAGTCCTGTAATATCAATGTACACAAACTCGTTTTAGCTGTAATAATGCTTGGTTTGATTTGGTTTGATTTTGGCAAATCGGTATTATCTGCTTCCACGAATCCAGCGTCCATGATTGCGCTTATCAATAAAATGATAATACACTAACTGCACAAGAAGAGTTTTTGCAAAAACACTCCAAATCCAATCCAAATCACCATCGAACCTACGCACGCACGACTGACAGATGTTTGTTTACAACCAAAGGTGCTTTCAAGATGGCGGATAGTGTTTTCACCGTTCCGATTTAAAGGCGAAAAATATTTTTTTAATTAGCAAATTTTGCAGCCATCCTGCATATTTACCTAGCAAAGTCAATATATTTCGGTTTCTTACGTTAGATACTACAGGAAATATCAATTTATCGCGTCAAATTTGATACGAGGCAAGTAGCGTATTATAATTTAATAAAAGTAGGATCAAGAAACAAGTAATCTACTAAAATCTATCTATCTCTATCTCTAATATATAAAAATCTCGTGTCTCAATGTTAGTGCGCATACTCCTCCGAAACGGCTTGACAGATTTTGGTGAAATTTTATATGTATGATCGGTAGGTTTAAGAATAGGTTGTTATCTATTTTTCAAACCCCTATCTGGCAAAACAACGTTTGCGCGGTCAGCTAGTCTAATATATAAAATTCTTATGTCTCAATGTTAGTGCGCATACTCCTCCGAAACGGCTTCACCGATTTTCATGAAACTTTACGTGTATGTATATTCGATAGGTCTGAGAATAGGTTGTTATCTATTTTTCATAGCCTTATCTGGCAAAACAACGGTATCCGTTACAAGGGGGATACCTCATGAAAAGGAAAGTAAAAAACATTTAATTCCGACGTATTACAAATTTAAAAAAACACATAAAAATGGGTACACAAAATTTTGTCAACATCTCTTGATCGTCATCGAGATTACTTTTAATTACTAAAACAATCAATGACGTGACTTGAGTGACGAGCGGGCGTGCCGTCCACACGCTACACTAGCGTGTCGTGTCCCTGTGGAGAGTGTTGAAGCGACCGTTGTAAATGCTGTCTAGATCAGCGGTTCTTAAACTTTTAAGACTGTGGGACAAACAAAAAAAAATCTACAGAAAAAAGTTTTACGGAACGTCTGGTCAAATTCAAAACTTGACTTCACTTTAAAGCCTCTGGAGGCACCTACCACCAAAGACCCAAAATAATACTTGTACTTAAGAAATTTGTTTGGCCGTCAAAATAATGCAACGATTCAGTGATATTGTGATTCGCGGAGTCCCCCCTTTTCCATGGAGGTCTTGGGTGGCGCGAAACCCACTTAGGGAATCGCTGGTCTAGATAATGACTTAGCTTGGGTCAGCAAAGCCGGCCGCGCTGCTTGAAGGTTGATTCTTTCCTGCCATCACTCCCGCCTGAGTCTCTCGCCGCGCTGCACACAGGCTCTATTATTAAATTAAGTTTTTTTTTCGTACGATGCGCGGCGTCTGAATGCAATTTTTTAATATCGATATCACGGCCGCGGGTCGCTCCCGGGTTATCGGTGCATTGTTGTATTTTATATTTTCATTAAAAAATAAGGCGATAAGTTTGTTCTCGTCGACGATGGCCGATAGGCAGTGCGAGGCTGGCCCGGTGAAAGCGTACATTATGAGTGATCTGCTGAAGAAGCTGGACGTGGACGCGACCAACGATCTGGTGAAGGCCGTCGTGGCTGTCGTCGGGTTCTACGTTGGCCTTTTCTATCGTATGTACCTTTTTTTGGTTTATATTCTAGCAAGAGTCACCTCTTGCATTGGACGGGACTACCCTATAAGTGTGGACTCTGTAAAATGTACACAATATTTGTAAAGTAACCCGACTCTCTTACTTTCTACTCATCAATACGAACGACGTTATTATGGGAACAATTCTTAAATCTTACATAAAAAAATCTGCTGTTCCATACATTTTGTTCAGTAGGTATCAGATTTTAGTAATGTAGAGCAAAATGTACGATCCTTTAAGTGTCTTTTACATGGAGTTATTAGATTTCATTTACAAAATGTTAAGTACCTATAAGTTCTTTTTTATGTGTGAAGTACACTAGAGAGCAATATTAAAGGTTCACTGACAAAATCTTTCTCGAAATTCTCAGCGTGCTAGAGCTTCATAAGATAAAAATGTGTAGTATAATAAATATAATGAAGGCCAATACTTTACTACGTATTATAATACAATTTTAATATAATCGCTTGCATACTACTAACACTATAGTGTTCTATTAATACGAGTACTAATATTTATGTAAGTAAACTAGATGTCCCGACAAACATTGTTTTGCCAAATTAATTAGGGGTATAAAAAATAGATAACAACCTATTCTTAGACCTTCCAAATATACACATAAAATTTCACCAAAATCGGTCAAGCTGTTTCGGGGGAATTTACATTAACACTGTGACACGAGAATTTTATATGTTAGAAGTACACGTACTTCTGGTTGGAGTTTATTTATTATAAAATTCACCTTTAATATAGAGCAACCTCTGGAAGGACTATAATCTCATAACTATGGAATATTTAGCTTCCAGAGCTACAATGTTTTGTACTGTTTTCTCTGAATAAACAGTTAAAAAAATGTTATTATACACTTACATATTTTTTTATTAATAATCTTATTGCAATTAAACTTACCGTACAATACGGACTAAATACCAAAAGCATGTTGTACCAATCAACCGCAAGAGGGGTAGCAAAGAGTTGGCAGGCGTGGATAAAAAATATATTTTCTTATCTTCTATTTATTGCTGAATCGAGGATTCTCACACTGAACCTGATTCGGTGCTCGACAGTGTAAATTTTATGTACCGATTACTGCTTCGAGAAAAGACCTTATTAATACTAAGAGCAATAATGCAACATAGCATTATAAAGTGATTTAGCTTGACACCAATAGTTCTTATTAGTCGGCAAAGAATAATCGACCGACGATGGAATATTACAATTTCAAACATGAGTGCATTTTCTGGATTCTTCCCTCTTAGTAACTTGACCTCTGATGGCGTATAATATTAACTTAATTCCGGATTCGCTTAGCTCTGCGTATCAGAGCGAAACCTGGTCGTACTCTTCCGACAAACAATCGTGTAAGACAATCCGGAATCAAGCTAAAAATACGTAATGCTTCTGCATACATACGTATATTACATAATACATCATACATTATTATATTCTGATAAATAATACACATTGATTACGTTGATACAAATAAAGTTAATACCGGTGAATACATAATCATCATCATCATCAACCCATTATGCCCCCACCGAGGGGCACGGGTCTCTTCCCTGAGGAAGGTATAGGCCATACTCCACCACGGGGGCCAAGTCCGGATTGGTGGAGGCTTGTAAGACTAGTGGCTGGCCTTACTGTCAGAAGTTTTCAAGCCGCAAGGCCTCTGACTTGGCCTCTGAGTTGAATAAATAAACAAATTCAATTAAATATTGTTTTATTAATTTCATTTATCGATTCCTACCTAACTGTAAATTACGAATTTGCTCAAATATCTTGCCGTGATAAACAGTTAGTAACAAATAACTGCATTGCGTGCGTTACATACGCTCGATTTTAAACTTTTCTTGGCTCTTTTGTTAAATTTCATTCATAAATGCACGCTTTTTTTCAGCTTCACGTTTAGCCGGTTTGTTTTTGTTTGTTTATACTTCACGCACGGCACTTAAATGCTGTCAAATTTAAGGATTATGAGCGGTGCGGATTGTTATGGGATTTTCAACTTTGATACGACTGTCCGAGCGGTTCCGTGCTTCACAAGGCACGTTAAGCAGTTGGTGCGCCGGTTGCCGTCGATAGATGGCAGTCGTTAAGCCAATTCGGAGGCCTTAGGTCGGCTTGAAAACTTCTGACAGTAAGACCAGCTACTAGTCTTACAAGCCTCCACCAATCCCGACGTGGCCTCCGTGGTGGAGTATGGCCTATATGTACCTTCCTCAGGGAAGAGACCCGTGCTCCTCGGTGGGGACATAATGGATTGATGATGATGATGATGATGATGATGTTGTAGTGGGCCTTGGTAGTGGAGTGTAAAGCCTTTGATATGTCATCGAACATTTCTTCCACTTCATTGTCCGAGTGCGTCGAGGTCGGTGCGTAAACCTGCACAACCTTGAGGTTATACCTCTTGGTTAGCTTAATGACGAGGTACGCAACCCTGCTCGACACACTTGACACTTCTACAACGTTGTCACAGAGAGCTCTATTTACCAGAAACCCTATGCCACCTTGAGCTAGCTGGTCTCCCTCTCGAAAGTATAGCAGGTGGCCTGATTCAAGGGTTACGGTGTCCTCCCCCTCTCTTCGGACTTCAGATAACCCAAGAACATCCCACTTTATCTTCTCGAGTTCGACTTCCAGATCGTTATATATAATTAACAGGTATTCTTCTATGTGGGACAATGATCTACTGACAGTTACAACATTGTAGAGGACATAAGGCGTGATTTTTAGCGAAATTATATATTCTGATATTTGGGAAATTTAAAAATCTAAGAAAAAAATTGTCGGATAAATGTTGTGTCCAAACAAATTTTCGTTTTCGGTGGTCTTCAAAAATAAACCTGTTTGTTTGACGACAAAATAGGTACGAGTATGGTTTTAATTACTCAAATAATTAGAACAGACAAAGAACTGTAGAACAACAAAGATACAACTTAGTATGTCTGATGTAATAAGAAAATATGAAGACCTATCTCATTTGTAACAAGTATAAAAGTAAAGTTTATCTGTGACATGTACTTGTTTTTCTTATAAAAAGAAATGAATCTTCGTATAAAAATTTCGCCAAAATGCTCTTACGACGAAGTTAAAGCCGGTTTATAGCAGGAACTCCTCTCATAGACCGCCCTTAACTAAATGCAATGAATTTACGGATATTTTAAATATACTTTTGTATCCCTACATAATTCCAGTTTCCGAAATTGTTAATTTTGGAATCACATTTCGTCATACAAAAACTTAGTGCAGGATGAAAAAATATGCCTTGAAAATCCGCATTCAAATTACTACATTTTAGCCGATTGAAGCCGAGTTTTCATCTAGTTGTTATTATAAATAGTACTTAATGCAATTTTGTGATTAACAAGTGATGACAGGCAATGATGACTCAGATGCTCAGACAATGAAATAAATGTGTACGTATTGTAACTCTTACACGAAAGACTTAATGGAATTACATGTGTTATAAAAAGTGCGTATAATTTATTGCGGTTTCATTAAAATGAGTGTCTTCAATTGAATTTCCACAATCATTACTATCAACAAAGCACCGTTTTTTCTAACGATAATGCTTGGTGATAAAAACACGTTTGACTGATAACACTAAATTATTGTTTAAATTAAACGCTGTTTTTTATCGTTTTCGTATGTTTTTTAGCTATACAAGTGATCATGAACTTGATATTGTGAAAACATTCCGGTCAATTTCAATGTCGCCGTCTCTCACTATCAATGAAATTATCATCCTGCGGTTATCGAAACAAAGCAGAATATAAGTATTTCTAAAACCGAATTGGGGATATGTTCTGGAGCATCGGTAGGTTTTAGTGGTTTTTGGGGTTCCGTACTCAAAGGGTAAAACGGACCCTATGACTGAGACTCCGCCGTCCGTCCGGCCGTCTGTCACCAGGCTGTATCTCGTGAACCGTAATAGTTAGGCAGTTGAAAATTTCACAGATGATGATTTCTTATGCCGCAAAAAACCATATATTTTAGGAATGAAAATTATAAGGTACTTTCCGTTGACTTAGAACTATGAGATTTGGCAAGTACATATGTACATAACCTCAAGCCCGTAACCCAGATGGGTAGGCAGATACAAAGGGCTGCCACTTGCCACGATACAGACGCACGTTTCGCACGTAATATAGTAATTTACCACAAGTGCAGGGAAAAATCTAAAAACTATACTTTTGTTATTTACCAAAAATCGCAAAATTATATTAGTCATATCATAGCAGTTCGGGAAATGCTTGGAAAAACAAATTTGAACGGAACTCTCGTTGGGCGGGTCTAACTCGCACTTGGCCTTTTTTATCTTACATACTTATAGGTACTCTCAGTATTCATTTGATTATCTGCCATGCGAAAAAAGAAAAGAACTGGCTTACAAAATTACCCCTATTTGTATCTAAATAAAGTTCAATTTGTGTAACGGTGTTCTCTATAGCGAATTAAAAATGTTTGAAATGAATTAAATTTCAATGAATCAATTTTTCGTCGAAGTTGGGTTCTGAGAGTGTGTCACTTTGGATACAACCCGTCAGCTCTACATGCAATACACCATTTTCCAATTTTGTTACTTTAAACTCCAAACCTAAAGTTTTATACTTTATGAAGAGGTAAACATACATTAATTTACAGTCCAGACGAATAAAAAATGACCTTCATCATCCCCTACAAGCGCTAGAGTTGGTTAAGTATGTATTTAGCAATTACGTGCACCTGCAACTTAGGGTTGCCAACGCACTAGCCACTTAAAAAACGTATATTTTTTAAGACTAACATTTTTTATAAAAAAAAAAATTAAATTTTTTAGTTGTCTGTTCCCTGGCGGAGTGCGAGCAACCCCAACAACACTTTTTAAAAACACATGATTTCTTTTTTTGGTGACCAGTGCTTTTTTGAAGCAACCCTAACAGTATGTATCAAAGATGTGCGTTTTTCTTTTTTTGTGGCCTGTGCGCGTGACGGAGCGACCCTAAGATGGAGCTTTAAAGAAAGCGAGTGATCAAGTATGTATTTGCCTCGTCGCTATATGTATAATATAGCCAATATTGTGAGACAAAGAGGCAAATAGTAATTCAGTCCGGTTGTAAATTAAATTTATTATAGCCCGCTAAATTTTAGCGTGCTATAATAAAATTATTTTTGTTAAAAACTTTGATAAAAACATTAATAGAATAAATCTTTCTTCTCCGCAGAATCAATTAATTTTGAACTAAAAACTTTGATGTTCGTTAAGTGAACATATTCGTTTTTTAATGAAAGTCTAGACCACTGAAACACTTTCAAGACGAATTTGAAGTCAGTTTACGACGAAGTTATAGAGCAACTTTAACTTCGTTTTGAGACTATTTTAGAAATGAACTTACAAAAACTCTGATTGTTTTAATGCCAAAAAATACTGCATTCGATTTTTTTATTGAATACCGGCGAACCCCCTAACTTCGCCTGGATTTTCACATGTTTGCTCTGAACTTGGGAGGTTTCTGAAACAGAAATGTATAAAAAACTATTCTATCCATTTGTGGCTATGCTACCAGAGCATTGAAACTGTCATTTCCTACCTGTGTTTTTTTAATTATAAAATGTGGTTACATATATTCTATGCGATGGGCCATACTCCCTTACTTCGCCTGCCGAAGGTTTTCTGCGAAAATAATGAACCGTTGTTGATATATTTTTAGCGATAGCAAGACACAACCAGAAAGGCGAAACTGAACCTTATAGTAAAAAATAAGGTAGGCGAAGTTAGGAACCACTGTGAAGTACTCTCCATACATTCACTAATTTTGCTAGGCTTGCCAAAAACATTTTGGTTCATAATGTCCATATGCCAAAATGTCCACAGAATATCCATATCCCAGAATATCGAAACACATACCCGAGTGTCTTAATATATACCATAGGTACTGTCTATTTTAATTTATTCAAGCAAAACTATTTGGTGAATTAAAGAAAAGCAGCGGTAGTCAATAATGATATTTTAATCAAAATTAGACGAAAGCCATAAAATCCTTATGAAGGTATAATATCATGTTGCAATATGAATAAGTGAACGCAGGCATGGTCTCAATCTCTCTCTTCTCTCTTCCTGGTCTTTAATCCCACATGATGGTGGGGTCAGCCTTCCTTATCTTCTCCCTCCACTTCGCCCTGGTCCCGGTATCTTCTTCGGAAGCATCGCACTCTATGAGGTCTTTTTTCACTACGTCCATCCACCTGGTTTTCGGTCTTCCTATGGATCTCCGTCCGGGAACGGACAGAAGTAGCACATCGTTTCCAACATAGTCAGGGGGTTTTAACTCTTCTTAGACAACGAACATTGAAGCCAACAATACCGCAATTTTCAATATTTATCTCTCCGTGGTATTAAGTAGACTCTATGGTGGAAAATTTTACTGAAACGTAGTCTCCAACGTCAATGCTTTTTTTGGTAAGGTCTTCTTTGTCAGTCCTTTGAGCTTTTTCTTGGAGATCTGTTTCATGAGAACAGAATTTCTCCATGACTCGAAGGTATCTGACTAGAATCATAGGCGTCGATCATTAGCTAATTGGTTATCCTTATTTATTTTCGAGGTGCTTGTCTTTTTTTCCTGTTTGACCACGACAACATGTATTAGTTAATCGACTTTTGTCCGAACGACATTAGACATTATATCAGTTATCCAAAAATTTTTTATTTTTTTATTTGGAGCTATATTCAATGGTCTTTGTAGTGATTCATTTATTTTCCGAACACATAAAGATGTCAGTTTCGACTGAAGCACAAGTTTGAATTTTGCTTTCTTCAAGTGTCATTGTGGGCATGGGAGTGTTCTTTTTAGGGTTCCGTAGCCAAATGGCAAAAAATGGAACCCTTATGGATTCGTCATGTCTGTCCGTCTGTCACAGCCACTTTTTTCCGAAACTATAAGAACTATACTATTGAAACTTAGTAAGTAGGTATGTAGATGTATTCTGTGAACCGCATTAAGATTTTCACACAAAAATAGAAAAAAAATAATAAATTTTGGTGGTTCCACATACATAGAACTGAAACTCAAAATTTATTTTTTATCAAACCCATACGTATGAGGTACCTATCTATGAAAAAGTCTTCAAAAATGATATTGAGGTTTCTAATATCTTTTTTTCTAAACTGAATAGTATGCCCCCCTGTAACTTCTAAAATTATAGAATTATAAAACTAAAAACTATTTTATATGATTTACATGCAAACTTCCACCGAAAATTGGTTTGAACGAGATCTACTAAGTAGTTTTTTTAATACCTCATAAATCTTAAACCGCAATTTACATTCATTGAATTAACTCAAATATTATAATCATCCATCAAAGTTACAACGAACTACAAGAACTTTTATATTATGTTACTTGCTGCTACGGTACCCTTCATGGGCGAGTCCGACTCGCACTTGGTAGACTAAAACAAAACTTTTTTTTACATAAAAAAATGTAAAACCCTAAGGGCAAGCGAAGTTTGACTTCATGACGACTGCCGAAACTACCTAGGTACACAAAACTTTGCTAAATAATACAAACAATTTGAATAATTAACATGAATAAAGCGGTGGTGGCGTAGTGGGGTTGACCCTTGCTTCTCGATCGTGAGAGTCTGGGTTCGAACCACGCATGTACCAATGACTTTTAGTTACGTACATTTGTTTGTACAGCAACACCATTCGCTGATAAATTGTGCCCGGATAACGGCGACAGGCTTGCCACTTGTCACGTTTGGGACCTAATAAACTCGGCAAAACGTGGGTCCAGTTCTAGAGACTAGTGCCTCTGCCTACCCCTTCGGGGATAACGGGCGTGAGTTTATTTATTTTATTTTATTTTTTATTTTTAACATGAAAGAGGATCAGTTATTATGTCATAATAATCTGAAACCCTGTACTTTAGCACTATGTAAAATCAAAGTTCCTTTCTCACCAAAAAATATAAATTCGTTCTACCCGCGATAAATACAAAAAACGTAAATTTATACTGAAGTTAGCCACAATTAATTTGCAAAATATTGCCACGTGTAAAAATACGCTACTTGCCTCGTATCAAATTTGACGCGATAAATGGATATTTCCTGTAGTATCTAACGTAAGAAACCGAAATATATTGACTTTGCTAAGTAAATATGCAGGATGGCTGCAAAATTTGCAAATAAAAAAAATATTTTTCGCTTTTAAATCGGAACGGTGAAAACACTATCCGCCATCTTGAAAGCACCTTTGGCTGTAAACAAACATCTGTCAGTCGTGCGTGCGTAGGCTCTATTGTGACTCATACTTCTTTCGTAGCACGAACTCTACCTATGTTGAATGTCAAACTTTGTTTACAAACGTAGAGGACTTCAAACCATAGACAAAAATGGCGGACAGCGTTTTTGGCTGTTTAGCAAAGCAACGTTTTAAAATAATGTTTTTGTTGCTTTTAGGTCCTCAAAAAATATACCAAAATATTTTTTGGTCTAATGGAAGAGATATTTAGCATTTAAGACATCCTTGAAAAAAGAGTCAAGTAGCGGATTGCTACGTTTTAGTAGTTTTACGGGATTGCCAGCCTCATAAAGGATCGAAAGAATTACAACTACAAGATATTTAAGTTATATTATGTATTTTTTTTTATTGTGGAATAAAGTGTACTACAGAAATTATTTATAAGTAGGCGAAGTTAGGAGTTATAGACTTAGATAGGGGGTTTGACGGTACGTAAGATTTTGCCAGCCGGCGATGTCAAAAAAGTCAAAAACTTTCGTAAGCGTAGTGCTTACGAAAAAAAACCAAGCAAGTCAATTCGGCCCATATTCTACAACATGAGACTTTGCCCACATTTTCCAAAGCATGGGTGACCCTGTATCATTATAGGTAGCAGAAGTATTTAAAAATAAAAGGAACTGCCGGAACACCTGCCTCATCAATGTAGCACCGGGCTACACTGGATAGGCTAGACTCCTTATGTATAGTCTTGGCTTGGCTATAATGACTACGTTCGCGATAAGTGAACTTAACTTGAACGCATGAAAAATGTGGACGTTTTCTTATAGACTCGTTTCGATGAGGTAAAAATGCAGCAAACATCAAGTTAGGTATGTGTATTGTATATAGGGTGTAACAAAAAACTCAATTTTTTCGAAAATCTGGTAGTAGTATTTGATGACAAACACTGATATGAGACTTTTATATATCAACAAGCTGACTCGGCAAAGATTATTTTGCCATATTGCTTAACCTACGACCTATCCTCAGATCTACCAAATATACCTATGCAAAAAAATCTTCTAATATATTGTCACAATGTTAGTGCGCATACTCCTCCGAAACGGCTTGACCGCTTTTGATGAAATTTTATATGTATGTTTGGTATGGAAAAAAAAAATACATGGCGAAACAACGTTGGTCTGGTCAGCAGTCATTATATAAATATGAAGGTCGGTAACAAACATTGCGTCACAATTTTTTTATGTATATCAAATCAAAAATCAAAATTAAAATTGTTTTATTGAGCAGTACAAAACTTAACAATTTATACAGTAACTCTGAACCCCAAACTAAATTAAATTGTATCTTGGGGCTCAGTGATCCATTCAGGGTGATCTTAAATATATCACAATTATAATATTTTATATAAAATAAAAATAAACGTGCACACAGCGAACTATTATGGTTCAAATCCTTTATTTAAGATAAAATAAACATATGCTAATTATAATATTATACATACATACATAATATATTATTTTATATAAATACGAAATTAGATAATGGACTATTACATAAAAATATATATATTACATTGAAATAATTTTTTTTATATTGCGCTTATAGTGTGTTTATATTTTTCTTTTCACCCATATCGATATTGGGCGGTCGTTCTTCTCTCTAAATTGTTTGTCCGGTTAAGTCACCTGCCTTTAACAATTCACTAAGCGCCGCACTGCAGTTACTTTTGACATTTAATATTTTTTTCTGCAAGGTGTACGTACCTTTAACGTATATTCGCATTAACTTACCCATTGATGGAAAAATGCTCCTGATTGCCTCAACTCCGCTTTCGCATTCGAAGAAATACATACAATTAACGACGATACAACGATACAACGAAGAAATACATACATAAAATAAGGAAGAATAAGGATTTTTTTACGTAAGAGATACAGTTTGTCCATCGATGTAACAATGCCCCTGATCGCTTTAACTTAGATTTTCATTCGCATTCGAATATCAAAAGGTAATATTTCTAATATAAGAGATAACAAGGTGTAACAAAATCGTGGTTTAGCGTAATATGTAAAAAATACGGGCAAGTGTTTGTCGGGTAACGCGCGGCGTAGGGTCCGTAGAAGGGTCCGAAGGGTTGTGTTAAGGGGTATTTACACGGGTCGATTTTAGCCGTGCGGCTTGTCGCTTTACAAATCGCCTCATTCAGTCGCATCGCTTGCCTATTTACACAGGTGACTAAAATAGCCTGTGGCTCGGTCATTTTCTTCCAAAATGTTGAGCAGAATGGGTCGCGGTAGTGGAACAAATAACGTGCGCGAATAACACCCTCATGCGGCGTGCAATTGCCTGCAACTGAGTGCGTATACTGAGTTTTGTCGTTCACTTTCGATAGCGAGAGCGTTTGCGTTTTGCATAGGAGTGACAAAGCGCGCCATCTATTTGTCTCTCTGTTACTCCTATGCAAATCGCAAACGCTCTCACTATCGAGAGTGAATGAAAAAACTCAGTATAAGCACTCAGATCGATTAAACACGGTCGATTTTAGTCACCGTCACGACTTTTTGCCGCACGGCAAAAGTCGGCAAGCACCCAACTTTGGGGCCTGCGATTTTAGTCACTTGCAACCTAGCCGAATTGCTATTTAGACGGTCGATTTCAGCCGTGCGGCAAAAATTGTGCGGCATTAGTCACCCGTGTAAACCCCACATTAGAGTTATTTAAGCTAAGATTGTACAACAAAGCATTAACAGCATCTAGGTCCAGGTACCTATTACTAATTAAATTGACACATACTGGGCACAACGACAGATAGTGTTTCTAGGTCGTGAATCACTCGTCTGAGTGATGACATCTCTACTGGCAGACGATTTGCACGCGCTAGGTACATAGGAGTGTGCTTTGGACTTTCTTTTGTACTGCCCCTTTTATCTCCCTCCGTTCCCTCTTTGCAACATTTTTATCTGACTCATTGGCCTATGAATGGATAAACGGATTTATAATAAGTTTCCCGACGATTTCCTGTGCCACAATTGGACTAAAATAAAAGCGAGTATTTAAATTGAAGAGAAAAGTGATCAAAACGATGTCAAAAGATTATTTCTGACGAAAGTACGTTTTATATGAGTGTGGTATAGACGAAGGTTCCGTTCACGTGATCGTATCTCCTTCAACTGCCAAAAATTGCATTTTAGTCTTTAGTCATTTCCTCTCCCACCTAACTTTCGATCTTTTTTACCAGGAAATGTACGTAACTTTAGACGTAGTGGGACTAAAATTATGTATAAACTAGCTTTCGCCCGCGACTCCGCGAATCCGCGTGGTCTTAAATCTTGCAACCCCGTTCACTTTGGGCTGGGCGTTGATGAGCGAGTCAGTCAGGACTTATATTTCAGAAAATTATATTTGTATAGATATCGCGTATCCTTTTAGGTTACTTCTGAGGCCCAATCATGCTACCAAATCCCATCGGAATCCTGACGTTTGGGACAGGGATTTTTTATATATTTTTAAACGATTATATAAGTTATTAGATGCGAAAAAAAATATTACGTTTGCACAATATTGTTAAATAAGCTCAAAAATTTTTGTTGAAACTAATATCCCTAGCGGACTATTTAAACGGCCGCCATTTTGGCGCGCTTAGGCTGTGACGTCATCGTGAACTCAGTGTAAATAAACAACGAAGTGTTCAATTCAATTGTCAATAAAAATGAGTGCTAGACATCAACTTATTACAATGGAGGAGCAAACAAAACCATATTACAAATATTGTATTGTTCCTATGTGCGAAAATAACAATAATTCGGATGTAAAATCCGAATTATTTGCAAAGTATTTTCCGTCATTGTAGCGTGTTTTCATTTACAAGGAATCACTGCTTTTATGTAATATTTTCTAAGGAACACTAACGGTACATAAGCAAAAACACCGGCAAAACAATGTAACTAAATACAAACAAACGCGAATACAGCGCGAATCCGACCAAATTTAGTAGTCCCAAAGTATCTCGCACGAAATAGGGTTTTTGTGCCTAATGCACTTATAAGGTGTATTCGCAGTGTAATGCATTTCATCGCATTTCGGAATATACCCAAAGTGAACGGTGACGTCACGTTTCGTTCCGCCAATAGCTTCGCGTTTTGGAAATTTGCGAGGGAATTTGAAAAACACCACTTTTATCTAGCAAAATTTAAATATCAAAACAACCTTATAAGAAAATTACGGGTATATTTCTCTAGCACAAAAGATTACACTTAATTTTATTTGTCCATTTCTTATTCACATGCATATTGTCTATTCCCGAGTCACGAATACGTCCCAGGAGAAAATCAGTGCTGTGGGTGCAAACCCCCAGCTAATACTGAGCTTACGGCCTTTTTCCGCTGCATCGATCTAGCCTGATGTATAAACGGGTAGAGTAAATAGCAGAATCAACTAGCATACTACTTTACCAGTTCCAAGTACTCATTTTAAGTAGAGTAACTGTTTACACGTAAATTTTAATTTTGTCGGTAAAGTTGTCACTAGGTACGAAACGTCCGTAATCGAGAAATTGTAAGAAACGCTGTGATAAACTTAACAGATTTATTATTAGAGGAGGTACAAAAGGGTGTCAATGAATAACAAAATAGGAAAAAGAGAATATGGACGAGAGACTGAACTTTGAGATCTCTTCTCGAGGAACTTCAGCATTACTTTTTTTTTAAGTTGTCTGAAGAGGATGTAAAAGAATGTAACCAACTAAAACCACTGTAACTAAAAGAATATACTAACCGTTTACATGGGTCGAGTATTTGGTAGAGTAGAGTGGACGCTGGAGTGGGGGAAGGAAAGTGGTAGAGTAGCTCGCCCACGTTGCTAGTTACTTTACTCTACCAAGTTTCAGTATTCTACCAATGCTGTTTACATTGGTATAGTTAGTATTCTACCGTTCTACCGTATTACTTTTGACGTATATGTTACCTTACTATTCTGTAAATTTTACTTTTCCTGTAATTATGTATTAGAAAAAAATAAATGGTTTTCGTCTTCTACTTCAATTACTATGGAATTTGTCAGTTACATGAGTGGAATCGTTCAGGATTGGATGCGAGTCCTTTTAGGAGCAGAGGCCTCTTGCTCGCGGTTTCTCGTACACAAGCTGTTATTCTACTGTTAACTAACAGCTGTCAGTTGGCCAAAGTGCATAAGAAAAATACGTTTGACAGCTGTTAACAGTAGATTAGCAAATTGTTAGCGTACGAGAAACCGGGCGTTAGAGGCCCAAAAGGCTAGATTGCAATCGTATAGGATTTGATGCGCTGGTCAGCCAGAGCTGTTTATTAGTCTGTCTGACTATAACCCCAAAGTCGAATATTAAGAAACATTAATGAATGGAGCAATAAAGAGTTAAATAATAACAATATACACAACATATCTATGTAGTTTGTAGTTCTGCTATCGATTGCATGGAGAGTTGGATCACTCAGTGATGACTCTGACACTGTCGAATGGCGCCCCATTAAAACACGATAAAGATATAAACAAGCAAATGATTCGAACAAAAACCCGACTGCTATACAAGATTCATCATGGTTACTATCCGCGGAGATAATTATTTTTTTCAACGGATCTAATCGCAACTGTGTGAATGAAGTTGTTTTATAAGTGTGACAATTTTGTGGTAAATAAAAAATAATAACTTCCACAACACGATCACTTGGCCTGCCTCCAAACTACGATACCCTGTGCTATGGTAACCAGGCACAAATGTACGATAGCTGTTTTGTACAAATGAACGAAACTTATATGTATGCTTTCTTTCTTTCAATAACTTATAGACTTAAGTAAGCACCTTAATTCCGGACTTTTCGGCAATTTTGGTTTTAGTTGCCGTAGTAACGAGTGTTCGCTCGTAGCCCCGGCTGCCTGAGTGATCTTAAACGATCACGAAGGTTAAGCAACATAGGGCGCGTTCAGTGCATGGATGGGTGACCGTCTATGACTAACTCTAGTGGCATTTTTCCGAACGGTTCCGTGCTTTGCAAGGCACGTTGAGCAGTTGGTGCCGCCTGCCGTCGATAGATGGCAGTCGTTAAGCCAAATCAGAGGCCTTAGGGCGGCTTGAAAACTTCTGAAAGTGCACCTCGGTGGGGATATAATTGGTTGATGACGAGTCTCGGGTAAACTGAGGTTGTGAGTAGATACCATCAATGATTCGTGCTGATACACGTCCTACGTAAAACGTCGAACGGTATCAAATTTTCTGCATAAATCTATTAGCATCGCAAGTCATCAATATATATTTTTAAAGATATAAACCATAATAAGCACACCCGTCAATATGTTCATCATACAGTATGACCCGCTGTGCTCATAAAAGGAAAGCAGGATTTGTATGGACAAATAGACATTCTATTTAGTCCGTATTTTAGATTCTAAAAAAATATTGGATACGTATTTTTTCTTTTTTTGATTAAACAAAAAATAACAAAGATATTGCCCATTAAAGTTACGTGTGACGTCACTCCGTGCTATAAAATGCAGCACGGCGTGACGTCACACGTAACTTTAATGGGCTATATATCTTTGTCATTTTTGGTCTAATTTACAAATAAAAAAATACGTGTCCCTTACTTTTGAATAATCTAAAAGACGGACCAATTACATTTTTTAGGGCAACTAGCCCATTGTCTACAAAGGACCTGAAAAATCCGTGGTACTGACATACATATGCGCGAAAAGTACAACAACATCTTCCTTTAGTAATCGGATAAACACATTAACGTGTCAACACACGTAGGTAGTGATAATATACAGTCCAGTATTGACGGCTTTAAGCGTGGTTGCCGCGTGCACTGGGGTCATGCGCGCATGCGCGGTAGACGGCCAATAGACGGCTGATAACGCACCCGGATATCGGCGCGGGAGTCGATACCGTAATGTAGGTCGGTGCCGGGGCAATGTGTCTCGGTTTCGTGCTAATGTCCCAGCAAAGGTAGTACGAGGACGCGAGTCGCGCGCGACAACGTCAAAAGTCGCGACTTTCCAGTACATTAACTGTCAAATTCTGACGACTTAACTCCTCGACTCGCGTCCTCGTACTACCTTTGCAGGGTTTGTTCGCAAGTGTCATAAGAACATCGCATCGCAGCGACATAGAAATCAGAAATGTATTTCAACGTAAGGAGTTTACATTCTGTTTGTTGAATGTCATCATCATTATCATAGAATAGAATACTCTTTCTTTGGCACATAAAATTCCAAAAATAAATAAACTTTACATAATAATACTAACAATTATTACATGCATATGTACCAAAAAGGTCTCCGCTCAGCTTTATGCCATGGCGCTGATTTTCAGCGGATGCCTTACACTTACCTATATAGGTACTAACTAATACTAGCTGACACCGCAACAACATCATCATCATCATCATTCAGCCACAAGAAGTCCACTGCTGGACATAGGCCTCCTCCAAGGATTTCCAAAAAGACCGGTCAGAAGCGGCTTGCATCCAACCAACGTCTTCCTGCCACTTGGATGAGATCGTCTGTCCATCTTATGGCTGCTCGTCCTACGCTGCGCTTGCCGATGTGTGGTCTCCATTCCAGAACTTTTCGGCCCCATCGGCCGTCAGTTCGGCGTTGAATGTCAATGTACTTGTAATGTTACTTGTAACGTTGAATGTCAATGTACTTGTAAATTAAATAAATAAATAAATGTTAGGCGCTGCCTTGGGACGAAAACGTGGTGAAAAACTGGTCAAGTCCGAGTTGGACTCGCGCACGAAGGGTTATAATAAAAAAATAAATAATAAACTCACGCCCGTTATCCCCGAAGGGGTAGGCAGAGGCACCAGTCTCTAGAACTGAACCCACGTTTTGCCGAGTTTATTAGGTCCCAAACGTAACAAGTGGCAAGCCTGTCGCCGAAGGGTTCTGTACCATTATCTGTAACAACGGCAAAAAAATCACGTTTGTTGTATGGGAGCCCCCCTTAAATATTTATTTTAATTTAATTATTTATTTTTTAAAGTACATAGTACTTACTGTCAGAAGTTTTCAAGCCGCCCTTAGGCCTCTGACTGGGCTTACCGACTGCCATCTATCGACGGCAGCCGGCACCAACTGCTTAACGTGCCTTCCGAAGCACGGAACCTGCATAGGATATTAGATTTCATGTTCTTAAAGATCCTACGATATAATCTGGATGAATGTCTGCGTCTAGACATTCATCCAGATGTCTTCTAACAATATGTTTATCATGATAGGTACTGCGCATTATCCAGATTTTGATCTCTTTGGCCCGGATACACCATCGTCGTTCATTCTGTACCTACTATTATTATTTATCAACCGTGGTATCAGTTTTAATAATAAAAAAAAAGACAATTTTCCGTTCGTCTGTTTGCGTTGATATGGGAATCAATGCCCTATATATCCTGTTGGACTTGGTACGGTCCCAATGACCGATAGTGACGGCGCACCTTTTATTGATTAACATGCAATTACAACATTGATGTTTTCTATTAGATTTTATTCCTTAAGTGCGCACCAAATGCTGAGCTATTCTAATGCGCCGTGTTACTTATTTTTGATATGTTTTTCATAATTTATTTTGAAAATATTGTCCATTTGAAGAAAGTGATTTCTGTATTTTGCAGTTTTATTCATTACGTCTATTTTTAATATTTCTCTAAAATGTTGGTGTTTGTGACGTTATCAGAGCATGATTAGTCATTACCTTACAAAAAAAAATACAAATTACATTTGTTTTTTTTTTTATATATGTAAGGCAAGGCATAGGATTCATACTTATACTGTGTTTGCTGACGTCGTAGAAAATTTAAAGTCTATGTGTTTTATTGAATATCTTAAAAAGTATAGACTTATTTACAATTCTGATAAATAGAAATCGTACTGAAAGCATATTCTCGAAATAGTTTTGAGATTACAGTTCATGTTAAAAAAATCACCATGGCCTTGTCTGTAAAATTCCATACTAATTTGAGAGTTACACGAGAAATCGGTCAGCATAAAGGCCCCAGGGGGATTATTTGGATTTTTTGGGCACGATTAAGCCCCTTGGTGGCACTAAATCCTGACGGGATACTGATGTTAGCGGTTGCAAATGAAATTTTGAAGTTATTTAATAATTGAAGTTTTCTTCGCCGAAGGAAAATAAGGAATATTTTCCTTAACATATTCCTTCTTTTCCTTATCATTCGGCGTAATTTCTTCATACCTTTGGTCTGTCTGTTTAATGCAAGGCAGCGAAAATTCGGAGGTTATTGAAATAGAAGATTTATCAAATTCCTTTATCTAGTTTTATACCTCAAACATTAATATTTTAAACTGTATTCCGGATACACTTAATTGACTTTTTGTCAGTTAATGTCGGTGGAGTCCGATCACCGGTTCATTAATATTTTGTAATTTTAAATCGATGTCTCTAAAATGTTGGTGTTGGGACGTCATCAGAGCATGATTAAAGAAAATTAGTCTTTGCCTTACAAAAAAAAATTACAGATTACATTTGTTTTTTTTAAGTAGTTTATTTTGTTAATGTATTCTATTATTTTCTTTTATCTTGTTAATAATATATTCGATTAATTTCTTTTATTTTGCTAATGTATTCTATTACCACTTGTATTCTGTTACGGTTGAAGCTCCGTGAGTCACCTTGCTGAAAATCAGTGCTGTGGGTAAGACCGCAGCGTATACTGAGCTCGAGGGCATTTTATCGCTGCATAGACATACCCTGTGTCCCTCATTGTTTTGAATATATTTTGTGTTTTTGTTTAATTTTAAATCATACGTTATATGGTATGTTTTTGGGGTGTTAAATAAATATTTTTTCTTTCTTTCTTTCTTTCTTCTTTCTTCATGTCTAAAATCACCCAACGCCAATTGTTTCATGATTAGTGTGACTCAAGTCTTGCTCCTTAGTCTCTTAAATTTCGACATATATTTCGATGTCATGAGGACTAAACCTGATCTTTCTTCTTTCCCAGTGGAATACGTGGACGCTGAGTACAGCCTATGGCTCTCCTGGTTCCTGACGCCCGTCATCGTGACATTCCTTCTGCCCTCCGTCATAATCATCCTCATTTACGTCAGCAGCATTATATTCCACCTTTACAGGCTCTACAGGTAATAAATTTGGTCCTAATTTGGTTGACTATATACATACGTACATAAGCTCAAGCCTGTATCCCAGACGGGTAGGCAGAGGTCAGGGACTGCCACCTGCCACGATCCTGACGAATCACTTTCGCTTCATCGACATTCATGAGTCGTTGCATGCACGCGCGTCGATTTCGGGTACTTTTTGTGATACAGGCGTATGTAAACTTGCACTACTATTGAAATAATACTTTCTCATCAGCTATATCCAATCTGCTAAAATCAATGTGCACACTCCATTTATCTATGCTTGACTTTTTTTCCAAGTTTTAAACGACACTAAATCAAAAACCTTTAGCCATAGAAAACTCGAAACAGTCTACAAATTTAGTGCTAGATTCTACTAAATTTGCAAACTGTTTCGAGTTTTCTACCGCTAAAGGTTTTTGATTTATTGTCGTTTAAAGTTTGGAAATAAAGTCAAGTATAGATAAATGGATTATATAGTAATTGTCATATGAGTCGTTTAGAACATGTTTCCTTTTTCATTTCTAGACAACGGATTGTCGACGGGGTACAGTCGGACTGGCGGCAGGCAGCGCGGTTCGCGATATGCGCCCTATGGGACGCACACGGATGGCTCTGGCACGGTAACGATTCTTACTTTTGAGGCTTTATTGTCCCTACATAGGTTAATTTACAGCCTGTCTTTTTAATCAGCATCCAAACATTGCATTAGATAAATAATTTCACGATCTCTATGGCGCAGCGGTTAGCGCATCTCCCGGGTTCGAATTCCGGCTGGGGACAAAAAAAATCCCAGGTCTCGGATGTTTACATGTTTGTGCCGTCGCTGTTTCGTGTAAATGTAATATACATACATACATACGTACATAAGCTGCTCACGCCTGTATCCCAGAGGGGTAGGCAGAGACCAAGGACAGCCACCAGCCACGATCCTGACAAAAAAAAATGTATCTTATAACTTCCACACAACACAATCGCTGGACTGGGATCCTAAACTGGGATACCCTGTGCTATGATAACCAGGTAAGGACATTACAAACAACGAACAACACCCAGACTGAGGCTATTTGCACGGCGGCACCCTGTGGGAATCAAACCCACGACCTCTGCCTTGGTACGTCAGCGCCTTAACGGCTAGGCCAACGAAGCAGTCTAGTCAGTCTGGATTAGGTTAGCATTTTACTTTATTGCACACCATACATTAAAAAAATACATGAAAATCTTAAATATCTAATGTACGACTCAAAGACTTCATTTTTGGAAAAACCGGACTAGTCCAGGGTTTGTGTTTATTTTTGTGAACGATAAGGTGCTTCCTATCTATAGCCATATTATCGTAATATTTTTATACATGCTAAGAGAAAAATAAAACGCGTGTCTGGACCTGTCCACAAATTATCTTTGGTTGGTGAAATCAGTGAATCAAAATGTATTTCCAACGTAAAGAATTGTGAAATAATCACACTAATATTATAAACGTGAAAGTTTGTGTGTGTGTTTATATGTTTGTCAGTCTTTAGCGCTGAAACGGCTGGACGGATTTTAATAAAATTTGGTATGGAGTTAGCCGATACCCTGGATTAAAACATAGGCTACGTTTTACCGCGGGGAAATATCTTATTCCTACGGGAAAATCGATGAACCGCGGGTAACACCGCGGGGCACAGCTAGTATAAGAATAAAAAGGTCACGTTCTGTATGAATTAATTTAATAAGTTAAACTAACCTGGTCGGGAAAAGCACTTATATAATTTTCTTAAGTAATCTCTACATACATATACCTACTTAATTGCCTAAGTGGCCACTCATTCTTCAGTGCCTGGGTAAAGTAGGTAAGTTTCTATGTTATTATACATAAATACGCTCGACCAATCCGGACTACGCCCCCGTGGAGTATGGCCTATACCTTCCTCGGGAAAAAGACCCGTGTCCCTCGGTGGGGGCATAATGGGTTGATGATTTATTATTATTGAAATGGATTATAGATAAATGGATAGAAAATGGTTGAAGTGAACGCACACGGTCGATTTTTATGTAATGTAATTTTTGGTGACTCGCTATGCTCACACATATCATATATGATTACATATTTTGTAGTTTATTTTTGTCACTTAATGTAAACTATTGAAGTACCTGTTACTGTATACATATAATTTCTGTATAATAAATTTGATCATCAACCCATTATGCTCCTACCGAGGGGCACGGGTTTCTTCCCTGAGGAAGTACAACATTATCAAATTTTACCCTAGTTTTTTTAAACAAATTATTAATTATTTTAAGTTCAAATCTCGGGATACCGCCGTTTAGCCAAAGTATTTTTCGCCAAATTTTACTTCCCAATAAACTTATGGCATCAGTTTCACTTCCCAAATGAAACTTTAGCAAGTTTTCATTTTGCATTTTATTCATTTGGTCAAATTATCATTTCGCATAATTTTACTGCGTCAAGTTTTATTAAGACAAACGTTTATTATGCTAACGTTTACGTGTAAAGAATACGTGACAACAGAAATATAGGTGCGACGACGCGCGTAGCGAAGCGGAGCGCGTCGGAGCGTTAGGTTCTCTATGTAAGATCGAAAACAGACTCGACTTTGATGCGTTCTTACCTTGCCTCTTGTTGCCTCTTTGGTAAAATGAATTTTGACCAAGTATTTATTTGGTAAACAATAACTTGCCATAATAACTTTTGCTATCTGTTTATTTGCTTTAAGTTGTTTTGAGAAATGTTTTTTTGGCAAGTGATAATTTGCGGAAAATAGTTTGGGAAGTAATACTTTGGGAAACGATTTTTGGCAATACATTAGTAAACATCAAATCTCGCAATGCAGTTTCAAGACTTAATTTATTAAATGCGAATATGTATAATAATTTTTTTCACACTGTCAAACAGCGCTACGTTGCCGAATCGTCGGGAATACAAGATCATTTGATCATAGACGACCTCTGTGGCGCAGTGGTTAGCGCATCTGCCTACCATGCGAGAGGTCCCGGGTACGAATCCCGGCTGGGTACAAAAAAAATAAACCCAGGTCTTGGATGTTTACTTGTTTGTGACGTCGCTGTTTCTGGGTCCAGAGCGACACAGGATATCCTAGTGTAGGGCCAGAAGCAACGTATGTGCCTGTGTGAAAATGTTATTATGTTATGTTATTTAATTTTATCTGTGGCGAGCACATGTCAACTCTGCGCGCGCACTATAAACTCCAACATTTCTGCATCGCGCAATCAAAGTTTACACATTGACATACCATAAATACAACGTCCAACAATTAACAGTTGGACCGGCCGTCCCCAGGCATACGATCTGCCTGGCGGGAAATTTCCCTTTATAGTGGAAGAGCATGATCACCCGCTCTTCCCTATAGTGGTGACCCCGACGTGATATATATCTAATGTCGCCCGAGTCCTTCAGTAACAACTTTGACGTTCATAAAGTAAACATTTTGTTTCTGTTGTGGATAAAATTTTAATTTCAATGCCGAATTTGAATTGAATTTATTGGCTTCCAGGCTACGAGATCCGAGGTCTCGAGAACATGCCGGACGAGGCTTGTCTGGTGATCTATTACCACGGAGCGCTGCCGATTGACATGTACTACTTCATCGCAAGAATGTTCCTCTACAAGAAGAAGATGGTGCACACTGTGGGCGACCGATTCATGTTCAAAATTCCAGGTTGGTAGAGATTTTTTCTTTCATTTTTTTCAACATTTTTTCAAACTTTCAACATTTTTTCGTGTCGAAATCTAGCGGGCTTATTTATTCATCATCAACCCGCTATGTCCCCACCTAAGAGCACGGGTCTCTTCCCTGAGCAAGTTATAGGCCGTATTCCACCACAGGGGCCAAGTCTGGATTGGTGGAGGCTTGTAAGACTAGTGGCTGGTCTTACTGTCAAAAGTTTTCAAGCCCCCCTAAGGCCTCTGACTTGGCTTAACGGCTGCTATCTATTGACGGCAAAACATGCTGAGCTAAATATTCTTAACTAGCTTTCGCCCGCGACTCCGTCCGCGTGGACTTTAGTTCAAAATTGTGCAACCCCGTTCATTCCCTTAAGGGTTAAATTTAGAAAAACAGCGATACACGTGTTCACTGTTCAATCAATTGTGTTGAAGAGTATTTATTTTAAGTTTCAAGAAAATTAGACAACATTCTTTATATCTCCCATACAAATTTTGGCAAACCTTTTCGCCCCCTTAGGGGTTGAATTTCACAAAATCCGGTCTTATTCCTTGCCTACATTATATAATAGACCCTCTGCTGCAAATTTCAGCTTCCTAGGTCCAACGGCTTGGGCTGGGCGTTGATGAGTGAATGAATCAGTCAGGACTTTGAATTTTATTAATATAGATTCCAACTTTCTGTACACATGTTTGAGTTTTTTTAGTTTGTTGATAAAAAAAATTACATTTTTTTCGTAACTAATGTCGCCAAACTGTTGTGCAGTTTATTGGCGATGCGCTCTTATAACTTGATCCTTGCCCTTGCTGGACTAATTTATAAAATCCAGCGCTCGTAGCCTGGGCTGCCTGAGTGATCTTGAACGATCACTAAGGTTAAGCAACATACGGCGCGTTCAGTCCATGGATGGGTCACCGTCTATGACTAACGCTATGGCATTTTTTCCGAGCGATTCCGTGCTTCGCAAGGTACGTTAAGCAGTTGGTGCCGGCTGCCGTCGATAGATGGCAGTCGTTAAGCCAAGTCAGAGGCCCTTAGGGGCGGCTTGAAAACTTCTGACAGTAAGACCAGCCACTAGTCTTACAAGCCTCCACCAATCCGGACTTGGGCCCCGTGGTGGAGTATGGCCTATACCTTCCTCAGGGAAGAGACCCGTGCCCCTCGGTGGGGACATAATGGGTTGATGATGATGAACGCTACTCAGGCTGGAAGACGCTGCTGGAAGGTCTCTGCGTAATACCCGGCACGGTGCAATCGTGCGCGGGAGTTCTGCGCGAGGGCAACTCGCTGGCGATCTCGCCCGGCGGAGTTTACGAAGCGCAGTTCGGCGATCACAACTACAGGCTCAATTGGAAGACGCGCATCGGCTTCGCGAAGGTCGCCAACGAGGCTAAAGTCGTGAGTGGATTCGATTAGAATTCTGTTTTTGTCATTACCACAGAATACATAAATAGTACAGGTGCAGAAGATTCACTCCGCAAAATTAATGAAAGAAAAAGGTACTCTAGCAGCGATACAATTGCATAGGTGCAATTCAGATCGCACGGCGCTAAAAAAGCTACGTTATATTAATCTACATGTTGCCTCTCTTTCTACCGCGTAACTCTTACCTCTTCTAGCGCCTGAATTCCTACCTATTTGCCACTCCGGAGTGGTCGCCGCATGTATTTACGCGTTCGATACCGACACGCGTAGTGAAACAGGCCTGTCATTACTATCGTCATCATTAGTCATTCGGGTTTACTAATGTATTGCCAAAAATCGTTTCCCAAAGTATTACTTCCCAAACTATTTTCCGCAAATTATCACTTGGCAAAAAAACATTTCTCAAAACAACTTAAAGCAAATAAACAGTTAACAAAAGTTATTATGGCAAGTTATTGTTTACCAAATAAATACTTGGTCAAAATTCATTTTACCAAAGAGGCAACAAGAGGCAAGGTAAGAACGCATCAAAGTCGAGTCTGTTTTCGATCTTACATAGAGAACCTAACGCTCCGACGCGCTCCGCTTCGCTACGCGCGTCGTCGCACCTATATTTCTGTTGTCACGTATTCTTTACATCGCCGACCCCCCGTTCCATTATTTGAAAATAACACTTGCCAAAATAAAACGTTAGCATAATAAACGTTTGTCTTAATAAAACTTGACGCAGTAAAATTATGCGAAATGATAATTTGACCAAATAAATAAAATGCGAAATGAAAACTTGCTAAAGTTTCATTTGGGAAATGAAACTGATGCCATAAGTTTATTGGGAAGTAAAATTTAGCGAAAAATACTTTGGCTAAACGGCGGTATCCCAGTCATTCGTCACCTTCTGCAGGAGTTAGGCCTCTTTCATGGTTTTCCAAGTTTCTTGATCTTGTGCCGCCCGCAACCACCGACTCCCGTAGCAAGTAGTAGTAAGTAAGGAAGTAGCAAGGTCGTCAGACCATCGGTGGAAAGACTGGTCAGGCTGCGTCGCGGTTGCCAGTTCAGAAACCGTTCTTTCCAACCGAATTTGAACCTTTCTTTCTTTTTTCCAGCATTAAATGCTATTTTTTCCAATGCTATCCCTCTCAATGCTCAACTCGAGGTCATGTTCTACTACTATGTATTTAGTTTATTAGCATTTCTTTTAGTGTATGTATGAGTGTATTTTTGTCAATGGAGGTATTCGATTATTTTCGAAGATGTCGGGATTCGAACCCGGGACCTCTCACATGGCAGGCAGATGCGCCACGGAGGTCGTCAATCAATCAATAACAATCGGCGGCCTTATTGCTAGAAGCAATTTCTTCCAGACAACCTTATTCGCAACCTTACCGCGGATTGGCAACTTCAAGCGCTGAGTGATGTGAACTCAGACCCTTAGGTTTTTGGTTTTAGGTTAGGTTTTGTCGCTCGATAACCGACAGTTTTTTCCGGTGTGCAGGAACATTCTTATGTTATCTTGTGTGCGTTTCATTTAATTCATATAAACCGCCGAAATAACACTTTCCCTCACCCTTAGCGAGTGGTATTGCTACTAAAACTTCACAAATTCGATTCCGCGACCCTCTACCGCTCTGCTGCCACCGCTTTTTTCGTTGATTGGTTCTAAGATAAGTTAACTGCTCCCCGCAGCCGATCGTGCCAATGTTCACGCAGAACGTCCGGGAAGCATTCCGCACAGTGGGATGGCTGCGCGGTCTTTGCTTGCGTGTGTACGCCAAGACGCGGATCCCATTGGCGCCCGTGTACGGGGGGTTCCCAGTCAAGCTCATAACGCACCTCGGCGCGCCAATACCGCACGACCCGACGCTTTCGCCGGAGCAGCTTCAGGTTAAGGTAGGACGCTGATTGGCTGATACCGCTCAAGAAATTGATGAAGTCGGAAAGGTAGGTCGCTGATTGGCTGATACCGCTCAAGAAACTGATGAAGTCGGAAAGGTAGGTCGCTGATTGGCTGATACCGCTCAAGAAACTGATGAAGTCGGAAAGGTAGGTCGCTGATTGGCTGATACCGCTCAAGAAACTGATTAATGCCCGGCTCCTAAAATATACAGTAGGCACCGGCTACGATCCGTTCTACCCTACAATTTATTGACGGTTCGTAGGAATTGTAACCGATCGTAAGCAAAAACGAAGCGGTTGTGGATATCGGAACCGCGCATAAGTCGGAAAGGTAGGTCGCTGAGTGGCTGACCGCTCAAGAAACTGATGAACTTCGAAATGTAGGATTCTGATTAGCTGAGGCTGCTGAAAATTGATATACTTTGGAATGGAACTAACATGTTTCGTGGACCAGTAAGTAAGGTTACAAATGGTATTAGATTTCATGATCTTGGAAGCAGCTCTCGTAAGTCTTTTACATATTGGTTTAGAATTTTGGGAGTTGGCTTCAAGTTACCACTTCCCTAGTATACTTTAGACAGAAAAAATTGGTATGCTGGTATCGGAGTACGGGGGTTTCCCGACAAGCTCATTACGCACCTCGGCGCGCCAACACCGCAGGACCCGACGCTTTCGCCGGAGCAGCTTCAGGCCGATACTACACTAGTTCATACGAGGGCTGCTACTTATGTATGCGGAATAGAAAAACTAAACAAATGTATATGGCTAAATATGCTTTTATTGTCTTTCAAAGTATTCTCCACTATGATCGATGCACTTTTGCATTCGATGAAACCAATTTGTAAAACACTTTTTCCACTCTGATTGAGGTATCTCCAAAACGTGCTGTTTGAACGCATCTACGGCATCTTCACGGGTCGAAAATCGTTGACCACGTAATTTATTCTTTACATTTGGGAATAAATAGAAATCATTGGGAGCCAAATCAGGGCTGTACGGTGGATGACCCATTAATTCATTTTTTGACCATGCAAAAATGTAGTTGTTTCCTGACATGTATGACAGCTGGCATTGTCATGGTGAAGTATGATTCTGCGTCGCTGGTTGTTTTGGCGTATTTCTTCAAATACTTCCGGCAAACAAATGGTCGTGTACCACTCCGAATTAACCGTTCTGCGATTATCCAGTGGTATTGTAGCCACATGGCCATGAATACCAAAAAAGCAGGCCACCATTTGCTTTACAGTGCTTTTTGCACGAATCACTTTCGGCTCATTTTGAAACACCCAAACTGTTGATTGTTGTTTAGTTTCGGGATCGTACGCGTAGATCCAGGATTCGTCACCTGTGTAGATATTATAAACAGATTTTGAGTCGCCTCCGTTGAATTTTTTAAGGTTTTCTTGCACCATTCGACGCGAGCATCATTTTGATCCTGAGTTAGGTTGTGCGGGATCCAACGCGAACAAATTTTTTTTACAGACAAATATTCATGTAATATCCTATGAATGCTCGTCATACATATGCCCAGAATAGCCTCTATCTCGCGATACGTAACATGGCGGTCTTGCATTATTAGTTTTCGCACAGCTTCAATATTTTGTGGCACAACCACCGATTTCGGGCGACCTTCTTTAACTTCGTCCGTGAGCTTACTGCGCCCGCGATTAAACTCACTAAACCAGTGATACACAGTCGTTTTTGATGGAGCTTCCCATGAATCCCAGATTCCGCATACAGAAGTAGCAGCCTATGTTGGTAGGATCGTAGGCGATATCCGTTGCTGGTGTCGACACTTGTCTTGTTGTAAACTTTTAGTCCGGATCTACTTACGGGTGTTGTTATATCGGAAGAGTCCGACCAGATGAGGCCAATGTGAGACGAGCAACCGACGACGCGAGCTCCGTCTCTGCTCACCATGATTAAGCTCTGCGAATCGGAGCGAAACCTGGTCGGACTCTTCCGATATAACAACACTCGTAAGTAGATCCGGACTAAAAGTTTACAATGTGTTGTGCTTACGAAAGTTTTACTTCAAAAACTTGTCTTGTTCTTTATTGAGTTATAAACCAGCAGTGTACATCATCTGTGATCAAAGTGCTATGATAATGTAATATGCCCCTAAGATAAAGAATGGGTAGAACTAAACTGCCATCCTGCAAAACAGGTCCGGTACCACCGGTACATGCGAACTTCTTCGTCAGACTTTATTTGTCCGTTATTGAACAAACGAGAGCACTCAAAAACCTGGAGCGAACTGCAATATTAGATTCTCATTCATTCTGGTCATTCTTAATTCATGGAGTTTAGTGAAATCGTGTTGTTGTAACATTGTCTTGAAAGAAACTTTATAATCTGATTTTTAATTAGGTGGACTAAACTGACAGTTGGTGGGTTGCCATGTAAGGGAAAATAAAAAATGGTGTTGTGCTCAGAGTGATTGAATAATAAATATTTTCATTCAATCATTCGTTCATTCAATTGCAGACTGGTGTATGTAATGTAACTCGCTCGCCCGGCCCTGAGTGATTTAAGATTTAGTTTTGGTAATTCGTTAACCATATTCCTAAACATAATCACTTAGACTAGGTACATAATGAATTTACGCTATACTAGGTGCATAATGAATTTAGTGGCGCATACCTATAAAAATTGCTATTCGTTGCAGTGCAGTGCGGCCCGCCATAATTATGCACAGCCTTTTAAATATTTAGATACTTTGCATTTGAGAAATTTCTTGCTATCATCAGTGATTTTTTTGTCACGATTTGCCGCCCCTAATATCTGCCGCTCTAGGCTCGGGCCTACTGGACCTTAGGGTAAATCCGCTACTGTAGATAAGTTTAAAACGTCGTCTGGTTATGTAAGCCTGTTTACATTTTCCTGATCTCACGTGTGTGAATGCTTTAGGTGACATTCTAGATCTAGGTACTCTATTAAGCTCTCTTAATATTCTTATATCTTATCTCTCTCTGTATGTCATATTGATTGTTCGTTACCTGTTTTACACTCCAATAAACAAATTAAATTACATTATAAACTCTACGTACGCACACGAATTACTAAGCTGAAATGGAGATAGGCGGGACATTTGGTTAGGCGGGAAGACGGCCGGTGGACTAAGGAAGCCACTGAGTGGTGGCCAAGAACGGGTCGACGGTCGGTGGGCAGACCACCAGCCCGATGGGCCGACGACATTCTGAAAGCGGCTGGGAGACACCGGACCGGATGGGTTGGCGTGAAAGAGAAGAGTCCTATGCCCAACAGTGGGCTCTATTTACGGGCTGATTAGATAGAATAAACTGTAAAATTAAATTAAACGTAAGTTAGAGGATTTCGTGATAAAATTATACATTTATAACTTAACAACATGACAGACATACCATATTCATTCCCTTCTGTTTTGGAATAGGAAAAAATAAAATAAAAACTAGATTAAAAAATTTAATCACTTTTAAAGTCTTAGGACGAATTGCACCTCGATTTTAAAATGCGTTAGCGCTTTTTATTGTCAAACTATACAAAGACTTCACATTAAAATAAAATTAGCAACTAAACACGTTTAAAGATTTTGGTGCAAGCTTCGTTTTGCTTAGCTAATAAATTTATTGAAATGGAAAATCAATTAAATAATATGAAAAAAAAACAAAAAATTAAATACTGAACAAAAACATGTGGTCGATACAATAATGAAAGCTGTACATAATTCTACATTGAGAAAACAGCTTTCTCCTTTTTCCTAGATGGCACATGTGGATTATTGTCTAAGTCGCATATTATGTCGTTAGATTCACTGGCTATTAGGTTTATAATATTTATTGTTTTTAATTTGTGATGAGGAACCCAGCCATGATACTATTGTATTGATCCTTCAAGATATAATAAAAATAAAGTACGGTTTGAAGGCAAAACTTTATTATTCAACCGTTAAAGGCTGAGTTGTTACAATGTGACCTATAAATACCTACTATATAAAGAAGATACTGTACATAGTAGACACGACACAATATGGTATACGAATCTATCACTAGCCAAAATATTATTAGTTAAAAACGGTTAACTACAGAGTTATCATCTAAACATTATGAAAAAAAGTGGATATGTCTAGTCGGTTTGTCATCTCGTTACTTAAACGAAATATTTCCTAAAGGTTGTGGGGTTTTCAGATGTAGGTATGTTTGTTTAATTGGTAGGTATTTAATGATTAGGATTAAGTTAAATTATTTTCCCCAAATAAAGGAAATAAAATTGACTAGTGAATGATTGAATGAAATCGAACATTCAATGAACACATCAAGTCACATAACTACGATCTTGCTCTGGCAACATTTAAAAAAAAAAAGAGCTTTTTGAACTGTCAGTTTAGTCCACCTACTTAAATATCAAGGTATAGTTTAAAATTTTGAATTTGAGTTACCTACCATTAGAAGTTACTGTGCTTTATCTACATGTCAAAATTCACAAAGGAAACTACTCTGATTCGTAGGCGTACGTAAACTGAGACCTAAAATCTCGTTCTCAGGTGGCGAAAGCGATCGAGGACCTAATTGAAGAACACCAGAGACTTCCCGGCAACATCCTTTTAGCCCTCACGGAGCGGGTCTTCGAGATGCCGAAGAGGCGTAGTGCCGGCACACGGAAGGCCGAGGCCGAGGCCGAATCGCCTAAGGCCGAGGCCGAAAACCCGAAAGCCAACGGCAAGATATCAAACGGCGCTGTCACACCGGACGCCGCGCCAAGTGAACCCGAAATCGGCAAGCTGAAAGCATCTTAATCTGTGGAACTCTCCAGTGTCGCCCGATTAGGGTTGCCAGGCCTAAAAGTAGCAAATCCGGACTCGGGTCCGTATTTACCCGGACATTTGGAACTGGGAGCCTGACACTGCTTTTGCCACGATTTCCTATGCCCGCGCCCGCGAAATCGCGAGTCGTGCGTCCACGGTCGTCTAAAAGCCGGACTTGCTGGATCGGTATCGTGTTGCCGTCTGACGACACTTTATGGCCGATGTAACTTTTCTACACCATGTCTAGTTGAGACTATTCCATCCATAATTGTCTACCCTTTAGCGAGGTGGGCTTAGAATGAAACCCAACAACGTAGTGGGGTTGCCACCCATACATACTTACGATTAAATACTACCTACTGCAGTAAATGACGTATGTGTTAATCGGCACCGTCACCGTTGTGTTTCGCCCATTCCTCTAACTCGAAGTTCACGTTGCGTATGGCCTTGAATGGTCCAAAATGGCGTGAGAATCTTCACCACTTACATTTTAGGAATTTTTACGGTAAAGTAATCCTAAAGAGAAAGATTTGTGTCTATCAATGGACAGTTTTTCACTTTGAGCGCTATTATACACTCGCTCCGTTTACACTGGCGAGCTTTCTCAGTCGCTAGCGTTGTTCCTTTGAATCGGACCCATTAAATGACGTCACGATTACGCCAGTCGCGCGCGTAATTTCGTCAGTGTAAGCGCATGTTATTTAAGTTTTAATTTGTTTCGAAGCAGTCGAGCCACTTTGCGTTTTCTGTAGGGTATTTTAAGAATCAAGTCGTTGAATTAGAAGGGTTCTTAGCGTCATCGATAGAAAAATCATAAAGCGTTTTTGTCTCCAATTACTGGTCTGCAATAGAGTTATCTATCTATCTATAGCTTTCACAAAGTGTATAACTATTCTCTTTCATGTAAATGGTATTTTTGGGGCCCACTACCAAACTCTACTACAAGGATCATCAAAGACCCGTGACTGGATATCATTTATGCCTAAAACAGTCATTTTTAGCGTTAACGCTTACTGCCTTATGTTCTCGCTCGTGGTTCCTAGAAATCACTACAAATTTACATGAGTAATTAAAAGCCTAGAATCACCTCTTAAAACTGTCTATAAAATATTTACGGCCTTATTTATAAAAAAGCTGTTTATAAGAGGAACTCCTGCCATAAACGTGCTTTAACTCTCTCTTAGGAATGTTTCAGCGGAATCTACCGTTTATTTAAAACACCGATAGTTTTTTCCATTGATGGCGCTAATGAATGTTATGGAACCTCTTAATATATTTCGAGAGCACTCTAGAATCATCCCTATTACTAGTGATAGAAAGTGGAATATTGTTTTTTAGTCAGTGGTCAAAACGGAAGCTCGTCGCTCGCGTCAAAGTGCAGTGTCGCTTTCGCGTTAGATATTTTACTGTGAGAGTTAAAGTGTAAAGGCCGGTTTCTGAATTGAGAATTTCATTGTAAATACTTAAGAAACGTTCTGTCGCGGTATGTTCGGATGATGGGCAAAAATGTATGAAGCGTGGGCCCACCTCCAATAAAAATGGCTTGTTTATTAAATTAAAGGTCTACATACATACGTTCATTATCGGGCAGGCGGATGCCAGAATTCGCTGTGTGTCTGGAGTTTTTTTATTTAGAAAAAGTTGATGTTTTTGGTTATAAATAGAAGTTTTATGGTTTATAAAACCATTTTTTTTGCTTATATGTAAGCCACCTAATGCTACATCCTGTATAAGATAATAAGTTGAGATTTTTAGGGTAGGAAAATAAAAGTTTTTGGTTTATAGAATGAAAATAATATATTTATAACAGACCAATAATTATCGGTATCCGTGGCATGGGTGGCGGAGAGGTCTCCACAGTAGCATCGCCTCACGCGCACTCATCTAGCACGCTTCACGAGAATTAAAATTAATGATCGGTTTGGAGCCGATCTGCAAGTACCTAACACAATTATCAGATTTTTCTTAACGTCATCATCATCAGGCAATAGTCTCGCGCGCGGTTCAAGGTGGACGTGTGCGCGGATCTTTACGAGTTCTCACTAGTAAATTGCTTGAATTAATTCGTGATTGGTGCATCGCTGTAAACTTCAATTCCTTGTCACTCTTGTGTTCTCCATATGGACTGGCTCCTCCTGCTGGGTGTGTCTAGAGTGAGAGAACTATACTTCCGTGTGTATTGTTACTCGAAAAAATATTTAAGTGTTCGTCATTGGTGCCCTCCTCCACTCGGGCTCGAACCCGCGTTGCCGGGGCGAGAAACCAGTAGCGGCTCCATTGAGACAAATCAACTCGAGTTTACGATGCGAATTTAAGCTACATACTAGTGCTACGTGCAACTACGTCATTGCGACCGCTACGAAACAGTGCTACGAGCTACCGTATTGCTACGAAATAACTACGCCATCGTCGGGAAGCTATTTTTAGATCGCTACGCCGGGCCTAATACACGACGTTTGCAAACAAAATACGCACGACGCACACGCTTGAGAACCTATAGATACACACATTGCTTATACAGCATGGCTGAGCCAGTGACTGAATCGATTATGAGCTCGATAGGGGCAATCTTGGATGAAAAAATTAATGCCTTTAAATCATTTGTGCTTACTTCAGTAAAGGAATCTTATGCTTTAATAATGAAGGAGGTTGAAGCCTTGGTGAGTTCGCAACAATTTCTCTCCGAAAAATATGAAGAGGTTAAGTCTGAGTTTACTGAGCAAAAGAATACTATCTCTGATTTAATGAAGGAAAACGCCGTACTTAAAAACACACTGCAAGAGATGTCCGTTAAGTTAACCGGAATTGAACTAAACTCTAGAAGCCGTAATGTGGAATTTCAGGGTGTACCTGAAAGGAAAAATGAAAATGTGGTAGAAATTACCAAGAAAATCTACGAGAAAACGACTGGATCAACTTTGAGTGATGAAACAATAATGTCCTGCCGTCGTGTGGCTAAGATGAACCCCGGTTCATCCAGACCTAGGAACATCCTTTTAACCCTGCCCTCTCCGCGTCATCGGGATCACATTTTGTCATCGGTGCACAGATATAATAAGGCAAACAAAGATGATAAATTGAACTCCAAGGCCATTGGAATTCCAGGCGATAAAATGCAAATTTTCGTGACTGAACATCTCCCGTCTGAGACAAAATCATTGCAGGCCGAAGCACGAAAGCTGGCTAAAGAAAAGCAGTACAAATTTGTCTGGGTGAAGTTTGGTAGAATTTATGTCAGAAAATGTGAAAATTCAAGACAAATCGAGATAAAAAATCGCTCATCTCTTACCCTTATAATTTAAGCAGTTTAATTATTCTTTGTTACTGTTTTCAAATATAACCATGTTCTATGGCTTTAAAAATAATCGCAGAGCTTTATACATACTATCAAAATGTCAATAGAATCCGATCTAAGACGCAAGAGGTTTACATGAATATATTATCAGAAAATTACGACATCATTTGTTTGACCGAAACTAATTTAAATAGCGGGGTATATGATCGAGAATTGATTGACGCTAGGTATAATGTTTTCCGTAGAGACCGGGAGACATCTGATAGCCGAAAGACTGAGGGGGGAGGTGTGTTGATTGCTGTTAAGAAAGAATTTCAAGTCGAACGCCAGGAGAGTTGGGAAACTGGGGCAGAGGATATCTGGCTTACGTTACACACAGGCACATTAAAAATCCATCTTTGCTTAATTTATTTACCCCCGGACGTATCCACAGAAACAATAGAATGTTTTTTTGAACGTTGTTTTGATATTGTCACAAACTCAAACGAACACTTTATATTTTTAGGAGATTTTAACATGCCTAACATCTCTTGGAGCACATCTCTCGAGCCTTACGGATTAAATATGAATATTACCAAAAACGATAAGAAAAGTAACCTCTTGGCAGAGCTAATGTCTCTGGGTGACTTAAAGCAACAAAATTACTTAGCCAAGGCTGGTGGTGGAATACTAGATCTAGTCCTAACAAACTCACTAAATGTTGACATATTGCCTTGTGATCCCTTAAGCACGCAGGATAGACACCACCCTCCTTTTGTAATGCAAATAAAAGGTTCGCCTATAAAACAAATGAAACATAATAATAGCCGTCGTATTTTTAATTTCAGAAAATGTGATATATATAAATGTAAAAAAATATTACACTCTATAGATTGGTACAAAACATTGCAACACGAAAATGTTAATGAATGTGTCTCCTCTTTTTATCATATCTTATATAATACAATCAAACAGACAACTCCATACAAGAAAAATGATGCGCATTTACACCCCATCTGGTTCTCAGATACTTTAAAAAAAAACATTAGTTGCTAAGAAAAAAATCCATCAAAAGTTTAAAAAATTTAATAACCCCCGTGATTACGATACTTATTCCTTGTTACGTGATCGTGTTAAAATTATGTTAAACGAATGCTATAGTAATTTCGTAGCAGGTGTCGAAAATTCCTTACAACAGGGTAACCCAAAAGCATTTTGGTCGTTTGTAAAAAACAAAAGAACCACAGCATCGATACCACAAAACATGTCTTTCGGCGACTGTAAGTCCAGTAACCCAACAGAGATATGCGAACTTTTTACAAGCTTCTTTGGCTCCGTTTATGAATTGGATGACGCCCAAGAAATTGAAGCCACTGTGGTTCAAGCCGAATTATCACATGGCATAAGTAAAATCACTTTGTCAAAAAAAGATATTCTAGGTAAGCTTAAAACACTTGACCCAAATAAAGGCCCCGGGCCTGACCAATTACCATCACACTTTGTCAAAGCATTAGCTGATGAACTAGTCACGCCACTCCAAATTATTTACAATAAGTCATTAGAGACTGGGGTTTTCCCAGACTTCTGGAAGGAAGCCTACATAATTCCAGTTCACAAATCGGGAAATCCGAGCAAATGTGAAAATTATAGGCCCATTAGTATCTTATCTTGTCTGGCTAAAATGTTTGAAAAACTTGTTTATGACGACATATATGCCCATGTTAAACCTTATATAACAGAGAAACAACACGGTTTTGTCAAGAATAAGTCCTCTGTTTCAAATCTGATGGAATATGTGAATCACATACATGATTCCTTAAACTCAAAAAGGCCTCTACACTGTATATATACAGATTTTAAGAAGGCATTTGATAAAGTAAGTCACTCCATGCTGACACATAAACTTAATTGCCAATTCGGAATTCATGGTAGCCTGCTCAGGTGGATTATAACTTATCTATCAAATAGATCACAACTAGTTGCAATTAAAGGTTATCTCTCAGCTCCTGTACACGTTACATCTGGCGTTCCTCAAGGAAGTCACCTTGGACCATTATTTTTCGTTTTGTTTATAAATGACCTTGTACCTAAATTAAAGTCAAATTGCCTATTATACGCTGACGACTTAAAAATATTTAATTCAATATCTACGGTGACTGACTGCCACAACATTCAAACCGACCTCCGTTCCCTCGTTACATGGTGTGAGCTCAACAAGATGCATCTAAATATTGACAAGTGCTTTGTTATGAAATTTTCCACCTCACAAAACGATGTTAACGACTTTCAATATATGATTAACAATCAAACTCTCGCGACAGTTCATTCCGTCAAAGACCTCGGGGTCATTATTGACAACGAATTATCATTCAGACCACATTATAAATATTTGATTTCTTCTTGTAATAAATTGCTGGGGTTCTTGTCCAGAATTACCAAGGAATTCCGCAACCCACTTTCTCTTCTCTTGCTCTTTAACAGTCTTATCCGAAGTAAGCTAGAATACTGTTCAGTAATTTGGAGTCCTTATTACAAAGTACACATTAATGCAATTGAAAAAATACAAGCTAGGGCCCTTAAAATTGTTACTTTTCGAGCTAGACTACGATATGAGTGTCGATCTTATGAAACACAGCGTGAAAAATTTAAGGTGTGGTCTCTGGAAAAGCGAAGACTAAAAATTGCACTAACTACATTGCACAAAATACTTCATGGTACCCTAAACACATTTTTGTTAAGCCAAATTAAGATCAACGTGCCGATACGTGCTGCTAGAAAGGCCAAGACGACCCAAACATTTAATTTACCTCTGTGTAAAACCGTAAGGGCACACCATGAACCTTTAATACACATGTGTCAGTCATTCAATGAACTATCAAATAAAAACTTCGAAGTTCTTGACATTTTTGTAAGCCTCAGTCGTTTTAAATCACAATTAGTTAAGTCCCAATTTGGTAACTTATTAGGTTAATAAGTTAATTAATTAGAGAAGTTACATTTTTCTTTTTTTTAGTTTTAATTTTTGTTAAACTTTACTAGCTTTCAATACTTGATCAGTGTTCATTTGCAGATCAAGCCACTTATACTAAAAGTATGCAGCCAATTAAAACGACAACACCATATTATTATGCTGAAATATTGTTACTTAAATATATGTGGCTTGATCAATCTTTAATACTCGTCTATACTTTAACATGCTGTCGTCACTCGTTAAAGGATAAGTAACTAGACCATAAGATCTATCACGATGTTATAACATGCAATGTTACTTATCTGTTGTGTGATGCAATAAATAAAATAAAAATAAAAAAAAAAATCATCATCATCAACCCATTATGTACCCACCGAGGGGCACGGGTCTCTTCCCTGAGGAAGGTATAGGCCATACTCCACGGGGGCCAAGTCCGGATTGGTGGAGGCTTGTAAGACTAGTGGCTGGTCTTACTGTCAGAAGTTTTCAAGCCGCCCCTAAAGGCCTCTGACTTGGGTTAACGACTGCCATCTATCGACGGCAGCCGGCACCAACTGCTTAACGTGCCTTGCGAAGCACGGAACCGCCCGGAAAAATGCCACTAGCGTTATTCATAGACGGTGACCCATCCATGGACTGAACGCGCCGTATGTTGCTTAACCGTAGTGATCGATTAAGATCACTCAGGCAGCGAGCGATAATAACGTCATCATCCTAGCATTATCCCAATTTCCTAGTGCGCTAACTACACTAAGTTTTATGGCGAAAATACTAATATTTAGATGGTCAAATGGATATTATTATGCTGGAAAAGGAAGACCGAGGAAAAGGTGGTTGGATTGTGTGCGTGATGATATGGTGATAAGAATGTGAATGCACAGATGGCGAGTGATAGGGACGCATGGAAGAGAATGACATACTGCGCCGACCCCAAATAATGGGAACAGGGCAAGAATGTTTTTTACATGAAGCGATTGCTAGACAACCCAGAAGGGCAACCAGATGTGTCTAGGTCATGTATGCAATGTAGTCTGTGCTAAGGTCTAAATGGCCGTAAGTCACCCCTTACGACATCCATAAGCTGAAATGGGTTGGTCATTTACTATTACAGTAAATGATGTAGCATTAAGTGGTTTACATATAAGCAAAAAAAATGGTTTTATAAGCCAAAAACTTCTATTCATAACCAAAAATATCAACTTTTTCTAATTCGAAAAACTCCAGCCACACAGCGAATTCTGGTATGCACCTACCTGATAATGAACGTATGTATATAGACCTTTACTTTAATAAACAAGCCATTTTTATTGGAGGTGGGCCCATTTTGCCCATCATCCTTTGACGAGATAGCACTACAGTCACAGAATACATAATAGTGCCTACAGGTACAGAAGATCACTCCGCAAAATCAATTAGAGAAAAAGGGACTCTAGCAGCGATACAATTAGGTGCAATTCAGATCGCACGGCGCTAAAAAAGCTACGTTATATTCACCTACATGTTGCCTCTCTTTCTACCCCCTTAACTCTTACCTCTTCTGGCGCATGAATTCCTAAATATTTGCCACTCCGGCGTGGTCGCCGCATGTACTTACGCGTTCGATACCGACACGAGTAGTGAAACAGACCTGCTACTGTTTAGTAGTTATTTAGGGAAAATCCGGTACCTACCTGTTGTTGTCTTTTATTCACATTTGTATCTTGATCCAGTTAATAAACTTTGATTCGTGCGCAAACGTCGACAGATTTTTCTCAAGCGGAAAAGAACGATAGAGTGAATGTAGCGGTGAATGAAAAATTTCTCGAATGATTTGTTCCCGAGTGTCAAAATTAAAATTCAAATATTTTATCCATAGTACAGACAAAATGTTGACTTTATGAACGTCAAAGTTGTTAGTTTCGCAATTAATAGATTCTCAATTCGGAAACTGGCCCAGTATATAAGTAGTCCGTAATTTTAAGGCTAAGCCTTCACCTATAGGCTGGTTTTAGAGTCACGCGGACCACGCGCTGACCGTCAGCGCTGATAGACAAAATTTATGGCTGGTCAGCGCTGAACGGTTGGCGTTTTTTTAAAACGCTCCTTAGGACATAGTACATATTGGCCTGGTCAGCGCAGAGTTTCAGACGTGATACCTTTACATATTTGCTGCCATGTCAAGGACGATAATCCAGCAAAAATTAGCATATCGTTGGCTAAAGTCGCAACTTTCTTAACTCCAATTTTTTTCAAAATTTTTTTTTTGCTTTTCTAAAAAGTAAATTTCTGGCTGCATCTTATTGCAAATCTCTTAAATTTTGAAAAATAAAGGACTTAAGAGGTTTGCGACTTTAGCCGACGAAGTTAATAATTAACTTTATTCCACATACACTTACTTGACTTAAACTCTTTGAATCGGAAGGAAACCCGGGCCTAGATTCTGATAATGCATTGTAGTACAATGACAACTGGATGAACATGGTGATTTAGTTTCGTTGCCGCTTCAAGTTTACGCGCGTATGCATATCAAAGTAGGCGTCACTGGTATAAAAAATCACGTCACGGGACCCGACCATGTATCTGTAATCGTACTATAATCATCATCATCAGGCTATATTAGTCCACTGCTGGACATAGCCATCCTCTAATGAGCGCCATAGCGCCCTGTCTTCAGCTTGCCGCATCCAGCAGCTGCCTGCAGTTTTTCGCATATCGTCATCCCACCTGGTCGGAGGGCGTCCTAAGGTCATAGCCCACTTACACGACTCTGCTCCCACCCGGCAGGAGTAGTGTCATTCAAGTATGGGCTTTAAATGTTGCTCTTTAGATGTATTTTGCATTGGCATCGTGAAATGGCGGACAGCTCGCTGTCAGCTGTCAGCTAATTTATGATGCCGTAGAGTATTATCCAGACAGCGGTATTTAAGGCCCATATTTGAATGGTATTGTTGTTGCCGGGTGGTAGCGGAGTCGTGTAGATCTCTACACTGCGTTTGCCGAGTCGCGGTCTCCACTTAAGAACACGTTTACTATAATGCACTAATAGAATCGAGGCACTGGTGGGACTCTTCCGACAAAAAGTCAAGTAAGTGTATCCGGAATAATTTTCATAACGTCTAGTGCTTACAATTGTTTTAGTTCAAAATTAGCCTTGTCTACTCTGTCTTAACATTTTCCATGTGCTTATAAGGCGCAGGTATTGGCTGAATAGACTTGCTTTTATTAAATGCATTCCTGCTACAAAAATACTTCTCTGTGTAAAATAATCATTGTTATAATAAAATAATCGGAATGAAATTAATAATACGTAATGCTTTTTTACGTGTTAACATGATATTTACGTGCAATTTATTAAGGTTACAAAAAATATTGTTCATTGTTTTTGGTTGACTTAATTTTTGAAGTCTGATCAAATACATAATATGTAAGTAATATTTTGTTTTCTAAAGTAAGTCGCTTTTTTACCTTTTAGTGATATTAGATTGACACTAAGTTAATGTTAGTTTTATACTAATTCTGATTTACTTAAGTTTTCTTTCTATTCGTTAGTCTAAGATATGTTGTAAAATATAAATTTTCTTACCATTCGTCTGTCTCAGTCTGTACTGTGAGTTTCCTGATTTTAGTACAAATAAGACCTACAAAAGGCCGTTTGATCGAACGGGAAAGGTAACACACCTGGCTTAAGGCCTCCTTTACATTTGCTTTATTTTCATGCTTTTTAGCATGCTTTCAATAGAGGTTGAATAAAATAGAGACTGCAAAAACGTCGGCATACGTTCTTAGTTTTTATTACGCACCGTATATTATAAAAGTACTTTAAAAAATCCTAAATACATAGTATACAACCAACCATTACTGATTTATTATTTTGGCGTGTCTATACTATTCTAGCTCTATGAAAAGCATGAAAATAAAGTAAAATGTAAACCAGGCCTAAATGCGGTTGCAACCAGCCAATCAGAAAGCTGTGTAAAAAAAGATGGCGGTTTCGTTAGCGAATCAGCGGAGATACTACGATGATGCTAGTCACGTCTTTTAAATGTGAAAAGACGCGACTTTTCAGTAGCGTTATGCCCTCGAAAAGAAAAATTATTATTAAATATCATTGTTATGGTGATCCGATTGGTACACTAATAACTCCACAGGTTATACAACTCTGAACTATACATTATTATGTTTCTATTTGTTTGGTACCAATTCAATTCATTCCATTGAAAGCCAAAAGCTATATGTGATGTACAATGAAGCTTTTACTAGCTGACGCGGTAAACGTTGTTTTGCCATTTATAGAATAGATAACAACCTACCGAATATGAATATAAAATTTCATCAAAGTCGGTCAAGCCGAGGAGTATGCGCACTAAATCTGTGAGACGAGAATTTTATATATTAGATTGTCCTCGTTCTTGCGTTTTAAGGCTTGCAGTCCTATATAAAGCATACTATCCTTGTTTATATTAAGTCTTATGTATGAAAAATTGAAACACTACTCAAATGTAGTTTATTAGTCCGTGGTATCTGTAGGGAAAGACAAACTATTAAAGCTGTATTTTAGAGAACAAATGTATTTATAAGTTAACTGTTAGTCTTCACAAGTCAACATTACAGAACACTAGCACCACTCTCGGCGTGGCCGTAGTCCGTTATTAGATTACAGTTGAGGCGTAATAAAAGCATAGAAGTGTCTTATAGCCACGAGAGACAGTGTGACTATTTTGTGTGAATAGGTTATAAATTTGACAGATTTCTGAAAACCATCTGTTTTTTTTATTAGTGTTCATTGAGTGCTCAGAAAGTGGTAATTTTATTCTGTCGTGTATTTCTTCTAAAAAAAAAGCAAATAGAAATTCACTTTTAAAGTAAGCCGCCAAAACGCCATCTGGAACAATAGCGTCATGACTTCACAGGTCAGTAAACAAAACCAATGAACGTAAGAATGACGACTGATAGACGCCACTTTTACTGAGCTGTGACCTCATCATAGATTCGGCCAATCCAGGCCGTTTTCGATAAAATGGCTACAGATAGAAAATTATCAATTTTTATCCTGGTTCTTAGATAATATCTAAGAACTATCGAACGTTCTTCTATCTTTAAGTTTTTTAATGGTTAAAGCGGTTCGAAGACTCATAATTTATACGAATGAATGTGTAAATAATACTTTATTTTCACATTGTGAAATAGCCTATTGTGTCTAGATGGCGGTCGAGCCAATTACGCGCCGGTGATCCCATAATCACGGTGTCTGCCTGAACATTTTTCTAAATTAACCCATGATATTGTTGCTATAAAATATACCTACAACATAAGTGAATCGGTAGTTTCAGAAAGAACATTAGTCATAATCTGCTTACTTTTCAGTAGACATAAAAAACTGATTTCATAGTGGGACTAATGTGGTTTCTGCGTCTACTGAGATTTTCAGTGCCACGTAGTTCAATTGATATTCATTGGACTAATGTTCTTCCTATATGGATCTGTAGATCTATCCTCAAGGATACCATAGACAACAATAAGTCAATCACACAAAATTTGGACTAATGTTCTTTCTGAAACTACCGATTCAAGTACGATACTTTTACTTAATCAGCTTTCATTAAAGAATGCGTTCCACTAAGTCACTGCATCATCGATAAAGTAGTAAAGGTATTTACTATATGCGTAGAATTAAAAAAAAAACTACTAGCGATTGTCCAATTTTTTCGACTAGGCGGCCCCTTGTGGCTGTCTAGACACTTCGTTAGTACCTATCTTTATTATGTTTAGGGGCCATCCTTAGTCTAAAGTACCTATATACATTTAAAACACTTAACTAATTAGTCAGAAAGAAGAATAGTACATTAAAATTTAGTGTTTATTATGTATTTAAGATTCGTTTCGCTTTTAACTTATTTATATGATTAAATCTATGACGATAATAATGAATTACCTGCTTAGATGTGCAAACCGAGATTGTTCAAGGTAAATAAATGTAAGAAAATATTTTTTAAATTATTTGTTTTATTTCATACTTACTTACGAAGATATAAATATCATCACTTCATTTTAATTTATATCAAATATTGTACAAATAATAGTTACAAACTTCTACATATACGTAAAAATCACACCTGAGTCACGGAGGAGTATGCACAAATTAAGATTAGTCGTTTCCTCAACATTCCGTCACTGTATGTATGCATTCTCGTCCGTTACCATTAGTAATACGATATAACCACGACAACAGCTGTTGTTGACCTCTTTCTTGTAGTCTACTAAAGTATAGCAGTACAATAACATTCCAGTGGTATAAACAGCACAAATTAAATATGCATTGCTCGCGAAGGAGATGGAATCCGAAGCAATAACATAGTCATAAGAAACAACTATGCATCTTAGAGACTCCCCTCAAGGAAGCGACCACGTAAGTTCAACGCTGTATGCACTCTGAACTGACTACCTCTTTGACTCGTCTACTTTGACGATCTCGTGGCGCAGCTGGCTGGGGACCAAAGACGCTAGTCTTGGATGTTTACATGTTTGTGACGTCACTGTTTCTAGTTCCCACGACACAGGGTATCATAGTGTGGGCCCAGAAGCAATGTATGCCTGTATGTAAATCTTTATGGTCATATAGACGTCAAATACAAACACACTTTGATTTGACACTTTGGAGTAGTCTAAATGCTTAACCCGATAGAGTGGAAAGTTACGTGATATTACGTCTTCAGGTTCGGTATATTCAGTCTATAAGAAGTCGTTGTAGTTGGGTCCGTCATCAAATTGCTGGGGCTGGGAGGGCAGGCGTGGGGCTCCGCCACCCGGCCGGTACTGGGGTTGCTGAGGACACAAAATGTCGAGTAAGATAATGGCTTTGCTTGAAGCGGACGTGCTGTTTTGAAACTAGTATTTGAGCGGGAATAGGCAATTTGGCAGGTTTTTGAAAACTATCTCAGATTTTTGTTGGTGTTCACTGAGTGCTCAGAGAGTATAAATTATAGATTATTTTGTGTATTTCTTCTGAAAAAAGCAAATGAAAATTCACTTTAAAATAAGCTGCCTTGGGCAATATGGCGTGGCGTCGCTTTGGGATCAGTGACGTCACTGGTCAGTAAACAAAACCAATGAACTTAAGAAAAACGGAGGCCTGTCACGTTATTATAGATTCGGCCAATCCACGCCGTTTCGTTATTTAATAAAACAAACCGGACAGATAATAATAATCAAATTTTATCCTAGTTTATTCGATAAATGATCCATTTCTTTTAGTTAAAATACCTCCAAGCGGTTTTAACCTCCTCACTGAATTTGTCCTAAAGACAGGACATAGAAAACAAAAAAATCTGTAAAGAAACTTAACAACTTTTATGAAATTAAATACTCATAGTGCCATCTAGCGGTATCGTGTACATGTGAAAAAGGCGATTTGAGCGCACGGTCAATGACACTTGAGCCAAAATGGCCTCCGGTTCCAGACGTGTCCTGTCGCGCTCCGGACATGGTAAGTTAAATCCTATTCAATCGGATAATTTTGCAACATTGCCTATCAAAAGCTGTTTGTATTATATTTTCTAAAAGGTAATCAGATGATGAAAGATGTCATTATTTACTAGAATTTCGCAAAGATTTGATAATTTTTATATGTTAAAGTTTTATGTCTTATGTTATTTAGGAATCAAGCAGAGTATTCATAATTAGTTAATATTCTTATGTCCTTTACAGCGGAACTGTGCAGGGAATTGTATCGATATAGTTTGATGTAATTTTTTATTTTAATCTCTTTGTAGGTATTTCTGAGGCAGAAATCTTGGAAGTTCTTGAAGATTCTGATGTGGAACTCAGCGGCGATGATGACGACCAAGATCCAACGTATGAGGAGCCTTTAGAAACCGCAACTCGAGACATACTAAGGTTTGATTCCAGCGAATCTTCGAATAGTTCAGAGACAGATGATTTGCCATCACGAGCTACTAGTAGTCCTGCGATATCGAGTTCTTCATTAGTGCCTCGTCGTACTGGGCGAGGATTGCGGCGAGGAAGAGGCTCTCGTGGTCCTCGTCAACGAGTACAATCAAGTCAAAGACCACTACAAGTTTCACGATCTCACCCAGACGTTGTCGACAAATGGACGGGAACGTTCGAGCTTATTGAAATAAATGTTCATGAGCCAACTTATATGCCAATTTTTGATGACGGGTGGACTTTTGAACAATATTTCATTCAATACGTAGACGATGCAATGATCTCGCATATTGTTGAATGCACAAACAGAACTGCAGTTCTTTTAAAAGGTCGGTCCCTTGGTCTTACAGTCAAGGAACTAAAGGTCTACATCGGAATAACAATGATTATGGCTGCCCTTCAATACCCACAGATAGACATGTATTGGTCACCTAAGTGGAAACAGACAGTCATAACATCGGCCATGACCCGTGCTCGTTTTTACCAAATTCGAACATCACTGAAAGTCACTTATGATCCTGATGTAACTAACTAAGAAAGGCAAAAAGACAAGATCTGGAAAGTACGCCCACTCTTCGAACGGGTACGTAAAGGATGCCTTCTGCAAGCTCCCACAGCCAATAATGTCTATAGATGAAATGATCATCCCGTTCACTGGGCAATGTTCTATTCGTCAATATAACCCTAATAAGCCGAATCCATTAGGCCTCAAAGTATTTGTGTTGGCGACACCTCAGGGCATTGTCATTGACTTTGAAATATATCAAGGCGATATAACTCTTTCTGAAATAAGACAGCTGGGCTTTGGTCTCGGAGAAGCAGTTGTTCTTCGCCTGACAGAAGCGTTGGCTCCTGGGCATGAACTCTTCTTCGATAGATTTTTCACAACAATCAGACTGTGCGATGAGTTGCTTCGTAAAAGATTTCATGCTACGGGTACAGTAATGAAAAACCGGCTGCCGAAAGATTGTGTCTTTGAAGATGATAAAAATTTTATGAAGAGGCAAAGAGGACAGTGCGAAAAAAAAACCCGAGACGATGGTAAGCTAACAGTAACTCGATGGATGGACAATAAACCAGTGGTAATGCTCTCGACGCATTTGTCCGATACACTCACTGATGAATGTGAAAGGTGGTCGAAAAAGAATAAGGTCTATGAAAAAGTCAAACGTCCTGAAGTTATAAACAAGTACAACGAATATATGGGAGGAGTTGATCTCGTAGACAGAATGCTGGCAGTATGCCCAACACGCAGCAGAACGAAGAAATGGACGATAAGAGTAATTTCCCATTATGATAGATCTGGCTGTTGTTAACTCCTACCTCCAATACAAACAAAGAGAACATAAAAAAGGCGTTAAAAACATCATGGGTATTCTGGAATTCAAAATAGATCTCGGTGAGCTTTTGATTTCTTGTAATGTGGATTCTACAGAATCGGATAGTGATGTCACAACGGAGGAGTTTGAACCACTCTTACCCAAGCACAAGAAACGTAAAATTTCTATAATTCCTTTACCAACCAAGGCTGCCCGTCAGAAAAAAGCTGAACATATACCACAGCATAGCTCGAAACAGAATCGATGCAGACATGCAGGCTGTTACAAAAAAAAAACAACAGTTTTCTGCAAAAAAGTGTGCTGTGCATTTGTATTTCACTGTACAAAGAAATTGCTTTGAAAGGTTTCATGTTCCATAATTTCTTAGTTACCACTATTTAGAGGTTTTTTTATTTATGTTTAGAAGAGCAACGTTTTGTTTTTTTGTTTATTTTACTTAGCAGACAAGCTGATTTTTAGAATAAGACATGTTGAGACTGGTTGTTAAGACAGAAAATACTCAAGACTGTTAAACTGTGAGAAATTGTTTTTATTATAAGCTAGATTACAATTAAAAGATATTGATTATTCTAAATGAAATTTATACTTAATTTTAATTCTGTTAGATCAATATACCCTGCAAATGTCTCGTGTATAGGACATTAAACGGTTCTATAGATATCAATTACCTCCAGTTGTCCCACCGGCAGAACATAAGAAACCCCCTTTTTTTAAGTACTTAGTATTTTGTATTTTTTTTAGTTAAAAAGTAGCACATAAATAACCACCATGTTTAATTTCGTTTCAATCTGACGAAAAAAGTGGTCTCAGCAGTTAGGAGGTTAAGACACATGTGTTATGTATAAGTTGTACAAGTTATGTATAACTTATATGAATATGCATGAATAATCCTTTTTTTCACACTGTCAAATAGCCTATTGAAGTAATACATCTGTCTTTGTGTACTCCAGGGTGCCTTACCCAAATGATTCGCGTACACGCCGTTCCCGTATCATACATCTCTCGTTTCATACAAATAATCTATGCTCACCGGTCCCAGGTAAGTTCTTTTTGACCTGTCGAAACCTGTTCCTACTTTGGAGAAATCTAAAATGTAGCTGATTTAGTTAGGACGTGCAGAGTATGAAAATGCGTCGAAATGTAATAGATTACTAAGTATTGATACGGAACTTTCAGGAGCCGATTTTTCATTCGACGGTCAGCAACTAAATAAATTGTTTCCCCGACAGGAAAAGTCTTACAAAACAGCTCCATTTTCTTATCAGACAATAGTAGCCATCTATTTAATGAAAAATCGACCCTTAATAAGACTATAGGTTTGCAAGAGGCAGGGCTAGCATGTTGATCAAAAATATACCGCGGAAAAAGACATCACAGAATCTAAAGTGCGATGGATGGATGAACTCGTGCTAGCCCTGCCCCTTTTGATGCTGTGAAAGACTAGACATTAAAAGCGTGACGGTACGACAACAATACATCAGTAAACCTGTCTGTTAGGGACTTCACACACGACAGCTATAATATACATTACATCCCGGGATGTATAGCTTTACATTATATTAAAGTATCACACACGCAACAGGTAACGTAATGTATATTTCGCTTCATTTCGTTGACATACGTCTCGACCGACACACGTTCCGGCTGCTAAGGCGTTATAGGGTGTTGTTATGGATCTGTCGACTTACTTACTACTAGATTTAATAGATAGCTAGTTCATCAGAAGATTATTGAGATTTTGATGCGCGTATGCGTTGGCACATGTGCCAAAAATAGAACGATGTGGATTGAACATCATTATACGTAGTCTGGTCATAAGTTTTGTCACATATGGAAAGTTAAATAAAGGACACAATGAGTTACGCATTACAATAATATATAAATCAAAGGAAAGGGTACAAAATACAGATCTAAACCATATTAAAACTATTCGAAATGTCCTCCTCTGGCTTCGATACAAGCCTTCAATCTGCAAGGCCAGTCATCAATCGATGCACGCACGACATTCATGTCAATATTGGCGACTGCTTTAATCAGAGATGCTTTAAGCGACTCCAAGTTGCGATGTGGTTTAGCGCAGACCTTCTCCTCTAAGTGCTGCCATATTTTGTAATCCAAAGGATTCAAGTCTGGACTGGAGGAGGGCCAATCCTCATGCCTGATAAAGTCGATTCCACGGGTCGTGAGCCAGTTTTGGGTACTTTTCGCCTTATGGGCCGGCGCAGAATCCTGCTGGAAAACCCAGTGCCTATTTTCGAACATTGTTTGTGAAAGGGGTTCCACAATGTTTGTTAGGACTGTGTTTTGATATACGAGGGCACTGGTTTTCACTCCTTTTTCACAAAAAAACACCTCTGTTGGACCCAAATAGGAGACCCCAAGCCAAACCATGAATGCCGAAGGATGATGGCCACGCTGAACACGTGGCACACGTCTGCTCGCTTCTTCACTAGACTGTGCATACACTTTATCATTTTGTTTGTTGTAACTCTCTTCAACATTAAACATTTTTTCGTCCGAAAAAAGTATTTCGCGGTATTTTTTACCTGCGTACCGCCTTGACAAAATCCGGCATCTTTCGAGTCTGATTTTCTTCAGCCGTGTGTTAAGAAGATGTGCTGTTCTTTTTCTGTAGGCACGCAGTCCTAGGTCTTCATTCAACACCCTTTTAACAGTGGTTCTGCTTAGTCCCATCTGCAGAGCCAACATTTTTTGCTTGCGGACAGGATTTCGTTGGATGCGCGCCTTCACTGCTTTGATGACCGCTGGAGTCCGAACAGTACGAGGTCGACCGCTTCTTTGTTTATCATCTAAACTTGAATCTTCCCTGAATCGTTTGATAGTACGATAAATAAATCTTAGTGGAATTTTCAAATTTTTCAGCAGTTTGAAAATCTCAGTTGGCGCCTGGCCGCAACGATGCAATGCAATTACTGCGACTCTGTCTTCTTTGCGCGTCCACTCCATATTGGAAAATGAAGAAAATTCTAGAAAAGCTGTGTTTTTTATTTTCTTGAAAAATTCAAATTTCGAATGCCCATAACTTTTTTGTGGCCAGTATTCTAAATTCGAAATTAAACCTATGTGACAGAACTTATGGCCCGACTACGTAAAGTAAGGAAAATTCCGAAGAGTTTAAATTATATGCGGAATTATCAGACATCGCCACCTAGTGGACAGGCATGATATTATTACAAAATTGATGACCACTGTGTTGCTACACTTCTTTTTCTTTTCTTGATTGATTTTTGTTACTATCCTTCATGTTAAAGGCAACTTTAGTATTATATTCCATCATTATACTAATAATTTGTATAATTGTATACTTGTATAATTTGTAACTTCCTATGTTATATCTATAAAATCATAGGTCATCAATCGACTGAATCGAAGAATTCCTCACAGCTCTAGCCGCCTGAGTGATCTTAAACGATCACGAAGGTTATTTAAGTTATATTATGTATTTTCTTTTCTGCAATAAAGTGTAACAACAACAACAAGGTTAAGCAACATAGGGCGCGTTCAGTGCATGGATGGGGGACCGTTTATGATTAACGCTAATGGCATTTTTTCGAGCGGTTCCATGCTTCGCAAGGCATGTTAAGCAATTGGTGCTGGCTGCCGTCGATAGATGGCAGTCGTTAAGCAAAGTCAGAGGCCATAGAGTAAGAGCAGCCACTACTCTTACAAGCCTCCACCAATCCGGACTTGGCCCCGTGGCGAAATTTGGCCTATACGTTCCTCCGGCTTACGAAACGTAGCTTACGGCCGATTTCTGAATTGAGAATTTCGCTAAGTAACTACTTAAGTCTAGTGTTGTATCGTCAAATTTCTCAGAAAAGAGCATGACAGAACGTTATTTAAATATTTACTTAAGTGAAATTCTAAATTCGGAAACCGGCCTTTAGCGAGCCTATTTAGTGATTACAGATAGGACTACAAGTGATGTGGAGCAAATGATTTTTTTGCGACAGGACTCTGAATACCTATGTCGTTTAGCGAAATAAGACTCCTAGTGGAGTTTATGAATAACCAAGAAATTTTTGAACACCCTGTTTGAAGAAAGATGTATCGTAATATACGAAAAGGTATTAAGATATATTAAGATGTATCGACAGGTAAATATACATCTTCGTATCGCTCAGTACCTTTAAGGTACGAAGATGTAACGATGTATATTATAGCTGTCGTGTGTGGTCTCTTGACGATTTCTATGGAAAGATGTAATGAGATATATCGTGCTATAATATACATCTTTACCTTATAGCCGTCGTGTGTGGAGTCCCTTAGAAGTGTAACTTCTCGTCTCCATAGTATTTTGTCATCGTGACGTCACTTCTGTTAGGTTCCTCCTACTTGCGCAACTTTACGTAAAGTCCGCACCACCACTGAAGTCCGATGAGTTAAGGCATTTTCGTTCTTATTTCAATGAAGACAAAGTTGTCTTCGTCGGTAATGAGTGACGGCGCTTGCTCTAGTCTGTTAGCTTTTAGAATATACCTCGGGCTCTAGAGTAGGTAGGCTTCGGTTTTCGCCGAAAGCACACGAGTGTAATACTACTTCCTGCTCTGTACTAGTTTGTTTCCGTCATATTAGTTCCGATTTCGAAATTAAGTGTCATATTAGTTCTGACATTTCTATTTCACGAATATATCCGATTCTATCCGATAGTAGCCGAGGTATTTTCTAAAAGCTAACAGACTGTACGAGATATTTCACCAGTTGGTTTGATACACGAAGCTTGTATCTAAAAACCAGAGCGAGTAACTGACGACGCGAGCTGCGTCTCTGCTCACCATGATTAAGCTCTGCGAATCAGAGCGAAACCTGGTCGGACTCTTCCGACAAAAAGTCAAGTAAGTGTATCCGGAATCTGAACCAAACTTCAGTTTTCACCTAGGTGCAGGTACTTACAGTCTGTAAAACATAGCTTAAGCTCCGCGACAGCTGTCACACTGACAGGGCTAGGTTACGATATTGCTTACACATCGAATAGTGTGCAGTGAGTACGGAGTTTTCACAGTACAAATATTCTGTGAAAAAATTCAAAAATTCATGGACATTTTTTTTAGATGATTTAGATGACAGCTGTCGCGGAGCTCAAGCTATATTTTACAGACTATAGATGAAAACCTTGACTCAAGTCGCGCAAGTAATGAAGAGTTTGTGAGCGAAAGTGCAGGCTGATTAGGTCTAAAGGGCGGTTTCCGAATTGAGAATTTAACTAAGTAAATACTTACTTACTCTGTCACGCTCTTTTCTGGGAAATTTGACGAGACGGCAACACAGTCAAGCACTTAGCGAAATTCTCAATTCAGAAGCGACCTTAAGTAGGTTATTCTATACTATGATTGCAGCTCATCAACTTTTAGAGGCTTGCGAACTACTCGGTTATAGTTGATTGTAAATAATATTTTCTGCACCCGATAACAGTTTTTTTTTATGAACCCATATATAGGGTGGGAAAGTCTGAAACTATAAGATATACGAAGAGCTGTTATTAGGACCTTAAAATCCTGTTAAAATCCTTGACATGGTTGACATGGTCAAGGATTTTAATAACAACAAAAACTGCATTCATAAATTAAAAAAAAACCTTTACTCAGCTCGGGAATCAAACACGGACGCTTTGAAAACTAAACCGAGCACTATTTCCATTTAGATAGGTATCCATTGTGTAGGTCTGAAGCAGTAAATGTTACTATGAATCATGACGTCTAAAATGAACAAAATGCATTGTTTTCACATTCTTAATTTATTTGAGTACCTAAGTGTTCGAAATGAACTTTTTTTTTTCAATACAATATTCAACGTGTTTAGGTGCATCAAATTGTCTAACGATGACTGTTTATGAAATAAAACGAATCAACGAGAAACCGGCATTCGATTTTCAAACCGTCATCAAAATGTCATCTGGAGAATAAAATATTATGTTCAACTGTGTCACAAAAACAAGTAAAAGTTGATGTGCTGTCGACGTGTTGCTTCAGAAAAATCCTGTACTTTCGACAAGTACAACTCTTTGAATGTCTACGAGTGCCATCTGTTGAAGTAAAATGAGACTTATGCAAATTATTATTTTTTCGTTCATAATATAATCAAAAACCCTTTACATATAGGTTGACCATAAAGTCTAGAAAACGGAAGTGAAGTGTAACTAAATATTGTACGAACTTTTCAGGCCATCTTCTATTCTAATATAAGCACAATTATTGTAACTGAGACCAAGGTTAATTCTCCTTGCTGAGACTATGTCTTTTAGTACTAAAAGTTTGGGTATGGAAAATAAAAGTATTAGCAAAACCCCACTCTTTAATTTCTACTCTTTCTGGTTAAACTATATATTTTATAAAAATGTCGCCAAACTGTGGTGCAGTTTGTTGACCTTCCATTAAAAACATCAAAAAGTTAAGGTTGATGTGCTGCCAGGGGCTTCGCTAGCAACAGGGCCTTTTTGAAGCAACATTTAGGCTAATGGTGGAATGGGGCGATTCATCAATTACGTCACACGTATTTCATGTGTTTTTGTCCCAATCGATATTACCCAGAACTGATTTTATAAATTATTCAATTTTCAAAGAAACCTTAGAATGTTTAATATCATAATTTTTTCGTTAGACACGAATTTTGACCAATATTGTAGCGGTGAACGATTCCTATTCTAAAACAGTCCCCGGACTAAGTGTAAATAGTCTGTGATAAAGACTTTCTTTAACCTTCGCCTAAACCACGTGACTATTTGGGGTCTAGTCAGACGGACTGCATTTCCAGTGCACTCCGATTGCAAAATTGCAGTTTGAAAGCAGTTAGCACGACCGCAATGAAACTGCCAACCAACTGAACAGTCCCACTGCAGTCAAGTATGCGGTTGGCATGCAGTGCCCTGTTCAATTGGTTGGCAGTTTTATTGCAGTTGTACCAACAGCATTCAAACTGCATTTGGACTGCCACTTCGCAGTCGTACGCAGTTAGAAGTCTGTCCAGTCCCAAAGTAGTGGTGTAGTTTATGCTGTGGTAAAGAGTAAATCCTTATCACAGACTATTTAAACATCGTTCGAGGAGTGTTTTAGTAAACTATAGGAATCGTCAAGAGGTCTCTGTCTAGCTAGACCCTGAACCTGCATTTCAGGAGTTTTTTCAAGATGTTATTATAAATAAAACTGTAGATTTATACGACATGTATGTCATGAAACCTGTGACACCGTATTGTGAAACTTGATATGGTGGCCTTTCACATCGCTATTAGTATTCGCGTATTTGCCAACGATTTAGAATATATTGCAGGTTAACAAAAACCAGTGCTTAAGATTCACCAACATGCCCAGCAGATAAGCCAAATGCGCGCACGAGAATAGCGATGCGCAGTGCCACCAATATACGTGTGACGCAATTCAGGGTGGGACCCTAGAGGAGGTGAATGAAGCGTTACTTGCGAGGTGCGCGGGCGCCGGTTAGGGCGCGTGCATATGCGGGTTGTGGGGCCGGCCGCCGCGCGCCGCCGCCTGCTGCTATAATACGCCTTTACTTTTACGCTTTGCCGTCACACTCATTCCATGTCGGATTTTGGGTTTGTAATGGAGAACTTAAGCTTTCACAAAATCTGGACTTGGCCCCCGTGGTGGAGTATTGCCTATATACTGTCCTCAGGGAAGAGACCTGTGCCCCTCGGTGGGACATGGTTGAATGAGTTTCATCATCAACCCACCATGTCCACCATGTCCACCATGCCCATACACATCATACTCCACCACGGGGGCAAAGTCCGGATTGGTGGCTGGTCTTACTGTGGCTTAACGACTGCCATCTATCGACGGCAGCCAGTACCAACTGCTTAACGTGCCTTGCGAAGCACGGCACCGAAAAACGCCACTAGCGTTAGTCATAGACGGTGACCCATCCATGCACTGAACGCGCCCTATGTTGCTTAACCTTCGTGATCGTTTAAGATCACTCAGGCAATCGGGGCTACGAGAGATTCAACGTGGCGAATGCTTTTTAATTCTTGTCAAAGTTAACGCAGGTTAAACTAAATTTCTGTAATACAATTTAATTTATTCAGGCATGAAATGAGTGTGAGCTAAAGCCATGGTGTAAAGCAAGCAAATCTAGACTAGACAGTGCCTAGTTTATTCAGACTAAAACGATGTCTAGTATAGATAGCTAAGAGTGATCTCTAAGTGAAGATGAAACTGCAGGATGAATATGCTAGAAAGAAACAGGTGGATTAGATGAGATAGATATAGGTAGCGTCACGAGTTAAGAGCGCTCGACGAAACTGGTGGGGGTATCAACGCATGTGTACAATCGCGCACAAAACTTCTAATGGCCGCGGAGCCCTAGTTTTAGAGCTAAAGCGATCGTCAAAATATTACTAAACTAACAGAAACTATTTTCCGCTGATGTTACACTCGTTTTATTGTTCAAATGGTTTTCTATTACATTATTTTTAACGCTCTTTTTAGCATTAGAACGTATGTGCAATCTGTGTAAAATAATCTCCATGCGTTGTGCTAGCAAAAGTTGCTTGTATTGATGAATATAACAGTTCCGTTCAGTTTAACAGTAACTTTCCGCAACAAATAGGCTGACATTCAGAGACGAATCCTAAGTTCACGCTTAGATCAGTCTTAGCAAAGTAAACTAAAGTCGTATTTTCGTATTCACAGTACTTAAGAAAGTCATCTATATTGTCTATAATTTTTTAGTGATGTAGTTCTTACCGGTTTTTTAAATTTGACATTGCTACACGAGAGCAGGACAACATCATACAATTTTATACATATATGTCAGAGTGAATAAAAAAATACCACAGATAATGCTCGTAGAATATCAGTGAAATTACGTTTGGAGTAGTCTGTGAACAAAAGGCTTAGAAGTGACAGTTCTAAGTTCACGTAAAGTCACCGATATTGACTACTTACACTTAGCTAAGCACCATTTCATACTAACTTGCTAAGATTCGATTCTGAATACGAAATGTTTTTAAGTACGTGATTTTGACATTTCTGAGACCAGTCTTTGCTTAGTTTTCGTCTCTGAATGTCAGCCATAGTGTTAATTAATCTAATTTTGCCTTTGTAATAAAGTATACGGCTAGAATAATAACCGTTTTATTTCAAGTAATTTATTGTCACTGAAAAACATCATAGATTCTAAGCATCTCTCCACCAAATTTGATATAGAAGAAGAATGTTTCGTTTCGAATAAAACTTCTTTTAATACATTTTGTTTCAGCATCCTTTCTACGACGAAGCAAAAAAAAACTAAGAGCGCGACTGTACCTAGAGACCTAGAGATGTGCGTGCAAAACGCGGTAGATGAATGACGGCTGATCTACCAATCACGTACCGGCGCGCGCCTTCTCAGACCCAAAAAATGACTTCTGATCATTCATCGCTCATAACTCGTGACGCTTAGTATACATTTTAGTTCGAAGATTTAACCACTTATACAAACAATAATATTGCTTACTTAAATATGTAAGGCTTCTAATGTTTTTTTTTCGTGTGTACAATAAAGAATTTTCGTTTAATAATGTGTCATGTTCCCCACAGTGGGACGAGCGGCAGTGATAGCCCAGCGGGTAGAATATAATATGGTTATAGTAGCTATACCACTCGCCAACCAATATGAAGGAAAATATCGTGAGGACACCCGAGTGTCTGAGCTTCAAGGAGTGTTCACATAAATCAGCACTTGAAATCATCAATCCGGGGTTGGGCACGCGTTATGAATAAGCCCATACTCTCTGAGAGAATATCTGTGCCCTGTAGTGGGAAGCATATTATTTAAGACTTTCGTAGGAAAACGAAAAAAAAAAAAAACAAAATGTTTAATGTAGACACTGTAAATTTTTGGTACGGATCAACTTGAGAACGATGATGATGATTTCCTCTTATCCCTTATCAGGGACATAGGGCTCGTAGAAGGGAGCTCCATTTCTCGCGGTCTTGTAAGGCAACTTCTAACTCGTTCCAATTGAGTCCCGTTGAGGCAGCCTCTTTCTCAACGGAACGCCTCCCGGATGAACTTACTTGGCCCAAATTTTACAATTTATAGCGCTTACGAAAATTTTAGTTCAAAAATTAGATTGGACACGTCACTTTTTATTTTTGGCAATCCTGTAAAGTGTCTCAATTTCCTGAAAGTTTTTTATTACATATTAAGTTTATCTAAGTGGTTAAATTTGGAAAACAAATGAGATAGTGAAATTATTTCCACAATGGTTACTGGTTATTAAATGTTGTAGTAAAGTAAAGGATAAAACATACAAACGCGATCGCAGTGGCGGTCCACATGTCATTTACAGCAGAAGTGTTTTGTATGGACCGCCATTTGCACGGCGACCGCGTTGGTATCTTTTATCCTTAAGTCAGTAAGTAAAAGAACTTAGGTTATTTTGCTAGAGTGCTAATGACGTACTTAGATAGGCATTAACCCCTCAGGACTGGAACGCTTTTTTTTTCCCAGCTAAGTTAGTTATTCACAGAGTAATCTTTGAAATTTATCACAGTTTGCAAATAATAACACATGCTCATACAACTGTGGTCTATATCATCGTGAAAAATTAGATTCAAAGTGCCGTGGCAAGACCGACCCGCCGGACAGATGCAAGTTGTATAGTTGTACAATATTATACAAATATTATTCTGTGCAGCATTCGTTTCATCATCACCAACCCATTATGTCCCCACCGAGGGGCACGGGTCTCTTCCCTGAGGAAGGTATAGGCCATACTCCACCACGGGGGCCAAGCACGGAACGGTGGAGGCTTGTAAGACTAGTGGCTGGTCTTACTGTCAGAAGTTTTCAAGCCGCCCCTAAAGGCCTCTGACTTGGCTTAACGACTGCCATCTATCGACGGCAGCCGGCACCAACTGCTTAACGTACCTTGCGAAGCACGGAATCGCTCGGAAAAAATGCCACTAGCGTTAGTCATAGACGGTGACCCATCCATGGACTGAACGCGCCGTATGTTGCTTAACCTTTCGTTCGTTTACTAATGATTAATTAAGAAAATTCACTCAAGTAAAATGAATATTAAAATGAAAAATTAAAAAAAAAAATCATAATGCCAGTCAATCGAAGAAACCGCCCCGAGACACATCCGACCCAAAGGTACCCATCACACTGGAAGCATTACCGCGCTGAACAGCGAGGCATATCCTTTGCCTTAGAAATACCGCTCAGCGGCAGTCAATATTATTTGTAAATATCAAACAACAGATAACAATAGATGTAAAAAGTTACAAGGACAGACTATTGCATTTCAAAATGGATGAGTTACACTGTAGACGATTATTACTCGACGCAACCTTCCTTTTCAAAATATTGAGAAATAAAATAGACTGTTTGCAAATACTATCCCAAATTAATTTAAAAGTACCCATTAAATATCCTAGGTATAGAATTAATAAATTGTTTAACGCTCCTTGTTCCAAAACCAACATTAAACACAATGCCACAATGCCTCGTCTCTTGAGACTGTATAACAAATTGTCATCTTGCTCTGTCGACATTTTCTCTGATAATGTTTATATATTTAAGGAAAAAATCAAACAGATTCTCAAATCAGGTGTGCCTAGGTAAAGTAACCATATATATAATGTTTTTAATTTAAATTTGTTTGCAGATTAATTGTAGATTTATTAAACTACAAAAAAATATGTTAACTTAAACACTAGCAAAGGTGCATGTTGTGGCAACCTTAATAGGCTAGGCACTTACCTTAAAACCCTTTATGTTTTAGTTTAATTAAGATGTCTTAGTGTACTAGCTACTGGTTGTCCTAAGAAAATTAAATAAAAAAAAAAAAAAAAAACAGTAACTATCCAACTTGCAGCTGTCTCTCAATGGAGCCCTAAGTCATTCAGTGATGAAGGACTTAGGGCTCCAGTGCGCTCATATTATCGTGAGCGTAGTGCAGGCGGTTCCAAGTGTAGGTTTGCGCATTACCTGCTGCAAGTGGTGATATGCTTCGCATTAGAAACGGCTTTGAGCGGTAGTCAATTGAATATTATTTGTGAATCATCATCATCAACCCATTATGTCCCCACCGAGGGGCACGGGTCTCTTCCCTGAGGAAGGTACAGGCCATACTCCACCACGGGGGCCAAGTCCGGATTGGCGGAGGCTTGTAAGACTAGTGGCTGGTCTTACTGTCGGAAGTTTTCAAGCCGCCCTAAGGCCTCTGACTTGGCTTAACGACTGCCATCTATCGACGGCAGCCGGCACCAACTGCTTAACGTGCCTTGCGTGAATCGCTCGTAGCCTGGGCTGCCTGAGTGATCTTGAACGATCACTAAGGTTAAGCAACATACGGCGCGTTCAGTCCATGGATGGGTCACCGTCTATGACTAACGCATTCGCATTTGTGAATATCAAACAACTATACAACTTGCTGTCTTTAAATGGAGCCCTAATTCATTCATCACTGAATGATTTAGGGCTCCAGTACGCTTGTGACGTTATCGTGAGCATAGCTGAGGCGGTTCCAGGTTGTCTCTCAATGGAGCCCTAAGCTATTCATCACTGAATGTGATGACTTAGGTCTCCAGTACGCTCATATTATCGTGAGCGTAGTGCAGGCGGTTCCAGGTTGCCTCTCAATGGAGCCCTAAGCCATTCATCACTGAATGTGATGACTTAGGGCCCCAGTACGCTCATGACGTTATCGTGAGCAAAGCAGAGGCGGTTCCAGGTTGTCTCTCAATGGAGCCCTAAGCCATTCATCACTGAATGTGATGACTTAGGTCTCCAGTACGCTCATATTATCGTGAGCGTAGTGCAGGCGGTTCCAGGTTGCCTCTCAATGGAGCCCTAAGCCATTCATCACTGAATGTGATGACTTAGGGCCCCAGTACGCTCATGACGTTATCGTGAGCAAAACAGAGGCGGTTCCAGGTTGTATCTCAATGGAGCCCTAAGTCATTCATCACTGAATGTGATGACTTAGGTCTCCAGTACGCTCATATTATCGTGAGCGTAGTGCAGGCGGTTCCAGGTTGCCTCTCAATGGAGCCCTAAGCCATTCATCACTGAATGTGATGACTTAGGGCCCCAGTACGCTCATGACGTTATAGTGAGCAAAGCAGAGGCGGTTCCAGGTTGTCTCTCAATGGAGCCCTAAGTCATTCATGACTGAATGTAATGACTTAGGTCTCCAGTACGCTCATATTATCGTGAGCGTAGTGCAGGCGGTTCCAGGTTGCCTCTCAATGGAGCCCTAAGCCATTCATCACTGAATGTGATGACTTAGGGCCCCAGTACGCTCATGACGTTATCGTGAGCAAAACAGAGGCGGTTCCAGGTTGTATCTCAATGGAGCCCTAAGTCATTCATCACTGAATGTGATGACTTAGGTCTCCAGTACGCTCATATTATCGTGAGCGTAGTGCAGGCGGTTCCAGGTTGCCTCTCAATGGAGCCCTAAGCCATTCATCACTGAATGTGATGACTTAGGGCCCCAGTACGCTCATGACGTTATAGTGAGCAAAGCAGAGGCGGTTCCAGGTTGTCTCTCAATGGAGCCCTAAGTCATTCATGACTGAATGTAATGACTTAGGTCTCCAGTACGCTCATATTATCGTGAGCGTAGTGCAGGCGGTTCCAGGTTGCCTCTCAATGGAGCCCTAAGCCATTCATCACTGAATGTGATGACTTAGGGCCCCAGTACGCTCATGACGTTATCGTGAGCAAAACAGAGGCGGTTCCAGGTTGTATCTCAATGGAGCCCTAAGTCATTCATCACTGAATGTGATGACTTAGGTCTCCAGTACGCTCATATTATCGTGAGCGTAGTGCAGGCGGTTCCAGGTTGCCTCTCAATGGAGCCCTAAGCCATTCATCACTGAATGTGATGACTTAGGGCCCCAGTACGCTCATGACGTTATAGTGAGCAAAGCAGAGGCGGTTCCAGGTTGTCTCTCAATGGAGCCCTAAGTCATTCATGACTGAATGTAATGACTTAGGTCTCCAGTACGCTCATATTATCGTGAGCGTAGTGCAGGCGGTTCCAGGTTGCCTCTCAATGGAGCCCTAAGCCATTCATCACTGAATGTGATGACTTAGGGCCCCAGTACGCTCATGACGTTATCGTGAGCAAAACAGAGGCGGTTCCAGGTTGTATCTCAATGGAGCCCTAAGTCATTCATCACTGAATGTGATGACTTAGGTCTCCAGTACGCTCATATTATCGTGAGCGTAGTGCAGGCGGTTCCAGGTTGCCTCTCAATGGAGCCCTAAGCCATTCATCACTGAATGTGATGACTTAGGGCCCCAGTACGCTCATGACGTTATAGTGAGCAAAGCAGAGGCGGTTCCAGGTTGTCTCTCAATGGAGCCCTAAGTCATTCATGACTGAATGTAATGACTTAGGTCTCCAGTACGCTCATATTATCGTGAGCGTAGTGCAGGCGGTTCCAGGTTGTCTCTCAATGGAGCCCTATAGTCTGTAAAATATAGCTTGAGCTCCGCGACAGCTGTCATCTAAATTGCGTCCATGAAGTTTTTAATTTTTTCACAGAATATTTGTACTGTGAAAACTCCGTACTTACTGCACACTATTCGATGTCTAAGCAATACCGTAACCTCGCCCTGTCAGTGTGACGGCTGTCGTGGAGCTCAAGCTATATTTTACAGACTGTAAGTCATTCATCACTGAATGTGATTACTTAGGTCTCCAGTACGCTCATATTGTCGTGAGCGTAGTGCAGGCGGTTCCAGGTGTAGGTGTACGTGTTACCTGCTGCAAGTGGTAATATCCTTAGCATTAGAAATTTCCCTGAGCTGTAGTCAATATTATTTGTAAACATAAAACAACTATACAACTTTTAGCTGTCACTGAATGACTTATGGCCCCAGTACGCTCATATTACCGTGAGCGTAGTGCAGGCGGTTCCAGGTTGTCTCTCAATGGAGCCCTAAGCCATTCAGTGATGAATGACTTAGGAATCCAGTACGCTCATATGACCGTGAGCGTAGTGCAGGCGGTTCCAGGTTGTCTCTCAATGGAGCCCTAAGCCATTCAGTGATGAATGACTTAGGGATCTAGTACGCTCATATGACCGTGAGCGTAGTCCAGGCGGTTCCAGGTGTAGGTTCGCGCGTTACCTGGTGCAAGTGGTGATAACCTTTGCATTAGAAACGCCCCTGAGTGAATATTGACTACCATACTACCTATTTGCAAATATCAAACAACTATACAACTTGCTGTCTTTCAATGGAGCCCTAATTCATTCATCATTGAATGATTTAGAGCTCCAGTAGGCTCATATTACCGTGAGCGTAGTGCAGGCGGTTCCAGGTTGCCTCTCAATGGAGCCCTAAGCCATTCAGTGATGAATGACTTAGGGATCCAGTACGCTCATATGACCGTGAGCGCAGTGCAGGCGTTTCCAGGTGTTGGGTCGCGCGTTACCTGCTGGAGGAGGTGTTTGAGGCCGGGGTTGGCGGGCGGCATCATGGGGCGAAGGCCGCGCGGAGGCAGCCCGCGTTGCTGTTGCAATTGGTGGTTCCGCTGCTGCTCCTGAGAGCAGGGGAGGGACACAAATGAATCGGTAGTTTCAGAATAGTACATTGTTCACCGAGAGGAGAAAGTGACCGATTACCGTCGAGGGTGTCGTTTGAAGCCCGAGCCGTAGGCGAGGGCTTTAAAACACCTGAGATCGGGAATCGCAGTTTCGCTCGAGTGATACATAGTGCTTTACTACACCTACAAGGAAAATAAAAAACGAAATCTTTACTAATTGAAATTTATATTGAAATTGTTGCTAGTGGCCAGTGTCATTTTGCGAACTTGGAGATAAAAACTCACTGTAAAAACTTTTTGGCTTTTGATATTTAGGTTACCGGCGCATAGTCTTACCCAAAATTAAAAAAGAAAAACCACGTAAGAAATGGATTTTCATACACTTTTCTCTCCCGCTCAGATGCGTTTTCTCCCCGCATATTTGTTCGATATGCAATGACGTACTTTCTACCGTAAATTTGATAAAGTATCAAGGTACTTTCCAAGCAGGTGTAGTATAAAGAACATTAGTCCAAATTTTGTGTGATTGACTTATTGTTGTCTATGGTATCCTTGAGGGTAGATCTACAGATCCCTATAGAAAGAACATTAGCCCAATGAATATCAATTGAACTACGTGTACGTACTACGTCTCAGTAGACGCAGAAACAATATTAGTCCCACAAATGTTTTTTAAGTTTTTTATGTCTACTGAAAAGTAAGCAGATTGTGACTAATGTTCTTTCTGAAACTACCGATTCAAATCAGGAATACGGTAGTTTCCAGGGTCAAAATAATTAAATTACATTCAGTCCGTATTTTAGATTACAAAAAACAATATTGGACACTTATTTTTTTATTTTTTCGATTAAACAAAAAATAACAAAGATATAGCACATTAAAGTTACGTGTGACGTCACTTAGTGCTTAAAAAATGCAGCACGGCGTGACGTCACACGTAACTTTAATGGGCTATATCTTTGTCATTTTTGGTCTAATTTAAAAATAAAAAAATCGTGTCCCTTATTTCTGAATAGTCTAAAAGACGAACTAATTACATTTTTTAAAGCAACTAGCCCATTATCTACCTCAGAGGCGTCGCGGTTAGCGAATCTGCTTACCATGCGAGAGGTCACGGGTTCGAACCCCGGCTGGGGAGAGAAAAAAAATCCCAGGTCCTGGATGTTTGCATGTTTGTGACGTCGCTGTTTCTGGTTCCCACTACGCGGGGTATCCTAGAGTGGGACCAGAAGCAATGTATGTGCCTGTATGTAAATGTTTATGTTTCTTGCAACGTAAAGAATTTACATTCTGCTCGCTAAGCTAAGTCTTAAGGCCTTAGGGCGGCTTGGAAACTTCTAACAGTAAGACAAACCAGTAGTCCTACAAGCCTCATCTCCACCGATCCGGACTTGGCCCCCGTGGTGGAGTATGGCCCTTAACTTCCTTAGGGAAGAGACCCGTGCCCCTCGGTGGGGACATAATGGGTTGATGATGATGAAATACACCCAGACTGAGCCCATTTGTACAAATGAACGGCGGCCCCCAGTGGGAATGAAACCCACGACCTCGGTATTCGTAGGTAAGCAACGAATAGAGGTCGTCGATCGCCTTAACGGCGACACCAAAGAGGGAGTCAATATAAAACGCATTTTTACAAATTATTTTGTGAAAGTGATTTTTCAGGATCGTGGCACGTGGCAGTCCCTGGTCTCTGCCTACCCCTCTGGGTTACAGGCGTGACCTTATGTATGAATGTATGTGGGAATGGAAAGTAGGAAACGGAACGCAAGAGAAAGGAAGGAGAGGGGAAGGTGTGCGAGGGAGAGGAGAGTAATGGCGGACGGAATATTGGAATATGCTAAAAAAAGAATTAACGAAATCGGTTCAGCTGTTCCGAGATTTGCATTTTTATATTATAGAGATAACATAACATAACATTTACATACAGGCACATACATTGCTCCTGGCACCACACTAGGGTACCCTGTGTCGTGGGAACCAGAAACAGCGACGTCACAAACATGTAAACATCCAAGACCTGGGTTTATTTTTTTTGTCCCCAGTCGTTCTCTAGCTCTATCTACCTACAGTCCGTTTTTTTAATTCTATGCAAAAAAAATGACGCGGTGTTACCGCTATAAAAGCTATAGGTTAACTCGGTAGATTTTTTTTACCGTGAATTGAATACTCATGTGACCAAAATCCTTATCACATCAAAGACATTAAAATTGAATTACTCGTAAGAGCAAAGTCTAAAAAAAACACCTGCGTAGCATACACAATTTAACTTGGAAGTAAAATGGGGTTATTTGGTTTTTACGTACTAGCAACATTCAGACATTGACAGCCTAAGAATTGTATGGAGATGTCAAAAAAACAGACTGTTTGTAATACGGTATTTGACACTATCAACAATGAATTATTTTTTGAGATGATCTATTAAACAAAAATTACAAAGCGTTTCGGAAAATGTATTCTTTTAATCATTTACTAGTTATTACAATTTTTAAATAGACGAAACACAAAAAGAGTGCTCAGAAATGTCACGTCACAAGCGAGTATTTTCATACCAAATTCCGTTTTAAAAGTAACTCATTTGACATTTCGTCAAATACCCAATGAGCCGTTTTCAGAAGAACTAAAAAAAAAAATATTACGGCTGTCAAACGTCTGTCAAAGGAATGCAATTTTGGACCTCAGCCCAATAGCCATGTGTGATACATCATAAAATAGAGCTGAACAAAAGTTACTATGACGCCAACAGCCAAATGTTTGTCGTTTCGGAGTTATATTTTATTGAAAATGTTACTTTTTTTTCAATACAATATAACTGCGAAAGGAAAAACATTTGGCTGTTGGCGTCATAGTAACTTTTGTTCAGCTCGCTGAGAACTATTTTATGATGTATCACACATGGCTATTGGGCTGAGGTCCAAAATTGCATTCCTTTAACAGCCGTAATATTTTTTTTTTTTTAGGTCTTCTGAAAACGGCTCATTTTGTAAGAAAGTGACTGTTGTTACCTCGAGCTGTTTGTAATGGAGCTCCTGTTGCTGCGCCGCCTGCAGATGTGACATAATGTCCATCTGGGACTTGAACTGCTGCTCCTGCTTGTGAGCTGCGTCCAAAGTCTGCTGCAACTGCTGGATTTTCTCCAAGTTCTGTTGGCGCGCGGCCTCCAGCCCGTCCAGCTGAGTCGCCGAGCGGCCGCCCTTCCCGCCGCCCATTATCATGTTCTGTGGGCGAAGGAGCTGCGGTTTGACTGCTGGATCCAGCACAAGTTTGGCGCCTTTCGGCCGCCATCTAAAGGACACTTTGTTGGTTTTAGCAGTAAGGCGTCGAAATATTGGACACGTATTTTTTTATTTTTTCGATTAAACAAAAAATAACAGAGATACAGCCCATTAAAGTTACGTGTGACGTCACTTAGTGCTAAAAAATGCAGCACGGCGTGACGTCACACGTAACTTTAATGGGCTATTTGACTGCTGGATCTAGCACAAGTTTGGCGCCTTTCGGCCGCCATCTAAAGACGGCAATACGGTATTTGACACTATCAACAATGAATTATTTCTTGAGATGATCTGTTAAACAAAAATTACGTAATGTTTCGGAAAATGTATTCTTTTAATCATTTACTAGTTATTAGAATTTTCAAATAGATGAAACATAAAAAGAGTGCTCTGAAATGTGACGTCACAAGCGAGTATTTTAATACAAAATTCCGTTTTAAAAGTAACTCATTTGACATTTTCTCAAATACCCAATAGGGAATGGATGAAAATATCAGAAGTGCTTGATTTTTTTTTTTGTTATAGCAATTACCTTCCTTAACGCGAGAAAAAGTTTAATTTTTTTTGGCTTCGTAATAAATTTTTAAATAATCTTAATATTTTTCCTTTCGTCGTTCTGGGCTCAGTACGGCATATCAGACATATTCCTTGGTCCGCTACGTATGAAAAAAAAAAACCACCTTGAAAAGCTGTCAATGTCATTGTCACCACAGTTTTTTTTTAATAATTTTAAAAATATCAAGCACTTCTGATATTTTCATCCATTCCCTATTGTGCTGTACTAAAACTTTCGTAAGCACAACACATTGTAAACTTTTAGTCCGGATCCACTTGCGCGTGCGAATCGGAGCGAAACCTGGTCGGACTCGTCCGATAAAACAACACCCGTAAGTGGATCCGGACTAAAAGTTTACAATGTGCTGTACTTGTCAAAAAAGTACCTACCTGTCTAGATCTCGTTACAAATGAGTGGAAATCGGACAAAAAATATTGTGGATATATTATTGTGGATTATAAATATGAGTGGTGTAGTGGTAGTCTGAAAGCATAATAGGCTTTCAGCACAATTTTTATTTATCAGATTTGTAAATAAGTCTATATTTTTTAAGATATTCAATAAAAAGCCTTGACTTTAAATTACTTTTCTATGACGTCATTAAACCCAGTACGAATTAATCTGTCGGAGACGTAGATACCTTATTATTTTTTCGGATAATTATATCTTCTACCAGTAAATATACAGTCCAATCATTTTAAACCCAGTTAGGTTAGAACCCTAACAAATCCTTTGCATTACTTAAAAGAAAAACCAAACCAAATCAACTGATGTTGACGTAAACATATACACAATCATCAAAATCGGTAAAGCAGTTTCGGAGGTGCATATGCACTCTAACACTGTGACACGAGACTTTTATACAGTAGACGAAAACCCGGCTTCGCTCGGGTAAAATGTGGACGCATTATAATACTCAGCTTACCAATGTATCGATATTTCCTTTAAATCGTATTTATCCAAATAACTATCACGTCTCTGTCGCAAAATCAAAGAACTTAAACGAATCTCTAAGGAGGTCACAATGTATACATTGTGACCTCCTTACAGAATACAAACCAAAAATACAAAACCAAGAATACAAACGCATGATGACGTGACACCAACATGACATTGACGACATTGACATGTTTACTTCATGACGCTCTCATTGACGCTCTTGCATTTGCTGTGCATTTCGTTCGAGTCTACCGTAGACCGGTACGAAATTATTACTATATATTAGATTGTAAACAAAAATAATTGGACTTACCGGAGGATGCTGCATCTGTCCCGACTGCAGCAGACTCTGATTGGGTCCACCCATCTGACCCATCCCGCTGGGCTGGCCCATGCCTCCCAGCTGACCCATGCCTCCAGGCTGACCCATACCGCTGGGCTGACCCATACCGCTGGGCTGACCCATACCGCTGGGCTGGCCCATACCGCTGGGCTGGCCCATGCCGCTTGGCTGACCCATACCACCGGGAGCCATCGAGCTAGACGCTGTGAAAACACATAAACATTTAGATAGATAGATAAAAAATTTATTCACATTTACACACACATGTACAAGAAAGATAGGCACAGTGTACAAAAGCAAACAAAGAGAACATTAAACTAATACAGTAAAACAATACACAGAAGGAAAAATAATAATACACATTAAAAAAAGGTAACGTACAACAAAAACAACAGAAAATTGTGGGTGTGGCAAATGTAAAAAGGTCAGAACCTTTTCCCAGAGTCAGAACTCAGCATGTGTTATTATGTCAGCACCTGGTAAGGCGGCGGCGTGCAGAGCTCGGAGAAATGTAGGTGGCATCAATAAATCGAAAAGGTACATAAAAATAAATAGTACTTAACAATATAAAAAGAATTAATTAATAATAATAAATGGGTATGGTATTCATTGGAATAATTATAAGTGTATAAATATGTCTTAATTCGAACTAACGAAGTAATGAACAAACATTCTAATAATTGGCATTCAAATAACGAATATTTCGTTATACAAAAAATATATAAATTATTAAATAATAAGTGAATAATAAATTATTAAGCAGAATTGTGAACAATGTCAGAGAAATTACTTATTATTATTATTAGAGATTAATAATTGATATTAGAATAAAATTGAATATGATATGAAAAAAAATTCACCTTAAAAAGCTGTCAATGTCACCACAGATTTTTTTTTTAATACGTAGCGGACCAAGGAATATGTCTGTTAAGCCGTACTGAGCCCAGAACTACGAATGGAAAAATATTAAGATTATTTAAAAATTAACAACGAAGCCAAAAAAATTGAAACTTTTTTCCCGCGTTAAGGATGGTTATTCCTATGACCGAAAAAAATATCAAGCACTTCTGATATTTTCATCCATTCCCTATTGATGCCTTACAGCCCTTGGCTACTAATCTACTATTAATAATCAGTACCAAATGATAACTCACGTCCCATTCCTGCGGGGGGCATGGCGCCGGCGGGCCCCAGTGGGGGGGCGCCCAAAGGGGGGCCGCCCAAAGGGGGGGCGCCAGACGTGGGGGGCATCTGCTTGTTCAGCTGTGTCTTCTTCTGCTGCTGGATCACCTGCGGAATGGGAAAGGAGAGCGAGTTAAATTAATTAATTATTTATTGCACACGAAATGTTGAACAGAACATTACACAAGAAACGACATATATCTCTGTAAGAGAGAGGGTTAAATTCAATAAGATAATAATATTTTTTATTGAACTGTTGAACCGTGTGTATATTTGGTAGGTCTGATAGTACGGCCCTCGTAACCAGAAACACAGTAATAGACATTTTGGATGCAAAAATGAGCTGCTCACGGTATATCCATAAGTAAAAAAATAATGGTGGCTGTAGATCTAGATAGATAGAGAACACTTTATGGTACATAAAAAAAGAAATTACACAGGTATTTCTTAACCAAGAGTACAGGCGGCGCCCTTATGAATAAAAGTGATCTCTTCCAGACAACCTTTGGATAAACTGAGCAAGATATTGGAGAAGAAAGCAAATCTACGGTAGATCTATTGAACCATTATTTTTTTTACTTATAACGTGGTATCACCGCCGATTTATTTTTGCAAAGTAAAAACGCAGTAATGGCTATTACTGTGTTTCTCCTTACGAGGGCAGTATATCAGACCTACAAAAAGTACACAATTTTTTTTTTAAACCGGTAAAGCTATTTCGAAGGAGATCGATAACAAACAATGTAGGTACAATACGATTAAAATCAGTTAACAATTCGGCCAACCTCGATAATTGTCATGAATCCCTCGTCTCTCACATAGAGTTATCAATTTACAGATATGACCTGATATATAATATTACTCGTTGTCTTATTGAATACAATACAAGAACGATTTGAGCAGCAAAACCTCCTTTGTAGCTCAAAACTAACACAACCTTTATATTGAAATAAGAAAAATAATTTACTATTCTGACAGTCTGCCTCCTTAGTGTCAATAAAACCAGTTTGACATTATGATACATTTAATTTATGTTTATGAACGCTAATTTCATTCGTGAAAATATTCGATTCTATCAAATTTTATCACAATTAACTTACAATAGTTATTTATCATGGCTTCAACAAATTTAAAGCGTGGTAAAAATTTTTGCTCAATCTCGTGAAATTGTAAATAATGTTTATAACTATTTTAGAAAAAAAGCTAATTTATTTAAAAAAGAAGAAAGTAAATATCTTCAACAAATAATGAATGTTCAAATTCATGTCGCTTCTGCATAATAATTTTCTTAGGTCTACCGGTTAGTAATGTCATCTTGGCAGGTACTACATTGCGTTTATGATACTTCAAATTGAATGCTACCTAAAAGAAAACGCGGTAATGAATTTCGTGTCATTTCCGTCTCCGGATTTAGGCGATGATATCCGAGAAAAGTCGAAGTGTTAACTGATTTTAATCGTATTGTACATACTATATTTTCATACACTGGAAGAAGATAAAAAACGTATTATTTCTCACAATCCGCAGCCGGGCGACGAAGTTGGCCTGGTTGTTTGGGATGAATCCGAGGAAGGCCTTCTTCTCGGGCGTGTAGAGCAGAATAAGCACTTTGATGTCGCACTGGGACGTAGGCGGCATCGGCGTGAAGTGGACGCAGCCGGCCTGGAAGAAAAGGTGGCCTTGCAGCATTAGAGCGACCCCTGGTCGGACTCATCTGACAAAAACTCAAGTAAGTGATTCCGGAAAACCGTTTATAAATTGCATCATCATCATCATCATCGCGTGCACGCCTCTTTTCGATAGTGAAAATACTATAAAATTGGTTCAACTTTACGAATTTCACCGTGTTTTGTGGGATAGTATAAACCTTCCAATAGCTGAATTAAAGAAAAAAATGGACTCATTACTAGGGTCTTACAGGAGGGAAAAGTCGAGAGAGAAAAAAAGCCGAATCACAGGATCAAGTATTTATTATTTAATGTTTATGATTAGGGTTAACAACAGCCATTTTATTATATCCAAAGTTACACCGGTTTTTATAGAATTTCTAATATATATTTTTTTATTTCATATGGCAGGTCGTGGTGAAATATATGTTTCGAATTGGTATGCCTATGAAGCCTTCAGTTTTGTGAGAGATAGAAATCACCCAGGAAATACACAAGATACTTTAGGTGAAGAAGTAGTACCTATTTATTTACTGATAATTATTCTGCCAAGAAATTGCTCCGTTTGTTATGAAATGTCTCCCTAAATGTGAACGTGCATTTCACCTAATCATCACCATAAGTCACATATTTCATCGTGAATGAATGAATGAAAATTGTTTATGTTTATTGGCCAATGATATTACAAGGATCAATAAACGAATCGAACGACGAATCCCTTGTAGCTCCGGCGGCCTGAGTGATCTTAAGCGATCACGAAGGTCAAGCAACATGGGCGCGTTCAGTGCATGGATGGTGACCCTTTTATGACTAACGCTAGTGGCATTTTTCAGAGTGGTTCCGTGCTTCGCAAGGCGCGTTAAGCAGTTGGTGCCGGCTGCCGTCGATAGATGGCAGTCATTCAACCAAGTCAGAGACCTTAGAGCGGCTTGTAAGACACTAGTCCACCAATTCAGAGTTGGCCCCCGAGGTGGAGTACGGCCTATACCTTCCTCAGGGGAGAGACCCGTGCCCCGCGGTGGGCACATAATGGGTTGATGATGCATGAATGAATAAGCTTAATACCAAATAGTATTAAGTATTAAATAAATATAATAAAATAAATAAATAAACTCACGCCCGTTATCCCCGAAGGGGTAGGCAGAGGCACCAGTCTCTAGAACTGGACCCACGTTTTGCCGAGTTTATTAGGTCCCAAACGTGACAAGTGGCAAGCCTGTCGCCGTTATCCGGGCACAATTTATCAGCGAATGGTGTTGCGTACAAACAAATGTACGTAACTAAAAGTCATTGGTACATGCGTGGTTCGAACCCAGACCCTCATGATCGAGAAGCAAGGGTCAACCCCACTACGCCACCACCGCTTTTTTAATAGTAAGTATTAATAGTAAAGTAAAGCTTATTTCTCACCATAAAACCACAAACAGGGTCATACAAGCCTTGAGAGCTTTACAACATCACTTAAAGGCTCTTGGTATAGTCAACAGCACGTCAACCTTAACATTTTAGTTTCAAAGTCGCCCGTAATGCAATGGAGTAGAGTGCATGGGTGTATAGGATGATGTGCTGTCGACTGTACAGTTATCGATTATAATAGTAGGTACTATTTTCTCCTAGCTAACCCACAGAGACAAAATAAAATTACTAAATTAAATCATTTATCTACTCTGATACTATAATACAAAGACTATAAAACTGAAAACAAAACTCATATGACAAACATTACGCATAGGCGAAAAATAAGAAAAATAAAAAGTTTTATTACGATACAGGTCTTGTATGGACACCTGTATTATTATAGTATGAGAATAGATAAAGTAGTGTATGACACTGAACATAACTTGGTCTTATAACACTCGTGTGATACTAAAACACACTCGTGTTATAAGAACCCTTATTATGCGACAGTATCATAAACTACTATAAAATTATCTAAATAATAAATAATAATAATATAATTATCCTATCGAAATTTAATGCCCACGTTCCTGTGGACTCATAATCATAATCATTGGAATTTTTGGAATTGGATTTACTTACGAACCCGTTGACCATGACTTTAGTGAGCGCATCCAGTGCTTCGTTAGGCTGCAAGTGAAACAGCACCGATTTGCTGAAAAGTAAATTAATTGTGTTACTAACTGACCCGACAAACGCTGTATCGCCATATAAATTATTTGTAGGGATTATAATTAAAAAAAAATTGGGGTGTATGGACACCTTATCACTTAGGGCTTTGAAAAATAGATAACAACGTGAGGAGCCTTCTCGTTAGAAATTTTAGCGCTGGCGTTGGAAGTAACCCAGGCGTTGTAATTAGCCCTGGTATTGTAATTAACCCTGGCGTTGGAAGTATCCTTTTCGTTAGAAATATATTGTAACCCTGGTGTCAGAAGTACACCTGGTGTCGGAAGTAACCCTGGCGTTGGAAATAGCCCTCACGTTAGAACTAGTAGGCCTGGCGTTAGAAGTAGCCCCGGTGTTGGAAGTAGCCCAGGTGTTGTAATTAGCCCTGGCGTTGACTGGTGTTGTAAGTAGCCCTGGCGTTGGAAGTAGCCCTGGCGTTGGAAGTAGCCCTGGCGTTGGAAGTAACCCAGGTGTTAGAAGTTGCCCAGGTGTTGTAATTAGGCCTGGCGTTGGAAGTAGCCCTGGCGTTGGAAGTAGCCCTGGCGTTGGAAGTAGCCCTGGCGTTGGAAGTAGCCCTGGCGTTGGAAGTAGCCCTGGCGTTGGAAATAGCCCTGGCGTTGGAAGTAACCCAGGTGGTGGAAGTAGCCCTGGCGTTGGAAGTAGCCCTGGCGTTGGAAGTAGCCCTGGCGTTGGAAGTAACCCAGGTGTTAGAAGTTGCCCAGGTGTTGTAATTAGGCCTGGCGTTGGAAGTAACCCAGGTGTTAGAAGTTGCCCAGGCGTTGTAATTAGTCCTGGCGTTGACTGGTGCTGTAAGTAGCCCAGGCGTTTGAAGTCAACCTGGCGTTGGAAGTAGCCCTGGCGTTGGAAGTAGCCCTGGCGTTGGAAGTAGCCCTGGCGTTGGAAGTAGCCCTGGCGTTGGAAGTAGCCCTGGCGTTAGAAGTAGCCCTGGCGTTGGAAGTAGCCCTGGCGTTGGAAGTAGCCCTGGCGTTGGAAGTAGCCCTGGCGTTGGAAGTCGCCCTGGCGTTGGAAGTAGCCCTGGCGTTGGAAGTAGCCCTGGCGTTGGAAGTCGCCCTGGCGTTGGAAGTAGCCCTGGCGTTGGAAGTAGCCCTGGCGTTGGAAGTAGCCCTGGCGTTGGAAGTAACCCAGGTGTTAGAAGTTGCCCAGGTGTTGTAATTAGGCCTGGCGTTGGAAGTAGCCCTGGCGTTGGAAGTAGCCCTGGCGTTGGAAGTAGCCCTGGCGTTGGAAGTAGCCCTGGCGTTGGAAATAGCCCTGGCGTTGGAAGTAACCCAGGTGGTGGAAGTAGCCCTGGCGTTGGAAGTAGCCCTGGCGTTGGAAGTAGCCCTGGCGTTGGAAGTAACCCAGGTGTTAGAAGTTGCCCAGGTGTTGTAATTAGGCCTGGCGTTGGAAGTAACCCAGGTGTTAGAAGTTGCCCAGGCGTTGTAATTAGTCCTGGCGTTGACTGGTGCTGTAAGTAGCCCAGGCGTTTGAAGTCACCCTGGCGTTGGAAGTAGCCCTGGCGTTGGAAGTAGCCCTGGCGTTGGAAGTAGCCCTGGCGTTGGAAGTAGCCCTGGCGTTGGAAGTAGCCCTGGCGTTGGAAGTAGCCCTGGCGTTGGAAGTAGCCCTGGCGTTGGAAGTAGCCCTGGCGTTGGAAGTAGCCCTGGCGTTGGAAGTCGCCCTGGCGTTGGAAGTAGCCCTGGCGTTGGAAGTAGCCCTGGCGTTGGAAGTCGCCCTGGCGTTGGAAGTAGCCCTGGCGTTGGAAGTAGCCCTGGCGTTGGAAGTAGCCCTGGCGTTGGAAGTAACCCAGGTGTTAGAAGTTGCCCAGGTGTTGTAATTAGGCCTGGCGTTGGAAGTAACCCAGGTGTTAGAAGTTGCCCAGGCGTTGTAATTAGTCCTGGCGTTGACTGGTGCTGTAAGTAGCCCAGGCGTTTGAAGTCACCCTGGCGTTGGAAGTAGCCCTGGCGTTGGAAGTAGCCCTGGCGTTGGAAGTAGCCCTGGCGTTGGAAGTAGCCCTGGCGTTAGAAGTAGCCCTGGCGTTGGAAGTAGCCCTGGCGTTGGAAGTAGCCCTGGCGTTGGAAGTAGCCCTGGCGTTGGAAGTAGCCCTGGCGTTGGAAGTAGCCCTGGCGTTGGAAGTAGCCCTGGCGTTGGAAGTCGCCCTGGCGTTGGAAGTAGCCCTGGCGTTGGAAGTAGCCCTGGCGTTGGAAGTCGCCCTGGCGTTGGAAGTAGCCCTGGCGTTGGAAGTAGCCCTGGCGTTGGAAGTCGCCCTGGCGTTGGAAGTAGCCCTGGCGTTGGAAGTAGCCCTGGCGTTGGAAGTAGCCCTGGCGTTGGAAGTAACCCAGGTGTTAGAAGTTGGCCAGGTGTTAGAAGTTGCCCAGGCGTTGTAATTAGTCCTGGCGTTGACTGGTGCTGTAAGTAGCCCTGGCGTTGGAAGTAGCCCTGGCGTTGGAAGTAGCCCTGGCGTTGGAAGTCGCCCTGGCGTTGGAAGTAGCCCTGGCGTTGGAAGTAACCCAGGTGTTAGAAGTTGGCCAGGTGTTAGAAGTTGTCCAGGTGTTGTAATTAGGCCTGGCGTTGGAAGTAACCCAGGTGTTAGAAGTTGCCCAGGCGTTGTAATTAGTCCTGGCGTTGACTGGTGCTGTAAGTAGCCCAGGCGTTTGAAGTCACCCTGGCGTTGGAAGTAGCCCTGGCGTTGGAAGTAGCCCTGGCGTTGGAAGTAGCCCTGGCGTTGGAAGTAGCCCTGGCGTTGGAAGTAGCCCTGGCGTTAGAAGTAGCCCTGGCGTTGGAAGTAGCCCTGGCGTTGGAAGTAGCCCTGGCGTTGGAAGTAGCCCTGGCGTTGGAAGTCGCCCTGGCGTTGGAAGTAGCCCTGGCGTTGGAAGTAGCCCTGGCGTTGGAAGTCGCCCTGGCGTTGGAAGTAGCCCTGGCGTTGGAAGTAGCCCTGGCGTTGGAAGTAGCCCTGGCGTTGGAAGTAACCCAGGTGTTAGAAGTTGCCCAGGTGTTGTAATTAGGCCTGGCGTTGGAAGTAACCCAGGTGTTAGAAGTTGCCCAGGCGTTGTAATTAGTCCTGGCGTTGACTGGTGCTGTAAGTAGCCCAGGCGTTTGAAGTCACCCTGGCGTTGGAAGTAGCCCTGGCGTTGGAAGTAGCCCTGGCGTTGGAAGTAGCCCTGGCGTTGGAAGTAGCCCTGGCGTTAGAAGTAGCCCTGGCGTTGGAAGTAGCCCTGGCGTTGGAAGTAGCCCTGGCGTTGGAAGTAGCCCTGGCGTTGGAAGTAGCCCTGGCGTTGGAAGTAGCCCTGGCGTTGGAAGTAGCCCTGGCGTTGGAAGTCGCCCTGGCGTTGGAAGTAGCCCTGGCGTTGGAAGTAGCCCTGGCGTTGGAAGTCGCCCTGGCGTTGGAAGTAGCCCTGGCGTTGGAAGTAGCCCTGGCGTTGGAAGTCGCCCTGGCGTTGGAAGTAGCCCTGGCGTTGGAAGTAGCCCTGGCGTTGGAAGTAGCCCTGGCGTTGGAAGTAACCCAGGTGTTAGAAGTTGGCCAGGTGTTAGAAGTTGCCCAGGCGTTGTAATTAGTCCTGGCGTTGACTGGTGCTGTAAGTAGCCCTGGCGTTGGAAGTAGCCCTGGCGTTGGAAGTAGCCCTGGCGTTGGAAGTAGCCCTGGCGTTGGAAGTAGCCCTGGCGTTGGAAGTAGCCCTGGCGTTGGAAGTCGCCCTGGCGTTGGAAGTAGCCCTGGCGTTGGAAGTAACCCAGGTGTTAGAAGTTGGCCAGGTGTTAGAAGTTGTCCAGGTGTTGCAATTAGGCCTGGCGTTGGAAGTAACCCAGGTGTTGGAAGCTGCCCAGGTGTTGTAATTAGTCCTGGCGTTGACTGGTGCTGTAAGTAGCCCAGGCGTTGGAAGTCACCCTGGCGTTGGAAGTAGCCCTGGCGTTGGAAGCAGCCCTGGCGTTGGAAGCAGCCCTGGCGTTGGAAGTAGCCCTGGCGTTGGAAGTAGCCCTGGCGTTGGAAGTAGCCCTGGCGTTGGAAGTAGCCCTGGCGTTGGAAGTAGCCCTGGCGTTGGAAGTAGCCCTGGCGTTGGAAGTAGCCCTGGCGTTGGAAGTAGCCCAGGTGTTAGAAGTTGCCCAGGCGTTGTAATTAGTCCTGGCGTTGACTGGTGCTGTAAGTAGCCCTGGCGTTGGAAGTAGCCCTGGCGTTGGAAGTAGCCCTGGCGTTGGAAGTAGCCCTGGCGTTGTAAGTAGCCCTGGCGTTGGAAGTAGCCCTGGCGTTGGAAGTAGCCCTGGCGTTGGAAGTAGCCCTGGCGTTGGAAGTAGCCCTGGCGTTGGAAGTAGCCCTGGCGTTGGAAGTAGCCCTGGCGTTGGAAGTAGCCCAGGTGTTAGAAGTTGCCCAGGCGTTGTAATTAGTCCTGGCGTCGACTGGTGCTGTAAGTAGCCCTGGCGTTGGAAGTAGCAATGGCGTTGGAAGTCGCCCTGGCGTTGGAAGTAGCCCTGGCGTTGGAAGTAGCCCTGGCGTTAGAAGTAGCCCTGGCGTTGGAAGTCGCCCTGGCGTTGGAAGTAGCCCTGGCGTTGGAAGTCGCCCTGGCGTTGGAAGTAGCCCTGGCGTTGGAAGTAGCCCTGGCGTTGGAAGTAGCCCTGGCGTTAGAAGTAGCCCTGGCGTTGGAAGTAGCCCTGGCGTTGGAAGTAGCCCTGGCGTTGGAAGTAGCCCTGGCGTTGGAAGTAGCCCTGGCGTTGGAAGTAGCCCTGGCGTTAGAAGTAGCCCTGGCGTTGGAAGTCGCCCTGGCGTTGGAAGTAGCCCTGGCGTTGGAAGTCGCCCTGGCGTTGGAAGTAGCCCTGGCGTTGGAAGTAGCCCTGGCGTTGGAAGTAGCCCTGGCGTTGGAAGTCACCCTGGCGTTGGAAGTAGCCCTGGCGTTGGAAGTATAACCCGTATAGACCCACCTGTCTTTGAGGTACTCCCCGCCGATGTTGCTGATGAGAAGTTTTGGCATGAGCTGCATTAGCAGCTTGTTTGGCCAAGCATCCACCTTCAGCTCTGGCTCCAACTCCTTGGAGTTGGCCGACACCTGGGGAGCGACCCACGATGTCAGTTGGGCAATTCTCATTAATGAAAACGGGGAGACACAACCGCTGAGAACACTTACTCCAATAATTCACTACCTGATTACTTTTACCTTTATAATCTAAGAAACACCTTTGTAATCTCTTTATTTAAGTAACCAAAGTGTAAGAAAGTAGTAAGTGTTTCATCATCAACCCATTATGTCCCCACCGAGGGGCACGGGTCTCTTCCCTGAGGAAGGTACAGGCCATACTCCACCACGGGGGCCAAGTCCGGATTGGTGGAGGCTTGTAAGACTAGTGGCTGGTCTTACTATCAGAAGTTTTCAAGCCGCCCTAGGCCTCCGACTTGGCTTAACGACTGCCATCTATCGACGGCACCCGGCACCAACTGCTTAACGTGCCTTGCGAAGCACGGAATCGCTCGGAAAAAATGCCACTAGCGTTAGTCATAGACGGTGACCCATCCATGGACTGAACGCGCCGTATGTTGCTTAACCTTAGTGATCGTTCAAGATCACTCAGGCAGCCCAGGCTACGAGCGATTCGTAAGTGTTTGCATGCTTAGTTAACAGTAACCATTAACTCTGAGGTTGTCAGCCCCCCTACTATTATGATCTGACGACCCGGTTACGGTAGCTGGCGTGACCCGGCTCTCTTGGGCATACCGGGGAGCGGGCAGCAGCCGGGTGACCTCCTGTTGGGCATACCTGGCAGGGCAGTAGCCGGGTGAGCTCCTGTTGGGCATACCTGGCAGGGCAGTAGCCGGGTGACCTCCAGTTGGGCATACCTGGCAGGGCAGTAGCCGGGTGACCTCCTGTTGGGCATACCTGGCAGGGCAGTAGCCGGGTGACCTCCAGTTGGGCATACCTGGCAGGGCAGTAGCCGGGTGACCTCCAGTTGGGCATACCTGGCAGGGCAGTAGCCGGGTGACCTCCAGTTGGGCATACCTGGCAGGGCAGAAGCCGGGTGACCTCCAGTTGGGCATACCTGGCAGGGCAGTAGCCGGGTGACCTCCTGTTGGGCATACCTGGCAGGGCAGTAGCCGGGTGACCTCCTGTTGGGCATACCTGGCAGGGCAGTAGCCGGGTGACCTCCAGTTGGGCATACCTGGCAGGGCAGTAGCCGGGTGACCTCCAGTTGGGCATACCTGGCAGGGTAGTAGCCGGGTGACCTCCTGTTGGGCATACCTGGCAGGGCAGTAGCCGGGTGACCTCCTGTTGGGCATACCTGGCAGGGCAGTAGCCGGGTGACCTCCTGTTGGGCATACCTGGCAGGGCAGTAGCCGGGTGACCTCCTGTTGGGCATACCTGGCAGGGCAGTAGCCGGGTGACCTCCTGTTGGGCATACCTGGCAGGGCAGTAGCCGGGTGACCTCCTGTTGGGCATACCTGGCAGGGCAGTAGCCGGGTGACCTCCTGTTGGGCATACCTGGCAGGGCAGTAGCCGGGTGACCTTCTGCTCGCTGGGACCTTTCCCTTTCTCCATCCACTCCAGGACTCCACTCCAGATGTAAGTGCGCTGGGGTGGCTGCTGAGGCTGCTGGGACCCTGCCGCCACCACAGAATTCCAAATTCAATAATGTGGAATAAGAATATTCTTTATTGCACACGGGAAAAAACTAAAAACCACAAAATATTCACAAATGTTCGTGGTACAATTTCGTTCGTGGCAACTTGCAGGCAACCTTGCGATTGAAAATTGCTGAGAGAAATTTGAAAGGCGGGTAGCCGGTGCAAATATGAATATTGATATATTTTATACTATACCGATATTATATTTTATACAGGGTGTTAATTTGCAAGCGTGCCATATTTAAAGAAAAAATAGTAATTAATGTTACCAGTTAATGCAGTCTACTAACAGTCTCCCATATTCAAGGAAGCCGTCGATAAAAATAATACTTATTTTTAGGGTTTGAATAGGAATAACCTAAGATGGAAGGTGCTGCGACATGCACGTAATGGGAAAAGACCGAGACCCCGCCCCGTTGCCAAGTTGGCACCGAGTGAAAGAAACAGCAATAACAACAAGAAACATATGATTTCAGATTTCCCTTCCTACTCTCACGGGCTTAGGACCGACAAAACAACCAATTTCTTTGCTAGGAGGTTAGTAGGTATTAAAATATTGCGCAAATTAGTTTATTTACAAGTTAGTATAAAAAAAGTACGAAGTAGATAACTTACTCAAGTACTAACCTACCTTCAAATAAATCGTTGATCCGGCGTAGTTAAAAGTCTGCATTATTTACACTAATTGAGACGTTATTTACAGGGTACTTACAATGATTAAGTTGTACGGAGCAATTGTTCGAAGTGGCCACCGTTCTGCGCTATGCAAAGTCTCGCACGACGACACAAATTACTTTTTAAATTTTGCAACACAAACACATTTTGCCTAACAGTTTGGAAGGCAGAAATATTTCGACAGCTTGCCGCAAACTATCGCCACTCACGGCGTACAGTCGCACCATTTCCACTAACTCAATATTTGTGTAGTTATCCGTCATTGTCTTTACGAAACGGCGCACGGCGGTGGCGGCACGCGCACATTAGGTACTAATGAAAGAGCGTGCGATATCGGCACGTGCGCACGTCACAAAGGATGTCCGGTCACTGAGTGGCTAGGCTAATTGGGGGTGGGGGTGCGCACGCGCGGCGTGTTTGTTCTAAAGTCCGCGCCACCACTGAATGCCGATGAGTTAAGACATTTTCGTTCTTATTTCAATGAAGACAAAGTTGTCTCCGTCGGTTTGTGTGGATGCGCGTGGTTGCCAAACCGCCGTCCTTTTATTCTTCTGCGAGTACACGAAAGTTTAGGGATGTGCGAGATAATTCGATATTAGAGCTGGGCGTTCTCTTTATCGATAAAAAATGTGACGTCAGAGAACAAAAGAAAAAAAATCGACTCTTCTTTTATGATTGATTTTTGTTTATAATCAGCAGTATAATCACGTCCTAAAATATGGCACGCTTGCAAATTAACAGCTTGTATAATGCAAAGTATTTTTAGTAATCATAACAAAGAAACTATGACTTAAGGGGGTCCACACTACCTCCACCGAGAACAAAAATCATATTTATTTTTACAGATCGAATTGTAGATAGACAATGATTTTTAGGACCCACTCAGAAAGTGGTAATTATAATTCTTTCACGTATTTCTTCTAAAAAGAGCAAATAATAAGTCACTTTCAAAAAAAACAAGCCGCCAAAACGCCATCTTGATCAACATGGCGTCGCATAGGAATCATGACGTCACTCGTCACAAACCAATAAACCTAAGAACAACACGAATGACTGACTGACCCGTGACGTCATCATTCCTGTGCGACGCCATTTAGTATTCGATAAAATGGCTACTGATAAAAAAACTATCAAATTTTATTCTGGTTTTATGTTTATGTTTTTTTTTAGTTAAAACGCGTTAAAGCCGCTTAAAGACTCATAAATTAATACGAATATATATATTATAAATAACATTGTCCGATCGAGACAGCATTCTCCGCGTAAGAACATCGTGAAGGCGGCCAATACAGCCAGCCTAATCCGCCCCTGGACAAGGGAAGTGGGCGTACCTGAGGGTCCAGCGGAGGGCAAGCCCTGGGGCGCCTGGGCCGGAGTGGGCATGCCGCCGGGGGGTGCCCCGCCCGGCCCCGGGCCCATCATGCCCGGCATTCGTTGCAGGGACGACTGCGGACAACGTACAGAGTTACGACGACTAGTCCTTTTTTACGTAATTATATAGATATTCATTTTAACATAATCAATTCACATTTTATTTGCCGAATGAAAATGTATCACGTCAGCCGCTGCCTTCGGTTCATATTTGTAGTAGAGAAAAAGGTAGCGGAGTTACCATTATCATTTTTTCTCACTATAATTTTTAACTTAAGTCAGTTTACAAGCCGAGCATGCTCGCTTGCGTAGTTTACATTTTCTAGTGCTTATAAGCTTTTGGTCTGAGGTTTGATATACATACATAAACGTACACCTGTATCCCAGAGGAGTAGGCAGAGACCGGGGACTGCCACCTGCCACGATCCTGACAAATCACTCCTTCATCGACAGTTATTCATTTATTAATTAATTTCTGTTTGTTAATTATTATTTATTATCAACCCATTATGTCCCAGTATGTTAATGTAATTGTATATTTAATGTCATCGGTTTTTTTGTGATGTTATTTATTTAACCTGCTGTATTGGGTGGAAAACCTGTAAGGGCGGGGTCCCCAACCAGGGGCACGGGTCTCTTCCCTGAGGAAGGTATAGGCCATACTCCACCACGGGGGCCAAGTCCGAATTGGTTGAGGCTTGTAAGACTAGTAGCTGACCTGGTCTTACTGTCTTTTTAAGCCGAGGGCTCTGATTGGCTTAATGTGCCTCGCGAAGCACGGAACCGCTCGGAATAATGCCAGTAGCTTTAGTCATAGACATGCTAATGACCTTAGTAATCGTTTAAGATCACTCAGGCAGCCCAGGTTACGAGCGATAGTAATTATTATAATTATTAAAATAAAATTGTTGTGATGAAATATTTTAACTTATTGGATTAACTTTTTTGTGAATGATTTTTTTTATATGTATGCCTAAGAAATGGCAATGCCTTAATAGGGCTCATGTCATGGTTCCACTTACTTTAGCCTTTAAGAACAATTTGTACCACATGATGCAATAAACTGATTTGAATACGGTATTTGACACTATCAACAATAAATTCTTTGAAATGCTCGATTAAAACAAAAATTACAAAATGATTCTGAAAATGTATTCCTTTTAATCATTGACTAGTTATTACAATTAAATAGATGAAACATAACAAGAGTGCTCTGAAATGTGACGTCACAAGCAAGTATTTTCATACAAAATTCCGCTTTAAAAGTAACTCATTTGACATCCTGTCAAATACCCAATGAGCCGTTTTCAGAAGCACTCAAAAAAAAATATATTACGGCTGTCAAAAGAATGCAATTTTGGACCTCAGCCCAATAGCCATGTGTGATACATCATACAGTTATAATGTATTGAAAAAACACTAAAATTTTCAATAAAATATAACTCCGAAACGACAAACATTTGGCTGTTGGCGTCATATTAACTTTTGTTCAGCTCGTTGAGACCTATTTTATGATGTATCACACATGGCTATTGGGCTGAGGTCCAAAATTACATTCTTTTGACAGCCGTAATATTATTATTTTTTTGAGTGCTTCTGAAAACGGCTCATTGAATTGAATAAACTGGATGTGCACCTGAGGCTGCGCGGGCGGCGGGTAAGACGGTTGCGCCAGCTGCGAGAGGAGCGCCGAATTGGCTGCGTAGAGCGGCGGGCGCGGGGGCGCCAGCCACGAGCCGCGCGGCGGCGGCGCGCGCGCAAAGCCCGGGGGCGCCGGCGCGCGGGCGCCCCCCACCGCCCCGCTGCGGCCCTGGCTGCGGGGGACGGCGTAAGGCCGTGCTTTAATACGATAACAAAAAAAATGACGCGGTGTTACCACCATAAAATACAAAGGTTTGATCGGTGGAATGGGCTAGTTGCCCTAAAAATGTAATTGGTCCGTCTTTTAGATTATTCAAAAATAAGGGACACGTATTTTTTTATTTGTAAATCAGACCAAAAATGACAAAGATATAGCCCATTAAAGTTACGTGTGACGTCACGCCGTGCTGCATTTTTTAGCACGGAGTGACGTCACACGTAACTTTAATGGGCTATATCTTTTTTATTTCTTGTTTAATCGAAAAAAGAAAAAATATGTGTCCAATATTTTTTTATAATCTAAAATACGGACTAAATAGAATTTAATTATTTTGACCCTGGAAACTACCCTATTTGGGTGCCTTTAAGGCTAAAGTGAATAGGCTCTTACTGAACCAACGAGGAACATCGTCGGCTCCATCTTCACTTACCATCAGGTGAGATCGGGGTCAATCGTTGGTCAGTTTTTAATAAAAAAAAAAATTTATTTTTTTTACCGTGAATAGAAGGCTCACGTGACAAAAATCCTTATCACATCGAAGACATTAAAATGTAATTACTCATAAGGGGAAAGTCTAAAAAAGTTTAATTAAAAAACAGACTTTAGGTAAGAAGAAGAAAAATTCATCACACACCCAAAGAGAGACAGTTTTGTGCATCTAAAATGTTTAATTTTTGTAAAATACTTTTTGCATGCATGTAAATCAAAATATATACATATATTTTTTTACGTAGCCTCGATTGTGTTCCACTGCTGGGCAAAGGCCTCCCCCAACTTAGACCAGATGTTTCTGTCTTGTTCCATCCCACACCACTCCGGCATGTGTCGGTCGAGATCGTCTCTCGTACCTCTCCTGCGACGACCGCCCTGTGGCCACTCGGTGGCAATTCTCGCCCACCTATCCGAGTGCACTCTGCTGATATGCCCTACCCAGCTCCAATTCAACCTTGCAGTCTGGACACCAACATCAGCTATGCGTGATTTTGAGTGTTGCGTATATGGTCAATCCTTTTGACGTTCAACATGCTACGTTCCATAGCTCGCTGGCAAACCTTGAGCCTGGACTTCTGTTCTTGGGTCAATGACCAAGTCTGGGAGCCATATGTGAGGACGGGCAGGATGCACATGTCAACGAGTCTCCGTTTCAAGGAAAGCGGAATAAAATACCTAAAATGTACATTATTCCTTAAGCTTAGCAACGTAATAAAAATGAAGAGTGGGGTATCTGTAACACCGTATCTGAATTGCAAGCTGCAAACCACTGTTACGAAGACTGTCTTCTCTGGCCGCTCTATCTATCTATCTATCTAATCTCTTTAAACGAGCAATTCTTGTATATATATTTATATATAAACAGAATCTCGGAAACGGCTCCAACGATTTTCACGAAATTTTCTAGGCAGATGCTTTCGTGGGCGTATGATGGATCTAACTAGGTTTCATTTTTAGAAAACGTTGTTTTATCCGTGTTTTAAGGCAATTGAAATTTGCTATAATAACATACAGAGTTAAATTTCGCATCTACCTGCAAGGTTGGGATAGTTCTGACGGGAAAACGGGCGACCCGTTTCGGGCCGATTTCAAGAGACCCGGATCGAGTCATGATGTTTTTATTCCAAGTTCTTTTTTTTGTTGAAAAAGGATTATTTTAATTTTATATTACAAAAAAAGTACCGAGCAAAGCTCGGTCACCCAGGTACTGAAAAATAAAGGAGACTTAAGTAGCGGAGGGTTCTCACTTGTACATGTCAGACTGAAGCTCGGGCGCGGGCGGCGGCGCGGGGCTCGGCGGCCGCTCCTTCAAACTGTACCCTCGAAGCAGCACCAAGTGACGGGGGTCCTGCTCCAACAAATCAAAAAAACACTTTATCCTATCTTCTTTTTTTAATTAAAAACTGACCAACGATTGACCCCGATCTCACCCGATGGTAATTGAAGATGGAGCCGACGATGTTCCTCGTTGGTTCAGTAAGAGCCTGTTCACTCTAGCCTATCTATCTATCTAAAAAAGAAAGTTATGCATATCTCTCTTAGCCGCGGCTTGAGTGATCTTAAACGATCATGAAGGTTAACCAACATAGGGCGCGTTCAGTGCGTGGATGGGTGACCGTTCTGTGACTAGGCTAATGGCATTTTTCCGAGCGGTTCCGTGCTTCGCAAGGCACACTAAGTAGTCGGTGCCGGCCGCCGTCGATAGATGGCCGCCGTTATGCCAAGTCAGAGGTCTTAGGACGGCTTGAAAACTCCTGACAGTAAGACCAGCCGTTAGTCTTACAAGCCTCCACCAATCCGGACTGGGCCCCCCTAGTGGAGTACGGCCTGTAATACCTTCCTCAGGGAAGAGACCCGCGTTCCTCGGTGGGGACATAATGGGTTGATGATGACGCACATCGACGACCAACAGAGGTACAAAGCCACAGGGCTTTGATCGTTTATTTGTGTGGCCTGACGGTGGATGCATAAATAAATTGCGGATATTCAACGCATATTTTCCTTATCCTCTATCATTGAATGTTAAGAAACTACAATGCCTGTACTAGTTTTTGATTGAGAAAACAGCTTTTTAAAATTAATAATTTAACGAACATCAAAGCCAAAAAGCTTGGCGTAGGTCCGCGCCAGCCAACTGACGCACCGCCTGCCCTAACGCTGCCGGTGTGCCTTGGCAGTCGATCACTGAAAACATTGACAAATTATCAATACCTTAGCGTAGCTCCTCTGATGCTGCGCCAGCAAATTCCCGCCGGCCAGCCGTCACGCCGGCTGCTCCGCTGTCGTTGGGTACCCTGGCAGTTCATCAGTTGTCACTAAAACACTGACAACTTGACAGTACCTTGACAGTCCTCTGCTGCTGCGCCAGCAAGTCCCCCACGGCCAGTTGTCACGCCGGCTGCTTCATTGTCGTTGGGTACCCTGGCAGTTCATCAGTTGTCCTATTGTTTTTTTTTTTGTTGTCATTGTGTACATGTATCAGTTTTTTTAAGTGTGCTTTTGTGGCAATGTCAATAAACACTTTCTTTCTTTTTCTTTCAGTTCTCACAACAAGATGCCCCAAGATATATTAGAGTTACCCCCAACGCGATTTAAGAATTGTGTTAAGCACACTCTTTGCAAAATGCTTATTATAAAATCAACGATTATTTAGAAGACAAGGACGTATGGCATTAAATAGTAGTTTAATATTAAATTAAATCAGAGGATAAATGTGTCTAGTGTTCAACACATCCAAGATACTATTTTGTATGTTTTATTTGTATTTAAATTCTTAAAGCTTTAAGGTGATTTGAGAAAAGATGGTCAGAGTGGAGTTTTTTTTTCGCTGCCTTTTTCTCCACTACAGACGGCCCCAAGGCAGCGGCTAACGTTATACATAACTGTATGTACATTGACATTCAACAAGCAGAATGTAAATTCTTTACGTTGAAATAAATTCTTGATTCTTGATTCACTAAAACATTAACAAACTTGTTAGTACATTGGCGTAGCTCTTCTGCTTCTCCACCAGCAAGTCCCTGCCGGCCAGCTGTCGCGCCGGTCGTCCCACTGTTGTCAGGTACCCTGGCAGTTGTCACTGAAAACTTGTCAGTACCTTGGCATAGGTTCTCTGCTGCTGCGCCAGCAAGTCCCCGCCAGCCAGCTCGTAGATCGCGAGCAACGGCGGCAGCCGGCGCGCTGACAGCACAGACAGAAGCGCCCCACGTTCCCCCAGCTGCCTTGCTGCCTGCTCCACTGTCGCCGGGTGCCCTGGCAGTCAGGCGAGCGATCATCACACTAATATTATAAACGTGAAAGTTTGTGTGTGTGTTTATATGTTTGTCAGTCTTTAGCGCTGAAGCGGCTGGACGGATTTTAATAAAATTTGGTATGGAGTTAGCCGATACCCTGGATTAAAACATAGGCTACGTTTTACCGCGGGGAAATATCTTATTCCTACGGGAAAATCGATGAACCGCGGGTAACACCGCGGGGCACAGCTAGTTTTTTTTATTATACATTTATTTTTACAGGGCCTGTACGAAACTTTAGCCCTAGCGGATGTTCGGAAAACATTCGCTACAAAAAATTGAACTTCACGCCATGATGGCTGAAAACGGACTCCAGCGAGCGATCTTTCAGACTAACGTTCAGAAAGCAGAAATTTATTTCAACGTAAAGAATACGGTAGTTGACACGACCAACAATAAATTATTTGATATGCTGGATTAAAAAAAAAAATTACAAAATATTTCGGAAAATGTATATCTTTTAGTCAATTACTAGTTATTACAATTTTTAAATAGATGAAACATAAAAAGAGGCTCTGAAATATGACGTCATAAACTGGTATTTTCATACAAAATTCCGTTTTAAAAGTATCTTATTTGACATTTTGTCAACTACCCAATTGTACATACACTTATGTATGTATAATGTTAGCCGCTGCCTTGGGGCCGTGTGAAGTGGAGAAAAAGGCAGCGAAAAAAAACTCCACTCTGACCATCTTTTCTCAAATCACCTAAAGGCTAATGCTCTATAAATAATAAATGAATGTTCATCTACTAAGAACCTCAAGACCCATGAGTGCAATCAATACTTGTTCAATATATAAAAAAATATATTAAAAGTACAAAGATGTTCAGAACAGACATATGAAAAGGTGCAAAATTGAGCCCTCTCAAATTGAAATTCAAGCTCAAGACCGGCCAGAGTGGAGGCTCTTAGTGCAAAGCAATATAGACGACTTTGACTTAGACGTTACTCTATCAAGATGCAAAATGAGATATTATATTACGTTGAAGACCACACCAGGGCCTCTCCCATAGAGTCCATTGTTTGACCCACTTTGCTACCACTGCTGTCATTGTATGGTATATTAAAATTTGCCGTTCTTGAGTAAAATGGGTCTTTAAATGCATACAGAATACATGAATAACACAATTAGTTTGTTTCAATTTTCTTGTTTGAACCTGTTATAATGGGTATATTATAAGCAAAGTTGGATTTTATGTGGCGGTCAAATAAATATTTTTTATTTTATTTTTCATTTTCATTTTTACTAATAACATTGTTACACAGTGGCACAGACAAATCACTTGCCACACTAATCTGAATTTGAGAACGTTTGAGTTTATAGAATTGGTACAGTCTGCAAAGATCACTGTTGTGTCCTACGTCAATCTGCGTCTGGTTCTAACATTGTCATGTATTTGCTATATGAAAAACGCACTATAAAGATATTAGGACAGACTGAAGCAATTACTAACCCGGAGGCTGGGGCAACCCAGGTGTGCTGTATGGTGGCGAACAGCATATCAGGATCACATGACGGGGTGCATCACCTCTACCCAACTCTTCGAGACAAGCCAGCGCGGCCACGAAAGCCTCCGTGACGCAAGCACGGCTCTCGGCGCGCCCGCCGACGAATCTGAGAGATTTGGTTTAAGAAAAAAAGAAATCTTAGCCTCATAATGTACCTATTTGTTTGTTTTTCTGGTGTGTACAGATTAGTTTTAATCTAATCTAATCTAATAAGATTTTTTTATTTTGTTTGTGATGTCACTGTTTCTGGTTCCCACAACTCAGGGTATCCTAGTGTGGGGCCAGAAGCAATGTATCTGCCTGTATGTAAATGTTTATTACATTTTTCTGATAATAAACAATCATCATCATCAACCCATTATGTCCCCACCGAGGGGCACGGGTCTCTTCCATGAGGAAGGTATAGGCCATACTCCACCACGCGGGCCAAGTCCGGATTGGTGGAGGCTTGTAAGACTAGTGGCTGGTCTTACTGTCAGAAGTTTTCAAGCCGCCCTAAGGCCTCTGACTTGGCCTAACGACTGCCATCTATCGACGGCAGCCGGCACCACCTGCTTAAAGTGCCTTGCGAAGCACGGAATCGTTCGGAAAAAATGCCACTAGCGTTAGTCATAGACGGTGACCCATCCATGGACTGAACGCGCCGTATGTTGCTTAACCTTAGTGATCGTTCAAGATCACTCAGGCAGCCCAGGCTACGAGCGATTCTACAAGTGATAATAAACAAATCTTATTTTATTTTTCAGGATTTTTCACATATTTAAAACTTAATTCTTCATTGCCAAGTTTGCATTGTTTTGCTTAATCAATAGTTTTAATGTAATTAATATTTATAAATGCTAGATTATATTAGAGATAATATTGTCATAAGGCTGTGTTCTCCAAGCACACAAATTTGTTTGTGCCTTATTATGCTGCGTACAAGTGAAAAGTTGGGGAAAAAGTAGGCTTATTTGAAATTTTAGAAATTTAAATCACATTAATAGAATTTTGATGACTGATGATGGTGCCTTTTTTAAAATCTGTTAAGATGAAAATACCAGCTCAATTAAAGTCATATTCTTGCAGAAAGGTTCCAACCCACAACTAATTTAATTTAATTTTTAATAATGAATTTAAGGTAATTTTTGAGTTAAATATACCAAAATGATCACTATGCTCTATATTTTAAGAACCAAAGACTTTCGTAGCAATCCGATGAGTATGTGCAGAGTTATGGCAAACGGTAGTCCAACTCTATGTATGGAGAGTGTAAGTCAGCTTAAACCTAAAAACTCAAATATCTCAAAACTCACTTTGTGTGGGTTGGAATTTTTTTTTGGTTGGTTGCAATTTTATTAATACTATAAAGTTTGCAAAATCGTAAAAAGTATATTTGGTAGACTGCCCTAGAAAGGAAATTAATTTTAAAGTATTTTTTCTCTTTCAGGCTTTTCATAACAACCATCAAAGAGTAATATTATGTATTTATTTTTATTTTTTTCCAATTTTTAACAAGGCTTTTACTGCCATTGAGCAGTCATGTCAGCCTCATGGTATTTAGCGAAGAGGAGCTATTGCGATGCCTGACCCCGCCATGGCTTCATTAATCTAAAAGAAGCACGAGCAAAGTCATACATCGCAACAGCTCCCGTAGAAAGTGGATTGGACAATAAAATATTTAATTCCCCTCCATGTAGGTTTGAATGAAACATTCTTCTTCTTAATTGATTGTTCAGAACACATTCCAGCAAGAAATGCATGTGATCCTCTATAACTCCGCATTTCTCACACATTGAGGACGGTTTCTTGCCCATTAGGAAGTAAAATTCGTTTACTGGAATGTGCCCTGAACGAAGCCTAAATGCTTGAATAAGCCTAGATCTACATAAATTGGAACAATCAAACCATGGCACCAGATTTGGTCTACATTGGATAGTTCTGTACCAGAGACCAATACCCTTTTCAGCATGCTCTCCAAAATGACACTCCCACTTTTCCAGAATTTTTCTTTTGAAATATGATGTGATTTCACTAGAATAGGGTAGTGACACTAATACAGAACCATCCATTACAGCTTTCTTGGCCAGCCTATCCACAACTTCATTCCCATTAATTCCCACATGGGAGGGAATCCACTGAAGTTGTACACGGATGTTCTTCCTCTGTATATTATGTAACAACTGCAAGATTTCATAAGCTACTGGCATGCCGCGGTGACCCGAGACACACCTCGCCAGATGCTGTAGCGCACTTTTAGAGTCAGATAAAATGACTACAGATGTTTGATCGAGTTGACACACATATTCTAAGGATTGTTTGATAGCTGTTAATTCAGCTCTCATAATACACACTTTACCGTGTAGTTTCCACTTAAACGATTGGTTACATTGAGGATCATACATAGCTGCCCCTACTCCCTGCTGATCTTTAGATCCATCCGTATACAACTTGTAAATATTATGTATTTTAAAACACCTAATTCAGGTGTACAGTTGGCGAACCCACCCTTAAAAATATTTTAAAGAACAATCAATGAAAAGGTAATACTAACTGTAGTTTTTCTATGGTTTCAACAACTTCCTGTGGTGAGGTAAAGGGCCCATGTGTGGCTACTGGGAGCCCTGGGGCGCAGTCGGCGCTCTGGTAAGTAACCACTCCATATGCCGAACCATTGCCGCCACCATCCTCCAAGGACCCACCATGGAAGTACCTGAAAGTAGCAGACTGTCAATACCAGCTTATAATTTGAGATCTGCTTGAGTTTGAATATAAGTGAAGTTTTTAGAAGTAAGGGTTGGACTGGACTGACGAACTGGTCAGGAAAAACCAGCATGCGAAAAGCCCAAGACCGAAATGAATGGCGTGCGTTCCGAAAGACCTACACTCAGCATTCGGTGGCTATACGTTGAAAAAGAGACAGAGACCTTTTAACCTCACAGAATTCGTTAATCCCTGAATACAGAATACAGCTGGTAGGTAATAAAACTTACTCGAGAGTGGGCACGACATAGTTAGAAGTAAGTTCGCCGATGTAGGCTCCGTTGGCTGCGGTCGCTTCAACGACGAAAATTACGTCAGCCTGAGAAGGCGCCTCCGCTGCGTTTAATACCATGGTCGCGGTATTTGAAATTACGAACGATGCAACATCATAACGTATATTCTATTCAATTCAATTCAATTCTGTTTTATGGACTCAATGCACTGATTGATATATTCTATGTTTTAGATGGAAATAAACAAAACAGCAGAAACACACACACACAATATACTTACTTGACGTTTTTAGTTTTTTCTTCACATTAGTGATGTAACCAGTCCTGAAAACCGGAAAAAACAGTAAATATAAGATAAGAACCGGTAATTTTTTTCTTAAAATTTTAAATCAGGCAGCAGGCCATTAAATATATTTTTAATAAAATCATTACACTAATGTAGTTATTAGTGTAATGATTTTATTAAAAAGATATTTAATGGCCTGCTGCCTGATTTAAAATTTTAAGAAATAATTAAAAGATTAATTACTATAGATTTTATAAAACAAATAACATACTATTCTTTGGTCTTTTAAAACATGTTAATTCCTGTTCGTAAATATTATACAACTATTCATCATAAAATGTTCATCAAGAAAACAAAAAAAAAAACCTAAAAACCTGTGTTTAGGGTACCGGGTACTGGAAAATGAGTATAGTGGAACCCTTATAGGATCACCTTGTTATGTAACCATCTGCCTGTCAAGAACAAGACGCTTTATCTCGGGAATGCGTGTCGAGTTGAAATTGAAACCAGTGTCGTAGCTAGGTAACCAAGGGCCGTGGGGCAAATAAAAAATGGGGCCCCACTGCTACCTAAGCTGGTTAGGTTTTGTCAAAGTAAAAATATTTATGTTTTTTTGTTACTGTTTTGTTGCTATTAGTATTGTGGCGTTGGATAAATTATATATATATATAATTTATCCAACGCCACAATACTAATAAAACAGTAAAACAGTATATATATATATATATATATATACAACGTGGAATAGAAGGGTGTGGTCATATTTAAAGATCGTAACGAGTACCTAATTAGTAATTAATTTAGTATGAATTCCATCAACCTATTATCAAAATATTGATATTGTAATTCTATCGACAAGCAATATCGATGTCTAAATTTGTCGATACTAGTAACATCTCTTCAGGCCATCAGATGTTACGTACATTGACCACATTGACCGCATGACCCTATGCATGTCTCGCTCAGTTCCAGATACTCTATCTCACGAGCCCCGCCCTACGCGCACACTGGCCTAGCGAAATGCACGCAGACACGCACAGATACTGTTTTAAGTAGTATCTGTGTATGTGCTTCCGTTAGGGTACCGTAGTGCGTGAGATTTTAGTTACCTCTACAGTCTGTTGCCCTAGTATTTTCAGTATTGTTTTTAACCTAAAAAAATTATATGATTTGATTGGCTTAGAAGTTATCACTATTATACTTTTTTAACCAAAAGAAATATGATTTGATTAGCTTAGTAGAGATCACTATTCGACGATGCTAATTTATCAAAGGATCGCTCGAAGCCTCGGCCGCCTGAGTGGTCTTAAACGATCACGAAGATTAAGCAACATACTGTGCATTCAGTGCATGGATGGGTGACCGGCTATGACTAACGCTAGTGGTATTTTTCCAAGCGGTTCCGTGCTACTCAAGGCACGTTATGAAATTATGCAGATGGCACGTTATGCAGATGGCAGTCGTTAAGCCAAGTCAGAGGCCTTAGGGCGGCTTGAAAACTTCTGGATAGTAAGACCAGCCACTAGTCTTACAAGCCTCCACCAATCCGGGGTTGACCCCGTCGTGGAGTATGGCCTATACTTTCCTCAGGGAAGAGACCCGTGCCCCTCAGTGGGGGCATAATAGGTTAATGACGACAATTATTAATTCGCGTCTTTTACTGAGTGAGTGATGATAACCTATTAAATGAGAGGCACAGACAAATCTTTTGGTAATGAACAACTTATTGATTTATTTTTATTTACAAGGGCCGATTTTAAGAGGATTTTAAAACATGAGATGATTTTAAGTTCTAGCAAAAATTAACCATCCCATTACAAAAATGCGCGCAATAGGCTATTTAACCGATATCTTGTTGGTGTTCATGGAGTCCTCAGAAAGTGGTCATTTTAAATTCTTTCGTGCGTTTCTTCTTAAGAAAAGCAAACGAAAATTTAATTTGCAAATAACCAGCCAAAACGCTATCTTGGGCAATATGGCGTCGCATCGGAATTGTTACTTCACTCGTCAGTAAGCCAACCAATGATCAGAACGACATGAATGACAGACGGCATTGTTACTGAAATGTGACGTCATCAGAGAATCGGACAATCCAGGCCTTTTACGATAAGTTTTGTGCTGTTTTTTTTTATTAAATAGTATTTTTATTTTTTGTTAAAATACCTTAAGGCGGTTTTAAGACTCCTAATTTATACGAAGACGTATAAATAATTCTGTTTTTTTTACACTGTCAAATAGCCTATTATTATTATTTAAAGTAGTTCAAATACCGCTTAAATAGTAATTTTCTAGTTTTCTTGACATTATCCTAATTTAGTAAAAATTTTATTGTACGGAACCACTCAAATGGTTTCGTGTGCTTAGCGGAATCAGAGCCGGTGAACGTGGCGCGGTGGTCGATAGGACGAGGAGCCACACGTCCCCCGCCCTACGCGCACACTAGCGAAAACTGATCAAACATTTTTGATCGTTAGGAATATTTTTTCTTATTTCTTTGCCAACTTGCGGGGGTTTTACTGTAAATATTAATTGTAATGTTATTATCGACAGATCCTAAAAATCGTAAGTTAAAAAATTAAAAGATGTACTTATTCGACGCGAAATTATTTACTATTTCAAATCATTTTGCGCTATGCATTAAAGAAAGAAAGAGACATCTATACATTATCGAGGAGCTAAATGCGGATAAGGGATAGCGTGCGGAGGAATTCAGTATTATTCCACGGTTGGCGCTGTGATAGCGTTTTTTTGTTGTTCGTTCGTCAATTTTCAACTTTTAATTAAAAAAATGGTGCCATCAAGAGGCAGTGTTCATGAACAGTTTAGAATAGTCATGAAAGGTCATAAGGAAAAGACTTTATGTAAATACTGTGACGCAGTGTGGAGTAAAAAATGCAACAAAATTCGCGCACCATCTTGTAAAATGCAAGAAAGCCTCGTTAGTGATTAAACAATCATTTGAAAAAACAGACACTAACGCTGCAAGCAGTGGAGCTGTAGCAGAACAAAATGTGGAAAAATGAAACAAATTTATTTTTTGGGGGTTTAATAGTCACTAAGGGAGAGACTGTTTTCAGAAATTGTTTTATTTACCAAACATACCGTAGAGATTTTAATGGCAAATCATCATCATCATCAACCCATCATGTCCCCACCGAGGGGCACGGGTCTCTTCCCTAAGGAAGGTATAGGCCATACTCCACCACGGGGGCCAAGTCCAGATTGGTGGAGGCTTGTAAGACTAGTGGCTGGTCTTACTGTCAGAAGTTTTCAGGCCGCCCTAAGGCCTCTAACTTGGCTTAACGACTGCCATCTATCGACTGAACGCGCCGTATGTTGCTTAATCTTAGTGATCGTTTAAAATCACTCAGGCAGCCCAGGCTACGAGCGATTCGATGGCAATGGCAAATAATGTGGTAAAATATAGCTGTAATTAGAATTTAAACTTGTGGTTAAAAAAAAAGTACGCATAAGGAAATAACTAAAGTAACTTCTGGCAAAAAATATGCTAAATAAATGAATGATGATGTCCCAATAAACATGAGTCAAAATTACAAAATTTGTAAATATTTCGAAAGTTTTCTTTAAATACAACAATAACAGTATTAAAAAATGAAAGAATAAATGGTTTTCGAAAAAAATAAATGTCAAAATAATTCCTTAAAATGACTCCGTTAAAAACTAAACATTGAGATTGATAAGATTTTTAAGAAAACAAAAGTACAAAACACCGGAATCGGCCATATTAACTGAAACAGCAATCAAAGTGAATGACGTCACGACTAGCTACAACGGCCGTGTTGTTTGACTTTTTGTTGTGACTACGCGTTCCGATTAATTTTCGCATAATTTAATTAGTGGATGTTATTGTTTATTCGTAACATCCATAACATAACATAACATTCGTAACATTATTCGTAACATTATATTTTATTGAGGCAAATCAGCTCTAGTTTACCCAGAGTTGACTTGTTGATATTGAGCGAGTTTCTCGCATCAAATAAACACTTTTGCTCATCTGAATACCAAAATGTGAAAAGTTCTTTCATCATCATCATCGTTAGCCTACCGCTGCCCACTGTTGGGTATAGGCCTTTTCCCCCCAAATGCCATTTCACTCGGTCTCTCGCCACCCGCATCCACGGACCTTCCGCCGACTCAACAACATCGTCCGACCATCGGGCCGCAGGTCTGCCTACTGACCGTCGTCCTGTTCTCGGCCACCACTCTGTGATTGCCTTGGTCCACCTGCGGTCTTCCCGCCTCGCCAGGTGTCCCGCCCATGTCCACTTCAGTCTTGAGATTCTTTCGCCAATGTCATCAAACCTTGTCCGGCGACGGATGACGATTAAACTTCAAAGTTCTCGTAAAATAAGATACCTACTGCCACCTAAGTCGTAAAAAACACTACAGGGAATCAAAATTCATAGGGTACCTTTTGTTGACATTGAATTAAGACATTTGGCAAGTAATAATTAATTAATTCAAGTAGTAATTCAAGAACTTACTGGACAAACACATCACTGACCAAAAGAAAAAAATAACCAAGTGAAACTGGATGCGGGTAATTATCAGTTGTTCCAACTGCCTGCCCGTCTACAAATAATAATAATAATAATAATATCGTGATATTTTACAAAAATTTGAGATCTGTCCATTTTCAATAATAACATTTAAAAAAAATGTCTAAGTTTGGGAGATGCAAAGAGAAAACGGAAAAAGCGGAAACAAAGAGTTCATAATCCTCGGTGGGTGAACTTGTCTCGCCCTAGTCCGTTTTATTGCAAATGTAAAAAGTAGCTATTTAATAGCAAATACCGGTACTAAAAATTATAAGCGGTTCTCGTCTCAAATTGGTAGTTTGGACTAAATACAGTCTACATTACATACCACATTCTTTTACTTATTCAACTTTTTCCGCATATCTTGATGGGTTTCCAAATATTCAGGCATACCCAGCTCACGCAGCAACGTCTAAGTAGAGCTCTGCTAGTTTACTCCTCATTCATTAGTTTGAGGTTTCCTGTGTCCCTTTTTAGTCTTTGGTTTTGGTCGGAGTGGATGACCGACTTGTCAAGTCAACATGTACTACGGTACGTCCGAATGCTCCTTTTGTCATTCCGGGAAGAAATAGAAAAAGCTCCTATTAATGAATGTAAAAAAAGGTACTATGTATGTACACCGACAATATTAATAGTCTTTTCCTAATGATATTCTTCAAAGTAATGAAAATGCATTTATGAAAGAAACTAAAGTCCGGCCGCTGACAGAATATGATCCTGACAGGTCGTGATCAAACGGTTGACGTAACTTTGAAGTGGCGTTGAATTTTGGATTAAAATATTTTTAAGTTCTACTTGTCCTATTACCAAATAATTATTATTGAAACTATACCATTATGTAAACTTACAATGAATGGGTTCCAAAATGAGATTTTTTTCTTAGAAACTGTCTACAAAATTGTATTTACACTTCAATAGTAAGACGGCTAAATAATATTTTTTTTTATAGTCATAATTTTTTTTTCTGTTATCGGTTTTTTTTAAGGCCTCTGTTGCATCACTACCATCACTAGTTGTTATGATTTTACAGAATTTGATTTTTGTAATAGTTGTACTGGACAATCAGTGCATTGAGTCCATAAAACAGAATTGAATTGATTTTTGTAATCTAGGAGATCACAGATTTGGCTTTAATTAATAATTATTAGATGTGTTTGCTCTAGCAAGATATTTTTAATCATACATTTGTCGTACGTACGTAATAGGTTAAATATGAGTGACTCTGACGAGGATAATATCATTCGATACGGTACGCCCCTGGAGCCTTATGAAGAAGGTAAGTTTCAATGGATCTACCACGTTAATACCCACTCATAGCCTTAAGTACCTTCATCCACGTACTTTTCTAGGTTTTTTTTTCTAACCTTTTCAATAATAACTGTTGGTCAGTCTCTAACTCTAGCTTAAAAGATCGGCCAAGTGCGAGCTGGACTCGCGCACGAAGGGCTCCGTACCATTATCTATACAACATTTGAATATTCCAAGCGTCTACCTGTTGCCGTTATTAATATCGAGCAAAAACTGGCAAAAAATTCTCGTTTGTTGCATGGGAGCCCCCCTTAAATATTAATTTCATTCTGTATTTACTGTCGTAGCGGCAAAGAAATACCTACATCATCTGTGAAATTTTCAACAGTCTAGCTATCACGGCTCATGAGATATAGCCTGGTGACACACTAACAGACAGATGGACAGTGGAATCTTAGTAACAGGGTCCCTCACACCTTGGGATGCAGAACGTATTAATATTTCCTAGTAGCAATACTAGTCACTATCATCATCAACCCATTATGTCCCCACCGAGGGCTCTCTTCCATTAGGAAGGTATAGGCCATACTCCACCACAGGGGCTAAGTCCAAGTTTATTTTCCATATTTTCTCACCATTTAAACCTTCCTCTTTTAAGGCAATTTAAAAAAAAAAACTCCGTAAGAACCATCCTCGTACTTCAAGGAATATTCTAAAAAAAGAATTAGCGAAATGGGTTCAGCATTCAGCGATTCATTATTATATTATAGATTCATTATTATTATTTATTAAATAACTATCCAATCCATATCAGACGATGTCCCGTCCAAGAAGAGGTTCCAGCAGCGAGATGCGACCGACCAGTACGCGACGGACGCGCACGGGCGGCGTCGCTTCCACGGCGCATTCACCGGGGGCTTCTCAGCGGGCTTCGGCAACTCGGTGGCCACGCCCGAGGGCTTCGCCCCCGCCACCTTTAAGAGCTCGCGCTCTGACAAAGCGAAGGCCACTGTTAGTACCAACCATAAAAAGTACAAAGGACCGTCCGTAAAGTACGTCACACGTGAAGGAGGGAGGAGGGGGCTTAAAAAGTGTGCCAAGGGGTTGGAGGGGATCAAGTGTTGTGAGACGTCAAAATAATAACTTGCGCTTCCGGTTACACTTGCGGTCCCCAAAGATTCTGTGTGCTATAATAATCAGGCAATCTCATCCAAGTGGCAGGAAGACGCCGGATGCAAGCCGCTTCCAACCGGTCTTTTTGGAAATCCATGGAGGAGGCCTATGTCCAGCAGTGGACCTCTTGTTGCTGAATAATGATGATGATGATAATAATCAGGCAAGGACATCACTAACTTGGAAATACCCTCAGACTGAGGCCAGACGAATGGCACACTCCAGTGGAAATAAAATCCACAACAGCTGGCATGAACTTAGAAATTATTACTCATGGGTACCTACGTTTTTTAATTCGATGCAAAAAAAAATGACGCGGTGTTACCGCTGCAAAAGCTATAGGTTAACTCGGTAGATTTTTTTACCGTGAATCGAAGACTCATGTGACCGAAATCCTTATCAGATTAAAGACATTAAAATTGAATTACTCGTAAGAGCAAATTCTAAAAAGAAACACCTGCGTAATATACACAATTTAACTTGGAAGTAAAATGGGAATATTTGGTTTTTACGTACTAGCAACATTCAGACATTGACAGCCTAAGAATTGTATGGAGATGTCAATGTGACAATATTTTTTTTTTGCATAGAATGAAAAAACAGACTGTGGATACAATTGTCCTCTGAATACATTTAATATTAATCTACTGTTTAACACCAGACATCTTTGTCTTCTGAATGATTGTTGATTTTCTAATAAGCTTTATGGTACAGAGTGCTTAACACATTTCTTAAACCGCGTCGTAGGTAACTAATATTTCTTGGGGAATCTTGTTGTAGAATCTAATACAGTGACCCATAAAAAAAAGGAAGGAAACTTCCAAGACCTGGGGTTTTTTTTCTCCAGTCGGGGTTCGAACCCGGGACCTCTCGCATGGTGGTCAGATGCGCTAACCGCTGCGCCACAGAGGTCGTCCAAAACGTATGTGTGGTGGATTTCAATAGAATCCGGCAATCATAGACAAGATAATTATTTGTCAGTTGTCTATGATCGATAGACAGTGATAGTTTTGTACCTAGAGATGTGCCAGATGGGAAGCTTCCCATTCCCGGCAATAATGGCAAGCTTCCCACTCCCGGCAATAATGGGATCGTTCCCATTATTGCTGGCTACAATGGGAACGATCCCAATGATATGGTTAGGAACATTTTTTCTTATTTCTTTGCCAACTTGCGGGCGTGTTACTGTAAACATTAATTGTAATGTTATTATCGACAGATCCTAAAAATCGTAAGTAAAAAAATTAAAAGATCAACTCATTTTGCGCTATGCATTAAAGAAAGAAAGAGACATCTATACATTATCGAGGAGCTAAATGCGGAGAAGGGATAGCGTGCGGAGGAAGTCAGTATTATTCCACGGTTGGCGCTGTGATAGCGATTTTTTGTTGTTCGTTCGTCAATTTTCAACTTTTAATAAAAAAAATGGTGCCAGCAAGGGGCTGTGTTCATGAACATTTTAGTCAAGTAGTCAAAGAAGGTCATAAGGAAAAGACTTTATGTAAATACTGTGACGCAGTATGGAGTAAAAAATGCAAAAAAATTCGCGCGCTATTTTGTAAAATGCAAGAAAGCCTCGTTAGTGATTAAAAAATCATTTGAAAAAACAGACACTAACGCTGCAAGCAGTGGAGCTGCAGCAGAACAAAATGTGGAAAAATTAAACAAGTTTAATTTTTGCTGGTTTAATACTCATTAAGAGAGAGACTGTTTTCAGAAATTGTTTTATTTACCAAACATACCGTAGAGATAGGAAATTTTAATGGCAAATAATGTGGTAAAATATAGCTTTAATTAGAAATTAAACTTGTGGTTAAAAAAAAGTACGCATAAGGAAATAACTAAAGTAACTTCTGGCAAAAAATATGCTAAATAAATGAATGATGATTTCCCAATAAACATCAGTCAAAATTAGAAAATTTGTAAATATTTCGAAAGTTTTCTTTAAATACAACAATAACAGTATTAAAAAAATGAAAGAATAAATGGTTTTAGAAAAAAATAAATGTCAAAATAATTCCTTAAAATGACTCCGTTATAAAATAAACATTGAGATTGATAAGATTTTTAAGAAAACAAAAGTACAAAATACCGGAATCGGCCATATTAACTGAAACAGCAATCAAAGTGAATGACGTCACGACTAGCTACAACGGCCGTGTTGTTTGACTTTTTGTTGTGACTACGCGTTCCGATTAATTTTCGCATAATTTAATTAATGGATGTTATTGTTAATTCGTGGCTCAATATCGTGGTTCATAATCAACAATGGAACAATATTTTATTGAGGCAAACAGCTTTAATTTACCCAGAGTTGACTTGTTGATATTGAGCGAGTTTCTCGCATCAAATAAACATTTTTGTTCATCTGAATACCAGAATGTGAAAAGTTATTTCATCATCATCGTTAGCCTACCGCTGCCCACTGTTGGGTATAGGCCTTTTCCCCCAAATGCCATTTCACACGGTCTCTCGCCACCCGAATCCACGGACCTTCCACCGACTCAACGACATCGTCCGACCATCGGGCCGCAGGTCTGCCTACTGACCGTCGTCCTGTTCTCGGCCACCACTCTGTGATTGCCTTGGTCCACCTGCGGTCTTCCCGCCTCGCCAGGTGTCCCGCCCATTTCCACTTCAGTCTTGAGACTCTTTCGCCAATGTCATCAAGCCCGGCGACGGATGACGACATTGGGTACTCGATCTACGAGTCTAAGACCTAGCATGGGTCGCTCCATTGCTCTTTGTGCTACTTTAATTCGGTGCATATTCTGCTTTGTGAAGTTTCGGCTCCATATGTGAGAATGGCTAGAACACACTGGTCATTTGTCTTGGTTTTTAGACATTGCGGAATCTTATTTGAAAACATCGGCAAGATTCCCGAAAGCAGCCCAACCAAGCTGAATCTGCCTCATGATCTCCTTGACCTGGGCTTCTCGGTGAAAAGATAAACAATGTCCATGGTAGATATACTCATCGACAACATCTATCGGGCAATTACCGACAGTGATGTTCGGCATTACATAGTCACCAGATGGTTAGCCATGACTTTTGTTTTGGACATGTTCATCTTGAGACCGACCTCCAGGGACGCTTCGTGCAAGTTTGCGAGCGTACACTGAAGATCCGTGGCATTTCCTGCCAAGATGATGATGTCACTGGCAAAACGCAAGTGCGACATATAAACGCCGTTAATAGTGACACCCGTCTCACCCCAGTCTAGAGTCTTACGTCTTCTAAGACGTTGGTGAAGAGCTTAGGCGAGATGGTGTCACCTTGGCGTACACCCATCATGTTGATATTGACAGGGTTAGTAAGCTCATTTTGGCTTCAGTTTTAGATAGTTTAGCTCTAGTTGTTACACTTGGAGGCCGTACTAATAGCACTCCCATATTTCGTAAAGCCAGCAAATGCTTTATAAAGTCACACCTTATCTCTATCTATAATAACTTTATCTCTCATTAGCTGTTGCCCGCGACTACGTCCGCGTGGGCTTTAGTTGAGTAAAGTGTTTGCCAATAAGATAGGGATACTTTTAGCGCATGCGAAAGAGCTTTCATACTAACTTCGCAACCCCCTCTTACCCCCTTAAGGGATGATTTTTGAAAGACTACTTACACGTCTTTCATGACTTTCAATGAAGGACCTTCGTGCTGAATTTCATTCGAATAACTAAAAAAATGGCAAAGTTTTATACTAACTTTGCACCCCCCTTTTATCCCCTCAAGGGATGATTTTCGAAAAACTTTTTTACATGTTTTTCACGAATTTTAATGAAGGAACTTCATATTGAATTTCATTCAAATAACTTCAAAAACGGCAAAGTTTCATACTAACTTTGCACCCCCTTTGCACCCCCCTCTTACCCCCTTAAGGGATTTTCATGACGTTTAATGAAGAATCTTTGTTCTGAATTTCGTTCAAATAACTTCAAAAACGGCAAAGTTTCATACTAACTTTGCACCCCCCCCCCCCCTTCTTACCCCCCCTCCCCCCCATAAGGGATCATTTTCGAAAAACTATTTTACATGTTTTTCATAACATTTAATGAAGGACCTTCATATTGAATCTTATTCTTAATAATAGATAATCTTATCTTCATATTGAAAATTAAAAAACGGCTATGTATCATACTAAGTTTGCACCCCCCATTTTCCCCCTTAAGGGATGATTTTTAAAAAACTATTTTACACTTGTTTCATAATTTTAAATGAAGAACCTTCGTACCAAATTTCATTCGAATAACTTCAAAAACGGCAAAGTTTCATACTAACTTTGAACTAGAGGTGAGCGTTGATTCAACGAACTGTTTTAAAAAGCGGCTTTTTCTGAAACAACGAAGAAACTGCTTCTTGCTAAACAAAGAACCCGTTTCAAAAAGAACGACATTTTGCCAAATTGTTTCTTGCAACGTGTATTAATTCAACCTAGTTGTCTCTTTGTCACTCCAATACAAATTGCAAACGCTCTCGCTATCGAAAGTGAATGAAAAATCTCGCACTAAGCACTCTGAGTGCGTATACTGAGTTTTTCATTCACTTTCGATAGCGAGAGCGTTTGCGATTTGCATAGGAGTGACAAAGAGACAACTATGTGGCGCGCTTTGTCACTCCTATACAAATTGCATACGCTCTGGCTATCGAAAGTGAATGACAAAACTCAGTATACGTACTCTGAACTCAGAACAATTCCCACTCACACAGGACGGTGACAGTAAGTGAAGTATAAACGTGTTTTTAATATTTACCCTTTTATGCGTAGATGGAGTAGAACTCCCTTTACGCTTATTAGGGCTCAATAATTGATACAAAACTCTTCTTTTGAGTTATTAGTAAAGAGAATGCAATTATATCCTTCATCTTAAACGACAATGCAAACTCATTTTGTCGTTCAAAACATAAACATGACAGTTTGTTGTGGAAGAAAAAATGCCAGATTTGAAAAAGCGAGTCGTCAGGGGTGATAAAAGTGGCAACAGAAAATTGTTTGTTATTAAAATAATTACGCCTTAAAGATAGAAACCCCACTGTGCTAAGTTTGAGTTTCAATACCTTTTGCTTTTAAAAAAATCACGCAATCCGCAACTAGAGTTTAGCCATAATATATTAAAGTTTATTTTTTCGAACTGACTTATTGATTCAAATATTGAAACATTTGAATCAATGAGTTTTAAAATCAATTCAAAACATTGAACAACACTAACTTTCCAAAGACAAATAAGACTTTGATGAGTAAAAAATAATATGTCAGCTTTACAAACTTGAAATTTTCGTCGTCCGAGTATTTTTTTATCAAAATAACTATCATAAAGAAGTTATTTGGTATAAAAATGATTGTAAGAACAATGAATGGTTCCTTGAAATGTGATTATGATCAGGATTGATATTCAAATGTAAGTAATTACGGAGTAATCGTGATTGAATTGGTTTGTTTACATGATTGTTAGATTCTATAGCAAGCTACCTTAAGTGGATACACTTATTGTAAGTGTATACACGTACTTAAGAGTAAGTGTATCCGGAAAACAATGTCATACATCTATGTCTGGTACAAAAAATAATAGTCTTATCTTATCTAACTATACAGGGTGTCCCAAAAGTCAACGTCAAGCCGGAACCGGGTTAAAAGGCAAGTCATACTGGTTTGGTTTGGTTTGGTTTGGGACCTAATAAACTCGGCAAAACGTGGGTCCAGTTCTAGGGACTGGTGCCTCTGCCTACCCCTTCGGGGATAACGGGCGTGAGTTTATTTATTTTTAACTTTTTATTTCATACTGGTTATCAGAAAAATATATAAAAAATCGTTTTTTTATTAGTACAGTTTTTTTAATTATTTATTCAAGAAATTTCACAAAACTAATTAAAACTAAAATAAAAAAAAATGATAAATTTTTTTTAAGTATTTGTTTTTTAAATTAAAATTTTACAAAACTAATTAAAACTAAAATTAAAATAAAAAATGGGCAATATTTTTTAAGTCTCCTTTTCTTCCAAGCTGGAGCAGTTGGTTTTGAAATTTTGTTAACAGCTTAGAGAAGCATTATTCAGAGTTACAATCAAAAAAAAAATTGGAAAAAGTAAAGATTTGTGGTAGTAACAGAATTTTTTAATTTTTTTTTTAAATTCCTATTATTTTGTAGACTTGCCTTTTCACCCGGTTCCGGCTTGACGTTGACTTTTGGGACACCCTGTATATTGTAACTTTTATTTCTATCTCGTGTTTCTAGTGTACAATAAAGAATATACTTATCTTATCCTAGTGTGAGTGTGTGTATGAATGTGTGTGAATATTAGATTAGATTAGAACTCTTTATTGTACGCACCAGAAAAACAAACAAATACATTATACGACTTAAATATCTAAGTTTTGCCGTATACAATTGGCGGTCTTATCGCTAAAAGCGATCTCTGCCAGACAACATTGGGATGGATAGAAAAAATGTAGAGAGAAGGTAGGTAAGTGATATTCTGTCTCATTCCACAGGGCTACCGTCCCGAAGACTTCATGGACGAGGAGGACCGCGGGGAGTTCGGAATAGCGCCGCGGCTGCTGCAGACTCGCAGCGACTTCTCCGGACGGAAGCGGCCCCAGCAACGCGCCTTCTACGATGGACCTATACCCGGTACTTACAGCCAACGAGCACAAGCAGAGTAATCTTTATCTTTATTTACCAACAGATGTTAGATAGTTAAATCACTTAAATAAAATAACATGCAAGTATTCCTAAAAACTATAAACATGCACAAAATCCACCAAATGTTTCGTCGACAATACTGATGCAATAAAATATGCAATTAAGGCACACAGTTCTATAAAAAGTTATCATTTTTTGACATGTCTGAGATTAGAAACCTTTTTTGGCCTCGCACATTTTTCAATCTCAATACGAGTGTGAACATCTGAGTCTACACATTTAATTTGTTAGTGAATGTATCCATTTTATAAAGTGTGGAGCTCCAAATTAAAAGAGAATTTAAGGCGAATGACAATTGTGTCATCACAAAAACAGTAAAAAAGTACAAATAAAGAAAACATATTTTCATTAAAATATCTAATCATCATTAAGACTAATATCACTATCTTCATAATCATCATCATCGCTGACATGAATTTTTAAGAGAGCTAACAGCGTCAAAATTCACTTTTATAAAAAGGTTTACTAAACCTTGATTATTTATTATTATTAAATCTTTATTTTACAGGGCCTGTACGAAACTTTAGCCCTAACGGATGTTCAGAAAACATTTGTTACAAAAAATTGAACTTTACGCCATGATGGCTGAAAACGGAATCCATTAAACCTTGAATTAGTAGGCAGTGATGCCAGCTAAAGAATAGAATAAAGTAATTAAAATTAATTCGATATATTATTCTTGATATTGAAATATTTGTTATTTTTGTATTAGCACACTTGAGTAAGTAAATATTTAGATTAACCTTTTTGTAGGTAAAACATGAAAAAATACGTAGCATTTTATTTTTTATTGCCCTCAAATGCGTCAAATTTGTCCCGTTTTCGGTGGAGAGCTTTTTCAGTAGCAACACTTATGAAATGTCAGAATTCTACGGAATAAAAAATCAAGGTATAGATCAAAGTCCCCAGTACGCTGGCAACATTGCCACGATGCACCGCCAAAGATATTCTTTGGCCAAGAAATGCCCCGGAACGGCAGTCAAGTCAGCTGTCCCTCAAACGGCGCCCGAACTACCTAACAAAAGTTTTGGCCTGTACTCCCCATGCTCCCATGGTCTCCACAGCAAGAGGAACAAAAATGTAATAAATATAACATTGTGTAGATATGTTCTAGTGTAACATCCAATAGGGAATGGATGAAAATATCAGAAGTGCTTGATATTTTTTTCGGTGATAGGAATAACCTTCCTTAACGCGAGAAAAAAGTTTCAATTTTTTTGGCTTCGTAGTTAATTTTTAAATAATCTTAATATTTTTCCATTCGTAGTTCTGGGCTCAGTACGGCTTAACAGACATATTCCTTGGTCCGCTACGTATTAAAAAAAATATCTGTGGTCACATTGACAGCTTTTCAAGGTGGTTTTCTTTTTCATACGTAGCGGACTAAGGAATATGTCTGACTAGCTGTTGCCCGCGACTACGTCCGCGTGGGCTTTAGTTGAGTAAAGAGCTTGAAAATAAGATAGGGATACTTTTAGCGCATGCGAAAGAGTTTTCATACTAACTTCGCAACCCCCTCTTACACCCTTAAGGGATGATTTTTGAAAATATATTTTACCTGTGTTGCATGACTTTCAATGAAGGACCTTCATGCTGAATTTCATTCGAATAACTTCAAAAATGGCTAAGTTTCATACTAAGTTTGCACCCCCCTTTTTTCCCCTTAAGGGATGATTTAAAAAAAAACTATTTTACACGTGTTTCATAATTTTAAATGAAGAACCTTCGTACCAAATTTCATTCGAATAACTTCAAAAACGGCAAAGTTTCATACTAACTTTGAACCCCCATTTTACCCCTTTAGGGGATGAATTTTCAAAAATCCTTTCTTAGTGCTCCCCTAGTCTCCCTAAGGAACTCCCATGCCAAATTTCAACCCCCTAGGTTCAGTAGTTTGGGCTCTGCGTTGATTCTGAGTCAGTCAGTCAGCTTCTCGTTTTATATATATATATAGAAGATATGCCGTACTAAGCCCAGAACGACGAATGGAAAAATATTAAGTATATTTAAAAATTAACTACGGGGCCAAAAAAAATTAAACTTTTTTCCCGCGTTAAGGAAGGTTATTCCTATCACCAAAAAAAATATCAAGCACTTCTGATATTTTCATCCATTCCCTATTACAGGTATACAACAACTCTCTTGACTTAAAGTGAATCATATTTCTGAAATAACATAAATAGCAATCCTTTTTAAATTAAACTTTTTTTTAACGCTTTATCGCTTATGAGAATAAGAATAATTAATTTGTCTCTGAATCGCTCGTAGCCCCGACTGCCTGAGTGATCTTAAACGACCGCGACGGTTAAGCGACATAGGGCGCGTTCAGTGCACGGATGGGTGGTCTTTGACTAACGCTAGTGGCATTTTTCCGAGCGGTTCCGTGCTTCGCAAGGCACGTTAAACAGTAAAGTTGGTGCCGGCTGCCGTTGATAGATGGCAGTCGTTAAGCCAAGTCAGAGGCCTTAGGGCGGCTCGAAAACAGCTCCGTCCCACTTGTACCATATGGCCTATACCTTGTAACGAGGTGCAATTCGCCTCGGTGCTTTCTATTATTTTTGGCCATTATCTATTCTAAATTTAATCATATTTCGACATTTGCCACAGTGGTCAGACGTAGCTGGAGGTCCAGCTAACCCTCAGCTTTCATACAGGGTGGACGTAAACGTCATTCTACCTTTTATTACGACCCGGATTACTCGATTCTCCATGTTATTATCTATTACAATCATATAATATTTTAAAGGCACATATTATTACGTGCCTTTCTTTTACCTTGTTATATCCCTGTCAGGATGGGGCACAAATAAATATAGAGTGAAACGAATCAGTTGGCTTACAACTTTCACTTTATTTGCACTTTATCTACTAGGTTCACTTGAACAAAATTAGATAAGGTTATTTGACTCTTGACGTATTGACAGAATTTTGAAGTGAAGGATTGCGCACGCGCTGACGTTTGTTAGCAATATTTATACGCGAGCTTATCTCTGGGATATTTCTAGGAACCTTTGGTATTAAAATAATTATTTTGGAAAAAAAAAATTAGTTCTTGAATTAGGGGTAGCACAGTATGCCATTATTCAGAGCATGAAGCTAATAGGCGGCGGTGAGTGTTTGACTAATAATGATAACATTGATGTTGTGGAAATAGATTTGAAAGGGCCTATTATTCTGGCAAATATTCGGGACTAGTAAAAAACATCATAAATTGGAGATAAGGCAGAACATTGACTCATTCATTATACTACTATGTCCCAAAAGTAACCGGAAATTGTGAATAAAATACAACGGGTAATTTTAATCATCCAAATTTATTTTGTCCCCTTCAAATAAGTTCCACTTCAACCACTCTCGAAACACTTTTCATAGGCCTAAATCGTGGTGGCTTTGAACACCATCGTCGTATTTTCTTTGACCGCCTCTATGGCCTCGAAACGCTTTCCGCGAAGCGGTAATTTAAGTTTAAGAAAGAGAAAATAGTGGTGCCATCGTAGCACATGGCACATGGTGTCATCGGTGATTTCTAAAACCCCACATGTAACACAGACCTAACTTTTCAGGAGACAGTACTGTGGGTTGGACTACCATGAGCCATAACTTTGCACATACTCATCGGATCGCTGTGAAAGTATTTGTTTCTTAAAATATAACGCATAGAGATTATTTTGGTATATTTAACTCAAAAATGACCATGTTGTGGCTTTTTGCTAAACAACGTCCAATTTATACGTAGATTTATTTTATTTATTCACTTAACACTTTGCGAAATTACAACAGCATTAGTTTGCCAAACTGCTGATGCAGTTTATCGGCAAGCTCTTGGTAACAGTAATACAGTAACAGTAACATATATATACAGTTTTGTTCACATTGTCAAATAGCCTATTTCGTGGGTTAAGAACCAGAGTAGCGTAAGGGCAAAAATTGAAAAAAAGTCAAAATTATTGCAAGCAGACAAACTTCATTTTGGCAGTAAACAAAAATAATTTTTTTGGATACGTTTTTTTTTTACAAAGCAATCGACTCACAATATCGATCCAGTTTTTTGGTACATAAAAATACGAAGGATTTACAAGCGAATGGCGAAAAAAAAAATTTTTTACAATTTTTGCCCTTTCGCTACTCTGGTTCTTAACCCACGATTTTGTCCCGGCCAGGCGAGCCTGTCCTCCAAGCGATGATCCGCGCGGTCCGCGAGACGGCCGCGGTGCGTATGCTACGCGCGCTGGGCTGGCGGCCGGGGCAAGGCGCCGGCGAGCGTCGCACCGCGCGCGACAAGCGCCGCGACTCTCGCCGCGTCTACACCTGCCAGCCGCAGGTAGACTGATCGTTTTCGAACTAAAACCAACAATATTCTATATGAGGGGTGTAAAAGCAAAGCTGCCTCTGTCCATGAAGTGTCAAACTGAGTTATTTAAAGCGAAATTCGGTTTTTGTAGTCAACAGCGGTCATAGAAAAAGTTTGTTTATTTAAGGAATTAAAATAAAGTCTAAGATATTCAAAAGCTGATTTAAAATGCTTATAAGATTCGAATATACTCAGGTACAAACTAAACTACATTCACAGGTTAGAATATTCAAAAAGTGGACAGAGTTGAGTTTGCTTTTATACCCCTCATATGGTACATCGTTTAGCACTAATTTGCACTCAACTGTAATACCTCCACCAATCCGGACTTGGCCCCCGTGGTGGAGTATGGCCTAACCTTCCTCAAGGAAGAGATGGAATACTTAAAGGCCAAAAATGATAAAAAGCAACGAGGTGAATTGCACCTCGTTACAAGACGTGTCCCCCCCCTTTCATACAAATAGGACAATACTTTATAAAAACCCTCCTTTGTAAGATGATCAGATACCGTCTCAGTAATAAATCTTTAGGACTTCTTAGATCGTACTTACTTCTTAGATCAACTTTGTACTCTATTAGCTAAATACGATCTAAGAAGTCCTAAAGATTTATTACTGAGACCGTATCTGATCATCTTACAAAGGAGAGTTTTTATAAAGTATTGTCCTATTTGTATGAAAGGGGGAGGACACGTCTTGTAACGAGGTGCAATTCACCTCGTTGCTTTTTATCATTTTTTGGCCTTTAAGTATTCCAAATTTAATTAGTTTTTGACATTAGCCACCGTGGTCGGACGTAGCTGAGCCAGATTATCCTCAGCGTCCATGCAATTTTACCATATTATTTTATTACGACCCTGCTTGGCCTATTCTCCAATATTATGTATATCAATCATCAACAAATATTTAAAAGGCACATAATTATGTCCCGGGTTCGATCCCCGGCTGGAGAGAAAAAAAAAAACTCCAGGTCTTGGATGTTTACATGTTTGTGACGTCGCTGTTTCTGGTTCCCACGACACAGGGTATCCTAGTGTGGGGCCAGAAGCAATGTATGTGCCTGTGTGTAAATGTTTATGTTATGTTTGTGTTTCTTTTGTAGGGGTTGATGCTTGGCCTTATAGTGGACGTGGTAGCCGCGCTAGCTTAAGTAAAACCACTAGTTGCGTAGAATATTATAATATTTGATTGTGGAGCACAAGGTACACGTTTAATGGCGTCGAGGTGGTAGAAGAGAGAGAGACAGCATACACAAATGTTACTATATCAAATTAATCTGTTGGGGATGGCAACACTTTTACCTTTTAAATCAAATATAATTCTACCCTGCCTCTGGATACCCTATCTTTCACTGTTACGACCACAGAACAAAAAAAAAGAGTAGAAATAGTGACATGACCTATCAGTAGGAAAACCAGTGTGACCAAACTCACACACACAAATCAAAAGCACACTGTGAATGCCAAGCTGCCATTGGCAAATAAAGTCAATTCTGAAAAGGTCTACATCACAAAAGTTCCAAGTAAAATATGAACCTTTTCAATCATATAAACAATGATCAAAATCAAATGATAATTATGAAATTAAGTTTGACATACGATCTTTGCTTTGTAGTACCGCTACTCTACATTAGATGGAACTACCGCCGCGTGTGATCGTCGAGAAGCTTTAAGTATCATGCCATAAAGTCGAATATTGAAAAATAACTATCTGCTATGTTGCTACTCAGGCTAAGGATGGGACATATTGCCATATCGACAAATTATAGAACTGTTTCATAAAGCGACAGTTGAAAATGAATTTGTTATGACAATGTTTCTTAATCATTTTTTTTTTAGTATCTACATTGACAAAGTAAGCTGAAGACAGGGCGCTATGGCGCTCATTAGGGGAGGGCTATGTCCAGCAGTGGACTAATATAGCCTGATGATGATGATGATGATGACAAAGTAATATAATGTATTCCCTTCTGCCAAACTGTACCACAGTTCGATGTAAATTACGCAGCCGGCTACCATATTAACTGTCCTTCTGGATGATTGGCTACGCAATGTTGAATATTTAATTTAAAGATGTCCCTGTAAATGCTCCAAAATGTTGGTAACGTAGGTGTCTTCATAAACGTAATATTAGTTTCACCTTTCACCGTGTGGTGGCGCTAGTGTGTCTTCTTCTTGTGTCAATGAGCCTGAAAGTGTTGTATATTTTTGCAAATAAAAAGCATCGTGTTTTTCGTAAGAAATCTTATTCACTTTCATTGAAATATAGTAATAATCCCAACACGCAATGTACCTATAATGGAATTCTCATAATCTAACCATAGTCGCTTTATGAAACGAAGCCCAGCAAACTTATCGTATGTATAGTTTGTTTATTTTTTTATTTATTTATTTAAAATGTCGTTATCCATCAACGCTTGTGCTTCACTTATATTATGGAGATGACATTTGCCAACGAAAGTCACGAGACTTCCCCATAGATTTATGGAGTAAGCGTTGATTAAATTATCTAGACCCCCACCAGATGATTTTACTACACGAGCACATAAAATCATCTAACTTTGAAATTATGCATGCTGGTTTAGTTTTGATGACAATACGCCAATCTATACTAATAAAATTGACATGTTTTTTGAACTAAAACTTTCGGCACAACACATTGTAAACATTTAGTCCGGATCTACTTACGGGTGTTGTTTTATCGGACGAGTCCGACTAGGTTTCGCTCCGATACGCAGAGCAGTGAGTGGGTGGTGAGCAGAGACGGAGCTTGCGTCTCAAAATGGGATGGGTAAGTTGATCCGGATTAAAAGTTTACAAAAATGACATGATACTGCAGTCAGGACCACATTCTCGCAAAGGAACTAAACAGCGTCAAGGAACATGATCAATAAATTTTGCGCAGTATCAAAAATAATTGCAACTAAAAATGTGTTAAATAATAATAATAATAATAAAAGATGATAATAAACACTTACATACAGGCACATACATTGCCCCTGGCCCCACCCTGGGATACCCTGTGTCGTGGGCACCAGAAACAACGACGTCACAAACATGTAAACATACAAGACCTGGGATTGTTTTTTGTCCCCAGCCGGGATTCGAACCCGGGATCTCTCGCATGGTAGTCAGATGCACTAACCACTGCGCCACAGAGGTCTTCAATTAAAATAAAATAACGACAATTATTTTCCCAAAGTACCTAATAAGACGCAGGTACTCTACCTAAAGTACCGATAATTATTTATTACTGCTAAGTCATAGACAAAATATTATCGATAGATTTTTATAATGTTGTGTCCCAGCTGAATTGAGTAGCATTCAAATGTTGACAGAAATTTGTAGAAAAAATACACAGACTTCGACGAAAATTGAACATTATATTCCAGTAAATAAAGGTGGTTTTACTTTCTCACTTTCGGATTGCTTTCCTTGTTTATGTCATTGCAAATTTAATTTCTATTAAATTAAATACAATGGAAATACCACTTACCGATGGAATGTTACGGCATGATCGGTACATTTTGGTCCCCAACTTTTATTTTTGCACTCTAACACAGCACAATAAGGCATTTTAGTAGAGTTTTCACAATTGTTTTCTTTACTAGAAGCGCACGGCAACTGAGGTAAGAAAAACTGTCATAGACTACGCTTAGGCAATACATTGCTAATTTGAGGTACGCGGGCACCGCCCACTTACGATTTCTACTCTTTTTTTTTTTGTTCTTTGGTTACGACCGTACTCCCGAACTCTATTTTGCGACAGTCATTTCTCACGCGCCCTTAGGCTCTAGTTATATGCGTCCGCGCGACCGAGCGGCCCGGCCGCTACACCATGAAATTACAAGCAATAGGGAATGGATGAAAATATCAGAAGTGCTTGATATTTTTTTCGGTGATAGGAATAACCTTCCTCAACGCGAGAAAAAAGTTTCAATTTTTTTGGCTTCGTAGTAAATTTTTCTTACGTAGCGGACTAAGGAATATGTCTGATATGCCGTACTTAGCCCAGAACGACGAACGGAAAAATATTAAGTATATTTAGAAATTAACTACGGGGCCAAAAAAATTTAAACTTTTTTCCCGCGTTAAGGAAGGTTATTCCTATCACCAAAAAAAATATCAAGCACTTCTGATATTTTCATCCATTCCCTATTGTGTGTAACGATTTACTTAAATAGCGGCGCGGTCGCGCCTTCGAGCGGCGTGGTCGTGCGGCCCGGCCGCTCGTACGAGTTTCAATGTGTTCACTTGTATCGGTGCATTTGAAGCGGACGGGACGCTCTTTTGTTGTTTGTGAGAACGTGTAGAGAGTGGAGACGCTCGAGCCGCTTCATATAAATCAAAAAGCGACTTGGCCGCGGTCGCTGGAATCTGCGGCGAAACCGCTCGGTCGCGCGGACGCATATAATTAGAGCCTTACCCTATGTCCCATTGGTGTCTCACAGAACAGCCAACCGCCCGAGGAGACGTCCAGCTCTGACTCGGAAGTGGACTATGACACACTCTTCGCGCCGGACGACTATGAGCCGTATCTCCAGCACGCTAAGAGCGATCGCTTTGGCCTGGGCTACGTCGGGCTGAGTCGGCACTCGGTGCTAGGAAGCTTGGCCGAGCCGGCTAGCCATCTGCGCACCACTGAGAAGGGACGCAAGGTATTGTTTATTTTATTTACTGACAAAGCCCGCAAAGCGCATGTTATGAATATAAATTTTAGATTATTTGTTTTTTTTTTGTAGGCTTGGGTAAAAACTATGTTTTTTTTAAAAATAATATTGGTGACTAGCTTTCGGCCGCGTCTCCGTCCGCGTGAACTTTAGTTCAAAATTTTGCAACCCCTTTCACTCCATTAAGGGTTAAATTTAGAAAAAACGGCGAAACACTTGTTGAATTAATTGTGTTGAAGAGTATTTATTTCAAGTTTCAAGAAAATCAGACAACATTTTTTATACCTGCCATACAAATTTTGGCAACCTTTTTCGCCCCCTTAGGTTTTGAATTTCAAAAAATCCGTTCTTATTCCTTGTCTACATTATATATAGATCCTCTGTCCAAAATTTCAGCTTCCTAGGTCAAACGGCTTGGGCTGGGCGTTGATGAGTGAGTCAGTCAGTCAGGACTTTGAATTTTATTAGATTTAGTTTCTTTTTTTTTCGATAAAGGCATTTATCGATTTTTGACATTTTTTTTCAGCTATCGATAGTGGTGTATTTTATATACTCTATACATGATACCAAACTCAAGTCTAAATTAGTAACAAAATGTTGTAGGTACCATATGCCTTAAGACCTTATGTTGGGTCTATACCCACCCGCTCTGCTAACAAAACCGAGGAGACAGGGCCGCCCCTCTCATGTGGGCTCATTATGTAATTTTCGCAACGGATATTCATACGTCTTAAAAAGTCATGTATACCACTACTGTATAGCACTATCTTCTTTTAAGACCCTATGTCACAGCGAGGCAGTACTCCGTACGACGTCGATTTTTGTGTTGACGTGACTTTTTAAGACGTATGAATATCCGTTGCGAAAATTACATAATGAGCCCACTGGTCCCAAATTAAACGCTTATAAACTAAATTAGATAATAAAGCCCTCACAAAATATCCATGTGACGTTCCTCGTCGAAGGAGCAGCCGGCGCCTCCCGGGATGCCTGCACTGGATCGCTATGAAATAAGTTTTTTTGTTACGTTGAAAAGGATTCTAAATAATTTGTGGTATTTGTCGGAATAGCTAGTTCCGCTTGCCTTTTTCTATGACGAACTTTCAGTTCAAGAGAAGAAAAAAATGGTAGATGCACTTAAAATTGAAGGCACAGAAGATTGCTTAAAAATAATAAACGTTGATATCACACATATCCGCGAAAAAAATATAGAAAACTTTGAGAGTAGCAATTTCTTAAGATTCTTCCAGATTCAGGGTATCTCAAATCTTTTCTGGAAAATAGACGTGGAAATTTGGAATGAAGACACTGATTAATTATGTCGCTGCCAAAAATATAGTTCATTCTTTGCGAGTAGAGAATGATATAGCTGTGCGCGGTGTTGCTTTAATGGAACAATATAATAAATTAACTACAACTAAAAATTATGAAGAACTAAAGTAATATTTGCTTTTGTTAGCAAAAGAGTGTAGGAAAAAAAAGGTACCCTAATACTAACAAGTCAACCCTTGTATCTTAAAAATAAATGATTCAAATATTTACATTAATATCTTAATTCATAACAACAACAATAATTTTGTAATATTTTTATGTCCTGGCTATAAAAATAAAAGAATCTGACAAATAGAGATTTGTAGTGTTTACTTAAAATTCAAACGTTGGTTAAAATTCAAACCTCAAAATGTCATTTAAAAAATAAAAACAAAACTGAAATACGTTCTTGTGGTAGGTATATAATCAAATTACGTGGTGGCCCTGCTTTTCACTACCATCTGATAAGAATGAAAATGCGTACTTGCCTTCCAATTTCAATTATTTGACAATAGGTACTTAAAAGTTGTGCAGCAAAGAGTTTGCAAGTTCAGTAAGTAGTTCCAAACACGGTTTTAAAATTTATAGCTTGGGTTGGAGCGAAATAGATATAGGACGAATCCTCAAGAATGTAAGAGAAGTCCGACTTCTTAGTAAATGAGTGCATTAGTACATCAATTCAAAATTGGATTTTCAGTCTATTTACTTAAAGATAAGATAAGAATATTCTTTATTGCACGTAAGAAACAAGAGACAAATAAAAGTTACAATTAAAGAAATATAGTAATATACAATAGGCGGTCTTATTGCTAATTGCTAAAGGTACCTAAAGGTAAATAGATTCAAAACCCAATTTTGAGTATATTTACTTTGATGCATCTAAGCTTGAACAACAATAACGTGTTTTGGCTCCTAAATTTGGGCATCAAAATGCAACATTTCGAGCAGATGGAGTGAAAATACTTTTGGTTGTATACAGTTTACGCTGACCCAGCCACGTAAGCTTTCTTTAGAGATAGGGTGCTAGGTCAAGAAGATTCCCGTGTGAAAATTTTCAGTCAATACAGTAGCGCTCTCCGAATAGGCTATTTGAAAATAACAGTATTATTAAAACGTATTCGTATAAATTATGTGTTAAAACGTGCCGGACTCGTGGTCACACCAGGTTGTAACAACAGTGTGAGAATCACGAATTTCTTTCTTGATTGTCACACCGCCAATAATACAACAACTTTTATCCTCACTTGTCATTATCTACTAGTGTTGTATCGAAAACGGCCTGGATTGGCCGATTCTATGATGACGTCACATGCCAGTAAAAATGGCGTCTGTCATTCATTCTTTCTTACGTTCATTGGTTGGTTTACCGGGAAGTGACGTCATAAATCCTGAGCGACGCCATATTTCCTAAGATAGCGTTTTGGCGGCTTATTTGAAAAGTAAATTTTCGTTTGGCTTTTTTAGAAGAAATACACGAAATAATTTAAAATGACCACTTTCTGAGGACTCCATGAACACCAACAAACAATCTGAGATGGCTTTCAGAAATCGGTCAAATAGCCTATTGTTTTTATTTCTTTAATTTTCTGATTATACTACACTTATTCTAAATCTACAGTCCACTGGCTTATTTATTTCACCGAAATAACCCTGAGCTAACAATGTTTACTTAGTGAAGTTCTCAATTCAGAAACCGGGCCTTTATCGAAAACCAGTAATTTACAGAGATAAGGTACTTAATACCAATTTATCAGAAATGGTCAGCGCGGAACAGTCTAAGGGTCAGTAGAAAGCGGAACGAGGGAGCGTGAATTTAAAATTGCCTCAATTTGTATTAAAAGAGTTGCCAATTCTTCATAAGTGAAGTTAGCGAGTTGGAGCAACCTTCGAAGATGGTGCGTAGTGGAACGGACGGCAGCCTCAGCTATGCCATTAAAATGTGGAGAATAAGGGGGCACGAAGGAAAATTCTATGCCCTCCTGAGCCATATCGGAGGCCAAATCGCACTCTTGTACAGTCTGTTCACTATCATAGTGTCACTTTGATATTTACCGCCTCGGCACATGGCGGCTTTTGACAAAAGAACTAAAACCAAGGTTGCCTTCGTGTGTACCGACACTATCTAAGCGAACGGACTTTAAGAGCCGGTGTAGTTCATTAGAAGCAACGACAAAATTAGTGCCGTTATCCGACAAAATACTTCTAGGCTTGCCATGCCATGCCACGAAACGCTTGAGAGCGGCCATGTAAGCCTCCTTGGTCAAGTCCGTGACGAGCTCGATGTGAACGGCCTTCACTGCAAGGCAGACAAAAATGCAAAGGTAGGATTTTATAAGTCTACACCCTTTGCCCTTTCGATCGGCGATGAGTATTGGCCCGGCGTAGTCGACACTTGAGTGTAAAAAGGGAAACTCGAGATTAGTCCCAATTGTAGGTAATAGCATTGAATTTAGAATACAGATAGAAGATCATTCAATAGCTTTTTTTGGCGACTGGCGCTGACATCGCTCGTCGGTGAGAATTGTAACTAACTTATTACGTTTTCTTCTTATAAAACTAATTTGAACCATCTGAACCTCATAGTTTAATTTTTCTATGAATAAAAATTACAAATCCCAATGATTTAGTCCATTATTGAATAAAAATGAAAAAAACTTTTATAATTACGGAATAATTTTTGTTATCGAGTCAACAAGCACACTCGACAGTGATATTACCTTTAAGCGTCCCGTTAGATGGCGTTGCTTGCTACTCCCCGTAGGATGACGCTAAAAAAATAAATATACCGGTCTACGGTAGACTCGAACGAAATGCACACCAAATTAAGGCGCGTAAAATAAGAGTCGATCCGAGTCGACAACATGCGGAAAATTCGGATTATCGTGTATTATCAATGTAAAAATTATTTTTCTGTATAATGGCGTTGCGAAATAAACAGTCATGTCAATGTCACCAATGTTGCGTTGTTGTCACGTCACCGCAGCATATTGGCGGGAAGACATTGAATTTTGGAAGGGTCTGAGAAATAATTGAAAATGGAATGAAAGTCGTAGGACTACTTACACCACGATTTTTAAACGTGTTTAACGGCTAGAAGTATTTAGGTAGATTTCAAACTATAAAAACAACGTCACGTTGAAATAAAATTAGCAACTACAGTCCGTTTTTTAATTCAATGCAATAAAACATGACGCGGTGTTACCGTTATAAAATATATAGGTTTACTCGGTCGTTTTTTTTTTAACGTGAATAGAAGACTTGTGTGACCAAAATCCTTATCACATCAAAGACATTATAGTGTAATTTACTCGTAAGAGCAAAGTAAAAAAAAAAAACACCTACGTAGCACAAATAATTTTTACTTAGAAGTAAAATGGGGTAATCTGGTTTTTGCGTACTAGCAACATTCAGACATTGGACTTGTATTGAGATTGAGATGTCAACGTGACCGTTTTATTTTTTTGCATTGAACTAAAAAAACAGACTTTAAACACGTTTAACGATTTTGGTGCAAACCTCCCTTAAAATGATCTTCATTGTTTTGCTATTGAAATGAAAAAGCAAACAGATAATATGAAAAATACTAAAAACTAAATGCTTAACAAAAACATGTGGTCGGTACAATACTGAAAGCTGTAATTCCACATAGTTAGAGAAAACAGCTTTCTCCTTTTTCCTTGATGGCTCAGGTGGCTTGACGACCTCTGTGGCGCAGTGGTTAGCGCATCTGCTTACCATGCGAGAGGTCCCGGTTTCGAATTCCGGCTGAGGACAAAAAAAAAGAAACCCAGGTCTTGGATGTTTACATGTTTGTAACGTCGCTGTTTCTGGGTTCCACGACACAGGGTATCCTATTGTGGGGCCAGAAGCAATGTATGTGCCTGTATGTAAATGTTACGTTATGATATTGTAGGTCGCATAAATGTCGTTAGATTTACTGGCTGTTAATTTTATGTCTTTATTATTTATTTATTGTTTTTAATTTGTAATGAGGAACCCAGTCATGATACTATTCAAATTCAAATATTCATAGTACAAACAAACTAACTTAACTTATGAACGTCAAAGTTGTTAGTTTCAATATTAATAGATTACATGGAGAAGAAACTAACGAAGAAACTCCACATTGTATTCTTTTCAAAACAGTCTTAGTTTAATAGGCTATTTGACCGATTTCTGAAAAACATCTCATATTTTTTGTTGATGTTCATGGAATCCTCAGAAAGTGGTCATTTTAAATTCTTTCGTGTATTTCCTCTAAAAAAGGCAAACGAAAATTTACTTTTGAAATACCTATGCCGCCAAAACGCTATCTTGGGAAATATTGCGTCGCACAGGAATTATGACGTCACTTTCCAGGAAACCAACGAATGAACAACAGGCGCCATTTTTACTGACATGTGACGTCATCATAGAATCGACCAATCCAAGCCGTTTTTGATACAGTGGCTGGTGATACATAACTACCATGCGAGAGGTCCCGGGTTCGATCCCCGGCTGGGGAGAAAAAAAAACTTGTCTTGGATGTTTACATGTTTGTGAGGTCGCTGTTTCTGGTTCCCACGACACAGGGTATCCTAGTGTGGGGCCAGAAGCAATGTATGTGCCTGTATGTAAAGTTTATGTTTAAATTTTATAGTGTTTTTTTACAAATAATAATTGTTTTTTTTTTTTAGTTGAAATGCCTTAAAGCGGTTTTAAGACTCATAGTTATACGAATAGTTACGTATAAATAATACTGTTTTTTTACAACTCTCAATAAGCCTATTAAGACAGGTAACGACTTGATTTATAATTCCCGCATTATTGTGCCGGTTAAGTAATGTATAGGTCTGTTATCTAAAGCTGTTTACAGTACTCACACTTATGCAATTTCACTATACAGGGTGTTTAAAAATATATGATTTTGATTCAAAATGCGACTCTAGTTTAAGTGTAGATTAGAGTTAGGTTTTAGTAAGATAGGTGCGTTGTAGATAAATAAATACAAATATATGGGTTACTTGTTATAATATTATTACTGTTCTGTAATTTCATAAACTGGAAGGCATCTGTGATCAACTGAGCAACATCATTCTATTGTTTCTATTGTGGTTACGCGAATGTTCTGTTCTCCTATTCTTCTTCTTTTTCTTCAACGTTTTTTTCCATGATTTTAGCACCAGTAGCAGTTGTTCGAAGTCCAATCACAATCAAATGCAAGAACCAAAAGAAAAGAGGAAAGACCACAGAATAAACTGGCAATTCCTATTAGAAAAACAAAAACCCTCTCTTAACAATGAGCCGTTTTCAGAAGAAAAAAAAAAACGAATGGCTGTCAAAGGAATGCAGTTTTGGACCTCAGCTCAATAGCCGTGTGTGATGTATACGTCATGTTATTTTTTTTAAATTGAAGTTTTAGTTGATAACCCTGCATCTATATGCCATAAACCATCTTGATACTTTTGCTTAACTTGATTATTTGTTTAATTAGTTTGGAGCCTCCAATGAATTTTGTCCAAACATAAATAAATATAAGCAAAACGAAAACATTAACTACATCAAAACCAACATTTCCACTCCAACAAAAACAGGGAAAATAGGGAATGCTGAACCATAATCAAAATCTGGTTCATATCTTTTTTCTCCAACATCTTTGAGTTCTTTGACTAAGTCTTCGATCTGACGTTTAAAATTTTCGTCATCCGACAGACCTTACACCAAGAAATAATTCATGTTTGTTTTAAAACATTATTACTCGTATGTATACTAAAACATAGGTAAAATTATGTTGAATAGAAACAAAAGGTTTTTTCTTGTTTAAATCTAGGACGAGTATCAAACTGTTTGGGCTGTACTACTTGCAGCTGAAATACCTAAGTTTGACAGTCAAAGTGTGGCCATATGAAGAATTCGAAATAAATCGCGTCCCCGGACTCGCTTGTCAGACTCTAGTAACTTTTATTCAGCTCGCTGAGACCTATTCGATGATGTATCACACATGGCTATTGGACTGAGGTCCAAAATTGCATTCCTTTGACAGCCATTCGTTTTTTCATAGATTTAAAATTAAAATTGTGGGATGTTTTTTATTTAGTAGTTAATTACTTATAGGGTTGTCAGGAAGAAGTTGCTATTGGGAATAAGGCCGCAAATTTTTCTGTTACCTTGTAAATATTTTATGTTTGTGTTTCTCTTCGTGTACACAAAGAATATTCTTATCTTATCTTATCTATCTTACACTTAAAATAAAGGTGAAATAAAAAAAAAATCAATTTCGGTTAAATTAGAAAAAAGTTTTTAATCATAGGAACATCTGGCTGGCTGGAAGAAATTTCTTTAGAAATAAGTCCTCCTTTGCACATTGTTTTTATCACAAACCTGTTATTTAAGTCATATTATGTATTTTCTTTTGTGCAATAAAGTGTAACAACAACAACAACATCTATATATTATTATTAGACTTAAAAAAAGTGACAATGTTATTTTTTGACGTAAAATCAAGTTAACTATAACTGCATAGTACTTCGTTTCAACAACTTAATCATTATTAATGAAATTTTGCGTTGCAATAAAATTAAATATTTCTTCAATTAGCAAATAATAAATAAAAATATACAAAAGATCAATACGAAAATACTCGTAGTTTGCCGCCATTTTTCTCTATTGATTTATTTTTTTGGAAACCTGGAACAAAAGTGTAAAGATTACAATAAGGATTTTAAATATTTATTTGTCATCCAAGATAACAATCAAGTACACAAAAATATTAGGTTTAATAAATAATAAGCTACTCCATTCTTGTTTAGCTCCACTTTATCAGAATAATTAAGAAAGAAAGGGCCAACTTCAAACATTTTGCTGAAATAATTTCTTCAAAATAATGCTTTTAGTTATTTTGGAGGCGAGTTTAGCTCAAGGTGCTTCACTTTATAAAAGTTTTAACCTTACCTTACCGAAAATACGAAATTCCATTTTTTTTAAGTATTATTTTTTTACTTTTTCACGGAGCACTTCAGCATCTTGACTCGACAACTAGCTGCACGTGACTGCGAGTGCAACTGCAACTACCTGTGCTTAGAAACAATTCAAGCACAGTTTGACCCGCCCCCGGGCACTTTTTAGCGTTGAATCGTTGATAGAATATTTAAGAATTTTAGGGTTCCGTAGCCAAATGGCAAAAACGGAACCCTTGTAAGGATACGTCATGTCTGTTTGTCTGTCCGGCCGTATGACACAGACACTTTTTTCCGAAACTATAAGAACTATATTATTGACACTTAGTAAGTAAATGTGTTCTGTGAACCCCATTAAAATTGTCATGCAAAAATATTAAAAAAATCATGCTTAGAATAGACAAAAAAATATTTTTTTCATCAGACCCATCTATGGATAGATCTTCAAAAATGATAAGATAAGATAAGATTATTCTTTATTGTACCAGGAAAATTAAATTTAAACAATTACAAAGATACAGTACAATTGGCGGCCTATTTGCTTAAAGCAATTTCTTCCAGACACCAGATTATGGAGAGTTGCTGAAGAAAAGTGAGACGGGTAGTCGGTGCAAATAAGAACATTTATATAAATACTTCTACTTAATAATAATAATATACATACATACTTTACATACTATAAATATAATAATAAATTATAAGCATATTTAAACATAGGTACCTACATAAAGTAACATAATATACCATAAAGTTCTACCAGAGGATATAATATATAAGAAAATAAAGTTATTTAATGGCAGATCGTTCCACAGTCGGGTGGCCCTAAAAGCAAATGAGTTGCCAAAGAACCTCGTCGAGTGACTTGGAATCTTCAGCATCAGAGTCTTGTCAGATCGAAGTGCCCAGCTGTCGGAGTCACTGAGGTAGACAAAGCACTCTTTATGATAGTGGGATGGCTGGATTGAAAAGCACTAAGTAGAGAAGATAAATTATGTGAGCATTCCTGCAAATCGGGTAGGGAGCAACTAGAGCTTTCTATTATAATTAAGTATTATTATTGAGGTTTCTAATATAATTTTTTGAACAGTTTGCAAGAGAAACACTTCCAAAGTGGTAAAATGTGTGTCCCCCCTGTAACTTTTAAAATAAGACAACGATAAAACTAAAAAAATATATTTTTACCTCACTTGCTCGGAAAACCTCATTTTATAGCGCGAAATCTGCGTGGAAAAGCCTATTTTATTCGCTAGCGTGGAAAATATTTTTTTTAAATTATAAAACTCCTTCAACGCGTGACTGATTTCCTAATTCAATTTTATCTACACTTAATTTTATCCCAAATAGGTTTAATTATAAATAGAAGAAAAAAAGAAAGAAGAAAGAAAGAAAGTTTAGAAATACTAAGTATTTCAGTTTAAGTTACATATTATGACTAATTAATCGATTAAATAAAACCCAATTTCAATGTTTATTTGACATAGAAATTGAAACATAAGAGTGTAATTTCTGAACGCAACCGAAAAAAAAGAAAAATTTAAAAAGTTGAAAAGTCGTATTCGTCCTATGCTAAGCTATTTGAACTATAAAAATGAGTGATTCTAGCAGCGATGACGATATGATTTCAACACCTCCAGAATTAATGGACGTTTACAAAATGCCGAGTTGAGCTTTCTCCCTGAAAAATCACACGATAAGTATTTATTTTTATTGTTTTTCTTGACTCTCGCATTTTCCTCGCTGTAGTGAGGTGTAGTGAGTGAAAACTTGTGTGTTCCGCATGGCTGCAAAATTATTTGTCGTTTCGTGTCTTGAAAGCCTCGCTACGCTCAGGAATCTATTTTTGAACTATTCGCTCCGCTCATGGCTCAATCTTAGATTCCTTCGCTTGCTCAGCTTTCAATTTCAACACTTGCTCCAAATAACCACTTTGCAGCCTTGCATAACAAATAACTGTTGTACCTTACCATGCAAACTTCCACCGAGAATTGGTTCGAACGAGATCTATTAAGTAGATTTTTTTTAATTCTTCATAAATATTAAACCTCAATTTACCTTTCATTCAATCATCTCAAATATAAAAATCAAAAACATTTAAGGAGCCCTTAATGGACGAGTCCGACTCGCACTTAGCTGCTTTTGTTATCGATGCCACAGCTTTGTTTGACAATTTGACATTGACAGGATGCAAATGCGTTCCGTTTCAAAATTCGAAAATCTAGAACTGAACGCATCTATTTTCTGCTACTGGCCACTAAATCAAACTGCTATTGCAGAATAAACTTGAAATAACACGTTTCGCTACTCACTACTAGATGTTCTTAGTGAACCTGTAATGAACTGACAATACAGCCATCTAGTGAGAGAAAGCTCTCTAAAAGTCTGCTCGGCTCGGCAACTAAGTGGCGGCCTCTGGAAATGGTCCGGCTTTTTGGTCGCCACTTTTTTTGTATGGGAATGGGTTTCTATCTGTATTCTAAATTCAATGGTAATAGTCCCTTAACCCTTTCAAACCTTGAAAATAACGATAGAAAAACATTGTTATTTTCAAGGTCAGGTCTGAAAGGGATAATAGGCTGTACAATTTTTGATTTGTATCTAAAACATTTAAGACATTTTCTCACCACTGCCTTGGATTTCCCTAAGGGCCAACAATTTTGACGGACAGTGGCTAATAGCAATTGTGGGCCCGCATGCAACAGCCTTTTATGCGACATTTCAAATATTAATTTCGTTAGACAGTGTTTGCTGCATAGTAAAACGCAATGCTTTACATTATAATCATAGTGAATTATCAAGCCTTCCCTCTACGCGGATAATATTATTTTCTCAAACATGCTTGGAGCATTATTTCGACAACCTTCTTCGAGATAAATCGAAATTGCTGTACTGGCCAATTACACGCGAGCAGCGGCCGGAAAGTTCTATGAAAATTCATAACGTGTTTTGGGGACAAATAAATTACATACTAAACTCATATCTGTCGTGTTATTTAAAAATGGAACGATCTTTTACCCCGAACAATGACAACCAAGGAGGTAACTTATCAGTGGTTTTATTTAAATTTCGAACTGACTTGCGATAAAAAGCTAGGATATACCTAGCTAAGATAGGATATACCTATTGAAAAAAAAGAACACTTTAACGCGGCAAAAAATATTTTAAATAAAAAGTTCTGCCTTAGTACTACTTAGTTTTAATTTCCACGCATTATTTGAGAAACAAGCCTTAGCCACAGCCTTGCTGGCCGCTGCAGTAATGTACTATATCTAGAAAAGGTGCTAAAGGCAACAATCGGGTTTTGTAAGGAAGTGGTTTTTTATCGGCGAGTAACTTGTACTCAGCAAGAAACATCTCCAGCTGTGCATTATGCAATAAACACATTAGGTAAACATCTACTTCCTCGCTGGTTAAATGTCCAAAACGTTTATGGTTTTATTTTTTTTATCCGGCTCGAAGGACCAATGTTAACTCATTGTCTTTTCGGTGAAATAAATGAGCCAGTGGACTGAAGATTTGGAATAAGTGGAGTATAATCAGGAAATTAAAGAAATTAAAACAATTGTGTATCCCACACTAGGATACCCTGTGTCATGGGAACCAGAAACAGCGACATCATAAACATGAAACTTCTGGGGACAAAACACCAAGTACCGTTCTGTCACGCTCTTTTCTGAGAAATTTGGCGAGACAGCACTGCAGTTAAGTACCTAGTTACTTAGTGAAATTCCCAATCCAGAAACTGGCGCAAAAAGTCAAAGAGTTATCTATCTATGCACAATATTATGATTTTATGCATAACATGGACCTAAGAAGGTAGTTAGTAGTCAGTAACTTTGTTGTGATTGTCTGCTGCAAATCGTTGGCTATAAATAGAATAGACTGACGTCATCACCCCATACCATTCCAGACCGCGCTATCGGCTATGTTAGTTTAGTGTATTAGACCGCACACATCGACTTGTGGGAATACTTTGCAATAACAAACATTTGGGTTGAGTTCTCGTGGAAAATAGGAAAGATGATCGCGTAAAACGATCTTGATCGGCGACGAAAGGGCAACTATGACTGTCAGAGAAGGACATTAACAACATAGAAAAACACTCAAACTGAGGCCATTTGTACAAATGTGCGGCGGCCTCCAGTGGGACTCGAGCCCACTACCTTTGTATTTAGGTAAGCGCCTTAACGGCTAGACCAATAAGGCAGTCAGACTCACGCATATGACCCAGAGGGGTAGGCAGAGACTCGAGACTGCCAGTTGCCACGCTCTCGACAGATCACTTTCGCTTTATCTGGATGCAATGGCGCCATAAAGTACTTAAAATAAGTTTACAATAAAAAAAAATGATAATTAAAATTAGGTTTGACATTTTTTTTTTCTTTTAAATACATTGCCATTATCCAGATCTTAAGTTTGACTTTTCAATACTCCTATCCCAAGTAACCCTCCGAAGGATGGGCACGCTGAGTCAACTTTATAGATTACATTGTTACTACGCACACTGCCTGCTGAATGATTCATCCGCCCAGTCCGTGCATATTATATTATTAAGCAAGGCGTTTGCGATAAAGCTATCTTCGCCAGCGCCCATATCTTTCGCGCTGCCGTATTAATCGGTCGTGTATCGAGCTGCGTGTTTATTTTATACAAATAAACAAAGTTATCAAATAAATCTATAGAGCTACACCAAAGAGGAAAACTTTACGATGGTGATCCAGACGTTTCTCTTCATGAACATCGGCGTCACCGGCCTCTGGGACGAAGATTACACCCTGAGCAGGATCCGGCTCTGCGTGAAGCCGGTCACTAGAACAGAGCTAATCGAGCGCAACGTTGTCCTGCACGAAAACGTCAGCTTCTTCAAGTTCCGACCCATAGACGCCCAGTACGTCCAGATGCAGTCCCTGATAAACTACGACCTCGTGTTCGACGAGGGAGAACTGGAGCGTCTGCACCAGTACGTGGCGTCCTTCGCTCAGCCTGTGACACTGGTGTCGTACAACGGTTACGCGCAAAACTATCCGCTGTTGCGCGCCGCCGCCGGCCATCTTGGCAACCCGCTGCCGCAAGAGTTGAGAGCGTGCGACCTCATGCAAGCCATATTCGAAATAGAGAACAACTTCGGGCCTCAGGTGCCGCGTGACAGTGGCAGGATGCCCTGGGAATATCAACGCGACCCTGAGAGGCTTCCTTACGCCTTTCCCAGTACTTACGAGCGGCTGACGAACGAAGTGTACAATGCGACGCTCGATCGTCCGATCTTGAAGTCCATTGGCGAGAGAGGAATTCCTGTGCCGCATACGTTGATGAGTATCGAGTGTGTGCTTTCGATTCTGGATGCCTTTTTGCGCTGGGTGGACCTCGAGACCAGCACGACGGTTTTCAATGAGGGGAGGCTGCCCCATGAAGTTCGAGGGCGTCTGTGAAAGAATTGCTCCGAGTCTGGGCCTGACGCAATGCAGCTGCGATCGCGGTACGAAGAATGAGGACTTGTGTGATACTTGATCGACGAGTTCAAATATGAATGTCTAGACGAAAATCTTGAGCTAGACTAGTTTGCGAAGGTCATCGACTCGGAACATGTCAGCAGCGAAATAAAGGTTGCGAATTTGGCTCTTTATTGTATTGAATTTTGTAAACGCTTTTTTGGAATTGATAACCTTATAATCCTTGTGATCTGTTATCAGCTTATCGACTTTTGAAATATTACATTGCATTTTTGACTATTTTGAGTTTTTTTTTATTATTGACTTATTTGATTGAAGAATGAAGAAGTGGTATGTGGGCTCTAGTGGAGATTAGCCCGTATTTAAGAGAATCTATGTCCGAAATCTATGTAGGAAAGAATCTATGTCCTGGCAAATCACCCAGTGAGGCCTGGTCAGTTAGAGTGATCAGAGCACACCCCACAAACCACAAGGCGGCTTGTGCGGGGCAAAGCTTGTCCCGGAGAGGGGACGCCCTAATGAAAAATGCTAAGAAATAAAAAAACAAACGTCTACAATTTACATGATTAATTTAAAAAATTGTAATTGCCTATCTATTCAATTTCAATTGTTATTTGATGCATGTACGTAATTTATTACTATTTATAACAAATTAATAAAGGCTTATTATTATTATGCCCTGGTGTGGACGTCAGCCATTTTAGACAGATAAAAAACACTTTATTGTACATAAAAAAGAAGATTACACAGGTATTTCTTAATATAAGAGTTCAGACGGCGGCCTTATTACTAAAAGTGATCTCTTCCAGACAACCTTTGTATTTTAGTTGCAAAGTCGCCCCTAATGCAACGGAGTAGAGTGCATGGGTGTATAGGATGATGTGCTGTCGACTACACAGCCAACATCTAATTAAGCTTTCACCTTTTTGTGTGGCATTTAATTTAATTTATCGGTGTTTTTGAACTAAAACCTTCGTAACACGATCCGTTATTGACTTTATTATGGTACATTTTTTCGGAAGATTCCAACCTGGGCCTCGATTCTTTTAGTGCGTTATAGTTCGATGGCAGATACACTGTCGGGTCACGTGACGTGGTTCTTCATGCCATCGACGCCTAGATTGTTTGATATCGTCTAAAAATGTTAAGCTGCTAACTCCAACAGTACTTATTTTCAGGAGACTAATAAAACCATCCAATTTTTACATCAGGCAATGAAATGAAAAACTGAAAATACCTTTTTCAACGAAATTCGATGAATTTTTTTATCGAAAACGGTATTTTCAGTTTTTCATTTCATCGCCTGATGTAAAAATAGGATGGTTTTATTAGTCTCCTGAAAATTTAGACGACTATGTGCGCGCGTAGACTTGAAGCTGCAATGAAACTGAATTGCCATGTCCATGCAATACTACTTGCACTACAATGCATTAGCAGAATCTAGGGCCAGGTTCTGATTCGCAGAGCTTAATCATGGTTAACCTGGCCAGGCTTTTCAGTCAAACGAGTGCTCTGGAATAAAGTTAGTAGAGAATATTCTATTTATCTATAATTTATTGGGTAAAACAGGTAACAAACAATCTATAACATACAGAGAAAGCTTAACCCTTTAACGGGCAAAACTTGCTTGCTTCATTTATTGGTTTGGACTTTAGATCAAAGTGATAAGGTTCAATTTATAGTGGAACTATTATGCCAGTGCCTAGTAGAGGGTTAATATTGTAGAACTAAATTGTCATCCGTTGGAATGCTGAATTAAATGTGTCTGCACTCGTACATATTCTTCTTTCTTCTTCTTATATATAAAAATTAATAGCTGTTCGTTAGTCTCATTAAAACTCGAGAACGGCTGGACCGATTTGGCTGATTTTTGTTTTTTTATATTTGTGATACTCCAGGGAAGGTTTAAACGGTGAGAATGAATGAACGGTGAGGCTTTGTCGGTACGAAGTTTGCCGGGACAGCTAGTATAAAATAAAAACTATTTTTTTCATGTCATGTTTGAACTTTCGTCATGTATGTTTTTAAAGTAAAAGGTTGTTTTGATAAACAAAATTAAATACGTCTGTCATTCCGTCCGCACTTGGCCGTTTGTGGTGAATTTCATTAGTAAAACATTTTTTTTTACGTAAACATTAACATAAAGGCACATACGAGAAACATAAGTATTTACCTGTTTTTTAATTACATTGTTGGGATTTTATTTTAACTATTGTAATACCTGGGTGAATATACGGTATTTGATTTTTTTGTGTCCCAGAAGGAAATGTAATCTGTTCCATTCAATATTGATAATTTATCTATTTGACACAATTTTTAAATGTTTAATGATGAGGGCCAGAAGATTTTTCCATTTTTTTGAATTTCATAAGCACGAGAGGAAAATGTGTTACCAGAGGACTGACACTATTGGCAGAGTAGTCACAAATGAAACAGGGAAGTGACAGGCCATTGATTATAGCTAAGAAAGGGGACACGTATTAAATTAAACATGAAATATGCCAGAGGAGTGACGCCACAGGAGTGACAAAATCGCACAAAACCTACAAAAAACATATCACTCGCTTTTCTGATCACCGTTTAACGTAATACATGACATCTACACACAATAAACATTGCATTATGCAAATATACAATTTCGTAACTATAAAATACAAAAACATAGACTTGCCAGAGGAAATACTCCAACGACTGGCAGAAACACGCTTTCCTACAGTGAATCGCAAATTAACTCTATATTATAGGAATTTTGCTCAACGTCATTAGCTTGTTTCTAACTTAACACTATTGTATGCGCGTAGTTCATGGACAAAAACATACCTTTGCGGTTTTAAGTCAAATTTTACTTCTTTGAGTTTCGCCAGATAAAGTGACATTATTGTAAGGTGACATGAAAGTAAGTTATTTTTCTTTATATTAATAACATTTTTTACTGTATATTTTGATAAAATATGTTTCGATGTTTATAAAAGCGTATGATCATATTTAAAAAAACATAATGGCATACGTATTTAAAAATATCTCACCATAAAATCATTATAATCTAGAAATGGGGAGGCCAGAGGAGTATACATTTACAACTTTATGACACATGCTTGGTAGTGGCTCATAACAATATTCTAGTTGCCGAAAAACTTATGCAAGAAAACTTGGACCTTATTTGCAAATGGGCACATGATGTCGGATTAGTTATAAATAGCAATAAGACTAAATTAGTGCACATTAGGTCCCCACATAACAACACCAATGTTTTCACAACGACCACATCAATTGTAAATGTAGTGCGTTAGAGGTAGTGGCACAACATATGTAAATACCTAGGGTTGATAATTGACGAACGGTTCAATTGGGGACCTCATATACAACATGTATGCCAAAAGCTGAGGGCCCTAATATGCAAACTGTCAATTTTAAGATATAAAGTCCCCTACGATGTATTAAGATTAATTTACTTGGCAATGGCTGATTCTATAATAGGATACGGAATAGGCAGTTATGGTAAAACCTATAAAAACCTACTTCAATGATTTGTATAGACTACAACTAAGTATACTAAAAATTATTGTACCTAAACATATACAAATTGCATGCAAAGAGAATGACAAATTTTTGTTCCACTACTGTAAAATCCTAAACGTATTTGACAAAGTAAAACTAGCCATACTAACTGAAGAAAATTTTAACAAAAAACATATGAGTAGAAGAGAAAGACAATACATTACGTAATCTTATATACTTACCTTCCTTTATATTACCAAAAACTAATAATGTATATGATACACGAACATGGATGTATGCCTTACCAAAAACTGTGAACGAATTACCAGATAAGTTACAAAAACTATTTATGTGCTCTGATAAATTTAAACTTAAGATAAAAAATAATTTTATTAATAACTATAAATAAGCCAGATGTCAAAACTAAAATTTGTACTAATATTTAGTTGTGCATGTAAAAGTATTAAAATAAGAACGACCGCCGCTAACAGATAAACCGAACAGGTTTCCGAGAGCGGCTAGATAGTAAGAAACACTTTGTAACATAACGTATTTAAAAAAAAAAAAAAAACTATTTTTAACGATTATGTCTTAAATTAAACAATTATCGTGAATAGACTATGTGGGCCAAATAAGAGACCATATTCTTTAATGCTTAAGCATACGGACGCAATAATATAATAAGTTTAACATAATATTTGTCCATGGACCATAGAAATTCAAATAGCGTATATTGACCCACCTACATTTTGTGTATTCTCTCTATGAAATGCTTTATTTAATTTGTTTTTTTTTTCTATAATCCAGTTATCCGAACATTCCAATAATCCCGCACCCTCTGGTTTTTAATAGTGCCGGATTAGTGAGATTGTATATGTGAGTAGTTAACCAAAAAGGGACCTGGAGGGATTGGAAACCGCTATTTTTTTTATTCGATTTTTTTAATCTGTGGTATTTTAGCTTTGTTTTGGTCTAACCAAAATATTTTTAGGTGCCGGAGTTATTTTTTTATAAATGTAGACGAGCCGAGTCGAAACCTGTCTATACACGAAACTTGAAACGCGATTTCCTCGAAATCAATTATTTTCCCTTGAGGTCCCTTTTTGGTCAACCACTCACATATTACCAATCCGGACTTGGCCCCCGTGGTGGAGTATGGCCTATACCTTCCTCAGGGAAGAGACCCGTGCCCCTCGGTGGGGATATAATGGGTTGATGATGATGATGACTAACATATTATGGCAAAAAACAACGTTTGCCGGGTCACCTTGTAAATCTATAGAATCATAATAAAGGCAAAGTTTTCCCTACTTCAGGTATCGATCCGCGGTCAGGCCTTCGGCGTGGGCGCACTTGAAGACGATGACGAAGACATCTACGCGACCGAAGGCATGGCGCACTACGACTTCGCCCTCGGCCCCGAACCGACCGCCGAGCCGAGCCGAACCAAGCCGAGCGAGCTCACGGTGAGTATACACCTTTACCCCTCAGAGTGCTTAGTGCGAGTTTTTTCATTCACTTTCGATAGCGAGAGCGTTTGCAATTTGTATAGGAGTGACAAAGCGCGCCACCTAGTTGTCTCTTTGTCACTCCTATACAAATTGCAAACGCTCTCGCTATCGAATATGAATGAAAAAACTCGCACTAAGCACTCAGGCCTAGAAAGTTTTCACAGAGTAATATTGGAACGCGCAACATTGGGCGCGTTCAGTGCATGGATGGGTGGCCGCTCTATGACTAAAGCTAGTGGCATTTTCCGAGCGGTTCCGTGCTTCGCAAGGCACGTTAAGCAGTTGGTGCCGGCTGCCGTCGATAGATGGCAGTTGTTAAGCCAAGTCGGAGGCCTTTGGGCGGTTAAGAGATATTTAGCGTTAACAGCTGTCAAATTATTGTTTTTTCTGGAAGATATGGAAGGCCATATCTTCTCTCTCCACTTCGCTCTGTGGGCGTAGATACTGCTAATGCATTAAACTACAATGACAGTTTCATGACTGCATCGTTGTATTGCATTGCCGCTTTAAATCAAAGCGCGCTCATACCCGTGACCCGACCATATAACTGTCATTGAACTAACAGAATCGAGTCCCTGGTTTTCGGTCTTCCTCTGGATCTATGTCCGGGAACTGAATTAGATAGACAGTGAACAGTATGTTGCATTTACGCGTAGTAAGCGGATTAATCTATAGCCTATGTTCTACCTGAAGGTCCATACTGAAATACTGGTAAAATATTTTTTGTAATCTGTTAAGTACTTTCGGAAACTTATACTTAGAAACATAATAAACTTTTCCACTTTATAATATTAGTGTGCTGATGATGATTTCCTCTTATCCCTTATCAGGGACGTAGGGCCAGTAGAAGGGATCTCCATTTCTTCCGGTCTTGTGCGGTAACTTCTAACTCCTTCCAGTTGAGGCCCGTTGAGGCAGCCTCTTTCTCAACGGAGCGCCTCCAGGTAGTACGAGGACGGCCCGGCCGTCTCTTGCCAAAAGTTTGCCACGTTAATATTAGCGTAGTTCTGAGTGCTTATACTGAGTTTTTTCATTCACTCTCGATAGTGAGTGCGTTTGCGATTTGCATAGGAGTAACAAAGAGACAAATAGATGGCGCGCTTTGTCACTCCTATGCAAATCGCAAACGCTCTCGCTATCGAAAGTGAATGACAAAACTCAGTATAAGCACTCAGTGTTATTTTCAACGCTCCAGACGCTTGGTGGGTTCGTGGCGGCGACGCAAGCCGCTGTGGCTGTTCCCGCGTATCCACCGCCCGCCATCCCGCGCCACTACGTCCCAGCCGCGGCGGGAGCCCGGCGCTCGCGGTTCGAGCCTTCCGCCGCGCCAACCAGGGACCAGGGTATGTCACCATAATGGTCCACCGCCCGCCATATCGCGCCACTACGTTCTGTCCGTAGCTAGAGCCCGGTGCTCGCGCTTCGAGCCTTCCGCCACGTTAACAAGGGACCAGGGTATGTCACCATAATGGTCCACCGCCCGCCATCTCACGCCACTACGTTCTGTCCGCGGTGACGGCCCAGCGCTCCTAATTCAAGCGTTTCTCCGCGCCAAACAGGGACCAGGGACTGTCACCATGATGGTCCACCGCCCGCCATATCGCGCCACTACGTTCTGTCCGTAGCTAGAGCCCGGTGCTCGCGCTTCGTGCCTTCCGCCACGTTAACAAGGGACCAGGGTATGTCACCATAGTGGTCCACCGCCCGCCATCTCACGCCACTACGTTCTGTCCGCGGCGACGGCCCAGTGCTCGTAATTCAAGCGTTTCTCCGCGCCAACCAGGGACCAGGGACTGTCACCATGATGGTCCACCGCCCGCCATATCGCGCCACTACGTTCTGTCCGTAGCTAGAGCCCGGTGCTCGCGCTTCGTGCCTTCCGCCACGTTAACAAGGGACCAGGGTATGTCACCATAATGGTCCACCGCCCGCCATCTCACGCCACTACGTTCTGTCCGCGGCGACGGTCCAGTGCTCGTAATTCAAGCGTTTCGCCGCGCCAACCAGGAACGAGGGTATGCCACCATAATCATCAATTGATTTAATCTTCAACCTAATTACAATCGAATATCATGAACATTCGAATCGGCAACTTCTTGGAACTACACTAAATCGAGTTGTCAAAGGTTTTTTTAAATTTTTTCGTCGTAAAACCTCTACCATTTGGCAGAGACCTTGATTTAAGTTGTCAAATGTTATCACCATCATCCCATTATGTCCCGACCGAGGGGCACGGGTCCCTTCCCTGAGGAAGGTTTAGGCCATACTCCACCACGGGGGCCTAGTCCGGATTGGTGGAGGTCAAAGGTTAACTTCACGCTAAATGGTTGGATCGACTAGCTGTAGTATGGTCATTCAAAAAGGCTGGAATTTATCATTTATAGTAAGTAAGCAGCGTGCATACGTTCCACAAAACGCAAGCCCACCGCCGATTGGCGATTTCAAGTGCTGAGTGGGGTTCACCCTTGCTTCTCGATCTGGGTTCGAACCACGCATGTACCAATGACTTTTAGTTACGTACATTTGTTTGTTTGTACAGCAACACCATTCGCTGATAAGTTGTGCCCGGATAACGGCGACAGGCTTGCCATTTGTCACGTTGGGACCTAATAAACTCGTCCAAACGTGGGCCCAGTTCTAGTGATTGGTGCCTCTGCCAACCACCTCGGGGTTAACGGGCGTGAGTTTATTTTTTTATTTTTAAAAATAAACTTTTACGTACAGGCAGATACATTGCTTCTGGCCCCACCTTATGATGCCCTGTGTCGTGGGAACCAGAAACAGCGGCATCACAAACATGTAAACATTCAAGACCTGTTGTTTTGTTTGTCCCCAGCCGGGTTCGAACCCGGGACCTCTCGCATGGTAGGCAGATGCGCGAACAGCTGCGCCACTCAGGTTTCCTAAGTGGTATTACTTCACAAAATAACTTCACAAATCATTTGTATAATAATCACACTAATATTATAAAGGCGAAAGTTTGTGAGTGTGTGAGTGTGTATGTTTGTTACTTCTTCACGTCTAAACGGCTGGAGCGATTTCAATAAAATTTGGTATGGAGCTAGCTGACACCCTGGATTAACACATAGGCTACATTTTACTGCGGGAAAATATCTTATACCCATGGGGAAATCCCTAAAAATGTAAATAGGTAGGTAGTTATTATTTTTACTGTTAATACACAATTTATTTTCCCTAATAAACCGCGGGTAACACCGCGGGGCACAGCTGGTGTATAATAAATCGTAGGTATGTGCGTGGTAATGACGACCTCCGTGGCGTAGCGGTTAGCGCATCTGCTTACTATGCGAGAGGTCCCGGGTTCGATCCCCGGCTGGAGAGAAAAAAAACTCCAGGTCTTGGATGTTTACATGTTTGTTGCGTCGTTGTTTCTGGTTCCCACGACACAGGGTATTCTAGTGTGGGACCAGAAGCAATGTATGTGCCTGTGTGTAAATGTTATATTAATGTAATTTCTCCAATCCCTCAGGCTTGGGCCGGCACGAGTTGACGCCGGCGGCGCGCGGCAAGCTGCTAGGGGAAGAACCTGCGTCCCCCGCGACGCTCGACCCCGTGGCGCAACTTCTGGGCCGCAACGTCGACTTTGTCAGCACCAGGTACTGGGCGAAGTCCTAAAAAATATTCTGTTTTTTTCTAGATGTCCCGGCAAAATTCGTGCCGCCGTAATTTTGTAATTTTTACATAAATGTGAGTGGTTGACCAAAAAGGGACCTCAAGGGAAAATTATTGATTTCGAGAAAATCGCGTTTGAAGTTTCGTGTATAGACGGGTTCGACTCCGCTCGGCAAACGAAAAAAATCATAAAAAAATAGCTACGGCACCTAAAAATATTCTGGTTTGACCAAAACAAACCTAAAATATTACAGATTAAAAATGTCAAATAAAAAAAATTACGGTTTCCAATCCCTCCAGGTCCCTTTTTGGTCAACCACTCACATATTTTGTCACCAGTTAAACCTTCCCTGGAATTCCAAAAATATAAAAAACCGAAAAATCTGCTGAATCGGTCCAGCCGTTTTCGAGTTTTAGTGAGACTAACGAATAGAAATCCATTTTTATGTATAAGATTTTTTTTTAGATTTTTTCAAACACTAATGTGGAAATCCTCCAACGATTCCAGTCTGAAATGCTTCGTATGACAACAATATACCTTGGTACATTACAAACGACAGCCTTCATTATGGACTTAGAAATACCTACAGTCCGTTTTTTAATTCTATGCAAAAAAAAAATGACGCGGTGTTATCCCCTATAAAAGCTATAGGTTAACTCGGTAGATTTTTTTTACCGTGAATAGAAGACTCATGTGACCAAAATCCTTATCACATCAAAGACATTAAAATTTAATTATTCGTAAGAGCAAAGTCTAAAAAAAAAACACCTGCGTAGCATACACAAATTAACTTGGAAGTAAAATGGGGTTATTTGGTTTTTACTTGACAGCCTAAGAATTGTATGGAGATTTCAACGTGACAATATTTATTTTTGCATTGAATGAAAAAACAGACTAGCATTAAAGAGGAATTAAGATTTAATACAAGACATATACAAAACCAATTAAATCTCACCCAAATAAGCTAGCCAGCGCGCTTGTGATGGAAACACGTACATTCCAAAGACTTAAGAAAAATCACCAAACGATCTACTTGGTTGAAAGCCACGCAACCAAGATAAAGTAATAAATGGATATGCTACAGGGCTTTAAACCATGCGAGCCCGCTACGACAATGCAGCTAAAACTCTAGCTGATAGTTGATCTAGACAGATTGCAAAAAAAGGAAGCAAAAAGAAGTTGTTTTTTACTTGGCGTTTAGAGGACACATCTCCATTTGAGTTAGAATGACAAACATTACATTTACATACAGGCACATACATTGCTTCTGGCCCCACACTAGTCACAAACATGTAAACATCCAAGACCTGGGTTTCTTTTTTTTTTGTCCCCAGCCGGGATGCGAACCCGGGACCTCTCGCTAGGTAGTCAGATGCGCTAACCGCTGCGCTACAGAAATCGTATATGGAGTTGGCTGGTTTGCGAATTAAGGTATCGATATCGTAGTTTGGTCGTGTTAACAACTAACTATATTCTTCTATTCTTAAAACTATATTCTTTTATACACATGCAGAAACTCGCGCCTGTTTCCCAGAGGGGCAGGCAGAGACCGGGACTGCCACTTGACGTTATTCTGACAGGTTGCTTTCGCTTCATCGACATTCATTAGTCGTTGCACGCACGCGAGCCTATTCCCGGTGCTTTTTATCTCGCCCTTTGCATTAGCAAAGGTATTAACATCCCCTCTTTGGTCGAAGTATGCCCGCCTGGGGCGTCCCTTCCCGGCCCTTCCACTCACATTCGCTCGATATATTTGCTTCGTCAATCATTTCAAAATGTGAAATGGCATTTGGATGAAAATGCCTATACCCAGCAGTGGGCAACGGTAGGCTGATGACGATGATGATGATAAAGTGTCGAAGGCGCAATTTCCGAATGTCTAATCTCAAATGAAGGGTACAGGAAAAGAAGGGGCTCATCGACATTTGTGTTATTTTGAGAAAATCTGTTTAAAGGTTTCAGACTGTATTATCCTGAGTTTCATGGATGATTTTAATGGTGCAAAGGGCCCGTTCTAAGATAGTAAGTGGTCAATGTACCCCTTCTTAACCAGTATAGAATAAAATGAGCTCCTTTTATCCCGTTTTAAGTCGCAATAGGCCCCTGTTAGTGTTTTATTGATTTTTTGTTATCCCCATATCACAGGAAACCAGCCCCTTTTAGTTTGTTTTGGACACGTCATATTAAGGGCCCGTTCAAAATCTATCGACTGCAATTGTCAATATCAAATTATCAACTGGAAGCACTTGGTCTCACTACGCTCGAGCAACGACGACAACGTGGTGACCTCAAAGAAACATACAAAATCCTCACAGGTTACTATGACGTGCAAGACCTACGTAACATCTACATTATGAACGAAAATAACCACCTAAGAGGCCACCACCTTAAAATGAGCAACTCTCTGTGTGCAAGTAACCCTCGAAAGCATTTCCTTCCAAAACGTGTCGAGCGAGAGTGGAACAAACTTCCTGACTCTATTGTTAGTGCAGACTCAGTGAACTGTTTGCTCCAGTCCATGCAAAGGTTGTCTGGAAGAGATCACTTTTAGTGATAAGGCCGCCGTCTGTATTCTTAGATTAAGAAATACCTGTGTAATTTCCTTTTTTATGTACAATAAAGTGTTCTCTATCTATCTATCTATCTATCTGTTTTAAAAATAGACTGGATAATTAGGTATGTAAAAACCAAAAACAATCAATTGCAGTGACAAGACCTACACGCATCAGCTCTAAGCTGCTAGTGTATCAAATAATAATAATGGGCTAGTTGCCCTAAAAAATGTGATTTGTCCGTCTTTTAGATTATTCAAAAATAAGGGACACGTATTTTTTTATTTGTAAATTAGATTAAAACTGACAAAGATATAGCCCATTAAAGTTACGTGTGACGTCACGCCGTGCTGCATTTTTTAGCACGGAGTGACGTCACAAGTAACTTTAATGGGCTATATCTTTGTTATTTTTTGTTTAATCGAAAAAAGAAAAAATACGTGTCCAATATTTTTTTATAATGTAAAATATGGACTAAATAGAATTTAATTTTTTTGACCCTGGAAACTACCCTATTGTTAGTTTGATTTCCACGAATATGTCGATGTCTCTTCCTGTACCCTTCAAATCAGTGGCGGATTTGCAGTCTTGGCCGCTCTAGGCCCCATGCCATGTGCCGCCCCTTTCTAAGCACAGCACACAGCATCTATCATATAGACTAGGTACATCATGAATTTACGCTAGACTAAGTACCTACATAATGAATTTAGTGGCGCATACCTATAAAAATCGCTATTCGTTGCAGTGCATTGCGGCCCGCCATAATTATGCGCAGCCTTATAAATATTTAGGTACTTTGCATTTGAGTTATTTCTTGCTATCATCAGTGATTATTTTTGTCACGTTTTGCCGCCCCTAATATCTGCCGCTCTAGGCTCCGGCCTACTGGGCCTTAGGGTAAATCCGCCACTGCTTCAAATGCCATCTGTCTGCCTAAACAGCTCTCAGCCTCCCCTGCTAACCAGTGAACCTGTCGTGGACAAGACAAAAGCTGAGAGCGACGAGCTGAACTTCATCCCTATAACGGGCTCCACGGCGCCGCCGCCGAAGACTTTCAAGCCCTTCGCCGCCGACCCCGACAAACAGGTATTACATAACAAGCCAGCTTTTTGCACGTAAAAAGGCTTTTCAAGCCCTTCGTGGCAGACCCACAGGAAAAGGCGAGTCAATTTTACAAACTGATTTAAAAATAAAGTGACAAGCCAGTTAAAGCCCTTCGCAACACACCCAGAACAAAGGCGAATCAATCTTACAAAATGATCTAAAAAAAGAAATAACAAGCCAGTTCAAGCCGTTCGCCGCGGACCCGGAGAAACAGGCGAATCGTTTTTACAAATGCTATAAAACAATAATTATATATAACAAACCACCTTATTATACATAAAAAGCCAATTGAAGCCTTTCACCGCTGATCCGGAGCCAGGCGAGTAAGTTTTACAAATTATCTAAAGAAAGAAATAACAAGCCAGTTCAAGCCATTCGCCCCAGACCCGAAAAACAGGCGAATCGTTTTACAAATATTATAAAACAATAATTATGTAACAAATCAGCTTATAACATACGAGTATAACAAGGCAGTTCGAGTATAACAAGGCAGTTCAAGCCATTCGCCCCAGACCCGAAAAACAGGCGAATCGTTTTACAAATATTATAAAACAATAATTATGTAACAAATCAGCTTATAACATACGAGTATAACAAGGCAGTTCGAGTATAACAAGGCAGTTCAAGCCATTCGCCCCAAACCCGAAAAACAGGCGAATCGTTTTTACAAATATTATAAAACAATAATTATGTAACAAATCAGCTTATAACATACGAGTATAACAAGGCAGTTCAAGCCTTTTCCTGCAGACCCGGAGAAACGAGCGATTCATTTTCACAAAATAGTATAAAAAATAACATAATAAACCAAATGATTTTTAAATCCGTAGAATTCTGACAGTTATCATTTTTTGACATGTCAGAGATTAGAAACCTTTTTTGGCCGTGCACATTTTTCAATTTCAATACGATTGTGAATATCTGAGTCTACACATTTAATTTGTTAGTGAATATATCCATTTTATAAAGTGTGGAGCTCCAAATTAAAAGAAAATTTAAGGCAAGAGACAATTGTGTCCGTCATCACACAAACACTAAAAAAGTACAAGTAAAGAAAACATATTTTTATTAAAATATCTAATCATCATTAATACTAATATCACTATTTTCATCATAATCATCATCGCTGACATGAATTATTAGTGAGCTAACAGCGGCATACTTCACTTTTCAAAAAAGGTTTACGAAACCTTGAATTAGTAGGCATTGATGCCAGCTAAAGAATACAATAAAGTAATTAAAGTAAATTCTACATTTAGTTCGTGATATTGAAATATTTGTTATTTTTTTATTATGTCACTTGAATAAGTAAATATTTAGATTAACCTTTTTGTAGGTAAAAGATAAAAAATACGTAGCATTTTATTTTTTATTGCCCTCAAATGGGTCAAATTTGTCCCTTTTTCGGTGGAGAACTTTTTCAGTAGCAACACTTATGAAATGTCAGAATTCTACGGAAAAAAAAATCAGACTTATTGTGCGGACCTCAGAAGAAGGAGTACCATAGAAGGAGGAATAAAATAAAAAGTAACAGTTGTATAGCTGTCCATGTTACTCTTACGATAAATCTCTGCGCCAGAAAGAGACAGCTGTAGTGTACTCGTGCACTAAAAATGTTACAATCGTACACGGTTGCCACAGATTACTGAACAAAGCCAAAATCGACAGGGCTGGGACAAACACCATAAAGATGTCGATATTATTTATTCCGATCTACATAATCTGTGTATTCTTTAAAATTAATGGTGGTAATTAAGTATTAATATTAAATGATAAAAAAATAATACCTCTTTTTCACAATTTGCAAAAAGTATCTTTTCAATCCCATCACCATGTTTAATAGTGATTTTTCGGACCCATGGCTGTGTACCAAAAAACCTACGACTAAATTCCATTATTCCAATTCCAATAATTTAAATTACAATCATGGGCCGATGATAATCACTATTATCACCATTATCTATCTATCTAATTATCAATGTATTTATCTCTAAAAAAATATCATTTTTCCCTTGGTGGTGCTAGTGAACCCCTTACGGTTATGTTATTATGTGCTAAGTGGTACATACCATATAAGTTACAATAAATATTTATAAGTAACAGTAAGTAATTCTACATCAGGTTTTCAATAATATAAATGGGGCTAATATGGCTATAGCGAATCGAAAAAAGATTTTACCAAGTTATGTGGTAACATGGCAAAAAGTATATGTACGGCGAATATAGAACCTTTTTTTTTATATGTTTGCTAATCATCAATTATCACCATATACAGCGCCACCTAGTTATCTGTTCAGGTGGGTAAAATTGTAACTAAGTAATTAATTGTAAATCCTGTTCCCCATTTTTTGTTTTATTTATTCACTTACTAAGATTTATAGATATATGTTCATTAAAATTGAAAGATGGGTTAAAATATTCTCATTTTTCTAGGTAAATTTCTCAAATGTTACTACTAAATTCTCCACTAGCGCCGCTATCAACTGAACAGATGAGATGGTGGCACTGTAAGAAAGTATAATGAATAAAACAAGACCAAAATAGGAAAAACTATTTAATAACATAACATAGCATTTACACACAGGCACATAGATTGCTTCTGGCCCCACACTAGGATACCCTGTGTCGTGTTAATAGATTACGTATTTGTTTCCAATAAATACCTACCACCAGTTACTCAAGGCACCCGTTGTAATAACATCATCAGTCCAGGTTCGATGGAATAAAATAAAAATTGAAACCAAACGATTTATTGGTACAAGATTATTTGGCATCAAATAAAGTACGTAGTTTCAAGCTTTTCACATAAAAAGTGGCAGGTTGCAGCTCAATAGAGAAGAAACCAACACGTATTACTATAATGTATATGTTTTTTATCCCTGACTTCTGTTTTACAAGTAACTATTAACGTGTTTTTTAACAAAAATGTGTCAGCCATAATGTAAAAGATAATATTTTATTAAATTAAAATGAAATCAGCTTAGTTGCAGCTCACGAACATTGTCCATTTCCGCGGAGGTCGCAACCTGAAAATTGTTTTTATTTAAGTACTTCACGTTGATAACTTCCACATAAAAAATAATAAAAATCACTTGCACCAGAATCAGACTATGATAGTATTAAACTAGTTGTGACCTTTAACTGCTAAACGTTGTCCAGGATAGAAAAAAACACCCAGTCAGGCAATAATCAGAGAAAAATTCTACAAGTGATATACGGCGCCTTGCAGGTTGGAACTGACAACCTGTTTTATTATCCAAGTGGAGTAACCACTAGACCAACGAGACAGTCGGGTCTCATGTGAAATTCCTGATGTACATACATACAGCAAAACGTGCACCTCAGTCGACATAATTGTGCAGTATGTAGACTTTATTTTGTTTTTAGTATTATTATAATGTATAATTATAACCTTACCAATGATCTGCGGGCTAAGGAAAAGCGTAAAGTAGGTACGGCACTTGTTACCAACCTACGCCACTTGCTATTGTTTATGAAACAGTCGCTTGCTGCAAATGCGGTGTAAATTTTTCCAAGACTACTTTGTACGTGATACTGCGTAATCGACATTTGTTATTTTGTGCTGTCTTCGGGTAACCTGCAATAGATAATTAACAATTAAAACAACTATACGAACGCAAGAAATAACTAAATATGCTCTACGAACTATCGATACTTTTTTTCACTGAGAAAGTGGGAAATTCCCATCCCTATTCCCCTACAACAAACAAAAAACTTGTATTATGATTTATATCGAAAATATCGCAATAATCATGATGAAAACACCATTCTCTAATAGCTAATTTGCAATTCTAGTAGCCCATAGTTGAAATCTTAGAGAAAATACCCTTTTAGGTACACAAAATTGAGACTTACCGGTGGAAGCTGATGAATGTTGTTTCATTATCTTCTCGGGAAGAATGAGATATACATTCTAACACAACACACACCATGCCGGTGGTTATATATACTATATACCATGAGAATCCACTAAAATTCACTTCAAATGGTGCTTTAGTAAATATAAAATACACAAGCTTCTTGAAAACGGCGCACTCCCAAACCTCTTGTCGAACACACTGCCAAACACAGAACACCCTCTGCCAAAACAATGTCATTGGGCGGCACATTGCATGCCGTAATTTTCTGAGCCGTTCTAATTTGGTCGCGTAATGGTAACCAAAGGTAACCAACTGACGTTTAAGGGTTGTACGCTCGAAAAAAGCAACAAAGACACGACTACATTTTTCTCTTTCTAACACGTAGCTTGCGGCTATTTAAATTGACGAAACAGACTATGTGGCACGTTTTCATTTTTTAACGCTCCTTCTATGGTACTCCTTCTTCTGAGGTGCGGACGCTGGGAGTTTACGATCCTGACACATGTCTGTTTCATATGACTAGTGATGGGAGAAAAGCAACGTTATCATTCCTTATGTTATTCTTAACTAGCTTTTGCTACTGACTCACGATTAAGCAGTTTTGTTTTTTAGACGACCTTCACTCAGTCATCTCTTGTGCCATTTTCGCAGGCATTTTAGAAGGGTCATCATCTTTTTTGTGCCGAATGGCGGTGAAGTGTTGTGGCGAGCTGTGCGACCTTTTATTTGGGCCCAGATCAGCTCAATCGTTTTGTACGGCAGTGGTACGGAGAGATTCTCAGAACACGATGATCTTTTTCTAAAGCCTGTTCATTAACTTCGTATCGTTAAAGGGAACGTTATTATTTTCGTTATTTTTGGTACGTCACTACAAAAAAATACGGTTGACATAACCTTGTGACAGCGTAGTAAGGATTTTACGCACGAACATTAAATATTGATTTCTTCTTATTTAACATTTAAATCACTGTGCAAAATATAACATTGATTGTTTGTTTACACAATGATATAGTTTCAATGACTAGAGATGACTGTTTGTGCAACAAACTTGAAAAAGTAAGGCACACTAAATACCTTGGTGTTATTATAGACTACAGATTATCTTGGCATCTCCATCTCGAATATGTAGCAAGTAGATTAAGGAAATTGATGTGGATTTTTAAAATGCTGCGATTCATTGTGCCTCAGAAAAATAGTAACAGTAACGGGAAACAAGACTCACCCAAAAACATGCTCAACGAGATATATATAGCCTTAGTGCAATCAGTTTTAGCATATTGCATTACAATTTGGGGAGGAGCTTCAAAGATGAAATTTCTAAACTTAGAACGAGTGCAACGTAAATTGATCAAGGTGATGTATTTTAAGAAATTTCGTCATTCTACAGAAAAATTATATCAAGAAAGCAATCTCCTTTCCATTAGAAGGCTGTATATATTACATGTAATATTAAGAAAACACAAAACCTTACCATATGATCCTAACATAAAAAATAAAAGAAGAAATGATATTGTAGTAAAAACACCTTCAACGCGAACAAAATTTGCGAGAATGCAGTATAACGCGCAATCGTCTTTCTTATATAATAAAATAAATAAAAAGATTAAAATATATGATTATACTTATTACGAATGTAAAAAAATTATAGTACAATGGTTGCATAGTCTAAATTATGATGATACTGAAACATTATTAGAGCAATTAAAATAATGTTTCATCGAGCAGACACACACACACACACACACACACACACACACCCTCACTCACACACACACACACACACACACACACACACACACACACACACACTCACACACACACACACACACTACACACATACACACACACATGCGATGTTCTACCTAAACACATAAAACACTCACCTGGCTGAGCTTTACACTTTTATCTTTTTAATAATTTTGTCATAACAGTAATCTTTAAAATAAGTAAAATATCAAATTAAACTAAGTTTTTAAGCTATGGAAGCGCGGTGTCACCTAGTACAGGCATTCTACATGCTTAAAAGGTGGCTCCAGATACTATGTACCGTTAAATTAAGCAGTTTACGAAAATAAAGATTTTTTTTGTAATGACAATTATTTGCTAGTAGGATAAGTAGGACATAGAAATATTTTAATCGAAAATTTAACGCCACTTCAAGGTTACATCGTCCGTTCTAACATGACCTGTCAGGATCGTAAACTCCCAGCGGCCGGACGGTAATAGAACATGTAACAAGCCAGTTCAAACCTTTCCATTTTTTTTCTAAATCTCGTGTCCCAGTGTTTGTCATAGAACTCTTTTGATGAGTTAGGGAAGAGGTCGTATATCTTGATGTTTAAAATATAATGTTTTTGCTGTCACGCCCCACAGAAGCGCTACGAAGCGTTCCTCCAGAACAAAGCTTTGCCAGAGGGAGAGGGCGCTAGCGGGGCTCTGGGCGAGTGGGAGCGAGACAGGGAGAGGCGCGAGTTTAAGCAGGCGGCCCGTCTGTATAGCCCGCTCACGGGTGTCATGGCTGACAGGTGGGGGAAATAAATGTGAGTGGTTGACCAAAAAGGGACCTCAAGGGAAAATAATTGATTTCGAGTAAATCGCGTTTGAAGTTTCGTGTATAGACGGGTTTCGGTACTTCTTGGCTCACAAAAAAAATCATAAAAAAATAACTACGGCACCTAAAAAAATTCTGGTTAGACCAAAACATAGCTAAAATACCAGAGATTAAAAAATTCAAATGAAAAACATAACTGTTTCCAATCCCTCCAAGTCCCTTTTTGGTCAACCACTCACAAATAATAAACCGTGGTATTTTTACGCTTTTCAATGGAATTTATTGAATAAATACTTTTTATCATATCAATTTTTTTTTTTTTTTTACTAGTATGTACGGAGGGTAGGAACTCATATCTGCTTTTACTTTCACCTACTTAATTTTTAGACTACCCTATGACACCCTACACTGACTACATTTGATAAGGTTTTTAATATGAGTTTTCGCTTTGCATGTTAAATTTTAAGCACCTTCTGCTGTGTTTTGCTTAGTAGCTGTAACAATATTTATGAATCATTATCATCATCATCATCATCATCAACACATTATGTCCCCACCGAGGGGCACGGGTCTCTTCCCTGAGGAAGGTATAGGCCATACTCCACCACGGGTGCCAAGTCCGGATTGGGGGGAGGCTTGTAAGACTAGTGGCTGGTCTTACTGTCGGAAGTTTTCAAGCCGCCCTAAGGCCTCTGACTTGGCTTAACGACTGCCATCTATCGACGGCAGCCGGCACCAACTGCTTAACGTGCCTTGCGAAGCACGGAACCGCTCGGAAAAATGCCACTAGCGTTAGTCATAGACGGTGACCTATCCATGGACTGAACGCGCCGTATTTTGCTAGACTTGGTGATCGCTTAAGATCACTCAGGCAGCCTGAGCTTCGAGCGATATTGCAGTAAATAAATAAATTGAAAGTTGAACTTGAATTGACCTTAGGATAATGCCCATTTACATAGAGGAGAGTCGCGATTTTTGACGTTAAAACTCCGACGTCGTCCTAATGGTGGCCATACACGCTACGAGAAATCGTTACGATCAGACTGTACAGTTCATCAATTGAAATTTTCGTATTCTTCCGTTCGACTGCACAGTCTTAAAAAACCGGACGAAACTGTACAGTTTTATAACATACATGTAGCGATTTATTGGTACCGTTCGAACTGTATAGGCTGATCGTAACGATTTCTCGTAGCGTGTATGGCCACCATAACACACTACCTCCGCAGATTCACGCACGCCTTGGAGCCTGAGGAGCAGCCGACGAATCCTCTGTGCTCGGTTGAATTGATTTTAGGATAATCCCCATGTATCTACAGGAGAGTCGCGATTTTTGACGTTAAAAGTCCTACGTCGTCCTAACACACTACCTCCGCAGATTCACGCACGCCTCGGAGCCTGAGGAGCAGCCGACGAATCCTCTGTGCTCGGTTAAATTGACTTTAGGATAACCCCCGTGTACCTACAGGAGAGTCGCGATTTTTTACCTAAAAACTCCGACGTCGTCCTAATATAACACACTACCTCCGCAGATTCACGCACGCCTCGGAGCCTGAGGAGCAGCCGACGAATCCTCTGTGCTCGGTTAAATTGACTTTAGGATAACCCCCGTGTACCTACAGGAGAGTCGCGATTTTTTACCTAAAAACTCCGACGTCGTCCCAACATAACACACTACCTCCGCAGATTCACGCACGCCTCGGAGCCTGAGGAGCAGCCGACGAATCCTCTGTGCTCGGTGGCGAGGAGCGGCGGGCAGGGGGTGGCCTCGGCCGCTGCGGCCGCGGCGCACGCCGGCCTCTTCGGAGCCGCCACGCGCTCGCTGGCCTCGTGGCGGCCTCACGCGCTGCTCTGCCGCCGGTTCAATGTGCCCGACCCTAACGGAGCTCGGTGAGTGAGCTGTTTTTAATAATTTTCGGCCTTTAACTATTCTAAATTTAATTAGTTTTTGACATTCGCCACCGTGGACGGGCGTAGCTGAGCCAGATAACCCTGAGCTTCCGAACTAAGTGGACGTAAACGTCATTCTACCTTTATTATCATTTTTATTACAACACGTCTGTCAGTACCACAGAACAGCAAAAAAGAGTAGAAATCTTAAGTGGGCGGTGCCCGCGTGCCTCACATTAGCAATGTATTGCCTATGCGTAGTCTATGACAGTTTTTCTTACCTCAGTTGCCGTGCGCTTCTAGTAAAGAAAACAATTTTGAAAACTCTACTAAAATGCCTTATTGTGCTGTGCTAGAGTGCAAAAATAAAAGTTCGGGACCAAAATGTACCGATCATGCCGTAACATTCCATCGGTAAGTAGTATTTCCATTGTATTTAATTTAATAGAAATTAAATTTGTAATGACATGAACAAGGAAAGCAATCCGAAAGTGAGAAAGTAAAACCACCTTTATTTACTGGAATATAATGTTCAATTTTCTGTGTACTTTTTCTACAAATTTCTGTCAACATTTGAATGCTACTCAAATGAGTAGCAATTGCAGCTGGGACACAACATTATAAAAATCATTTTCAACTGTCGCTTTATGAAACAGTTCTATAATTTGTCGATATGGTAATATGTCCCATCCTTAGCCTGAGTAGCAACATAGCATATAGTTATTTTTCAATATTCGACTTTATGGCATAGAACTTAAAGCTTCTCGACGATCACACGCGGCGGTAGTTCCATCTAATGTAGAGTAGCGGTACTACAAAACAAAGATCGTATGTCAAACTTAATTTCATCATTATCATTTGATTTTGATCATTGTTTATATGATTGAAAAGGTTCATATTTTACTTGGAACTTTTGTGATGTAGACCTTTTCAGAATTGCCTTTATTTGCCAATGGCAGCTTGGCATTCACAGTGTGCGTTTGATTTGTGTGTGTGAGTTTGGTCACACTGGTTTTCCTACTGATAGGTCATGTCACTACTTCTACTCTTTTTTTTTGTTCTGTGGTCAGTACGTTACCTGATTGCTCTATTCTCCGTATATTATTTATCTACAACTATCACGATCAAATATTCGAAAGGCACATTATTATGTGCCTTTCCTTTACCTTTTAAATCAAATATAATTCTACCGTGCCCCTGGATACTCTCTTTCATTTAACGGATCGCACCCCCATCTTACCAACTGCGACAATATTACATACAGGCGCCGCCATCTTGACCGTTGACATAATAGATACCGACGCAGCCATCTTGGATAATCTATACTGTCAGAGAACCTTTCTACAGTCAGTTAGCTTTTAGAATATACCTCGGCTACTATCGGATAGAATAGGATGTATTCGTGCAATGGAAATATCGGAACTAATATGACACTTAATTTCGAAACCGGAACTAATATGACACTTAATTTCACTTATACAGAGCAGGAAGTAGTATTACACTCGTGTGCTTTCGGCGAAAACCGAAGCCTACTCTAGAGCCCGAGGTATATTCTAAAAGCTAACAGACTGTACATTCGCCGAACCTAATCGTTAATTAAGCACTTGTTTACTGCGCAACGTGTGGCTATATTTACTTAATTTTATTTATGCATACTCTTTTTGTTCACAGCCCCGACGATGCGAAGGACGACAGGCCAAAAGTCTCCTACTCCATTTTCGACTACCTCGAGACTTCAGTACACGATAAGGAAAGCTTCACGCGTGAACAAGCCTCTTTCAGCGGGTCCAAATCCTTAACTAGAGAATCAATACCCCAGCCTTCCAGTTCTCAAGTTGACACCACTGTACAGAATCTAAAACCAGACGAAGGAAATAAAATCAAAAGTCAACAAGAACAAGAACACAAAGTAACGGATAAAAGTAGAACAATAAGTACAGACAATGAGAAAAATTACTCCGGTTTCAATAAAAGACTCACCGTAGCCGAACTGTTCTTGAAGGAGTCCGAAAAACAACTAAAACAGAGCGAAACAAACGATCCTTCTGTCGTAACGGAAACCATAAATCAGTTCGACAAAATGGACCTCTACAAGTCGATTTTCCTAAGCGATAGTGAAGACGATATCCAAGATGGCGGACAGGAAAAACCCTCTACTTACAACGAGTTCAATGACGCCCCGAAAAACGTAGAGAGGAACTTATCACCGCCTCGAGGCATATTTGCCAACATAGATTTCGACGAAATCAACTCCTGGAATAGACCCCGTGACCCCAAACCTGAAGAAAATCAAACGGCCAAAGAAAAAACAGACAGCGTGGAAACAAAAGAGGAAGATACCAACCTCTATGGTCCGAAAGTACCAGAAAACTTGCTTCGGAGAACAGAAGAAGAGAGTAATAACTTCAAACCCGCGTTTAGAAGTAAGAGTGAAAGGGATAAAGATATACAAATTGTTTCCTCGTCGAGCTCCGACTCGTGGGTCGAAGCGAGCGAGGACAAGAAAAAGAAGTCGAAAAAGAAGAAAAGCAAGAAACACAAAAATAAGCATAAAAAGTCGAAGCATAAGAAAAAGGAGAGATAATAAATCGTTACGTTTCATCCTTTATTCGTTTTATTAAAGCAATCGCATGATTCGCTGTAGTCACCTTTTAAATTGGACTCAATAAGTTTATTACAGTCTGATTTTTTATTCCGTAGAATTCTGACATTTCATAAGTGTTGCTACTGAAAAAGTTCTCCACCGAAAAAGGGACAAATTTGACCCATTTGAGGGCAATAAAAAATAAAATGCTACGTATTTTTTATCTTTTACCTACAAAAAGGTTAATCTAAATATTTACTTATTCAAGTGACATAATAAAAAAATAACAAATATTTCAATATCACGAACTAAATGTAGAATTTACTTTGCTGTAAATTCTACATCACTACAATTAGTTGGCATCACTGCCTACTAATTCAGTGAAGTATGCCGCTGTTAGCTCACTAATAATTCATGTCAGCGATGATGATTATGATGAAAATAGTGATATTAGTATTAATGATGATTAGATATTTTAATAAAAATATGTTTTCTTTACTTATACTTTTTTACTGTTTGTGTGATGAAAAGGGACAGAATTGTCACTTGCCTTAAACTTTTAATTTGGAGCTCCACACTTTATAAAATGGATAGGTACATTCACTAACAAATTAAATGTGTAGACTCATATATTCACACTCGTATTGAAATTGAAAAATGTGCGCGGCCAAAAAAGGTTTCTAATCTCTGACATGTCAAAAAATGATCTTTCAGAATTCTACGGAATTAAAAATCAGACTTTAGTTGAAATCAAAATAATTTATTGCAACGTAATTTAGATTTAGAACGTAATAGATGGCAGTCGCTAAGCCAAGGTCAGAGGCATTATGGCGGCTTGAAAACTTCTGACAGCAAGACCAGCCACTAGTCTTACAAGCCTCCACCAATCCGGACTTGGCCCCCCTTGGTGGAGGATGGCCTATACCTTCCTCAGGGAAGAGACCCGTGCCCCTCGGTGGGGACATAATAGGTTGATGATGATGATGAATTTACATTCTGTTTGCTGAATGACAATAAACTATGATAGCCGCTGCCTTCGGACCGTAGGTATGTTAGGGTCAGATTATAGTTGAGAAAAAGGCAACGGGAAAAAAGCTCCACTCTAGCCATCTTTTCTAAAATAGTTTTAAACATAACATAACATTTACATACAGACACATACATTGCTTCTGGCTCCACACTAGGATACCCTGTGTCGTGAGAACCAGAAACAGCAACGTCACAAACATGGTAAACATCCAAGACCTGAGTTTTTTTTTTTGTCCCCAGCCGGGGTTCGAACTCGGGACCTCTCGCATGGTAGGCAGATGCGCTAACCGCTGCGTCACAGAGGTCGTCAAATTAATATTCTTTTTAATAATCTAACACATCAGAGCCTAAAGTATGATCCATTTGTCTATACTTGACATTTTTCTCAGACTTTAAACGACAATAAATCAAAAACCTTTAGCGGTAGAGGGCTCGAAACAGTTTACAAATTTAGTGCTAGCTAACTAGTACTAAATTTGCAAACGGTATCGAGTTTTCTGACGCTAAAGGTTTTTGATTTATTGTCGTTTAAAGTCTGAGAAAAATGTCAAGTATAGACAAATGGATCATTAATGGTAAGATTCCATTATTGCCATAACTTTTAAAAGTAAAAACATTAGTTCTCATATTGTTTGTTGGTGTTCATGGAGTCCTCAGAAAATGGTCATTTTAAATTCTTTCGTGTATTTCTTCTAAAAATCTTTCATTCCTTGGTCTAAGCCTGTGGTGTTTGTTTGATTCCTTAGTGTAATGGAAACATATTGTAAAATGTGGATAACGGAGCTGGATGTACAATTGAATAAGCTGTTAATTTTAAAGTTATGTGTTCAAAATACATTGTACCTCTGTTTGTTGTCCCTAATAAAGAAAATAAAAATAAAAAATAAAAAGGCAAACGAAAATTTACTTTTCAAATAAGCCGCCAAAACGTTATCTTAGGCAATTTGGCCAGGCCTGTTTCATTACGCGTGTCGGTATCGAATGCGTAAGTGCGACGAGCACTCCGGAGTGGCAAATAGGTAGGAATTCAGGTGTCAGAAGAGGTAAGAGTTACGCGGTAGAAAGAGAGGCAACATGTAGGTGCATATAACGTAGCTTTTTTAGCGCCGTGCGATCTGTCGCTGCTAGAGTCCCTTTTCTTTAATTAATTTTGCGGAGTGAATCTTCTGTACCTGTACTATTATGTATTCTGTGATATGACGTCACTTCCCGGTAAACCAAACAATGAACGTAAAAATAATCAATGACAGACGCCATTTTTACTAGCATGTAAAAATCCTTCGTCTGCGCCAGATATTAGGCCGGGTCCGCTGCGCCATGTTTCGCGTGTTACAAAAAACGTAACACGTAATTATAATAAAAATGTGTTAATACCACTCCCCATTTTTGTTTTATTAACGTGTTACATTTTTTGTAACACGCGTAACATGGCGCAGCGGACCCGGCTTTAGTAGAGTGGTCCCTTCACCCATCTAGTTGTAGTGTGGCAGAAGGTGCCGCTGGCCGCTGTATAAATCATCTCACTACATAGATGCAGAGACCGTAGATGCAGAGACCGTAGATGCATAGTTGAGAGCAGTGGCGTAGCGTGGGTATCAGCCGCCCGGGGCGGAAGAATTTTTACGGCCCTCTTATAAGTGCAGTTTATTATTGGCTCCAACGATTCATTATTCAGAAAATAATTCAAAAATATGTCAAAAATCCTATATAAAAGTGTGAACCAATTTTTCTACGTGCTACGTGCTAGCTTTGTTTGTGTTATTAATATGAAATTTTTTATTCAGCGTCTCCGTCTTGTACAGAATAACCCTTTATTTCTATCGGTTCGAATTGTAAGTGCGACAAAAAATATAAAATGGTTCAAAAGTTCAAAATATTTTTATTATTTAAGGAAATGTGAAATTTTGCCGCCCCTAAAAGTGTCGCCCGGGCGGCCCGCCCCCTCCACCCCCACTACGCTACGCCACTGGTTGAGAGTATGACGATATCAATTTTTCCATTAGCAAAAGGCTAAATAAAAAGTTCCCAAATCCGGCGTGTCTGCATGCCGCTGCATGCAGGCACGCCTAGTCGCTTCTAATAAATGTTGATGTAGCGAAAGTGATCTGTCAAGATTGCCCTTAAATTACGTAACTTTTCACTCTATCGGGTTAAGCATTTAAACAACTCGTAAGAGTTAAAGTAAGAATGTATATGACATTTCGGAGTAAGAGTATGAGATATCTACTGGGGAAAAAAGTCCCAGAATCTAACAGTGTGATATACCGGGAATAAAAGGACTAATTCAGACAACTCCATACAGTGGAGTCGTACGTAATTGCACCCCTGGTCTCTGGCTGCCCCTTTGCAGGCGTGAGATGATGTGTGAATGTAGCTCACGCCTATATCAGAGAGGGATAGGAGATACCAGGGACTGATTGTAGGTATCATACCTACAATACTTATTGTATGTATTTCACGACCTCTGTGGCGCAGCGGTTGCCTACCATGTGGGAGGTCCCGGGTTCGAATCCCGGCTGGAGACAAAAAAATCCCAGATCTTGGATGTTTACATTTTCGTGATGTTGCTGTTTCCTATTCCCACGTTACAGGGTATCCCAGAGTGGGGCTAAAGCAATGTACCTATGGGCCTGTATGTAAATGTTTGTTTATTTTTCTATTTCAGATTTCCACTAATTTTTAGCGAGATCTAGGCAGGTATTTTTATTACAGAAGAGCACTATTGCGTAAGATTACGTGCAGTCTTACTAAATAATAATATAAATCGTAAGAGTTGGAGTGAGCCCAAGTCTTCAAGGTCACGGGTAAGAAAACGGTATGTATGGACGGACGTAAGCATTTTTTGCGAGAAAACAATCGTAATACACATGCTTGTTTATTTTTACATATTCTACGTCATCTTTTTTACAATATAAACCGTACCAATACAGGGTGTCCCGCACGGAGAAGTTTTTTTGAGTCAGTAAAATATGCGGCGTTTTATAAAACCGCGTTTTCCATTCCGTTCAACTGAACGAATCAACCAGTTGATCAGAGTGGGGTGAAGCGGATAGTACCTACACTCCATTTGTCTATACTTGACTTTTTTTCCAAACTTTAAACGACACTAAATAAAAAACCTTTAGCTGTAGAAAACTCGAAACAGTCTACAAATTTAGTGCTATTGGTCTATGGTGCTAGCTAGTACTTTTGCAAACTGTTTCGAGTTTTCTACCGCTAAAGTTTTTTGATTTAGTGTCGTTTAAAGTTTGGAAAAAAAGTCAAGTAGGTATAGATAAATGGATTATAGGCATTATGTTCCTATCGTTACATGTTGTTACCAAACCTTCCTTTTCTTCCTCTTTTATTTCAAACGACTGATCGACACTACCACTGCTAATACATTGTAGCACAATGTCACCTGCATGAACGTGGTGATTTAGTTTCGTTGCCGCTTCACGTCAACGCGAGCACCGTCAATGGTATGAAAAAACTCGTCGTGTGACCCGGCCATGTGTCTATCATCGTACTATAATGCGCTAAGAGAATCGAGATCCTTTTCAGGTTCAGACATGCTAACAGCACGTTCCCATCTACCCGCGTTGCAGGTAGCGTGGCAAACTCGTAAAGAGCATAAGAGCATGCTCAGTAGTAGCAGTGTTTCGACGGTTTCGACACTGCTACTAAGTAGGTACCAATTGCTCAATAGTAGATAGTAGCATGCTTTCGTGCTAGAAATATGCATCTGCAACTGTAACATTCACAAGTGGACTGTTCTTAAAAAATATATTAATAGAAATGGTTTCATACCACTCGATTAAGTTGTGTAGCTAGGAACAAACAAGGAGTGGGCCTTTCTCCACTTCTCCGGTCCGGAAAACGTTAATTACCGGTCCGATTCAGAAACACACAAGAATACTAGTAAGCTTCTCCACTACTCCGGCATCCGGTTTTTAACGGTCCGATAATTTGCTAGATCGGAACGGTATTTTACCGGGCCGAAGTGATCGACATAGAAAAACAATACACGTTTTTGCACCGCTCATATAACCCGAAAATGTTCCCATACTATTTTATTTACATTAGTAGAATGTGTCTGCCTCGAATAAAAAAACCGAGGAGTTTTAATAAAGCACTGCGTCACCTCCATTGCCGATTATAATCTGATGACATGGAGAAGCATGATCCGGCATCCGATATTTTTCTCATGACTAATTCCGGTTCCGACGCCGGACCGGAGCAGTGCAGAAAGGGCCTAATAAATGTTTCTATCGGATCTAACGAAGTGGTGATTTGTTGGGAACAAAAAATAATTGACCCATTTGGTTGATCAGAGTGGAAAACATGATAACATACTTACCTACATGACATGATTTCGCTAGATTTACTTCTATGCCTCTTTTACTTATTTACTTCTTTTTTTGTAAAGGGAAAGACCATTGGTTGGTGGGTAAAGTGCTGGAGAGGAATCGTGATTCCAATAAATAACATCGAGGGGTTAAATAGTAGGTATGTACATATAATACCTACCAAGGTAGGTACTTGTCAATTTGAACAACTTTTAGTATCCGGGAAAGTTTTAACTTTTGTTGTAGTAGAAAAAGTTCAATGTCGCAAAAAAATAATGGCGTAGGTAACTTTAGATTAGAAGAATGCTCTTTACCTACTGCACAACAGCCATTACAAAATTAAATTTCCTATGTAAAGTGCAGAATAAGAAAAAAATATTGAATTAAAGTATGTACCTACACCTACAGCCAAAAACGATATAAATGTGCATATCCGTCGGCACCCTTTAGCATATTTTAATGCTTGATCACATTTTAGTTGTAATCTAACTACTTGGACACCCTGTATAAGACTACTCAACGACGAAAATAGTGTTGTCGGGCGAGAAGAGAAGCGAGACGAAAACTGTCTGATCTGTCTGACGCACTACCATCTTTATGAATTATTTATTGAAGAATATATTCTTAGTACATTACTGTTTCAAATTACGATTCATTGCTGTGTCACAAAGCAATAGTGTCGTTGAATTGAAAGCAAAGAAAATAACCATTTGGTGCAATTTACACTTTGCGCGAAAGAGAGAACCTAGGCACTGTATGAGTGGGAGAGAGACAAAACCCACTATTTCGCAGAGAGAGATGTAAAGATTTACTTCTTCTTAGCTAGAGAGAGATGCACGATGTATGGAAACAAAATTAACGGCAGCTAAGTTGGTACGCATGCGCCAAGTGTTATTCCAGGGCTGAACTTTAGTAACTTGCATAATGCGACGTAAATAATGTGAGTTGCTTATTGCAAATGAAATAAATAGACCACGGTGGTCTAAAGAGCTAAAGTTTTTTTTACCTAAACCTTCTAACTAATGTGTCAACTTCAAGAACACAAAAAATATGAGCTGTTTCAAATACTGAATTGAACAGTTACACATTTTTGACGATAACTGGTAGTTACAATACAAACATTTCGTACGCGTCGTGTGAACGTTGTCTAAGCGTTGTACATGTACTAGTCTAACAGTATCGTAAAGGTTACGGTTATCGTCCAATGTGCAGGTCATTATCGGTGGTAATTTTAAGTACTTATAATAAAAGGAAGATAAGAATATTCTTATCTTCCTTCTATTATGGTTTATAAATCTATATATATAAAAGGAGAAGCTGACTGACTGACTGACTGACATATCAACGCAGGGCCTAAACTATATGGGTTAGAAACTTGAAATTTTGCACAGGGGTTTTTTATATAACGTAGGGTAGCACTAAGAAAGGATTTTAAAATGTTCATCCCCTGAGGAGGTAAAATGGGGGTTCAAAGTTAGTATGAAACTTTGCTGTTTTTGAAGTTATTCGAATGAAATTTGGTACGAAGGTTCTTCATTTAAAATTGTGAAACACGTGTAAAATAGTTTTTAAAAATCATCCCTTAAGGGGGAAAAAGAGGGGTGCAAACTTAGTATGAAACTTTGCCGTTTTTGAAGTTATTCGAATAAGATTCAATATGAAGGTCCTTCATTGAAAGTTATGAAAAACATGTTAAATAGTTTTTCGAAAAACATCCCTTAAAGGGGTAAGAGGAGGGTGCAAATTTGTATGAAACTTTGCTGTTTTTGAAGTTAGTCGAATGAAATTCAGTATGAAGTTCCTTCATTAAAATTCATGAAATACATGTAAAATAATTTTTAGAAAATCATCCTTTAAGGGGGTAAAAAGGGGGGTGCAAAGTTAGTATGAAACTTTGCCATTTTTGAAGTTATTCGAAAGACGTGTAAAGTAGTCTTTCGAAAATCATCCCTTAAGGGGGTAAGAGGGTGTTGCGAAGTTATTATGAAAACTCTTTCGCATGCGCTAAAAGTATCCCTATCTTATTTGCAAACACTTACTCAACTAAAGCCCACGCGGACGTAGTCGCGGGCAACAGCTAGTTAATAATAATTCTTTAAGAATAAAGGTGACTTATGATTTTCTAAATGCGGTATTTTTTGTAGATACAATTGGGTGATACAAATCGATTTGTAATTTGTGTATTTCGGGAGAAATTGAGAATTTATCAGCTTTGGATTCTAACTCTCCCATTAAGTTGTTCTTTCTAATACTTAATACGTACAGATTTGGTACATCATTTACTAGATTCTCCCAATACGGCCCTGGCAAAATACAATCAGCTGTTTGTGGTGAAGTGACAGCATCTGACAAATACAAAATGGTTGAAAACTAAAGTTGGCAAACAAAGAAAGGAAACGTAATAGCGTATTTTAGCATTGAAAATCAGTTTTTAAAGTGAAAGTGTTATTGAAAAGTGTGCGTTTGGTGTTTCACCACAATGTTGGATTTGGAAATCATCCCCGAACGGTCCCTGGGCTGTGATTCCTGGGAATTCGTCTTGGGTGAGTAGAAAAAAATGTTCATTCCGTATGTCAAGATTTTGCGTTGTATTTCCACGGGCAAAATCTTACGCAATTGTGTTTTTGCTTGTTTTATCGTGCAGCTGGTCAATTAGGGAAATTGCTTCATGCATTATTTCGTACGATGCGTTAGGGCAACATCGATTTTTTCGCTGATGAAAGTGGCACAGACCGTTCCTTTGTGTTATCCACCGTACGCAATGTTTATTTATTTTTTATTGCTATACAATGCCACTCTTGACCGTGAAATGAGTAGACGATGTAAACAAACGTTATTTGGTAATTTTGTACTGAAATACTGCATTTAGTTTCTTTAATGTTACTGTAAAATAAAATCTAGATTTAAAGTTTATTGTCTATTAATTCGTAACTTGTGCGTAAAATAATTAAATTGATGACTCATGTTATTGTGATGTATATTTCTTTCTCAGCTGAAAAAAAGTCTATCAGCTTCAATGCAGATAATTATCATCATTACATCAATCATTACAACTGGTACAAAACAGTTGAACATTTGGTTGGATATGAGATTCTTGAGCAAACTATTGTAACATTATGTAAAATAGGTTAATCACCAGCTCTGATAAGAAAGTGTTAATACCATTCTTTCATTCTTCATTACCAATAGCTTAATCTTTAAAGGCACTACTCTCAACTTAATTGGTTTTTTAACTAAAACTTTTGTAAGCACTTAAGATTATTGACTTTATACCGGATAAACCAGAGAATCGCTCGTAGCCTGGGCTGCCTGAGTGATCTTAAACAATCGCTAAGGTTAAGCAACATACGGCGCGTTCAGTCCATGGATGGGTTACCGTTTATGACTAACGCTAGTGGCATTTTTCCGAGCGATTCCGTGCTTCGCAAGGCACGTTAAGCAGTTGGTGCCGGCTGCCGTCGATTGATGGCAGTCGTTAAGCCAAGTCAGAGGCCTTAGGGCGGCTTGAAAACTTCTGACAGTAAGACCAGCCACTAGTCTTACAAGCCTCCACCAATCCGGACTTGGCCCCCATGGTGGAGTATGGCCTATACCTTCCTCAGGGAAGAGACCCGTGCCCCTCGGTGGGGACATGATGGGTTGATGATGATGATGATGATGATGAAACCAGAGCAAAACATGGGTGGACTCTTCCGACAAAACATGTAGTATGTCCAAAAAAAAGTTACTAATTGGTTTTATAAATTAGTATAATATCGTCAGTTAAGTTGTAACAGTGCGTAAGTAAAAAAGGACAACTTTACAGGAGAGCGAAAAAACTGTAAAATTTCAATTAGCTACATTAGAGGTGTACATTATTTAGGAAAAGTATGTAAAATCAACTTACTGAAGATAAAAAATGGGTCGGTCGAAAGAAGCGCGCCCCTTTTCTTCATCTTATGGCATCAAAAGGTCGAAACGGCCAAAAATGACTTTCGCACTGTTAGAACTTAACTGACGATATTGATTGCAACTGCAGGTAGTTTTAGAAAAAGTTGTCTGCATACTAAAGTAAAATCCCTGGTGCTCTTTTCATAAAACTACAAAAGGTTGGCTGTGGCTGTTCAATATACATTGCATAGTACAAATTAAACATAAACATGTACAGAAAGAAAGAAAGAAAGTTTATTGTACCAACAAGGCACATCACAGAAACAAAAACAAACAAACAAGTAACATAATAAATAAATAAGGCAACAGACAAAAACACAAATAAATTGAATCAAAAACCTTAGTCTGTGGTGTGTCTAAGTTGCCACAAAAGGCTGACTCAGCATTGTGCTGAGGGTACAGGCACATACATATTATATTGCTTCTGGCCCCACACTAAGATAGCCTGTGTCCTGGGACCCAGAATCAGTGACATCACAAACATGTAAACATCCAATCATCATCATCCAATTGTATGATTCCTGTTTAGAAATCAGAAATTTGTTTCAACGTAAAGAATTTACATTCTGTCTGTTGAGTGTCAATGTACTTTCGTCCCTTAGCTTACAACACCGCTCAAGTCGAAAATTGGCGGTTTTCACATTTGAATGCCATTAGATGGAGCTGCTCATTGTGCGTCTAACCATTAGTCACACCTATAAAGTTGGTAAAAATGAATTAAGCGGTGTTGTAAGCTAGGGGACGTTATAATGTTAGCTGCTGCGTTGGGGCCGAATGTAGTGGAAAGGGTAGCGAAAAAAAAACTCTGAGTACCTACTCAACTTAAAATTCATAAAAGTCATGAATTAAGTTACCACTTGGTGTATGGTGCTTCATTTCTGTTCTGGTTGCTCGCATGGATTTCGGTTACGTGCTGTATGTGTGTGAGATCAAGAAGAGAATTCTCAGGTCTAAATAATTGGTAGTTAAAATTGTTAATGAGTATAAACATTTTACAGCCAGCCTATATCTCCAGTTTAAAAGTAAAAGTACAGTTAGGAACATCGGCAACTACCTCACAGCTGCTGTTATCAGCCCTGACGTAAAAGCTATTCTAAAACAAAAATAGTTAACTGTGTTGAGGTCCTCAGTACATAACTATATCTTATCATAAAAGTTCAATAGTATTTTTATCTCTGCACGGTTGTTTTGACTTACTGCAGAGGTTGTTGGCTCTTTATAGCGGTCAGTATGGTGTGACTGATGATGTAATAGGATGCCTTTTCAATTAAGCCTTTCTACGACCAGCACTGGCAACCATTCAACCAGGTTTGAATCCCGGCTGGTATCAATGACTTTGTTTTCTAAGTTACGAACATTTGTGAAGTTGGAGTAGCTATACCACTCGCGTACCATGCCAGTAAACATTGTGAGAATACCCTGGTGCTTGACGTATTTACAGGGGCTTGCTACGTACAATGATCACACGATGGGGGAGTATTGAAATAGGTACATAGAATAGTAATGTACATCAGGAATTGCATATGAGACGTTTATAGCGTTATTTGATTTCGGAAAATATAATTTGGTGTAGTCATAGGCCTGACATTCGCTTTATTTTCATGCTTTTTAATACTTTCCCGGAGAGCGGATGCTATAGCATCCGATAACAATAAAAATAACAATAGATCACATATAACTGTCCGGGAAAGTGTTGAGCATGCTTTTCATAGAAGTAGAATAAATTAGAGACGGAAAAAACATGTGCCGATTCAAAGTTTTTATTGCGCACCATACATTGTAAAAGTACTTTAAAAAAATCTTAAATACATAGTATACAACCAACTACTGATTATTATTACTGATTTATTATTTGCTTAAGTACTTATATAAGAAATTGTCGTCTCTATTCTATCCTACCTCTACGTAAAGCATGCTTAAAGCAAATGTAAACCAGGCTATAATATTTACAAAAAAATCGTGTAAAAAAATTTTAAACAAAATATTAAACCGACTTCAAAACACTACAGCAGAGATAATAAAAACAGAGATATAATTGAAGCGACTATGCCATTAAATCGTAGTCTGCAATTTGTAGAAATATATGTATGTATAGAATCGGTGCCGAAAATAAAATGTATGTACTGGTCAATGTTTGAAAGTACAAAATATAAGTTCAGGGAATATAATCATCAGACTACGTTTGTATGGGAATCGCTTCGTGAGCCGCTTCTTATTAATTTTTATCGACTGTTTGATTGTGCGCGTTACGTCAAGTTGTTTACGAGTTAAAATAAAAAATAAAAACAGTAGGTAGGCATGTTTCGCCACTGTGACCTTGGCCGATATCAACGAAAAACAAAAATATGTACGTAGGTTCGCGAATCGTAGTGCGATGCGTGTATAAATTTGCGACGTAGCATTTAATTTATTAGTTCTTTGACATTACTACGATGACATCATCCAACTAAAATACATAAATACAGAGATCAAGCACTGCCACTTGCCACGATCCTCCTGACAGATCACTGTCGCTTTATCGACGTACATTATTCGTTGCATGCACGCAAGCCAGTCTCAGGTACTTTTTATTTTGCCCTTCGCTAATAATGTGGTCGACGTATGTCCGCCTCAGAGTGCGTATACTGAGTTTTGTCATTCACTTTCGATAGCGAGAGAGTTTGCGATTTGCATAGGAGTGACAAAGCGCGCCATATAGTTGTCTCTTTGTCACTCCTATGCAAATTGCAAACGCTCTCACTATCGAGAAGGAATGAAAAAACTCAGTATACGCACTCTGAGGTCCCTTAAGCCTGTATTACACCGGGGCAACACTGTGCGGCATTGCGGCATGCCACAAGGCCGCATGCTACAAAGGTGCGGCAGAAGAAGAAGCTGCGACAGTTTGCCACATGACGCAAGGTGTTGCCATGCCACACGGTTCTTGCCACAATGTGCGACATTGTAGCATGCGGCCTTGTGGCATACCGCAATGCCGCACAGTGTTGCCCCGGTGTAATATAGCCTTTACTCGCGCGTCTTTCTTGAGTCATCCTATCCACTGGACATGTCCAAACCAACACCACATTCGTTTGTCAATTCTAGTTGCTACATCCTCTTTCAGTCGTCAACACTCTTATCAAACTATTGCATATCCTCTTGTTCAAAGTAACGAGGACCTTATTTCTTTTGCATTAATCCTACTTACTTGATACTTTTGCCATACCTAAGTTTCGCTACAGGTCAGTTAAGTAAAGCTGGCACGTTCAACACATTTACACGTTACGCTTGTGTAGTGTCTGTGAATAAGCGCGCGGCGTGACGTCTACTGCATGCGCATCATGAAAAGTCTGCCCGTCTCTCTTGCGCGCGGTCTAGCTTATGAGTGTGAAGGGGACAGTTATAGTTTTACTTTTGCTACTGTTTATTAATACAGCGTGATCTTTTTTGTATTCAACCGTATGTGCGTTTCAATGAGGGATTTTTCTGACAGCTAAGAAAAGTAGTTCCAAATGAGCCGTTTTCAGAAGAACTAAAAAAAAAACTAATGGCTGTCAAAGGAATGCAATTTTGGACCTCAGTCCAATAGCCATGTGTGATACGTCATCGAATAGGTCTCAGCAAGCTGAATAAAAGTTTTTATGACGTCAACAGCCAAATGTTTGTCCTTTCGGAGTTATATTGTATTGAAAAAAAAAACTAAAATTTTCAATTTCAAAAAAATAACATGTTTCACACATGGCTATTGAGCTGAGATCCAAAACTGCATTCCTTTGACAGCCATTCGTTTTTTTTTTCTTCGGCAGACGGCTTATTAGTCAGTACAGCGCCACCAAGTTATCTGTTGAGGTGGGCAAAATTGTAACTAACTTACTAATTGTAAATCCAGTTCCCCATTTGTGTTTTATTTATTCACTTACTAAGATTTATAGATATATTTTCATTACAATCAAAAGACGGGTTAAAATATTCTCATTTTTCTAGGTAAATTTCTTAAATGTTACTACTAAATTGTCAACTAGCGCCGCTATCAACTGAACAGATCAGATGATGGCACTGTACATTTGTAAGAGAGGGTTTTTGTTTTTCTAATGGGATTTGCCAGTTTATTCTGTGGTCTTTCCTCTTTTCTTTTGGCTCTTGCATTTGATTGTGATTGGACTTCGGACAACTGCTGTTGGTGCTAAATTCATGGAAAAAATGTTGAAGAAAAAGAAGAAGAAAAAGAGAACAGAACATTCGCGTAACCACAATAGAAACCGACTGATGTTGCTCAGTTGATCACAGATTCCTTCCAGTCGATGAAATCACAGAACAGTAATAAAGTTTTTATCTGTGGCAAGCAATAAGAAAAAAAGTAGGGTAATTCATCCAGTAACTGACCACAGAGCGTCCGTGACCCTTTGTTACATAATTAAATTATAATTAAATTGTTGAGGATTTCTGGGATAATGATTTTCTGTTTTGGTAAAGATTTTCTTAAGTGAAATTATTTTTATTCATGTGAAAATTTATTGAAAATTAACACTATTTTGTTACCATTGATTACGCCTTGTTTTTAATACTTTTCGCTCGAATTTGCTAAAAATATATTTTAAAAAGTAACACATATATTTGTATTTATTTATCTACAACGCACCCATCGTAATTTTTTTTTTTTTTTTTTTTTTCACGCTGGGAAAAATGCGTTACGCATCTCCTCCCGTCGGGGGACGGAAGGAGTATGTGGGACTCCCCGGGAAAGTGGTTCCCGGTATACTCACTAAACAACCCAGCGGCACTCCCTCTTCGCCTTGGTGGCGGGGTTCTGGGAATCTGGCACTTCTTCCAGTCCCCCGCCGGTGATTGCCCGCCTAGACACGGCGGGCCCCTCGCGCCCCTCCCTTCACGGGGAGGGGCCCGGGGACGACCGGGAGTACTCGGTCGTCCCCATACGGCGCGGTGATGAGCAGTGCAATGCGGACGAGGGCGCCCCCGCACCTGTCGCCCGCTCCTCATCACCATGGGGCGAGAGGGGGCGGTTGCGAATCCGCCCTCTCCTGCCCCTCCTTCGTTGGCGGAGCGGCGGCGCGAGAGGATCGTTCTCCCGCGCGCGCTCCGCCTCCTAACCATCGTACCTAACCTAACCTAACCTAACTCTAGTTTTTTTCTGACGTTTGGTCCATAAATTACTTCTAACTTTAATTATTTATTGCATTATTGCGCAAAAGATAGTGTAGTGCGTGCATGCGTGGGTGCGCGCGTGTGTGTGTGTGTGAGTGTGTAACATTTGTAACTTTGCAAGTAGGTATATTTCACCCGGATGACGACGGTGCAAATTAGCAGAAAACTATACAAAGTAAAACTATACTAAAAGTGTCCCACGCATTTAGGCTTTGCAGACTGAATATTACTTATTTTGTACATTTCATGCTTGACTGTGAACATTTATCGATAAAAAAAAAATTTACATATTAGGTATATATTTTTTGTTTTTTATATCTGCCTTCGACTCATAATTTTTACCAGATGAGTTCTTGAAGGAGTTTTTTTTAACTAATTATAATTTATTTAAACATTTTGCTCTGATTTTGCAGGAATGCATTTCTCTCAGTCGGTGGCCATCATACAGAGCCAAGTGGGCACGATACGCGGTGTCCAAGTGCTCTACAGTGATCAGGTAACTGCTTTTAAATGCTTAGCATATTATTATCCTAGTCCGCAAAAGGAAAAGGATCGTTTGGAAAAGGTAAAGAAAAAGCTCGAGTACCTATGTAATAGCCCACATCCCGAACGCTATAGGTACCTACGTCCCTGCAATACGCCACTTTTTGAGCAACTGTATTAAAAAATGCTTTTACAATGTATTATGAATTTCTTGAAATGAAAAGGGTTACATTGAAATTGTATAAAACTCATTCATTTCATTGAAATTATTTTTAATTTTACATGGTATTAAATTTTATTGATCATTTTATCTCAAAATGAAATTAGATTACGTAGGTAGTAATTTAATTTGAATCATGATTTTTAAATCATGATTTTTACGCATTATTATGTTTGTACCTACCCATATTTCACAAATAAAGGATTTGAATTTGAATTTGAATTTGAATTTAAAAGAAATTAATTGTTAAAATTATTAATATTGAGACAATTTAATTATAACACCTGAAATGTACCATATTTGACGTAAACAGATATCTTGTATCTAACTATAAGTAGCATTTATTTTGTATGTACACATTTTAATAATTTCGTCGAAATAAAAATATAAAAAATCCCCTTATTTGTATTGCAGAACCCCCTAGGGGTGGACTTAGTGATCAACATGCCGCTCGATGGCGTGCGGCTCATCTTCGACCCAGTGGCGCAGCGGCTCAAGGGGATCGAGGTTTACAACATGAAGCTGATCAAGCTCCGGTATAGGTCAGTGTCGCGTCTCAGAATAGGTACGGAGAGCTCTCCTGTTATGTTTACGGGCAAAATAGTGTACTCTATCGAATTATGAGCACTTATAATAATATTTTCTATGAAATAGATTTATTTTACCTTACTAAGAACTCATTTAAGAACCATCTGTTTAGGATAAGGGAAAAATCTTAATTATGTACTGTTCCGCAGTCTTTATTAGCAGTAAGCAGTAGTAATTAGAAGGAGTATTTCCAGACCTCATGAAATATAGTAGGTTAGTACCCTTATTTAAATGCGGTGATAAACAAGATCCAACAAATTTTAGACCCGTTTCAGTCCTACCGGAATTGAGTAAAATATTTGAAAGAATTATCTTAGATCAATTACTTATTCATTTCAATAATTACGAACTCCTCCATAGTCAGCAGTTCGGTTTCATTAAAGGGCGGAATACAACACACGCTGGAGTCATGTTAGTTAAACATATTTTCAGTGCGTGGGAGGATCATAATGATGCGATAGGAGTATTTTGTGATCTGTCAAAGGCATTCGATTGTGTAGACCACAAAACATTACTCTCAAAGTTAAAACACTATGGAATAAAAAAAATAAGTCTAGATCTTTTAAAATCATATTTAGAAGGAAGGGTTCAAAAAGCAGAAATAAATCGTATTAAATCGTCAGGCTCACTTGTAAAAATGGGAGTCCCGCAGGGATCTATCTTAGGGCCGTTCCTTTTCCTAGTCTATGTAAATGATTTACCGTTTTTGGTACAAAAAATGTGTGAGATAGTGCTATATGCTGATAACACGTCACTTGTTTTTAAAATAAAGAGACAGAAAAATAATCTTGACGAAGCAAATAATGCTCTCTCGTACGTTCTAGATTGGTTTACAGTAAATAATCTATTGTTAAATTCAAAAAAGACAAAATGTATGAAATTTACCCTACCTAACGTAAAATTAGTTGAAAACAACATTGTAATTGAAAATGATAAACTAGAATTTGTTGAAGATACTGTATTTTTGGGCATCACAATCGATGCCAAACTACAATGGGGTCCACATATTATAAAATTGGCACATAGACTAAGCTCCGCAGCATATGCCGTGAAAAGAATTCGAGAACTTACTGACGTTGCAACTGCTAGGCTGGTTTATTTTTGTTACTTCCATAGTATTATGTCGTATGGTATAATACTATGGGGCCGGGCAGCAGACATTGAGACTATCTTCATCTTGCAGAAGAGAGCGATCCGATTTATTTACAAGCTAGGTAGTAGGGACTCGCTAAGAGATTTTTTCAAAGAAACTAACATCTTAACAGTTGCAAGCCAATACATTTATGAAAATATTATGTACGTTCGGAAAAATATTAAGGACTTCGAAACTCTTGGTAGCCATCATAACGTTAATACTAGGAATAAACATAAATTGACATTTCCACGATTTAGACTTGCAAAAGTTAATACTTCCTTTATGGGGCACTGTATAAGGTTCTACAACAAGATACCCCAAGATATATTAGAGTTATCCCCAACGCGATTTAAGAATTGTGTTAAGCACACTCTTTGCAAAAAAGCTTATTATAAAATCTACGATAATTTAGAAGACAAGGACGTATGGCATTAAATAGTAGTTTAATATTAAATTAAATCAGAGGATAAATGTGTCTAGTGTTCAACACATCCAAGATATTATTTTGTATGTTTTATTTGTATTAGCTTTAAGGTGATTTGAGAAAAGATGGTCAGAGTGGAGTTTTTTTTTCGCTGCCTTTTTCTCCACTACAGACGGCCCCAAGGCAGCGGCTAACATTATACATAACTGTATGTACATTGACATTCAACAAGCAGAATGTAAATTCTTTACGTTGAAATAAATTCTTGATTCTTGAATTTCTCGTGTAACGTGTATTGTAGTGATTTTTCATAAGTATTTTAATGTTAACCTATTATTGGGCCTTATATCGCAACTTTTTCATGTACTGTTTTGTTTTGTACCATGTCTGTTGGATTCCTAATAAATAAAATAAAATAACAAAAATGTTTGCAAAAACCGAATCACGTCGATGTTATTCCGGATGAGCGATGTCCTCGCTACGGAAACAGTTGACGCAACGACCACGGTGTAATAAGCTCTCTAAAATGTAATTTCGATGTTTGTCTTTATAACCAGACTAGCGACCCGCCCCGGCTTCGCACGGGTAGCAAAAACGTTTCCGTCTAAATAGCAATATTAGTTCCGTGGAAAATTCCCAGGGTAGTACTTTTGTTACACCTTGGGTTATGTTATTCGAGATTTCGTACGGAACTCTACACTTTTTGAAAATCCAATATAGTCTATGTTACTCACGAAGAATGTAGCTTTCTAATGGTGAAAGAATTTTTAAAATCTGCCCAGTAGTTTCTGAGCCTAATCGTTACAAACATACATACACACAAAAATACAAATCTTTCCTATTTATAATATCAGTATAGATAGATATAGATTTCAGTTATAACTCTTATAACTTTAACATCAGTTGGTCCCATAGAGACCTATGATCGTTAACAGCCGCAGTATGTACCTATCGATTTATCATCAGACTACCTCTGTGGCGCAGTGGTTAGCGCATCTGCCTATTATCCGAGAGGTCCCGGTTTCAAACCCCGGCTGGGGGCAAAAAAAACCAGGTCTTGGATGTTTACATGTCGCTGTTTCTGGTCCCCACGACACAGGGTATCCTAGTGTGGGGCCAGAAGCAATTTATGTGCCTGTATTGTATGTACCTAAATGTTAAAAAAATAATGTTAAAATGATTTGATTTGTACAACAATGCATTAGCAGAATCTAGGCCTTGTTCGTTCAACTACATATAACAATTAATTGGTCATTGGTAGCAGGTAATCGTTTAGGATTTCTGTAGTTTATTTAGTCTATTTTGTACACGTACATACATTAGTCTTACAAGCCTCCACCAATCCGGACATGGCCCCCGTGGTGGAGTATGGCCTATACCTTCCTCAGTGAAGAGACCCCTGCCCCTCGGTGGGGACATAATGGGTTGATGATGATACATACATATGTTTTTTACTGCTGCTCCGACTCGCTAAGGTTTGCTGGAAGAAATCTCTTAAAGAGATAAGCTCGCCTTTGTACATGTTGTTTTTTAATTTAATGTTCAATGTAATGTTTCGTGTGCAATAAAGTACAAAGTATAACGTATAACGTATAAAGTATAAAGTATAAAGTATAAAGTATAAAGTATAAAGTATAAAGTATAAAGTATAAAGTATAAAGTATAAAGTACAAAGTACAAAGTATAAAGTATAAAGTATAAAGTATAAAGTATAAAGTATCACACTAATATTATAAACGTGAAAGTTTGTTTGTGTGTTTATATGTTTGTCAGTCTTTAGCGCTGAAACGGCTGGACGGATTTTAATAAAATTTGGTATGGAGTTAGCCGATACCCTGGATTAAAACATAGGCTACGTTTTACCGCGGGGAAATATCTTATTCCTACGGGAAAATCGATGAACCGCGGGTAACACCGCGGGGCACAGCTAGTAAAGTATAAAGTTTAAAGTATAAATTAGCCGTGTTCCGTTCGCAGCGGCATGTGCTTTAACTCGCCGGAGATAGCGCCCGCCATCGAGGAGGTGGAGCACTGCTTCGGTGCGACGCACCCGGGCTTGTACGACTCGCAGCGACATCTGTTCGCGCTCAACTTCCGGGGAATCTCCTTCTACTTCCCAGTCGACAGCAAATTTCAGGTGAGACGACATAAGATTAAGCCAATAATATTATTTATACTACACCTGCTTGGAAAGTACCTTGATACTTTATCAAATTTACGGTAGAAAGTACGTCATTGCATATCGAACAAAATTAAATATGCGGGGAGAAAACGCATCTGAGCGGGAGAGAAAAGTGTATGAAAATCCATTTCTTACGTGGTTTTTCTTTTTAATTTTGGGTAAGACTATGCGCCGGTAACTTAAATATCAAAAGCCAAAAAGTTTTTACAGTGAGTTTTTATCTCCAAGTTCGCAAAATGACACTGGCCACTAGCAACAATTTCAATATAAATTTCAATTAGTAAAGATTTCGTTTTTTATTTTCCTTGTAGGTGTAGTATAAAGCACTATGTATCACTCGAGAGAAACTGCGATTCCCGATCTCAGGTGTTTTAAAGCCTTCGCCTACGGCTCGGGCTTCAAACGACACCCTCGACGGTAATCGGTCACTTTCTCCTCTCGGTGAACAATGTACTATTATTACAATTTAAGAATTACCGTGAGCGAAAGGTTGCCGAAGAAAAAATTGAGACGGGTGCTAATACGAATCATACATACTTATACTTAATAACATAAACCGGAATAAGAAAAAGAGATACGGCTGCGACTCTCTGCTGAACTCTCGACGTAGATTTGGCTCCGTTTTCGGTTTGTCAAATTTATTGAGAAAAGACGGCGTGAGGTATGCATCTGCCGTCTAGCCATTGGATAGAACATTTTTGTTGTTGTAATTGCTGAACTCTCTTGTCGGCATATTTTTTGCTGAAAGAGGCTTTTGCCTGCTGCTGAGGAGTTTCAAAAATTTATTACAACGGTCATTTTGGCATGTCCTTTGATTTAATATTTGTTTTACTTAAGACTATGGAGCATTATGATATTTGTTTATCAAGTAGCTGAAAACTGCGGTTTTGTAGTCCATCTTTATTATTTTAAAACTTAATTAAAACAAAAGAAAACAAAAATATTTCATGTTTTGATTACTCAGCCCCCATGTTTATCACTGTCCCCAGTGCAAAGTCAAAATTACTGATAATGATTTTTGTGAAATTTTCTTTGCTACTTGGCATAATTTTGATGTTTTTATAAAACTTGGAGCGTATTATTTTGTTTTGAGGCCTAATTTTATGCTTAAACCTACTATAATCTAAACAAATTTCAACAAATGTATTGTCCCCGAAATATGGTATTTCCGGACATTTCGGTTTTGTTACCACTATTTTTAAATAAAATTATTCTACCAAAAAATAGTTTTGGTCTTCGTATTATGGCAACATTAACGCTCGTTGGATCGCCCATTTTGAATACGGCATGACAGTGCATTTTTATCGGTGGTGTCAGGTGGATGTGCGACATACTGAACTGGAGCAAAGTTCACCGTCAGGTTTGTGATGAGTGTTTAATATCCTTACTATCTTTATTTAACACATAATATCGTTGTAAGATAGCGTATTTTTATGCGGTAAAGTAAGTTAATTATTTTAATTTACCGTAAAATAGAATGTTTTAAAATATATTTTTGAATGTAATGAAAGCGCATTATGTTACTTCGGTTTTGTTACTACTGACAAGGTAACATATAGACGGACCATCAAAGTAACAAAACCGACAGCATAAGGCTAGTTCCATATCAGTGACAGGTTACATTTTTTATTTATCTCAGATAGAATCCTTGCAAAGTTAAAAATAACAGCCTAAGAGATTTTATTATATTTTGTTTTACAAATGAGTAACTATTATTATTATTACTGAAGGGTGTATTGCTTATTCGCTAGATTTTCTAAAATAGTGGAGTAAAATATTGAATGAACTTTTTTTATGATGGATCGTGTGAACAATTGCCGACCCACTATAAATAACTTTTTAACACACATTATTACAAAGAAACTTACATCTAAACGGGAGGACTTATCTCAAAAGAGAGAAATCCTCTAGCCAACCCAAACGGCGATTAGGAATAGAACACAATTGGCGTATGCAAACTGCATATAAACTACAAGTGAAATATAAATATCTATGTGTATTGTGTGCATAAATAAAGATAACTAACTACCTATCTTGATAAATATCAAATAAAACAGAATTACACAACTAACCAAATAACTAACCTAACCATTTACACATACAAATGATGTTTATATACATATATTTTTTCAGAATTATGCCACTAACAGCCCGAGAAAAAATGCGTCGGTATAGGGAGAGGTTGAAAACTGAAAATCCTGAAAAGTATGAAGAACAGCGGATTTTTTTTATCTAAGTACTTTGTTTTTAATTTAGTATCACACATTAAAAATGGTTCAAAAATTACAAATTAAAATATTACATTTTACGGTCTTCTGAACTATGCCTTACAATTTTGTTACTGTCGGTTTTGTTACTGTCCCTGAATTATTTGATGCAATTTTAAAGATTATCTCGTGAATTAAATCTTATTAACTACATGTATTGTGTCGAGGATAAAAATAATAAATATTACCTTTTCTTATATTATTCCTGGTTTGGTATATCTCAATTTAAATAAATAAAATTGAAAATATATATGGATTTGGAGCAACAGTAACAAAACCGAATTATAATTGAATTTTCTAAACATTTTCAACATGTTTTGGGACTTATAATTTAATTTAATAACGTAAAATGACTGTATTAATTCCAATAAATAAGTGAGAGAGACATAATGTGTTTAGTTTAATTTCTATTTAACTTTAAATATGGTAACAAAATCGACTCAAATTTGTTACATGCTCTAATATTTCTTATTTTTTCGGTAATTAGGGCTTAAAATTAGGAAAAAATATTTAATTTCTAAAAAATTTATAGGTTTGCTATTTTGATTTAATTAATGAAACCACCTTACAGCTATTTTTTTTTATAAGCTTACCTTTTTCGCCTTGTACCATATTTTTGAAACTCCTCTGCTATACTCTAATAAACAGTATCCATGCACGGATATTACTTGTACTAGTTCCAAATTAGGACCGCGATGTACCCCTATAGCGCAACTTCCGTTTGATCTCCTCCTACTTCCCAGTCGACAGCAAATTTCAGGTGAGACGAGATAAGATAAGAGTATTATTTATTACACACAAGAAGCAAGAACTATTAAAAGGTACAATTAAAAAAATTATTGTATTACAAAAATAGTTTGTTAGATTTTAGAATATTACATATTTCTACCATTCTCTACTGTCGGATAGAATCGGATATATTCGTGTAATAGAAATATCGAACTAATATGACACTTATTTCGAAAGCGGAACTAATATGACACTTAATTTCGAAATCAGGACTCGATCATCAGTACAAAAACCGAAGCCTACTCTAGAGCCCGAGGTATATTCTAAAAGCTAACAGACTGTACTTGGCGCAAATACGAATCATATTTACTTACTTAATAATATACTTACATAAACTGCCATAAGCAACATACGGCGTGATCAGTGCAGGGATGGGTGACCGTTCTATGGCTAACGCTAGTGGCATTTTTCCGAGCGGTTCCGTGCTTCGCAAGGCACGTTAAGCAGTTGGTGCCGGCTGCCCTCGATAGATGGCAGTCGTTAAGCTAAGTCAGAGGCCTTAGGGCGGTTTGAAAACTTCTGAAAGTAAGACCAGCCACTAGTCTTACAAGCCTCCGCCAATCCGGACTTGGCCCCCGTGGTGGAGTATGGCCTATACCTTCCTCAGGGAAGAGAAGCGGCTACGACGCTCTGCTGAACTCAGGGCGTAGATTTAGCTCGGTTTACAGTCTTAAAATTTATTGAGAAAAGACATTCTCAGGTGATTCAGCTACTGTCAAGTCATGGGGTGGACCCTCTTGATGCTCCAAAATTACTAATTTTGTAAATTTTTTTTTTATTTTTTATACATACATATGTTTTTACTGCTGCTCAGACTCGCTAAGGTTTGCTGGAAGAAATCTCTTAAAGAGATAAGCTCGCCTTTATACATGTTGTTTTTTAATTTAATGTTCAATGTAATGTTTCGTGTACAGGATAACTGAAATATATATGCCTCGAATGTCCGCAATTTGATTGTCCATCAAACCTTCAGAACACTTTCATCAAAAAGTAAACTATTTTTGTCACAATCGTCAAAAATGCGATCGCGACAGCACGCAAGCATGGTCTACGTTAGTTAGTTAGTCAGACCTCAGATTTCCGCACTTAGCCTCGTAGTTGGGCCATTGTACGTATATGCTATACTTTATAGCAGCCTTACCGTGTGTGTACAGTCTGTTTTTTCATTCAATGCAAAAAAAAATATTGTCACGTTGACATCTCCATACAATTCTTAGGCTGTCAATGTCTGAATGTTGCTAGTACGTAAAAACCAAATAACCCCATTTTACTTCCAAGTTAAATTGTGTATGCTGCGCAGGTGTTTTTTTAGACTTTGCTCTTACGAGTAATTAAATTTTAATGTCTTTGATGTGATAAGTATTTTGGTCACATGAGTCCGTAACCTAAAGCTTTTATAGCGGCAACACCGCGTCATTTTTTTTTTGCATAGATATACAAAACGGACTGTAGTTTATGGATGGTCCTTAACAAAGACGTGTTTCCGTCACCAGCCCGGGTACGCGCACGGACTGGGCTCCCTGCAATTCCCCAACGGCTCCTCGCCGGTTGTCTCCCGGACCACCATCTACTACGGATCTCAGCATCAGGTGGGTCTCGTCACCATCACCATTGCCGTCTGATGTTGGCGGCCACGACCACGACCTCCACACGAAGACACAACACAAAAAAATTAAACACAAGATAACACCAACAAAAATACGTAGCATAAAACCAACAGTTTTTTACAACAGACTTTCAACAGAGCTGTAACATTTACTGAACAAATAAATAAATAAATAAAAATGTTAACATAGAAATCCTTTTTACGGATTACCAAAGGACGCAATTTTGAAATTGGCACAAACTGTTCCGGCAGATGGCCACAAACCTGAACATTACGCGGCGCCGCTGCCGGAGTCGTGCTGCGAAAACAATTTATAAACCAATATTGAGTCTTTCGTCGACGCCTACCGTATAGGTATATGTAGGTACTTTTGACATTGGTGTAAAAACTCCATTAAAATTGTATACATACATTTGTTTATACAGCAACACCATTCGCTGATAAAATGTGCCCGGATAACGGCGACAGGCTTGCCACTTGTCACGTTTGGGACCTAATAAACTCGGCAAAACGTGGGCCCAGTTCTCGAGACTGGTGCCCTCTGCCTACCCCTTCGGGGATAACGGGCGTGAGTTTATATATATATATATATATTTTTTTTTTACATACATTCTTTATTGTACACCAGAACATGTCTAAGTACATCGTAAATGTATGTACATTTCTATAGAAATAAGCACGCCTAATATTGTTCCTATTAAGACTGATTGAAAAGTGCTTCACATTCAACACAAAAAAGATTAAACACAAGATAACACCAACAAAAATACGCAGCGTAAAACTAAACTAGTTTTTCCAAGCCTGATTGTCAACCTAGAAATTCCTTTGACGGATTTCCAAAGGACGCCATTTTGAAATAGACACTGAGTGCTCCTGCAGGCAGCTACGAGCACGTCTTAGCCGTTATTGAGAAAGCTCGAATACAAAAAAAACATCAATAGGCTAAATAGGCTATTTGACAGTGTGAAAAAAACAGTACTATTTATACGTATTGTATTTGTATAAATTATGTGTCTTAAAACCGCTTAAACCCTTCCCGTCCTGACCTTGAAAATAACAGTAGAAAACCATTGTTATTTTCCTGTTTTGGCGGCTTATTTCAAAAGTAAATTTTCGTTTGCCTTTTTTATAAGAAAGAATTTAAAATCACCACTTTCTGTGGACTCCATGAACACCAACAAACAATATGAGATGGCTTTCAGTAATCGGTCAAATAGCCTATTAAAAATACGAGCGTAAAACTAGACAGTTTTTCTAAGCCCGATTATCAACCTAGACATCCCTTTTAACCTCCCATCCCATCCATCCCTTTTGGGGATAACGGGCGTGAGTTTATTTATTTATTTTACATCCCTTTTACGGATCACCAGACGGCCTCGAGCACGAATCCCACGTGCGCGGCGCCGCTGCCGGAGCTGCCGCTGTCTTGCTATCGGCAGCAGTTGCACCTGTCGCGCTGCGAAAACAATTCTAAACCGTCATTGAGAAAGATTAAACACAAAATAACACCAATAAAAAATACGCAGCGTAAAACTAAACTAGTTTTTCCAAGCCTGATTGTCAACCTAGAAATCCCTTTGACGGATTTCCAAAGGACGCCATTTTGAAATAGACACTGAGTGCCCCTGAAGGCAGCTACGAGCACGTCTTAGCCGTTATTGAGAAAGCTCGAATACAAAAAAAACATCAATAGGCTAAATAGGCTATTTGACAGTGTGAAAAAAACAGTACTATTTATACGTATTGTATTTGTATAAATTATGTGTCTTAAAACCGCTTAAACCCTTCCCGTCCTGACCTTGAAAATAACAGTAGAAAACCATTGTTATTTTCCTGTTTTGGCGGCTTATTTCAAAAGTAAATTTTCGTTTGCCTTTTTTATAAGAAAGAATTTAAAATGACCACTTTCTGTGGACTCCATGAACACCAACAAACAATATGAGATGGCTTTCAGTAATCGGTCAAATAGCCTATTAAAAATACGAGCGTAAAACTAGACAGTTTTTCTAAGCCCGATTATCAACCTAGACATCCCTTTTAACCTCCCATCCCATCCATCCCTTTTGGGGATAACGGGCGTGAGTTTATTTATTTATTTTACATCCCTTTTACGGATCACCAGACGGCCTCGAGCACGAATCCCACGTGCGCGGCGCCGCTGCCGGAGCTGCCGCTGTCTTGCTATCGGCAGCAGTTGCACCTGTCGCGCTGCGAAAACAATTCTAAACCGTCATTGAGAAAGATTAAACACAAAATAACACCAATAAAAAATACGCAGCGTAAAACTAAACTAGTTTTTCCAAGCCTGATTGTCAACCTAGAAATCCCTTTGACGGATTTCCAAAGGACGCCATTTTGAAATAGACACTGAGTGCCCCTGAAGGCAGCTACGAGCACGTCTTAGCCGTTATTGACAAAGATCAAACCCGCCGTTTTGAAATTGACACAAACCATCCCGGCAGACGGCTTCGAGCACGAACCCCACGTGCGCGGCGCCGCTGCCAGAGCTGCCGCTGTCTTGCTACCGGCAGCAGTTGCACCTGTCGCGCTGCGACGTGCTGCGAGCGCCCGACGCCACGCTCGGCCTGCGCCTGCGCTGCTTCACACAAGGTTCATCATCATCATCACCAACCCATTATATCCCCACCGAGGGGCACGGGTCTCTTCCCTGAGGAAGGTATAGGCCATACTCCACCACGGGGGCCAAGTCCGGATTGGTGGAGGCTTGTAAGACTAGTGGCTGGTCTTACTGTCAGAAGTTTTCAAGCCGCCCCTAAAGGCCTCTGACTTGGCTTAACGACTGCCATCTATCGACGGCAGCCGGCACCAACTGCTTAACGTACCTTGCGAAGCACGGAATCGCTCGGAAAAAATGCCACTAGCGTTAGTCATAGACGGTGACCCATCCATGGACTGAACGCGCCGTATGTTGCTTAACCTTAGTGATCGTTCAAGATCATTCAGGCAGCCCCGGCTAGGCTTCGGTTTTCGCCGAAAGCACACGAGTGTAATACTACTTACTTCCTGCTCTGTATAAGTGAAATTAAGTGTCATATTAGTTCCGAATTCGAAATTAAGTCAATATTAGTTTCGATATTTCTACTACACGAATATATCCGATTCTATCCGATAGTAGCCGAGGTATATTCTCGAAGCTAACAGACTGTAAACACATCAATAAATCGTCGCCATCGTCCGTACTCCACCATACACCACCACGGCGGCCAAGTCCGGATTGGTGGAGGCTTGGAAGACTTCTGGCTGGTCTTACTGTCAGAAGTTTTCAAGCCGCCCTTAAGGCCCTTGGCTTGGCTTAACGACTGCCATCTGGCGTGCTTTGCGAAGCAAGGAACCGCTCGGAAAAATGCCACTAGCGTTAGTCATAGACCTTTGCATCCACTGAACGCGCCCAATGTTGCTTAACCTTTATGATCGCTTACGATCACTACGAGCGGTTCATGTTAGCTATAGAGAATAAAAACACCACAGATAATAGAAGTCAAATCCATCGATCGCTTAGCGTACACCCGTGTGTACGCTAAGCAGTTGGGGCACAAAAAGTTAGCGTACACACGCTAAGCGTTTGGGGGGTTAACCCGTCACGCGCGCGACCTCTAGACCCTATTGGTGCCTAATTGCAATGCCCTATCGCCCTATGACCTATGCCCCTGAAATGTTAGGGACGGAGTTCCGCATTTTTCAAATTAGAAAAAGTACCACGTAATTATTCAATAAGTGTTATATATATCTAGAATCTGCATAAAATTTCCTATCCAATTATTATATATTTTATTATAATAAAACTTACCTGTTTTCCAAATGACGAGGTGAATTTCCACTGTCCACACCATCCTTTACTACTTTGAACTTTTTTTCATTTTTTTCACTTGCACTTTTCACTAGCACTGAACTAACACTTATAATATGATTTGCATATTATTTTTAACTATTTTAATCTATTTTTTAATATCCCGTCCTTCCTACGTCCTTTAACTTCAAACGACCGTCAATGATCCCGCAGGTACCTCCCGGACCTTAGAACCCGTGCGGGTGTCCGTAACCCGTGTGATCCGCTTCGGAGACAGTTGCCAGGCTGTAGCAAGGGCCCTCGGCGCGCCCTCGCGTCTGTTCTACAAGGCCGAGGATAAAATGCGCATCCACCGGCCCACGGGCAAGCGCCGCGTGCCGCCCGCCTCCGACTATTTCTTCAACTACTTCACCCTTGGATTGGTGAGTGATGTGATAAGTGTATCTTTTTTTTTTTTTTCAAATTTTTAACAAGGCTTTTCTGCCATTGAGCAGTCATGTCAGCCTCATGGTATTTAGCTTAGAGGAGCTATTGCGATGCCTGACCCCGCCATGGCGTCATTAGTCTAAAAGAAGCACGAGCGAAGTCATACATCGCAACAGCTCCCGTAGAAAGTGGATTGGACAATAAAATTTTTAATTCCCCCCGTGTAGGTTTGAATGAAACATTCTTCTTTTTAATTATTATTTTTTTAAAGTCCCCTTTTCTTCCGGGCTTCCAAGCAAGGTTTTGAAATTTTGTTGACATTTTAAAGAAGCATTATTCACAGTTACAAAACAAAAAAAAAATTGGAAAAATTAAAGATTTGTGGCAGCAGGTTTTTTAAATTTTTTGAGTGCAAGTACAAGCCTCAAGCTGTTGACCAGCGTCGCAAGCTGTCGCTGGCTTTGTAACGGTTTGTACGGTAAAACTAGGTGGCCGTCAAAATCTATCTCATTTTCAAGAACAACACAAAAAGCCCCAGGTGACTGCCAGCGTTCTTTTTCCATGAGGCGACCTGTACAGCTATCGTGCGTGATAACTACTTGAAACAATTGGGTATTTGACAGGATGTCAAATGAGTTACTTTTAAAAAGGATTTTTGTATGAAAATACTTGCTTGGGACGTCACATTTCAGAGCACTCTTTTTATGTTTCATCTATTTAAAAATCTCATTTTCAAGAACAACACAAAAAGCCCCAGGTGACTGCCAGCGTTCTTTTTACATGAGGCGACCTGTACAGCTATCGTGCGTCATAACTACTTGAAACAATTGGGTATTTGACAGGATGTCAAATGAGTTACTTTTAAAAAGGATTTTTGTATGAAAATACTTGCTTGGGACGTCACATTTCAGAGCACTCTTTTTATGTTTCATCTATTTAAAAATTGTAATAACTAGTAGATGATTAAAAGAAATACATTTTCCGAATCATTTTGTAATTTTTGTTTTAATCGAGCATCTCAAATAATTTATTGTTGATAGTGTCGAATACCGTATTGACATCATTACAAATCGTAAGAATAAATCTTATTGACATCATTACAAATCGTAAGAATATTAAGCGTAGAATCCAGTTGTTGAAGCTCCAAGAGTTTGCGTGGAACAATTTGTTAAGTTTTTACATTGTAAACTTTTAGTCCGGATCTATGTACCGGTGTCGGACTCTTCCGACAACACCCGTAAGTAGATCCGGACTAAAAGTTTACAATGTGTTGCTTACGAATGTTTTAGTTCAAAAAAGTTTTAACATTGTTTATTGGTTGTTTCTAGGACGTTTTGTTCGATGCGCGCACGCACCAAGTGAAGAAGTTCGTCCTGCATACGAACTACCCCGGCCATTACAATTTCAACATGTACCACCGGTGCGAGTTCCAGCTTCCCGTGCAGCCGGATAAGTGAGTGCATAGTTATTTTTTTGTAATTGGCCTATGATAAATAATATTTGTAACTGTTAATATTAATTAACTACAGTCCGTTTTTTAATTCGATGCACAAAAAAATGACGCGGTGTTACCGCTATAAAAGCTATAGGCTATAAAAACTCGGTAGATTTTTTTTGCCGTGAATAGGAGACTCATTTGACCAAAATCCTTATGACATCAAAGACATTAAAATTGAATTACTCGTAAGAGCAAAGTCTAAAAAAAAACACCTGCGTAGCATACACAATTTAACTTGGAAGTAAAATGGGGTTATTTGGTTTTTACGTACTAGCAACATTCAGACATTGACAGCCTAAGAATTGTATGGAGATGTCAACGTGACAATATATATTTTTTTGCATTGGATGAAAAAACAGACTGTAGTGCTGTGGGTTTTGTAAACAAATAAAATAAAGTAAATTTTTGGGCCAGATCAACTTACTTGGCTTTTGATCCAGCTTTTTTTTTTCTAGTTGATCCGGCAGAAAAATTTACAACGTGTAATTAGGCTATTTGACCGATTTCTGAAAGCCGTCTCATATTGTTTGTTCCTCCTGATAGTTAGAGAACACTTAATTGTACACACACAAATGTTTCTAAACCTGAAAAAAAGTACAGAAAAAATCCTGTTCTGTGCTACAGTCCGCAAACACCGGTTTAAACAATAAAAATATAACTTTTTGAACTAAAACTTTCGTAAGCACTACACAATAGGCTATTTGACAATGTGAAAAAAACAGTATTATACGTAATCGTATAAATTATGTGTCTTAAAACCGCTATAAGGCATTTTAACTAATAAAACAATTATTATTATTGTAAAAACACACAAGATAAAATTTGATAATTATTTACCTGCAGCCATATTGAGTCGGCAAACGTACGTAGTGTAGGACGCCCTCTAACCAGGTGGGATGACGATCTGCGAAGGACTGCAGGCAGATGCTGGATGCGGCAAGCTGAAGACAGGGCGCTATGGCGCTCATTAGGGGAGGGCTATGTCCAGCAGTGGTCTAATATAGCCTGATGATGATGATGATGATGATGATATTGAGTTGAGTCCATAAAACAGAATTGAATTGAATTACCTGCAGCCATTGTAGCGAAAACGGCCTGGATTGGCCGATTCTATGATGACGTCACATGTCGGTAAAAATAGCGTCTATCATTCATTCTTTCTTACGTTCATTGGTTGGTTTTCTGGGATGTGACGTCACAATTCCTGTGCGACGCCATATTCCCCAATATAGCGTTTTGGCTGCTTATTTGAAAAGGAAATTTTCGTTTGCCTTTTTTAGAAGAAATACACGAAAGAATTTAAAATGACCAATTCTGAGGACTCCATTAACACCAACAAACAATATGAGATGGCTTTCAGAATGGCTATGAGATCGGTCAAATTTGACAAATAATTGTCGTACACAGTGCAGTACAAAATAAAATGAGTACGTCGTACAAAATGTGACAGTGTATATGTATTATTGTGTATTTTATCAGTCAGCCGCTTTGTTTTATCAAGAGTTCGCATGGGAACAATCTTTTTTGTTTTTGGTCCAAAAATCGTCTGCAAACTTTGGTAGAACTTTCCGATCTACTTAGTGTCAGCCCTACCGACAGCAGCGAAAAACCCTTCCGAAGCCCACTCACTCTTATGTGTACAATGACCGAGGTGAACTTCACTGCGGCCAATGTAACCGATCTTCCAAAAATAAGCTGGGCTTCGCAAGTCACATCCGAGCCCACCGCCGCAGAAGTCCTACCAATACTCAAGTATTATGTATTATGTATTATGAAAAAAAATAGGAGATATTGCCGGATCACAGTCGATATGATGATGATGTCCTCCTCGTCGTAGTCCGACGACGGCGACCTCAAGTGAATCGGTAGTTTCAGAAAGAACATTAGTCCAAATTTTGTGTGATCGACTTATTGTTTGAGGATAGATCTACAAAATAGATCCCTGTAGAAAGAACATTAGTCCAACAAATATCAATTGAACTACGTGGCACTGAAAATCTCAGTAGACGCAGAAACAACATTAGTCCCACTATGAAATCAGTTTTCTATGTCTACTGAAAAGTAAGCAGATTATGACTAATGTTCTTTCTGAAACTACCGATTCACTTGAGGTCGCCGTCGTCGGACTACGACGAGGAGGACATCATCATCATATCGACTGTGATCCGGCAATATCTCCTAACATCTCCTTTTTTTTCAAAACACTCTTTGACTTCATCTTGCCTTATTTACCAAGCTTTACCGAGCCACACTGTTACATTTTGGCATAATATATGTATATATTTGAAAATTCGAGCGTAATTTCACTTCAATAAACTCCTCCTATCATCGTTGACTGTGGAATCGAAAATGGTTGTTTTTTGTCCGTACCATGAAGTTGTCAAATTAGATATAGGACATATTGCCAGATCACAATCGATATGTGTATTATTGCTCGTAACTGTAAAGTCTGTTCGCTATCATAGTGTCACTTTGATATTTACCGCCTTGGCACGTGACGGCTTTTCACAAAAGAAATTAAAGGAAACCGACGCGGCCGCAAACACGCCAGTGAATTTGGCTCGCAGCTCGTCGACTTCGTATTTTGTGTTGAGTGTTGATCGCTGCGTGTAGAAAAATCTTTTTTATGTGTGATATGTGGAAAAGATTTGTAGATCACGCAACTAAAGAAGAAAATCAGTATTTTCGAATGGATTTGTAACGTGACGATCCTGTGTCGGCTATTCTAAATACCGGTGGAGATCAATCTGAGGGCACTTCTAGTGATGAAGATTAGTGTTTCATTTTGTGCTTCATTATATTGTGTATTTTTGCCGTCGAAATTGTAATTGAAAGAAATGTTTTTTTTACTAAAACCAAGATTGCCTTCGTGTGTACCGACACTATATAAGCGAACGGACTTTACCGTGAACACAAAAATCCTGCGGACCGCTACCACAGAGCGCGTGGTATTATTCCCCCTGCCCTTCTCCCAGGGCTGACCCGAACTCGCTAGTGGAGACGCGGCACTCGCCCGTGCTAGTGTCGGCTTACAGCAAGTGGGAGACGGTGGCCGGCGCGCTGCGGCCCTGCGAGCGGCCCGTCGTGCTCAACCGAGCCTCCTCCACCAACACCACCAACCCCTTCGGCTCAACCTTCTGCTACGGGTACCAGGATATCATCTTCGAGGTCAGTACCTGCCGAGCAAAGAAACAGACAAACAAACAAACGAACGAACGAACGAACGAACGAACGAACGAACGAACGAGCGAGCGAGCGAGCGAGCGAACGAACGAACGAACGAACGAACTAACATTTACTTGTATGTAAACATTGCCTCTGGCCCGACACTAGGATACCCTGTGCCGTGGGAACCAGAAACAACGACGTCACAAACATGTAACCATCCAAGACCTGAAAGAAAGAATTAACTTATACAAAACATAATTTGCTAACCAAGGAACAGTCCGACCATCCTACGAAATAAAAAACCGGACAAGAGCTAGTCAATCAAAATTTTTTTTCCGAGAATTTAGATCCCGTCTTGTCGGCATAATAAATATGTATATTTTTTGCCCAGTATCTGCTCCTACTAAGCACTAAGGGTGATGAAGGGGGTTGACGAAGTGTGATATTATGTGACACGGGCATTGTATTGTGGGAGAGGTCCTAAATTTTGTGACGTCACATTTCGAAATCTATTATAATCTAAGTGTTAAAACACGAACTCAGGGCCCTTAGTGCGAGTTTTTTCATTCACTTTCGATAGCGAGAGCGTTTGCAATTTGTACAGGAGTGACAAAGAGGCAACTAGCTGGCGCGCTTTGTCACTCCTATAGAATATGAGTTTACGTTAACGCGATCGAGTAGTTAAAAAAACTCTCACTAAGGGCCCAGAGTGCGTATACTGAGTTTTGTCATTCACTTTCGATAGCGAGAGCGTTTGCGATTTGCATAGGAGTGACAAAGCGCGCCATCTAGTTGTCTCTTTGTCACTCCTATGTAAATCGCAAACGCTTTCACTATCGAGAGTGAATGAAAAAACTCAGTATACGCACTCTGAACTATTAACGAAAAACTCTAAAACATTTGCAACTCTATCGGAAATAAAACTAATTTCGGAACTGAGCTGTTTTAATTCAATCATTTCTAAATGAATAATTGCAATATATTATATACACATTAGGGAGGGGGAAATCTCACAAATGTGACCAGCTGTGACAAGAACGGTGGAGGAGTCGAAAAATCATGAAATTCGTGTGACGTAATTTATGGATGGCCTCTAAGTCCTGGACATACAGACGGATGGACGGATGGACATAACGAGACAATTCTTTGTTGATTACGGAACCCTCACCTAACACCGGCCTACAGTCTGTTTTTTCATTCAATGCAAAAAAAATATTGTCACGTTGACATCTCCATACAATTCTTAGGCCCGGTTTCATCAAACTCTGTTTGTTAGTGGTAAACGCGGCATTTATAAATCAGCCGTCAAAACTAACAAGGATGTTAAAGCAATGTTAAAATGTTCATGTCCTATGAGCTAAATTTAACAGACCATTAGTAAATCAAGCATTACGTGAATGAAACGCAAACCAGTCATTCAAATTCCTGTCAAACGTCAAACATTTGCGTCTGTGGAAGTCCTAGACGATACTTAAGTTGTGTATTATTGTTGCCGTAATATAATACAGTGTGATAAAACTGGTACCCACGATACGGGGTCTCCTAGTGTGGGTGCCGCCGGAAAATGTATTTACTTTTAAGTTATGAGCAATAAACGATTTTTTTACTTTTTTTACTTTACTTTACTTGTGGTTCAACGCTTTTGAGGTTGTGGAAAGATTGCTCTGGTTTGTTTTGTTGTGATTTTGTTAAATTCGTGCGTTTTCTAAATTAAATTACAAGGGATGTCTAAAAAAACACGATAACGCAATTTTTCTGCTAACGAATAGGATATCCTCACCCATTTAGTGTCAAAGAACAAAGATGTAGTGGAAAATAAAAAAAACAGACGCCGTTACGACTTCTATGAAACACGAAGGATGGCTGCAGAAGTCCAGGGCCTAGATTCTGTTAATGCATTGTAGTACAATGACAACTGGATGAACGTGGCGATTTAGTTTCATTGCCTCTTCAAGTCTACGCGCAAACTCAAATCAAGCAATGTAGGCGTCAATCGTATGGAAAAAGAAGTCGCGTGACCCGACCGTGGATCTGTCATCGAACTATAATGCACCAACAGAATTGAGGCCCAGGTCGTTGTATTCGTCAAAGTAGTCACGCTGTGTTTTGAAAATCTTAGGACGGCGTATAACGTGCTCCAAATTATCCAAATTTTCTAAAACATCTTCATTTTCAAAAATAATATTGTAGGCAGCGTCCATTTTGACAGTTTTGACGGAACTAAATCGACTGTTAATGTTTTAACGGACCTCCAATGCCAGGATTAGATTTGATGCTTTGTTAAAGAAGTTAACGGTCCATTAGAGCGTGGTGGGACACTCGACAGCATTTAACAGTCCGTCAGAAGATGTAACAGACTGTTAGACCATTAACAGAGTTTGGAGAAACTGGGCCTTAGGCTGTCAATGTCTGAATGTTGCTAGTACGTAAAAACCAAATAACCCCATTTTACTTCCAAGTTAAATTGTGTATGCTACGCAGGTGTTTTTTTTTTAGACTTTGCTCTTACGAGTAATTCAATTTTAATGTCTTTGATGTGATAAGATTTTGGTCACATGAGTCTTCTATTCACGGTAAAAAAAATCTACCGAGTTAACGGTACTTTATTGTTAACGGTAACTTTTATAGCGGTAACACCGCGTCATTTTTTTTTTGCATGAATTAAAAAACGGACTATAGGAGTCGGGCCACGTAATTAAATCACTCGGTGATTTGTACGGTGATGTCGAATGATTCAACGCTTTGTTCCAGGTGATGTCAAATAACTACATAGCGTCGATAACGCTGTACCAAGCCGAGGGGCCACGGCGCAACGCCGTCGCGTGACACACCCAGGTGAGTGCCTCTGTCTAATATATCCCAAACTCGCTGAGATACTGACCAATGACTTGAGCGACCAATGTCACGGCTGAGTACGTCTGTACTGTACCCAGGAAAATATTCTCCGTACTCACCCGTACGCTGGGAAATGTTGAGGTTGGTGAAATGAGCGACCAATGTCACGACTGAGTAAGTCTGTACGCAGGAAAATATTCTCTGTACTCACCCTTGCGCAGGAAAATGTTCAGGTTGGTGAAATGAGCGACCAATGTCACGACTGAGTATGTCTGTACTCAGGAAAATATTCTCTGTACTCACCCTTGCGCAGGAAAATGTTGAAGTTGGTGAAATGGGGCTTATTTCACCGACATGTGGGTGTGACACCCGGTGCGTGACACGCCCAGGTTAGTGCCCACTATACACTGCCCTTTGAATCGCTCGTAGCCTGGGCTGCCTGAGTGATCTTAAACGATCACTAAGGTTAAGCAACATACGGCGCGTTCAGTCCATGGATGGGTCACCGTCTATGACTAACGCTAGTGGCATTTTTCCGAGCGATTCCGTGCTTCGCAAGGCACGTTAAGCAGTTGGTGCCGGCTGCCGTCGATAGATGGCAGTCGTTAAGCCAAGTCGGAGGCCCTAGGGCGGCTTGAAAACTTCTGACAGTAAGACCAGCCACTAGTCTTACAAGCCTCCACCAATCCGGACTTGGCACCCGTGGTGGAGTATGGCCTATACCTTCCTCAGGGAAGAGACCCGTGCCCCTCGGTGGGGACATAATGGGTTGATTATGATACACTGCCCTTTGTGAAATATATCCCGAACTCCCTGACGATAGTGACCAATGATTTGAGCAACCAATGTCACGAATAAGTACGGTTGTACCCAGGAAAATGTTCTCCGTACGCTCCCGTAAATGTTCAGGTTGGTGAAATTGGGTGTATTTCACCCCATTTCACAGACATGTGACTTCCAGGTTGGTGCCCGCTGTACGCTGCATTCTGTGGAATATTCCCCAAACTCGCTGACAATAGTGACCAATGACTCGAACGACCAATATCGCCACTACACTTGAGCCATTACAAACGTGCGAACCGAGTCATAAAAGTGCGAGCGAGAGTTCCGATATCCCTGATATGCCTTTATATGTGTGAGAGAGAGGTCTGATACAAATGTTTATGATTCAGTTCGCAAGTTTGTAATGGCTCAAGTATAAGTATGTCTGTACTTAGCAAAATGTTTTCTGTACCCTCGCTTCGATTAAATGGAGTGCGTTTCAAGGAAATTAAATGATTTCGTCCCATTTCACGTCACGAACTTTAATAGGGAATGGATGAAAATATCAGAAGTGCTTGATATTTTTTTTTGTGATAGGAATAACCTTCCTCAACGCGAGAAAAAAGTTTCAATTTTTTTGGCTTCGTAGTTAATTTTTAAATAATCTTAATATTTTTCCATTCGTAGTTCTGGACTCAGTACGGCTTAACAGACATATTCCTTGGTCCGCTACGTATTAAAAAAAATAATCTGTGGTGACATTGACAGCTTTTCAAGGTGGTTTTTTTTTTCATACGTAGCGGCTAAGGAATATGTCTGATATGCCGTACTAAGCCCAGAACGACGAATGGAAAAATATTAAGTATATTTAAAAATTAACTACGGGGCCAAAAAAATTTAAACTTTTTTCCCGCGCTAAGGAAGGTTATTCCTATCACCAAAAAAAATATCAAGCACTTCTGATATTTTAATCCATTCCCTATTCTACCAAAAAGATAAATTGTTGATTCTTAACCGCTGCAGGCTTCTCAATTGAAAATTTCACTAATTAAATCTCATTCTTTGCTTTTAGAAATCTTGAGAGGTAAAACTTGAGTATTAACATAATATTATCAATTCAGGATCCTGCGGTCTCCACGCTGCCGCCGAAAGTAACATCTAAGTCTCACATTGCAGGGTGCTTCAAATCAGGCCAAATACACATCCTGAAGGGTTGACAGCTTTTCCGTAATTTAACAATTAAGAAAACAAATCCTCCATCGTTGTGTGGCCACACTGGCACAATTGAAGCAAACCGACCCACGCCACAAAATAAAAAAAAATAAGAACAATAGTTAAATCGCTCCAGAAGTGACCACATATCCCTGAAAAAAAAAACTGAAGGATACAGTATTTAAAAAAAAATGTGATAAAAACTGTGAAAAAAAAACTAAAAAAAATTAATAAGTAAGTGAGTGACAGATCTCAAGATGGTGTGTACCTTTTTATGTAATAAAATAATATTATGTATTTTTAATTTCAAGACACAAGGGCTCTTTAGCGAAATAGTGTAATGTTTCAAATTTAATTCTAAGTTGTAACGTTTTAAAAGCAATCGAAGGACAGTTTTTAGAGACAGAATAATTTTATTGTAAAATAGTCAATTTGTGTTTCACTATCTCAAAGTAACGAAACGCGTTTGCTGCTAGAGTAAGCAATATCAAAATGTTGTAAGTATAGGTATTTTCTATATAAAAAAAAAACAATTATGACGAAATTGTGAAATCAAGAATCAATGTATTTTTTCTATAATGTTCGTGTGGTTTGATGGATAAAAAATGAATGCAGAAAAAACCTTTTAAAAATAATTTGCACCACTTCAAATGCCATGAATGAATCTTTTAATAAATATTATCAATTTATCGTCATTCATAAATTAATCATAATATTTTTAAAATATAAAAATATTTAAAGTGCCTCACGATATTTCTTTAAGTTCTTAATCCTACTTTAGTTATCAGACGTGTGATATACAAAATGGTAATATTATTGGTTCGTCACCATATGTATTTTATAATTTATTGACACACATCCACATTACAATGGTGTATTTTAAGTAGTTTATAATTGTAAAATATGTGACCGACACTGTAAACTGCAATATTCCATAGCGGTTTCACATTATATTGTATAGTCAGCAGAGAAATTGGCCCTCGCCTAACAGTTTAAGACTAAATAAAGTTTTTTTTTCTGCTGTCGGTAAAGGCCAAAATAGTTCTATAGAAGTCGCGTTTCTGGTTGTGATGTACAAAATAAAATATTGTCTACTGGCTACCCAAAATTAGGCAGTGTCAAAATCATATTATTATCATCATGTCATAATGAACATTGAAATGGCAGTCTGGCAGTCTGGCTCCATTTCTTGGGTACAATTGCTCAAGTCCTCCGCTGTAAGAGGTTGTCTGAATTAGCCTCTTCCAAACTGTAAAATACACACATAATTTTGACACTTTGGAGCTGTCTAAATGCTTAACCAGATACAGTGGAAAGTTACGTAATATAAGGGCAGGTCCGCCTGGTTTTTTAAGCAACTTAACGAAAACCTTCCTCAGGGAAGAGACCTGTGCCCCTCGGTGGGGATATAATGGGTTGATGATGATAGCGAAAATGTCTTAGCGAAACAGTCACGTATTTACTTCAGCTATACGTCAACAAGACGTTTTTTCTTCATGTTCTGATGACGTTTTGTACATTTGTGGTCTAATAGAATCATGTGTGGTAACCAAGTATTACCAGAAATATAAAAAAATTACCTAACTGTTTGTTTTTCACTGACACTGGTTTCCAAATATTTTGCTGGTGCACGTAATAACTCAATAAATCTAACAGATTGACAAATAATTTCTTAAGTAATGTGGCAAGTTATTTATTAATGTCCTAACATAAGGTAAAAGACGGAGAATAAATCAAGATTTTTAATCTTCTCCAATCGGACAACAAAATTCGTTTTGTCATTACTCCAGCCAGTATAAAAATAATCATAAACGAACATTGTAATTACCTAAAATAGAAATAGAATATCGTTGATGATGTCGTTGTGTAGTGCATACGAAAGTGTTATTTTTAAAATAGAATAGTTTTTATCAACCGACTGCAAAAAGGAGAAGGTGGTCAATTCGACTGTATTTTTTTTACTCTTAATGAGACTCTTCTGAAAAATCGTTCAGTAGACCTTAATCCCTTAGGCCTAGAACTTTTTTTTTTCACAGCTAAATTAGTTGTTCACAGATTAATATTTGAAATTTGTCACAGTTTCAGAGAATAAAATATAGTCATACAACTGTGGTGTGTTTCATCTTCTAAGTTCGATTCAAAGTGCCGTTGCAGACCTATCCGCCCGTGGGGTCTATGGGGTCTGACGGAAAGAGCCGTAGTTTACATTGGACCCGCCGGCGGGTCCTCGAGGCTTGAGGGATTCATTTAATTTTGACACTGTTTTGTTTTGACGCTATGGACACTCGCGACAATATTTAACCGAAACTGGCGATGTTTGTAACGAGAGAAATGTGTGAGTCTAAATTTCCTATCTTTATAGATAATTTGAGTAAAGTGGAGATAGTTTTATCAAAATATTAGACTGGATATACCATCGTGTTCATGGAGCGGTTAAGCTTAACGTGGTTGAAAATAACGCATAGGTTTGGTGATCTGCGTGTCTATATACTACTCTTAGGCCGACTTATACCACCGACTAAAACTAAAAACCGTTAAATAAAATAGAATTTTGACAGATAGTGTATGGCGGAACTGTCAAAATTCTGTGTAATTTAAATGTATTTAAGTCGGTGGTGCAAGTCGGTCTTAAACGCGTACATCACCAAAAAGAACTAGACTGCGTACTATACTTATCTCTTTCAAATACATGGCATTATTTAAGTGTATCCTGAGATGAATGATTAGCTGTAAAAAATATGCGATTGTTTGGATTCGTCGCAGAACGTCCCATTCCCACAACGTTGTGTACGGAGTTTCCTTCATTTATTTGCTTTTTTTATTGTTGGTCAATCCGCCAGAATGAAGCGGCTAACTACGGTTACCCTAATTTGTGAAAAAAAATAATTAGGGATTGCTTTTCGTGCAGTGATCTTTGATATTTGTTATTATTTTTATACCAATGTTTGATTTACGATAATAGTACAATGTTAAATGTTTTTTAATTATTATTACAATTCTAGAGAAAAACCTTTATAGCATCTGATTGACAGCCAGGCAGACTTTATATTTTTACTTTTTTGTATATTCATTTCGTCCCGTTGACATTAATCGAGTACAAACTTTAAAAAAGAAGCAAAATTATATCAAATCAAATATTTTTATTCATAATAAAAACAAAATGTTTCCTTTATGACCGCGAAAGTGGTTAGTTTCAAAATGAATAGGTTATGTGGAGGAGAAGCTAACAAAGAAAATTCACATTTTTTTTTTTTAAATAGTTTTAGAATAAAATATAATATTCTTTATTGTACCCATAAATCACATTAATTACGTTTCAGGTTAATTAAACTTTTAAACTTAAAAAATATTACTCATTAATCTACTAGCGAGAAAAGTGCCGTACGCGAAACGTCCCAAATAAGCATGATTACCTAAGGCAATAATTATGATGTGAACACGATGTGAAATACTTATTCATATCAGTTCAGTTCCGTGTATAACATAGTGTAGAGATGTACAAGGTTGCAGAATATTCTAAAATATTTATAATTATAGAATGCACTAATGTATCGAAATAATACATAGGTATACCCAAAACCAGAGCCTTAATTGTCATTATTTTGTCAATATTTGTATGTCATCATATTGCCTTTACTCTCTCATACGGGACGTTTTGAGTACAGATTTTTTTTACGTACGGGACGTTTTGAGTACAGATTTTTATTACGTACGGGACGTTTTGCTAACGGACATTCTGCGACGTATCCGTTTTTTTATATAATTTGTTATTAAATTATTTTATGCACAATTGAAGTCGTGTGCTTGTGGCTGTGGTGCCATAAAAAAAACATAAAAAAATTACAAATAATAAAAAAACGTATTAAATGTAAGTGACGATTAGCTTTCTTGCTATGTGGATAGTTTCGAAAACAATTCTTCTCCCAGCATGACCCTTTGTTAACTTTGCCAAGCCTTTATCTAAACCCTTAATCTCGGTATACATACATGCAAACGACTTTCAGCATAATAAAATAAAGTTTCTCAATTCGACAAGACATTACTACAACGATATCGTATTGTTGCATTATGTACTTTATTTCTGAGTTAAGAACGAAAAAGAACTAAAAAAACTAAATGGTCGTTTTGCTGCTGTATTGCTGGTACATTATAATTTTTTTATGCATAAATACTAGCTGACCCCGCAAACGTTGTTTTGCCAGACAGGGGTAATGAAAATAGATAACAATATGCCATTATACGTATTATTTTTTTTATATTTTTTTTTTTTTTGTGAAAATCACCTAAAATCTCCGGTTTTGCGGCCTCGCCTCGCGAAACCCCCGCCGGACCCGTCAAGTGCAAACGATAGAAGCTAAGTCATATAACTTTATGATTTTTTTAGGTGATTTTTACTAAAAAAATATTTTTTTTAATATTTTTTTTGCTTCAGTATCATGTGAATAACCACCCCTGAATCGGATTTAACTGCACAAATCAATACCCTGTATAATAATATGGGTTTTCACTTATTTCATAAAGTCGTTTGTATACTGTATCGTAGACTGGTCAGGCTTCAAGAGATTCGCGTAGTGATTAAGGCCGGCTCGCACCACCAACTAAAATCCTTTTAACTTTAAATTAAATAATAGATTTTGACAGATAGTGTATGGGGGGAACTGTCAAAATTCTGTTTAACTTAAAATTAAATAGATTTTAGTCGGTGGTGCAAGCGGGCCTTAAAGGTATTTGCTTCAAGGAATATATGGCGAGAATTTTTTGTAAGTAACCCTCAAATATTGAGTTAGTAACCTGTTATATTGCGTCACGTAATTGAAGGGAGATATTGTTAAAATCGTATATTACACGCGTAGTCATGTTGTATTGTATAACAACTATGTTATAAGTCAAGGAAAGTTAGTCCATGTCCATGGTGGGCTCTTCGTGAGTTGACTCATGACATGTTATGCTAGCCGTACTCTTCGAAGCAGGTTTTTTCAGTATAAGGCCTGGTTTACATTTGTGTCATATAGAAGCATAGTCAGCAACATCCACTTTAACTGAAAGCGTACATAAGATATTTTTACTTACAATTATAATGTAGTAGCTTCTAGTTAATATGAGTTTAATACAGTATGTAATGTAAAAGTAATTTACTAAAAATACCTGTATAAAAAAGGCCTGAAAGAAGGCTGATTATTCCTTAAAATAGCTAATACTTTTGGATGTGAAAAAAGTGGATGTTGCTGACTTTGCATCTATAGGACTCATTTGCTTTATTTCCATGCTTTTATAGCATGCTTGATTTTCATCGTAAAAGAATAAAATAGAGACGGCCTAAACGTATGCCGATTTATAGCTTTAAGTACGCACCAAATACTATAAAAGTACTTTATAAAAATCCTAAATACATAGTATACAACCAACCATTGCTGATTTATTATTTGCTTATGTACTTATAAAAGGAGTTGGCGTCTCTATTCTATTTTAGCTCTATGGAAAACATGCTAAAAAGCCCGAAAATAAAGCAAATGTAAACGAGGCCTTAAAGAGGCTTCCACATTGAGCGATTTAGTCGCGTGGCCGCTGGGGATGCGATTCCCGTTAGAAGATTTTGGGCGGCCGCCCGCTTTGTTAACGCGCTGCAATCGTTCGAAAGTAAGGCGAATCTACGCATCTGTACAAGTAATCGTAGGCGTGAGATTCGCGCGATCTTTCGCCATTGAACGATACAATGGTAGACAATTTGACAGACAGTTTTAGTAGGTTCTACTAAAACTTATAAGTTAAAGAAGTAGTAAGTAAAAATGTAACCCAAAACTTTGTCCCCGATTTTCTCAACTTTGAAATTTTCGACTTACTGCTCTTACTGTTAGCGCGGCAGAATGGTTAGATTCGATTTAGCTCCGTTTGCGATCAAATTTACATATCGTCGGTCGGAATCATTAATGGATCATTTCAAAATATTCTGTTTTGAGTAATCGACGTTTAAAGATTTCAAAAATTGTCTATATGTTACAGTAAAATCATTGTTTTCCTACTGGAATTAGTCTTGATAAACTTGACTAGTCGTGATAAAAAAATCATTTGATTTGTACCGTTAGTGATTCGGAAATATCTTCAAAATTGCCGCCATTTGCATACTTAGTGTTCCAATATTCGAAGTGATAGGTGTGGTTCAGTGTGGTAATTCCAGTAGATATCTAAAATGTGTGACAGCTACGCGTAGTCAATTTGCGACAATAGCTCTGCTACCGTAGTCCGGTGAAGGCATCAGCGGCTGCCGCGCGACTTAACTGCCTAGTGTGAAAGCACTCTTAAGAGGTGTAACGCACGAGACAATTCTCATATAAATTTAGTTTGAATTCAATTTTGAAATGACATACCGGTTCGCAATGAAACCTTACCAATGCTTAGATAAAACGAAATTAAATATAGGTATGATCATGTTGTCGTAAAGCGAAAAAATTTTACCCTGTGACAAGTTTGATTCTATAAGAGACTTCTGAATCTGTTATTTTTTATTTTAACCACACCTCGATCAGTATCCTTTTAGCCTTTTGATACAGTTTCATTAGATCCGGTACGTATTTTTTATTGGAATAACTTCAATTGGCTTTAACCTTTTGTATGATTTTTTCTTTATAAATCCCGCTATGCGACCACGGTAACTGTTTTTTTTTATGACCTGTTTAAAAGAGTTAGAAATAATGGCATTACTTACCTAACTACATAAGTTTAGCTACAATGATGTCCAGTAAAGCCTTACACGTTTTACTTGGGGTATATGTACGAACGCCAACAATATGTCGTATCATTATAGGCTAATAATCCTAATTATAAAAACGTGATTTGATAAAATACTCCTCAGTCAGTTTGAATAGTGTTTGGTAAAGTAAAACAGTCAAGTCGACCTGACTAATACTCTTACGACGGAGTTGGAACCTGTTTAAAGTCTTATTATCTTAAAACCCATCTTTACCAGCGCTTTTAACAGCATTGACACACCACGTTTTTTTCCGGCGCCAGCGACGCGCGGCTAGCTATCGCGCTTCGCCGGCGCGTCTAAAGTGAGAAAAGCAGATTACTTACATACGATGACATCGCATTTGCAGCGCGTTACAGTTGCGTGCAACGCGCGTCGACGGCGCCGGAAAAAACGTGGTGTGTAAGAGCCTTTAGTGAATCGACACAGACTTTACCACAGACACAGGAATAATGTTTTAGATGAATTGCGTTTTTATAAATAACACCGTATATTTTTAAGTAGACACAATTATCTCGAAGCATAATAATAACGAATAAATGATTTAAGTAGTACCCATCAAATATTTTAATGACATGGCACTAATTTAGTGACCAGTATATTTCTTTATGCGCAAAAATGTTTGATGAAAAAATTGTTCTTAAAGAATATTATAGTCATAAATCAACGTGCATTCGGAAATCAACATTGAAAAGTAAATTTTATACGTAACACTCTGAGCAATATAGTTTTTTGAGCTAGGTATGTTTTTTAATTAATCGTGTATTGTCAGCCATACATTGTTGAAAATGTTGTTCTGTTTTAATGTAGATAAAAATTGAGCTTACAGTTTAAACAAGAAAGCTAATGTTCATACTTAATGTAATAGGATTATGCAAAATTTGTGCCTACAAAAAAGTTGTTATATGTACTTAGTGTATTTGGTTTACAGTCGCCCTTTTAGTTTCCCGAACAATGCGGTTTTTATTGTAAACTTTATCATTATCACTTATTTCAAAATCAGTCATAAAACATACAATAAGTACGTACATCTTTAAGAAATTAAAAATAAAAGCATGAAAGTGGCTTTGGTGTGTTTTATTTACCTCAACCCTTACTCAGGCAGTAGAATTTTTTTATGAAAAATTATAAAAAATTCATTGGTTTTGGAATTTATTTCAAAGTGGGACTTATCTATTGATCTCATTAAGGGTTAAAAAAGATTCCATCAAAAATCTTTGAAAATTAAATAAAAACCGACGACGTCAGACCACTAAAACGCAGAAATATTATTAATTACTAGGTAGGTTATATTAAATGTGGAAATCGTAGAAGTATAATATTCTGGTTTCTGCCCAATGTGTTGTTCTGGAACTTTGCACAGACCAAAATATATAGGTACTGCAGGGCTGGGACCGCTTCGACAATCGACCGAACCTTTATCAAGCTGGGTTGATACGGATTCCTTACTTTTATTTACTTTCCATACAATTTTATTTAGCAGAAATTCATTAGCACGTAGCAAAAACACGTCAAAAGTTTTTTATTATTTTTATTAAAGTCATTAAAACAGCAATGGTTGTCATATTTATTAGTTGTTACAAGTTCTTTTTCTTAAATTTGTCTTAATAAAGCAAAATAATATTTTTTTAAATGATTTTAGACATTCGTGAATTATCACCTTTTTACCTTTAACAGTCACGTACCTACGGCGCAAAATTCCCTCATAAGTGCTACTTTTTCTTTATTATTTCGAAAGTCTAAATACGAGTAGTCGAATGTCTTGCAAAGTTTATAAGATTAGTTTGGAGCTCTAGTACCAGGCATAAGTATTTTTAATTTCATTTTGAAATTTTTTTGGTCTCCGGACTATAACCAGTGATTTTCAAAGTTTGGGCCCAAAATGTACTTTATTATTGTTCGGATGTACAGGTTTTCTTTATTGGATATGAAAATAGGCTTAATACTGATTATAATTATTATTACAGAAAAAATAAAAGCCAAAAAGCATTTTTGTTTTTTTTTTACGATTTCTTGGAAAATCTCTAAATTTAAAAAGTCATATCTCGCAAACTATCAATAATCGCTGAACATACATGGGGGTGTTTTGGATAGGTCTCGGTACGGACTACCCAAAAAAAAATAACGTCACCCAATAGGGAATGGATGAAAATATCAGAAGTACTTGATATTTTTTTTGGTGATAGGAATAACCTTCCTTAACGCGGGAAAAAAGTTTCAATTTTTTTGGCCCCGTAGTTAATTTTTAAATATCTATATATATAAAAATGAATCCCTTTTTTTTTAGTTCGTTCCGCAAGGGACCGACCATGCTGCCACGTCTTTGGTTTCTGTTCTTCATTATGAGTTTCTGGGAGGTTAAAGTCTTCAGAAATATATTTTTCATTCTTAACGTCTTCAGTTTTAATTATATAATATGTCCAATCCAATTTTAGTGGACAAAGTTTGCTTCAAATCCTTTTTTTTTATGTCCGTCCCGTAATAAGGTCGTAGACCATGCTGCCACGTCTTTGGTTTCTGTTCTTCATTATGAGTAGTGGCCTTCAGGTCTAGTTCGTCGAGTAATTTTTTATTCTGCAGAAACACATTTGCGTTGTTTGACAAATCGAACGTAATGCCAATCTTGAATTTCTTTACTGACTTCAAATGTAGAATGCCAGTGACGCAGAATTTGCGTATAGCATAAGAGAGAGCTAGCCTGTCTTTGTCGGAAAACGGTTTTTTATTTTGGTGTGACACGAACACTATGTATTCTGATTTTTTACTGTTTTCAGGATACTTCCTAGAGTACCCTGGAACCTTAAAAACACTGCACTTCCTGGAGGAGTCATCATCCGAGTCCGAGGTATCCATAGCTGGTGATGATCGCTCGTCAGGGGGATCAGTTTTTTTCCGCTTCTTTCCCGCCCCCATATTCTAATTACAATATGTACAAACTTGTCTACCAACTATATGTACAATTCACTTTGTATTTACAGAGGAATATAAAAATTATCAATTTATTGAAAATTGTTTAAATTTCGCCACCTTTACTCATCCAAGGTTCCCGCGCTCCGCCAAAATGAATCCCTATTTCCCTTGGTCACGGCATCCGATTTCGCTAATTCTTTTTTTGTTCTGTTCGTTATTATCAGGAGAAGGTTCTTATGAAAGAAAAAATTAAGGAAATTGCGCGGAAAATTAGAAAATTTAAAATTACTTAACCACCATATAAAATTATTAAACTTTTTTAATGTAACCTTAAGACATTTGACATAGAATTGACTGAATGCGTGCTGCAAATATAGTCAAAGAAGATGAAAAAAAAGACGTTTAAAACGGATTCTTCTGTCAATCTTATTTTATTGGTAAACAATATAATAAAATCAAAAATCTGCTCATTTATGGCGTCTAAGGCGAAACAAAGTTCGCGGGGTCAGCTATACTTAATATTTTTCCATTCGTCGTTCTGGGCTTAGTACGGCATATCAGACATATCCCTTAGTCCGCTACGTATGAAAAAAAAATCCACCTTGAAAAGCTGTCAATGTCATTGTCACCACATATGTATATTTTGTTTTTTAATACGTAGCGGACCAAGGAATATGTCTGATATGCCGTACTGAGCCCAGAACTACGAATGGTAAAATATTAAGATTATTTAAAAATTAACTACGATAGCGGGATAACGGGCGTGAGTTTATTTATTATTTATTTTATTTTTAACTACGAAGCCAAAAAAATTGAAACTTTTTTCTCGCGTTAGGTAAGGAAGGTTATTCCTATCACCAAAAAAAATATCAAGCACTTCTGATATTTTCATCCATTCCTTATTGGTCACCCTGTATAAGGCCTGAACCTTGGTTTTGGCACAGAATACATAATAGTGGTTTTGGTGCGCATCCACAAGGGATTCTAAGAGAATCTTGTTGCTTCTTTTTACACCCCTAAAGTGTGACGTCACAAGTTAGGGCTGTGGGCATGCCTGTGCCCATAAAGCGTTGGATCCGCGCTTGTACTTCTTCGTTGCATAACCACCAGACTACTTAATACGAGGAGGGTCGGCTGTCGGCGGTTAAGTGGGGTCAAATTGTGTCTAAAGGGTACTTAATTGGTGTCGTGTTATCAATTTATTAGGTAACCTGTAAGGTTGAGGTAGATCACCAACCTAAAACCGTTGAAAAGGTTAAAAAAGTACAAAAGGTACAAAGGATGTTGCTGGCTCTATGCCTTAGTAAGTAGGTACCTATAACATAACATAACATTTACATACAGGCACATACATTGCTTCTGGCTCCACACTAGGATACCCTGTGTCGTGAGAACCAGAAACAGCGACGTCACAAACATGTAAACATCCAAGACCTGGAGTTTTTTTTTCTCCCCAGCAGGGGATCGAACCCGGGACCGCTCACATGGTAAGCAGATGCGCTAACCACTACGCCGCAGAGGTCGTATATAAGATAAAAATACACGCTGAACTTTGGCTGGTTTTAAGGGCCGCGGTTACCTACCTGTATAATTAGTTTTGTAACAAACTACCACGCAGTTAGGCGAATTATTTATTAAATTTAAATGTCTGCAATAGAAACGTAATCAAAAAATAAAAAGTTCAAATGCTATCTAAGTAGGTACCTAGGTGTGTAGTATCGTATACCCTACTCTTTACATGTCTGATACAAAGACAAAATCATGTCCAGCTCGCTTTATACAAATTATGCAAATTTTCTTAGAAAATATGTGGTAGGTACGTAAACACGGCCACAGTACCTACAAGTAAATTGTATTAATTATTTATTGAGAATGTTCCATCTATATATTGTAACTTTACCTACAATAGCGCAGTGAAACACGATTTAGTACAACAAAAGTGATTCTATAAAGGACTGTTATGCGTCGATTGGTCGTTTGTCCGGAAATTGTAATAATAACACGTGTATAGTTAACTCGTGATAACACTCTTTATTATTTAACTAGCTGTACCCCGCGGTGTCAACCGAGGTTTATTTGGGAAAATAAATTGTGTATTAACAGTATAAAAATTTTTTTGGCAGGAAGACGCTGGATGCAATCCGCTTCTAACCGGTCTTTTTGGAAATCCATGGAGGAGGCCTATGTCCAGCAGTGGACTTCTTGTGGCTGAATGACGATGATGATGATGATGATGATTTTTTTTTAAAGTTATGTACACCGTTCCCCATACATTATCCGTGAATTCATTTTCATCGATTTTCCCATGGGAATAAGATATCTTCTCTCAGTAAAAAGTAGTCTGTGTGTTAATCCAGGGTGTCAGCTAACTCCGTACCAAATTTTATTAAAATCGCTCCAGCCATTCAGACATGAAGAAGTAACAAAAACACACTCACAAACTTTCGCCTTTATATATATTAGTGTGAAGTGTGAGGCTTGTAAGGCCCTTTCTCCACTGCTCCGGTCCGGCGTCGGAACCGGAATTAGTCATGAGAAAAATATCGGATGCCGGATTATGCTTCTCCACTTCATCCGACTATATTCGGCAATGGACGCAGTGCTTTATTAAAATTCCTCTGTTTTTCTATTCGAGGCAGGGGACGTTTTTGACGCAGTGCTTTATTAAAATTCCTCGGTTTTTCTATTCGATTTTAATTCCACACATTCTATTAACGTAAATAAAATAGTATGGGAACATTTTTGGGTTGTATGCGCGGTGCGAAAACGTGTATTGTTTTTGTACGTCGATCACTTCGGCCCGGTAAAATACCGTTCCGATCTAGCAAATTATCGGACGTTTAAAAACCGGATGCCGGAGTATTGGAGACGCTTATTAGTATTCTTGTGTGTTTCTAAATCGGATCGGTAATTAAAGTTTGCCGGACCGGAGCTCTTGGACTTGGCTCAACGACTGCCATCTATCGACGACAGCCGGCACCAACAGTAACTGCTTAACGTACCTTGCGAAGATCGTATAAGATCACTCATGGCGGCGAGCGATTCATGAGCCAGTTAAGGTGTCCAAATAATCTAAATTACTGCACCAAAATCCTTAAACGTGTTTGGTTGCTAATTTTATTTAAATGTGACGTGTTTTTATATTTTTATATTATATTTTTATATTTATATATTACCATAACTTACAGCTATCATTACAGGAGATCCTATTGCGGTAGCTGAGTAATTTATATAATAGTTCGTAGACACATTGATTTCCAATAGAAAATTAAATTGAATCATAATCAAATAAATTAAACATGCGAAGCAAAATTATAAATAGATAAGAATACATTAAATTCCAATAAAAATTAAATTAAATCATGATCAGTAAAATGTCAATAAAAATTAAAATAGAACATTCGATAGGTACCATAATTAAAACGATATAAAGGGATGTCAATAAAAACACTTCACAGTGGATAAAATAGATGGAATCACTAAGCAAGATAACTAATTAATATAAATAATAGCTCGCAGCCACATTGATTACCAATAGAAAATGAAATTAAATCAAATCAAATACATCAAACATGAGAAGCAAAATTAAAAAATAGATAAAAATAAATTCAATTCAATAAAATTTAAATTAAATCATAATGTCAATAAAAATTAATATAAAACATTTAATACAATTACTAATTAAAAACAATTATAGTTTGACATCTGACCTAAATTACATGTATGTACAGTCGACAGCACGTCAATCTTCCCATTTTAGTTGCAAAGTCGCCCGTAATGCAACGAAGCAGAGTGCATGGGTGTATACTATGATGTGCTGTCGACTGTACATTGAGCCGCTAAACATAATAACAATCGTGGTGCGAACCACCCCGCAGAATCACACACTAATATTATAAAGGCGAAAGTTTGTGAATGTGTGAGTGTATGTTTGTTACTTCTTCACGTCTATACGGCTGAAGCCATTTTAATAAAATTTGGTATGGAGTTGGGCGGAAATTTGGGCGGACACCTTGGATTAACACAGTCTAAGTTTTACTGCGGGAAAAAGTCTTATTCCCATTGGAAAAACCCTAAAAATGTGAATAGTTATTATTTTTACAGTTAATACACAATTTATTTTCCCTAATAAAAGGCGGGTAACACCGCGGGGCACAGCCAGTCTTAGAATAAATATTAAAAACAAATTACAAATAACGTTAGAAACAACTTAAAACCAGTATGACAAGTATGACAACTATTGGAATTTTATTAAACTATTAGTAACTTTTTTTTCTTAATAACTCACTTGTAAAGTACCTAAGTTGCTTAGTTGAGAGGGTCGTCGAGAAATTCTTTTACATTGTATACAGGGTGTCCCAAAACTCGACGTCAACCCGGAGCCGGGTGAAAAGGCAAGTCAAGCTGGTTGTCAGAAAAATATAAAAAAAAATCTAAGTTGTATGATTTCAAAATTATAGGCATTTTTTAAAAAATCTCAATATTACACGCCCTGTGACAGTCTTTTTACTCCTGTTGCCACAAATCTTTACTTTTTCCAATTATTTTTTTTGCTGTGTAACCCTGAATAATGCTTCTCTAAACTGTAATCAAAATTTTGAAACCAGCTGCTCTAGCTTGCATAAAAAATAGGACTTATTTCCTAGAAAAACTTTCAAAATAAAAAATTGCCTAGTTTTAACTGACTGTATTGAAAAAAAATCATACAACTTAGATTTTTTTTTATATTTTTCTGACAACCAGCTTGACTTGCCTTTTCACCCGGCTCCGGGTTGACGTCGAGTTTTGGGACACCCGGTATACGTATTATTATTGTCTAATAAGTGGCAGGTTTGAAAGGTTTGATGAAGCTAAAGAGCGAAACCAACCAGCCCTTATAGTACGTAACTTTCCACACTATCGGGTTAAGCATTTTAGACAACTCAAAAGAATCAAACTAAATATGTACCTACATGACAGTTCGGAGTAGGAGTATGAGATACCTACTGGGAAAAAAGTCCCAGAATGTCACAGTGTACCTACCTAGCATAAGATGGTGTGACATACCGGGAACAAAGGGGCTAAATCAGACAACTTCATACAGTGGAGTCTTGCGTAATTGCACCCCTGGTCGGACTCTTCCGACAAGATTCAAGTAGGTAAGTGTATCCGTAAAATAATCTATTTTGATTATGTTTGTAATTAATTTTTTTTAATGTCTATGTAAATAATGTATGTAAATGTTATGTTAAGTGTTTGCAGAATACAATAAACATCGATAATATTGTGTAGTGTGGCGAGGGTGGCTGGGCACCATACACTACTGTGTGGAGCCCTGCTGCCGTAGATTTTTTAAAACGGACCTTTTGGTTTCTTTTGTTTTTATTTTATTTTTCTTGGTTTGTTGACTTTCGTATATTTTGTTTATTACGTACTGTGTCTTCATTGTGTTTCTGTGACAATTCAAATAAAATCCTTCTTTCTTCTCTCTCTCTCTCCCCCTCTCTCTCTCTCTCTCTTTCTTTCTTAGTGTTTACGAAAGTTTTAGTTCAAAACACGGAGTAAGGCTCGCCAGGATAGTGGCAAGTGGCAAACCCTGTCTCTGCCTACACCTCTGGGATACAGGCGTGACTAAATGTATGTTGTATCCACCGACTACGCTATATACTTCCCTCTTGACCAAACTAGGGACTACGGTGATACGTGACAGTGTTTCGAAGGCCTTGCGTCGCCTTATCAACAAGACAATGGGGAACTTGCGCTAAAAATGTTTTAATATGACAAGCTCTAGAGTGGACGCCCCAAGGAAAGAGGAAACGTGGTCGTCCCAAACTAACCTGGCGGTCAGTGGCAGCGGAAATGAAGACGGCCGGCGTTACTGGCCCGAACTGAAAAGCGGAGCACAAGACAGGACGATATGGCGGAATATTGTAGACGCCCTCTGCCTCACTCAGGGGACATAGACATTAAAGTAGATAATTCAAGCCAGTAGATTAGCCATATTATTTAGCTAGAACCTCCAATTTTAAAGATACGGACAGTCGTAGTAGATTTTTCAAATAAAAAAATGTGATCTCCCTGTCTATAGTTTGTCAAAAAATACAAGAAACCGGAAGTGAAAGTTTACTAATTGTTTTATTGAAAAAATGCTTGTAAGTGCAAGCTATTAACAAACACAGACAAAAAGTCTAAGCAAAACCGTACTCTTTAATTTCTACATTAATTTGACTTGACCGTTATACGAAGCTTACGAATTAATTGAGAGAGGCACGTCATTTCCGCCTTATATTTCTATCTCTTTCTACCCTATTTCTTCTTTCTCTTTCTCTTTTCACCAGGCAGGTTCGAACCGGTTTCAAATTTGGTCGGTTAACTTTGCGCTTAGCGCGCTCATTGGCGTCTTCATTCCCGCCTTGAAAGGTTGTGTCTAGCTAGCAAGCTAACACGTCTATTAAAATTAAATTCGTGTTACCAGTGAATACCTAAGTTTTCTACAAAACTTGTGTCGGATTACCAGCATGTGAGTAAGAAAGATCTATTTTTCGTTTTTTCCTGCAGTAAACGGCACATCGAAGTGCTTAGTTTTTTTGAAAGATAAGGTCTACGTTCTATGCACATTTAGATAATTCAAATTGCTACAAGAAAGTCACGATTACTCATAGTTTTTTGGCAATCAATATTCGTTCAGAATTCACTAGACCTTTTTGTGCAGTCTATAATATTACAGTTAACGGTTTTTGCCGTTCGTAATAACTTTTTTTCCATAGAAATATTTTTCTACCCTAGAATGGATGATTCAACTGAAAGCGTAGAAAAACCGACTGCGCCGTCACCGAAAGTGCGAAAGCGGAAAAGTTAGCTCATCCAGCTCCAGTGCCAGTACTTCATCGTCCGATTCCTCTTCCAAACGTTCGAAAAAGCGTAGTAAAAAAAGGAGGGGTAGACGAAACCACAACGCAGACCGTAAATTACGTAAACTAACAAAAGAAATGCAACTGCTACGTCAGCAAGTAGCTAATCAAAAAAGTAACTTTCGTGCTAACGACGAAGAACATAGCTACGAAACTCATGAACGCATTCTTCATCAAAACATACACCCATCGCAGGGTAATCACGGGCCTTGCAGTCACGTAAGCCCTGTTGACGACGCTTGCTCGATTTTGTCTCTAGATTGTAGTAGATCTCTGTACAGTACAACGAACATTGCACGCAAAGTGATAAACACTTATTCACATTTGATATTGAAACCAAAATAAAGGAACCGTCTGTTCCGAAAGCCTCGGAGTCCGATGTGAAATTGCTTCTCGATGCTCAGCGGTTTAATAATCGCGATTGGTGTGAAATAAGATTATGCTGAAACACAGAAAGTTTACAATCAATTCCCAGGCTTCATAGCTTTGGAAACGAATGACGAAATCAAAGCTTATGATACAATTCGTCACTTATCTTATACTGATAAAGCGTATGCGGCTTTAACTCTTTGCGTCATGAAGCAACGAGAAGCTCTTCAAAACGGACTTCGTGACTTACTTTCGTGGGCAAAAAATTCGGAAAAATTACATTTTGCTGATCTGAATGACTAAGTTGTCGAAATCTTCTCTAACGGTGAATATCACAAAGTGTCGTCCGATTTACAACAAATGATTTGTGGCCATCGCGCAGAGACAATTCAAATGCGAAGGGACGGGGTGACGAATCACATAAAAGATCCCTTAGTCAAATCGTCCATTAAGAAAATTCCACCTAGCTGTGAAAACCTATTTGAAGCTTCAACGCTTACTGCTACGCTGGAGAAAAATGGTGGTGTTCGAAAGTGTTTTTGGCCTCCGCCTGGAACGAATCCTACTCCGCAGGCAGGACCAAGTAAGCAAGTTCGCCCGAATCCTGCACATAACAGTAAAGTAGCGCCCTCGCAGGGTGTCTCACATGTGGGACATTGTTACAGCAATATGCCCGCGCAGGGTCATAACAAGAACAAAAATCTACCCTCGCCGGGTGAGAAACGTTTTCATGGGAATTAGCCCTCGCAGGGACAATACCCAGATAATTACAAGTCGTTTCGTGGTCGCACCTCGAATCAAAGACCTCAAGGACAGCAGAGCAATCGAAAAAGGTGTGCCTCACCTCCGAGACAGAGAGGTGCAAAACACCAACGTAAGTATTGACTCCTTTCAAGCGGGACAGTTAGTGCATAAACAAATTTGTTTACCTTAGAACACACATTATTTACATGGTCTTTCCAATCGCAATGAGAGTCTAAATTTAAGCCTAAAAATTTAACCTTTGATACATCTTCAATTATTATGTTATTATACTTAACGATTACAGATTGGGGACTGCTCCTGTTTGTATGAAATTGCATAAATTTAGTTTTATTTACATTCACTTTTAAGTTGTTCACTGTAAGCCAAGATATTGTTTGAGCTAGAACTTTATTTATATCTTGATTGTATACAGTTATATCTTTGCATTCTGTGACTATGGTAGTATCATCGGCGAATAAAATACAATTTTGTGAGAGGCTATTTGGTAAAACATTAATGTAAAGTAAGAAAAGTAAATTGACAGTAACTACGCATTTGACACAATTCTCCGACATCTTTAGTAAAATGGCTTGACAATAATAATGTAAAAATTAATCTTAATAAAACCAACATAGCACTTTAGCCAAAGGAGAAAAAAAAATAATGGCATACAATTTACACGTCAAAATAATACCAAAAATGAAGTCTTAAGTGCCAGTTTTTTTTTTTGGGGTTGAATATAAACAATAAACTGAACTGGAAAGATCACATTAATGGACTGACAAAAAGGTCAGCAGTTCTTCCTACGTTCTACATAAACTGTCGACCATTGTTAGCATCGAAGCATTGCTTACGGCATATTACGGTTTAGTAGGATCGGGCCTTAGATATGGAATTATATTCTGGGGCAATTCAACTGACAAAGAAATATTTTTTAAAATGCAGAAACGATGCTTACGAGCTATGTTTCATATCAGGACCGTCGAATCCTGTAAGCCCCTTTTACCAAGCACCGAATTATTACATTTCCGTCATTATACCTACTAACGCCAAAAATCAAAGCTATCAAATCTGACCATTGATAGACCAAACAGAGGCCAAACCGCGCTCACACATTCAAAATTCACTTCCACTGAGTGACTATAAAAATAAACTGTTGTGTCTTTTATGCCCTTACGAAGTTACATAGACAAACAAAAAAAAATAATTAAGAAAGTAAGAAAAGAGTTTTAATTCTTTCTTTTCCACTTTTAGCTTTTGTAATCACGAATCTTCTTTGCCAGCCTTTTTTTTACACATATCATTAAAAGAACAGGCTACGTTCTACTGAGATTGGTCTTGTGCTGTACACCGAAAGGAAATATTGTTGAATATTCTAGTCTATAATAAAATAACATAAAATAAATAGCAGATTAGATTCTCATACTAAAACTGCTTGTTTCTCACAATGTCACATACAATCGACAGCACATTGGTATTTACTAAAACCAACTTAATAACTTTTATATAAATGTAAAAAAAACCTTATCAGACGTGAAATTTTAATAGTCGTATCTTCACATTCTTTCCAGTACTTTCAATAATCCGAATTCCGACTTTTTTTTTTACTGCTTGTTATTAACTTGGCAATAAAATTTCACAGTCTCATCATCACATCAGACGCTCTCTCTCAAGTCAAAAATATCAGACGCTCTCTCACGTCAAAAAAACATCAGACGCTCTCTCACGTCAAAAACATCAGACGCTCTCTCACGTCAAAAAACATCAGACGCTGTCTCACGTCAAAAAACATCAGACGCTCTCTCACGTCAAAAACCATCAGACGCTCTCTCACGTCAAAAAACATCAGACGCTCTCTCACGTCAAAAAAACTCTAGACGCTCTCTCACGTCAAAAACATCAGACGCACTCTCACGTCAAAAAAAAACTCCAGTCCCACTCTCACGTCAAAAACATCAGACGCACGCTCACGTCAAAAACTCCAGACGCACTCTCACGTCAAAAACATCAGACGCACGCTCACGTCAAAAAAAAATCAAGACGTTTATCTCTATATATTTATCTCCACCGGAATTTAGAATAGGTAGCTAAGTGATGCAGGATCGTTTCGTTATAAATCCATTCTAAAATACTGATTGATTTAATTCTTTAATTGCGTGATCTACATAATAGTAGAATGAGACGAGCTGCGACCCATATCACTGGCGTGTTTGCGCCGCGTCGGTTTTTTTTGTCAAAAGCCGCCATGTGGCGAGGCGGTAAATATCAAAGTGACACTATGATAGCGAACAGACTGTACCTGTAACTTCACAGATTTTCAAGAAACTTGCATGCGTTTATCTCTTAAGCGAATATTTAAAACGACAATGTTTTATTCAATTCAATTCTGTTTTATGGACTCAATGCACTGATTGTCCAGTACAACTTCGCCAATATCCTGTGTTAGACAAGACTATAGCCAATCACAAGCGAACAAGGCTCGGTCAGAATTTTGAGTAAATCAGAACTGTTCTTTTTTTTATATTTTTATTTAATCTATAGTTTGATATTGTTGTCTGAAAAGAATTTAGCTAAAATGTAAACAAGAGGGGAATTTGCCTGGGAGATTATAAGTTTAAGATTAGTAGGTCGGATAATGTTATCAGGCAGGACATCCATAAGAGAAAACCGGAGATTGGGGCAACTGAAAAGCAGATGTTCTGCAGAGCCGTCGTCCAAACCACACTCACAAAGGGAGCTGTCTCTCACTCGGATCTTAGCCAGGTGGACCGGTGTGCAGGCATGCCCTAAGCGTAAACGACAAATGGTTGAGGTCACACGTTTATCCAAGTCACGAAACTTAAAAAACCATAGTTTCGGCGGGATGACAGGCTGAATTTCAGCAAAATGTTTGCCTTTAATAGTTTGCGAGATCTTCCAGTCATTATCCCAGGATTTTTTCATCCGTGAGCCGGCCAAGGGGGCCAAGTCATGAGCAGCTAATTAATAATGAGGGGTTTCCCCAATTTGAGTGGCAGTTTTAGCATGGGCATCGGCGATATCATTGCCAATAATGCCACAGTGTCCTGGAATCCATGCAATGGTTATGTTAATATTTGATTTTGCCAGAACTTCTCTAATTTGGAGTATTACAGGGAATTTTTGTTTACTTTTGAAGGGGTTTGCTTGTAAGGCATATAGGGTACTAAGAGAGTCCGTGAGGATGATGCATCTCTCTACATTATGGTTTTCAGCGTAGTGGATTGCTTCTAGGATTGCAATAGCTTCTCCTGTGAAGACTGATGATATTGGAGGCAGTCTGAAACTGACAACTATCTTAGCTCTGGGAACCCATACCGCAGCTCCCACGTCACCTTCCTCTGAGAGTTTGGAAGCGTCTGTAAATATAGGAAGCCAATATTTCCAGTCCCTTTCCATAATACTTCTGTATTGTTTCTCCGCAAATATGGAGTTCTTATCAATGCCAAAACTAGAAAGTATAGGGGGGGAAAATTGCAGGGCATTATAACTAGTATCAAAAAGGGGGCATTTGTTAAATTTTTGGATTGTATAGGGAATTAGCGTAATCATTTTGAAACTTTTTAAAAGGCAGGACGCTTTCAAGTTGATATTGGCGTCTGATAAATCTAATAGTACCTGCAGCTTACTCCATAAAGGATGGCTCGAATTTTGGGAAATTTTGAGTAAGAATTTGTCACAAAGGTATTGTCTTCGTATGTGGAGAGGGGGGTCTGAGCACTCCACTTGGAGAGCATTTGTCGGAGTCGACTTCATGGCCCCAATCACTGTTCGAAGGCCTTTGTATTGGGAGCGATTTATTTTATCTGCAGCTGCCTTGGAGCATGGCTCCAAAACAAAGCTACCATAGTCGAGGTGGCTTCTTACGATAGCATTGTAAAGGAGTTTTTGGCAGTATGGATGGGAACCCCACCATACACCCGAAAGATAATGTTTTATTAAATGGACGGATTCAAGTGCAGCAACTGTCGAAATAAAATAAAACTGTCAGGAAACAGACTACGCGTCTGAGCTACGCGAATTAGGTTTTTTTTTTTTCAAATTAACGGTTTTTTCACTACGTGATTGAAATTAATATTAAAATATTTAAATCGCCATCAGTTTTTAACTGAACTAATTTCACATTTATAAAGAGAAAAAGAAAAAGCTTGGAACAACTAAGACTAGTTGTAAAAAAACTAAGGAAATATCTGTGTGCCATAATTATCAAATTCTATTCAGCAAAATTTGTTGAAAAAGAAAGATTATAATAATTTAAACTTACTTACTGGGGTTCGCAGGCCGAGCACCTCGTGGGTGAGGACTTCTTTTAACACTTCTGAATTAATAGGAACTTTGGCCGGGAGATCCGATCAGCACCATATTCCGGAACGCAATGGCCTCCTGCCGCCAGCGTGCGACGTGAAGCCATTTGCAAACCCCTCTTTAGTTTCCGTTTCCTTTTACATCTACCCTTCAATATTTTTGGCATCTATATTTTCTATCACCAAAATTTATATTTGTCATCAAGTTGTATCACCTAATAAATAGATCTATCGCCACGAAATATTTTCGTTCTCAGATAAACAAAAATTGTTCCCAGGTATGAATTATCAAATTAATGTTAATATATGTGTAAAATAAGAGATCGATAACCAATAAAATTATATTGCATTACATGAATATAAACTTCGTTCTTATAATAACAGTTTTGTTACTTAAATAATAGCTCTGTGCTCAGAATGGTAGATCTGTCACCAAATAAATCGTGTAAAGAATACGTGACAACAGAAATATAGGTGCGACGACGCGCGTAGCGAAGCGGAGCGCGTCGGAGCGTTAGGTTCTCTATGTAAGATCGAAAACAGACTCGACTTTGATGCGTTCTTACCTTGCCTCTTTTTGCCTCTTTAACATAATATGATTTATTGGTGATCTCTTTAAATTAGTTTGCTTAAATACTTATTAGGACACACCTATTATAATACATACAAAAACATTTATTTGGTACTAGACCTTATATCTCAGGATTTTAGGTGATTTATTGTGGAACTGATTTTGCGTTGTTTGGTGACTACATTTTGGTGACAGATCTACTATTTTGAGGACAAACCCTATTATTTAAGAAACACAAAACTAATTAAATTGGTGATAGCTTAAATGATACCCAATATTTTTACTATTTAATGCTTGTCAATGTAATGTTCACATACCCCACGATTCACGATTCTCTTATTAAATGGTGACGGATGGGACTAATCTTATGATAAAACATACTTAAGTAAATATACCTATTTACGTATAAAGTTAGATATATTTCAATACATGTCTCAATTAATTCGTAAGCTTCGTATAACGGTCAAGTCAAATTAATGAAAGCGTTTTACCTACCAATAAAACGCTAATTAATTTACTTATGTACCTTATACGAAGCTTACGAGTAACCACTGCCTGGTTTAATTTCGACTCAATGAGCGCGCTAAGCGCAAAGTTAACCGACCAAATTTGAAACCGGTTCGAACCTGCCTGGTGAAAAGAGAAAGAGAAAGAAGAAATAGGGTAGAAAGAGATAGAAATATAAGGCGGAAATGACGTGCCTCTCTCAATTAATTCGTAAGCTTCGTATAAGGTAAGTAAATTAATTAGCGTTTTATTGGTAGGTAAAACGCTTTCATTTTCCTGACAGGCTGTAGATGAACAGACAATTTTGGTAAAATCGATACCAACATGAATCATCCAGCGAGATCGATTTTTTTCTATATGAGTTAGTCAAGAAACCACAAATTGCTTACTTATATTACTTTAAAATTACCGTGATTCCACAGGTGATAAAATAAATACCTTTCGAAATTGTTATCTTGTCCTTGTAGTTCTTTGATTTAACTATCAAGAGTTTTTATCTGGCCAGTTTCTGAATTAAGAATTTCGATAAAAATGAGCGTGCCAGTATGTTATTTTATTTACTTAGTGAAATTCTGAATTTAGAAATCAGCTCTAAAGCCTAGTTTTCACAGGCCCAGTAGCCACTGCTAGGCAAGGCCCATTTTGGTATTCATTCGAAAATATTAAAATACTGCCATTAACCCGTGACACGAACTTTTAGAGGTCGAACTAACACACACTTTTCACAAAAGTACAAGAAAACAGTGAATATTATTAATTTATGATGTTAGCATTGTACTCGCTTACCTTGACAATGAAATATCATTAATTGATGCAACAGCTTGTAAAACCGATAGATAAAGATTGTATCAATTTGTATTGTTTATTATTTTTTGTTAGTTCATTATTAATATTAATTATATCTAACTTTAAAATCTGATAAGTATAGATGCGATAAAAACAATATTTTCTTGATGATCGTTTAAATGTTATAATTATATATTTGTATTGTAATTTTCTGTGAGGTTTTTTTTTTCATTTGACATTACATGATGATCACACCAAGGCAATTTTATAAAGCTGCAATTCATAGTTTATTTTAACAAGTCGATGTAGCGTAACCGAGTCTTCCTAATTGACAAACCCTTTGGTACAATATATACCATGTATGTACATATTTGTAAATTATTCGTTGCGATTTTTAAAGCGCGAAATAAAATCGCAAACGACGACCATTCCTACGCGCACTACGATTTACTGCGAAGTAGCGGAGGCCGTCGAAACAGGGATTTACAAAATATTACTCAGATTTACGCGGGGCTCGCTACCACTTCATAGGGTACGATTTCGCATGTATGTGCGACTTTAAATCGCAAACAACTAATTTTCGCAGCGCGCGGATTGCAGTGTGTTTCTGTTAATCGCAGAGTACGGTATTTGACACTATCAACAATAAATTATTTGAGATGCTCGATTAAAACAAAAATTACAAAATAATTCGGAAAATGTATTTCTTTTAATAATTTACTAGTTATTAAAATGTTTAAATAGCTGAAACATAAAAAGAGTGCTCTGAAATGTGACGTTACAAGCAAGTATTTTCATACGAAATTCCGTTTTAAAAGTAACTCATTTGACATACTGTCAAATACCCAGTTGCGATATTTTTTCGATTTTTTTATCGCAGTGCGCGCTTAGCTTTATGCGTCCAAACAATACGTAAATTTACGTAATGTGGATCGGGTATTTTAATTTTTGTTCGAGTAGGGTAAACTATACATTGATTGGCACCTTAAGCAAAACCTTAACTTAATTTGCTTCCTAAGCATTCAATTTCATATTCAATCACTATTAACCATTTTGATTAGTATAGGTATAAAATGAGTATAGGTTGGAAATAAAAAATAATTCTTGCTTATCATAGTTTTATTTAAGAAAAATAATAATAATTTAAAAATGTCTCCAAAACTGCAGTCATTGGCATTACAGGTACAAAAATTGTCAATATCAGTCATTGGCACTTATAATTTGTATGTATGTTTTGTACTTAAAAATGCTAATTATAAAAAACTACCAAAATGCCCTTTAAGCAATTTTAATTCTTAATATTTGTGTGTAAAACTCACTGTGCCAATGACTACGTGGGTGCCAGCAATGCTATAGTTTAGATGGGTGAGACAAGAATAGAACTTTTAATAGCCGTCTGCCACTCAACTGGAGGAGGCCTCATAAATTGTCAAAGTAAACAATAAACTCTATTAGTCTATAAAATATTCAAGCAGGTAACTAGCTGACCCGGTCAACGCAGTACTGTAACGAGGTGCATTTGCCTCGTTGCCTTTTTATTATTTTCGGCCACCTACTATTCCAAATTTAATTAGTATTTGACTTTTGCTGCACTGTTCGGACGGCTCAGATTATCCTCAGATTCCATCTAAGCTGTACCTAAACGTCATTCTTTTTTTCTATTTTTCACGACCCGGAGTATCTTATTTTCAATGTTATTATATAAATCATCATAAAATATTTACAAAAGGCACATATTATGTAAGTGTTCTTTTTATATTCTTAATGTATTTTTATATTTACTTGTTTAGACCTTATTTAAGACTTCCTTTTTGTATTGTTCCCAGGTGCCTTTACTTTACATTTAAATAAATATTCTACCGTGCCCCTGGATACCCCTCTTTTACTACGGATCGCACCCCTACTTAACCAACTGCGACAGTACAACCTCGGGATCAATGTTAAAAAGCCGTTCTTTAACCCCTGGCTCAGCGGCTACCAAATTTGGTAGCCCGCTACTATTCGGAAGCGAAATTAAACCTTAATATTCATCAATCGTCGTTCTAAAGTCCCTTGTGTCAAGGCAACTTATCATTTGCAGAGTTGAGCCAACGGGTTAAGACACAGCCTTCCACAGAAAATGTATGAAAAAAATCATCATCATCTTCAGGCTATAAGTCCACTGCTGGACATAGCCCTACCCTAATGAGCGTCATAGCGCCCTGTCTTCAGCTTGCCGCATCCAGCATCTGCCTGCAAAAAAATAATATCTCGTTATGATAAGTTTTCTTTAATTAGAGTTCCGTGCCTTTAATTACTGAGACTCCGTTTTCTCAACCTCTTCTTCTTCTTCAATCTTGAACCGTAATGGCTATACAGTTGAAAAGTTCCCAGATTATTGTATTGCAAAATCAAAACTAAAAACAGTGTAGAATAAATATTTAAGGGGACTTCTCATACATTTATTTTTATCTTTTTGCCGTTTTTTTGCTCGATATTGCATAAGACAAGGTAAAAAGATAAGAATTTAAAAAATAGACTAAGCGGCTTGGTGGAAGAAGCCTTAGGGCGGCTTCAAGATTTCTGACACTAAGGCTGACATTCAGAGCTAGACGAATCCTAAGTTCACGCTTAGATCAGTCTTAGCAAAGTAAAGTCGTACTTAGTAAAGCGCCGTAATTTTCGTATTCACAGTTGCTTAAGAAAGTCATCTATATTGTCTATCATTTTTTAGTGATGTAGTTCTTACCGGTTTTTTAAATTTGGCATTGCTACACGAGAGCAGGACAACATCATACAATTTTATATATGTCAGAGTGAATAAAAAAATCGAACAGATAATGCTCGTAGAACATCAGTGAAATTACGTTTGGAGTAGTCTGTGAAAAAAGGCTTAGAAGTGACAGTTCTAAGTTCACGTAAAGTCACCGATATTGACTAACTTAGCTAAGCACCATTTCATACTAAACTTGCTAAGATTCGATTCTGAATACGAAATATTTCTAAGTACGTTTTTTTGACATTTCTGAGACTTGTCTTAGCTTAGTTTTCGTCTCTGAATGTCAGCCTAAGACCAGCCACTAGTCTTATAAGCCTCCACCAATCCGGACTTGGCCCCCGTGGTGGAGTGCGGCCTATACCTTCCTCAGGGAAGAGACCCGATCCCCTCGATGGGGACAAAATGGGTTGATGAAAAAACGAACTGGTAGACGCTCTAAATATTCAAATCTTCTATAGACAGTGGTACGGAACCTTTGATGTGCGACTCCGACTTGGCCGGTTTTATTTTCCCCCTGTTTTAATAGTTAGGTACTCGGCTATACAGTGCGATGACAAATTCAACAAATTCAGGATAATAAAAATCGATCCGGCCGTTCTTGAGTTCTTAATGGTGCAATTGTGTTCAGTGGGTGTAATGTTCTAACAAGACTGACGAGCACAGGGGCCTGTGGGGAATTTTTATTCTATATACCTCATAAGTCATAGTTATCAAACAGCTATCTTTGGCCCTCCCAGCAGGATATACAGGGTGTTGATTTGTACAGTTTTGTCCGACTCCGGGGTGGTTATTTACATGATACTGAAGCAAAAAAAAAAATATAAAAAAATATATTTTATTTTAGTGAAAATCACCTAAAAATCATGAAGTTATATGGCTTAGCTTCTATCGTTTGCACTTGACGGGTCCGGCGGGGTTTCGCGGGGCGCGGCGGGAGAGTGCGCTGGCGCGCTCGCCACGGCGCCGCAAAACCGGCAATTTTAGGTGATTTTCACCAATCTTCAGTATTCAATACTTCTTCAATACTTTCACCACTCGCTTCAGTATCATGTAAATAACCACCCCTGTGTGTCGAACGAAACTGTGCAAATCAACACCCTGTATATTTTTTTATTTTACCTTAATATGGCCACTTTTTAATATGGTGTCAGAGTGTCTGTAAATACTTCCTCATCCTCTCTCTCTGAGAGAAGCCCTGAGTCCTACAGTGGGACGTGTATAGGCTGCTTACATTGTCATACAATATGGATCTGCAATGAAATAATATTTTTGCAAGTTCCCCATTACGTGTCACCTTTGCACGCAATCTACTCTGTAGGTACCTACCATTGTACATTCGACAAAGCATTTCATTGAACTACGATTCTTTCATTTCTTTTACAATTCTATGTAAGTACATTGCATAGCCAATTAACCCACAGATAAAAAAACGATCATACGAATTGTAGGTACATCGAATAGTAATAAATAATCAACTAATATGCAGCGTGTTATGCAGAAACATTCTAATATACCTCGGCTACTATCAGATAGAATGCAATTATTGCAATAAGGTAAGGTTTATTTTGTATTGTTATCTATATATATAAAAATGAATCCCTATTTCCCTTGGTCACGGCATCACGCCTGAACGGCTGGACCGATTTCGCTAATTCTTTTTTGTTCTGTTCGTTATTATCAGGAGAAGGTTCTTATGAAAGAAAAAATTAAGGAAATTGCGCGGAAAATTAGAAAATTTAAAATTACTTAACCACCATATAAAATTATTAAACTTTTTTAATGTAACCTTAAGACATTTGACATAGAATTGACTGAATGCGTGCTGCAAATATAGTCAAAGAGATTATTCTGTCAATCTTATTTTATTGATAAACAATATAATAAAATCAAAAATCTGCTCATTTATGGCGTCTAAGGCGGAACAAAGTTCGCGGGGTCAGCTAGTTTTTAATAATTATATTTCTTCACTATTTTGAAAAGTTATGGAAAGTTATAATTATTATAACTTTCCATAACTTTTCAAAATAGTGAAGAAAAGTTTTATACAGAGCAGGAAGTAGGTCTATGTTTATAGTCTATTTATAACAAATAATTATTGCCCCCGTGGATCAACGATTGCCCCTCTACTTTTAGTAGGTATTTCTATATTTTTTTTGCACTACCCACCCAGCCACGATCCACAAACCAAAGGTTGACTTGTAGAAAATGCTACTTAGCATTAAGTACGCCTTTGTACCAACGTACAGTGCCACCGTCTTATCTGGTCAGTTGATAGCGGCACTAGTGGAGAATTTAGGAGTAGGTAACATTTAAGAAATTTACCTAGAAAAATGAGACTATTTTAACCCGTCTTTAAATTTTAATGAAAATAGGTATATATCTATAAATCTTAGTAATTGAATAAATAATACAAAAAATGGGAAACAGGATTTACAATTAATTCGTTAGTTACAATTTTGCCCACCTGAACAGATACCTTGTAATAAAATATGTTGTAGACTGTACAAGAGTTTGTCGTAGAAATGTCCGTAGTCTTTATCTTCGGTCCCGGTGCCGATGTGGTAAAAAAATACATACTTCAAGCCGCAATCAATTCGTTCCTATGGCAAACAAGATTAGATAACAATACCTACTCAACTCACTACGAATACCTAAGAATTGCAGATTAACGCCCTGTTTATCGTACATTAACAATATTTTATAATGCCTCTATAGTCTATACCTCCCACACGTCGGATGGCCGACGTCAGATGGTCAACACACTGGAAAAGGCCTGGAGAAAAAAGAAACAGAGGCCGACCTAGAGACCGTTACGGCTTGACCACGGAATAATTCGCGACGCCATAGAGAAGACAGCGGGAAGGGACTGGATCGACAGGGCAAATGATAAGAAGAAATGGGGGCATTTGGAGGAGGCCTATACCGAAAGGGGCCATGAATTCTAACAGTTTTGTAACATTTCAAAATTTCTTCCAATCTCATCATCAACCCATGATCATGTCTCCACCGGGGGGACATGATGGGTTGATGATGATGATGATGGCGATACCCGGTAGGAATCGAACCCATGCCTTCTGTCTTGGTAAGTAGCGCCTTAGCGGCCAACCCATTATTACAGAATACATGATACTCCATTATGTCCCCACCGGAAGGTATAGGCCACACTCCACCACGGGGGCCAAAGCCGGATTGGTGGAAGCTTCTAAGACTAGTGGCTGGTCTTACTGTCAGATGTTTTCAAGCTCTAAGGCATCTGACTTGGCTTAACGACTGATATCTATCGACGGCAGCCGGCACCAACTTTGCGAAGCACGGAACTGCTCGGAAAAATGCTACTAGCATTTCACAAAACGGGTAGACCGGGTCCCCAAAATACTGGCAGCATTTACCCTCTAAATAGCCAGGCTGATGCGCTGACCGAGTAGCTACCAGCTTTGGGGTCGCATGAGTCATGACGAGTCGATGAGGTCGATTTTTAAAATGTAACTTACTGAAATTCACAAATCCGAAACTGAGAGCTAGTGAACACAAGTATTGTATATTTTATCGCCATTATCATATTGATTCGATTTCCTATCTACACGTAAAGCACCACGTATGGCTTTGCGACAAATGCCATATTTTATTTAGGCCGATTTTTCCATACTCAGTTAACACAAAAAATTGGGTAAAAATAGGTCAGGGACCTATCAATCAAAGCGTGCTATCAATCCAGTCGAAATCTTGAAGACGACGACAAGGTGGAATTTGACAGTAGGTAAAGCCTAATTGACATTTGCTTCATTTTCATGCTTTTCTTTATAAGCATGCTTTATTTACGTAGAGGTAGAATAGAAGACCTAAGACTTAAAAAAAAAGCCCACGCCCGTTACCCCGAGCTGGTAGGCAGAGGCACGCATTCTTTTTCCGTACGGAACCGTTCGGAAAAATGCCTAGCGTTAGTCACAGATGTCACCCATCCATGCATTGAACGCGCCCTATGTTGCGCTGCGCTATCATTGTGATCGCAAGAGGAAACATCACGGGCTAGAGAATTGAAAAATAGGTACTTGTACAATCTATTGCTGTCGCGCGATGCCCGAAGAAGCGAGCTATCAATGTGAGAATTGATAGCTCGCTTAAATAAAATAATTGCTCTACTGACATTATCCAGGGAAGAAACAGGGGACTACTTTTGTATGGAAAAACTGCCCTTGTATTTCCTCTTAAGATCACTCAGGCGGCCGGGGCTACGAGCGATTCTATTCGATACCTAAAAGGTAAATAATTGCAAGTACATTTAACTATCACGACGTTCCTACGTAATTTTTCGTGATCGTAAATCAATGTTATCTCTTATAAATGTATTATACCGGACTTAAAATAAGAGGCGCTGTACAAAGAATAGGTATATATGTCGTAGGACGATTTGATAAATTGGATTTTCGCAAAAATCCTAGGTGTATCGCGAAAACACGGATTATTGGATAATGGCTTTGACATTTCTCAATTTTACTGCTAAAAGGTAGGGCTTTTGCAAAAACGCGAGTTCTTTTAGTAAGATTGAATATCTTGAACTCTGATTGGTTTGATTTTGGTTAACAAGCCAACACTTGTTGTGATTGGTCACTAGTTTTCCTTGTTGGTTTCAGGTATTTTGTCATAGAGTTATAAAGACTAAGAGATGACAATCGAAACTATAGTTACTAGAAACTATAGTCTTTACTTCTTATTGAATACTAGCTGTTGCCCGCGACTACGTCCGCGTGGGCTTTAGTTGAGTAAAGTATTTGCAAATAAGATAGGGCTACTTTTAGCGCATGCGAAAGAGCTTTCATACTAACTTCGCAATTTTCGAAAGACTACTTTACACGTCTTTCATGACTTTTAATGAAGGACCTTCATACTGAATTTCATTAGAATAACTTCATAAACGTCAAAGTTTCATACTAACTTAGTACCCCCCCCTTTTACCGCCTTAAGGGATGATTTCCGAAAAACTATTTGAAGTGTATTTCATGACTTTTAATGAAGGAACTTCGTATTGAATTTCATTCGAATAACTTCAAAAACGGCAAAGTTTCATACTAACTTTGCACCCCCCTCTTACCCCCTTAAGGGTTGATTTTCGAAAAAATATTTTACTTGTGTTTCATAACATTTAATGAAGGACCTTCATATTGAATCTCATTGGAATAAATTAAAAAACGGCATAGTTTCATACTAAGTTTGCACCCCCTTTTTTCCCCCTTAAGGGATGATTTTTAAAAAACTATTTTACACGTGTTTTATAACTTTAAATGAAGAACCTTCGTACCAAATTTCATTCGAATAACTTCAAAAACGGCAAAGTTTCATACTAACTTTAAACCCCCATTTTACCCCTTTAGGGGATGAATTTTCAAAAATCCTTTTTTAGCGCTCCCCTACGTTACAAAAGGAACATTTTTCATTACTATACTTTTGTTGCGCTTTTGATCGCCAAATACCTAATCCTTCTATTGAAGCAATGACACTATTTATCCGTTCTTTAGTCCGTTCTGGTTTAGTAGTTCCGACCTGTCTATCAGCGTAAAACTTTCTTAATTCTATCTTTCCTTTCAGACATAAATTCAAAATAGGTTTCTGATTCGGCATTAATTTCTTTTGTGTCTGTCATTTTGCACTCACAAACACACCTTACATGGCACACTATTTAGTTATCATAAAACAGCGAATGCAAAAACATAAAAACATCGCCAGTAAGTCCCGTGACAGAACAGAATTTATAACAGGTGAAGCGTCAAGTCGTCAACCAATCAGAAAAGATGTTGTTTTGAGCGATGCGATCGACCAATCAGTGTGCTTAGGTCATAAAAGCCAACGACTCTTTTCGCAATCTGTCTAAAGGAACCCGCGTTTTTGCAAAAGCCCTATCTTTTTTCAGTCAGTTTCCAATGTCAAAGCCATTATCTAATTGTCCGTGTTTTCGCAATAGCCCTAGAATTTTTGCGAAAATTCGATTTATCAAATCGTTCTACGACATATATAACTATTGTGCAGGCAGGGCACAATATCATTTGTCTGCCTACCGACAAATTCTGTCTACGCCACGCCATCATCGCCGCGTCAGTAGGTACGTATAGTCGACAGTACGTCAACCTTTACATTTTAGTTGCAAAGTCGCCCGTAATTTACGGAGTAGATTGTATGAGTGTATAGGATGATGTGCTGTCGACTGTACCCACATATTTTCCTAGAATTAATAAAAAATTGCTCAAGCAGGCTTGATGTACCTATCGCCTTATCAATTCGTTATAGTAGGTAAAATAATCGAAATAATAAAATAATAAAAATAATAAACTCACGCCCGTTATCCCCGAAGGGGTAGGCAGAGGCACCAGTCTCTAGAACTGGACCCACGTTTTGCCGAGTTTATTAGGTCCCAAACGTGACAAGTGGCAAGCCTGTCGCCGTTATCCGGGCACAATTTAAATAATAACAAAAATTAATTTCAAATGTTCATTTTCCGTGATCATTAATTACTCAATCAGAACCGTTATCACTTCACTTTTCGAGACCCAACCAAAACAGGAACAGCTTATGGCTGCTTATATAATTAATATGCAGTACAAAAATAATTACAGCCATCCAGAATGACATAAATTGCTGATTGATTTTGAAATGTTTGCTGGCCATGAGTTGCTGACCAATTAGCTATTTCTGCTGACAGATAATATTTTTCTTCTTTCAAAAATACTAATACTATGCTAAAGATGGTTTAGATAACACCCATATTATAGTAACCTATTTTTATTGCCCCTACATTCGTAGGTATGTACAGGGTGTCCCGGTTTATGAGGTCCAAACTGTAATTGGTAAAGGGTTGGCCCAGCCTCTATCAGAAAAACAAAAAATAGGTTTAGGGCTGATTTTTCAATAGTCAGATAACTTTTATCCGAGGAATAAAAATGGCGGTTTGACAGCTTATGTAATTTCTAAATTATGTCAAACCGCCATTTTTATTCCTCAGATAAAAGTTATTTGAGTGTTGAAAAATCCACCCTTAGTTTCCGTGTCCTGGTTTTCGAGATTTGATATCAAAGATTTATCTTTTCATTTTAATTTTTCGTATGGAATCTACAAATTGAAATATTTTTATTTTTTTATTTTTTTGTGATAATTTCTTACATGCTACAAGACGTAAATTTATAGTTTTTCAAAATTCAAATAAATAAAATTAAAAGAAAATCTTGATCTCAAATATCTCGAAAACCATGACACTTTTAATAAACCTATTTTTTGTTTTTCTGATAGCGGATAGTCCAACCCTTCACCAATTACTTTTTAGACTACTCATACATGACGGGACACCACGTATAATTAAGGAACTTATAGGTATAAGCATGTCACTCGTGGTGCGTGCGTGCGTGATGTGATGGGTCTATTTATTTTTTATAGTAGTAGAAGGGCAACGCACGCTCTCTCGGAAACATATGTAGGTATAGCCGACAGCACTTCACTTCACATTTTAGTTGCAAAGTCGCCCGTAATGCAACGAAGTAGAGTGTATGGGTGTATAGGATGATGTGCTGTCGACTGTAATATACGCCTCTATGTAATATACGTTGTCCTGTCCCACCGTATTAGTCGTATGTTTTGCCGAAAATGCATGCAACTGACGCACGCTCTGCTCATGAGCAATTAGTGTGGTATCTACACGACAACTACACGATTAGAATTCTTTAGTAGTTGGTAGGCGTAAATAACTAGGTATATGTATGAGAGGCGGCCTAGTTACGAATTCAAATAAAAATTCAATTATTTGCATTAAAAACAAAACGTCTTCTTTATGAACGTCAATTACTAGATTATGCGGAGAAGAAACTACAAAGAAACGCCACATTTATTATTTTCAAAAGAGTTTTGAAGATTAACTAAATATAAACCAACAATGATAAACTAAATATTAAACCTAAACTAAATATTAAACACTTAAAATTACATTAATATTAATAATAAAATTAAGTCGCCAGTCAAAGAGTTTTAGCTTCCAAACTTAAAAATTATTACCTATTCGTGGATAAAAACACGCCCGTCATCCTCAAAGGGGTAGGCAGTAGCACCAGTCTCTAGAACTGGGCCCACGTCTTGCCGAGTTTATTAGGTCCCAAACGTGACAAGTGGCAAGCCTGTAGCCGTTATCCGGTCACAATTTACACACAATTGGACACAATTCTCCTCAGAATAAATTTAATATTAATCTACTGTTTAACACCAGACATCTTTTCTTCTAAATAATCGTCGATTTTATAATACGTAAGCTTTTTTTGCACAAAGTGTGCTTTACACATTTCTTGAACCGTCTAACTTGCTATAGCAAACTCAGGGTTCCGTTCCGACTGAGGGCGCCTCTCATAAGGCCTGCGCAGACGACGGACTTTTCTCCGCGGCGGCGGAGAAAAAAGTACGGTCCGCGAATAAAAAGTCCGCCGCGGATTTACTGCGAACTCAACGCACACGGTGTGCGAAATATACTGGGTCCACTCCACCGCCTTAATGGATAATGGATATTTCAACGCGGACTAAAGTCCGTCGTGTGCGTTGCTTCGCCTAGTCACACGAATTCTATTTTTTTCGGAGACACCCCCGTACTTTAGTCCGGTCCGCTCTCTGCATGTCCTTTGTTATTCGGCGGACTTTTTGTACGCGGTACTTTTAATCCCTCGTTTGCGTTACTCGATACAGTTGTAAGCGATCTATTTTAGCGGAGAAAAAGTCCGCGGACAAAAATCCCTCGTCTGCGCAAGCTAAACGTGTATCTAGGTAATAAGGAACTATGGGATTCACATCGTCACTTGTAGGTATGTACAAAAGTCCCTAATAAATAAAGATTATAAAAACAACTGTCGGATTTCATACTTACTAATTAGGTATTGCTTTCGAAACGTTAATAATTATTTATTAGGCTTATGTAGACGGTGCAACACGACGCGACGCCGTATTTTCATTCTGAACTCTAAGTACCGATAGCATCTAATTCAAAGAAAGAGCATGAGTCAGTATGCTACTTCGTTCATAAATAAGATTAGGTAGGTATAGCAGATTATACCTAATAGCGGCCTACGAGGCTACGTATGACAACTGTCCTAATAAGCCAGATAGTCGTTTGACTCATTGATTGTTTTATTTTATTAAGGATTGTTTTGTTCCGCAGTTTTGAAGAGAACACTTGGTTCTGATTCATCTACTCAGCTCTAGTCATTATTGTCTACTTCACTCCCAATTGAATTGGTTCAGTTTTACCTCTAACGGTTTTTTAGGGTCCCAGATTTTTGGAAAAACAGTCGGGACTGTATTAGTATGCCTACTATTGTCTACTACGACGTCTGTCTGTCTGACCTACAAAGGGCTTTATTTAACACTAGTTTTCGCCCGCGACTCCGTCCGCGTGGACTTTAGTTCAAAATTTTGCAACGGGTTAAATTTAGAAAAACGGCGAAACACGTGTTCATTCAATTGTGTTGAAGAGTATTTATTTTAAGTTTCAAGAAAATTAGACAACATTCTTTATGCCTCCCATACAAATTTTAGCAAGCCCTTTTCACCCCCTTAGGGGTTGAATTTCAAAAAATCGCGTCTCATTCCTTGCCTACATTATATGTTTAAAGACCCTCTGTGCAAAATTTCAGCTTCGTATGTCCAACGGCTTGGGCTGGGCGTTGATGAGTGAATGAATCAGTCAGTCAGGACTTTGAATTTTATTTTTATAGACTAGCTGTACCCCGCGGTGTTACCCGCGGGAAAAATAAATGGTATACTAGGAGTAACAATAATAACTATTCACATTTTTAAGGATTTCCCTATGGAAATAAGATATTTTCCCGCAGTAAAACATAGCCTATGTGTTAATCCAGGGTGTCAGCTAACTCCACCCCAAATTTTATTAAAATCGCTCCAGCCGTTTAGACGTGAAGAAGTAACAAACATACACACTCACAAACTTTCGCCTTTATAATATAAGTGTGATTTTGCCGGACAGTCACAGACAGTGTGATCTATTATTATATTTATTCTTATCGACTGCTATAGCAGTCACTGCCCCGCATCGTGTTAAACAAACAAACATTTACATACAGGCACATACATTGCTTCCGGCCCCACACTAGGATACCCTGTGTTGTGGGAACCAGAAACAGCGACGTCACAAACATGTAAACATCCAAGACCTGGTGTGTTTTTTTTTGTCCCCAGCCGGGATTCGAACCCGGAACCTCTGGCATATGCAGATGCGCTAACTACTGCGCCACAGAGGTCGTCTATCATTTATCTATTGAACCGTAAAAGGTCAAGAATGTTTTGACTTTGTATTAAGTTTAAGTGCGTAGTTAATTAATACTTAATAGCAATTATCAAAAAAATCTAATAACAGATGGATCGTATACCAGAAACTGTTGGCTATCCTCGGTTTCTCGTACACTACAATCTGTTAACTACTGCCAGTTGGTTTACTTTACTTTGTACGTATACAGTGTAGAATGACAGCTCTGTTTATTTATTTATTTATTTACTTGACATACAATAAGAACTTACAGTAAAACCAAAACGCTCTTAATGTTACCTAAATATTTAACCGTAGATTAACAAATTGACAGTGAACAAAAACCGAGGGTAAGCCGTGTGTTCACAAAAGAGTGTTAACAAAATTTAACACGCCTAAATACGGACTTTACTTAAAAAGTATTTGTGCCGAAAGTCACTTTTTGTGTGTTGGAATGTTTCTGAGAAACTCCGTCCAGCTGATACGTTAGGCTGCGGTTCCACTGAGGCGGAGCGGAGCAGAGCGGAGACGAGCAGTGCCGTGATTTACCAATCACATAGCTGGAAATCCACATCTCTTCTCCACCTCGCTATGTGATTGGTGAAACGACACTGCTCGGTCTCAGCTCTGCTCCGCTCCGCCTCAGTGGAACCGCAGCCTAACGTATCAGCTGGACGGAGTTTCTCAGAAACATTCCAACACACAAAAAGATACTTTCGGCACAAATACTTTTTAAGTAAAGTCCGTATTTAGGCATGTTAAATTTTGTTAACACTTTAATGATAAAAACGTGGAACAACACCATGTTCCACTTAAAAACGTTTTTGTAGAAAGTTCTTTTTGTGAGTTGGAAAACCGAATAGACCTTAGTATCAGCTGGACCCAGAGTTACTTCTTGTGGGTTGGTATTCTGGCCACAAACAATTCGGAATGAAGATCTTTGGAGGAGTACCTACTAACCAGATACCACCTAGAAATCCTGGATAGGAAATGGCGCTGGATAGGCCACACACTACGCCGAGACAGAAAATGCCTGACCAGACGGGCCCTCACATGCCCTCGGGCAACCGAAAGAGGGGACGGCCTAGGACAACCTGAAAAAGATCTATAGCCCAAGAGGTCAAGTCGATCGGCACTAGCTGGGCTGAATTGGAAGCTGCTGTGAACCGTCAGAAGTGGAAATCTGTGGTTAAGGCCCTATGCTCCTCTGAGAGTTAAAGGTCATGCGAGAGGTCCCGGGTTCGATCCCCGGCTGAGGAAAAAAACTCCAGGTCTTGGATGTTTACATGTTTGTGACGTCGCTGTTTCTGGTTCCTACGACACAGGGTATCCTAGTGTGGGGCCAGAAGCAATGTATGTGCCTGTATGTAAATGTTTGTGTTTTGTTTTAAAGGACCGAAGAAGAAGGAAACGTTTCAGTTATTTTTTATTAAATGTACTTACCCTCAGTTTCTGAGAGAGCGCTCAAATGTAACAAGAGATTAATCTAAGATTAATTCAAAATACCGGCACGTGATTGGCTGAAATTAGCTTGACGTGAGATTAGCATGAGATTAACATTTGATCGCTCTTCCAGAAACCGAGCGTTATTAGCCCAACAGGCTGTTAACCGCAGTATAACCGATTGTTAGCGCACGGGTAACAACGTAAGCCTTGCTCCAACAATTTGCTTAATTGTTATAATGCTTTTGAACATTCAAATTACACGTCGCGCGGTCGATTTGATGGACTTGAACTAAGTAGCTACCTACCTAGCTAAGTAATAGGAAATTAGGTCATAGCATGATGAACGGGGGAAATGTAGGTTAAAATCGTTTAGCAGAGGCCTAGAATGAACTTCATAGTTCCAAAGCGACCGACATTGACAAACTTACTATTGATAGATAACATTTTCGTTTTTTTTTAAACACGGGATAAAGTCGCGTATCACGCCTGTGTCCAAAAGGGGTAAGCAGAGACGAGGGCGGCGATTCTGTTAGTACATTATAGTTCAATTACAGTTTAATGGTTGTGCCACGTGACATGTTTTTTTTAATTCCATTGACGCGTAGAATTACGAATACGCATGGGCGCGTCGATTAGAAGCGGCAATGAAATCTAATCGACGCATCCATGCAACTTTCATTGTACTACAATGCATCAGCAGAATCTAGGCCCTGGGTCTGCCACTTACCTAAATATTGATAAAGTGAGAGATCTCTGAGGATCATAACAAGAACCTAGTTCAAATATGACTTGCGTGGGTTTTATATGCACAGCTTTTGTAGCTAAGTCAAGAAGATTATTTTTATGTCTATATTATTTTACAGCTGTTTATTGAATACATTGCTCTACAGTCGACGGACAGCTCAACGACCTTTACATCCAAGCACCTTACCCACTCGGTTGCGTTAAAGTTGACTGCGACTGGTGACCGTTGATTTGTCGACTGCCGTCGGTTAATGACTTTTCAAATGTATACAGTTTTCGTCTCCACCAATCCGTACTTGGCCCCGTGGTGGTGTATGGCCTATACCTTCCTCAGGGAAGAGACCTGTGCCCCTCGATAGGGACATAATGGGTTGATGATGTTTAGTTTTGGATTTTTCCGTGTCGCCTTACTTAGTAAATTTCATACCCTATCCGAGGTATCCGGAATTAAGTGGTTACGCAAGTTTTACTTCTAAAATATACGTACCTACTCCGATTGTTTTACGGGTGACTTTCCAACAAAAATGTAATCAAAAAATGGGTCAACCTAGTGCTGGGTTTCGTAAACCTAAAATTCGTAGTCGATTTGCATTATTTTCATGCTTTTTTAGTATGCCTACCATAGAGAAAGAATAAAATACCTAGTAATGTAATGCGCATCAAATTGTCGTCTGCCATTCCTTGTACCCTGTATTGATACGGAACCCAAGTCGCGGAGTGCGCCCCGCACTTGACTCAGTAAAACGGCGGCGGCGAGGCGTGTGTTCGAATTCCGGCAAGTATCAATTATTTTATTCGTAAGTTGAGTAAATTGTGAAGTTATCCTAATAAAGCCACTCGCTAATGTGAAGGAAAACTTCCGGGAGAAAAGCCTTCAGCGCATTCTACTACCTATGTACAATGCCCCAACTATGTCGCTAGAGCGGAAATCTCAAGTCTAACTAGAATGGGTAATCAATGCTAGCGTCAGACTTGCAACAGGGCTCTTGAATGATTTCTACGGTTAGTTACGGGGAAACCACGCGATTGTTATCGAAGCGAATAGAAACTCAAGGTGACACCTCTACATAATAGATAATTTTTTGAAAGCAATTACTTTGACCTTCGTGCCACATCCACATACCGCGGCCATAAAGCAAATTAAATATTTACCACTCAACTGGGTGTTCCTCGCATGACTCACCAGACACAAATTGTGAAAGAATTTACGCTAACGAGCCGCGTACATCTCAAGCGCTTCACTGTACTAGGGATATACAGTCGACAGCACGTCAACCTTCATATTTTGGTTGCAAACTCGCCCTTAGTGTAACGGAGTAGAGTGCATGGGTCACCCACCCAGGATGATGTGCTGTCGACTGTACCTATTATAAACTGTTTTCCGGATATCTTACTTGACTTTTCGTCGGAAGAGTCCGACCAGGTTTCGCTCTGATTCGCAGAGATCATGGTGAGCAGAGGAGCTCGCGTCGTTGGTTGCTCGTCTCAGCTTCAAGTGAAACCTGCCTTTATATTACGTAACTTTCCACTATATCGGGTCAACAACAACACTACTTTCGTGACAACTCGAAAGAGTCAAAATATGTATGTATATGTATGACAGTTCGGAGTAGGTGTATGACGTACCTACTGGGAAAAAAAGTCCCCGAACTTAGCAGTGTAACGGTGGTGTGACATACCGGGCTGAATCAGACAACAATACAGTGGAGCACTATAAATACAAATACAAATACAAATACAAAATTCTTTATTTCGTTATCCACTACATCTTAAACTACGTACATTGACGGTATCTACTTGTAAGTATGAAAATACCTGTAGCAGCAGACACCGCTCCTCCACATCTAGAATGGTGTTGTAAAAATAGTGGACGAAGCAATACAATTATAATACAATGTGAAGTTAGAAACTGTTGAATTAGACTTTAAGGTACATGTAATTTTTCCTCAGATAAATGAAGCTATTTGTTACCTTTTATACATATACTCGAGTTAAAAACATTCACTTTCATCTAGTTAATGAAATTATCTTTTAGCAAAAATTAAATACTTAAGTGTATGAAAAAGAAATAAGGATTTTTATGTGTGATTGTATACGTGTGTGTGGTGTGTGTGTGTGTGGTGTGTGTGTGTGTGTGTGTGGTGTGTGTGTGTGTGTGTGTGTGTGTGTGTGTGTGTGTGTGTGTGTGTGTGTGTGTGTGTGTGTGTGTGTGTGTGTGTGTGTGTGAGGGTGTGTGTGTGTGTGTGTAATTACGTGAAAGTTCTCTAACCAGCCCCTACGACTACAGTCTTGGGTTCGGGATCAGCCAACTGGAGAGAGGGTGAGTAATGAGTGGTGAGATAATGCATGAATGGGTGAGGCTGGTTGAGTGTGAGTCATACCTATACTGTTATAAGTGATTTTACGTACATTCGATTATTTTTTTACCACTAGCAGGGCTTCCGTTTCTTCATAATTTAGTGTCTTAATCCAAGTAGTAATAAGATTTTTACATTCAAAGCGAGTCGTTGGGTAAATTTCCGAGAAAATGGTCCTTGCGCCTTTTTTCAATAATATTTGGCACATATACTAACTGTTTGTGTTGTCTTAGTGTAGCTTTGAGAATATATATCTGTCTTACAGTTAGAAGGTCGTATGTTGTGTATAATAGGTTAGTAGGAAATATTCGTGGCTTGAAGAACATAACCTTCAGTAACAGTCTCTGAGCTCTTTCAACTTCGAGAAATTTGATCTTAGAGGCTCCGCCCCAGATAGGAATACAATAGCTTATAATTGACTGTGCCAGTGCAACATAAATGTTTATTAGCAGGTCCTTAGGTGCAATATGTCGTAATGTTTTGAATATCCAGATAAGTTTTCTCAGGCGCTCGGCTACCAGTTCTAAATGTAAGTGCCAAGAGAGACGCTGGTCTATTATAACACCTAGATATTTAGTTTTAGTTACTTTATCTATGGCAGGACATTCGCAGGTCTCACTACCCTTATTTGCACAATGATGAATATTTAAGGCAAAGTTTTCATCTGGTTGTGAGTTATCATAGATGGAGAAACATATAAAATTGGTCTTGCTGGTATTTAGCGTAAGAAGGTTACTGTGTAGCCAGCTGTCCACCCTAGCCAGTCCAATTTCACTCCATCTCTTAACATCATTCCAGGAGGTACCTGAAAATACTAATGCTGTGTCATCGGCATAAGAGAAAACACTTCCATAGTCTAGATTTAAGCCACAGAGGTCATTAATGTACACTAAGAAGAGGGTAGGGCCAAGCACGCTGCCTTGTGGGACGCCGTAGAATACTTCAGCCTGATTACTAACGTGTTCTATGATCTTAACAGATTGGGTTCTACAGTCGAGGTAGTCCTTGAGCAGATTTAGAGGTGTTCCTCTTATGCCAATAAGTTCGAGCTTCTGACAGAGGATGGGTAGTGAAACCGTGTCGAAAGCTTTTTTCAGATCAAGAAAGACGGTCAAGCACTTTTTCCTTTGATCTAGATGTTTCACAATTAAAGAAGTCAAAGCCTCAATAGCATCTTCTGTAGACCTATCTTGTCTGAAGCCAAATTGCGAGTTGGATAGAATATTGTACTTGTTCAGAAATGAGATAAGTCGCGTATTAATTAATTTTTCAATAATTTTTGATAAAGAAGTGAGTACGGATATTGGTCTATAATTGTTAACATCACCTGCATCTCCACCTTTACAGACTGGAGTTATTATTGCTTGTTTCAATGCTGAAGGGAAGATACCTTTATTGAAACATAAGTTTGTTAAATGACAGATCACCGGGACGATTATTTTATTAGCTAATTTAAGAAATTTCGTCGTCACCTTGTCCCAACCCTGAGCACTACTTGACTTTAGGCTCATAAGAACATTGTGAACTTCCTCACAGGTTGTGTCCAAGAGAACGAAGGATGATGCCTGACTATGTTCTGTGAGGGGAGAGACAAAAGATGCTCGGGAAGCACGGTTTTTTAAGTTTTCTTCAGCCAGTTTTTTACCTACATTTGCAAAGTAATCGTTTACATAATTGACAGCTTGGGTCGGAGATGTCTTGATATTTAAGAGTATACTCCATTTATCTATAATCCATTTATCTATACTTGGCATTTTTTTCAAACCTTTAGCGGTAGAAAACTCGAAACAGATTACAAATTTAGTGCTAGCTAGTACTAAATTTGCAAACTGGTTCGAGTTTTCTACCGCTAAAGGTTTTTGATTTAGTGTCGTTTAAAGTCTGAAAAAAATGCCAAGTATAGATAAATGGATAGTACGAGTACGTAATTGCACCTCAGGTCGGACTTCTCTGACAAAAAGTCAAGTAAGTGTATCCGGAAAGAGTTTTTAAAATAAGTAGTGTATTTACCTGTAACCGAAGTTGCGGCGACTATAAATGTTGGGACTACGAGGAAGCAAGCAAGAGATAATATGTTGGGCCTCTTAAGGCAAGGCTAAGCCAACGTTTTCAGCTCGCGTCCGCGGTGGCGATCAGGTGTTGTTGTCCCCAGCTGGAGAGAAAAAAACTCCAGGTGTTGGATGTTTACATGTTTGTGACGTCGCTGTTTCTGGTTCCCACGACACAGGGTATCCTAGTGTGGGGCCAGAAGATATGTATCTGCCTGTTTGTAAATGTTTATGTTGTGTACGAATTTGTAGCGACGTGTTCACATCGAGGCGTTCTCTGTTTGACCGCGGCGTCCGGTGCAGCGTCTGCACGCAGCGGTGGCGATGATCGCGCTTGTTACGTTAGGAAGCTTCGTTAGGCCCTGGCCCCATAGAAGGGAAGTAGGGCGAGGGCGTAGAAATGACGCGACGCATTGCAGATCTCGCGCCCTCGTCCCGTCTCATAAGTACACAAAATTGGAAAGACGACGCCTCCTTTAAATTTGCACCGGCTACACGTCTTTCAAGTTTCGCTCAGCAAGGTTGTATGGAAGAAATTGCTTCTAGTAATAAGGCAGCCAATTGTACCATGTACCTTTTTAAATATTTTGTTTTTTTTTCCAGCGTGCAATAAAGAATATTAAGTCGGCTTCCCACCCACGCCACAGTTCGCGATATCATGGACGGACGCGCACGGCCGACGACCACGGACAGCCACGCACCACGAGAGGCTCTTCCAACTGACCTGTCGTCTCTCTGTGCTACCGCGGACCGAGGCCCTTCCCACGGTGGGTGGTGCGAGCTGGTCCGCGATATCGCGTGCCGTGGAAAGCCGAATATAGCCACGCCTTGCCACAGCTTTTCGGCGTGGCCACGGGGGTACTCCACCAGAGGCAAATGCGCGTGCCTTGAGCGGGCTTCGTCTACGTAAGCCGGGAAGCTTCGAATGCCCACTCTCCAGATCACTGTATATCTGTCAAAGGTGCAGTCATGAGCTTATGAATGTCGTATGAACGCGTAAGTACAGCACATTTTTTGTGCTGTTCAAAGTTCAATTATTACTGTTATTGGTATATTCATTGTGTACATGTAGATAAGTCACATTGCACACAATGAACTTGAAGATCTCTCAGCCTACACTTACTGTTTTGGAACACTATCATGCAAGCTTTACTTAGGTATTTCAAATAGTCCGTGTGGAGTTTCTGGTCTTCCATCGGACGCGTCCCCCGGGTGGCGGATAGGGGAACGCCCTCCAGATGTGGGGGGTACCGGCTTCGGCCGGCGCGGACCAAAACCAGAGGGAGGGGGACGTCCAGTGGCTTGCGCTGCTGGATGTCCCGCGGGGTCCACTATGGGCCCCGCACCCGTAACCCCACACTGAGTGGGGCCGGGGGCCTTCGGGCCGCGAGGAGACAACCTCTATAAAAAACACACGGTGGAGGCCCTCCTCTATGTCCCTCTGCTCAGCAGATGGCATAGAGGAGGTTGAGGGAGGGTCACAGACGGCAGGTTGGGGGACCTGCCGTCCGACATCGTGACGGGAGAAGGGGGTGGGGGGCCCATGCCCCTTCTCCAGTGAGGGTGGGCCCGACTCCTTGCGAGTCGGGTCGACGTCGCCGGGGCGCCGCTGTAGCATTCGCACTGTGGTCTACCACTAGCGAGATCCGGCGGCGCCCCATTGCACGAGCGACAGGACGGCCCCCGGGGTGTTTTAGGAGGTATGCCTCTCCTATTATTAGGAGAGGAGAGTCCGACACACGGCCGTCGCCCTCCCCCAAGGGTGGCGGTTATGGTGCACAAAGCATTTCACCCCGTTAACAAAAAAAAAAAAAAAGGTATTTCAAATAGAAACTATTCATATTGTCCTTTAGTGTTTATTGCTTGATAAAGGACATAGCTGTAAAAATCAATAAATTAATAAAAAAATACGTACCTAAACAATACCTGAACGTTCTAATGTTCTGAGTAATTGTGATATGGTCACACCATACTATGACAGATAACAGTTTGTACTCGGATAACATAAAATTGTTAATCTAGCACACAGCATGTGTCATCATTGATAAAGTACACCTGGGAGCTCCTATTATTAAATATGTGAGTAAGTATGAGATACCAACTAAAAATGTACTTTAGTGTCACTGATTGTACTTAATTCACAAAATATACAAGTTTGACAATAAGTCTTCTTTGAAAAAAATCTCTACAAAATCAGTGGAAAAAGCAGTATGTGTAGAAAACAATATTACAACAGTTGTCGCTTTGTACAAATAAAAAATAATATTATGGACATAAACTTCTTATCACAAAAAAACTCCGTTCACATAAATTTACTGTACAACTATACACATAACATCCATGAAATTAAAGCTTTCAAATTGAAGAGTGGGAATGCTCAGAACTTAAGCTTTTGCTTGAGTTCGTGAGCTCTCCCGCCCCAGTCCAGGCGGTAGCAGCGAGTCCGCCATGAGATCTCGGGTTTTACAACAGCCGCAACCAACACGAAAGGTGCACAACACTCTGTCCACACCCAAGCGAGCAAAAACTCCACTTTAGTAAACACCGGAGAGCCATTCTGTATAGTTCTCAGCAGCAACCAGTCTGATAGGAACCACAGTAGCACATGAACTAGGAAGAACGGTAGAGGTTCAGCACCGAGTAATTGTCCAGCCGCCCACGCCGCACCAATCCCAAGGGGGATGCACTCGCCGATAGGTTCTAGAATGAAGGCTGTAGGCACCATGGCTATACGGAGACGCGCCCAGCGTGTCAGCCTCGCCTGCATTGCCCTTACTGACCGTGCGCCACAGTTCTGCAGGGCTGGCAGCGAGGCCACACGTAACTTCCACCCGTTTCCCAACACTGCCTTCCCCATAAAATAGTCCTCGGCGAGATAGTCGGCGAACACCGCAAGCCCACCCAGTTCCTCTAACGCACAACGCCGCACTAAAGAAGACATTCCCACATGGCAGTTTATCCTGAGCAGGTCAGCGGTCATATACATTCGAGCCTGCATAGTGCCGAACAGCACTTTTTCGTAGACGGCGGCGAAGCCTTCGGCGTCGCACGTGAAGGGGAGTTGGTGGACTATGGCCACGTCTTCAGCCATGTGCTGTACCATGTCTAGGAGCGTGTCGTCGCGCATTCGGATACCGGCGTCGCTGACTAGTAACAAAGGGTATTGAGCTGCCATGTACGCTGGATGCATGTTGTTTATCTTAGGGTTGACACCGACGCGCGCGCCGCCCGTGAACAGCTGCGTCTGCACATGCGAATACTTGCTCCTGAGAGTGTTGACTAGTAGAACGGCGGGGTCGGTCTCTTCCTCGACGCAAAAAAGCACCTCGTACGTCGGGTAGTCTAGCGTGAAGAACGTCTCGAGGTTCGACTGCAGGTTCGGATCGACGCCTGTCAGTGGCTTGAGGATGGAGACGCCCGGGTAAGGAGTCTCCGGCGGCGACCTGTCCACCGTCCGATGCAGCTTCCACTTGCTATACGACAGGGCCATTATATGTATCGTCCACATCACCACCCAGGCGGTCATGAAGAATATGGCGAATCCATACACCGTGTACACCATGGGCATCATAATTGTGAATTTATTTGCCTCTCTGTTCGGAGCCGCATAATATCGACTAACCGCGACCGTCGACCGTGCCCTACACGGAAGGCATGCCGCTAATCACTGGACTGGACTGTTACAAATTTAACCGGCGATGTAGGTAGACGATAATTCACTGGGCCATGTTGCGTTATTATCTTTAGTTTGGGTTTTATCACTGATTTCCTTATATCTACAAGAACAGGCCATGGATTTCGTCCGCGGACTGAATCCATAAGTGTTGCCAGAATGTCGCTGACTTTTTTCCCTAGCCTAATTTTTGACGTATTCGTGAAGGTAGTCAATATTATTATTATTATCATTATTATTTTTAAACCAACTTACGTTGATCCATAAATTACTCTGACAATTTAGCGACGACAATTTTTGGACTAAAACTTTCGTAAGCGCAACACATTGTAAACTTTTTTGTCCGGATCTACTTAAGGGTGTTGACGACAATAAAATTTTGTATGGCATAAAAATATGACAAGTGAAAAAATCCCACATCTAACATAGATGTCAAGTTACTGAAAGTTGTAGTTCATGACAAATTAAAAGATAAAAAAATATGTGCTGTTTACAAATGTTTGACTTCTGACAAAAAAAATAACTGATTATGGCTTTTTTGTTTATTAGGTTCATCGACTCTTGCAACGTCCATACATGCTGAGAGCACTGATTGACGTAAATTAAATATCGCTCGTCACAGATAAACACTTTTGGATGATTATATTTACCCAGAGCAAGTTGACCTTTTAATCAACGGTCGGCCGATTTTGTATCACGAATTTAATCACTCCGGTCTATGCCTATTTGGCAATAATATAAAATTCACTAATATGCTTAAAGCAGAGGTATGTGCTATAAGGAGTTGAGTATTTTTAGCCAGTAAATAGTTCAAGTGTAGGAGTAATCATCTTAAATGCCGCTTTATTTGAGGCTGCACAGCACTTCGATATCCTGAACAAAGGTAGTTATAGTTAGGGGACCAATAATTAATCGTAAAGTATTTTTTGAAATATTATACTTATCAAATGTTGTTAAATAAATGAGGTCATTTAAGAATTGAACGAAAATCCTCTTTGGCTCTGATAGCGCTATTACAGCATAGAAAAGGATTTTTCCCAACCTTCAGATATCATACATAAATAATGCCTAAAGAATCTCCTATTTTCTCCACGTTTGGCACCTAATAAACTCGGCAAAACGTTGGCCCAGTTCAAGTGATTGGTGCCTCTGCCTACCCCGTCGGGGATAACAGGCGTGAGTTTATTTATTTTTATTTTTATTTCCTATTGATACAGCCTGGCTGCAGTAATCTCACAGCTACCATTCCCCATAATGGGGCCAACCATGAGGCTAAATGTGAAAATCTCAAACCTAACTAACATCTCCGATTTATCCTCGTGTGGCCCAATGTCAAATAAAATGTACAAAAACAATTGTTATTTTCAAGGTCGGGCCGCAAGAGGTTTTAATAAAAAAATATATATTTTGTATCTTGTGTTCGTTGAATCATTGAAGAGAACCTTACAAAATAAAAACTACATGTACAAAGGTGAGCGGGGCGGACTGAGCGTACGGGCGATCGTGCAGTCCAAGAAAGAGCAAGATATTGACAAATCTATTAAACAGGCAACACTGATAAAAACTGACTCACCACTGCTGCCAATGTAAGCGGACAAAAATTGATCGTTATTGCGTCTTGTTTCAGCTCTCACTTGTCAATAGCCAGTAAATTAATAATCCTCAGAATAAGAAAGGTCTTAGTCTGAGAAATAATAAAAGAAAAAATAAATTATTATTATTATTATTATTATTTATTAGACACTCCAACAGTATGTTCACAATTCATTTAAAAACTACTTATTCTAATTATGTATAATTCAGTGTGAAACCTTTAAAGGATTAAACATCTTTCAAAATTGTCTGTTTAGTAAAAATAAAAATAGACAAAATAGTAAACATTGAAAATATTATGATTTTAATGATAAAAAGCAACAAGCAATGACAAAAGCAAAATATCTACCAACAGCTGTCTTTATAATTCTTAATATTCTCTAAAAATATTGAATTATATCCTTAGAAATGGAGTACGTATCAAAAAGCAAATTCATATCATAAAAATAAACATATAAAAAAAACTTTGGAAAAAACCTTATTAGGAAAAAACCGGAAAAAACGCGAAAAGGTCCTGTAAAATAAAATAATAAAATGTGAGTGGTTGACCAAAAAGGGTCCTCAAGGGAAAATAATTTTATTGATTTCGAGAAAATCGCGTTTCAGAACAGAAAAACAGGTTTCGAAGCGGCTCGGCTCACAAAAAAAATCATAAAAAAATAACTACGGCACCTAAAAATATTCTGGCTAGACCAAAACAAAGCTAAAATACCACAGATTAAAAAAATTAAATAAAAAAATAACGGTTTCCAATCCCTCCAGGTCCCTTTTTGGTCAACCACTCACAAATAAATTAATAACATTAGTGTTTTAAGCATCGGTAATAAAGTCGGTTTGTTAAATTCGAAAATATTTTTTTTCTACTTTTAGCGTTTTCATATGCGCTACGGTACGCTAATTTATTTTTTAAATAGGTAAGTACGTTTTTCCTAACCTTTTCAAGCAAACCGCCCGCGGCGCCGAAGCCCGGCGGGGAGCGGGCGCGGCGCCGCCGCCGTACTTAACCTCTTCAGTCCTGACCTTGAAAATAACAATAGTTTTCTATTGTTATTTTGTCGACACGGGGGACTGAGGCGGTTAATAGTAACTGCAGCTGGCAACATTGGATTTTCATCACAGATTAAAAAACGGATTCATTTTTTCGATTCGCGGGAAACCCAATCATTTTGAACTGTGTCCTGTTTTGTTGATCACAGTTTTGAGAAAACTGAAAAGTTCTGAAATGGATGTGATAAAAGCAATAAACAGCGTTAGAAACTTGAATAGTTTTATGTCGCTTACGCAAGACCTTACGAACAAGCATGAATTGCCTCAAGTTCCACTCAACATGTCGACAGCCCTTGCGCTGAAGAAAATTCGATCTTTTGAGTTTGAAGTAAGTCCAAAAAATGTGCAGTTCCCAACTTTGCTTCAGTAACGCAATTGCCTTGTTAGGCAAATGTAATTGATAATTATTACATTATTGTAATATGATTTTTAGTTCTTCAACAAGCATCAAGAAAGCGGTCTTGCGTTCATGATTCTGGAGCATTTACTGAAGCTACCGCCTTCTAAAACATGGTGTCTGCTTGGGAAAGAGCTGATACTTATACTTCTGTACTGGTTAGAAGGCCTTAGGAAGTACCTCATCAACCACTGCCAGCACTGGTGGATATTCTTGAAGTCGCTGCTGAAATTTATCAATGTAAGAACTTTTCTCTGCCTGAAAGAACGGTTCTGTATGTATAGGTAACTATTTTAGATATAGACGATAATAATGGGCAAATAATTTAGTTTATGCTAGTGTGAGTCCAGAAGCAATATATGTGCCTGTATGTAAATGTTTATTTGTAGGTATGTATGTAATTACACTTTCTGTAATTGTGTAAACCTCCCCTCTTTGTAACTTTGACAAAATGAACAACGTAAAAAAATCTGGTTTCTGATTTCCCCACCGAGGGTTCCATACTTGCAGTTTTTCCCAAACTTTGATTTAATTACAAATGCATAGTCTTCAGGTTTTCCCCTGTATTTGTAGTATAAGACGATATTAATTGCCAATTTTCATAGCTATAGGTCAATGGAAAGTACCCTATGAATTTTGATTCTTTACCTCCACATTATCAGTCACATACTTCACTCTCTCTCACAAACACACACACACACACACACACACACACTCACACACACTCACACACACACACTCTCACACACGCACACACACACACACGCACACACACACACGCACGCACACACACACGCACGCACGCACGCACGCACACACACACACACACACACACACACACACACACACACACACACACACACACACACACACACACACACACGCAACCACACAAAATGCCTATGAACATGAAAATAATACCCATGCTAAAACCTATTCAAGTATTCAGGGAATAGTATGTATGGTCGACAGCAGTACAACTTTAACATTTTTGCTGCCCCTGACTTTACAGAGTAGAGTTTATGAGGGTAAAGGTTTATGTGCTGACTGTACAATGCTGGGGCATTATAAGACTTACTGTGACAATCTAAACATAAACATTTACATACAAGCACATACATTGCTTCTGGCCCCACACTAGGATACCCTGTGTCGTGGGAACCAGAAACAGCTACGTCACAAACATGTAAACATCCAAGACCTGGAGTATTTTTTGTTTGCGCCCCAGCCGGGGATCGAACCCGGGACCTCTCGCATAGTAAGCAGATGCGCTAACCGTTACGCCACAGAGGTCGTCTATTTAATTATTTTAGTACTCCACAAATCCGGACTAGGCCTCCGTGGTGGAGTATGGCCTACACCTTCCTCAGGGAAGAAACCTGTGCCCCTCGGTGGGAACATAATGGGTTGAGGATGAAAGTCTAACTAACAGGAACTGCGACAAAAGGACTCTACACTCAACACTGCCCTAGTGGAATACCTAGCTGAGCCCCTGTTCGGCCTGGGGACCAGTGACAAGCTTGACCTGACTCAACGACTGGCCGTCCTCCGCTGCCTCAACCATAGTTCTAGTGCCTGCAGTCGGGAGACCCGCCAAGCTCTGGCTGAGAAGTTCGATGGGTATTTGTATGTATCACTTTATTTATGGCTTCTAGTGGCAATTACTTATTACCTCTGCTAGCATGAAAATCTATGGCAGAGTCACTAATAACTTAAGTAACATAGTAAAATGCGAAATGTCTGCTTGAACCGCGTACGTGTACTTAAGCGGTTTCGCCTGTAGGTATAACTTTTTTGCGCCTGACGATTATATTGTTCTTAAATGGTACCTATTAGCTGTGGAAAATTTGAATTTGATGTCTAGTTATTGCTTCTGCAAGGACCAGTCATTATCGTTTTATTTGTTTTGACAGTTAGACCGCTAATTATCATCCGTAATTTCGATACTTCGAAAAGCTGATAAAATGTTTTTCTTGTAGAAGTAAACAACATTATTGTTAATGTGTTAGGGTTATTGGTTTTTGCCTGTACCAATATCTGAAATAAGCCTAAAAAGGGCACTTACTGGGACTTTTCAAATAAAATAATTCGTAACGAAGCATCGCATCAAAAAACTGACCTTAAGTAGATCTTGAAAAGTAGATTCTGATGGTCTAAATACCTAACTCAGTTTCGACAAAAAGGGCACTTTATTGGTTTTAGCAGTACGGCGATATTTTGTTCTTACACTTTATTGCATAATAATACAATTTCGCACTTACAAAACAGGATTGTCTAAGATTTTGAGCAATGGCGCGCTGTTCTTTATAGAGCACATCACGGCAAGCTGCGACCACTTCCCGATCCAGATATTGCGGATATATTGTAATTCTTCTCGCCTATGGTAGTTTCCAGGGTCAAAATAATTAAATTATATTTAGTCCATATTTTAGATTATAAAAAAATATTGGACACGTATTTTTTCTTTTTTCGATTAAACAAAAAATTACAAAGATATAGCCCATTAAAATTACGTGTGACGTCACTCCGTGCTAAAAAATGCAGCACGGCGCGACGTCACACGTCACTTTAATGGGCTATATCTTTGTCATTTTTGGTGTAATTTACAAACAAAAAAATACGTGTCCCTTATTTTTGAATAATCTAAAAGACGGACTAATTACATTTTTTAGGGCAACTAGCCCATTCATATTTTATTTCAGTTTGTGGCCGGCTCATTCTTGTGATAGATAGGTACATGGATAGAGAACACTTTATTTTACGTAAAAAGAAATTGTTTTCTTTAACTATCCAGATATTTGTTAAGGTGTATGTATGTGCCTGTATGTAAATATTTATGTTTAGTGTATAAGTTCGTCCCTCTAGCACCAAGATAGCTCACATCACGGCAAGCTGCGAGCATGTCCCGACTCAAATGGCCACCACGGAGCTGCTGCTGCGTTGGTTGCTGCGAAGGCAGGAGAGGACCGCACGGGAGGAGGCCGCGCGACGGTGGCTGCCCGCCACTGTTTGGGAGCCGGCCGCCATCGCCGTCTTTATGCAGAGCACCTTCCGGGACTTCTACAAGGTACCGCCTAGACCTTCTGTCCTCCGGCATTTTCAGTGTTACATACATATTACGCTGACGCTGAGTGACGGATGAATCGCTCGTAGCCCCGCTCGCCTGAGTGCTTAGTGCGAGTTTTTTCATTCACTTTCGATAGCGAGAGCGTTTGCAATTTGTATAGGAGTGACAAAGAGACTACTAGGTGGCGCGCTTTGTCACTCCTATACAAATTGCAAACGCTCTCGCTATCGAAAGTGAATGAAAAAACTCGCACTAAGCACTCTGATCTTAAGCCCACCATTCACTACACGCACAGCGAGCCGAGCCCCGAGCCGCCCCTACCCATTCGTGGACAAATCCGTCATCGCTCACAATGCCCACACACTATACGAGCGCCGAGCTACTTTATCTCCAGAGTGCTTATACTGAGTTTTTTCATTCACTTTCGATGGCGAGAGCGTTTGCATATTGCATAGGAGTGACAAAGCGCGCCAGCTAGTTGTCAGCGTTTGCATATTGCATAGGAGTGACAAAGCGCGCCAGCTAGTTGTCTCTTTGTCACTCCTATGCAAACCGGAGGCAAACCGCAAACGCTCTCGCTATCGAAAGTGAATGAAAAAACTCACTATACGCACTCAGACGGCGAACGCCGCGCCGAGCCGCGAGCCGCGCACCGAACCGAGAACCAACACAATTTCAAACGCAGATTTGTCTGCGGACTTGTCGCCAGCGACAAATCCGGCGGATGGGTGACCGTTCTATGACTAACGCTAGTGGCATTTTTTCGAGCGATGCACGTTAAGCAGTTGGTGCCGTCTGCCGTCGATAGATGGCAGTCGTTAAGCCAACTCAGTGGCCTTATGGTGGCTTGAAAACTTCTTCTGACATTAAGACCAGCCTTTAGTCTTACAAGCCTCCACCATCCGGACTTGGCCCGCGTGGACTATGGCATATACAGGGTGTCCCGTTATGAATGGTCCAAACGGTAATCGGTGACGGGTTGGACCATCCTCTATCAGAAAAACAAAAAATAGGTTTAGAAAAAGTGGTTTTCGAGATATTTGAGATCAAAGATTTTTATTTATGAGAATTTTGAAAAATTATGATGTACGTCTATTAGCACGTAAAGTCAGAAATATTCACAAAAAAATAAAATCAAAGAAATCTTTCATTTGAAAATTTTACATGAAAAAGTAATATGCAAAGAAAAATATTTGATAACAAATATCTCGAAAACTATGACACTTTTACTAAACCTATTTTTTGTTTTTTAGATAGAGGATAGGCCAACCCTTCACCAATTACCGTTTGGACCACTCATAACGGGACACCCTGTAGACGCAAAGCAGACTTCCAAAACAGTGGCATGAGCTTACACATTGTTTACTGTATGTCTATTCAGTCCCAGATCCTCGGCCCTTGGTTCTCTTTAGATGTCTTTAGTTTCTCAAAATTCACCACGAACATGACTGAGAGATGATATAAAGTTTCTTAAACTTTTCCAATAACTTTCAGGACGCGAGACATTTCCTGAATGCCCAAAACGAGACAAGCGAGAACGTCACATCAGTGATCTGCCGCAAGATGACCATCGGCTCGCTCACCATCATTACCGTAAGTTATGATGATACCGTTAATACTGATACATGATACCTATTCTAAGTCATGTTTTTTCATAAGAACTTCATGTTTCCTTTTTTTAGCTTTAGCTTTTACAATAGCGTAACAGAACCTGTCGAAAATTATTTCTGTAAGACTCACCAGGTGTCTGCGATACAGACTAACGGCCTTACTAATAAATAAGTTATACACTCTGAATAACTATTTGACGTATCAATTTATACTGGTTTAATCGCATTTAGCGTACAAATAACCAGTTTGTCAGACATCGCATAACGGCTGTATACACATTATAACCTTTCTTAGTAAGACCGTTAAAGTCCAGTGCATATACCGCAAGTACTGTAACGACGCACATTTCTTCATAGTAAATAAACATTCTTCTTTTCTTCTTCATAGTTACCATTTTAAGTATGTAGTACAACACCCGAGACACGTGTTCTGTCAGAAACCAAACGCAGACAAGGCAAGGGCGCTCTACCGAAAATCTCGAAACTTTGTTTACTTTATTCCACATACACTTATTTGACTTTTTGTCGGAAGAGTCCGACTATTGTTCGCTCTGATTCGCAGAGCTTTATCATGGTGAGCAGAGACGGAGCTCGCTCTTTGACTCGGACGATAAAGTTAATGATGTCTTCCTTACGAAAGTTTGAGTCCAAAAAATCTCGAAACGTCCTTCATGTAGCCTGCTGCGACGGACTTTTCTCCGCGGACGTTTTTATCCGCTAAAATAGATCGCTTACAACTGTATCGAGTAACGCAAACGAGGGATTAAAAGTACCGCGTACTAAAAATCCGCTGAATAACCGAGGAAATGCAGGGAGCGGACCGGACTAAAGTACGCGGGAGTCCCCGAAAAAAATAGAACTCGTGTGACTAGGCGAAGCAACGCACACGGCGGACTTTAGTCCGCGTTGAAATTTAAGGGGATGGACCAAGTATTTCGCACGCCCGCGCACCCGTGTGCGTTGAGTTCGCGGTTAATCCGCGGAGGACTTTTTATTCGCGGAGCGTACATTTCTCTCCGCCGGGGAGAAAACTCCGTCGTCTGCGCAGGCCATCAGAAGAGGTGATCTTCCTAAAGCTGTGGCAATCCTAAGAGGCCACTGCTCACTGAACAGAAATTTCCACAACATGGGATTAATCGACAGCCCGCTGTGCCGGGGATGCCTCAAAGAACATGAAACACCCGCCGAAGTAACCGTTCACTCAAAAGGCGTGGAAAAGCAACAGACTGCCATCATTGGGAAGCTCCAATCCCCACATCATAGCTATATTAGCCAGCATTGCTATGATGTGACGACGCGCAGCGGTTAGCGCATCTGCGACATGCGAGAGGTCCCGGGTGGGGACAAAAAAAAAAAGAAAACCAGGTCTTGAATGTTTACATGTTTGTGACGTCGCTGTTTCTAGTTCCTACGACACAGGGTATCCAAGTGTGGGGCCTGAAGCAATTTATATGCCTGTATGTAAATGTTATGTTATGCTATGACGTATGGCCTCGTTCTATGTATATTAACTACTGACAAACCTTTGGATGATCCATTGTCTGTAATTTTCTATTTGCAAGCCTCTTTTGCTGGGCAAAGCCCCCCTTTCTTTCTTCCAACTCTCTCTGCCTCCAGCCACCTCGCAATTCCAGAAAGAATGCATCCCGCCATCTCCGCCTTGGCCTGCCGCAACGTTAATCCCCATTTTGTTGCCTGTAAATAAGATTTTAAAATAATCCTCCGGCTAGGGTACGGAGCCGTTCCCCACCTGGTTGGACGTGAACGGATTGCACGGCAGTGTGACCGTGCAATTTGAGCCGAGAAGGCTTCCGGCTTTGGGGATGTCGGGCCAAGTCGGTTGCGACACCCTGACTCTCGCCGATCACGCTGTCACGGAGGTCGAGCTTTGCAGGTCAGAATTTTCAGGAGCAGAAACCAAATCAGAAACCCGATGACATCTGTGGCGTAGCGATTAGCGCATCTGCTTACCATGCGAGAGGTCCCGGGTCGAACCCCGGCTGGGGAGAAAAAAAAACCTCTGGTTTTAGAGGTTTACAGGTTTGTGATGTCGCTGTTTCTGGTTCTCACGACACAGTGTATAAGTTCACCCTAGTGTGGGGCCGGAAGCAATTATGTGGCTGTATGTAAATGTTTATGTTAATTAGACAAACGGATGCAAGTTAAGTACGCTGTGCTTAATGCTTTGAGACATAGATGAGGGGCCTGGCCGGGCCAAGGGGCACGGGCCTCTTCCCTGAGGAAGGTATATAGGTCTTACTCCACCTCGGGGCCAAGTCCGGATTGGTGGAGGCTTGTAAGACTAGTAGCTGGTCTAACTGTCAGAAGTTTTCAAGCCGCCCCAAGGCCTCTGACTTGGTCTAACGAACTGGGGCCGAATTTATCAGCACCAGATTCTGAGTGACACCAATCGTCTAACAGGCAAATGATTATTATGAGGCGGGCGCGTAATATATAGAAGAGGTCTATTTATCAATTCCAATCTTCTAACTTTCAAATAAGTGTTGAATTTGACAGTTCGACGATTAGAATCGTTTAGTGCAAATGCACGGCTTGCACGGTAGAGTACATACATCATCATCATAAACCTATACATCAGTTGCAGCCTAATTAATTATGATAATATTCCAAACCAGAAGTTTTCGTGGTTTCCATCATCATCATTCAGCCACAAGAAGTCCACTGCTAGACATAGCCTCCTCCATGGATTTCCAAAAAGACCGGTTGGAAGCGGCTTGCATCCAGCGTCTTCGTGCCACTTGGATGAGGTCGTCTGTCCATCTCGTGGCTGGTTGCCATATTGGTTATAAATTGACACAGAAACACTTGAATCGGTAGTTTCAGAAAGAACATTAGTCACAATCTGCTTACTTTTCAGTAGACATAAAAAACTAACCCCTCAGTGGAACCAATGTTGTTTCTGCGTCTACTGAGACGTAGTACGTACACGTAGTTCAATTGATATTCATTGGACCAATGTTCTTTCTATAGGGATCTGTAGATCTACCCACAAATACCATAGACAACAATAAGTCAGTCACACAAAATTTGGACTAATGTTCTTTCTGAAACTACCGATTCACTTGTCGCACAGAGAGTCGGCCGAGCTGATAATCTCGATGCAAACCTCACAACCGCCCGAGGCGTTGTTTGAGGCGACGACCGCGGCGTTGGCGGGGCGTTGCGGGGCGAGGCTCCATGTTGGCTCCCGCTGCCATGTACGGCGCTTGGACCGCGTCCTGCGGCTGGCCTTTCGCGGGAAGTACCGGGTGAGTTGACCTTATGTGGGAAGTACCGGATAAGTTGGCTTGTGTCGGAAGTACAAGGTGAGTTGGCCTTGTGTCGGAAGTACCAGGTGAGTTAGCCTTGTGTCGGAAGTACCGGGTGAGTTGGCCTTGTGTCGGAAGTACCAGGTGAGTTGGCCTTGTGTCGGAAGTACCAGGTGAGTTGGCCTTGTGTCGGAAGTACCAGGTGAGTTGGCCTTGTGTCGGAAGTACCGGGTGAGTTGACCTTGTGTGGCAAGTACCGGATAAGTGCCGACGACGACCTCTGTGGCGCAGTGGTTAGCGCATCTGCTTACCATTCGAGAGGTCCCGGGTTCGATCCCCGGCTGGGGAGAAAAAAAAAAACTTCAGGTCTTGGATGTTTACATGTTTGTGACGTCGCTGTTTCTGGTGCCCACGACACAGGATATCCTAGTGTGGGGCCAGAAGCAATGTATGTGCCTGTATGTAAATGTTATGTTATGTTATGTTATGTTATGTTATGTTATGTTATGTTATGTTATGTTATGTTATGTTATGTTATGTTATGTTATGTTATGTTATGTTATGTTATGTTATGTTATGTTATGTTATGTTATGTTATGTTATGTTATGTTATGTTATGTTATGTTATGTTATGTTATGTTATGTTATGTTATGTTATGTTATGTTATGTTATGTTATGTTATGTTATGTTATGTTATGTTATGTTATGTTATGTTATGTTATGTTATTGTATGTTATGTTATGTTATGTTATGTTATGTTATGTTATGTTATGTTATGTTATGTTATGTTATGTTATGTTATGTTATGTTATGTTATGTTATGTTATGTTAAGTTATGTTATGTTATGTTATGTTATGTTATGTTATGTTATGTTATGTTATGTTATGTTATGTTATGTTATGTAAGTTGGCCTTGGTCGGAAGTACCAGGTGAGTTGGCCTTGTGTGGGAAGTACCGGGTAGTTAGACTTACGCGGGAAGTATTGGGTGAATTCGCCTTGTGTGGTAGTACCGGGTGAGTTGGCCTTGCGCGGGAAGTAGATAGATAGATAGATAGATATATAACACTTTATTGCTCAACCATAATACAGAGTTATTGTAATTTCCGTATGTCTAAATGGTATACAATTGGCGGTCTTATCGCTTAGAGCGATCTCTTCCAGACTACCTTTGAATGGCGAGAATTGCAGGAAGAACATAGTCGGTAGGTGTGGATTTTCGGATGTACATAAATAAAAAAAATCGAAAATATATTGACGAGTAGCAAGATATAAAGAACATAAGTAGGTACTTATAAATACGTGATACATGACATGCATATATTTAGATGATAATACATATACGTACAAAATAATAACATACTTATATATTTACAAAATAATAAAATACATATATAACATACAAAATAAATACATACATAATAAATGCAACAGTTTTCCAGTTTAAGAAGTAAGTAAGTAGCGGGATTTCACCAAAGCCTTAAAACAATTCAAGGACTTTGCGAAGTATCGGGTGAGTAGACCTTGTGTCGAAGTACCAGGTGAGTTGGCCTTGTGTGGGAAGTACCGGGTAGTTAGACTTACGCGGGAAGTACTGGGCGAGTTCGCCTTGTGTGGAAGTACCGGGTGAGTAGGCCTTGCGCGGGAAGCACTGAGTTGGCCTTTTGTGGGAAGTACCGGGCTATTGGACTTGCGCAGGAAATACCGGGTGAGTTGGACTTGAAGTTTCGGGTGAGTTGATCTTCCGCGGGACATGCCGGGTTAGGGAGACATGCATGAAACACAAGATTTTTTGTATACGGTTCTAAATACTACCTATCTAAATTAACACACTCTCTGTCATAGAAGGCCTGTCATACAGCGGGAAGTAATAGACTTCATTATTATTTTTAAACTAAAACAATGCAATGCAACAATACAATCCATTATTATTATACCAATTGGGGTCTATCGTGTATACATACACGATAGACCCCAATTGGTATATGTACAGTCACGAGCAATAATATATATACCTACACTGTCACATTGTCTAAAATATCTCAACTTGAAACAGTCTAGAAAGAAGTGTACAAAAATTTGTCCTAAATTATGTAACCATTAAACTGTGTCAAAATTAGGTATACATTTATTACACATTAATATAAATAAAACAAAATCAGGAATATCTTCACACTTCGAATTATCATTTTGAACTATCCATGACAATTTCCATAATAATGTATACAATTGTACACATGTAATAGAAATTGTCATGGATACATTATAATGATATTTGAAGTATATACCTACTTTTTCCCGTTTTTGTTACTTTACTCGTTATTTTAGACGAATTCAGTGATGATGACGAATACAGTCAAAGACAAATTGGTTGGTTACTGCAATAAAACAAGAACTTACATAATCAGTTGTAATTATTTTCCCAAAATAATATTGATTATAATTAAAATAATCAAATGTAAAGAAAATATATAATTTATTTTAATTTTAAATCAAACTTTATTCAACTATCAGTTAACAATTTAAATAGTGATATTCAGCGATAGTGAATTACTATCGCTGAATATCATTATTTATTTTAAAAGCGTCGGACTCGCCCATGATGGGTTCCGTAGCAGAAAGAAGTTTTTTTTAAATTGTTATGTTTGAGTTGATTGAATGAAAGGTAAGAATCAGAATCAAATTTATTTCAACGTAAAGAATTTACATTCTGCTTTTGAATGTCAATGTACATAAAATTATAATGTTAGCCGCGTTTGAGTTGATTGAATGAAAGGTAAGAATCAGAATCAGAATCAGAAATTTATTTCAACGTAAAGAATTTACATTCTGCTTTTGAATGTCAATGTACATAAAATTATAATGTTAGCCGCTGCCTTAGGGCCGAATGTAGTGGAGAAAAAGGCAGCAAAAAAAACTCCACTCTGACCATCTTTTCTCAAAACATCTTAAATCTAATACAAAGTTTGGTTGGTACAATTGTCCATCTACCTAAGAATGTCAAAATTAAAGACCCATGAGTGCAATCAATACTTGCAATGTCAAACATTATTTGATATTCTTAAATAAGTATGAAAACTAATGCTGCGGCCAGACACACGGACGGCACCCGTTCACGAGCATACGAGGTAAATCGCGGTTTACGATTTTATGAAAAAACTACTTACTGCATGTCATTCAAACTAATTTTGGGTGGAAGTTTGCATGGTAATGTACATCATATATATTTTTTGGTTTTATCATTCTCTCATTTTAGAAGCTACAGAGGGGGGGGGGGACACACACATTTTACCACTTTGAAAGTGTCTGTCGCGCAAACTATTCAGTTTAGAAAAAAAATGATAGTAGAAACCTCAATATCATTTTTGAAGACCTATCCATAGATACCCCTCGATTTATCGATAGATAAAAAAAATTATTGAGTTTCAGTTCTAAGTATGGGGAACCCCCAAAATTTTTTTTTCAATTTTTGTGTGAAAATCTTAATGCAGTTCACAGAATACTATTCTGCTTACCAAGTTTCAATAGTACAAAAAATAATTATATGTACACTGTAGTACAGTTTTGAAAATATGTAAACAAATAAATAAATGTAAAAAGCAAAATTTTTAACAAAAAAGAACTGACTTATTAGGTACGACTCAGGTGACGTATGGCGTCATCATGGTTAGGCAATGTTTCCTTGCCTGACACCGACTCCAAAACTAGCAATAATTGTAACGCTAGTAAGTAAGAATATGCAATTATTTTTAAGTTTTTTGTTTGAAGTCTGTTTCTCGTTAAAATTTTTAGTGAATCTGATGTACACTAATTGAACGCCAACAAATTATTCAAAAGACGACTTGTTGCTATAAAGAAAAGGGAAGGTGGCTAACCAGGCTTTAAGACTTAATATGGTTTTCTCATGAATGTCAGAACTGGATCAAATTGAAATGAGACCATACAGATTTCAATTAAAAAAAAATCATCAAAATCGGTCTACCTAGTCAAAAGTTCTGAGGTAATTCAGAACCTCCTCATTTTTTGAAGCCTGTTAATTAATAGTGTGGCTACACTACATTTTGAATAATTCAGGTATGGATACCTCATTTTTAGGGTTCCGTAGCCAAATGGCAAAAATCGGAACCCTTATGGATTTATGTCTGTCTGTCTGTCTGTCTGTCCGTCCGTATGTCACTACCACTTTTTTCCAACTATAAGAATTTGATTATTGAAACTTGGTAAGCAGAATAGTATTCTGTGAACTGCATTAAGATTTTCACCCAAAATTTGAAAAAATAAAACAATGAATTTTGGGGGTTCTCCATACTTAGAACTGAAACTCAACAATTTTTTTTTCGTCAAACCCATACGCGTATCTATGGATAGGTCTTCAAAAATGATATTGAGGTTTCTACTATCATTTTTTTTTCTAAACTGTATAGTTTGCGCGACAGACACTTCCAAAGTGGTAAAATGTGTGTCCCCCCCCCCTGTAGCTTCTAAAATAAGAGAATCATAAAACTAAAAAAAATATGTTGTGATGTTTATTAACATTCAAACTTCCACCCAAAATTAGTTTGAATGACATGTAGTAAGTAGTTTTGTCATGAAATAGTATGCCGCGATTTACCTTTCATTCAATCAACTCAAACATAACAATTTAAAAAAAACTTCTTGCTGCTACGGAACCCATCATGGGCGAGTCCGACTCGAACTTGGCCGCTTTTTAAAATCAATAATGATATATAGCGATAGTGAATTACACTTCATTAAATTTTGATTTAAAATTAAAATAAATTATATTTTTTTTTGTTATTTACATTTAATTATTTTAATTATAATCAACATTATATTGGGAAAATAATTACAACTGATTATGTAAGTTCTTGTTTTATTGCAGTAACCAACCAATTTGTCTTTGACTGTATTTGTCATCATCACTGAATTCGTCTAATATAACGAGTAAAATAACAAAAACGGGAAAAAGTAGGTATACCCTTCAAATATCATTATAATGTATCCATGACAATTTCTATTACATGTGTACAATTGTATACATTACTATGGAAATTGTCATGGATAGTTCAAAATGATAATTTGAAGTGTGAAGATATTTCTGATTTTGTTTTATTTATATTAATGTGTAATAAATGTATACCTAATTTTGACACAGTTTAATGGTTACATAATTTAGGACAAATTTTCGTACACTTCTTTCTAGACTGTTTCAAGTTGAGATATTTTAGAAAATGTGACAGTGTATATATATTATTGCTCGTGAGTGTACGGGTTAGCCGTACACGAATACGCGGCGTCAGCACTTTGCGCGCCCGCAACGTTACTTTATCGACCTAACTTCAGTTCTCGTAGATTACTCAAGTCTAATATTTGCACACCTTAACCGGTAGAGCATGCATGTTCTTATAAGTTATTTTACCACCTACTGTAATGTATTTACCATGCTTTAGCAAATAAAATGTTTTATCTTTTTATCTTTTATCTTTATCACTATAAATCATCATAGCGTAACGCGTATCAAAAATAAGATCTGCTAACTATCATTATCCGTGTATCGTCTGTTATCACTTTATCAGTATCAAATCAACTCTATAGTGTTCTCAATATCAAGATCTATCATTTCTATCAATCAAGCAATCAAATCATCTATTGATGTTTGGGGTAACCCATACATCAAAGTGGTCCTTCGAGCCGGATCATACATCAAATTTTGAACTGAAGTTAGTCGATAAAGTAAACTAAACATTGCGGGCGCGCAAAGTGCTGACGCCGCGTATTCGCGTACGGCTAGCCCGTACATTATAATAACACAATAAAAACATGTTTTCGTTTTCTAGTGCCTTTTGGACTTGGAAAAGATAGCTGAAGTGGTATCTCCGCCACCACAAGAATATCCTGACAACTATAAGAGATTCAGCGCATCTGTAAGTTTTTTAAAGTACCTTTTAGTCAACAAATCTGTTGGGACATCTTTTTATACCACTAGACAAAAGTTCAAATAAAATAAATAAATAAACTCACGCCCGTTATCACCGAGGGGATAGGCAGAGGCACCAATCACTAGAACTGGGCCCACGTTTTGCCAAGTTTATTAGGTCCCAAAGTTCAGTAGACATTAATTCCCGGTTGTCCATACAACAAGGCTATCTAGCACCACTATATTCAATATGGCTTAAACAACATTTAATTCTTCATACAAAAGGTACTTCAAGTCGGCCTAAAAAATATCAGTCAATCACAAAAAGTGCATACAAAAAAATATATTTTATTCTACTACTATGGAATGCATGGTTAAAAAGTATGAAAATAAAGCAAATGTAAAGTCTCTTCGGATTTCTTAAAAAAGAACAAGAGTAAATGAGGGTAGTGTAAATTTTTTATGTTGTTTCGATATCAAAGAGATTTTTATTGTTTTTGGACATTATTTCAGTGTTAAGGGTCAATTTAAAGTGGGGTCTACTGCACCATGGCCTGGTTAAGTGTTAAGTAGTAAATAAAATAAGGATATGGCTCGAAGGTCGTGTAACCAGGCCATAAAAGCACAAAAAAGAAAAATGTTAAGTAAATAAAATCCGGGGTAGTTTCAACATTTCTCCATCCGTCATCTGTCACATTAGTCATTAGAGCCGAGGCGTTTTGTCAAATTTTGTTTACAATTTCGCAGGAAGACGACTCAAGATTCTCCATCTCTCACGATATTCCGAAAACCGCTGCGAAAAAACGGAAACGCTCAGGTATTGTGTTTATTTTTATTATACACTAGCTTTCGCCCGCGACTCCGTCCGCGTGGACTTTAGTTCAAAATTGTTCAACCCCGTTCACTCCCTTAAGGGTAGAATTTAGAAAAATGGCAAAACACGTGTTCAATCAATTGTGTTGAAGAGTATTTATTTTAAGTTTCAAGAAAATTAGACAACATTCTTTATACCTCCCATACAAAGTTTGGCAACCCTTTTCGCCCCCTTAGGGGTTGAATTTAAAAAAATCCGTTCTTATTCCTTGCCTACATTATATATAGATCCTCTGTGCAAAATTTCAGCTTCCTAGGTCAAACGGCTTGGGCTGGGCGTTGATGAGTGAATGAATCAGTCAGTCAGGACTTTGAATTTTATATATATAGATTGTGTGAAACCTGGTCGGTCTCTTCCGACAAAAGGTCAAGTAAGTGAATCCGGAAGAAAGTGAATAATGTCTGGTTCTTACGAAAGTTTTAAACGAAGAATCTATGATATCGGCTAGACCTAGTATCAGGCACTAAGATTTGGTTGGACCTAGTTCTAGCCGGAATGATACCGGTTAGAGCTAGTTTTACCCGAAAACAATCGGCTCATACTACTATACAGGGTGGAATTTTGTAATGCCACCTGAAGGGGAAGTACTCTTAATACTGTAGATAGAAAGTTTTACTCAAAGAAAATAATCCTTTATTTTTGAAAAGAAAGAAAACTGCATTCAAAGATTTTCAAAAATTCGCTTGCCGCACCCGGTAATAGAACCTACTAAAATCTGTGAAAGTGGCACCCTGTACTTTTATTGCATCGATCGTTAGGGTCAATTATAAGGATGAAATCTCTCTAACAAACTTCATAAATTAAATGAAAGGAAAACAATGAAATCTTAAATTGTTTTAATTATTTTCAAAAAATGTTAAACTAACTAATTAATTGCTCGAAATGGGCTCCATTTTCTTGGATACACAAATTTATTCTTCTAACGAATACATTTCTAGTAACCTTTAATAACGTGTTGTGGTGAATGTTATAAATCGTATTCTGAACCTCAACTCTCAACTCGTTTACATTCTCAAAAGATTTAATGTAAATTTGATTTTTTACATATCCCCACAAAAAAAAATCTAAAGGGATGAGATCTGGTGATCGTGCAAATTGCAATCGTCTTATCTAAATAGTAATTCGTCATTTTAATGGATCAATGACGTCAATGATAATTATTAATTAATAACATAAGTAAACATAAAGAAACGGATCTTTGAGTAAAAGTGCTTTAACTTGACCCATTGAATATAATAACTTACTTTCATGACACATTACAATCTGTTATAATGATAATTCGATTTACATTACAGAGTTAATTAACCTATCAGATGTATAATATACTTCACACTATATAAATAAATTACATCATTACTTCATTAAATTAAAAATATAAAAAACATAAGAATAAAAAAAAAAACACACACACACAAACAATTAATAATTAATAATTTAAGATTTCATTGTTTTCCTTTCATTTCATTTATAAAGTTTGTTAGAGAGATTTCATCCGTATAATTGACCCTAACGATCGATGCAATAAAAGTACAGGGTGCAACTTTCACAGATTTTAGTAGGTTCGATTACCGGATGCGGCAAGCCAATTTTTAAAAATCTTTGTATGCAGTTTTCTTTCTTTTCAAAAATAAAGGAATGTTTTCTTTGAGTTAAATTTGTCTATCTACAGTATTAAGAGTACTTCCCCTTCAGGTGGCCTTACAAAATTCCACCCTGTATATTATAGGGCTTATACGACGACCTCTGTGGCGCAGCGGTTAGCACATCTGCCTACCATGCGAGAGGTTCCGGGTTCGAATCCCGGCTGGGGACAAAAAAAAACCCAGGTCTTGGATGTTTCCATGTTTGTGACGTCGCTGTTTCTGGTTCCCACGACACAGGGTATCCTAGTGTGGGGCCAGAAGCAATGTATGTGCCTGTATGTAAATGTAAAAAAAATATGTAAATATGTACTAGATTTAACCAAGAGTAAGTGGCTACCTACACCTAGTTTTAACCGGATAAAACTACGTTTAGCCGCACTTCGGGTTTTAGCCGTAACATATACATACATAAGCTCACGCCTGCATCCCAGAGGTGTAGGCAGAGACCAGGGACTGCCACCTGCCACGTTCCTGACAAATCACTTTTGCCTCATCGACATTCATCGTCGCATGCTCGCACATTAGTTTCGGGTACTTTTAATCTTGCCCTTTGCTAATATATCCGTATTAGGTCGAAGTATGTATGCCTGGGGCGTCCCTTGCCGGCCCTTCCACTCACATTCTCTCGCAATACGGGGGCCAAGTCCGGATTGGTGGAGGCTTGTAAGACTAGTGGCTGGTCTTACTGTCAGAAATTTTCAAGCCGCCCTAGGGCCTCTGACTTGGCTTAACGACTGCCATCTATCGACGGCAGCCGGCACCAACTACTTAACGTGCCTAAGCACGGAACTGCTCGGAAAAATGCCACTAGAGTTAGTCATAGATGGTGACCCATCCATGGACTGAACGCGCCGTATGTTGCTTAACCTTCGTGATCGTTTAAGATCACTCAGGCAACCTGGGCTACTAGCAATTCGATATAACGCACCCCCAGAACTAAAGTAACCTAACTCAAAATTTGGGTAAAATTAGTTAAGTACCCAGAATTACTCAAAAAGGTATACTCTTTCATGCCTATATTAAAAAATCGACTTTATTTGGTACGAGAGAGATGGAGGAATATTGCGGTCTGTTTTTTCTTGAAACATATTTTCTGCATTTCCCAAAAGTTGCAAATTTTGAGTTAGGTCACTTTAGTTCTAGAGGTGCGATAAATGCTTTTCATTTTTCAATAATAGGTTACGTGGTGAAGACTCGCCGGGTCTCAGGCTGGAAATCTCCCTCGACTACTTCCACTACTTCCTTGGCGCAGGTATGTACAGGCTATGATTAAAAATTTTACTATAACAATGTCCTGTGTGAATGAATCGCTCGTAGCCTGGGCTGCCTGAGTGATCTTAAACGATCACTAAGGTTAAGCAATATACGGCGCGTTCAGTCCATGGATGGGTCACCGTCTATGACTAACGCTAGTGGCATTTTTCCGAGCTTCCGTGCTTCGCAAGGCACGTTAAGCAGTTGGTGCCGGCTGCCGTCGATAGATGGCAGTCGTTAAGCCAAGTCAGAGGCCTTAGGGCGGCTTGAAAACTTCTGACAGTGAGACCAGCCACTAGTCTTACAAGCCTCCACCAATCCGGACTTGGCCCCGGTGGTGGAGTATGGCCTATATCTTCCTCAGGGAAGAGACCCGTGCCCCTCGGTGGGGACATGATGGGTTGATGATGAACAATGTCCTGACCGACCTGGCCTTATATTACGTAACTTTCCACTCTATCGGGTCGAGCATTTAGGTGATTTTCAGAACTGCATCATTTGTTTGGCGCATTTATCTTTTCATATTAACGCTTTGAAAACTAACATATAAAACAACATAAACATTTACATACAGGCACATACATTACTTCTGGCCACACACTAGGATACCCTGTGTCGCGGGAACCAGAAACATAATATATCGTCGTTGCGAAATTGCCACTTCCGACATGTGCATTTTAACTACTTTTCAGTATAGACGAGTAACTGTTTTATTCAAAAACTAAAACCTGTTTTTTTATTTGCATAGTTTTAAAATATCGAAATCGTGTTATGAAAGAAAATAATCCCATAGCACATGGATGTATTGAGCACGAATATGAAAGAAAAAATATCAAGAAAATGCTAATATCGGAATGACATTCGCAGAGACGATATATTGTAAACTAACATATATTGTAGATGCCACCAAAACCTACAAATACGTTGCAATACAATCATTAGGGCCAATAAACCTACAATATATGTTACTTTTGGTTAATATGCAAGAAATTATGCAATTTGAGCCATTTTCTGAGAATCACCCATTTAGACGTCGAAATATGTTTAGATTTGGTAGTTCGGAGTATGCTGAATCAGACAACTCCATACAGTAGAGGATATGTGAGGAGCAAACATTCAAACAGTGATTTGTCCACCGGCTTAGATTGTTGGGTACACGGAAAGATGAAACGGAACTCTAGAGAAAACACTGTTTGTTTCAAACAGTAGATTTTAATATGAAATCATAGATGACAAAGAATGTTTTGCACGAGAATGAATAAGCAAAAATGTAGTATTTTATCAATTGTACAAGTTACTGTCGCCAGGTCATTTTCGTCCTCTCGCTCCTTTCGCTCCTCATATATCGTTGGCCTAATTATCAGAATACGTAACTCCAAACAAGTTTGTCGACAGTAGCAAAAAAAATTCGTAAGTCCATTTTCTTAATGATCTAGTCTGCAAAACTAAAAACTATTTGAAAAATTAAATTCCTTGGTAATTTTTACTACTAGATTCCTAAATGCATTGAAATTATTTCCGTACGTAGTAAAAATAAACCGTTTTTACGAGCTCCTGTAAAGATCACGTCGAGGGAATTACGCATTCTGATAATTAGGCCGACGATATATCATTTCTTACTACAAAATTACAGACTAAGGCCTACATTTTTATAATTTCATAAGACTAGGTTTACATTTGCTTTTTTCTTAAAATAGTAAATCAGTAATGGTTGGCTGTACTATGGTACTATGTATTTAGGATTTTTTGAAAAGACTTTTGTAATATGTAATAAAAGCATAATATGAATCGGCATACGTTTTTGCCTTCTCTATTTTATTGTTTCTCTATGGAAAGCATGCTAAAAAAGCATGAAAATAAAGCAAATGTAAACCAGGCCTACCTCTGTGGTTAGCGCATCTGCCTATCATGAAAGAGGTCCTGGGTTCGAATCCAGGCTGGGGACAAAAAAAAGGAACCCAGGTCCTGGATGTTTACATGTTTGTGACGTCGCTGTTTCTGGGTCCCACGACACATCCTAGTGTGGGGCCAGAGTGCTTAGTGCGAGTTTTTTCATTCACTTTCGATAGCGAGAAGGTTTGTGATTTGTATAGGAGTGACAAAGCGCGCCACCTAGGTAGTTGTCTCTTTGTCACTCCTATACAACTTGCAAACGCTCTCGCTATCGAAAGCGAATGAAAAAGCTCGCACTAAGCACTCTGAAGCAATGTATGTGCCTGTATGTGAATGTTAAAAAAAGCACACTCCCGCATGGCTCAAATTGCCACTACCAAAGAAACGAGCGCAAGTTTTGCTGTAGAGTAACTCACTCTCTGATTGGTTAATTTTCTACGCTATGCGTGACGTGAACTGTTGATTTGGCGATAGAGGGCCAGTTTCTGAACTGAGAATTTCGCCAAGTAGCTACTTAACTGTAGTGCTGTCTCGTCAAATTTCTGACAAAAGAGCGTGACAGAATGTTAGTACCTACTTAAGTATTTACTTAGTGAAATTGTTAACTGAGAAACCGGCCCCGAGTGATGGCGTAACTGAAGATTGGTTGTATATGTCGTAGCCATATCATAGAATTGGCCATATCATGATGTGGTTAGCCATATCACGAAATGTGTCCTTTTCATGAAAAGGCCAAGTCAAACTGGCCGTATCACGAAATAGCTTAGCCAGATCAATGAGCGACCGACGTTTGAAGATTTGAATAGCGAAATGCAGGACTATTTCATGATGCTGATGATGCCAAACGTTAGCGGCCATAAATTCAAATTCAAATTAAAAAATTATTTCAACGTAAAGAATTTACATTCTGCTTGTTGAATGTCAATGTACATACAGTTATGTATAATGTCAGCCGCTGCCTTGGGGCCGTCTGTAGTGGAGAAAAAGGCAGCGAAAAAAAACTCCACTCTGACCAAAAAAAAACTCCACTCTGACCATATCGTAAAATACTTCTATTATCCACCGTTAGAGGCGCTGATGTTAGTTTGTTGTGTTGAAATATGTTCGTCGTTGGATGACGATCTGAAGGTGTCAGGTGCATAGATATTTTGCCGGGTAATACTGAACTTCTGAAATTTTTCAGACGTCTATATGTTTTTAACTGTTACTGCATACAGGTTTTTGCATACATTCAGGGTATGGCCACGTCATACGTATCTTGCATGATAATGTTTTTATGATGATACTCGTAGAAGTACAGTAGATATGACTATAGTTATTTAAAGATTTTTGTGGCACGTCTACCACTTGGAAAAATATATTTTTTGCAAGATTATGTTCTAATATAAAAAAATCTCGAGTTGCAGTGTTTGTCATAAAATTTACTACGTTAAAAAAAGAAACAAAAAAAAAGTGATGACGCTTTAAATACCGATGAATTATTTTGGCATAAAAGCCTTATAACTTTTTTAGTTATGTACAAGTACCGAACTATGTACCAAATTTTTTTCCTTTTTATTTTTTTAACGAAGCCAATGACACCACCAGTACCCCAAAAACTTTTGACGGTCCATGCACCAAACACCCTGTAAGAATACAACTGTCGCGTTACATCAGTGGCGTTAAGGCTGTAACAAGGGCGAATGACTTTGAGCATTTGACCTCTGAGTTATAAAATAATAAACTAGCGCAATCTCTTGAATGTTTGTTGTACTTCTTCGGCGAATACTTTAGAGGGTAATCCATAATCCAAAGATTACACAGATAAGAGATGTGGCGGATTTTCGATGGCGATTGTTCCCTGCGCTAATTAAGAAATCGTACAATTTTGTACTAATCACGCTTAATATTAACATTAAAAAATATATGATCAGATAGGATTGCAGATATTGATGTGGCCGATATTTGCATGAAAGATTTAAATGAAAAGCTACTATCGTTTTCCAGCGAAATTAGATTCTGTGGAAAATAAATCTTTTGGAAAAAAAAAAATTTTTTGCCATCTAGACAGGTTAAATGCAATTTTTTTCCCGTACGAATTAGTCACTGATATATCCTTTATTACCAAAGATTTTATTCAGAATTTTTTAGTGCGTAGTTCGCAATTTTGCAACATTTACCCTTGTTACACCCTTAAATCGATTCCTGTAGTTGCACGAGAAACTGGCGTCTCTCCCGCGTCTCCGTTACGACAAGGAGCCTCTCGGGGTGTGCGCCCCGCCAGAATTGTCGCTGGTGGCTGAACTCAGTGAGCCGGACGACTCAGTGGTCATCCAACGCCGGCCCAGGTGAGTCCCCCTAGCGCAGGGTTCCTAAAAGTGGGGTCCACGGACCCCTAAGGGGTCCGCAATAGGCGCGCTAAGGCTCCGCAGCAGCTCAATAGGGAATGGATGAAAATATCAGAAGTGCTTGATTTTTAAATATACTTAATATTTTTCCATTCGTCGTTCTGGGCTTAGTACGGCATATCAGACATATTCCTTAGCCGCTACGTATGAAAAAAAAATCCACCTTGAAAAGCTGTCCATGTCACCACAGATTTTTTTTTTAATACGTAGGGGACCAAAAATATGTCTGTTAAGCCGTACTGAGCCCAGAACTACGAATGGAAAAATATTAAGATTATTTAAAAATTAACTACGAAGCCAAAAAAATTTAAACTTTTTTCTCGCGTTGAGGAAGGTTATTCCTATCACCGAAAAAAATATCAAGCACTTCTGATATTTTCATCCATTCCCTATTATCGATGCGCGCGTTGACTTGAAGCGGCAATGAAACTAAAACGCCACGTTCATGCAATTTTCATTGTACTACAATGCATTAGCAGAAACTAGGTCCATGTAAATCATAATTTCTGCCATAATTTCGTATTCCAATGATTCAGTGGTCATCCAGCTGGCCAATGTTAGTCACACTTTGTATGATAATCGATCTCATATTATTTATAATGATTCCATGATCATCCAACGCCGGCCCAAGTTATTCACACTTTGTATGATCTTTCCGTGTTATATTATTACAAAATATTATAAATAAATAAGTAATTTAAGTTAATTTTTCATTAAAATTACTTGACTCTTTCGTTACTTCAATTAATTAGACTAGCCTTTATCAAGTGTTGCCTGAACTAGGTTACTTAATGTATTCTGCATCTGTATAGTATATACAATACGTATATACAAATTATAAGTAGAATTATTAATAACATTAAGTAGAACGTTAACATAAAACCTAGTTTCGTTTACCTCTTATTAACCGTCATTATCTTCAGAGAGACCGTCTTTATCCACCTAGTTTGGCTACTTCTGTAGTCCATTTAGTTTAAATCCGTATATTTTTATTCCCCTCTCCAAGAGCCTACGGAGTATCGCAACGCTGCCGCATTAAGACACGGACCAGCCCCAGCGACAACGAAGACGTCACCCAATCCAGATGCATCGCCGGCAGTGACCACGAGACCTCAGTCAGTTGCCTCCACGTCGCCACCTTCGGATCCATTGACGACTCCGTCATCAACGTCTCCTCCGAAAACAAAGGACGCGATATCGTCGACTTGCTAGCCAGAGAGGCTCTAGGCAAAGAAGCCACGGTATCGACCCACGCGGCAGACGGAGATAGTGGCATCAATACTGCTGAAGACGCCAAAATTAACGGGCGAGAAGACAAAGCTGCGGTGACAAACGCTGGGCAAAACAAACTCACTGCGTCAAGCAAGGCCAGTAAATGCACGGTGGTCAGCAAATCCACTTCGGACGAATCAAATACGGAGCCCGTAGTGGCTGAAGCTGAAATTAAACCCTACGTGCCCGGGAATAGGCCCCAAAAACGCGTAGAGACGTCGGACGACTCGAACACGGACGCCATAAGCGAGACGCCACGAAACTACGTCAGTGTGAGACGCAGGAACTTGAGGAATAATAGTGCTAGTGGAAATCTAAATCTGGAAGCTGACAAAGCTGCAGACTTTGACATAGATGATATAGAAGAGTTCTTCTCTCAGCACTACCGTGAGGCTAAGGATGGAGAACTAATAATAAGCCCCACTCTAGCGCGAAAAATCAACGAGAGTTCCTCTGAGACCAGCGAAAGCTTCGACCAGTATCTAATCTCTAATTTTATCGAAGACGATAAGCTTGGAAACGAATTCGATGTTAACCCGACAGATATAGTGGATTGCTTGAGCAATATTATTGACACTGTATGCGCGCAAATTGATAAATGCACTGTGTATATGCAGAATCAAGATACAGCTATCGAAACGTTACAAGAAGAGGTTATATTCCAAAAGAAAGATAAAAGAATCAAGCAAAAACCCACAAAGGGGACTAGAAGAACTCCAAAGATAAAACTGACCTACAAAGGGACAGCACCGAAAAAGGACACAAAGAAAGTGGTCAGCAAGAAAGGGAAACTTCAGATGGAATCTATAGTAGAGCAGAACGCAGAAGTTGTAGAAGAAGTTACAGTTATAGAAGACTTAAACAAAGAGAATGTAGTAGAAAAAAATAAGCCGGATACCGTTACGCCTCTGCTGCAGAGGAGAAAACGAAAACTATATTCACCGAAAGATATACCGATTCATACCGATGAGAATGATACTAAATATACACGGCTAACGGATGATGATGATATAGTACCTCTGGCTGAGCTCGAAAACAAATCTAATCTAAGTACCCCAAAAGCTAAAGTCACTAGTAAAACGACCCCCAAATCGGCAGCCACGTCGTACAAAGATATAGAGAACGAACGACAAAGAAACACGAAGCCCATACGTAACAGAAAATCTAAAGTGACTACCCCGATCCTTTCTCCGAAAACACAAAAGAATAACTCTATATTCGACAAACTTAAAGATAATTTAGATAATAAAGATCTAAAAATTGTTGATAACAAATCTAGAGGATTAGACATAGCGGTCTACAATTACTTCACGAGTGAGAGTGAAGATGAGGACTTTGTAAAGAAGAAGTTTGTCGATGCGCGCAAAAGTGCAACTACACTTTGTAGCAATGATTCAGTATCTACCAAAGGAAGGGTTCTAAACAAGGTGAACTATACGGAGAGCTCAGCAGATGAGGCCAAAGGGAATAATAAAGTGTCAAAAAAGGGCTCTAAACGGCAGCCTGTTAAAAGAAAAGGTAAGTCGTAATATAAACCTAAACTTTAAACTCCCTTTTACTTTGTTTACTTTTTGGCCATTTTCAAAGAAAACTTTAATTTATATAAAGCACTCTACGATGCAGCGCCTTCTTGTTAAGCGATAATACGTACACTGTACACAATCGTAACTTAGGCCCCCACGATTCAGGCTCGATCTTGTGTGGTGGTCATTAGAAAACTCTTAGTTATAAGATAACTACTACTAAGCTAATTCATTTTTAATAATCAAGTTTTATAGAAGATGTAATCATGTTTGTGAAATAAAGTATTTTTTTTTATAATTTTGATTAATAGAGTGATAAAGATTATTTTTTAATTAAACATTCTTTAAATCGTGTTTACTTTTAAACCTATATTTTCGCTATGTTTATATACACGACATGGACCTTGATGAGGAATGATAAAACCACTTATTTCAGGTAAAAAGGCCAACGAGATAAAGAAACAAAAATATTTAGTAGACGAAAGGATGAGAGATGCTAATCCTAAGGAGTTGAATTCAAGTTTCATTATAGAACATACCACCGAAAAGAACATCCAAAAAGACATCGATGTCGAACCTGTAAAAAATTCTACACAAAATATGGAAATAATGGAGGAAGTGATCTTGGAAGATCACGTAACAGAAGAACAATCAAACATAAATGAGAACGAATATAAAGAACAAGAGGTGAAGAAAATTGCCAATTATCGACAGAAGATAGATACATCTGAAAAGAAAATATTTAAAAATGGAGATACAGGCGTACCTACAAAGAAAATCACCAAAAGAAGTAACGACTTGTCAGTAAAGAAAATTAAAGACACTAAAAGAAACTACACGAAATTAACCGAGGAACACAGCGATGAGAGTCAATTACCGGCGTTGATTATTGAAAAGAGTGCGCCAAGGCCTGATGACGATATACGGTCCACAACCTCAAGCAATTTGATAAAAAAATGCAATAGACTCATCGAAGAAGGTGACGAATTCTTCAACGACACTGTAGCGACGCAAAACATGCTTTCAGACGTCGACAAAATAAACTACAGCCCAGAATTAGAAGATTACCCGGTCGAGATGGAGCTGTGCGAGAAACTTAACGTTTCTAGACACAAAGAAACAAAAGAACATAAGAAAAAACCTAAATCGGCTGTTGTGGACGCTACAGAGTTGACAACGAAAGATGGCATCCCCGACCTTACCCAAACTAATGTTCGAAAATCAAAGAAGGACAAACATAAACCAAAAAATCCTGTCTTGAAAACTACAGACATATCAATTAATGATATCGGCGCCGACGTCTTCCAAACTAATGTTGCTAAACAACAAACGCACAAAAAGGAACTCAACACATCTAGAGTAGAAACTATAGACATACCCGGAGATAATGTCGCTTCAGATAAATCATTGGCAACGAACGATACGTCTCACGTATTTTACGACAGTGACAAGTGTCCACCAAAACCTAGTGAATTGTCAGAACAGATAGAACCAAGAAACATGGAGTTAGAGCAACTCAGTCGGTCTATGCACGATTACTTTTTACAACTAAGAACAGAAATCACTGATGCGCCTGAGAAAAATCCAATTTACAAGGCAGACAAACAGAAAAGATCAGATGTAGAACTTAATGAAGAAGGTATTAGAAGCACTCCAATGGTGCGTCTGAACAGGTTGAGCGATGATGATTTTAGAAAATGGCTGCCGTCGCCAAAGAGTTCTTTTACTGAACCCCCCGAAGAAGTTGCAGAATTGCCTAAAAATATTAACCAAAAAAAACCTCACACTTCTAATGCTAAAAGCAACATTAATCTCGATGATAGTGATTCTGAGAGTAGCAAAACAGTGCAAGAGAAAAAACCGGCAAAGTCAGGGACACGTCAAATTCCAGAGGTTATAATAGAGAAGAATGACACCAGCGACGATGTCAAAACCAAACCTGGAGCCAAAGATAACGCTCACGTGAAATGTAAGAAGAAAAACAACCCAAAAGAAAACGAAGCCAAAGCCGAAGGTGAACCAAAACGCTTCTCAGGCATATCACCCATACGTCTTAGCGATGGTGATAGTGGTGAAAAAGACGATGAAGAAATCTTTGCACCTGTACAAGAAAAACCGAACTACCTTAAGAAAATCACCGAAATCTTCTCCCAAACGAAAACCAAAATTACCACGAAGAAATACAATGTCCGTTCAGACTCAAACTCCTCAGATGATGTCTCCGAAATGGTAAAAGAATTGTCTAAGACGTCGAAGGAAAGTTTTCCAATGCCACCGAGTAGGAAAAGATGTCTGTCGCCAGACGCTAGATCTCCAAAATATCGGAAAGTCGATAACAGCGGTAAAACAGAAGCTGTTTCCGTATCCGCGAGCGGAGATAGCATTTCGAGCGTCCGGGAATGGTTTACTAGAGACAAGCCTGCAAAAAGTACCGGTAAGTCATCTTTACATATTTGATATGTGTAATATATGTAAACATGAAATTGAGTTTCGTTTTAGAACAAGTTGGGACTTATCTTTGCACAAAATACAATTTAATATCTTAGTCTCGGATTTGAATTACTTCCCTGTAGTATCTGAAGTTTTTTAATATGTTCCCCCATTTACGGTACCTTTACTCTAAAACTAGTCCCACATGAAACAAATCGCGAGTAATGCCAAGCCAGTAATGTTTTAACTTATTTTTCCAGCGGACGATGTCCACTTCGCATGCCGCGACTGCATAGAGAATGTATTGGAGAAGTTGGACACTACACTAATCGAGATACACCAGAATACAAGCAGGAAGTGAGTTTGTTTTGAATTTCTTTATGCTTATACAAACATCTTGACTAAAAAACTGCGCACAATGCGGCGCGGATTACACTGATTGGCTTATTAACTAATCGACACAATACTCGAGGTTCGAAGTGACGTACATCTGCGAATTTGTAGTAGCAATAATAGATACATAGAGAAAACTTTATTGTACATAAAAAAGGAAATTACACAGGTATTTCTTAATCTAAGAGTACAGACGGCGGCCTTATCACTAAAAGTGATCTCTTCCAGACAACCTTTGGATGGACTGGAGCAAAATATTGGAGAAGGATAGCTCGATACTCGATAGCTGAGAAGGAAACCATCCTGAGGAAGTCTGTATTGTATAGGAGTTCATAGCGCTTTAAATAGCACGTCTAATTCAAAATAAGAACAAAATGTTTATGTCGAGTTTTCACGGTTAGTTTTCTTATGCTGCGGCCACACTTGAAGGCGAAGAGCTTGGCCACATCAAATAAACCTTCGCTACGTCGCGACAATCTAGAACGTTGCTAAATTCATTTTGCCCTTTGATGTGCGGTATTTTACCGACAGCAGCGCGAAGGGTGTTCGTATTCGCGATGATGATTCGCGATAGGACGAATTTTTTGGCCAGACATGTCGCGACAACGCAAATCTTCGCGTTATCGCGATAGTGTGGCCGCACCATTAGTACACTCGGATCGATTGCGCATCTAAGTAAAGTTATTTTTATTTTATTCAAGGAGAAAAAACAGAATTGACAAAACCTTATTACGTAAAGAATATTAAGTTAACAGTACATTCTGCCAACTCCTAAACTTTTCCCACAGATAGGTAATCACATTAGTAATAAGGCTTATGCTTTTGATTGGACTGCTTTTCGTCACGACACGCGACACGAATGGCGCGAGTGCGCCACCGAGTGGTCCGAGCGCACTCGGACCGTGAAAACGCGGCTTTACTTTACGAAGGTCAAAGTGGTAGTTGTATCAATTTTTTTAATTGGATAGTATAGAAGAATGATGTTGACAAGAACAATTAAAACCCATTGTTGTAGAGAGCTGATCGGCCCACCATAAATTCTATAGGTTAACAGTTATATCATCAACAGAATATCAATAGGATTTATATTAGAGTCATAATTGGGTAGTTGACAAAGTGCGAAATATGTTACTTTTGAAACGGAATTTTGTATGAAAATACCTACCGAATTATGCTGTCATATTTCAGAGCACTCTTTTTGTGTTTCATCTATTTAAATATTGTAATAATTAGTAATTGACTAAAAGAGATACATTTTCCGAAATATTTTGTAATTTTTGTTTTAATCGAGCATAACAGATAATTTATTGTTGGCCGTGTCAACTACCGAATTATGCGATAATTTTTAATGTTAAGAAGACATTTTTAGAAGGCTCCCATCCCTTTAAGTTAGGGAACGAAATATGTGGTACCTACGCGTTGTCTTTCTTGTGATGCGTTAATTTATTACAACAGATTTCTCTCTTTCTCTTGACGACCTCTGTGGCGCAGCGTTTAGTGCATCTGCTTACCATGCAAGAGTTTCCACGTTCGTATCCCGGCTGAAGAACAAAAACTCCCAGGTCTTCGATGTGTATATGTTTGTGATGTCGCTGCTTCCGGTTCCCACGGCACAGGGTATCCTAGTGTGGGGCCAGAAGCAATTTATATGCCTGTATGTAAATGTTATGTTATGCTATGACGTATGGACTCGTTCTATGTATATTAACTACTGACAAACCTTTGGATGATCCATTGTCTGTAATTTTCTATTTGCAAGCCTCTTTTGCTGGGCAAAGCCCCCCTTTCTTTCTTGTACCTATGTGCCTGTATGTATAAAAAATGTTCATTTGTAGGTTAGTGAACATGTTAGTGGAGCTTCAAGCGAATCAGAACGAGTTAGAGGCGCGGCGGGCCGAGATGTTCGCCGCCAGTGTGCGGAGGGCGCTTTCGCAGACTGTGCAGTTTGTGAGTGGCTTGATGGAAGCGCAGTACGAGGAGCTCGACAGGAGGTCTGTACCTGCTGGGTCCGTTTTTGGGGTTTACTAACGTATTGCCAAAAATCGTTTCCCAAAGTATTACCTCCCAAACTATTTTCCGCAAGTTATCACTTGGCAAAAAAACATTTCTCAAAACAACTTAAAGCAAATAAACAGTTAGCAAAAGTTATTATGGCAAGTTATTGTTTACCAAATAAATACTTGGTCGAAATTCATTTTACCAAAGAGGCAACAAGAGGCAAGGTAAGAACGCATCAAAGTCGAGTCTGTTTTCGATCTTACATAGAGAACCTAACGCTCCGACGCGCTCCGCTTCGCTACGCGCGTCGTCGCACCTATATTTCTGTTGTCACGTATTCTTTACATCGCCGACCCCCCGTTCCATTATTTGAAAATAACACTTGCCAAAATAAAACGTTAGCATAATAAACGTTTGTCTTAATAAAACTTGACGCAGTAAAATTATGCGAAATGATAATTTGACCAAATGAATAAAATGCGAAATGAAAACTTGCTAAAGTTTCATTTGGGAAATGAAACTGATGCCATAAGTTTATTGGGAAGTAAAATTTGGCGAAAAATACTTTGGCTAAACGGCGGTATCCCCCGTTTTTGGAGGTCCATACGGACCACCGTCTATGACTAACGCTAGTGGCATTTTTCCGAGCGGTTCCGTGCTTCGCAAGGCACGCTAAGCGGTTGGTGCCGGCTGCCGTCGATAAGCCAAGTCAGAGGCCTTAGGGGCGGTTTGAAAACTTCTGACAGTAACACCAGCCACTAGTCTTACAAGCCTCCACCAATCCGGACTTGGGCCCCGTGGTGGAGTATGGCCTATACCTTCCTCAGGGAAGAGACCCGTGCCCCTCGGTGGGGACATAATGGGTTGATGATGATGATACGGACCAGACACAGATTGACGAGATATTCTCATGTCCTGAAGGTCCGTTCTAAATACTGCTTTTTTTTAAAATTTTAAGTCATTAGTCTGTTAGCTTTTAGAATATACCTCGGGCTCTAGATTGGGCTTCGGTTTTCGCCGAAAGCACACGAGTGTAATACTACTTCCTGCTCTGTATAAAACTTTTCTTCACTTTTTTGAAAGGTTATGTAAAGTTATAAATAACAATACCTACAAAATAAACCTTACATTATTGCAATATAATCGGTTTATCTGATAGTAGCCGAGGTATATTCTAAAAGCTAACAGACTGTACCTACTTATTAAAAAAAAAAACCTTCAGGGCATGGGTACTTTTTATATTGCCCTTTGCTAATACATCCCCTATTTGGTCGAAGTATATCCGTCTGAGGCGTCCGACGTGCGAGCACGCAACGACTAAAGAATTTCGATGAAGCGAAACTGATTTGTCAGGATCGTGGCAGGTGGCAGTCCCTGGTCTCTGCCTACCCTTCTTGGATAAAGGCGTGAGCTTGTGTATGTATTATGTATGTTACCTCTTTTGTATGGTATCATCATCATCATCATCACCAACCCATTTTGTCCCCACCGAGAGGCACGGGTCTCTTCCCTGAGGAAGGTATAGGCCATACTCCACCACGGGGGCCAAGTCCGGATTGGTGGAGTATTTTGTATGGTATGTCGTAGGGTAATTTATATGGCAAAACAACATTTGCTAAGTCGGTTATAAATCAGGTATATAAATATCTTACCAACAGCTACAAGCAAATGGACGCGGAGTTCAAGGAAAAGACGCGCAAGATGGCCGCCGAACTAGTCCGCGAGGACTGTCGCCAGAAGCGCGCTATGGTGACCATACTGCACGAGGACGTTCAGGCGGTCATGGACCATCTGCGCCGGCGCAGGACCCACTGATCCGCTCAGCTATGGTCACCCTAGTGGGCGAAAACGTCCAGGGACTTTTTTCATAGCATATTTTAGAACTACCATTCGTGGCTTACAATGACAATTTGAAGTTGAAAAAGTTGATCAACCCATGTTCGATTGAACTTGATCGAACATGAACAAATAAGTTAATGAAAAACTCGGCTACGGAATGTATTTTGAGTTGTCATAAATTATGAAATGTAGTTTTTTGAAACGCGGCCCAAAATTTTATAACACTTACATCATCATCATCATCATCCAGCCACAAGAAGTCCACTGCTGCACATAGGCCTCCTCCATGGATGTCCAAAAAGACTGGTTGGAACCGTCTTCCTGCCACTTGGATAACACTACAATTTATAGTTTATTATTACGATTCGATGTCGATTTCGTAGCCGATTAGTTCAATAAATTATCCTTGCTCCCCACTGATCAGACCATCCAAAGTCACCCTAATGTGTGAAGGAGCCTCCTTCATGGTTTACTGCGACCATACTCTGTAAATTGTAAACCCCATAAACCCACAGATTAACAAGTAGACTGCTACGCATGCATCTCGAATTGGCGATGCTACATTTTTGAACACGAACGGAAATCTCAAAACCATTTCGAGAATTATGCTTTTGATACAATTTGTATTTATCAGATTTGTAAACAAGTCTATATTTTTCAAGATATTCGATAAAAAGCCTTGATCTCAAAGGACTTTTCCATGACGTTAGCAAACACAGTGTGAGTATGAATTCTTTGCCTTACAAAAAAAATGCAATTGATATTTACTTAGGCATAGACTGTCTCTTCAATCATGCTCTGATGAAGTCACAAACACCAAAATTTTTGAAAAAAGTTAAAAATAGACTATAAATAAAACTCGAAAATTCCGAAATGTGTTTCTTACCTGTCAATATTTTCAAAATGAATTATAAAAAAACATGTATCAAAAATAAGTAGTCTGGCCAATTGTCACAATAAACTACGAACTGTGGTTTAATGAAACTCGGCCCTGGCATTTATGACCTGCGCCGGCGCATGACCCACTGATCCGCCCAGCCCTAGTCACCCTATTAACTCGTTTAACATGTAACATTTTTCGAAAGAACAAAGACTTAGGCCTGGTTTACATTTGCTTTATTTTCGTGCTTTTTTACCGTGATTCCCATAGAGGTTGAATAAAATAGAGACGGCGAAAACGTATGCCGATTCATACCATTTATTACGCACCTTAAACGTAAGTGTACTTTCAAAAAATCCTAAATACAAAGTATACAACCAACCATTACCGATTTATTATTTGCTTATGCACTTATAAAAGGAATTGGGGTCTCTATTCTATTCTAGCTCTATGAAAAGCATGCTAAAAAACCAAGGAAATAAAGCAAATGTAAACCAGGCTTTACGGCTATTAACGCTTGGATGAAGCATTCTATTGTATTTGTAGTGTATACTTATTATAACAGTTCTAATGTGTTAATGGGTGGTTAACAGAAAATGGCTCAAATTGCATACATAATTTCTTTGGCACATTTTTTCATATTAACGCAATAAAAAGTAACATAATAATAATATTGTAGGTTTATTGGCCCCTGAAGATTGTATTGTAACATATGTAGGTTTTGGTGGCATCTACTACAATATTAATTTTTATTGAGTTATATAGATTAGAGAACACTTTATTGTACATAAAAAAAGAAATTACAGAGGTTAATATGAAATAAAAATGCGCCAAAGAAATTATGTACTTCTGTGAATCACCCTAATTTTTATTCATTTCAAATTATTGTTAAGTTTTTGATTCTAAGAGATGTCTACCTTTCGTTATTGCTTATACTAAGTTTCAACTAAGAATTGCATTTATGAACTGCTTGTTGTAGGATAATTTAAATTCGTTATTTGCGTTAATTTTATAATAAAATGTTTTAATAACTTGAACGTGGTGTTTTTCTAAGCAAAAGTCGGCAAGTTTTTTCGAAACTTAATATATTAGGAAATACTTATTAAATACGTACTTACTTACAAATTAGACTTGTAAATTATCACATCGGCCCTCCTTACAAATTCTGCATTGTTAAAAAACTAACGGCACACGATTCCTCAAAACACTCCTCAGGGGCAGTTTATTTAATCTGTGGTTACGTTTTCCCTTTACCACAGACTATTTAAATGCAATTTGAACGATTGACGAATGACTTTTTCTGTGGCCATATTTATAAACACACGATTCCTCTAGAACTCTGTTTTTTTTTTAATCTTTGGCTACAACTTTACCTTGCGAAATCTCCACCACAGACTATTTTAATCGGCGTTTTTGGGGCGTTTTAAGGAAACGAGTTTTTATAAATAAGACCTAAGGTTAAATTAAATTTAAAGCCGATAAGGCATTTTGTAAATTTTTGATAACGCGTGCTTTTAATACACATCAAGGTTTTTGTGTTGCTTCTCCACGTGAATCACGGCACTGCTCGTCACCGCTCTTCTCCGCTCCGCCTCAGTGGAACCGCAGCCTTAATGAGGAATTAAAAAAATATATACACCCAGACCAACTCTACATGAAACGAGACATACAATCTGTTAGCTTTTACAATATACCTCGGCTACTATCGGATAGAATCGGATATATTCGTGTAATAAAAATATCGGAACTAAGACACTTAATTTCACATAACTTAGAAAATAGTGAAGAAAAGTTTTATACAGAGCAGGAAGTACATTTAAACATTTAACATAAACATTTACACACAGGCACATACATTGCTTCTGGCTCCACACTAGGATACCCTGTGTCGTGGGAACCAGAAACAGCGACGTCACAAACATGTAAACATCCAAGACCTGGAGTTTTTTTTTTCTCTCCAGCCGGGGATCGAACCCGGGACCTCTCGCTTGGTAAGCAGATGCGTTAACCGCTACGCCACAGAGGTCGTCAATCAAGTAGTATTACACTCGTGTGCTTTCGGCGAAAACCGATTCCTGCTCTAGAGCCTGAGGTATATTCTAAAAGCTAACAGACTGTAGTTTCTTGTCTGTGGTTAATCTCTTGAGCCACTACCGTGATCAGCCCTTATCAACCGCAAAATAGGTGCGAGAGTCGATCGAACGGTTCGAAATTCGGTTTCCGAATGCCGTAAGTCCGCAGCGAAAGTCCTTCGGGGCTCAGGCTGCGTGTGATGTTGGAAACTGACACTTGAGTCCGTACGCCCACGGGCGCTTATTCACTGTCAACGCATTAGGAGTCTTCCTGAGCGGTGTTCACTTGCGTGAGGTAAACTTGCTGTTGTGTCTGGGGCGCCTGTGACGTCACCTGGAAGACGAAATATTCGTTAAAACCAGACTTTTCGTTCATTTCCGTCTTTAATTCGGAATGAAGCATCTGAACACAAATGCCGAATTATTAGTAAACTTATCCAACGATGTTGGACCTACCAATAAATAACCATAGAAGTAAGTATTTTTTCGCACCAAAATTCACACTCTCGACGGCCAGTCCTCTCAATTAGTAAATTATTATAAGATGAAATGAGCACAGGAAGTGCTGTAGAGTATGATAAAACACGGAAAAGTATCTTTATCATCATAAATCCATTATGTCCCCACCGAGGGACACGGGTCTCTTCCTTGCGGGAGGTAAATGCCATACCTACGCCAGCCCGGGGGCCAAGCTCGGATTGAATGTGGTGGATTAGTGTAAGTTGTAAGACTAGTGGCTGGTTTTACTGTCAGAAGTTTTCAAGCCGCCCTAAGGCCTCTGACTTGGCTTAACGACTGCCATCTATCGACGGCAGCCGGCACCAACTGCTTAACGTGCCTTGCGAAGCACGGAACCGCTCGGAAAAATTCCACTAGTCTTAGACGGTCACCCATACATGAACGTGCCCTATGAAAACTACGAAAAAGTATATTTTTTTGTAATTAGTAAAATAAATAAATAAACTCACGCCCGTTATCCCCGAAGGGGTAGGCAGAGACACCAGTCTCTAGAACTGGACTCACGTTTTGCCGAGTTTATTAGGTCCCAAACGTGACAAGTGGCAAGCCTGTCGTCGTTATCGGGTGTAATTAGTAGTATGTAAATAAATGGTGCGAGCTTTTTTTATTAAAGGAGTCCTTAAATAAATAAATAAAAATCATTCCTAAGGGGTGCGTGGACAAAAAATGTTAAGAAACGGTGATCTAATGTACAATGTTAGGCTTCTTCGCATCGTACCTGAATGATCTGCGGAGACTGTTGCGTCTGCGCGGTTTGGATAAGTATGGGCTGACTCGGGTTGTTCTGCATCTGCAGCCGAATCAGATTCAGCTGTGCTTGGGACAGCTGGATCTGTGGACGGAACAGTTTCTTAATTGAAATTGAAAATTCTTTATTTTTATCATCAAAATATATCAAAATTAAATTAAAAAAAAGGAGTATGCTCAGCCTAAATGTTGTGTGATTGATCAACACAACGCCGACTTTCAGCAAACCCCTATTAAATTATACACAAAAATGAAATAATATTATTAAAACAGTTGGACGTGTCTATAGAACTGACATCATAAAGTTAGATTTAGGTACATTAAAGTCATAATTAACATATTATGCGCTTAATAATACATACTTAAAATAAAATATGGAATTAAATTATATAAAAAAAATCACTTTCAATTGGAAGTACGGCAACTTTTAAGTTATTACAAAATAAATGATTAATTGTGATGGTATTGTGGCATTTTACACATTCATTCAGCTTACACATTCATTCATTTAAACACCTATGTAATCTAATCTCCTTTTTTATGTACAAAGTGTCAAATCTACGAGTATCTATCATTCATTAAACAAATGAAAATAATTTATTTCAAGGGGCCATCCATAAATTACGTCACACGAATTTCATGATTGTTTGACCCCTCCCCCGTCCTTGTCACAGCCGGTGACGTCACATATGTTGCAATATCGCATCTATAATAATTAGAATATATTATCTATATATATATATAAAAGGAGAAGCTGATTGACTGACTTAGAATCCACGCAGGGCCCAAACTATAAGGGTTAGAAACTTGAAATTTTGCACAGGGGTTCTTTTTGTAACATAGGGGAGCACTAAGAAAGGATTTTTGAAAATTCATCCCCTAAGGGGGTAAAATGGGGGTTCAAAGTTAGTATTAAAGCCCACGCGGACGTAGTCGCGGGCGAAAGCTAGTATCATATAATATAGAATATTCTTAGCAATTATTGAATTAAAACAGCAGTTACAATTTTTTTTTTATTTCCGACAGAGCTGCAAACAGAATTAGAAACGGATAGAGTGGCAAATGTTTTTTATTTTTTCGCAAACAGTTCAAAGTTCGTGATTTGACACATAGATCATAATATATTTTAAAATGTGACGTCACGAAATTTAGGACCCGCCACCCCCACTTGTTACACAATATCACACTTGGTCGACCCCTCAACGTGTGACGTACCTAATTTATGGATGGCCCCTAAACGATTTCCATTCTGTTTGCCGAATGTCAATGTACTTATAATGTTAGGCTGCCTTGGGGCCGAATGTAGTGGAGAAAAAGGCAGCCAAATAAAACTCCACTCTGACCATCCCTTCTCAAATTACCTTAAATCTAATACAAAAGTTGATATTTACTTAATTGCATAGTAGCGTCTACTTGTTCATCATCATCATCAACCCATTATGTCCCCACCGAGGGGCCAGAGTCTCTTCCCTGAGGAAGGTATAGGCCATACTCCACCACAGGGGCCTAGTTCGGATTAGTGGAGGCTTGTAAGACTAGTGGCTGGTCTTACTGTCAGAAGTTTTCAAGCCGCCCTAAGGCCTCTGACTTGGCTTAACGACTGCCATCTATCGACGGCAGCCGGCACCAACTGCTTAACGTGCCTTGCGAAACACGGAACCGCTCAGAAAAATGCCACTAGCGTCAGTCATGGACGGTGACCCATCCATGGACTGAACGCTCCGTATGTTGCTTAACCTTAGTGATCGTTCAAGATTACTCAGGCAGCCCAGGCTACGAGCGATTCGAACGAGATACTCGTTCATCTGTGGATTAATAGCCTTTGCTTTGTACATTGACTTGTCTTGTCATAGTAGACCAATTACAAGAACGAACGAACGAATTTACACACAGGCACATACATTGCTTCTGGCCCCACACTAGGATACCCTGTGTCGTGGAAACCAGAAACATGTAAACATCCAAGACCTGGGTATAATTTTTTTTGTCCCTAGCCGGGATTCGAACCCGGGACCTCTCGCATGGTAGTCAGATGCGCTAACCGCTGCGCCAGAGGTCGTCAATTGTTGTCATAGCAGACCAATTGGGTATTTTATGGCATTTTTCCAAAACCACTAAACTCAAGGACAGGATGTCAAATGAGTTACTTTTAAAACGGAATTTTGTATGAAAATACTCGCTTGTGACGTCACATTTCAGGGCACTCTTTTTATGTTTCATCTATTTAAAAATTGTAACAACTAGTAAATGATTAAAAGAAATACATTTTCCGAATCATTTTGTAATTTTTGTTTTAATCGAGCATCTCAAATAATTTATTGTTGATAGTGTCAAATACCGTACCTACTCTGCGATTAACAGAAACACACTGCAATCCGCGCGCTGCGAAAATTAGTTGTTTGCGATTCAAAGTCGCACATACATGCGAAATCGTACCCTATGAAGCGGTAGCGAGCCCCGCGTAAATCTGAGTAATATTTTGAGAATATTTTGTAAATCCCCGTTTCGACGGCCTCCGCTACTTCGCAGTAAATCGTAGTGCGCGTAGGAATGATCGTCGTTTGCGATTTCATTTCGCGCTTTAAAAATCGCAACGAATAATTCTTCGGCGGCTTACCGGCATCTGCTGGACTTCCCCTGAGGGAGTGACTATCTGCTGCACAAGTGTCAGTGGCTGTTGCACCACGTTGCTCGACGTAGTAGCCGCCGTTGACGCCCCAGAGTTCTGGAATGAGTGGCATCCGTTGACACGTTAACCCTTATGCCGAGTTTTCACGGTCTTAGTACGCTCGGACAGAGTGCGTCATCGGAGTAAACTAAACCTTCTGATTGGACGGTTTTTCGTCACAACACTAAAATGGCCAATCAGAAGCATGAGTTTACTCGGATGGGGCACTCGGTCCGAGCGCACTAAGATCGTGAAAACTCGGCTTTAACCAGGCGTGGGTCGTGGTTTTGGACTTTACGTACGGGGATAAATTTATGTCTGATAAATTATACGAACGGATACTTATAACTGATATATTGTCAATAGTAACTAGGACTAATATGAAGGGTGAGATGAACTGATAATGAGGACGCGACGCGTGTCCGTCTGAACGGACCGGCTATATGTCGTGGACTAATTTACCTAGCGATTACACGCTACGTGAAAACTAAGGTACGCGGCCTGGCAGAATTGCTGACAAGCAATTCCTCTATACTATTAAACTGTTCGGGTTGGCCCGTACACTTTATTTCAAGGTGATTAGGATCGATGTGAAGTGGGATCTATTATATCATTACCTTAGCAAAAATTGTACTGTTTTTATTATGTGTTTTTTTTTTTTCAAAAACAGGTAATTATAATTTTGCCTGGTTACCTTAGCGCAGGATATCCTAGTTTGAGATCAGGCCAAGTGATTGTCTTGTTTCATCATCAACCCATTATGTCCCCATCGAGGGGCACGGGTCCCTTCCATGAGGAAGGTATAGGCCATACGAGAAGTTACGAGAGAAGGTATAAGTTATTGTCTTGTATAGAAGTAATTTATTTAGTTATTTTGAGAGCCTGGGCGATTCGATATAGGCTGCTTTATTTATGTATTTAAAAAAATAAAAAAGATCCAGTCTAAGGTAGCGGAAGTACGTAATGCACGGAAAGACTTCATCAGCTGAGATACTACGAGCCGTCTTGTGATACCCACAAAACTAAAAATACTCCTAGTTTGTGCAAACGAATCTGTAACAGATTAATTATACATATTTTCTTTAATAAGGAATAAGATAGAATATTCTTTATTGTACCAGGAATACGAAATGTTTACAAAGATACCGAGAAGGTAAGACTCGGGTTTCCTCGTGATAATTATATTCCTTCACAGTTAGCGACTATTGTGGTATTGCGACTCATCATAGGCCTTCGCGTCCGTTACGGACGATTCAAGCTGTATCCTGTGGGACTTCGACACTTTTTTTGAGTGACTGAAAAGTAAATTTGTTTGTACAGCAACACCATTCGCTGATAAATTGCGCCCGGATAACGGCGACAGGCTTGCCACTTGTCACGTTTGGGACCTAATAAACTCGGCAAAACGTGGGCCCAGTTCCACTGACTGGTGCCGCTGCCTACCCCTTCGGGGATATCGGGCGTGAGTTTATTAATTTAATTTTTATTTTATTTGATAAGTCCAATTCGAGAGCGGCAGCCCCTGCCGCATGTGGGACATATAAAGAGAAGGTCCGGCGTCGGGTCTGTACGGTTTTTTTTTTTTTTAAACAAACATTTACATACAGGCACATACATTGCTTCTGGCCCCACACTAGGATACCCTGTGTCGTGGGAACCAGAAACAGCGACGTCACAAACATGTAAACGTCCAAGACCTGGAGTTTTTTTTTTCTCTCCAGCCGGGGATCGAACCCGGGACCTCTCGCATGGTAGGCAGATGCACTAACCGCTACGCCACAGAGGTCGCCAAATTTGGTTATTTGGTGCCTCCTGGCACTTTTGTCCGCCAGTGCCAAGCACCATACTTCGTCGCAGGTCTTACGGCCCTCCCGAACCTTCGCTCTCCAGGCTTCTCTGTCCACAACGACTATAACTTCACAAGGGCACAAACGAACTTAGAAAACAAAGTCGCATAGGGAATCGGACCTGAGTCTATCGATTTCAAGTCCATTGGGTTACCAACACTTAAAAACCATCATTGAAGAGCAGAAAGAATGAGCCAGAAGCAATTTATGTGCCTGTACGTAAATGTTTGTGTTTGTTAGTATTTACCATCTAATAAAAGTACCTATTACGAATAGGTCTCAGTCTGGGCGTATTTATGTTTATAATGTCCTTGCCTGGTTACAGCAAATTCTGATTCGGATACTTTATTTGTCAACTAGCTCAGGGTATCCTAGTTTGAGATCAGGTCAAGTGATTGCGTTAAAGTTGTTATTATTAAGAAAGGTATCATTAACACACCTGGACAATCTGGTTGCAGGGCTGCAATACGATTTGCGGCTGCGTGCTGCTCTGTAGAGGTTGGGATTGCTGTTGTACCACCTGGACGTTGTACTGGAAACATGATTACACATTTTACACTAAAAATACAATTTGCAGTTGTCATCACACATGTGTAATATGTGTTAACATGATTATGATGTCAAATCGCATCCGGCGCCGCGGCGCCTCGGATGTCAAGTCTGTTGTGTCCTGCTGTTAAAGTAGTTATCAAACTCTCACGGTGATAATTATTAAAACTTAAGGCTTTGAAGGCCTTTAGCATATATTATTTAAATTCTATGTAGAGTGTTTTTAGAGGATTACTGTTTTTATGAGTTTATAAATAAACGCCTTCCGTTAGTAAAGATCGTTTCACCAAACAAGTCCCACGGTAAGATCCTTAGTAATATAACAATAAAAGCCAAAATTAATTAACTCATGGGACTTCTTTCGTGAAACGAACTCTACACGTGTGGCGAGCACGTGTCAACTCAAAATATGTAATATTTTTCGATAAACTCCGACATTCCCGCACCGCGCAATCAAAGTGTTATACATGACATACCATAAAACAATGTCCAACGAATAACAGTTGGACTGGACGTCCCTAGGCATACGATTTGCCTGGCGGAAATTTCCTATCATCATCAACCCATTATGTCCTCACCGAGGCGCACGGGTCTCTTCCCTGAGGAAGGTATAGGCCATACTCCACAACTAAGTCCGGATTGGTGGAGGCTTGTAGGACTAGTGGCTGGTCTTACTGTCAGAAGTCATCAAGCCGCCCTAAGGCCTCTGACTTGGCTTAACGACTGCCATGCGCTTTGCAAAGCACGGAACCGCTCAGAAAAATGCCACTAGCGTTAGTCATAGAAGGTCACCTATCCATGCGCTAACCGCGGCCTATGTTGCTTAACCTTCTTGATCGTTTAAGATCACTCAGGCAGCCGGGGCTATTAGCAATTCTCCTCTAGCCTACACTATACCCATATATACGCTACAAACTTCAAAAGACTTCATCTGAGGCACGACCGCGATATGACAACAATCATGTTAACACATATTACACACGAGTAGTGTAGTTCCAACAAGTAATAAAACCCTGCCCATTGTGAGTGAGAATCCCGCTAAAGCTCCACTAGATTATTTGACAGTATTTGACGACCTCTGTGGAGCAGCGGTTATGCATCTGCCTACCATGCGAGAGGTCCCAGGTTCGAACCCAGGCTGGGGACAAACAGAACAACCCCTAGGTCTTGGATGTTCACACGTTTGTGATGTTGCTGTTTGTGGTTCCCACGACACAGGGATTCCTAGTGTGGGGGCAGAAGTAATATATGTGTCTGGGTGATACTCAGAAAATGGCTCAAATTGCATAATTTGTTTGGCGCATATTTTTTCGTGTTGACTCAATGAAAAGTAACATATCGCACACTTGCAAGAACAACGTGTTATTTCGGAACCCTTACGTTACGTGAGAGCATTTTTATAAGGTTTCAAAGCAATGAACGAAAGAGATAGCGCTATAACGTGATGCAGCGTCTCTTTTTCTCATTATTCCGGCACTTTCGGAGTACATAAAATCGCGTTAAAAAAATATATCTATGAATAAAAAATTGGCTTCTTTGAAATATCACGTTGTTCTTGCAAGGGTGCGATATATTGTAGGTTTATTGGCCCCTGAAGATTGTATTGTAACGTATTTGTAGGCTTTGGTGGCATCTACTACAATATAATATGTTACTTTTTATTGAGTTAATGTGAAAGAAAAATGCACCAAAGAAATTGTGCAGTTCTGAGAATCATCCGCCTGTATGTAAATGTTTATAATAAAAATAAATAAACTCACGCCCGTTATCCCCGAGGGGGTAGGCAGAGGTACCAATCACTAGAACTGGGCCCACGTTATGCCGAGTTTATTAGTTGACAAACGTAACGTCCAAACGTGACAAGTGGCAAGCCTGTCGCCGTTATCCGGGCACAATTTATCAGCGAATGGTGTTGCTGTACAAACAAACAAATGTACGTAACTAAAAGTCATTGGTACATGCGTGGTTCGAACCCAGACCCTCATGATCGAGAAGCAAGGGTCAAGGGTTTATGTTTATAATTTATTAATAATAATCATTCTGATTTCGTTACTTACATGATCAGAACTGGATGAGGCGGTGCAACGCGGCGGGTCCTCTCGCGGTTTAGCGGGCTTGACCTCGTGACGAGGTACTATGTCGATGAGGAAGTCGAACTGGTCCGACTTGGAGATCGCCATCGCGATGTCGTTGCGCTGTTGGCAGACAAACGGGTCGATGAAGAAAAAAAATCTAATTTAAAGTAGCCGCTGCCTTGAGGCCGAATGTAGTGGAGAAAAAGGCAGCGAAAAAAAAATTCTGTGCCCAAAAAAGGTAGTCGTGCCGACCCGTCGAACTATCGACCAATTGCAATCATCTCCATACTGTGTAAGATTATGGAGCGTGTATTGAACACCAAGCTCCTCGCGTACCTAGAAGGTAACGATCTCCTTAGTGACCGACAATATGGTTTTCGCCGAAATCGGTCTACTGGGGACCTTCTGGTGTACGCCACGCATATATGGGGCGAAGCCATGGAAAAGCACGGAGAGGCTCTAGCTGTGTCGCTCGATATCTCCAAGGCTTTCGATAGGGTTTGGCATGACAGCCTCATTAGCAAGCTACCTGCGTACGGAATCGCGTCTGGTCTGTGTTCTTGGATCTCCGACTTTCTGAGGAATCGGTCAATTCGTGTTGTTGTGGACGGTTGTCCGTCGGACTCGATGACTATTGATTCGGGTGTTCCTCAGAGGTCAGTACTCTCCGCGACACTTTTTTTGCTGCATATTAACGATCTGCTGAAGCCCGGTACATTTGGGTACGCAGACGTCAGCACAGTCACGGAGAGTTACGTATCCAACGCACGAACCAGTAACGCCGAGATTGAGTCTCTCAGGGAAGCCATGGTAGAGCGCACGAACGAAACCTTGAGGGCCGTGTCCGTTTGGGGCGATGCCAACTTGGTTAAGTTCAACGCCACCAAAACACAGGCGTGTTTATTCACTGCAAAGAGGAGTCCATTTACATCGACTCCTACTTTTCAAGGTGTATGCGTACCGCTAACCAATCACCTTGAGCTGCTGGGTTTGGACCTTTGTTCTAACCTAAACTTCGGCCGTTGTATTGAGTCCAAAGCGAAGACTGCTGCCCAGAAGCTGGGGATCCTGTTTAAAGTGCGGCGGTATTTCACACCGGGACAGCTCTTAAGTCTTTACCAAGCACAAGTCCGCTCGTGTATGGAATACTGCTGTCACCTCTGGGACGGCTCGGCCAAATATCAGTTGGCTGCTTTGGACTCCGTAGAACGTCGAGCGCGCAAGCTAATTGGTGATGCTCCTTTGGTAGAGGCCAAACTCCAAAGCCTCGAACACCGACGGAAGGTAGCCTGTTTGGCGGTATTTTACAGGATACATTTTGGAGAGTGCGCACGGGAATTACACGATCTTATCCCGCCATCTCCTTTCCATCACCGGACAACCAGGAGAGGGGAGCGACTTCATCCTTATGTGGTACAGACACCTTTTGTGCGCACGAAGCGTTTTGCCTCGTCGTTTCTAATGCGCACCGCTAAGGAATGGAATTCGCTCCCTTCCTCTGTTTTTCCGGAAAGGTACAATTTGGGTGCCTAGAGTGAATAGGCTCTTACTGAACCAACGAGGAACATCGTCGGCTCCATCTTCACTTACCATCAGGTGAGATCGGGGTCAATCGTTGGTCAGTTTTTAATAAATAAAAAATTAAAAAAAAAAAAATTCACTCTGAGCGCTTATACTGAGTTTTTTCATTCACTTTCGATAGCGAGAGCGTTTGCAATTTGTATAGGAGTAACAAAGCGCGCCACCTAATGGTCTCTTTGTCACTCCTATACAAATTGCAAACGCTCTCGCTATCGAAAGTGAATGAAAAAACTCAGTATAAGCACTCTGACCATCTTTTCTCAATTCACCTAAATAACTTATGTATTAAATTTAAATTTAATACATAAGTTGGTATGGATGTCTGATAAACTCGTGTATAAAGATCATCGGATCCCTACGTCTTTGATGTTTACATGTTTGTGACGTCGCTGTTTCTGGCTCCCACGACACAGGGTATCCTAGTGTGGGGCCTCAAACAATGTATGTGCATGTAAATATTCATGTTTTTACTATCATCTGCCTACCCCTTCTCACCTGTAATGTTCTCCTCTTATTATCCTCAGTGTGAGTCCAAGCGCGCAGCGTGAGCTCGTGTATGAAGATCTCGGCGGCTTTGGCAAACAGTACGGGCGCCTCTGCGCTTATCATCTTCACATCTTCATCCAGTTTCATGATCTTCTTGATGCGGGCCAGAGGGAGCACCTGGTTCTTGAAGTGGTCCTGAGTAGGAATATATACGTATAGTTACATGAGGATATCACATGATCACATCACGTTAAAGGCAGAGTATCGGAAACCTAAGTGTCTGAGGGCCGGCTTCTGAGTTGAGAGTTTTCACTAAGTAAATACTAATTATATTAACTAAGTAAATACTCAATTCAGAAATCGCCCCCGAGTTTGTTACTAGTGATGACTTATGGCACTGAAACGTGGTTTCTCACTATGGGCCTCATAAGAAAGCTCATGGTCACGCAACGAGCTATGGAAAGGGCTATGCTCGGAATATCTCTACGAGACCGAATCAGAAATGATGAGGTCCGTAGACGAACGAAAGTCGTCGACATAGCCCAGCGGATTAGTAAGTTGAAGTGGGAGTGGGCGGGGCACATAGCACGCAGAACTGATGGCCGATGGGGCCGGAAAGTGCTCGAATGGAGACCACTAATCGGCAAGCGCAGCGTAGGACGACCAGCCACAAGATGGACAGACGATCCCATCCCAGTGGCGGGAAGTAGCTGGATGCAAGCCGCTTCCAACCGGTCTGTTGAGTTTTAAAATCAATTCAAAACAATGACCAACACTAACTTTCCAAAGACAAATAAGACTTTGATGAGTAAAAAACTAATGTCAGCTTTACAAACTATTGAAATTTTCGTCGGCCGAGTATTTTTTATCAAAATAACTATCATAAAGAAGTTATTTGGTATCAAAATGATAGTAAGAACAATGAATGGTTCCTTGAAATGTGATTATGATCAGGATTGATATTGCTGATAAATTGTGCCCGGATAACGGCGACAGGCTTGCCACTTGTCACGTTTGGGACCTAATAAACTCGGCAAAACGTGGGCCCAGTTCCAGTGACTGGTGCCTCTGCCTAACCCTTCGGGGATATCGGGCGTGAGTTTATTAATTTTTTTATTTTATTTTGATATTCAAATGTAAGTAATTACGGAGTAATCGTGATTGAATTGGTTTGTTTACATGATTGCGGGATTCTATAGAAAGCTAGTATACATAAGCTCACGCCTGTATCCCAGAGGGGTAGGCAGAGACCAGGGTCTGCCACCTGCCACGCACGCTTGTTTTGGGTACTTTAAAAAAAACTACTTTTATTTTCGTGTTTGCATCTTAGCAGCATGAAGACACTTACTGGGTGCACCTTGCGGATGTCATCCTCGATTTTCCCCCAGAACTGATGCAGCTTCAGCTGGGCAGTGTCCTCAGAGGTCTCCTCCGCCGGGGCTTCGGCCTCGGGCTCCGGCGGCGCCTGCCCCGATGAGGTGCCCTCGCCACTGCGGGATATGTCTTATTTATTCATTTATTTACTAGCTGTGCCCCGCGGTGTCACCCGCGGTTTATTAGGGAAAATTAATTGTGTATTAACAGTAAAAATAACAACTATTCACATTTATAGGGATCTCCCCATGGGAATAAGATATATTTTCCGCAGTAAAACTGTAAAATTGTATACGGCAAAACTTAGTTATATAAGTCTTATAATGTATTTGTTTGTTTTTCTGGTGTGTACAATAAAGAGTTCTAATCTAATCTAATCTAATCTAAAACGTTGCCTACGTGTTAATCCAGGGTGTCATCTAACTCCATACCAAATATTAAAATCGCTGCAGCCGTTTAGACGTGAAGAAGTAACAAACATACGCACACACTCACAAACTCACAAACTTTCGCCTTTATAATATTAGTGTGATTTTAGTTTATTAAGGAAACTTGCAGCTTACATTAAAAAAATAGCACATATTTGATTTTACTAAAAGCTAAAAATAAGTTTCCGCATATAACAATGTAACAAAAAAGTGCAAATATAATATTATTATGACGCGATGGTTGGATGGTTTTTGATTGCTTTAAGCTGGATTTCCTACGCGTAGTATTTATTTATTGATACTTTTATTGGACTTAAATAATAATATAGTCTGTTAGCTTTTAGAATATATAATATACCTCGGGCTCTAGAGTAGGCTTCGGTTTTCGCCGAAAGCACACGAGTGTAATACTACTTCCTGCTCTGTATAAAACTTTTCTTCACTATTTTGAAAAGTTATGTAAAGTTACAAATGACAATACCAAATAAACCTTACCTTATTGCAATATAATCGGTTTTTGATTGCTCAGTTAAGGTATATTCTAAAAGCTAACACACTGTACATATATAGTACAAAGCTGCGGACTTAATACCAGAAGCATTTTCTATCAGTCAACCGCAGGAGGTAAAGGAAAGAGTTGGTAGGCGTGCAAAAGTAATTAGTTAAATAAATTTATAAACTAACATATTACATAATAAGGTGTATTGAATAAACTTACACATTATTATACACTTACACATTAAATAAAATATTTACTAAAATACACTGAGCCTAAAGATCACAATAAAATAATTATAATTATAGATAAACATAATTATCTACACACTAGAGAAACCTAGGGAACACATCATATAATCATCAGCCCATAATGGCCCCACCGAGGGGCACGGGTCGCTTCCCTGAGGAAGGTATAGGCCATACTCCACCATGGGGGCCAACTCCGGATTGGTATGGAACACATATAATTTGCCATAAAATATGAGTAACAAGATACAAAACATAAAGAACATACAACTGAAAGATTCATTCTACACACTGTCACATAACTGCAATTCATGGTTTAGAAAGACAATTAGTTGTATATTGCTGAGTCAATTAACCCATGAATTGGAATTTGGGAGACTGGTATTGGTGGACTGACTCCACCATCCGGACTTGGCCCCCGTGGTGGAGTATGACCTATACCTTCCTCAGGGAAGAGATCCGAGCCCCTCGGTGGGGACATAATGGTTTGATGAGAGACTGATATGCAATGTACATCAAATTTGAATGATAAACTATGAGTTTAGTGTAAAATGCGACCCTGGTAAAACATTTTTAAACCTTTCTTCTACCCTATCTTAAACCTTACTTCTGGGTATGGTCATAGAAACAAACATTTTTGATGCACAGTGCAATCTAAGCTTAGATAAAAACTTTGTTATAAGTTCATTAGTAGGTAACTTTGTTATAAGTTCATTAGTAGCAACTTTTCGAAGCCGAAGAAGTTTAGCTTAAAGTTAAATGGATTTTAGTCGGTGGTGCAAGCCGGCCTTAGTCCCATTAATAAATGAAACAAGTGTATTTTAATCGTTTTGTAGTTAAGTGCATAATATTTGTTTTATCTTTCAAGGTCATTAACTCTAGTGATAAATCGAAACAAAAGTAATTTGATATAGTCCTATATATGAGTCCTTGGAACCAAGTTGAAATAGAGTTCAGTTTCGCATATCACAATACATTCAATGATAACTGTACTCGAATTTGGTAACATTACACATAAATATTGTGGACGAGATTGGGAGTTCTGTTTGTTTTATTTCGTTTTTGATAAAATATACAAGTACTGAAATAAAATAGGAACTTACGTAGCAGCGGCCGGGACAAAGAAGCACACCGACATCTTGGTTTGCACACGCGATTGAAAGGATCACACTTGAAAATCTTTCGCTATTTCACACTCAATATTTCGGAAAATTGCTTTCGAAAATAGTTAACCGCGGCTAAAGTTTATGAAGCACACTAACCAATAATCAGTTAAATATTTGGAGATCTCCAATCACCAATTACAGGAAAAGCGCGACTCACACGATTCGTCCATCGATGACCAGTCACAAGCTTGACGTTTATTTGGGGTGGCCGTAACGTACTGTTACGGCCACCCCAAAATAAAATTAATAAAATAAAGATTTTTGTGTCTTTTCAGAGAAGATTCAGCAAATGAAACATAGAAAATGTATAAACTTTAAGTTATCTTTAATATGCGTGATATAAATTCTATAAAATACAGATCATAATTATAATTTAAGGGATATTAGGGAGAAAATGTACATTACAACGGCAACACAGACCGGATGTACGCGTACGCCGGCGCTGACGTGACGTGACGTCACCAGTCCAGCGTCTGTCAAAATGGCGGCTGCCGAGATTCAGATCGTGAATCCTTCTAATCTAGCAAAAATCGAAAGGTAAATAGTGTTTCTGAGCTTAATCACGTGTAGAAGTGTCGTATAAATTATCGTCTATAATTTTCTTTTCATATAATTCGGAAAAATAAGTGCTTACAAAGGTAATATTTACATGACTATTCTTTTGCAGTTTTCTAAATGATCCTAGTTACAAAGAAGCTATTGAGAACTCTTCGACGTTCAATTCACGATTATGTGCCGAAAGAAGGATGCGGATGCCGTTCATCGACACCCAGACCGGTAAGCTTATCGATTTTCTACAACCTTCGGGAAAATGCTTCTCTTTCTGTCATGCCAAGTTTTTAAAGCATTGGAGTAAAAGAGATAGTGGTATTGCATGTAATGTTTTTGTTTCCTTCTCAGGAGTCGCCCAAAGCCATTGTAACTTATTTATGACAAAAAAACAACGTATGCCCGGACTAAAGGAAGGCCAAGTCTACTCATATCCAGCACAAAGGTAATCAGCAACCTTCTTGAGATAGTATCTTTTTAGATCCTGAATCCCCGAAACAAACCTTTGGTTGGCAGTCCACTGATACCTGGCAGTCTAAAAAGCGATGGTATTCATAGGTGTAATGCTTTTTTCAGATTTTAGAGGTGGAGGGCTTGTAAGTCCACTATAACTTTTTTAACTGTGTGGTGGTAGCAATATCACTCCCTATCGATGATGGAAAACGTTGTGAGGAAAGAGGAGCATTCATGTATTTCAGCCTCTGGTTTTGTCATCATCATCATCAGCCCTCCGCTACCATCGCTGGGATATAGGCCTTTCCCACTATTTCTACCTTACAGCCATGGTTACAATACAACCAATGGAAAATTATATTTATTAAAAGTTGGAAGTTCCTAAATTAGTAATTACAAGTAATATCGTCGCTTAGCTTACAACACCGCTCAAGTCGACAAATTGGCTGTTTTTACATTTGAATGCCATTAGATGGAGCTGCTCATTGTGCGTCTAACCATTGGTCACACCTATAAAGTTCTTAAAAATTACTTAAGCGGTGTTGTAAGCTAGGGGACGATATGGGAACTATCCCAGCCTCAACAGACCTCTATTTATCTGTGCAATTTAAAAAAATAGAGGCTGACAGATTCTCGAAAGTTTGTGGACATATTCAGATTGTATCCATGTAATTAAACAGGCTTGTGTATGTAAAGGTTTATGTATGTGAAAGTGAAAGTGAAAGTGAAAAGCATTTATTTCGATTGTAACACCATAACACAATTTATAAACAATATTTGTAGTAAACCAAAAACATAAAAATAAAGGTACCTCATACAATTATGTTGAACGAAATGTGCTACAACAGAAAAAGGCTGCAGCTCAGCAAAATGCTAGCCAGAGGCGACTAGCGCTGGTTTTAAGTATTAGTATTAAGTATAAGTATTTATTCTATGTTCTTATTTGCACCGACTACCCGTCTCTCTCTTTTCCTTCAGCAACTTTCCATCGTCGGTTGCCTGGAAGAAATTGCTTTAAGCAATAAGGCCGCCTCTTGTACTGCATCTTATTGTTAATGTTCTGTAATTATTTTTCCTGGTACAATAAAGAATATTCTTATCTTATCTTGTTAGATTTTGGTACTTGAAATGTAGCTCACAAACTACAGGCTACTAATCTAGATATCGTCGTTGTACTGCGAAAACCCAGTAAATCACAGATTTGCCATTTTGAGTTATAAGCAATTGAAAGTTTAGTTGTGATTATTAATTATTAAGGTATTAAATAAATAAAATTTATGCAAAACAAATTAATCTTCATTTCATTGAGTGCCTAATAAATTATATTTTAATGGCCTATGTTTGTGGTATTTATAGAAAAAAATACTTTTAAGACAAAGGACACCCATTTACAGGATTTTCCCTGAGGAAATGTAATCTTAGTTTTTTTAACGCATTTTAAGCATATTCAAAGCAGAATATTGTTGAAACTATTGAGATTATTGTAATTACTGTGTTGACATCGGTATTTATGGCAGACAGACGAACAAAAAGTTAAAATAAATAAAAATAATAATATTTACCAGTTTTTACCTGTAGTAAAAATTGTTAATGATAAGACTTACAGTACTATAAAAGTTATTCAGAAAAATACCTTTGATGATTTGAGGATTTTTTAAGCAAATAAAACCAATTTATCTATATATATAAAAGGAGAAGCTGACAGACTGACTAACTGACTGACTGACTGACTGACATATCAACGCAGGACCTAAACTATAAGAGTTAGAGACTTGAAATTTTGCACAGAGGTTCCTTTGGTAACGTAGGGGAGCACTAAGAAAGGATTTTTGAAAATTCATCCCCTACGGGGGTAAAATGGAGGTTAAAAGTTAGTATGAAACTTTGCCGTTTTTGAAGTTATTCGAATAAAATTTGGTACGAAGGTTCGTCATTAAAAGTCATGAAATACATGTAAAATAGTTTTTCGAAGATCATCCCTTAAGGGGGTAGAAGGGGGGGTGCAATTTTAGTATGAAACTTTGCCGTTTATGAAGTTATGCGAATGAAATTCAGCCTGAAGGTTTTAACATAAGATACCATAAACAGGTAAACCAATTCAGAATTTTAGAAAGAGCATTGTTTACATCGTCTACATTATATTGACCTCTCTTGATTTTAAAAATTAGCGAAGTATCATCCGCAAACAATACCATTTGTGATAATTTCTCAACTAAGTACAGCAGATCATACACTAAGAAAAGGAACGGCCCTAAAATGGAACTCTGAGGAAATCCTATTTTAACATGAGATTCGGATGACTTAACTCTATTAATATCAACTTTCTGCACTCTATTAGCTAAATACGCAATTGAATTTGTTAGCCATTTGCCTACCTACCTACTAGTAATACTCTAGCTAGGGTCATCGTAAAAGTTGTAAGTATTGATAGTAGAAATAATGCTCTCTAATAAAATTGCATCCTGTAGAAGAAAAATATCCGTTCCGTGGTAGGCCTCAAACCGCGACTTTCAGCTAAGTATTCAATTACCTAAGATTTAGCATCTACGAGTATTTTACACTATTTAGGTATTTATTTACAGTGTCTAGCTAGTAGCACCCTGACCTAACTAGATAGATGAATTTTTATGCAAAATAACCTCACTTTTACCGACATTATAATAATAATAATAACGGTTAATTTCGTACTCTGCCTAGTCTTCCTTTTCCATGATCGTCATTAAGCTTATTTGGATGTGTTGAACTCATAAACGGACTAAAGTATGAATTTAATGGACAACTGTTGCATTCGCGCATAAAACTTCTTTCTAGAGAGAAACAAGTAACGGTTAATACGGTCATAACAGGTGGCAGCAATGCCGCGTGGCATACAAGTGTACGACGAGTTACCGATTTTTCTCGGCTGAAATACAGCGTGAGCGATGATTTAAATCGTCAGGGAAAACAATTTAATTCTACGTACAAGTTTTACCATGACAATTATTCTGTTTGGCATGATCGTGAACCCATCAGGAAGAACCATTTAACTGTCGGTAATGATTTGTGTCTGTACATTTTTTTCAAAATGTTGACAATTAAGTTAAACTACTGAATTGTTTCGGACGTAAAGTTATATAAATTATAAAAGTTATTATAAAGAAAACTAGTTATAGAGGTTTAAAGTTTTGTCATTGGAGACAAACCTGAAAAAGTGATGATTAAGTTTCTGAACTTTTTTTTACCAGAGAAAAAAAGCATGAATAGTACGATTTAATTCGTTTTCTCAGTAGGTATCTCCCAAAGTATGCTAACTATCACATAATGGGGTTTCGCAGACGAAGGAGCAAAAAAAATAAGTCGATCTGTATTGCTAACTTATTTTATTAAAAAAAATGATTTACCGGGTTTTCGCTGTACAACGACGATATGTGCTGATTACTGACACAAGAAAACTTACTCCTATGCTACTTTAGATGGCGGAAAGCTCGGCGACAATACCTAACCATGTCATCGGCTGGGTGGGGCTGGACTGGGGCTCCAGACGTGCCCGACATCACAGCAGAGGGGGAGAACAGCTCTGGGGCCCCTGGTGAAGCGCTGGCCGCCGATGACAGCCGAGACGGTTCACAGACTGCTACAACTAAGGATGACCCTAAGGTAAACATCAAAAGCATTGACTGTAGCAGTTAGTACTATACTCCGATTTTTTATTTCGTGTACCAAATTGACATTTGGTGGGTTGCCAGTTTTGGATTTTGTTGTACAATAAAGTACTCGAAGACTATCGAGATATTGAAACGAGATATGATTCGAAAGCCAAACTAGTATTCGGTTTGGTGATTTGAAAAAAAAGTTGCATGTTACATTTATGATTTTCTTCCTTAAATTAATTTAACCATTTTGAAAATGTCACTGTAGATAGAAATCAACTCTACTTTTATTACATATCAACGTAAATTAAGATTCTAAATTACTTATTTTAGTAAATTAAAAAAAGAAACGACTTGATCACTCAGCTGATAAGATACTATTTTTTTCATTACGATAAGTTTGCAACGCAGTACCTAGTTATCAATAAGCAAATAAAAATTAGAATTTATCTGACAATGTCGAGATCGAGACCGAGACCGAGAACTCGGTCCAGACTCCTTGAGCTAGCAACATTTTAAAAAAGAAAGAGCGCTTGCAGCTGTCAGCTTAGTACAAGAAATTAAAAATCAGAGTATAATTAAAAATGCGCAGACAAAAAAATGGATGTTTACATTGTTTGTAATGTCGCTGTTTCTGGTTCCGACACAGGGTATCCTAGTGTGGGGCCAGAAGCAATGTATGTGCCTGTATGTAAATGTTTATCTTTAATTAGTGCTCGAGACAGTGAACTCATTTAAAAATTAAAAACGATCATTTTACAACACGGCAGCTAAAGCTGCTAGTGTATTAATAAATCATCATCAGGCTATATTAGTCCACTGCTAGACATAGCCCTCCTCTAATGAGCGCCATAGCACCCTGACTTCAGCTTGCCGCATCCAGCATCTGCCTGCAGTCTTTCGCATTAATAATTAATCCTCTGTTATTCCGTGCCAGTGCTCTTACTTCTGCAGCATTTGCAATCCGTCTTCAGCGGGAATCGTCCCATTTGGAAAGTGCACTCTCCAAGTACAGAAGGCGCGATACTAAAGTGCAACTTTCGCTCCCAGGAGTGGTTCTACGACGAGATAGCGCTAGAGGAGATGGAGGCGGGCGAGGAGCGTGACCCGGAGTCCGACGAGGATTACTTCGACGACACTTACGCGAACCGGCGCAAGCAACGGCGGTCCGGCGCCACGCTTACCGGGCCGGGCTCACGCGGCGGCCGGACTCGCAAGTCGCAGCCCGACGACACGCCGGCGAAGAGAGGCCGAGCGGTGAGTACATTCTTTGTTGGGATACCGCCGTTTAGCCAAAGTATTTTTCGCCAAATTTTACTTCCCAATAAACTTATGGCATCAGTTTCATTTCCCAAATGAAACTTTAGCAAGTTTTCATTTCGCATTTTATTCATTTGGTCAAATTATCATTTCGCATAATTTTACTGCTTCAAGTTTTATTAAGACAAACGTTTATTATGCTAACGTTTTATTTTGGCAAGTGTTATTTTCAAATAATGGAACGGGGGGTCGGCGATGTAAAGAATACGTGACAACAGAAATATAGGTGCGACGACGCGCGTAGCGACGCTTCGCTTCGGAGCGTTAGGTTCTCTATGTAAGATCGAAAACAGACTCGAATTTGATGCGTTCTTACCTTGCCTCTTTTTGCCTCTTTGGTAAAATGAATTTTGACCAAGTATTTATTTGGTAAACAATAACTTGCCATAATAACTTTTGCTAACTGTTTATTTGCTTTAAGTTGTTTTGAGAATTGTTTTTTTGCCAAGTGATAATTTGCGGAAAATAGGAAGTAATACTTTGGGAAACGATTTTTGGCAATACATTAGTAAACCTTCTTTGTTACCTACTTTTGAGAGGGTGCTGGCATAGAGTTACTATACAGGGCCTTGTGCCCCGATTCTGTTAGGTGCATTGTAGTACGATGACAGATACACTGTCGGGTCACGTGACGTGTTTTTTTTTTCATATACAGGGTGTCCCGAAACTCAATGTCAAGCCGGCACCGGGTGAAAAGGGAAGTCATACTGGTTATCAGAAAAATATAAAAAAGAACGATTTTAAGTACAATTTTTTTTTTATTATTATTTATTCAAGAAATTTCACAAACATAATGAAAACTAAAATTAAAATTAAAAATGGGCAATTTTTTAAGTCTCCTTTTCTTTCAAGCTGGAGTAGCTGGTTTTGAAATTTTTTTAACAGTTTAAAGAAGCATTAATCAGAGTTACAAAACAAAAAAAAATTGGAAAAAGTAAAGATTTGTGGCAACAGGATTTTTCAATTTTGTTTTTAAATGCCTATAAATTTTTTTTCATGCAGTTTTGTTTATTTTATTTTTCTGATAACCAGTATAACTAGCCTTTTCTTGGCTTGACGGCTTGACGTTGAGTATTGGGACACCCTGTATATGTAGTTGATACACAAACTCGCGATGACTCGAAGTGTGACCGAAACTGTATCGCCATGGTCATGTAATTGTCATTGTATTACCATGCATTAGCAGAATCTAGGCTTTGATCCTGTTAGTGCATTATAGTTCGATGACAGTTACATGGTCGAGTCACGTAACATGTTTTTAAATTCCATTGACGCCTCAAATTGTCAATAAGCCTGCGCGCATTGACTTGAAGCGCAATGTAAACAAACAAAAACTGCGCATACGCAATTCGTTATACAAGTCTGTTGAGTTAGAACAGTAATAATTATAAAAGATGTCTTACGTTTTTTAAGCCCTATTAGCCTTGGGTAAATTCAAACTCTACTCGCCACGATTAAGCTCTGCAAATCACGAATCAGAGCGAAACCTAGCCGGTTCTTTCCGACAAAAATGCTATTGGTACCACAATAGGCTATTTGACCGTTTTCTGAAAGCCTTCTCATTTTGTTGGTGTTCATGGAGTCCTCAGAAAATGGTGATTTTAAATTCTTTCGTGTATTTCTTCTAAAAAAGGCAAACGAAAATTTTCGGTGGAAATAAGCCACCAAAACTCTATCTTAGGCAATATGGCATCGCACAGGAATTATGACGTCACTTGCCAGTAAACATAAAACATAAACATAAACATAAACATTTACACACAGGCACATACATTGCTTCTGGCCCCACACTAGGATAACCCTAGTAAACCAACCAATGAACGCAAGAAAGACTAAATGACAGACGCCATTTTTACTATCATGTGACGTCATCATAGAATCGGCCAATCCAGGCCGTTTTCGCTACAATGGCTGCAGATTGATGATTATCAAAAATTATCTTGTGTTTTTTTACAAAAGGTTTTTGTGGTTAAAATGGCTTAAAGCGGTTTTAAGACACATCTAATCTTAGAATAGAATAGAATAGAATATTCTTTATTGTATGTACACCAGGAATTACACATGAGATTTGACAATAACATAGTACAGTACAATTGGCGGCCTTATTACTAATAGTTATATTACTTATTACTAAATCTTAATCATTGTAATCTTTACTTAGGTGCAATAAAAGTATTAATAATAATAATAATTTATACGAATACGTAGAAATAATACTTAGTGCGAGTTTTTTCATTCACTTTCGATAGCGAGAGCGTTTGCAATTTGTATAGGAGTGACAAAGAGACAACTAGGCACTCTGTTTTGTTCACACTGTCAAATAGCCTATTCATTTTATAATTCACTGTTAATAATAATTTCGTTTGCCTTGCAGGGTCGCGGCCGTAAACGCGCCGGGCAGGGCTCGCTGCCCTACGAAGTACCGGGCGATACGGAGAAGCCCTACGGATGCGAACGTAAGTCGGCCAGGAAGCGACACTAGCCTTCTGGCCCGTCATTGCCTTATTGTAGCCTAAGGACCTCTACAGCCCCGACTGATTTGCGCCGCCAAGTCAGTGGAACTAGTGTAAAACACCCTTACAACGTGGAAAAATTTTGCTCCGTCGTCATCGCTCGCCAAGTCTGTGGAACTGTTGTAGGTTAAAAACACCAATATATTTTCTTAGTTGCTCTATGGATTGACACCCTACACCGCCCGCCAACTCGGTGGAACTACTGTTGTGTGAAAATACCCTTGTCCGCCCAAAACGGGATGTTAACAAATTGTATAAAGACAAATTCCAATTTTTCAGCATTTACACAGTCTTGAACTTGTCAATTTTTTTGCTACTTTAAAGTCGTCCCTATACTAAACTTTTCGCAATGGTTAGTAGAACACGCCCTTTTGGGAATTTAAGTGGATTATAATACACGCTGAATGTAACCACGAGATGAGGTGGAATTTTAGGGGCTTTATGAACGGCAAAATGTTATTCGTTAAATTTGTTTTGCTACACGTATTTTGGAGAGAAAACAATACAAAAAAGAGCCTCTTTCTCTATGAAGCCATTACAATTTCAGCCCATGCTTCAGCGTTTGAGTTTATTCATGTGGAGTGAGATATTGCATACCACTACTTATACCGGCTCAGCAAACAGCAACGCCTCTTGAAAAAAGGATAACACTATCAGTTCTCCAACTTGTACAGTCAGCCTTATCAGTTTCCCAACCTGGTACAGAAAGGCTGCCTTATCAGTTTCCCAACTTTTACTATCAGTTGTCCAACTTGTACAGAAAGGCTGCGTTATCAGTTTCCCAACTAGAACTATTAGTTTCCCAACTTGTACTGTTACTTTCCCGACTTGTACTATTAGTTTCCCAACTTGTACAGAGAGGCTGCCTTATCAATTTCCCAACTTGTACTGAGAGGCTGCCTTATCAATTTCCCAACTTGTAAAATTAGTTTCCCAACTTGTACAGAGAGGCTGCCTTATCAATTTCCCAACTTGTACTATTATCCCAACTTGTACAGAGAGGCTGACATTCTCTCTTACACAGAATGTGTATTATGTATATCTACAAAGAGAAAAAGATATACTGTTTTGTCTCTGCTTGTCACACTATGACCAATATTGTTTAAATAGATTATATCTATAACAGTCCACATTCACTATGTACTCAGCTCAGGTCCGTGTAGACTATTTTAGTGTATTTAGATGCCTCAGTGATGTTATTATCTACCAGTAGAAAGACATGCCCTGTCAGCACGGTTTCCGTATTGAGGGATCGTCTATTGATTACCGAATTCCTGTAAGATATCACAGGGGAGATGGGCCAACAAAAATGTTCATTTTCTTCAATAACAATGTGCAATGTGAGCCGCTGCCTTTGGTTCGCGTAGTGGAAAAAGAGATAGTGAAAAAAAATCTCATAAAAACATAGGGAATGGCCAGGGAATCCATATATTATGCAAAATATTTTATCTGCGATTATAGGACATTAATAAATTGCAATTAATACCATTACAGATCAAATAGTAGATAAAAGTTTTATAATTAGCTTGCCCGATAACTTAAGGCGAAGCAAAAAATTTCAAAATAATAAGATTTATATAAGTTATGAAATCCATAATTGCCATGAAGCATTGCCTTAGGAATTTATATTAAGAGGAAGAATATTATGTCGAAGAATTTAAAATCTTACAGCCTACATCACATTTTAAACAGTTTTGGGGCATGTTTTTAACCAAGTTCTGATATAGTTATGTCATCTGATAATGTGTTCAACAACATTCCCTCGAGTAGATAAGTGCAATTAATATTTATAGTGTTTCTTTGCAATTAACGTTATAAATTGATAAATACCTCTAGATTCTACACAAATTGCTCAATATATCTCACAAATAGTAACCTCGCAGATGCACTGGGACAACCCCAGCCAACATGGCCCTACAGAAAGACTTGTCAACACTCGTTTGTGTCACTTTCATTGTTAAACTTGCTTAAAAAAAAGTTTCGATGCTTTGAACGTTGAATATAAATTATTATCTAAGCCCGATCAAGTATCAAGACTATAATTTGAATTACAAACATAGGGATGCCATACCCTTTTGGTTTGAAGCTACCATATTTAGGACTTTGCAAAGTTAGATTTTTCAGACTTTACCTGTGACTTTACTCTGCAAAAGTGAGATGATTCTCACCTTAGAACAGAATGGATGGGTCTTGCCTATAGCGCTGAAATGTCCCGGTGCTCAATAAATTGGATAATGTAAAAGAAATAAGCATTTCATAAGAAAATATACACTTTCTATACTTTAGGGCATGAACCGTGCAACTATAGATCTAAGTAATAGGGTACATAGCTAAGTGAAAAATATATCTCTAAAGTAAAGGACCTGAGCTTACATATTTGTAGGAGGTCTATCCGACACGGAGTTTCTATAAACTTGAACAGCATTAAGATGGAAAGAACAGCCGCCAACATTAAGTCTTACCCCACGCGAGAAGAAGAGAGAGAATCGCGCTATCCTACGCTGACGTAGCATACAAGACAGGGATGACGCGAGTCTTTTTCTATCTGGTGCGCGGGATAAGAGGTCATGCTAAGGGGGCAGGTGTCAAATTTTCAATCGTGAAAAATTTTTTACGAATTGTAAGTGACATATTATCTACAGAATTATCACATTATTTAGCATCACACTTCATAGATAGATTATACCATTTTTTATTTGTATCCGTTTAATTGTAATGTGTACCTTTGTTACATTTTATGTATAGTTTTGGCTGAATACATCACAAACGTCATGTAAACGGAGCGGAGCGGTTTAGTTAATTATTAAATTGTAGTTGGATATTTATAAGGTGAGGATTTGTGGTTTTTAAGTACTTGTCACAAATATAGGCAAAAGGGGCAATTGATTGAATTCATGAGGTCAAAGTAGGAGATTTTTCGTTGATCCCGGATGAGAATAATCTTGGACTAATAATTGTTTGTTTTTTACACTTCATTGCTCAGTAAAAAACATAAATAAAAATAAATAACTAATAAATGATATAAAACCAGACCAGAAAACATGTTAATAGATGTTATCGCTTCCTATATTTTAGAGATTTCTATCAATGTTTACATGTAGACCATATCTGAATATAAAGAATCAACATACCTAAGAGTAAGGGAAACCTAATAAAGTAAAACGCCTCATGTAAATAATGAATTGTGTCCCCAAAATGCTATAGAATTTTGTCTCGAAAAATATGCCTTTTTAATATCGTTTTTGTTTGATATGGGGCTAACGGAAACCCTGTGTAGATCCGTTATTTTTCTGTTCAGACAACATTAATTTTGTGGAAAGTTCTGAATTAAAGGTAGGAAAAGTTCGTATTGACGACTAGAACCCTGTATTTTTGCATGTTTATGGGGTTTTTATTTACACCTTGTATATTGTATAGTTCTAGGATAGGGGGTGACATGAAGCCAGGAATTATAATGGGATTTAGCTAAGTTTTTCTTAGAAAAAGGCATCTTTAGTCTGTAGTGTTCATTTTAAACTTTCTGCATTTATGTAGTTATTGTAACTAAATGAATATTAAATTATTGCCATTATTTATCGTCTAGGGCAGCTATTTAATAATTATTCTAAACAAAGTTCAAATCTGTACATATTAAATTGACGCTTTGTTTAATCGAACTTTAATCTTTACTTCGTGGAGAGCTACGGCTTATGATGGTAACACCAATATTTAAAAGTTAAATTTAAATTTTTTAAAAACACTGCCACTAAAACGTTTGTACCAGTAATATTAAACTTTGGTGTAGTCTTGTTATGGTATTGTGTAGGATAGATGTAGGTAGCTGTAAAACTTCCATTAATAGCCGTCTTCTATATTCAATCCATCTATAAGCGTACCGACTGGTAATATTAACATTGATGAATTGGGCAAAATTATTGAAATTGTTTCCTTAAAACACTTCTCAACCCCAGTTTAATTGGTACTTTACCACAGAATATTTAACCTGGATTTGAGCGGTGTTTTAGAGGAGTCTTGTTTTGATAAGACCGATATTTTTTACTGAATGTCTAAGAAGTTTACGCAATAATTTATGTATGTGAACTGATTCTATCTATGGATTGTTTATAGGAAACGGCAAGAAAACTGTTCGACGTTACATCGGACGTAATTGGTAGGCTTTTTTATCCTGTTGAATTGTCTTTTATTTGTTTTTGGCCCAATAACATAGAAGGACCTCTTTGTTTTAAATTGGTTAAAAAAACAAACGACATTAGGAGACAAAATGACAAAACATTAAGAAAGATGCCACACGGGCATTGCCTGTGCGTTGCGTTAGCGCTGCGTTGACTGAGCGGCGACGCTCAGTCGTTCTACGTATTGAAAGACATGCCACACGATGCGTTGAAATGGTGGACGGCAACGCAACGCATAAAGAGAAGGGAGAGATATGGCGGGGAAGGGCGCTGCGTTGAAACGACGCAGCGGCAACGCAGTATTTATGTTGTTTATTATAAAGATCGCCGCGTTGAAGCGCAGCAGCGCTCGTGTGGCATTCACTGCGTTGAAATCATTGCGCTGCGACGACGCAGCGCAGTCGTAACGCCCGTGTGGCATCGCCCTAAGCTTGCGTTGAAACGAAATTGGCTAACATGCTTGCAGCAGACGAAAATAAAAGATAGTGTTTATTCAGTCCGTTGTAACGTCAAACACCTTCATTCAATTAAGCGAGATCTTATGAAATCATTACAAATTAAAATACATCATTTACCTTAGGATCACTTACAAAATACGCGCTATTTTGTTCTCGTTCTTCGGTACATTAGACTTACAATATAATAATATCCACCACACTGCACCCTACTTTTCAAACACTTGTTTCTATTGGTATGCCGATTTGCTGGTGCAAATTTCTTTTATGATGCTCCTTGCAGTAGCAGACGCCAAAGGAAGGAAAAAAACATATAAAATTTCATCAAAATCGGCCATCGCGTATTGGAGGAGTATGCGCGCTAACACGGTGACACGAAAATTTTATATTAGATTTTCGCTGTACAAAAAATAAAATAAACTCACGCCCGTTATCCCCGAGGGGGTAGGCAGAGGCACCAATCACTAGAACCGGGCCCACGTTTTGCCGAGTTTAAGAGCCATCGCAAATAGGGCGACTCGTCGCCGCGTCAGACGCGACGTTGTCATTTGATTCTGGCGTCTTGTCGTTGCGGCCCCGCGACTCTGACGCCAAGTGTTTCGAAGATTCGAACAAAATATATGAAATTCGGCGGCCGTAGCCTGTCGCGTGTCGCTAGTGTGCGCCTACAGTCTGTTTTTTCATTCAATGCAAAAAAAAAATTGTCACGTTGACATCTCCATACAAATCTTATGCTGTCAATCTCTGAATGTTGCTAGTACGTAAAAACCAAATAACCCCATTTTACTTCCAAGGTAAATTGTGTATGCTACGCAGGTGTTTTTTTTTAGACTTTGCTCTTCCGAGTAATTAAATTTTAATGTCTGATGTGATAAGGATTTTGGTTAATGAGTTTTCTATTCACGGTAAAAAAAAATCTACCGAGTTAACCTATAGCTTTTATAGCGGTAACACCGCGTCATTTTTTTGCATTGAATTAAAAAACGGACTGTAGGCTAATAGGTCCCAACGTGACAAGTGGCAAGCCTCGCGGTACAGTGTCCGATCAATCTCTTACTCATGTCGATGCGATCGAGTGGACCTTTGACCCATCCCAGTATAAGTGAGGGTGCCTCTGAATGCTGTCATCATCATCATTCAGCCACAAGAATTCCACTGCTGGACATACGGCTATTAAACATAACATAGCACGCATGTACCAATGACTTTTAGTTACGTACATTTGTTTGTTTGTACAGCAACACCATTCGCTGATAAATTGTGCCCGGATAACGGCGACAGGCTTGCCACTTGTCACGTTTGGGACCTAATAAACTCGGCAAAACGTGGGCCCAGTTCTAGTGATTGGTGCCTCTGTCTACCCCCTCGGGGATAACAGGCGTGAGTTTATTTATTTTATTTTATTTTAAGCAATGTATGTGCCTGTATGTAGATGTTGTAAATGTTTATCATTGAGAGAAAGTACAGACACTTTTTGCAAAATTGGTCTGTAAAAAAGGACACGATTTTGTTCCTCGGTGGCGCCAGTTTTGCTCAGTGGATCGTGGTCGACATCATATCGCACACTTGCAAGAACAACGTGTTATTTCGGAACCCTTACGTTACATGAGAGCATTTTTTTAAGGTTTTAAAGTAATGGCCGAAAGAGATAGCGCTATAACGTGATGCAGTGTCTTTTTTGCTCATTATTCCGGCGTTTTCGGAGTATATAAGATCGCGTTAAAAAAAATCTATGAATAAAAAATGGTTTTCTTCGAAATATCACGTTGTTCTTGCAAGTGTGCGATATATAGATAGAGTACACTTTATTAACGTGGACTTCGTGTGGAGATCGGTCCGACATTTTTGGGAAAAACGATCGGTCAGAAAAGATATTTTTTTCCATTGGTGGGGTACTGCAGGGAACCCCTTAACCCGTCAGGCCTAAGGCCTTTCTTTCACTCATAAGTTTTTTTATTCACAGAGTAATATTTGAAATTTATCACAGTTTTCAAAGAGTAAAACATGCTCGTACAATAGGGTAGTTTCCAGGGTCAAAATAATTTAATTCTATTTAGTCCGTATTTTAGATTATAAAAAAATATTGGATACGTATTTTTTCTTTTTTCGATTAAACAAAAAATAACAAAGATATAGCCCATGGAAGTTACGTGTGACGTCACTCAGTGCTACAAAATGCAGCACGGCGTGACGTCACACGTAACTTTAATGGGCTATATCTTTGTCATTTTTGGTCTAATTTACAAATAAAAAAATACGTGTCTCCTTATTTTTTAATAATCTAAAAGACGGACTAATTAATTTTTTTTGGGAAACTAGCCTATTGTGGTCTATGTCGTCTTCAAAATTCAATTCAAAGTGCCGTTGCAAGACCGACCCGCTGGCGGGTCTACGGGGCTCGGAATGCGCCGTAGTTTATATCGGACCCGCCGGCGGCTCCTCGGCCCTTTCAACCGTGGTCCCACCACTATGCCCCACTAGTGGGTCCACAAGTATTTTTTTTTCTCTGTAGACCCACTGCCCTAGAGTGGGTCTAAGACTGCCGCCGTACGGAGAAAGGCCGTAACTCAAGTTTTTGGCAAAATTTAGTTAAGTACTAATTTGGAATCAGCAAAGAAAAATCTATCTTTCGGTCTATGTAAATAAGGTCTAACTCCTACCTAGGCGAAAATAACAGGGCGTAAAAAGCCATCCTCCAACAAAAATCGCTTGAATTTTAAAATGAAAGGCCGCATTTTGATTGTTATGGCTTTTCACATTATAAATCACGTTTGACTAGTATGAAAGGCCGTAATTGAATCCAAAGATTTTTAAATAACAACAAACCTTAACGTGAAAAGCCGTAATTTCCAAGTTGCGGCTTTTCATGTTATTTTCATATCTGATATCTTAACCTTTATAAAATTATAAGATATATTTTTTTTAAGCAAAACAAAAAAAATCTTATAACTATAATTCAGTAATTTCAATAGTAATAATAAGTATCTTTAACTTTAACATTACTAAATCATCTACACACTTAAGGAAATTATAGGAAAATGTATCGATCACAACACAATAGGCTATTTGACAGATTTCTGAACACCATCTCATATTTTTTGTCGGTGTTCATGGAGTCCTCAGAAAGTGGTCATTTTAGATTCTTTCGTGGATTTCTTGTAAAAAAGGCGAACAATAATTTACGTTTGAAATAACCCGCCAAAACGGTATCTTGGGCAATATGGCATCGCACAGGAATTATGACGTCACATACCAGTAAACAAACCAATGAACGTATGAACGACATGAACGACAGACGCCATTTTTACTGAACTGTGACGTCATCATAGAATCGGCCAATCCAGGCCGTTTTCTATACAATAGTTGCAGATACATAAAATTATCAAATTTTATCCTAAAACTTTCGTAAGCACAACACATTGTAAATTTTTAGTCCGGATCAACTTACGGGTGCTTCGTACTGCAAATCGGAGAGAAACCTGGTTGGACTCGTCCGATAAAAAAAATACCCGTAAGTTGATCTGGACTAAAAGTTTACTGTTTTACTTATCCTGTGTCTATTTTATAAATAATATTTTTTTAGTTAAAATGGTTTAAGGCGGTTTTACGAATACGTATAATACAGTTTTTTTTCACACTGTCAAATAGCCTATTTGAATGTTATAGTACAAAGATTAAAATAACCTCCTTGCTTATAACATACAATAAAAACAAACATTCGAATAACTGGCAATAATTAAATCTTTTTTTATGGTTCATAGCGTTCATTTCGATCATTTTTGTTTTAATTTTGATACCTTTTTTCCATAAAATTAAATTTCATGCCATAATTAATAGTTAGTTTTCTTAATAGATAGTTTTCTTTGGAAAAAATTAAATTAGGGCTTTTTCAACTGAAGAAATATCCAAAATGATATTACTGATGACTTGATAAATTTAACAAGAAAAGCCTTAACTTTCTAATTATGGCTTTCTTGCTTAACATTACTTAAAATATTTTTTTTACTTAAGTGAAAGGGAAATCTGCAAATTATTAGAAAGGCTAGTCTATACGGAAACAAAACACAAACAAACCAAAACACAAAAAAATGTAACATATTTTTCTATAAATTTTAAAACTACTATCATAGGCTTAAAGTTAATATTAATGTTTCAAACTTCAATTCAAACAAGATTTTAATTAACTCAAAACTAGTTTCAACTAAGTTACGGCCTTTCTCCGTACGGCGGCAGAAGAGTAATTGAAACAAAACCGTCTTTTAACCGTGGTCCCACCACCGCTGTCACATTTGAAAAGTACGAACGTTGGATCATTATAATCTCTTTTCATTTTCCTGCTTATTAATATCATACTCTGTACTGCAGTGGGTCAACGGGGAAAGAAAATACTAGAGGAATTACCCGTGGACCCACGAGAACTGCCGGATAGAAGAGGATAAATTAAAATTCATAGTGTAGTGGGTCTACAAAGAAAAAAAATACCTGTGGACCCACCAGTGGGGCATGGCGGTGGGACCACGGTTAAGAGGGGGTCCTCGGGACTTGAGGGGTTAAGTAGCATTCAACTAAAATTCTTCATACAAAATTCAGTTTAAATATCCACTTAAGGGACTATGCAAGTCGGCCTTACATAATTTGGTTTTTGTATAAAATTGAATTTGTTGAAGATGTTTTGGATATTGTATTCACCCGTTTGTGACTCCTGTATCTGTGATAGTTTATTTATTTGTATGTTCTTTACTATTCTCGAATTGGTGTTTATGAAATCTTTAGATCTGCTCGTTTGTCTAATGGTTTTTCCTAAATCTTGTGCAGTAATTTCATTATTCGTGTATTTTCTGACTGTTTTATGTAATAAGTTTTAGGAGGTTTTAATCAATTAGATTTTACGTTTGTGGCGGTTTTAATCTATAGATGAACTGTAGACTTGTAGAAGAATGTTTGAAACCAACAAAATATGTTGAAAGTTGTGTTGGGGTGATGTTCTATTCAACTACAATTATTGGTTTATCATGAAAAGAAAACCTACAGAATAAAAATTAGGAATCGGCTGCGCAAATCGCAATGTCATGAAAAACTGAACTATAGATTGATAAAACATCGCCCTAGGTCTAGATCCTGCTAATGCATTGTAGTACAATGACAGTTGAGTGCATCGATGTCATTTCATTGCCGTTTCAATTGGGTATTTGACAGAAAGTCAAATGAGTTACTTTTAAAACGGAATTTTGTATGAAAATACTTGCTTGTGACGTCACAATTCAGAGCACTCTTTTTATGTTTCATCTATTTAAAAATTGTAATAACTAGTAAATTATTAAAAGAAATACATTTTCCGAATCATTTTGTAATTTTTGTTTTGATCGAGCATCTCAAATAATTTATTGTTGATAGTGTCAAATACCGTATTGTATGTGCGCACGCGTATTCGTGATTCTAGGCGTCAATGGGATTATAAAACATGTTATGTGACTATATAACTGTAATTGAACTTTAATGCACTAACAGAATCGAGTCCCTGGTCTCTCATATGGTTGAAAAAAAATGTAACCACTGATATTGATCGTAGACGAGTCGTGTCTCTGGACCTCAGAGGAGATTCTCGAATGCGTACAATTTTGCAGTGGAAAAGTATTAAAATAATTTAGTTAAATTTTAGACGTAAAAACTATTCTTAGACACCCAAAGATTGTTATGAATTTATACAAGAAAAAAAGTAATAAAAATATATTATGAAATATTTATGTTGAACTAAGATATAATAAAAAAAATCCTCTGTATCAAAATTTTTTACTGTTATGATTGGACGTTTAAGTTTGGATCTGTTTCGTGAAACGCTGTGATTTTGGCTTCCTTCGTGCGAAAATCGTTTTAATTCTAAATTATAGGTTAAAGAGCCTATAACTTAAACAGGGTGTCCCAAAACTCAACGTCATGCCGGGACCGCGCAATATTATTGTGCTGAAAATTACAAAAAAAAACTATTTGCTTTTTTATATTTTTCTGATAACCAATATGACTTGCCTTTTCACCCGATTCCGGCTTGACGTTGAGTTTTGGGACACCCGATATGCATAGTCGTTCACAAACTGGCTCGAAGCATTACTCAGGACATTGCGTACACATCCACTGTTTATACTTGTTGACGGATACAATATAGTATCGCGTATTCATCTGTCTACTGTACCGTCGATTTCATAACCGAGACAAGGAATAGACCTGAAGTGTGCTGTGGAATAGACCTGCTTTCGGAAGCACAAAATCGCAGTGTTTTAACATAAAATAACCGATGATCTCACCATGCTTTTTGAGTTCTAGCTCGCGCGTGCTAACGGGCAGATTCATTCGATTTGAAGTCATCAATCAAAGGCACCCCAGGGTGCTGCGTCTAGAACGGAACATAGAGCCAACACACGGCGCGCCGGCTTGCCACCTCGCCTAGCGGGCCTTGAGAACACTTACGGACCCCTAAGACCTTCGTAGAACCCAATCAAACAAGCAGAAGTAGTGTCACAGCTTCACGGATCTTTTAAACCAGCGTAGATCCTGTTTAGACGAGCAGATAGTCTCGCAACGTTGCTTTGCAGTGATCCCAATGCGGGGAAATTTCTGGTGTAAAATATGTAGCGATGAAAGCGCCGTAACTGCGCAGAGCTGTACTTGATTGATGTATCATGGTCCTGTCGATTTAGCGTTTTTTTTTCTGAACTACACTTAGGGGACATCGCCATATTAAAAAAAAACTTAACTTCGTCAGAGACGGTAATTTATTTCCGAAAGTGTTCTCAAAGCCCGTCCCGCGTTCTGATAGCTACATTCAGAATTAAAACTTACGATCGCTCAGTTTTGAAAGTTAAAAAACACATTTTTGATTGATGACGGATATATCGCGGGCTTTCCCGTAACGCCACCCTCTCGCTTTGCCGCCATTTTGTTAAAAGAAAGCGCTGCCGCCGTGGTGCCTCCTCTATGCTCTGTTCTGATGACGTCACACCTTTTCCCTTTATTTTTAAATTGAATTGAGTTGTCACTCGGTCCGATAGAGGGCTCTGTAAAGATCTTGCTAGTAAAGTGAACTGTTAGAATGGCGTTTACGGAGGCACCAATGGCGGTAAGTGTTCAGAGGTTACTGTTATTTTGCTCCTTATAATTGTATTCACTTTAGTTCCGGTCTATAATACTGATATTTTGTATGGCTTTTCAGTCGAAGGGGTCTTATTCTTTTCTTTTTTCTAAATCTGTAGCTTTCAAATCAAATATATTATAAAATATTTTTATCCCGCTACGGACTGACTGGGTGGATTTTCTATTTATTGTTATGTAAATGGGGACTCTAATCGTCATAACGATCAACTGCTATCAGTAGTTCCATGGCAAAGATTACCAACAACCGCACAAATAAATATGAAACAGCTGGTTTTTTTTTTCAAATAGTAAGTAGGTATTAGTGATTCATAATGACAAGTACATCTACAACTATTTTTCTTTTAAACAGCACCCATATCTATCTGACAAACCTCTTATGCTTCATCAAAACGGCACCCCTTCGGCTTAAAACCGCTTCTTCAACTACCTGAATTTGTTTTATTACTTCTCGGTTTTACATCGCAATTTTTTATCCGAACCCCCTCTCGCCCAACAGTGTGCGGCGCCAAATACAAGACGCGGCCGGGCCTGACGTACCACTACACTCACACGCACAAGGAGAACGTCGGTGGCAGCGACGGGGACTCCCGGGACTCGCGGGGGGGCGCCCACACGCCAACTCCCCCGGCCGCGGGGGGCGCGCCCCCCGCCCCAGCCACGGAATATCAAGACAGTTACGTGACCTTTCTGAATAAACCGCCGGCCGTTGCCGCAGGTTAGTCTAGCTTAGGTGTGGAGTTTGTTTCATTAGTTTCGTGTTGATTCGCTAGGGTCAAGACGGTCGGTGGCCTAATAGGGTAGTTTCCAGGATCAAAGTAATTAAATTCTATTTAGTCCGTGTTTTAGATTATAAAAAAATATTGGACACGTATTTTTTCTTTTTTCGAGTTAACAAAAAATAACAAAGATATAGCCCATTAAAGTTACGTGTGACGTCACTCCGTGCTAAAAAATGCAGCACGGCGTGACGTCACACGTAACTTTAATGGGCTATATCTTTGTCATTTTTGGTCTAATTTACAATTAACCTCCTCAGTCCCAGGTACACAAAGTAACTATAGAAAACTATTGTTATTTTCAAGGTCAGGACTGAGGAGGTTAAAAATATACGTGTTTTTAGGGCAAGTAGCCCATTGTGCGTAAAATACTTTTTTCATACTAGGGATGTAGACGATCGGAGGCCGGAACGCCTTGTAATTAAATACCTACTGTAGCTATATATTTTTTAACTTAGATCTACTAACAAAAGGCTTGGCGTCTTCATAAATTGGAGAATATTATTATGTAGATTGTAGAGAAACGTAAAAGTAGGACTATGACATGCTAGGAGAATTTCGCCCATATTTAGCATCAATCAAGCTCGTTAAGAGCCAAGTAATGTAAGTATCTCAGCGCATGCACCAGGAAAACGTGTGGCAGGGACGGGAAGACCGGGAATCGCAAGGGGGGTGGCGCACACGCCGACGCACAGTGCGGGAATATGAAGTTCTAGCTGTATTTAATTATTTTTGTTAGACAATTATTTAAAATCACGCTAAATTTTTAGAAATTATATATTTTATTATTATTATGTTATATTTTAAAAGTAAAAAAAAAAAAAATTAAATAAAAATCTAGTCCCGGCTTCCCATGCCGGGACTCGAACCTGTGACCTCTGGCGCGAACAGCCGGAGGTCGCGGGTTCGAGTCCCAGCATGGATGGAAGTTTCAGCCCTTGAATAGGTTTTTAAAATTGTCCTTAGCACGGGTTGGTTAACATGACACTCATTCTAAAAAAAAATATGTATGGGCGTGGCAAAAACGCGCAAGAAATGTAAATGGGATGTGAATACTCATACTTCAATTTAATAATCCTGAAAGTTTCATAACTAAACTCCACTAAACACCCTAACTTTTACTCATATAAACTCAGAAGCTTATTTAAAACCAATGCACAAAGACCTAATGACATACGTAGGGCGATAAGTCGAAAATATTTAGGTGAATTTGAATAAAAATGTTGCTCAACTTACACTTTATCAACACAATGAATAAAACAAAACGCACTCTAATTCCGAATATTCGCTAAGAAACGATCGTAAGTTGGGACAGTTTTACCGTTCGACGAAAAGTAAATAAACGAAGATGACAAACTCCCCACTTTGAGATTTTTTCTTTGATGACAGTGTAACCAGTAGATAAATTAAGTATGCCACGATTGGTGGTAGGCATTAAGGTAATAAAAAATATATTTTGTGATAGAATTGAGATTAGTTCAATTTAGGGATTTTATACAGCTAGATCTTGATATTCTCCTTCTGTGCGACGCCCCCGGCCGGGGAGGGGAGCGAGCTCTCCGCGTCTGCCACTGAACATCAAGATAGTGACGAAACCCTTCTGAATCGACCCCTCGATTTAGACGTCGCGACCTCCCGAACAAAATGTCTCTCGACCCACAAATTGAAAAACACTGATCGATACATTTAATACAAATAGTTTAGCCGACGGATTACTTTGAACGCACCTCTTCCCACAGCAGCCGGAGCCGGCGTTGTCGCCGCGCCGCCACGCCGACCGTCGCCGCCCCCGCGGCCGGCGTCGGCCGACACGTCGTCGTCGGACTCTGCGCACGCGCCGCTCGTCCCGCCCGGCACCGCCGCCGCCGCCGCCGCGGCAGCCGGCGCCGGCACCGGCGCGGGCAACGGCGCGCCACAGCCCGAAGAGACGAAGGAGCCGGGCGCCAAGAAGGTAGCTAAAATTGTTAAAAATAGTTATTTGTTATGCAAGGCATTAAAGTGGCTATTTGGCGCGAGTGTTGAAATTGAAAGTTGAGCAAGCGAAGGAATCTAAGATTGAACCATGAGCGAAGCGAATGGGTCAAAAATAGATTCCTGAGCGTAACGAGGCTTTCAAGACACGAGACGACAAATAATTTTGCAGCCATGCGGAACACAGCTTTTCACCTCACTACAGCGAGGAAAATGCGAGATGCAAGAAAAACAAAGTAAATACTTATCGCGCGATTTTTCAGGGAGAAAGCTCAACTCGGCATTTTGTCAACGTCCATTAATTCTGTAGGTGTTGAAATCATATCGTCATCGCTGCTAGAATCACTCATTTTTATAGTTCAAATAGCTTAGCACACACAGGACGAATCCGACAAAACGTGAATTGTGATAACTTTCAACTTTTTTAATTTTTCTTTTTTTTCCGGTTGCGTTCAGAAATCACACTTTTATGTTTCAATTTCTATTTCAAATAAACATTAAAATTGTGTTTTATTTAATCGATTAACTAGTCAAAATATGTAACTTAAAGTGAAATACTATTAGTCTATAAAATTAAATCTATTCGACATAAAATAAAGTGTAGTAAAAAAAAAACTGTAATAAAAAAACATGTTTCTGTTTGCATTAGGAAATCAGTCACGCGTTAAAGGAGTTTTATATTTAAAAAAATAATTTTTCTACGCTAGCGGTTAAAATTGGTTTTCCATCCAGATTTCGCGCTATAAAATGAGGTTTTCCGATCGAGTGAGGTGAAAAAAATATTGTTTTTTTTTTCTTTATGCTCCTTTACCGCTTTATCGATAATTTTTTTTTTTAAACTTGCGGTTTACATTATCAGATACTTGATTTAACTAAAAGCTAAACATGAAAATGAGCGCTGCCAAGATCATTGCGTTGACTTGGTGGCATAATGCTGAGCCTCGACCCTTTGTCTTAATATGATAATGCTTTCTATTCTATTCTAAACATTAGTTATGGCCTAATGTGACAAAGAGTGCAAGTATTAATAAGTTTAAAATAATTTTAAACTACACTAAGCACCCTTGATGAGCTTTTAAATTGAGAAAAGAAAATTCACCACTGCCCTAAGGCCAAATTAAACAACTAGGTACAGGTAGCGCAAATCTTCTAGTTAGCTCTGAAGTTGGCGCTGCGGCCACTGCGCAGATGTACAGTTGGACAAATAAATAAGTGGACCATAAAATAACTAATTTTGAAAGTTTATTTCTTTACAAAATTACATGTTTTGTGGAAATCAAATTATAAAAAATATTTGTTAAGGTAGGCAAAGTCACATACGCTAACTTTTACAATGGCTGAACACCTTCCACAAAATCCGATAGAGATTTTGATGAGCACGCCACAGCTTCCATATCATCACTGTCTAATTCGTCTTCTGTGGTATCGGCGGCCTCTTCAAACTCATCCTCACTTCTTTCTCATTCACTGTCGTTGACATGAATGGCCATAATAATATTTTCTTCGGTTAGGGTGTCTATGACGTGGTCATTCTTCTTATATTCCTGTTCAATCTCTTTGACTTTTTCTAGCTTGCCGTCGTAATACGGTATTCTGCCTAGGCATTGTAATAACTAATATGATCTGTTACTAATATTTTATTCAATCAATACCATAAAAATAAAAGTAACTCAATAAAGACTATTTATTAATGCGACGCTCGACTGTACTTTTCTCGCAGTGCAAGCGTGTGCGTTTGCATAACAACGTCAACTGCTTACTAACACATTGAAATGTACGCGAGCGGGGGTGAGAGGGGAGCGGCCGTCCCTGCCCGCGCCGACTCCATTCCGCTGACACCTATTTTTTGCTACTGCGACGCGAAGCTCGCCAACTTCAGAACTAACTAGAAGATTTGCGCTACCTGTGTCTCCCTTTAGCATACTCCTTGTTCACGTGTCAGATAATATTTGGTGATGATTCCACCAGGTGAACCCGTCGCCGTACTGCGACTTTTGTCTCGGCGACGACCGCGAGAACAAGAAGACGGGAACGCCCGAGCAGCTCGTCAGCTGTTCCGACTGCGGCCGATCAGGTAAGCCCCGAAGGAACGGATTCGCACCGTGCGCCCATCGAGTCTGCGAACGCCACGCCCCACTCAGCAACCGCTATAGAATCAAGGTCAACGGCATTGTGGAAATCCTCTCCTCCATGTCATTCCCCGCGGATGACTTCGACTCCTTCGCGACTAAAACTAGGCTATTAGAGACGGAAGTTACGTACGGAGAATCGCCGCCGTCGTCCAGACAGAGTCCGGTGTGTGATGCGTACGGGGACGCGAATGGGGTCGAGGATGATTAGGGGATTCGGTAGTGAAGATTGCCGATTGTTTGGCATGGAATTTATGTCGGGCTCGATACAGTTACTCTGGCTGTGCTAGAGTCACTTCCAATTCAAAAACTGCTATGAAATTAACATCAATAGGTGTGTGTTGACGCCCTTGTAATGCCACCGCTAACTTAAGCGCCATAGAATCAAGATCAATGGCATTGTAGAAATCATCTGCTCTATGTCCTTCCCCCCCCCTATAATATAATCTTCCTGAAAAGGGCGAGTTCTTCACAACAATATGAACAAATTTAACTATAGGAACAGAAAAGAAATCGAGAAAAAGTCACTGGAACTTAAGTTTTTAACTAGTATTATGGGTATCCGGACTTGGCCCCCGTGGTGGAGTATGGCCTATACCTTCCTCAGGGAAAAGACCCGTGCCCCTCGGTGGGGACATTATGGGTTGATGATGATTATGGGTATAGATAGAAAACACTATTGCACGGCCAAAAAACGGAAAGAATTTTATTTATAATACAAGATAACATGTAATTGTTTTGCTATTGTGCTTGGATATGGCTAATGACCGGAAAACATGATCAGAGATGGGACGAACGAGTTTTTTTTATAATAATTATTATTTTAAATTTTGGTGCAAAGCCCCCAGTGGCCATTTCGATGCTCCCAAGCTTCGCGAAGGAGCAATGGAATTAAAGAACATTCTAGAGCAGAATCTCGCTTTTACTCGTAGCAATATGAAGCGAGAGGGCGCTTTTCATATTATATACTGTCATCATCAACCCATTATGTCCCCACCGAGGGTACGGGTCTCGTCCCTGAGGAAGGTATAGGCCGTACTCCACCACAGGGCCCAAGTCCGGATAGATAATATGGTGGAGGCTTGTAAGACTGGCTGGTCTTACTGTCAGAAGTTTTCAAGCCGCCCTACAAAGCCCTCTGACTTGGCTTAACGACTGCCATCTATCGACGCTAGCCGGCACCAACTGCTTAACGTACCTTGCGAAGCACGCAACCGCTCGGAAAAATGCCACTAGCGTTAGTCATAGATGGTCACCCATCCGTGGACTGAACGCGCCCAATGTAGCTTGACCTACATGATCGTTTAAGATCACTCAGGCAGCCGAGGCTATGAGCGATTCATGTTACTGTATCGAGCTCCAATATGAATTTCATGCTAAGCTAGAGCGGAGGAGTCGGTGTGAGGATATTAGCCAGTTTTATGGTAGTTGGGAGACACGAGCTCTGGGCTTAAAATCTGCTAAAGTCTGTTTTTTTATTCAATGTAAAAAAATAAAACAGTCACGTTGACATCTCAATACAATCCAATGTCTGAATGTTGCTAGTACGCAAAAACCAAATTACCCCATTTTACTTCCAAGTAAAAATTGTTTTAGCTATGTAGGTGTTCTTTTTTTGACTTTGCTTTTACGAGGAATTAAACTTTAATGTCTTTGGATTTTGGTCACACAAGTCTTCTATTCACGGTAAAAAAAATCTACCGGGTAAACCTATATATTTTATAACGGTAACACCGCGTCATTATTTTTTTTGCATTGAATTAAAACACGGACTTATAGTTCAATGACAGATACTCGGTCGGGTCATGTGACATGATTTTTTCTACCATTGGCGCCTAAAGGAATTGGTGCTTGTTGCGTTTAAAAGAGGCAATGAAATGAAATCGCTGCGTCCATGCAGTTGTCATTGTAATACAATGCATTAGCAGAATTTAGGCCCCGGTGACACGATCTGCCATCCTCATATTGTTTTAAAATAATGGGAGGTTTTGTACCACCACCAAATAAAAGATTCTTAACCCGCTGGCTCGGCGGCTACCGAATTTTGTAGCGGGTACTTGGAAGCGAAATTAAACCTTAATATTCATCAATCGTCGTTCTAAAGTCCCTTGTCTCAAGGCAACTTATCATTGGCAGAGTTGAGCCTAAGGCGTGCCATGGGACATAATAATATGTCCGACTGTGGACGAACACAGGCTTATAGATTAATTTATTGACCATTAGCATCTGTCAGAAACTTGAATGACATCTCTAAAAATATGGTGTTACCATGAAAGTGACTGATGTCTCCCATTATAGAGGTGGAGATTCGGGCCGAATGGATACTTATTATGTAGGATAGGTTATTATGTCTACTGTAGATTTTATTAATATAAACTAGCATTAAAATGTGAAAATTACTTTGCTAAAAAAATGCGACGCATTTCGCCTCTAACACGAGGCATCAACGCGTCGCATTTTTTCTCACACAAGTATTGGTGTCGGTGGTGGTGTGTTCATGTCTTACTTCTGCTTGAAAAAGTGGGAGGGAGGGAGGGCGGTGCATTAACCAACCGCATGGTGCTTGTGGGATTTTGGCGGAATTTAGCAAAGTAATTTTCACATTTTAATGCTATTATGGATTTCCGCAAAGTAATGCCTGATTCCATTATAATATAATATACTGTCAAATGACCCATTGGAAAATGTTCATTGAAATAACCACGATGTTATTTCTAACTACATACTTGTGCTTATGAACAGATATGTTAACCTATTTAAAAGAGCAATATTTTTATTTTAGTTATGCTTTTGGTCACAAAATGTTCGCATCACAATTAACGTGTGATGCTTTGATTTTTTTTGGTCAATCTAATTTACATTGTGTAGTTTACCGACGTGTCTTGTCGTCACACCGCTGTGTGGATGTATTATTGTACATTCCGTAGAATAAAGAACTCCAAATAATAAATAACGAGGTGTTCATTGTAGGTACTGTTATAAAGTTGTTATATTAATATGCTATTACCATTAGTGCCTCTGTATTAGATTATGCCAAATATACACTGGAAACTTGACCTCCTCAGACCAGACCTTGAATATAAAGGGTTTTCCAATAAGATATGTTATTTTGATTGGCGTAGACCTTGCGACTTCTTCCTTTGGGGCCACGTGGAAGAGAAGGTCTATGCCAACAGCCCAGCGTCGATTCAAGACCTCAAAGATGGAATTCGTGAGGCTATCAAGGACATAGGGCAGCCGCTTTGCGATTTGGTTATGGAAAATTTCATGAAAAGGATATGGTTCTGTAAGCGTGGTCATGGTGGTCATTTGCCTGATGTTATTTTCCACTATTAACGGCATACCTTCCTCTTCATAATGAAATAAACATCCGCCCGTTTATATTAAAAAATGGCATTTTTCTTTGAACATCAAAATAACACCTCTTATTGGAAAACCCTGTACCTAGCAATAGAAAAACGTTGTTATTTTCAAGGTCAGTACTAAGGTGGTAACCAGGCTGTGGTTTCTGTTAATTTCTGCTAACTAAAGAAGGATAGCAAAAAAATATATTTGTTCTTATCCATTTATCTATACTTGGCATTTTTTTTCAGACTTTAAATGACACTAAATCAAAAACCTTTAGCGGTAGAAAACTCGAAACAGTTTACAAATTTAGTGCTAGCTAGTACTAAATTTGCAAACGGTATCGAATTGTCTACCGCTAAAGGTTTTTAATGAAGTCCAATAAAAATGCCAAGTATAGATAAATGGATTATAGTAATGCTTGTTCTTAGAAATGTGATTGTTTATTTCCTCCAGATAATTTCTTTAAAAGCGCCCTATTCAATTCCAATCAAACAAAATATTTTTCATCTATATATATAAAATTCAAAGTCCTGACTGACTGATTCATTCACTCATCAACGCCCAGCCCAAGCCGTTTGACCTAGGAAGCTGAAATTTTGCACAGAGAATCTATATATAGTGTAGGCAAGGAATAAGAACGGATTTTTTGAAATTCAACCCCTAAGGGGGGCGAAAAGGGTTGCCAAAATTTGTATGGGAGGTATAAAGAATGTTGTCTGATTTTCTTGAAACTTGAAATAAATACTCTTCAACACAATTAATTGAATACGTGTTTCGCCGTTTTTTCTAAATTTAACCCTTAAGGGAGTGAACGGGGTTGCAAAATTTCGAAAGCTAGTTCATAATAAAAACAAAATGTATATTTTATGAACGTGAAAGTTGTTAGTTGACCGCCGCGTTGGTGTAGCCGTTTTAAGGCGCTTACTTAACAAGGCAGAGGTCGTGTGTTCAATTCCCCCTGAGGGGCGCCGTACCTGGCACAGGATATCCTGTGCTATGTGCAGTTTGGGACCAGGTCAAGTAAATTTGTTGTGTGGACGATATTATTCAATTAATGTTTCTATCTATAGGTCAACCAGAATCTCATGGCAAATAGGGTAATAAAAATTTGTTGAGGGCAATACTGGGGTAATTGGATTAAACGATCTTGATACTGTTGAATTTTATTTATGTTTTTAGTATTTATGAACATGAAGTATATTAGTTATGTGTATGAAGAATGTTATACATAGGGTTTTTAGATAGGAAAATTGTCATGATAAATATGATAAATCAATCGTATAAATTAATTTATCTACTAATTTATTATATCATTTCAATCATACAAATAACTTAACGCCTCATTCAGAACTAGAAAACGATTCCAAGAACTGAACTTGCATTTCTTGTTCTTCATCAGAGGATGATGATAAAAAAGTTTTTATTATCCCTCCGTTGAAATCAATATATTGTCGAAGAATTTGTAACACTTTTATTATGAATGGAATGAATGTACTGGAACCCCTATAAAGAAGCCATGAATCACAAATTAAGTACTTACTGAACAAAATTATAAAATAAATATAAAGTATCAAAACAACTCGGTCCATCTTACCTGTCAACTCTACTTTGATTTGACGGGTGACACTTCACATTGCCATATGAAAATCTCATCTATTTATTTTTTATGCTATGAGATTCCGGTAGACTTATAAAAGGTCCGCGACGTGTAGTTTTGGGAGCCCAATAACATTTTAAGGGTTTGATACACTTGACTATGTCACACCCACCCACAAGTTTTAAAAAAGACGTTTTCTTTCTTTTTTTCATCATTGTTGCGTATGTAGACACCCCTACATTCACAAGACTGACGTCACATAAAAACCACAGCCTGTAACGCATCTAGCTTTGCATCGCATTAGCCACATTGCACGCGCTTCACCGCGTGACTGGCTGCAGTCGCGCGGTATAGCGCCAGCTTTATTTTTGTTAGTCTATTGTGCCAAACTAAGCTTAGCTAGTTTAGTCTGTTAGCGAGCCATATTGGTTTTCTGTCTTGCCCAGTCATTCAGGCATGTTAGATGGCAAACAATTCGAGTGCCAATCAATGAATCGCAGTACACTTAAGGCCGTTTTTTAATTCAATGCAAAAAAATGGCGGGGTGTTGTCGCTATAAAATAATTATGTAGGTTTATTCGGTACATTTTTTTCACCGTGAATAGAAGACTCCTGTGACTCAAATCCTTAACTCATCAAACACTTGAAAATTTAATTACTTTTAAGAGTCTAAAGAAAACACCTACGTAGCCACACACAATTTTTACTTGGAAGTAAAATGGGGTTATTTGGTTTATACGTACTAGCAACACTCAGACATATTTAAGAAAATATGGGATTCCGTTTTCAGCCATCATGGCGTAAAGTTCCATTTTTTGTAACAAATGTTTTCCGAACATCCGTTAGGGCTAAAGTTTCGTACAGGCCCTGTAAAAATAAATATATAATAAATAAAATTAAGAAAATATTATTGACACCCTTTGGCTTAATATTGATATGTCAACGTGACAGTTTTTTTTTGCATTGAATTAAAGAACAGACTAAGCAAAAATGTAACGACAGCTGGTCTAATGAACTAAAATTGTGCTTAATTAATGTATACTCTAGATTTTCTAGTCACATGTTTCCAAATATCCGCGAAGAAAATCGATTTACATGTAAAATGCACGCTATTGCACAATTCCGTTTTAAATTATTGTCTTCGTCACACAGTTATTAATAAAAACGCATTTTATTAAAACAGTGCAGTAGGAATTTGTGTACATTTCGTTTCATTTAGCATTTTATTATTACTATCAAAGTCAAGAAAAAAATATTAATGATTCATATATCGAGAAGAATGAATGAATGACCTAGGGCGAGCAAACCATTTGATAGGATATTGTTTTTTCTGTTAAAGGTTTCCTTACAGACTAACGCTGAATGAAACGAAATATTGAATGAATTTTGAGCTTTTACTGACTGAGTGATGTATCTGTTTTGTATTTTTAGAGCTTGTCATGTGTGCCTTACTTTGGTTGGAACTTTATAATGTACTTGAATGACCAAAATATATGCTAATATTGATTATATTCCAAAGAAATTTATATAACATAAATTATTATGTTTGACGTTAAATCTCTCATACATATAGACTTGTTTTGAACGTGTTGAAGTATAATTTAGTTTCGTAGCAGAATATTAATTCATTCCTATAGATTCTAGTTGTTGTCGTTTTAAGTGTAGTTTATTTTCATGCTTACCACAACGTTATATAATTAAGATGCTAGGTTTTTAATTTTATTTTTAAACGTTCTTAGTTTCCCAAAAACTATGTCAACAACAATACTTGTTGCAAGTAGGCTTGTAATTTTAAGTAAACAATTTCGTGTAGTTAAGTAATATTCGTCATTTTGTTTTCGTCTAAATGTATATTCTATTTTATATTCTAACGCAGAATACCTACCATATACCAGCACCAAAAAATATTGTTTTTTGTGAAAGTAATATAATTACATATACATACTTAATAATTAAATAATATTTTATAATTGTAGAATATATAGATTTGTTTTGTGCCTTATAAACAAGAGTGCAATGTATTTGATGTTGGATATACGATTATTCATATTTTACTCCGAAAGGTCTCGCTAGTATCAGAAATGTTAGTAAGGAAGTGCATAGTCGGTATTCCAAAGTTTATTATAGCCTTAGCGAATAAACAAATAATTATTATAACCACTGTTATTCTATAGAGTAAGCACGAGAAAAAAATCTCTAATACTTGTTTTTATTTACTTCTCTTTTCTCTCTTTTTTTTTTGTTTTGTATATCGTGAACATTTTATGAATAACATTAAAATGCATGATTCGGATCAGTATAGCAGCTGTTATTTTCATTTACTGTGCTGAAGAATAGTGATGTACATGCACTTCCATACTCCATCTTTTGATACTCTTTTGTTACATTTAAGTTTCGTTTGTTTCTTGTGTAAAACGGTGTCAAAGATTTACTTATAAGGGCTAGTTCCTCACTATTGTTCGGCACATAGCATTATTTCCCCTTTATTCTTTATAACTAGTGCGAGAAGTGTTAAAAGATTACATGTGCAAAAATATATTTTAAAATTAATGTTTTTTTACGAAGACTCCGGACGGAAACAACTTTGAGGTAAGACAACCTATGTGCCTTGCAATATGTGAATGACTTATTTTGAACATTTCCATCATGAATACAATTAGAAATCCTAGTTTTCGTGACGAGCCAGTTTGTTTAGCAATGTACTGTTTATTGCATGCGTAGATTATTTAGTGTATAGCGAAACACCAGAGACTGTTGCACAAGTTTTGTCTAGTTGAGCTCTTTACAGAGATCTGTTGACCGCCCATTGCCAAGTTTTCTGACGAGACTACCGCTGATTTTCTAAAACTTATAGTTTACTATAAATCTATCACCGGCCAATGCGTGAATGCAAATAACCAAGTAAAACTTCTTTCTTAAGGCACGTCAATTTTAGTTTCTATTTTAAAATTAATACCGCGCTTGTTCATGACTTTTTTCTTACATTTTGTTCTACGTCTCAGGATTTATATAACTTTATGAAATTATCACCTTACTTATCAAATGTCGCCGCTATCGTCCTACATATAGGGCCGATTTCTGAATTGAGAATTTGGCTAAGTAATTACTTAAATGCAGTGCTGTCTCGTCGAATTTCTTTAGAAAAGAGCGTGACAGAACGTTACTTAAGTATTTCATCATCATCAACCCTGTCCCCACCGAGGGGCACGGGTCTCTTCCCTAAGGAAGAGGTAGGTATAGGCCGTGGAGGATTGTAATACTAGTGGCTGGTCTTACTGTCAGAAGTTTTCATGCCGCCGTAAGGCCTCTGACTTGGCTTAACGACAGCCAAATATCAATGCTTAAGTTCTTAAGTATTTAATTAGTGTCAATTCTAAATTCAGAAAATTTATTCGGCCTAGAACATCTTATTTATGCTATTCAAGGTACGTCGAATATGGATCATAGGCAGGACGAATCCTAAACCATTATTACGACAATTTAATGTACATTGCGTTGCCGAGTCTTCTTGCTAATCTATGCGTTGATCGTCTTCGCTGTGTACATCGAATTTTAATTCCATGAAACAAGCTTCAGGTGGTAATTATAAAAAAAATCGTTAGGATAAAACTGGTGATTCGCTATACAAACAGCCTATTTCAAGGCGAATTCAGCCAATAATGGCAACCCTCTTCGCAGGGCACCCCACCTGTCTGCAGTTCACACAGAACATGTTCGTCTCGGTTCGCAAGTATCGGTGGCAGTGCATCGAGTGTAAATGCTGCTCCGTGTGCGGGACCAGCGATAACGATGTGAGTAAATGGGGCTTCCGAAGCGCCCATACTAGGGTTGATGAGGATTCCTCTTCCTCTTCCTCAAAATGAGGAATTTCCTCATATTTTTGGGGTTCCTCATCCTCATCCTCTTCCTCAAAATTAATATTAAAAAAATCCTCTTCCTCTTCCTCATGAGGAATTTAAGAAAAAGGAGAGTTATAAGTTTTGTCGAAACGAAATGTGTTTGAGAGAGAGAGAGAGAGAGAAGTCTCGCCGTATTAAAAAGTTAAAGAAAGACAGAGATGGAAACGTAGGTAAAGAAGTTTAATACTAGCGTAATCTAGGTAATGTTATTTTGTTCTTCGTCTTTAGCATCCTCTTCCTCTTAGTCTGCCAGATTCCTCATCCTCTTCCTAAAATCGACTTTTAAAAATTCCTCATCCTCTTCCTCATAACAAATTCCTCAACAACCCTAGCCCATACACGCTGAATAGGCAATTTGACAGGGTTCTCAAAACCTATTTGAGACCTAACCCTTTTTAACCTAACCTATTGACGACCTCTGTGGCGCAGCGGTTAGCGCATCTGACTACCATTTGAGAGGTGCCGGGCTCGAATGCCGGCTGGGGACAGAAAAACCCAGGTCTTGGATGTTTATATGTTTGTGACGTCGCTGTTTCTGGTTCCCACGACACAGGGTATTACAGTGTGGGGCCAGAAGCAATGTATGTGCCTGTTATGTATGTAAATGTTATGTTATTAAAATGTTTGTTGGTGTTCATTGAGTGCTTAGAAGGTGGTAATTTTAAATTGTTTCGTGTATTCTAAAAGAAGTAAAATTCACTTTTAAAATAAACCGCCAAAACGCCATATTGGGCAATATGGCGTCGAACACATACTTTGAAGTTATTGTTATTAAGAATGGTATCAAATACACACCTGTGGGCTCATTATGTAATTTTCGCAACGGATATTCATACCTACGTCTTAAAAAGTCATGTATACCACTACTGTATAGCACTATCTTCTTTTAAGACCCTATGTTAGAGCGACACAGTACTCCGTACGACGTCGGTTTTTGTGTTGACGTGACTTTTTAAGACGTATGAATATCCGTTGCGAAAATTACATGATGAGCCCACTGGACGATCTGCAGAGCAGAGCTGCAATACGGTTTGCGGTTGCCTGCTGCTCTGCAATCTGCTATGGTTGCTACACCACTTGGACGTTTTACTGGGCCTTGATTCTGTCCATGCATCCTAGTACAAAGACAACTGCTGGAACGTGGCGATTTAGGGCTTCTTCACACGGTTGAGGTGTGGTTTTGGTACGTGTGAAGAATCCCTTAGTTCATTACCGCTTCAAGTCTACGCGCGCACACATATCAAACCTTCTAGATGTCAATGGTATGAAGAAACACGTCACGTGACCTGACCGTGTATCTGTCATCGTACTGTAATGCACTAACAGAATCGAGGCCCTGGAAAAGTGATGACACATAATACACTACACATAAAATACTGATAGCAAAAAAGTGTTGACGGTGTCTTTATACGTGTGTAATATGTGTTAACATGATTATGATGTCAAATCGCGTCCGAGCTTTATTTTAAACTTTGTATCGCACAGGACCAATTACTGTTCTGTGACGACTGCGACCGCGGGTACCACATGTACTGCCTGGCGCCACCTCTGCAGACACCACCGGAGGGTTCCTGGTCGTGCGCGCTCTGCATCCAGCAATTCCACACCAAGTAGCCAGCTGGTGAGTTGACATGCGCAAAATATTGCATCAAAATTACATATTATATCATTCGCTCGCTCGGTGCCCCGGCTGCCTGAGTGATCTTAAACGATCTCGAAGGTGAAGCAACATAGGGCGCGTTCAGTGCATGGGTGGTTGACCGGCTATGACTAACGCTGGTGGCATTTTTCCGAGCGGTTCCGTGCTTCGCAAGGCACGTTAAGTAGTTGGTGCCGGGTGCTGTCGATAGATGGCAGTCGTTAAGCCAAGTCAGAGGCCTTAGAGCGGCTTGAAAACTTCTGACAGTAAGCCCAGTCACTAGTCTTACAAGCTTCCACCAATCCGGACTTGGCCCCCGTGGTGGAGTATGGCCTATACCCTCCACAATCAAGAGACCCCGGCTTCGCTCTTGTAAAATGTAGACACATAATAATCTAATCTGATCCACCCGTAAATAGAGCATACAGATACAGCACTGTGGGCCATACAGATGTATAATCTACTTTTTTATTTAAAAAAAAATTTAATATTATATGAGCCTATAGGCTCTCGTCGGACGGACGGAGCTCGCGTCTTCGGTTGCTCGTCTCTAGCCTCCTCTACACGTCGGCAGATGCATCTGCAGACGTCATCTCCAGATGCGTCCGCCGACGTGTAGAGGGGGTGATTTGTGCATCTGTGGTAGGTATTTAACGTCTGCAGACGCGTCCGCGGACGTCTGCCTCGAATCCGATTGTTGTCGGTTTTTGTGGCACACATCAAAGGGTTTCGGCGCGAACGTCCGGCATCTGTCCACACGTCTGCCGACGCATCAGTTTGATCGTAGTTGCGAATGAGAGTGCACGCGTGCTTCTTGTGGTTTAATTCCCCCCGAAATGACTAACAATATGAGCGCCGAGAAAATTTTAGGTTTATTGAGCTGTATCAAGCTGAAAACTATCTATGGAATCCAAAAAATAAATATCACAAAAATAAAAATAATTATGTAGGTACCTATAGCTAACATCCACCACCTTCTTCTTCTCCATTTCTTCTTAATAACTCTGCTGCGATGTAGGTACAGTCAACAGCACGTCAACCTTCATATTTTAGTTGCAAAGTCGCCCATAATGCAACGGAGTAGAGTGCATGGGTGTATATGATGATGTGCTGTCGACTATACAATCAAGTAGTAGTTATAAGTAAATAGCTGCGGCAGCTACGGTCTCAATATCCATTTTTTTAAACGGGGCGAAGGCGTGTTTCGTCTGCCGGGAATGAACATAGACTGATCGACCTACAGACGTGTGGACAGCTCGTGCAAATTCATCTGCGGATGCATCTGCCAGCGTCCGCGGACGCATCTGTTGACGTGTAGAGGAGCCATTAGGCATACGCGCCCATACATACACAGTCGCTGCAGACTTGTCCTGTCCTTAGGCGTTTCTTTGAGCCTTTTTTTCGTCCACAGGTACTCAGTACGCCGCTAGCAACTCCGAAAGGTACTAATTAGTGCTGCCAAGTCTTAACGGTCGTGTGATCCAGGTTTATCTTGTCATTTGATGTAAGATTCCGCTAAATCGCTCGCTTTTGGACTTGTGCATTCGGGCGTTGGTCTTTTTTAAGTAATATAAAGCATAGTTTACACGAAGCCAGCCCTGGCTGCCAATGCGGTTTACACAATGCAAATACCAAGCCAGTGCTGGCTGCCAGCCTCATTGGCAGCCACTGTTGGTTTCATGTAAAGTGTGCTTTGGTTTCCACAGACTCTTTCTATCTAGTAGAAATCTATCGTATGATCGTGTCTCATTGCTATTCAGAGGGCTGTCGGAACACAGTTTACTGCTCCAACGTACTGAGTGCGTATACTGAGTTTTTTCATTCACTTTCGATAGCGGGAGCGTTTGCGATTTGCATAGGAGTGACAAAGAGACAACTATGTGGCGCGCTTTGTCACTCCTATACAAATTGCAAACGCTCTCGCTATCGAAAGTGAAGGAAAAAACTCAGTATAAGCACTCTGAGTGCATAGGTCAACTGGTCTTTTGAGAAATTCTAATGTATGGCTTATACGAACCCAGTGCACTGGCGCCAGTTCTCCAGACAAGCCACCGCTGGCTTGGCCCGTGTTGTTTAGTTGAAGGCAGTCTGCTTGCATCTTTATTGTAACGTGCGCACGTTTTGAGGTTAGTGTGATTCGAAGGGTAGCGAGCGGAGGTAACTGGCGTGAAAAATAGACGGGCGCCCTTGCTGTCGCCAGCGCTGGCTTGGCATGTAAAACCGTTTAAACAAGCACAGTAGCGATGGCTTCGTATAAACAAGGCTTATTAAATTTTACATCAAAGTAATAGTTCGGTTTATGATTGAATTGAAGTTGAGGATAGTGAAGTTGAGGTGGTTTCGACATACTTATATAATTGTCCATTATTGTCACAGGCTTTATATCGAAAACAGTTAAATCAAATCATTAGATCCAAATCTGCCTTTCAGTAAAAGAAAATGAATGACGTGCGTCGCGCTAAGAAGCGTTAATACTTGAAAAAAATATTAGAGTAGGTAATTACCAAATTGCTACGTGAAAAATCTTTTCTATAAAACTAACCTGTGGTTTCTGAGTTGATAATAATAATTCCATTCATAAATGCATAATAATCGTTTTGTGCGAAAATATTTTGTGAAATCTGAGAGTCAGACGGTTTATAGAAAGAAACATGAGCTCTTAAAACATAAACCCAGTAGTAATGCGTTGTCTATGGAAGTTTTAAGGGCATTTTTTTTTTTTAGTTTAGTAATTCTCACTTTCGAAGCCGGCCTAAAGCACTAAAGATTTCTCAAAAGACCGTAATAAATTCTTGAAACATGTAGCTCACTATTTTCATAATTAATTGTATTATAGAACTCGGGCCGTCACGTACATTCTAGGTTTAGAACTGTTGTTGCCATAGGTTAGTGTAAGCTAAGGGTGGCCTTAAACAGGCGACTAAACGCCGGTTTCCGAATTGAGAATCTCGCTAAGTAAATTCTTAACTGTAGTGCTGTCTCGACAAATTTCTTTTTAGTATTCTCTTGGTGAAATACTCAATTCAAAAACCTCAATGAATTTTATAAGTTATCCTAAGTGTCTATTTAAAATCTAGACAACTTTGGAGAAATAATACTGCAAACTTAGTATCTCTAAAAACTTGAGCTCGATATTGAATTTCGTTGCACGCTGACCCACTCTGTTCTAACTTTAGTGGGCGGTACTAACGTACAAAATTGTTTTGCAAGGCCTAATACAGTTTAGTCGCGTGTTTAACGTTAACCTCTTCAAGAAAGTATGATATATATTATAAGTCTTGCTGTCCGCGTCTCAAAAACGTTGTTAGTGTTTGTGTTTTTGATAATAATCATTTTCAAAGGCACAAATTTTGCGACACACGTCGAATCTACTGCAGTGTAACCACGTCTTCTGCTTCACCTACTGACTAATCGCATAATTCTACCTCTATCGGTGCTCCATGGACAGGGCATAGTCACCATTCCTTGGGAACACTAGCTACGTCGTACAATGTCCACTTTGCAAAATGGTCACCGTTCGCAAAATGTCCACTTTGCAAAATGGTCGCCGTTTGCACAATGGTCGCCGTTAGGAAAATGACCACTTTGCAAAATGGACGCCGTTCGGAAAATGTCCACGTGCTAAAATGGTCACCATTCGCAGGATGTTCACAAAATGGAAAAATGTCCACTGCAAAATGGTTTTCTTTCGCAAACTATCCACAGTTTTCGCAAAACAGCTATTTCTCAGAATGTCACTTTCGCAAAATGGAATGTTATTTTATTTTTAACTCTAAAACAACAATGATTAAAAGTATACCCTATGCAGAATGGACATTCTTAGAAAGAGACTTTTGCGAAAGAGACATTCCGAGAAAGGGACGTTTTCCGAAGTGGACATTTTGCGACGAAGCTATGAAACTGCCGAGTGTTTTGGTTGCAGCATTATGTACATTTAATATTATATCTAATCGTAACAGTTTGTATAAAAACTACTTACAGTAACACGTTATGGATTTATTTTTATACCTAAGAGTTTTTTTTATTCTAATCATTCTTATCGTTCTACTAATAATAAGGAAGCATTCCAGTAAAAAAAGAGAGGAAACAGTGATTGGGTAACCGGCTAGTTTGCGAATTACGTTTTGGCCAACACGTTGTTGACGTTTTGAATTTGACAAAATTTCCATAGGTATATAAAGTATTTTATAAAACACTATTCAAATGCGATACATAGTCTGAGGTAGTCCTCCCCTTTATCACAGACTATTTGACTATTTGACACTTTTAGACACTCCTCAAATAATGTTTTAGGACATTTGACGACCTCTGTGGCGTGACGGTTAGCGCATCTGCTTGCCATGCGAGAGGTCCCGGGTTCGATCCCCGGCTGGGAAGAAAAAAAAACTCCAGGTCTTGGATGTTTACATTTTTGTTACGTCGCTGTTTCTGGTTGCCACGACACAGGGTTATCCTAGTGTGGGGCCAGAAGCAATGTATGTGCCTGTATGTAAATGTTTATGTTTATGTACTGTTTCTTAACTCCTAGTGTTAGATACAATCACTGTTTCCCCTCAAACTAAAAACGTATTTTTGCTGTCTAAATCTAAAATTACTTGTAAAATAGTAGGCTTTGCACTAAAGGCGTATTCGGAACGCTCCGGTTCGAGTTGGTATGATGGACATTTTGCATAGAAGAATCGATTCAATTATTTATTTACCTAAGTCTGTGGTTATTGAAACTAAAATGCAATGACACAAAAAAAACCCTTCCTTCCTCGTGGTCTAACTTATTAGTCAAACTGATTTGACCACGAGGAATTTTAACATTCTTCGTGGTCAAACTGTAACTATATAACTTCTTTGAACATAGGTACTGTACAGTCACGAGCAATAATATGTATACACTCTCACATTTTGTACGACGTACACATTTTGTTTTGTACTGCACATGTGTACGACAATTTGTCTTTAATTATCTAACCATTGGTTACATAATTTAGGACAAATTGTCGTATACTTCTTTCTAGATTGTTTTAAGTTAAGAGTTTTAGAAAATGTGTCAGTGTATACATATCATTGCTCGTGACTGTACATGGCGGTATAGGTGTTGGTTACTTTTTAATTAAATTACAAATTAAAAAGAAAACGAGAACAAAAGTGGGTGAAGAAATGATGAGTGACATGCGATAAAAGTCATAAAAGCAAAAATATAAAACACAAAAATATGGTTCCAAAGTCTTCAACAATATCCATCATACAATCTCTGATCGGAACCATGAACAACTCTTTAAATGTAAGCTTTGTGCTGTACATACCTTCGTGCAGTTATTTTTTTATGTGTGTTTTGGGTGCGGATTGTGATGCCGGATTCGGAAAAGGATAATCTTGTGTGAAAATCATGTGTGAAAATAATATTATCTTCGTGATATGTAGGTTTAATTTTCTTTTATTAAAAGAGCGATGGCGTGTCTGGTGTAATGTTGGAAGGGACTTGCGTTTCTCAATTCCCTGTTCAATCAGGGATCGTAGCTCAGCCGACTGAAAAATTATCCCTGCAATAAAATAACAGCACTGTTAATTTTAGAAAGAACTAATGTCTCATATTAAGGGGCAATCCATAAATTACGTAACACGAATTTCATGATTTTTTATGTTCTTGTCAAAGTTTTTTTCTATAGACCCTATACCTCCCTCATAGGTCACCCGATAAAAGTCCCACCTAAAGTCTGTTGTTTCATACAATGCAAAAAAATAAAACTGTCACGTTGACATCTCAACACAATTCATAGGCTGTCAATGTCTGAGTATTGCTAGTACGTAAAAACCAAATAACCTCATTTTACTTCCAAGTTAAAGTGTGTATGCAACGCAGGTGTTTTTTTTAGACTTTGCTCTTATGAGTAATTCAATTTTAATGTCTTTGATGTGATAAGGATTTTGGACACATAAGCTTCTATTCACGGTAAAAAAAATCTAGCGTAAACATATAATTATGTAGCTTTTATAGCGGTAACACCGCGTAATTTTTTTTTTGCATCGAATTAAAAAACGCATAGCATATTTTTTTTGTCCCTGCGAGCTGGATCTGACGCGTATTTCCTTACCCCAAGGGACCCTGTGATGTCCCAGTGAATTGATTGCAGAATAATTTCCTTGAATTTTTGTCGCAAAAGTCCGACCAAGTTTCGCTCTTATTCGAAGCGCTTCTTTTGGTGCTCGCTTACAAAAGAGACGGCCATTTGTTGGGAGTGAAACACAACTAATTGTCTGGTTCCTTTCTTTAATTAACAGTGCTATAGTGATGTCAGTCAATAACGACATCACTCTGATTGTTGGTTTTTTTTTTTTAATCTTAATATTTCTTTATGCAACCATTACTATTACTAACATACACTTTTGGTGGGATTCCCTTTCTACTATGAAATACCTTTGACAAGAAAACCCGCTTTGTGATTTTTTAATTACGTCGGATTTAAGCTGATTATATACCTACCAATAAAATATAAAACTAATAAAAAATTGATGTTGCCACGAAAGATTTGTATTGTCTAACGGAACCTCTGTTTTTTTGAACGGAGCATATTTAATAACTTGTAATTTTTTTGTTAACCTCCGTCGGTTTGTTGGTTGGTTTCCTTTAGGGTAATTATCAGAATATGGCTCAAATTGCATTCTTCATTTCTTTGGCGCATTTTTTCATATTAACGCAATAAAAAGTAACATAAATATTGTTTATTTGTAGGTTTTGGTGGCATCTACAATATAATTATGTTACTACTTTTTCCTGAGTTAGGGCTGATTTTTCAATAGTCAGATAACTTTTATCTGATGAATCAAAATAGCAGTTTGACATATTTCCTATACAGGAGCAGTCAAACCGCCATTTTTATTCCTCAGATATATAAGTTATCTGAATATTGAAAAATCAGCCCATAGTTTGAAAAAAAATGCTCCAAAGAAATTATGCAATCCTGATAACCTTGTTGAACTTCAACGAATGGAGCAACGCAAGTGTTGAACGTATTTAAGGTAGTTAGGTTTAGTAGCTTACGGTGTTGTAAGACAAGCTGTGATCAGACATTGGTTGGTTGTGATGGATTTGGAAGATTCTACATTTTATAGCGTGACCACATCACTATGTGTATCCGGACTGGGGGTCGACGTGTTTCATTATATACAGGGTGCGTCAGGGGTCGCATGTTAAAATACACATACAATTAATTTTATTCCAGATACATTTACTTGACTTATGGTCGTCAGAGTCCGACCAGTGGGCTCATTATGTAATTTTCGCAAGGGATTTTCATACGTCTTAAAAAGTCACGTCAACACAAAAACCGACGTCGTACGGAGTACTGTCTCGCTCTAACATAGGGTCTTAAAAGAAGATAGTGCTGTACAGTAGTGGTATACATGTCTTTTTAAGACGTATGAATATCCGTTGCGAAAATAACATAATGAGCCCACAGGTTTCGGAATAAAGTTAGTAATGTCTAGTGCTTACGAATGGTTTAGTCAAAAATGATACTTATTTGAAATTTATTCTACTTTTACTCGCACACCCTGTATATAATGGGCTAGTTGCCCTAAAAAATGTAATTAGTCTGTCTTTTAGATTATTCATAAATAAGGGACACTTATTTTTTTATTTGTAAATTATATAAAAAATGACAAAGATATAGCCCAGTAAAGTTACGTGTGACGTCACGCCGTGCTGCATTTTTTAACACGGAGTGACGTCACACGTAACTTTAATGGGCTATATCTTTGTTATTTTTTGTTTAATCGAAAAAAAAAATACGTGTCCAATATTTTTTTATAACTAATCTAAAATACGGACTAAATAGAATTTAATTATTTTGACCCTTCATTGCCTTAGCTTTATGTCAATCCGAATTTTACTTGTATGTATTATTATTGATAAACAACGGCGAACAAGCATTTTTTTCTGTTATACAGGGCGTTGCAGAAAGGTCCGATGAAACTTAAAAAACTTGAAGCTTATTTTTTCATCACTAAACAACTTTTATTATGAGAAAAACCGTTATGTCGAAATAAATAGCTCATGTTTATGATAATTATGTAGGTTATATACCATTCTTAATGTCAATATTTGCTGTAGCGAATGTGGTGAAACAGCTCATAAATTTTTTTTTTAGACATTTCTGTTGTAAAATGTTTGTATTGATGAGTTTTAAGGAATACTTAACCCTTACATAAAACTGTTTTTGAACTAAAACTTTCGTAAGCACAACACATTGTAAACTTTTAGTCCGGATCTACTTACGTAAGTAGATCCGGACTAAAAGTTTACAGTTAACGGTTTCACCAACCTAAGGCTCTAGGATTAGATATTGTTTCCAAAAACGGTTGTTAGCAGTAGGTACTCTGTTAACGATATTTTCCTATTTTCCTGGCCAGGATCGTAGCCAAGCTCACTTCACATATAAACCTATGCAGGTTTCACTGAAGTTTTTTTTTTTTAATAAAAAAAAAACTTTTATTATTTTTGAAATTTCTGTTGGTCATTTGGATTGTAAAATATTTATTGGACAACTTTCAGAAGTCACTTAAAGTTCATCAGGGTTTGTAGTAAGTTTCACAGGACCTTTCTGTAACATGTATTCTCATATTGAAATCGACTTTTTTTTGTGAAAATTTTGTTTTAAGTGACGTACCTATGTACCTAATTTTACGCTGTATTCTTCCCAGTTTTTCTTTTATGTTTGTCATAAGGAGCAGACGCGAATTTGGTAGGTTTATACATGTTCTTAAATATTGTAACGTTGAGATTTCCATAAAATAATGCGTGTCATAAGTTTTGACGTAAATAAATGGAAGTTATGCAAAATCTTTGTTTCTTATCAATATCACCACCCCTCTATAGCTACTGTATCTACCTACATATATCAGTCAAATCAAAATAATTTCTTTCACCGTAAAGAATTTACATTCTGTTTGCTGAATATCAATGTACTATGTTGGCCGCTGTCTTTGGGCCGTATTTGTAGTGGAGAAAAAGGGAGCGCGGGTCTCTAACCGACGACAGTGAGTCTTTGATCAAAAGGACATTAACATTGTTTTAAGAAAAAACCCAAGATTTATGAACGTGGCTCTGCCACGTTCATAAATCTTGGGTTTACTGAACAGATAAGTGGCCACCATCTTATCTGTTCAGTTGATACCGGCGCTAGTGCAGAATTTCGTTGTAACATTTAAAAAATGACAATATTTTAATCAATCAATCAGAAAAAAGAGAAATTTAGTAAGTGAATAAATTTAACAAAAAAAATGGGAAACAGGCTTTACAATTAATTAGTTAGTTACAATTTTGCCCACCTGAACAGATGACTTAGTGGCGCTGCAGGTACCTATGCCACGAAGTTTTTTTTAAATTAGCTTTGGAGGCCAGGGATGAATCTACTCGAAATAGAAGACTTCATTGTCCTATTAAATTGTCCCAATTATTCGTTTTCAACGAAACAGGTGTTAGATATTTTTATTTCTATAACAAACAAATATTTACATACAGGCACATACATTGCTTCTGGCCCCCATATTAGTATACCGTGTCGTGGGAACCAGAGACAGCGACATCACTAACCTGTAAATATCCAATAGTAATAGGTATGTTGAACAATAACTGCATTTTAGTACATTTCTGTTGTAACTGTGATATTGTTACAAAAAAAAACGAATTCGAGACAACGCGAGTAGATTCGCCCGCTTTTTGTGCAATGTTTACGGCTTGTTTCACGATCTGCAGATAAAGTTCCGGATAAGCTATCCTCAACCAGGGCTGCAGTTTGTTCTAAATTTGAAGCCATAAACAAACATCAGTACAGGAAAATTTAGAACAAATGGCAGCCCTGGTTGCGAATAGCTTATCTGGAACTTTATTTGAACATTGTGAAACAGGGGCTTAGTGCACTATACCTGTAGTCCTCAACACACAGGCCGCGTTGATCAATCATTTGCAATAGTTCCATGACGGAACTACTCTGAAACTTTTATTCGCATTAGTTCTATTTATCCGTAAAAGCCCAAACAATGGAACTACTGAGACTTATTGTTTGTTTGGATTTGCACTAGTTCCATTGAACTACTGCGAATAAACCGCGCTGACGTCAATGTCAGCGTGGATAAAGACGTCAAAGTTAATTTGGAGAATCGCTGACTTATCAAAGCAGTTCACTTCACAGCGGCTTTGTGCTTTTTTATTCAGTAGATAAGCAGAAGTTACAAGTTTCAGTCAGTCAAGTTTCAAGTTCAATTAAAAAAAAACGAATATGTAAATTATTTATTAATTTATTGGAACAATTCACTACTTTGTATATGATATGAAACCAAAATGTTTTGGCATTAAGGCGAAACACTACAGTCTAAAATTGCACATTCTATGTCGACTATTTTATATAATGTAATATCTTTTTCATTTATATTATAACTATTTTCACTACGCTAGGTTTTTATATTTTTAACAGAGTTCATAAACAAGTATAAAAACGTTGTGAACAGACAAATGTAAGGTTCATATTTTAGAATTATTCAGTTAATGAACTTTATAAGAAATAACAGTACAAATAAACTCAATTAAAACCCGATTAGTAGGTAATAATATCATCGATATAAAAAATACAAAATAATTAATAATTTAACTAAATATAAATAAGTTTTGTGTCTCTCAGATCTTGTCACTTTTTATTAAAGTTATAGAAACAATGCAACCAATAACATCATCTTCAAACTTCAACTACAAAAACTATAATTTTCGAAATTCAACAAAACAAATTTAATGTTATATTAATACACTTCCAACTGTTATCGAAGTAAACAAATCACTCTACATTTGTTAAAAATTAACTTTTTTTATACCTACCTACATTGAAATATAACAATAATAGGATAACACAGACAAACTGCGCGATTTTCTTTATTTCAATAAAACAAAATCGGTTCCTCAAGACAGTCTTCATCTTTAGGTAACGCTACAACTATATTGGCTTTTTTTTATAATTTCATATTTTATTCTGTCCTATGCAAAACCAAGTAAGCTTAAAATACGTCATGGTTAAGCACTTATTACAATTAAACTGACCATTTTAAGAATAACATCCGGTTGCTCGAACGCTAACAGTGTGTTAATCTACTGTTAACAGCTGTAACTTGTTTTTTTTTTGTATGCATTTTTGACAACTGACAGCTGTCAACAATAGATTAACAAAAGGAGCGTTCCAGAAAACGGGGGTAAGGGCCGCTTTTAGAATTGAGAATTTCACTAAGTAAAAGTAAAAACTGTTTATTGCCAAATGAATTATGTTATGACACATGCATGTGGATGAATAATTATTAATCTTAGTTTAAATTTATATCAGAATTAAAATTAACATTAAAGTGAATACTTAACTAACGTTTAGTCACGCTCTTTTCTGAGAAAGTTGACGAGACAACACTATAGTTACTTAGCAAAATTGCCAATTCAGAATCCGGCCCTAAAAGTACCTAACAGTAGATAACTTCGAATAACTTAAAGCAAAATCACGCTTAAAATAATAATTTGTGACAATCAAATGACGAATTAGACTACGGCAGACGTGCACCATTTCTTAACCTCTTCAGTCCCGTGTCGACAATATAACAATAAAACTATTGTTATTTTCAAGGTCAGGACTGAAGAGGTTAAATAAACATAAACATTTACATACAAACACAATAGGCACATACATTGCTTCTGGCCCCACACTAGGATACCCTGGATCGTGGGAATCAGAAACAGCGATGTCACAAACATGATTTGAAATTGTAAACATCCAAGACCTGGGGTTATGTTGTTTAAGCCACATTTAAGAAATTGGTGCAACTCGGCCTTACTGTCAAACCGACTTAGTTTCGAATTGAGATTGCTCATACCTGGAGCAAGCTGTATCGCTGCAACTATTTTAAATTTTTTGGCCATTGCAACAAAATTGGTTCATTTTTTATGAATGTGTTCTGAGGGTTTCATGGATAATTAAATTCGAGGCATATTTCAATTATCCTGTAATAAGTTTTTGATCCGGGAAATTTGATACCAAAATTACGAATTTTGGAAACCACTTTTCTTTATTAAAAACTACGTATAGGAAAAACTAAATATATGTGAAGTGTCCATAATTTAATTATGCATGTAACCCTCGGACCAAAATTATCAAATCTTACCCATTTTTTACAATCACAAAAAAAACTGGGCAAAACAGCATGCCCCATGTAGCATGCTTAAAATATCGTCGAATAAAATTGTGACTGAGAAAGCAAAAAATATGTTTGAGCAATTCTAAATCTTACACACAATTTAGGATATCAAAGCAACAATAGTTACTTAAATTAATATCCTTTTAAAGTAAAGTAGATAGATAGGGACAGTTTCTGAATTGATAATTTTGCTAAGTAATTTAACTGTAGTGCTATCTCGTAAAATTTCTCAGAAAAGAGCGTGACACAACGTTACATAAGTATTTACTTAATGAAGTTCTCAATTCAAAAACCGCCCCTTAGTATTTTATAAATCTTACAGTACGTAAATATTATTTATTAGCTTAATAAAAAGTCATTGGAAGACGTTGTGATTTCATTGTTTAGCTTCGGCTCAGTAAATCGTGGCGACTGGAACTAAGTGCTTCATTTATTTATTTCATTATTTCAAGAAAAGGCCTCTTAGGGCCAATTTTTGAATTAAGAATTTTCGCTAAGTAACTACGTAACTGTAGCGCTGTCTCGTCAAATTTCTCAGAAGAGAGCGTGACAGAACGTTACTTAAGTATTTACTTAAAGTCTGATTTTTAATTCCGTAGAATTCTGAGAGTTATAATTTTTTGACATGTCAGGGATTAGAAACCTTTTTTGGCCGGGCACATTTTTCAATTTCAATACGAGTGTGAACATCTGAGTCTACACATTTATAATTTGTTAGTCAATATATCCATTTTATAAAGTGGGAAGCTCCAAATTAAAAGAAAATTTAAGGCGAGTGACAATTGTGTCCCTTTTCACCACACAAACAGCAAAAACGTTCAAGTAAAGAAAACATATTTTTATTAAAATATCTAATCATCATTACTACTAATATCACTATCTTCATCATCATCATCATTGCTGACATGAATTATTAAGAGAGCTAACAGCGCCATACTTCACTTTTCTAAAAAGGTTTACGAAACCTTGAATTCGTAGACAGTGATGCCAGGTAAAGAATAAAATAAAGTAATTAAAGTTAATTTGATATATTGTCTGTGATATTGAAATATTTGTTTTTTTTGTATTAGGTCACTTGAGTAAGTAAATATTTAGATTAACCTTTTTGTAGGTAAAACATAAAAAATGCGTAGCATTTTATTTTTTATTGCTCTCAAATGGGTCAAATTTGTCCCTTTTTCGGTGAAGAACTTTTTCAGTAGCAACACTTATGAAATGTCAGAATTCTACGGAATAAAAAATCAGAGTATAGTGTAAATTCTCAATTCAAAAATCGGCCTTAACCACCACGCGTGCCCACCGCGGATTGGCGATTTAAGCGCCATAACGCAGACATTCAGGTTTCCTCACGGTGATTTCCTCTCTCTATGTACCTTTAAAGAGGTTGTTCGGCATGGCCCGTCAACAATTTTTGGGGTACCTAGTGTGGGTCATTTACTACCGCTAAAACAATAATAAAAAAAAAAAAGAAAAAATACGTAGATACTTGTACATAGCTAAAAAAGTTATGACGCTTTAGAAACCGATTAATTATTTCGTGTCTACAATTTTTATTTTTGTTTTTTTTTTATTTTTTTTAACATGCCTTGCGAAGCACGGAACCGCTCGGAAAAATGCCACTAGCGTTAGTCATAGACGGTCACCCATCCGTGCACTGAACGCGCCCTAGTTGCTTAACCTTCGTAATCGTTTAAAATCACTCAGGCAGCCGGGGCTACGAGCGATTGTAAATAAATAAAGCAGTCAAGTTCATCTTATGTCGCCATGATTAAGCTGATAAAAATCAAAATACATAATAGTTAGGTAAACATTAAAATCTATCACAAGTGCCAGGGGCATCTTATACCTATAGAAAAGAAATAAAATCAATACTAATTTATTCCTGTAAAGGCTTTAGGGCCATTTTAGTTGGTCAATTTTCTAATAGATACCTAATGGAAAGACTTACGGTCTTATAACAGGATTCCTTGAAACACTACTCAGAGACAGTTTAGATAGTTTATAGAAAAGGAAAAACGTATACACAGAACTGTCCCTGATGAGTGTTTTAGAGAAATCATGTTTTTACAAAAAACACCGTTATTTTTTATAATTGCTAGGTTTTTTAAATATTTATAACGACTTATATAGGTTGTGCTTACGAAAGTTTTAGTTCAAAAAGACTTATATAGGCCTTAAATACGTGATATTATATTAAAAATAAGTCTTAACGATTGAGCTCTTGTATCAATTACCATAGAAAAACTAATCTACAATGGCTTGTAACAGTCTCGTTAATTAAGTCCGCTCCTTCTTAACATTTCGATAAAAACTTTATTCCTTACAAGGGAAAGGAAAGGGCCGGGAAGGGACGCCCCAGTCGGACATACTTTGACCAAACAGGAGATGTATTAGCAAATAGACCGAGAGATAGGGACACAAATTACTTGGTCATTAGTAACAGTATGGCGGTTCTTCAGGGGTCTTAGTACGCAATGACAAAAAGAAAAATGATGGTCATAGCGCTGGTACCGGCGGCACAATCGCGTGCGCGTTAGTCGAACTCGTTGGATAAATTACGAGTGTCAAACGATTTGTACCACAAAAAATTTAGTATTTTCCGATAGTCCATAAAAAACAAAGTAGGCGCTACGTCATGCCATACTTCTCCGGTGTGACTTACAGCCCGCCATACCGATGCGAATGCGTTAATTAAAAAAATAAAAATGGAAATTATATGATTTAATGTGACCATTATTATATTTGCCATACTTCTAATAGAGGGAAAAAGGGGCAACATACTTGAAAAACTTGATTTTTCTACTGGTTTTCAAGGTGGAAGGCATAAAATCATTTGTTACAGTATGGCATCATTGTATTCGGTTTGTTTGGGTGAAATTCAACCTTATATTATATAAGGTTGAATTTTAAATATTATACAATATAAACATCTGGTTATAAGTGAAGATTGCCGCCACCTAGGTCTTTGAAATTTTGTATTTATATTTGTTGACCCTTAAACTTACAGGAAAAATTAGTGCCATACTGTTACAAATCGTTCAAAATACGAATAAAATCTTACAATTAAAAATAAATATTATACAGATTCGCCACCTCCCACAGGTATGGCATTATCACACTTCTATTTTTAATCATTTAGGAGCTGTTGAAAAAAAAATTTAGGGCGGTACAAATCGTTTGGCGAACAAAAAAATTTGCAGATTTTCGGTGGTATGGCGACCATTTGGAACCGTTCGAAAAGTATGGCATGGTGATTTTCGTAAATGGCGGCACGACGATAATTAACTGTGCAAAATTTAGCCTGGTACAAATGGTTGAATTTTTTTTTTTAATTAACACATTCGCGTCGGTATGGCGGGCTGTAAGTCACACCGGAGAAGTATGGCATGACACTACCGCCTACTTTGTTTTTTATGGACTATCGGAAAATAGTAAATTTTTTGTGGTACAAATCGTTTGACACTCTTAATTTATCCGACGAGTTCGAATAACGCGCACGCGATTGGGCCGCCGGTAGCAGCGCTATGACCATCATTTTTCTTTTTGTCATTGCGTACTAAGACCCCTGAAGAACCGCCATACTGTTACTAATGACCAAGTAATTTGTGTCACTATCTCTCGGTCTAAAAGGGCAAGAAGAAAAGTACTCGAAACCGAACACCGCCCATTTTACTTTTTTAAATTGTAACTTTTATTTCTATCTCTTGTTTCTTGTTTGGAATAAAGGATATTAAGAACTAGCTTTCGCCCGCGACTCCGACCGCGTGGCCTTTGCAACCCCGTTCACTCCTTTAAGGGTTAAATTTAGAAAAACGGCGAAACACGTGTTCAATCAATTGTGTTGAAGAGTATGTATTTTAAGTTTCAAGAAAATTAGACAACATTCTTTATACCTCCCATACAAATTTTGGCAAGCCTTTTCGCCCCCTTAGGGGTTGAATTTCCAAAAATCCGGTCTTATTCCTTGCCTACATTATATACAGACCCTCTGTGCAAAATTTCAGCTTCCTAGGTCCAACGGCTTGGGCTGGGCGTTGATGAGTGAATGAATCAGTCAGTCAGGACTTTGAATTTTATTATATAGATAATAAAGAATATTCTTATCTTATCTTGGAAAAAAGGAACGGAGAATTTACGAGGCCGTTACAGGCTCCAGATTTATCACGACTTCAATATCAAGTAAGTATAAATATCATCATACATTATAGTTAACAAAGAGCGTTGATAGCCGAGATGGTTTAACAATGAATGCGACTCAGGTTCGATTCCCAGCATTCACCTATGACTTGTTTTCTATGGGCCAGTTTCTGAATAGGCTATTTGACAGTGTGAACAAAACAGTATTATTTATACATATCCGTATAAATTATGTGTCTTAAAACCACTTTATGGCATTTTAACTAAAAAAACAATTATGATTTGTAAAAAAACACAAGATAAAATTTGATAATTTGTATCTGCCGCCATTGTAACAAATACTGTAACTTTTAGTACAAAATAAACGTTTTTCATTTATCATTGTATCGAAAACGGCCTGGATTGGTCGATTCTATGATGACGTGACATGCTAGTAAAAATGGCGTCTGTCATTCATTCTTTCTTACGCCCATTGGTTGGTTGACCGGGAAGTGACGTCATAATTCCTGTGGGACGCCATATTGTCTAAGATAGCGTTTTGGCGGCTTATTGAAAATTAAATTTTCGTTTGCCTTTTTTAGAAGAAATTCACGAAAGAATTTAAAATGACCACTTTCTACGGACTCCATGAACACCATCAAACAATATGAGATGGCTTTCAGAAATCGGTAAAATAGGCTATTGAGAATTTCGCTAATTAACTACTGAACTGTAGTGCTGTCTCATCAAATTTCTTAGAAAAGAGCGTGACAGCATGTTACTGAGTAAATTCTCAATTCAGAAATCGGCCGTAAAACTATCATCAAATAATATTGTGACTGAAAAGTAAAAAGTATCTTTGAGCAATTCAATTAGATCTTGTGGGGCTTCTAAACGGGACATTTTTAACTGCAATTTCTGGCTGCAATACAGTGGCCTGCAATATTTCGTGAAATACCAGCCATACTATGCAATATTGCAGTAATGTCCCAGCCATGTAACTAAACATTTTTGGTATAGCCACACATGGCCGGTATTGTTTTTATGGGGTGCCGAACGATCACTGAGCGATCGATATTAAGAGCGGGTACACACTAGGCGTTTTGAAGCGCGCGCTTTTGTAACGTGCGTTGTAAGAACACGTTGCAAACGCGCGCTTACAGCGCGCTTACTCCGCGTTTGCATGTGTATACTTCAATCAGACCTCATAGTTATTACAACGCGCGTTACAAAAGCGCGCGCTTCAAAACGCCTAGTGTGTACCCGCTCTTATGCAACAGTTGTTTTATAGTTGTCAATAGTTCGGCCACTAATTGCAGTAAAAATGTCTCGTTTAGAAGCCCCTTTAGGAGTCTGCATTGTAGGCCATACTATTGCAGACATATTGCAACACATGTCCCAGCCATAGCTTGCTCGCGCATCAGTTGCAATAAAACATTTTTGTGATGCCCGGGAAATGATTTGCTGAAAGTGCAGCAACCAGTCCACATATTGCAGCAAAACATGGCCCGTTTAGAGACCCCTTTACACTCAATTTATGATATCAAAGCAACAATAGTTACTCAAATTAATATCTTTTACCTATTCTAATTGTGAAGTTATAGTAGCAATGCCACTCGGAAAACCTGAGGTCTGAGGTATTCACAGGCCCCAGCGCTTGAAATCACGCAAGCGTGGTGATTAGGACCATACTCTCTCGGAGAGAAGGCTCGTGCCCTATAGTGGAAATTGTATAGTCATCATCATCAACCCATTATGTCCCCACCGAGGGGCACTGATCTCTTCCCTGAGGAAGGTGTAGGCCATACTCCACCACGGGGGCCAAGTTCGGATTGGTGGAGGCTTGTAAGACCAGTGGCTGGTCTTACTGTCAGAAGTTTTCAAGCCGCCCTAAGACTTGGCGTGCTGCTTACAAAATGTTATTGTCTCAGGAGTATGTTTAAACTCAATTCTGTAAGTAGCAAGAAACCTTAATTTACTAATTGATATGATATGACGTCGATTACTTATTTTCCATCGATAAATTATTTGTCTAACTTAGTAGTATAAAAATAGTTACTCTTACAAATTATGGCATAATTTTATAATAAAGTACATCAACTATTCTAATATTTTCATAATAACCTAATTGAGCGACAGACTTAACATTAAATAAATTGAAGTATCTTTTTAACATGTACTTTAAGTGTGCTTTAACATTATTTAGGTATTTGGTTTATTTTCTACAAAAAATAATTTAACAAACAAAGCACCTTGTCTATCACTGCATGTTTTAAGTAGTTTAATGAATTATTTATAATTATATTTATAAAATTAATAACGAAGACAAAGATTCATTAAATCAGTTGTAAATATTTCGGCTTGTTGACAATAAGTTTTTTAAATAAATAGATTTATTTTTGTGATATAACGCCTGGACGTTTAAAAGAAATATTTAGTCAAACATAGAACAATATCTTAATTAACAGACTTATAACATAACAATCTACTCGCCGTATTCGTTCTTTGTGTGTAAAAAATGTAGCTATAAATATGAACCGTTGACAGCACACCTACAAACAGCTACAAACTCACCCCTAAGATGACTGTTTACAGCGCATGGATGTAAAGATTTATATGCTGTCAACAGTACCCACACAATAGTTGATATGTGGCAAAAAATACGACTGGTGTCAACAAAAGTTTATTTCTTTTCAGCCGAAAATAGAGGCAAGAAATAGTACTGTTTCTTTTTATGCAGGTAGATCTTTTTAGCTAGAATTTCTTAACTTGCGTTTTATGTCTTACTGCGCACGTCAGTTGACCATGAATATTGGCCACTCGGGGCAGGCGGCTGGGGGCGGGATGGGGAGGGGGGACCCCCCACCCACTGGCACCACTTCCGGGATCTGTAAAATGACATAAACATTCACCTGTAATCTTGAAGAAGATCTAAATCTTGAAAAACAGGTATTTAACCAGGTATTCTTATCTTATCTTATCTTAACCTCTCAGGTCTAGAACACTTTTTCTTTCACAGCTAAGTTAGTTGTTCACAGAGTACTACTCCACCAATCCGGACTTGGCCCCCGTGGTGGAGTATGGCCTATACCTTCCTCATTCCTCAGGGAAGAGACCCGTGGCCCTCGATGGGGACATAATGGGTTGATGATGATACAATTGTGCTCTATATCATCTTCAAAGGAGAGTCCAAAAAACGTATGAAATCTGGTAGCAGAAAACCGCCTGAAACCAGGTTTTTGCCAGAACAAAGACAATAATCACGCGGATTTATGAGATGTATAATACAATTTTTAACTACCTCCTTTTATTTATAAAAAATATAAATGCGGGTCAACGGGACCTGACGGAATGCGCCGATAGTTTACATTGGACCCGTCCCGGTAGTTCCTCAGGGCTTGAGGGGTTAAAGTTAGTGCTATTTTAATCTCTTGCTACCATGGTAAGGGTTCGAACCCCAGCTGGGAACAAAAAAAACCCAAGGTCTTGGATGTTTACATGTTTGTGATGTCGCCGTTTCTGGTTCCCACGACACGGGGTATCCTAGTGTGGGGCAATATATTATGTGCCTGTATGTAAATTTTTATTATTTATGTAAGTCAGAGGGTTTAGAGCGGCTCGAAAACTTCCGACAGTAAGACCAGCCACTAGTCTTACCCTCCACCAATCCGGACACGGCCCCCGTGGTTGAGTATGGCCTATACCTTCCTCAGGGAAGAGACCCGTGCCCCTCAGTGGGGACATAATGGGTTGATGATGATGAGTCTGTTAGCTTTTAGAATATACCTCGGGCTCTAGAGTAGGATTCGGTTTTCGCCGAAAGCACACGAGTGTAATACTACTTTCTGCTCTGTATAAAACTTTTCTTCACTATTTTGAAAAGTTATCATCATCATCAGGCTATATTAGTCCACTGCTGGACATAGCCCTCCCCTAATGAGCGCCATAGCGCCCTGTAAAATGTTAAAAAGAAAAGTTATGTAAAGTTATAAATAACAATACAAAATAAACCTTACCTTATTGCAATAAATCGGTTTTTGATTGCTTAGCCGACGTATATTCTAAAAGCTAACAGACTGTAATTCTGTTTCCACAGACTAGGACTAGCCCTTTTATTTGTTTCGGTTGTTTTAGTTTTCCCTATTTTTGCTTCTGCACTACCACTTATTTAAAGGATTAGTTCTTAGGTCTAATAAATAAAAAATTAAGAAATATCAACTCACTGACCATGGTCTGAGGGTGGGGATGGTGCGGGGGGTGGTAGTAATGCGCCGGCGACACTGGCGGGGTCGGGTATCCCCAGTAGACGAGCGGCGGCGGCGGCGGCAGGGACGGCCCCATAGCCGGGTAGAAGTATGTCAGCGGCCCTGTTGCATGCAACATTCGGAGGTCAGTTACAAACATTCATACATAAACTCACGCCTGTATTCCAGACGGGTCGTGAGACTAAGGGCTGCCACGATACTGATAGATCACTTTCGGTCAGTGAAATTATTTTTTTTAGTTGTACAGATTGCACTGCACTATTCCTTTAACCTAGATATGTACGTCAGAAAGAAATTATAAAAACACTTTTCTTAATTAAAATGTTGTTTGAATCAGTGGAACTTTAAAACTTGAAATTAAATGGTGCTTGCACGTGAAAAAATATGTAGTTCATAAAAAAACAGTGCCAATTGTTTGTTCAGTGTGAGTACCTAACATGCAGAATATTATGTTAGTTATACAAAAAGTAATAATAAATGTGTATGATTATTATGAAACCAATAATAATTTTTTGTCATAAAATTTAAGTATAAAATTATGTAGTATACAGGGTTATAGCTAAAATGCACAATTCCTGAAATATAACAGTTACAATTTTTCATGTACGAAAATTTTTGTTCTACGACTTTTGGATTTGTTTTAACTCCATGTTTTTTATTGATTTTAACGAGTCATATCCTTTGTAGTGTCGCAGTTTAACGGATAATGTATAAATGACTTATATACCTACGTTATTAGAATGGGCTTTAAATGCAACATGTATATAGGATTTATCAGAGAACGCATATCATGTGCATAGAGCAAATTAAAAAATATTATGACAAAATCACAAAGCAAATGTTGTTATAAAACACAAACTGTAAGTGTGGTGTTTCAGAAAATGTGCATTTTTTAACCCTGTATAATTTCAATTCATACAGATCAACCAGCAAATTGTAATGCACCCAAAAACCCCGGACGTCCCAGCCGGTCTATCCCATCCAGGACCGCCCATCCACATTTGTGCCTTTAATCCATGAAAAGAACCCATAGAGATACAATTACATAGTTTTATATGTAGTGATAGTTATTTTGTGACTGTTTGAAATTCTTGGCTGATTTGAATTCTACGTAAACGAGATATTTTCCAGAATTTCCAGAGACGTCCTACTTTTTTATATCATAAAAGTGAAAGTTTGTGAAGATATTTGTTACTCAATCACGCATTCACGGCTGAACGGATTTAGATGAAATTTGGTAAAGAGATAGTTTGACTTCAGGGTAAGAACAAAGTATACTTTCATCCCGGAAATTAAATAGTTTACACAATGGACACTAGATGGCGGGACCAAACTCTACGTAATAAACTTGCGCCAAAGGCTTCATTGAAAATAAAACAATGATTTAAGGTAGAATCCATAATTCGAGATACCAAATTGACAGTTCATTTCGCACAAGTGTTGCAATAATCAGGCTAGTGCTGTTCTTGTCGATATTTTAATCGGCTTTGGTATCGATATCGGCTTTGGTAACCATTGGTATTTATCCATTTGTTATGATGACTTAATTAAATTAATTTAAAATTTACATGAGATAAAGGCTTTTTGCAGATGTGGTCGTTTTGCGATCAAGTCTGTATGTGGTTCTGGTCGATTTGAGACTCAAGTCGTTTTGATACCGACCCTAAATTTTTAACCTTCTCATATTATAAGTAACATTGTGTGAAGTGGTTTATATAAATAAAAAATAAGATAATAAATTGATGTATCATTAAATAACTAGCGTATAATGTCCCATCGCAGGACATAGGCCTTCCCTCAGAGATAGAGTATGGGGCTTAATCACCACGCGACTCATATGAGCTGCAAATATTCTCCGCAATAAATTTCTATAACGCATAATTTAATTTTTATTAAGTTTTTTTACTATCAAAGTAATTTTGGACGATTCGAAAAGCTTTCTTAGACCAAGAACGACAAAACAAACACATTTTATTTTTCCTTGTTATATTGACCCTATATTTGTTATACATTTTTGAAAAGGTCTATTAAATACCTTTAATTTGATACCCGTGACAATGGAATGCGATAATTTTAATTTTGCGATTAAAAAAAAAAGTCCTCACTATAGAACCCCACGGCTGCCATATATAATTTTTCGGCTTATTGAGACAAATTAAACGATCCTCGAAACGAATTCTGAATAAATGGTACTCCCAATAAAACATCGTTGTGTCTCCGCTTACTCAAACTGATTTCTTCTTTCTAACCTAGTACTTAAGGATCTATTAAGAGGATGACGGCTTTCAGACTTAAAAAAAAATGGCACTCCTTCGATCGATAGATGGCGCTCACGCAACCCCTATCTGAATGAAGAAAGGCCAGCCGAAGTTATTCAAACTATTTCGTGGTGGATACGCTGTGTTGCTCCTTGCTTCTTACTGTTCCTAGGCGGGTTTGCGTACAGCGCCATTTGATAAATTTTGAACGGTGAACCCAACTGACAACTGTCAAAAAAGCTTACCTGAAAAGGCCTTATTGCAAATTATAATATTCGCTAATCATTACGTCTTAGCAAACCAATTGGTCGAGTCGATATTCATTATCGATATTGGCTACGTCACTACTTAATTTTCTCTAACCCTGGTAACCCTATATCCGTCAAACAGTTGTCAATTTAGTCTCTCGAATTAAAAATCTGACCTTAGTTCATTTTATTCCACGAAGTATAGTTCAGTCTTGTTTCATAGTCGTTCAGCAGCTATGTATGTGGGAACGAATGAATGTCCCGTTCTGCAAAGTGAAGCATAAAGCTGGCTTCCCACGGTGCGCGATTCTGCCGACGGCCGACGCCTGCCGACGACCACGGACAGCCATGCGCCAAGCACGCCGGTACGGCGCACCGCCACAGACGTCTGTGCTACCGCGGACCAAGACCCTTCCCACGGTGTGTCGTGCGAGCTGGTCCGCGATATCGCGGACCGTGGGAAGCCTATTTGAATTAGCGAACTACAGACATCTGCTATGTAAACTAAACTATTAGCGACATCTATCGTCAAACCCGTACTAACAGTAGAAACGTAAAATCTACAAACCAAATCAGCACAAGAATTCAAAACAAAAAAAATGAGCCGTACACATATTACATATCGGTACATACAGGACGAAAGACATTTAAAGTAGAGAGTAATATTAAAAACACGATGAACACTCACCAGGGTCTCAGAAACGTATTACCAGTCCACCAAAGCAGTGCGCAACTTACACCGATAAATCCGTATTACACACGTCGCGACGGCGGCAACCAACCACCAAGCTAGTCTGCGGATTCACCAGCCTTATGCTTGCCTAGTACCCTTTTCTATGAGCCGTTAGTGCCCTGCCTCACTGGGACGCCATGGCAACGTCGCCAGCCACGTATCCAGGCAGTTTATATTGAATGGCGACGTCGCCAGACTGTCGCCAAGTGAGTTAGGCACCATACATTTCAATATTAACTGCTTGGATACGGTCGCTGGCGACGTCGCTATGGCGTCCTAGTAAGGCAGGGCACTTACTGTAACCTCAATCATAACCTAAAAAGCAACACCAGGAAAAAACTAATGGAATAAAAAAAAAGTTTTTTTTAAGTGACGAGGTTACAATAAGAATGCAGTAATTAAAAAACCAAGAAGGAGCTTTTGAATTTTGTGAATACCCACAACATTGACAGATACACAGCGACCTAAACAACCAAGTTATTGCTCTGGCACATTCAACGCCGAGTCATCTGAACCCATCCCAATTCATTAGGCATTTTAAAAAAAATACTCGAGTTTTTTCTACAACACACTGAGAAGCATTTGAAAAATCCAAAATTTTAACCAATTTAATCTGTCACCTTAATAATTTCATGCATTTAAATTCATTTGACACATTGAAAGCAACTAAAGGTGTGCTATTTGAACGTGATGTCATAGCCAGTCCATTACAATTGAAATGTAATAATCATCCCATACATAAGATATTTTATTCCATACAGAAATGCGCCCATAGGTTTAGGTAAATGTACATTTTCTAAGGACCTGAAATTCAATGCGTTTTACTACACAAAATGTCAGTAGGTAGATAAGCTGTTAGGAGCGGGACAAGGGACATGATTGTGCTATTTATACACTGTATATTTACTTGTGAAGGAGAGTGTATATATCATATACATAATGGGGGCGTTTTATACTCACAGGTTTGGTTTGAGTTATTTAAAAAAACACGATTCCGCAGAGGCAGTTAAATTAATCTGTCGTCTTTCCCTTTACCACAGACTATTTGAAATGACTCTGTGGAGTCTTTTTTTTAATCTAATTAATTTGGCAATAAACAATTTTTACTTTACTTTTAAACAAGTGTTTTTTATAAATAAGCCAGCACTTTTTTTGATTTTATTCGTATAAATAATATATAGGAAAGCTTAGAGTACAGGCAAATAAATAAATAAATATTCAACTATGAAAAATACTACCTACCTAATCTTTCATTCCTAATGTACCAAAATACTTACCACATAGATAAAATAATATTAATTGACTTAAAATATCCATCGCAAGTACCTACTGTAAGAGTGTTTGTGAATATTTCGTGCAAACATGTTTAGAAAGCCAGTTCTCTCCGTGTTTTGCTTTAAAATTTCTGTTCCAAAACAGTCGGTTTTCAATGCGCAAAACATTTTTGTTACTATGAAGCACAAATTGGAAGCAATGTCTTGCGCACTGAAAACCGATTGTTTATTTCTAATGTTTCAAGGAAAACATCTGAAAGAGGGGGCTACGTCTGTTTTAAAGCCAGTAACATTGTAAGAACATAACATTATCAGTTTGATCAGTTGAAGTGAAGGCAATGCCCATTTTAGAAATAATGTTTTTACTCAAAGCGAATCCAACGGACAAAATTGTACCATGTTACGCTGAAACATTCCAATCCACCATACGTAACTTGTGAGAAAAACAAATTTTATCTACCACACGGTTTTTTATACGTTTTACTTCACACATAATTCGTAATCGTAATTATTGTTATTGTAACGTGTCCGAACAAAGAACAAATCAATTTGATACCTATATAAAAAAGTGTTGTTTGTACAGCAACACCATTCGCTGATAAATTGTGCCCGGATATCGGCGACAGGCTTGCCACTTGTCACGTTGGGACCTAATAAACTCGGTGTCTTTCTCGAAAGTTACTTATTGCGGATTGGAATCTTTCTGCGTAACATAGCTTGAATGTACCGTTCGGTTAAGTTAGGTAAGCCCTTAGCCCCTCAAGGCCTGAGGACCCGCCGGCGGGTCCATTGTAAACTACGGCGCATTCCGTACATTCATGTACATTCTCTCAATTATGTACTAGATAGCATAACTAATTCAGCTGTTAAAGAAATATGTTCTAGGCCTAAGGGGTTTAGAACTATAATCCATTTGTCTATACTTGGCATTTTTTTCAGACTTTAAACGACTTTGATTCAGTGTCGTTTGAAGTCCAAAAAAAATGCCACGTATGGATGAATGGATTATACTTACTATTACGATTACACCTACGCCGCAGACTGTATAACAGATTGTTAGTAAACATAAATAGTGGACAGTACTCGGTGACCAATTAACAGCACCTTCCTTCACAAGTAGATAAGAATGCCTCTACGCACGAAAGAGAAAGCAATTGTTAAACAGAAAAGAGACAAAAATAGCACAACCAACCACATACCATACAATAATATCTAACAATATTAGAGTGTAACGCTTTATTTGAAAAGAACGATTCTACATCATTAGCCAACTAGTTTATAAAAAAAACATTATTTAAAGTAATAAATGATAAAACACAAAGCTTATAATGCAATAGAAATTATTGATTTACGATTTTGTTCGATAGTTTTTTCAATAAAATTCCAATTTTATTTTATTGGCCTTTTATTGATCACTATCGAACTAGCAATCAGATGCCCAAAAATGACAACAAAAAAATCTACACTAACCATATAGGTAATCGAATGTAAGTTGAAATTATCCCTAACACCTCACACCACACCCTCCAGTCAAGAGCAATCATTATCCCATTTAATATAATAAAATACATCCATAATTTTTAATAAACCAATATTATGAGCCATACAAAATTGAAAATTAAAAAACACAAAAATTATGCGCTTGCAAGCAAGCTTGAACCTAAATCAAGCCAAGAGAAAGAATATTTTTGAAAGCGGCGGCAAAGCTTTATGAGTAGAACGATGCACTCGGAGGCGGCAGATCCAGGTTCGAATCCCAGTGCGGGCATGAACCCTTGAACCTATGACTTTCTTTACATTCAAAGTTCTAACATTTAAATTAAAAAAAACTGCTTTTTATATTTATTAGGCAGTTATTAAATTTAATCATTTAAATTAGCAGTACCACACGTTTACTGTGAGGAAACACGCGGGCTAGTCTCGCCGAACGCAGCTTCTTAGTGGAAAACGACCGATCGGAAATCGAGAGCGGTTCGAAAATATTGCAACAAATTATGTTCAAAGACGCTACATCGGCATTTTTTATTTGAATGGCGACGTTAAAGTTCAAGGATATTGTATTGTTATGCTGTTTGGCATTAAGTACGCCTTTGTTCCAGACATGTGTTTTGTGAAATAAATAATTTTATAACAATTATACTGGAATTTGGCCGAAACGACTTTGATCAAATTTTATATGTACATTCGGTAGGTCTTAAAATAAGTTATGTATTTTTATAGCCCTAAATAAAAAAAAAATGGCGGAGATAGGGCGACGTCTCAAGAAAGTTTTGATAAAAAATTAAAATATAAGTATGTACATACCTGCTCATAGGACCGCCTAATAGCATTGTGTGGTAACTGAGACGAATTCCGAAAAAAACCGTCGACTCTATGACTGGAGGGAACTTGAACCCTAAGTAGATGAAGCTTAGATTACATGGGTTGAATTCGGGGTTCGGCCATTTCTTGACAAGGTCTTGAAATATAAGTATTTCAAGTCCTAAGGGACTGATTTAGGCTGGTCTGATAGGCTGATAAGGGGCTATTTGACAGTGTGAAAAAAAGGATTATTTTATTTATTCGTCTAAATTATGAGTCTTCGAACCGCTCTATGGCACTTCAACTTAAAAAAAAATGGATCGTTTGTCTAAAGAACAGCATACAATTTGATAATTTTCTATCTGTAGCCATTTTATCGAAAACGGCCTGGATTGGCCGAATCTATGATGACATCACATCTCAGAAAAATGGCGTCTGTCATTCATGTCGTTCTTACTTTCATTGATTTTGTTTACTGACCAGTGACGTCATGACGCCATATTGCTCGGCGCTTCGGCGGCTTATTTTAAAAGTGACTGGATTGGCCGAATCTATGATGACATCACATCTCAGTAAAATGGCGTCTGTCATTCATGTCTTTCTTACGTTCATTGGTTTTGTTTACTGACCAGTGACGTCATGACGCCATGTTGCTCCAGATGGCGTTTTGGCGGCTTATTTTAAAAGTTAATTTATATTTGCTTTTTTTTAAAAGAAATACACGAAAGAATTTAAACTCACCACTGTTTGAGCACTAGATGAACAGAACACTAACAAAGAAACTGAGATGGTTTTCAGAAATCTGTCAAATAGCCTATTGAGAATTTCGCTAAGTAACTATTTAAATGTTATGCTGCGGCCACACTTGAAGGCGAAGATTCGTGTTCGCGTTGTCGCGACAAAATTTCGTGTTTGCTCTACGGCGAAGAGCTTGGCCACATCAAATAAACCTTCGCTACGTCGCGACAATCTAGAACGTTGCTAAATTCATTGTGCCCTTTGATGTGCGGTATTTTACCGACAGCAGCGCGAAGGGTGTTTGTATTCGCGATGATGATTCGCGATAGGACGAATTTTTTGGCCAGACATGTCGCGACAACGCAAATCTTATCGCGATAGTGTGGCCGTACCATTAGTAGTGCTGTCTCGTAAAAAAATCTTAGAAATGAGCGTGACAGGACGTTACTTAAGTATTTACTTAGTGAAATTTTCAATTCCGAAATCGGCCTTACAGCGCTCTGCTTTGTTAAATCAAAGAGCGTCTTAAAAAGCTCAATACCAAATTCCACCCATAATATACACTCTGACAGGGGACAGTATTGTTACCTACAGTTATGTTACTAGCGTAGCAACAAACTGTATCCGACGCGTTGTGACGTTAGGAAAAGGTAATGAAAAGATAAACCGGATCAAAAACTTGCCCGCGCACAAAAAAGTCCAAATCAATCATGCATCCGATTACCCTTGGGGACCCGGGAGCGGTCGACATGGTCAATTAAAAACTAACTGTCATAATATAAAAAGTGCATTCCACTAAAACACCCTTAAGACACAGTTAAAGCTGGTTTGTAACAGGCTTGCAATCGACTTCTTATTAAAAAGACCGTATAAGTTCTAAGGCGTCTAAAATTAGTGAAATGCTCATAAATTCCTCTCTGCAGCCGCATGATTAATTCAAAAAACGTAAGACTTACCGTTTCGACGCACACATGCACATTTTCCAAACATACAACCGTACGGATACACCATGTTACAACAATTTTATAATTATTATAAGTTATGAAAACAGTTTTAATTTGCGCTTTCTCTAATTTGTTCCTTGTGGAAATGCAGGCATAAGAACTCAAATCCAATGATACTGCACCAGATGAGAAAGTGACGCAATGCCACAGTCTTATGTACAAAAACACAATTCCTTAAAACCCTCCTCAAGTGCAGTGTAAATAAGTAGTCTGCGGCAAATACAAATACCACAGACTTTAAAAATAATTGTATTGTGTGTTTTAGAATAAATAGTGCTTTTATAAAAAAAAACGTGTAACGGTAACGTTATTTAACTAACGTTACCCAAAGTAGTCTTGCATGATATTTCAAAGCATTATCACAAGGAACAAATGAATAAAAAAAAGAAGATGACAGAAACAAATATTAGCCGCCATTACACCGTGTACTTTGTGACTTAAGTGTGGCCGACAAGTGATGGCACCAGTTGCGACCTTATTACAAAGTCTTAGATTCCATTACCCATCAACCGCTGAATAAAAGCACCCAATACCTAAATAATTGTAGTAGATATAGACGAACAACTGTGACACCGCCTAGACCATCGAGATAATGCTGATTATACATCACCCATAGAAGATCGAACATTGGAACGCTATCAGAACAACGAAGCTGACTATTAAACTCTATAAATTTATTTCCAAGATGGCAACACTGTTTCAAAATGGCGATTCCAACGTCCGACCAAAAGTAGCTTGTACGTTTACTGAGATGGTAGACTAAATGTGGTGTGAGGTTGAACCATGACATAAAGCTAGGTGGAAAATTAAATGCATAAGGTTAACAGGTTAAGATATACGTCTTTTGTTGAATGGAATGATTCAGGGAGGTTCAGGAATGGAAGTAAATAAGGTCAAGGAAGGCTCATACTGCACGCAAACGCAAATAGTAATCCTAGCTGTAAAGTAATATATAACGATGTTTAGAGCAATAATACTAATACAAGCATCAAAATGAAATAACTTGAAAAAACGAAAAAAACTACGTCAATGCAAAAATAAAACCGTGTAGTTACAAGCCACAAAAAGTGCATTGTACTAATAATCGATTATAAAAAATAAAAGCACAAAAACAATTTTTATATATTAAAGGTACCGTGATTTTAAAGCGGTCCCTAACAATAGTATTATTATTTTAAGTAAACCCTAAGTTAGATTTTAGAGTCAGCCTTGATTGTGTTTGCAAAAACAATTGGACCCTAAGTGTATTAACAAAATGGAATGTCTAATAAAAATCACAACAATAAAAGACTTCTATTCTATTCACCAATCATTTGATTGGTTTTTAGGAGACAAATGTGTCAGTCTTTTTACTGGCAACATTGTCATCATTAGGTCTTTACAGATGACATTAATGAAAATTAAGTACCGTTGCTACAAAAAGCCACTAGATGGCGTCCTTGACTGATTATTTATTTTTAGCCCATTGTGAGCGACATCTGTGGCCAAATTCAGTATTACCTACTAACAGTACTTTTCTTTCATTTCCCTTAAAACTATCAAGGTTATTAAAAAACTACTTTACTCTAATAGCTGTTAAATAGCTGCTTGTCAATAAACACTCATTAGAAATAATAAATTCTTAATTTTAAGTTGCTCTTATAATGAAAATTCAACAAGAAAAAAATACGTAAACTAATAAAAAGGCTGCCTCGTATATCGATCTCTTAAACCTACTTATTTAAAGTCTAGTTCATAACGAAGTTTTATAACACATAAATCCTAGATTTTAGAAAATTCTCCTTCTTTTCTTTAAAAGTTTAAAGTCTACTTAGTTCATTTATATAAAAAAGGAATATAATGTTAACTAAATAAAACTATCAGTTTTACCGCCTTACATAGTTGAGAGGACACAGCTTACCTTCTAATATAAGATACTTAAATTTGAGCTTATTGTCATTTTATTACCCTGTTTTTAACGCTGGCAACATCAGATCCAGTACAACCACCATTTTGTTTTTTAGTTTAATTTTAATCCTTCATATTATTTACACAAACACAGATTGTACTGTCTGTCTAAGTACTTTTTTTACTGAACTTAGTTCTAGCGGGTAGCAAATAGTTTTTCAATTACTTTGTAATAGTGTTATAATGTATGAAAAGTTGAACTCAGTTCAAGTTCAAATTTAGCGCAATAGTAGTTAAGTACCTAACTAATTTAAGTACCTAAATTATTATATAAAAAAAACAAGGCACTGCAAAAAGCCACGTAGTTTCACTTTAGAGTGACGAAAATTTTATAGTCTATGGCCACTTAAACGCCCGGATAGTACGGGTAGGTTTGGAACATAGACAAGGGAAAAGGACTCGTCATCGTGGGCGGTAGCGCTGCAGACAGCGCCGTACCATAACCGGCGGGCAGCGCGGTCGGCAATTGCGGCAATGTGTTAGCATACGTGAACATCGGCGCCGTATTGGCATACGAAAACATCGGCGTACTAGAGCCGTACGAGAAAACCGGCAAAGACAAAGCCTGCGCCATCGGCTGCTGTACAGCATACGGCCGCTTCGCGGCAGACGCCTCGGCCGTCTGCGCGAACGCCCTATCGTACGAGCGTTTCGTGGGCATCATTTGCGTTTGCTGCAGGATGGGTTGCATGGAGTAGGTGGGTTGGGGCGTGGCGGGGCGGACGGAGTACCCGGGGAGGATGGGGACCATGGGGGGGCGTAGGGAGGCGAGGAAGAGGTTCTCTTGCTGCCGAGCGAGCAGCGACTGGTGGGCGATGTGTTGGGCGAGAATGCGCGGTTGCGGCGGCTGCGGCGGGAGCAACGTACCGGGGGACAGCACCTTAGGGGAGGCGGCCGGGGCCACGCCCCCTGTCAGGACGAGGTTCATGTCATCGCCGGAGCACTGGAACACCTGGGGGTTGGGCGCGGGCTCTTATGCTGCTCATTTGACGATCTCTGTGGCGTAGCGGTTAACGCATCTGCTTACCAAGCGAGAGGTAACGGAAAAAAAAAAACTCCAGGTCTTGGATGTTTACATGTTTGTGACGTCGCTGTTTCTGGTTCCCACGACACAGGGTATCCTAGTGTGGGGCCAGAAGCAATGTATGTGCCTGTGTGTAAATGTTTGTGTTTGTGTTCATTTTGAGTGTTCGAGACGCCCCTAATATCTCTGAACACGCAGAGAGAAGTGGGTAACCTGAGGGCTGGGTGTTATGCTGCTGTGTTTGGAAGGCATGGAGGTAACCCTACTTTGCAACTTAGTTAGTTACACACGGCCCCAAGGCAGTTAACATTATACATAAGTGTATGTACATTGACATTCAACAAACAGAATGTAAATTCTTTACGTTGAAATAAATTTTTGATTTCTGATTTCTGGTTAGAACCAAGATTTCCGCACTTAGCCTCGTAGTCGGGCCAATGTACGTAGCAAGGCTGTGAGCTCACTCCAGCCAGCCTATCTCTTTCCAACTTTTACAACTTTTTGAAAAACAACAGCATACATGGGTATCGATTTGCGTAGAAATAAAAAAAAACCGTGTAATGTAATGAAGTCTCATTTTCAGCGTTATAAACTTTTTGACTAATTAAATAAAGACTTGTACCGCGCATTTTTTCCGACAGTTAAATTAAACATTTCGGCAAATTCTGAACTTCATTAAAATTAATTTCATTGCAGAAATTAAATTAGTTCTTTCGTTGCCGTCTAAGCACGGTTTTGAAGTGCCTATAAGCGACGCTATGCTACCATACTACACCGCCACGTAAATTCTTTACGTTAAAATAAATTTATGATTTGTGATATGCAACTATATACCTCGATGTAGCGCTGCTTCTTGCCAAATGTCATGTAGCGGTTGTGTTTCTGCTGGGCGGTGAGGAAGGCGCTGGTCTCGCTGTCCATTTGGATGAACGCCTCGCCGCTGGGGTGGCCCTGTGTGGCGGTAATTATAGGATAATATCATATAGGATATGCCGTCGATAGATCGCAGTCGTTAAGCCAAGTCAGAGGCCTTAGGGCGGCTCGAAAACTTCTGACAGTAAGACCAGCCACTAGTCTTACAAGTCTCCACCAATCCGGACTAGGCACCGTGGTGGAGTATGGCCTATACCTTCCTCAGGGAAGAGACCCGTGCCTCTCGGTGGGGACATAATGGTTTGATGATGATGATCCATACATGAAGTCCATCCACACATTTAGGTTTGATGAAAATAATATACACCAACACACACACACTAACACACGGCAAAGCCCAGATATCTTTCGCCTCATCAACATTCATTAGACGTTGCGTGCCTGCACCAGACCAGTACTTTTTATTTTGCCCTCTGAGTTTTTAGCAGGGGAGATAAAAAGTTTGAACTCACTTGCGCGTTGTACACCATGTGGACACCCTGAACCACGATGTTCTTGGCGAACTCGTCAAGGAAAGCTAGGATATGCTCAACCTGTAACACAGAACACAATACAATACAATACAATATCTTTATTTGTCAAATATGGGTGTAACATGGTGTTGGATATAATTATTATTGTCGTCCGCCATATTTTGCCTCGCGCGGCTTACAATATTAATGAAATTAAATGAAATATCTTTATCTTTATTGTGAAATAAAATTTGCCACAGTTAATTATGAAGCCCCATATTCCTCTAGGTAGATTAAGCGAGAGTACATTACTATAAAGATGCCAAAGAACACATTTTATTATTGCAGTGTTTGGAACCTACCCTTGTTTCTAAATCGTTTTAGCAAAGGGATTCCATCGCTTGTATTACAGTCTGTTAGCTTTTAGAATATTCCTCGGGCTCTAGAGTAGGCTTCGGTTTTCGCCGAAGGCACACGAGTGTAATACTACTTCCTGCTCTGTATAAAACTTTTCTTCACTATTTTGAAAATTTATGTAAAGTTAAGTGTCATATTAGTTCCGATATTTCTATTACACGGATAGGTATATCCGATTTTATCATATCCTCGTAAGGCCCGACCTTGAAAAGAACAATTGATTTTGTGATCACTTGAAGACATTGGGCCTCACGAGGCTATAGTAGCCGAGGTATATTCTAAAAGCTAACAGACTGTACCCTAGTTTGTATTAAAAAAAAGGCACCATCTACTTTAATAAGTCTAAAAGTCAAAACTCAAACTTGAATCGCTGTGAACCATTAACCAGCTGCTGGGCTGCAGGTGTTAACTTAACAGGAGAATCGCAACCCCTGTAGAATGCATCCTGTTAATTGGGCATGCTACATTATTGAACATGAACAGAAATCTCAAAATTATTTGGAGAAATTATTATTTCAGTACAATTTCTATTTATCAGAGTGGTAAATAGTCTATATTTTTAAGATATTCAATAAAAAAGCCTTGACATTAAATTACTTTTCTATGACGTCAGCAAAGACAGTATGAGTATTAATCCTGTGCCTTACTTACAAAAAAAATGTATCAAACCAAATCAACTGACGTTAATGACATTTGTTTTTTTTTTGTATGTATTAGGCAAAGACTGTCTCCTTAATCATCCTCTGATGAAGTCACAGACACTAAAACTTTAGAAAATATTAAAAATAGACATAATGAATAAAACTTAATGAATAACTAAAAATATCTAAATTAATTTCTTTAAACAGTCAATATTTAAAAAAATAAAAAAAACCTATATCAAAAATAAGTAGCATGGCCAATTAAATAAAGAAATTTGTATATTTACAGTCCATTTTTTAATACGATGCAAAAAAAAAAATGACGCGGTGTTACCGTTATAAAATATATAGGTTTACTAGATAGATTTTTTTTTACCGTGATTCTAAGACATGACAGAAAGAATTCCTCATAAGAGCAAAATCTAAAAAAAAAACACCTACGTAGCACAAACAATTTTTATTTGGAAGTAAAATGGGGTAATTTGGTTTTTGCGTAATAGCAACATACAGACATTGGATTTGTATTGAGATGTCTACGTGACTGTTTTATTTTTTTTGCATTGAACTAAAAAACAGACTTTAGTACCTGAGCCTCGTAAGGCAGCCCGCGCAGCCGCACGCAGTCCTTGGCCGTGCCGGAGGTGATAACGTGCTGCGGCACCAGAGCCACCGGCAGCAGCGTCTCCGCCGCGGCCGGCGCCACCGGCGTCGACGACGACGGCGTTCGGGTCTCCAGTGAACGGTTCAGCACCTGCGCGTCAATCAATCAGGCTCATCATCAACCCATTATGTCCCCACCGATGGGCACAGGTCTCTTCCCTGAGAAAGGTATAGGGCACGGGCGCCAAGCCCGGATTGGTGGAGGCTTGTAAGACTAGTGGCTGGTCTTACTGTCAGAAGTTTTCAAGCCACCCTAAGGCCTCTGACTTGGCTTAACGACTGCTATCTATCGACGGCAGCCGATAAATGGCAGCATGCGTATACAAGCATGTGTTGCCTAATAAAGGATTTAAATTCAATGAGGGCTTTTCAAAGCGTCTTTAAAAAATACAGTAGCGCAAGTCACCGTTAGATGGTGCTGACGTCACTTAATATCAAGATTGTCAAAATTTACATGACATGACAGTGTTACCTTCTCGTGGTTTCTGTCACGTTGCTTGCTTGTTTCGTTGACGATTGTGTTCTGTGGTTTGGTTGTAAAGGTTTTGGTTTTTTTTATTGTTTTGCTGGCCATAAGTAAGGAAACAATTCACGTACGTATGTAATGAACAAAGTAAAAATATTTCGATAACTTTCAAATTTCAACAGTTTCGAAACAAAGTCTAGTAAAGTTTAGATCACAGACTACAAAAAGATGTTTAGATTATCACAGATTAATAACGATGCCCAATATTAAAACTTATGATGACATTTGTTCTCCTTGCAGCGCCATCTAGTTTTTTTTATGAAATCAACTGACAGTGTCTTTGAAAGCCCTCATACAGCGCATTGCTTGCTCATTAAAGTAAGAATCACATGAGATAAACAAGTATAATAGCAAAGCATTACAATAGCATTGTGGTGGCTGCAGATAATCGGCACAAGATTATTTAAGTACAGACTCGTTTCTAGAAAACAATTTCGATTTATCACGAGCATTATGGACACCACTTTAGGCGAGTAGGTCGGCTGTAGGGTGACAATACGCCACGAACTATTCAGGCGATATCTAATAAAATATAAAGTACCGCCTCTACGATGGTCAGAAGGCGTGACGAAACACTTCCATCTTTCTATATTAATTTAGTCTATACACAACACATGTGCCTGTTAAGCTTACAAAATATTAAATAAAAAAATTACATTCATCTAACAGGTTGGTACTAATGAAATAACGATGGTTTTTCTATTCGATTTTTTAATAGCCTCTGGTTTGTCCCACTGCTGGGCAAAGGCCTCCCCTCCTGCCGTCCATCCTCTCTGTCTCCAGCCACCTCGCACCATCCCGGTAAGAATGCATTTAGGTCGTCCCGGCATCTTCGCCTCCGTATTCAGATAATCGACTAAAAAATTATAATAGCAGTTTGTATCTTAGTGTATACATATTCATTTACTTGTCAAATGTCAACAGTTAGTTACAGTAGTCACCTGATCCTTACGCATATAAAAAATACTGTCAACAGTATTTAACGTCAAAGAATCAGAGGGTTACCCCCGGTTTTTCGAAGCTAACAATCTGTTAACAGCTATCAGTTGTCAAAAGTTCATACAAAGAAAAAACAACTCACATCTGCTAACAGTAGATTAACATACTGTAACCTTCGAGACCCGTGGGTTAATCTCTCAAAGCACACGTTGACAAAGGTCCCGCGTTTCTCCGGCAACCCATGGTCACCCTATAATGCATAGTGCGTGTGGGTGCCGCTCACACGGCAAACCTTACCTCGGTCCGTCCTCAAGGGCAGGCTGGCGGACATAAAAATCATATTTCATTCCAGTTATGCCAGAACATATAACGAGCCATTGTTTTGCTACAGGTTGGCTTAGCATGCGCTCGATTGTAAGGTTACTGAACTTAGTCAATTATTGTGAGTCTAGTATCAAACTCGATAAAACCCCATACATACGTACATGTACACGGTGAAATGTGAGGGGGATGTAATAGTTATGTCACCTATTTCGTTCGACTATCACTTTTGTGTTAAGAAACTTGTTTAAAAAATGAGAACAATCAGAACAATCATCCGCGGACCCGCGGCGCGCATGATTGATCATGATGATGATGATGATGATGATCACAAGCACAAGATAAGATAAGAATATTCTGGTATGTTAGAATAGAATAGAATAGAATATTCTTTATTGTATGTACACCAAAAATTACACATGAGATTTAACAATAACAATGTTGTTAACAATAAGAATAATGTTATGGCTTTCAAACAACTCAAAATTCATGGTGTAGCTCCGCTTTTAACCATTTTATTATGAATGAATGCAACTATTATATCCATTAACTTTATTAATTTAAAATCGACATTCTATTGGTTTTTATAGGTTAATTTTAATCAATTGAAATAGACATTCTATTTAGATTTTTATGGGATGATTTGAATTTGTTGACATTTTATATTACTATTTCTATCGTTGATGCCTTTTTCTATAGTTTTTACGCCTCGTGACTAGAACTAATTTTTAAAAAATCCATCCTATCAATTTACTCGTGATAAACAAATAAATATCTTTGTCTTTGCTTTTGATATGAGATCCCTTCAGATTCGTTTTCTGGGCCAGGATTTTCATTGATCCCACTGACCACTTCGGCAAGAACTTTTGAAGATCATCCCACCATCGAGTTCTCGACCACCACTGTTTGCACTGCCCACCTATCTCATCAAAGACAACATTATTTGACTGCAACTTTCGCAACTCTAAAAACCTTCTTATTCACTCATTGACCGATAAACGGCGTAGAGACCGTATCAGTGCGTGCTGGCCATTCCGCAATTCTTATCGTGAACTTTGAAGGACTTCTTACGATTTTTACTTTGATTAGTGCCTTTGCTCACGACGTTTTTGACGTCTTTGATATCGAGTCAGTAGTTTATACGAATATAATAATATACATAATACATTTCACAGTTTCAAATAGCCTATTCATGGCATAAATGAAAAGGGACCTTTCATTTACTTTCCTAAAGTCCTTGATATCATGATTCAACCGCAGCTAAACTGATAGTCCAGCAATAAAAACAATATATGAACAGAATTGTTTACAAACATATGGGTATCGCAGACTTAATAGGCGTTTGATAAAACTCTGTTTTCATTTAAAAAAATGCAGTAGATTACAGAAAACATCCGACCCACTTATTTTTTTGATACCTAAGTACTTGCCAAAGATTTTTATGTAACCAATGAATGGCTATCGCTAGTTATTTTCAATTTTATTTCATGTCTTATCGTTTTCTTATTCCACATCTAAATGCAGTTGCTATGCCTCATTAACATGATTGCCGAAATATTGAATTTATTTTTTTGGAACGTAAGTTCTCATCTTCGCCTTAGTGCAACTTATAAATATGCGCATTTAACTTAATTCTAGAAACTCTTTCCTTTACCTCCTGCGGTTGACTGGTAAAATGCTTATAGCATTAAGTCGCCGCATTATACTATATTTTTATTTTAAATGTAAGTGCAATAAAAGTATCAATAAGAACAATACAGTGGATAAAAATTACCAGCCATCTGACAGGCAACAAAAGAATAAAGGCAAAGTGTAATCACGTAAAAATTGTTTTAAAAATCGCGCGATCATCGTAAAAATTAACACAGCTAAAGAAAGCCGCCCGCTCAGCGAAAAAATACACAGAAGTAAGTAAAAAAAAACATGTTTTTTTTTTTAAATAGCACTTGGGTGATTCTCAGAAAATGGCACAAATTGCATAATTTCTTTGGCGCACCTTTTTTCATATTAACTCAATAAAAGTAACATAATTATATTGTAGGTTTATTGGCCCCTGAAGACTGTATTGTAACGTATTTTTAAGTTTTGATGGCATCTACTAAACATATTTTATACTTTTTATTGAGTTAATGTGATAAAAAAAATACGCCAAAGAAATTTTGCAGTTCTGAGAATCACCTACTTGGTCATCACTACACCCACTGATAGTTCTAGATTTTTTTCAAACCACTCACTATACTTGAGCCATTACACACGTGCGAACCAAGTCGTAAAAGTGCAAGCGAGAGTTCCGATATGCCTGATATGCCTCCTACATGTGTGAGAGAGAGGTCTGACACAAATATTTATGACTCAGTTCGCACGTTTGTAATGACTCAAGTATTCTGCCCTCGTAAGGAAGAACGCAGTAATAGCCATTACTGCGTTTTTACTTTGGATGCAAAATTGGGCTCCCTGGTGGTATATCTATAGGTGAAAAAATACCTTCCTTCCTCGTGGTCAAACTTAGTCGTCAAACTGATTTGCCCACGAGGAATTTTAACATTCTTCGCGGTCAAACAATCAAATTTATTAAAAAATTACACCCTGTGTGATAGTCTTGAAATAAAATTGTACGGTTATTTCAGTTTATTTTACCCTGTACAATAAGACTACATCGTATATAGTATGTTCAAAGAGGTTATAATAGTTACAGTTTGACCGCGAAGAATGTTAAAATTCCTCGTGGTCAAATCAGTTTGGCTACTAAGTTAGACCACGAGGAAGAAACGAAAAAATAATGGTGGCTGTAGGTCTACTAGAAACCTGAAATTTCAGTAAGGAAATATGCAGTAATGTATGAAATCCTTTAATCCTAAGAAATAAATAGCTATTTACTCAAAACTGCGTTTTTACGATTACTGCGTTCTTCCTTACGAGGGCAGTATAGCACACTTACCTGCTGCACCTCAGCCGTGGTGCTGCGGAAGAGCTCAATGTACCGCGCCCCGATCAGCTTCCGATGACGAGACAGAGCCCTTGGGGCGTCCTCCTCCTTAGAGAATAGCACGAAGGCGTCGCCGGTGGCGCGTCCGTCGGCGCGTCGGACGAACAGGACGCCCTCCGTCCCATCCAGCACTTGGACGGGATCGTCGCCCGTCGTGAAGAATTCCAGCTGGGGTGGAAGGAAGAAGGGTTTTTTTTTGCTGTAGTCACAAAAGGATGAGTTACACATCGACGGGTGAAAGGCAATTTGTTTTAAGCGACACTTATTGAAATGTCCAGGAGACCGTTTCAACGATTGCAAAATCAGAAAAAAATCATAACAAATAAACTATTAAATTGTTTGACGCGCTAAAAAAGTGCTCAGATATTTTTAAAACCTTGCTCAAAAGACGCAGAAAAATCAGCAGATTCCAGTTCCAAAGAGAATTCTTAATTCTTCTTTTTCTTTTCGGTTTTTTTTTCGGGTGCACTCACTACTTGCTGCGGCGTGGCATCGTAGGGCAGACCGCGCATACGCACGATGACTTGCGCGCCGCGCGACAAGAAGGCTGCCGCCTCGCAGGTGGCGCCGCCCGCCACCGAGAGGAAGTCTTCGCCGCCAGCGCGGTACACCTGGAGACAGGGTGGTTCATTTTTAGGGTTGAGTAGCAGAGAAAACCGGCCCAGTGCGAGTCGGACTCAGGGTTCCGTATCATTATCTATAAAAACGACAAAAAAAAACCGCGTTTTTTGTATGGCCCCCTTTATAAATAACATAACATTTACATACAGGCACATACATTGCTTCTGGCCCCACACTAGGATACCCTCTATCGTGGGAACCAGAAATAGCGACGTCACAAACATTTAAACATCCAAGGCCTGGAAAAATTATTTTATTTGAATTTAACTATTAATTTTTAAAGTATATAAATATAACTCGAGCAAAAAATCACGTGTTTTGTATGGGAGCCCCCATAAGTATTTATTTTATTCTGTTTTTTTAGTATTTGTTGTTATAGCGGCATCAGAAATACATCATCTGTGAAAATACAACTATCACGGTTCATGAGATACAGCCTGGTGACAGCGGCGTCTTAGTAATAGGGTCCGCAGCGCGACTGTCGCGCGTATGTCCCGCGACAGTCGCGCTACTGACGCCCTAATGTGAAAGCGGCCTTATAGTTCAATTACAGTGACATGGTCGAGTCACGTGACATGTTTTTAACTTCCATTAACGGCTAGAATTACGCATACGCGTGCGGGATCGACTTTAAGCGGCAATGAAACTAAATCGCCATTCAATGCATTAACGGGTCGCCCAGGTCCTGTACCCGCACTTTTCCAACGTTACCTCTGCCACTGTAACCAGGGTCGTCAGACCATCTGGTGAGGGCCCTAACAAGCTATGGATACAATGACTTAACATTGCATTTACACGCAAAATGAACTAATGATTTGAAAACTTCCTTCATAGCCTCTTAAGGCCCGACCTTGAAAATAAAAATGGTTATACTTTTTTTAGTACATTGGGCCTTACGAGGATAGAACTACTTTTACAAGTAGTAGATCTTCCATACACTTTTTTATTTTATTTTAATACGCGATACTTCTCCATACTTCACAGCTGTGTCACCATGTTTAGGATGTGGTAAACAAAATGGTGCCGATGAGTCATTATGAATATTTCTTGGGAAAACTGTCGACGCAAGTATTGTCCGTTCCTGGCTTCGCGACGAACCGGGATAGTACCTACCTACTTGTTGTTTAAGTAATGTCACATCGACAAAGCCATTGTCCAAGCCATTAGTTTTGAAACACAGACAGACACAGACACAGGTACAGGTGCAGATGCAGATATAGATACAAAGGAAGAGAGGGTCCTACCTCAATGTAGCGTTGGCCGATGTGGTGTTTGTGCCTCTTGAGAGCCATGTCGCGGTGCTCCTGCGAGACGAAGCGGACCAACGCCTCGCCGTTCCTCCGGCCTTGCGGCGACAGGCACAGCGCTACTCCGCCCCTGCACAGAAAACAACTAGTTAAGCCAACTAATGGTGATAGTTCCACCCCACCCCACCGGTGGTCGGGTCACCTATTTCCCTCTAGAATGGTTCATCATTAACCCATCATGTCCCCACTGAGGGGCACGGGTCTCTTCCCTGAGGAAGGTATAGGCCATACTCCACCACGGGGGCCAAGTCGGGATTGATGGAGGCTTGTAAGACTAGTGGCTGGTCTTACTGTCAGAAGTTTTCAAGCCGCCCTAAGGCCTCTGACTTGGCTTAACGACTGCCATCTATCGACGGCAGCCGGCACCAACTGCTTAACGTGCCTTGCGAAGCACGGAATCGCTCGGAAAAATGCCGCTAGCGTTAGTCATAGACGGTGACCCATCCATGGACTGAACGTGCCGTATGTTGCTTAACCTTAGTGATCGTTTAAGATCACTCAGGCAGCCCAGGCTCCGTGCGGAGTTTCTGGTCTTCCATCGGACGCGTCCCCCGGGTGGCGGATAGGGGAACGCCCTCCAGATATGGGGGGTACCGGCTTCGGCCGGCGCGGACCAAAACCAGAGGGATTGGGACGTCCAGTGGATGTCCCGCGGGGTCCACTATGGGCCCCGCACCCGTAACCCCACATTGAGCGGGGCCGGGGGCCTTCGGGCCGCGAGGAGACAACCTCTATAAAAAACACACGGTGGGGGCCCTCTCTATGTCCCTCTGTCCAGCAGAGGGCGTAGAAGAGGACCGGAGAGGGAGGGGGAGAGGCGCGAGTTCCACAAGCCGGGCTTGGGAATGTCTTTGCGGGTGGTAAGCCAGGGACCAGGGACTGGTCACCCCATATGGTTCCTGGCCGAGGGGTGTTCCGCTGGGAGGGTGAACTAGATTGGCCGAGGATCCGGGCAGAGGGCCACAACGGGTCCTCGGTAGTTGGAGGCTTGTGGAGCTCGCGCCTCTGCCGGGAGAGCCGGTGGCGCGGGGGACGCCGCGCGGAGCTTGCGCCGCCGGTTGAGGGAGGGTCACAGACGGCAGGTTGGGGGACCTGCCGTCCGACATCGTGACGGGAGAAGGGGGTGGGGGGCCCATGCCCCTTCTCCAGAGAGGGTGGGCCCGACTCCTTGCGAGTCGGGTCGACGTCGCCGGGGCGCCGCTGTCGCATTCGCGTTGTGGTTCACCACTTGCGAGATCCGGCGGCGCCCCATTGCACGAGCGACAGGACGGCCCCCGGGGTGTTTTAGGAGGTATGCCTCTCCTATTATTAGGAGAGGAGAGTCCGACACACGGCCGTCGCCCTCCCCCAAGGGTGGCGGTTATGGTGCACAAAGCATTTCACCCCGTTAACAAAAAAAAAAAAAAGGCAGCCCAGGCTACGAGCGATTCTTCGAGCGACTAGAATGGTTGAGACCCCTTAAATATTTATTTTATTCTTTTTTTTAGTATTTGTTGTTATAGCGGCAACAGAAATACATCATCTATGAAGATTCCACCTCTATAGCTATCGCGGTTCATGAAATACAGCCTGGAGACGATTGCTTGACGGACGGACGGACAGCGGAGTCTCAGGGTCCGTTTTACCCTTTGGGTACGGAACCCTAAAAACCAGTACATTGTGATAGGTAGGTACTTACTTGGCCACATTGAGTCCGCGGAAAAATTTGGCTATATCCTGGTCGGAGGACTGCCACGGTAGACCGCGCGCGCGCACGATGCAGTTGTTGTCTATTTCATCGTCCTTTGAGCTGTAACAACAGAGCGGGAAATTAACAGTGTGACACAGCCATTTGATATACTTGATAAGTATCTAATAAATAAGCTTAATGAGAAAAGTTGACTTTCTTCAGATTTCAACATACGGAATAACCTAATAAAGACCCAGCAGTGCAGCGCGGTAATGCAGCCAGCGTTGGGTCTGATATATGTCACGGGGCGGTTTGATTGACCGATTTTATTTTGTTTGTGTTGTGTGTGTGTGTGTGTGTGTGTGTGTGTGTCTAGAATCACTGTTAAAATAATTGAAAGGTTGCAGATAGATAGATGGAGAACACTTTATTCTACATACCTATACTTTATTGTATTGTTTTTTAATAATTTTTTCTATAAAAAAAGATTATTTTTTCGTTTTTCTTTTTTTCCAGTGTCATGCCCCTTACAGGCTTTATAAAGCCACTTGTCACGTTGGGACCTAATAAACTCGGCAAAACGTGGGCCCAGTTCTAGTGATTGGTGCCTCTGCCTACCCCCTCGGAGATAACGGGCGTGAGTTTATTTATTTAATTTAAATGTAAATATACTTATGATAAATATTAATAAAATTAAAATTGTAGTCAGTCGACATCACCTATACTGTAGCGTCCGTACACGTATCGAATTCAATGGGCATTGTTGGTGTGTTTGTGATGCTACCTCCCAGAGTGCAGTTGGGCTCCAATTATTGATGACACGTATGTCAATAAGGGGAGCCCACCGACGGTACACGCCGGTAACAATAATTAGTGACATAAGTAGCTATTGCACGCCTAGCTTACTCCCTGCTTACTTTGGCTTTCTTTTTGGCTTCTCAGACATTAGGACAGCTGCAGTCTACATGGAGAAATGCCGACGGCTTGCCATCGCTTTCTTACTAGTTACCTATTGGCTAAAAGCATCATAAATACGACCCTGGTAACTCAATCTGTTCTCAGTTTGGGGGCACATGGGGTTGCCAGGTGTCTGAATACAGGCCATCGTGCATCCTTCTGGGAGTGGTACTGTTCACTCATGGACTGGAACAATCCTGGGGGATGTTGCGATGGCTACTTCATGAGCCCTGTGGTCATGCTCATGAGGCTTCTTCACCACATGGTTGGCTGGTGTGAAGGGGGGGGTTTCTTGACCACCTACGTGTTTGCCGTGCGTGGGAACCCGTACGGAGGGATGAAGGGATCCTGGTGGCTGAGCTGGGCCCCACCTGCGGGTCGGGTATCGGCAACACTCCACTTTGGCCCTAATTTCCTCCCACACGGGAGGTCGCAGGGGGAGCCAACTGCGATCAATCGGCTCGGTGCTTCCGTTGGTTACTTGTGGACGCGCGAATGTTATCTTAACCTTGGCGCGTCCGTGGGGAGCTGGCGGGCATCTTGGCGAGTGTCCTGGGACGATGGGGTCTGCAGATAGCGGAGCTCGGTGCCTACGCCATCCTGAGGCGTGGGATCACTCAGCGCCGTGATTCTCGTGGACAACTCATCCTGGGGCGCTATACCTCCTAGTAGCCCTGGTGCCTGAATAAGGCATCCCCAACGTTGAGGACTCCAGGCCGGGTGGGGATCTAGGATGGTGAAGATTAAAGAACCTGACATGAAAACTTTGCAGGATAAACTCATGGGCTTGACCGACAAGGGCGAGCCTTCTCAAGGTCGCGTACCCTCTGGGCGCGTGACTCAAAATGCTAGGGATAAGGCTGTGGAATGGAACTCCTCAGCTCGGGGTGGACATGTTGCCTCTCGGGACGATGCCCACGTCCGGGATGAGAGAGGAACCATCTATGGCAACGCTTTGGGGGATGGGCGCCGGAAGGCGACTCCACAGTTGCCAGGTGGCGGGGACGTCAACAGACCAGGCGTCGCTCTCGGTGCTGGACCTTCTAGGGCTGGCACTGATGCTTCACTGGCTGTGGACCGAACCGTCGCAGCGGCGATCATCTCGAAAAAGAAACGGCTCAGCGGCGCCCAAAAGAAAAAGCGTGCGCTCGAGCGACAAAATGCTGCGGAAGGGCCCTCAAAGAGGGCACGGGAAGTCAGCAATGAGGCCACTGATCCCGCGGGTGTCGCCAAGAAGCAGAAAACCCTGTTTTCGGCCACTTATAAGGAGGCACTAAGCGGTCGCAAGATGGCTATAATTGCTGATGGTGACCCATCGAGGATCACACCGGAGGCGGCTCAATTAATAAAGGCAGCAGTCTTTGACTTGATTGAGGCGTCGCCGGACCCACTCCCTAATATTGAGGCAGGAGCCCTCATCGCGGGGGCACTGCATATCCTATGCGAAGGGGACAGCGACGCTCAGTGGCTGTGCGGCCTCAACGGAAAAACCGTTGGGGACGTAAAGCTACGAGTGGTTGACGCCAAGGATTTGCCCAAACCAGTGAAGCTGGCCTTGAAGACCAGGGGAATAACTACACGTTGGATATTTCCAGGGTGTTAGCTCTAATGCAGCGCTACAACCCAGAGCTTAAGACCCGCGAGTGGAAGGTGGTAAACTCGCAGGAGGACATAACGCAGGGGACCGTGCGGCGCATTGTCCTGGTCGACCAGGACTCTGCCATCTACATCAAGTCGCAGGGGTACTGTCTCCGTGCGGGCCTCAATAAGAGTTTCTTTAAACTCTTAGAGGAGCCTGTAGGTGGGGCCTCTAGTGGCTTGAGGGCTGCACCCGCTGCCAAGGCAGAAGCGTGCACCGCTCCTGTCGTAGAGCTGGCGGAAGGGGTTTCGGTGACGGTGGATGGGGTATCGGCGAGGGAGAGCGCTGAAGTCACGGTGACTCAGTCTCAACTGCAAGTGGCCTCATCCCCGAAAACCGATGATGTCCTGGACGTCTTTAACGGCATGGAACTAACGTCCCCGCTGACTCTCGATGAAGCGACGGCAGAAGGCTTGGAGGGTGGTCACCAACTGGCTGCCCCCAGCGTCCTTTAGTTACCCACAAGGATAGCCGAGCTAAGGTGCGTACAGATTAATCTTCACCACTGTAAGGCGGCTATGGCCCTTCTGGCCCGCCAGCTTAAGGAAAACAAATTCGATATTGCCCTACTACAGGAACCTTATTTATATAAAGGAGCTGTTTCAGGCTTAGGTAGGATAAATGGCTCCATATTTTACCACCGTTCTACAAACAATAGAAGGACCTGCATTTATGTCAGGAGTGGCATAAACGCAGTCCCCTTGCACGATCTTTGTTGCAGGGACCTTACGGCAGTTAAGGTCGTAGCAGGAGGGCGGGGAGCAGATAAAAAGCCAGTAGTTATGGCATCTGCCCTTTGAACAAGAGGACCCCCCTTCAGCTGCGGTAAGAAATTTAACTAACCATTGTAGTAGAGAGGGATTAGATCTTATCTTAGGCATCGATGCTAATGCACACCACACTGCTTGGGGTAGCACTGGTGTGAACAGGAGAGGTGAAAGGCTACTTGACTTCATAGTCAGTGCACCTTTACAAATTCTCAACAAAGGTAATAATAAGGGTTTCCTAGTGTGGGGCCAGAAGCAATGTATGTGCTTGTGTGTAAATGTTTATGTTTAAAAAAAAAAAAAAAAAAAAAAAAAAAAAACTACATTTATCAACTCAAGGAGAGCGGAAGTCATCGAAGTCACGCTGGCTTTCAATCGGGCTAGTAAAAACGTCACTGGGTGGTGTGTCTCTGATGAAATCAGTGGATCAGACCATCAGTACATCTGCTTCAGATACTGCATTGAACATTCTGTTCAACGCGTGACAAGGAGAAAAACAAAAAATCTTGAGACAACATCTGTGCAGACTCTTTCGAGCATACATTGCCTTTAGCTACACCCCAAGAATCTGGAGGGTAGTAAAAGTGGTATACATACCGAAAACGGGCAGAGAATGTTATGAAGAAGCCAAATCTTACAGACCGATCAGTCTCTCATCTGTCCTGCTTAAAAGTCTAGAAAAATTAATAGACCAATATGTCAGAGAAGGCCAGCTCAGAAAGCGGCCCTTTCATGAACTACAATGTGCCTATCAACAAGGCAAATCTACGGAGACTGCCCTACATTATGTAGTCTCAAAGGCGGAATACGCAGTGGAGAACCAAGAAATATGTGCTGGCGCTTTTCTCGACATAGAGGGAGCATTCGACAGGACTAGCTTCGAGGTCATCAAGAAGGCGGCCATCGACCATGGAATTGAGGCAACTTTAGTCAAGTGGATCGATGGTATGCTTCGGAAGAGGATCATTACATCGTCACTGTTAGGCGATGATGTCAGTGCCTTAACCACCAAAGGATGTCCACAGGGCGGGGTTCTTTCTCCCACACTGGTGTGGGAGAAAGAACCCCGTTCGTTCAAAAAACAAAAGTTCGTTCTATACTATAGGATATGCGGACGATTTAGTAATACTTATCAATGGCAAATTTCCTTCTACAGTCTCGGAAATCATGCAAAGAGCACTCAACAAAGTTGAAAGGTGGTGCATGGATAATCAATTATCCATAAACCCGACAAAGACGACGATCGTACCCTTCACACGGAAGAGGGACTTAAAAAATTTAAGGACCTTGACTATGTACGGGCAGGAACTGAATTGGTCCACAAATGTCAAATATTTAGGTGTAATACTAGATAAAGAGATGCTGTGGAATACCCATGTGGAAAAGAGCATTGAAAAAGCAGTTCGTGTTTTTAATATGCTCAGATCTGCTTATGGCAAGACCTGGGGTCTGCGACCACAGGTTGTTTATTGGATTTATACCATCATTGTTCGGCCCATACTGACATACGGCAGTATTGTTTGGTGGCCCAAAACTAGGTTAAAGACTTGTCAACAGTCGCTAGAAAAACTTCAGAGACTAGCCTGCATGGCGACAACAGGTGCATTTACGACGACGCAAACGCGCTCGTTGGAGGTGCTGTTAGACCTTAAACCACTTCACATTATGATCCAAACAGAAGCGGCAAAGGCCTTATACAGACTAGCAGTCAACGGTTCATGGAATTTCAACATGCCTAAAACTAGGCATACAAATTTGGTAATTGGAATTCAATTCGAGAGAATGTTGTGTATGGGGAGTGACAAAATGTTACGCGTGCACATCTCAAGGACCAAATATAACATCTTTATACCCACCAGAGACGAATGGAGGCATGGTCTGAAAACTACTGGACCTGACACGACTTCATGGTTTACTGATGGGTCGAAAATGCCATCTGGCACTGGTGCTGGCATCTGTGCACAGGACTTCAAAGAAAGTTTCAGTCTGGGGCAATATGCAACAGTATTTCAAGCGGAAACTTATGCGATCATTGCCTGTGCTCAAGAGAATATAAGCAGGAATGTCAAAAACAAAACTGTTCGTATTTTTAGCGACAGCCAAGCAGCACTCATGGCCCTAAAATCCCGCGTGGTAGATTCAGAGCTGGTGCTTAACTGTGTCAAGACCCTAAACAAATTGGGCTGCGACAACAGGGTGCAACTAGTCTGGGTTCCTGGCCACGCTGGACACATGGGAAATGAGGCAGCCGACGAGCTGGCGAGGGAGGGATCCGCGCAGCCTTTGCACGGCCCTGAACCATGCGTGGGGCTCTCATCGAGCACCATTAATTGTGCTATCAAAGCTGAGGCCAATGAACGGCACAAATGCGAATGGGCAGCCACTGAAGGACTGCAACATTCTAAAAGCTTCATTGGTGAAGAAATCGCAGGCTCCGCAAAATTCATACTGCGGAGAGGACGACGTCGTGCGAGGGCGCTTACTGGCGCTCTGACGGGACACTTCTCGACAGGGAAACAACTCTGCAGAATGGGGTTATGTCAAGGCGACACCTGCAGGGCATGCGGTTTTGAAGTGGAGTCGATGGTACACGTACTGTGTGACTGCGATGTCCTTACCCGAAAAGGAATAGCTTACCCCAAACCAGAGGACTTCAGGCACCTGTCCCTAAAGGGTGTGACCGACCTCGTAGAGTACATCTTCGATTAGGCTTAGGTGTAAGGTCAAGGGGCAGACACAACAGATCCCACTGGGTCGAAGTGTCGCCGACTAATTTGTCGGCCCCCGCACGACTACTCGATAAGATAAGATAAGAATGGGCATTGTTTAAAGATTATCACGAAGATTATTTTTAGTACTTACTTATCGATTATTATGCACTTACCTAAACTAGTAACTAGCAACTCCAATGAATAAAATCTGTAGCGATTACTTACTGTAGCAATTTTTTATTTTTTGCTAGCGAAAAAACGCGTCGTGTTAGTAAAATAAAATCGTTACAAAAATGTGCTAAGTTTGTTCACTACACCTTATATAAGTGTGATTTTTAATTTCGTCTGCTTACAGGTTCAACCACATAAGTGCAATTTTGCGAAATTCTTCTACTTGAAATATTTGTTTTTTTATGATTTCGAATGGTGGCTTGACTGCGAGTATTTCGGTGTATGATACCTAATATAATATACCTAGTATACCTAAAATAATACTTCTTTCTTTAATACAGCTTAACAAACACATTATCTAAAATTTCAGGTCAAGATAGATAGATATTAGTGCCCTGCCTCACTAGGACGCCATGGCGACGTGCGTCGCCAGCTACGTATCCAAGCAGTTTGTATTGAATAGCGACGTTGCCAGACCGTCGCCAAGTGAGTTAGGCACCATACATTTCAATATTAACTGCTTGGATACGGTCGCTGGCGACGTCGCCATGGCGTCCTAGTGAGGCAGGGCACTTATGTTTGACCAGTAAGCTGACGATTTATTTAATTACTTTTGCACGCCTGCCAACTGTTTCCTCTACCTCCTCCTGCGCTTAACCTGGTGGAAAATGCTTACGCGTATCTCAAAATTTCACCCTGTATATACGGACAACAAACTCCGTCTTATAAGAGTTATAGTGGAATCAACCGTTTATCTACTAATATTATAAAGAGGAAAGATTTGTATTTTTGCATTTTTGTGTGTATGTTTGTAATGAATAGGCTCAGATACTACTGGGTCAATTTTAAAAATTCTTTCACCATTAGAAAGCTACATTTTTCGTGAGTAACATGAGCTATATTGAATTTTCACAAAGTTTAGGGTTCAGTACGAAATCTCTAATAATGTAACCCAAGGTGTAAAAATTACTACCCGGGGTATTTCCACGGAACTACAGTCTGTTTTTTAATTCAATGCAAAAAAAAAATGACGCGGTGTTACCGCTATAAAAGCTATAGGTTAACACGGTAGATTTTTTTTACCATGAATAGAAGACTCATGTGACCAAAATCCTTATCACATCAAAGACATTAAAATTTAATTACTCGTAAGAGCAAAGTCTAAAAAAAACACCTGCGTAGCATACACAATTTAACTTGGAAGTAAAATGGGATTATTTGGTTTTTACGTACTAACAACATTCAGAGATTGACACCCTAAGAATTGTATGGAGATGTCAACGTGACAATTTTTTTTTTTTGCATGGAATGAAAAAACAGACTTTAATATAGCTATTTCCACGGAAACGTTTTTGCCACCCGTGCGAAGCCGGGTCAGATCGCTAGTAAATTATAAGATCGTAAATCTCTATTCGCTTACAGGTAGGTAAGTAGTTATATTCAGTATTTTATCGTCGTCCTTCATATGCCTCTTCGAAGAAATTGCTTAGAGATTCTTGTTACATCGATAACAGTCCGAGAAACCTTACACAAGTGCTGTTTAGAGGAAATGGAAGCATTGTAAGCTGAAAGATAAACTGAGAACCAAAAAGTTTGAGGTTATTTCGGAGGAGTATCGTTGACATTCACACTATTCACACTTTCACACTAATATTATAAAGGCGAAAGTTTGTGAGTGTGTATGTTTCTTACTTCTTCACGTCTAAATGGCTGGAGCGATTTTAATAAAATTTGGTATGGAGTTAGCTGACACCCTGGATTAACGCATAGGCTACGTTTTACTGCGGGAAAATATCTTATTCCCATCGGAAAATCCCTATAAATGTGAATATTTATTATTTTTACTGTTAATACACAAATTATTTTCCCTAATAAACCGCGGGTAACACCGCGGGGCACAGCTAGTTTACTATAAAAATAACTGATTAGCCCTAGCGCCATCGTCCTGGCAAATTTTAAGCACTGGTTTTTGTCAAACCTTCGGCGAATACGCGAATACGAAAAGCCAAGTGAAGCCAGCATTTAGCTTGGTTTACATTTGCTTTATTTTCGTGCTTTTTAGCACGCTTTTTATAGAGCTAGAATAGAATAGAGACGCCAATTCCTTTTATAAAAACATAAGCAAATAAAATCATCATCATCATTCAGCCACAAGAAGTCCACTGCTGGACATAGGCCTCCTCCATGGATTTCCAAAAAGACCGGTCGGAAGCGGCTTGCATCCAGCGTCTTCCCGCCACTTGGATGAGATCGTCTGTCCATCTTGTGGCTGGTCGTCCTACGCTGCGCTTGCCGATATGTGGTCTTCATTCGAGAACTTTTCGGCCCCATCGGCCATCAGTTCTGTGTGCTATGTGCCTCGCCCACTGCCACTTCAACTTACTAATCCACTGGGCTATGTCGACGACTTTCGTTCGTCTACGGACCTCATCATTTCTGACTCGGTCTCGTAGAGAAATTCCGAGCATAGCCCTTTCCATAGCTCGTTGCGTGACCTTGAGCTTTCTTATGAGGCCCATAGTAAGAGACCACGTTTCAGTGCCATAATCATCACTGGTAACACACACTGGTTGTAAGCAAATAATAAATCACTAATGGTTGGTTGTATACTATGTATTTAGGATTTATTAAAGTACTTTTACAAAATATGGTGCGTACTAGAAGCTATCAATCGGCATATGTTTTTGCCGTCTCTGTTTTATTCAACCTGTATGGAAAGCATGCTAAAAAAGCACGAAAAAAGCAAATGTAAGCCAGGCCTTACTGTTTAAATAGTATGGTTGGCAACTGTGGAGCTCCGGAGAATTCAAAATGGCACAAACGTGGTCTCGAAGTCGTATGCGGAGCCATGCAAGTATCAGGGTCACACAATCAGCAGAAATGTGACCGCCTCCTATCGTCTTGCACTCGGAGGGACGTAAACACTATTAGAATATTAGAAATAATTTTACTTACGTCAGCAAGGCGTCATTTCATGCCGACAGAGCGTTTAGTGTTACACTGGGTTTTTCATAGCACCTTCAGAACTATAGTGACTGAACTCAAAATCTTCAAGTTTTGGGAAATGAAGAAAGTGTATTCGGCGGCGGATCGATTTTTATACATAAATTTAATCATATCTTTTTAATCTTAAATCGAAAGTAAATGAATTTTTTGTAGCATGTAGATTATCTTACTGCTTTATGCAGAAGAATATTTTTTAATTATAACTACTGATTACGTCACCATCGCTCGAGCGCGCTCTGAGCGAGTTGCTCAAGAAAAAACAGACCGAAATATTCCTCCATCTCTCTCTGACCAAATAAAGTGGGTTTTTTAATATAGGCATGAAAGAATATACCTTTTTGAGTCATTCTGAGTACTTAACTCATTTTACCCAAATTTTGAGTTAGGTCACTTTAGTTCTGGAGGTGCGTACAGATGCGTTAGACTGAAAAGCAACACTATCTTAAATTCGCGCTTCAACCGCTCCGCCAACGGTAGCCCCAAGTGAAATTGTCCTTCATTATATATATTAAACAGCGCTACTACACATCAGTAAATAACAAAAAAAACAAATAAAATGAATAAAGAAACCTTTGAAGAAAAACGAATTAAAAAGTTACTGCAGTTAAGTAGATGTAGGGTGGTAACAAGAAAAACAGAATAAGATGAGTTTTGATGCAGCAGATCTTAAAGTATTAGCGACATTCGGCGTGTCTTTTGTAATCCAAGATTTTTCGGTAAAGTTATGATGAATACTGAATATTCAGCACAAAGATCTCTATACGAAAAACAACCAAGAAAAAATGCAATGGTCAGTAGTTAGTTATGTAGTTAGGTATGCATTGCTAAGCATAACGCTTGTGATTTGATTTGTGCAACTACTCCAGCGAGGGACAATGTTCATTATATCAGCTGGCCCGGGACGAGTGGCCGGCACTTGAATCATAACATTTGTTAGAACAATGACGCAAGTTTGACAACATGCGGATGCCACGCGGGTCGGCGGGCGTTAGGTTAGGCATATTTACGTTGAAATATTATTACAAGTAATAATATTCACAGGAGACAGAGACAGAGACCGTGAACGTTCGGGAGGGAGTGGGTTGGAATTTCTTTTTTAACATATTTATATACATTTGTAAAGTTGTAATTATTAATTATTCGCAAACTATTTGGCCGCTATTAAACCGCGGAGGAGCCGTTCAGAATTGCACTGAACAGAGACCGTTGTAAAGAGCTGCCAGCCACCTCCAGTGATGGAGAGGCAGTTTAAGAAGAAGAACTATTTAGGGAGGGAAATCAGCGTGCGGAAACGTCAGTGTATAACGAGTTCACATACCTCAGCGCTTGAAATTATCGATCCGCTGAGGGTACGTAGTGGCAATTAACGCCGCATGGGCCTCAAACGATGGGCCTTCAAGAGAAAGAAAAATTAAATACTAGCCTCGAGGTCAGCGGTGACTTGGCAGGATTAGGTCCCTCGCCCACGTAACCGCGATTCGCGTTACGTGGTCGCGATGCAAACGCGACACAAAATCCTCCATTATTAACACGGTCGCGCGGTTGTATCGATACAGTCGCGATGCTGTAGCGCGTTAGTAGCGCGTTGCAAATGCGACTAACGCGCTGTTGTCGAGCGTTTACTAAACGAAAAAAATCGCCGTGGGCGAGGGCCCTTAGAGTCAGCGCACTTGGCCACACGGACCAGCACTTCTATCAAGTAACTGTTCACTCTATTGGGTCAATCTATTTGGCGATGTCGAAATATGCAATATTTGACAGTCCGGAGTAGGTTAAATCGGACAAACTTCGTACACTTCGGACCAACGCAGCCAGTCCAGCGGTGGCTTGTCTTCTGGACTGGCGCTGGCGTACTACTAGCTTCGTGTGAACCCGCCTTAAGCAGTATTTCCACTTTAATGATTTCCTTTCCCCGCGCCTCGATTGAAATTTTCCCTTCTCAGGACTTTTTTCCCCTCAAAAATTATTCTGCTGTAGTTTAGGTACTAGTAGCAAAAATCTGTCTATACTTGAGCCATTACAAACGTGCGAACTCGGTCATAAACATTTGTATCAGACCTCGCTCTCTCACATATATAGGAGGCATATCAGGCATATCGGAACTCTCCTTCGCACTTTTATGACTCGGTTCGGACGTCTGTAATGGCTCAAGTATAGTGTCGCCACTGTATGTATACGGATACACTGTACATAAGTACATACAGTAGTCTGTACAAAAATTAGTTCCGACGCAATATTTTAGACTAGGCTCTACCCATGATTTCGCGTTTTCATCTCTTTCCCCTTTTTCTTCCCCTTCCCTTTTGAGGGAAATTTCCCCTCATTGTGGAAACACTGGCCTTAAGCACTTATGTTTATTTACTGAGCTCTATGATTAAAGGTTATAGGAGGACAAGCCCGACCTCAAAGAGGCACATTTTACGCTATCGCGCCGTTAAATATGTCAGTCATTGAGACTTCTCAATACTATTTTAATATCGAACCTAATAATAATAATTATAATAATTAACCTAATATTAATATTTAATATCCACCTTTAACCTGAAGAATTCTTGGTGGGTCAAACGGCTCACCATAGCTAGGGGCTGCCACCCGTCCGGAATTCCCCGGATTTGTCCCAGTTTGAAGGGCGCCCGGGGGCCGTCCGGCAGGGGTTTTTAAAAGTGTCCGGGTGTAACGCGGACACCCAAAAATGTCTATTATTTGTTGCAAACGTACTTCATTCGATTGTAAACAAGTTGTATAGATGAATGAAAATTAAAAAAATATAACGATGTTTTTATTTATGTTGCAAAAAATACTTTTCGGAGGTGTCCGTCCGGGGACAAAAACATATTTCGCCCAAATGTCCGGCATTTTTGCCGTGTTTGTCCGGCGTCGGCAATTTAGGTGATGGCAGCCCTAACCATAGCAATGGTTTTTTCGTCCGACAGTGATGTCACTCAACAAAAAATGTAATTGTTATTTATTATTGTATTCCTTTAATGTGATTTTTAATTTTTTGTAACCTACTAATATAGTTACCATACCAATCCGGACTTGGCCCCGGTGGTGGCCTGTACCTTCCTCAGGGAAGAGACCCGTTCCCCTCGGTGGGGTCAGAATGGGTTGATGATGATGATGATGATCACGACTAATATAGTTATAAGTAGCTTACAGATTTGTTTAATTGTTAATTAAGTTTTTATCATATTATATTCGTTGTATTTATAGTGCAATAAATAAGAATATTTTCGTTATAAGACTATTACTAACACAAAATATTGTAATTTGAAGTGTAAAAACGGACTAGTTGTCTGAAATAAATTAATTGAATTAAATAACGCAACTGATTGAAGGACAATCTTTTTTGCATTTTTTGGCTGAGCCTTTGTCTTACTCAGCCAAATTATTATTTTATTTTAAGTTAAGAGACTAAATTTGTTTTTTTTTTGCCCTGCAACGTGTATAAGCTAAAATTAAGTCGTTTTTGTTATGTATATAGTTAATTAGGATATAATTTTTAACGGGTACGATGGAACTGTCATCGTCACCTTGTGACAAAAGTTCCGAAAATAAAAAAGATAAAAAAAATAAAAAATGATAAAGTAGCTTAACATTTTGTAAATTTTAAATTTTATTTGTCTCTGGTTTCTTATGTGCAATAAAGAATATTCTTATCTTATCTTATCTTATCATTTTTAAAGTATTTATATATTTAATATTTTTACTTGATGAAACCTAACCAGTTTAGATACCAGCGGGGCCCAATTTTTTTTATTTGCCCCAGGGCCCTTGGCTACCTAACTACGCCACTGGCTGTCTCGTCAAATTTCTCAGAAAAGACCGTGACAGAACGTTACTTAAGTATTTACTTAGTGAAATTCTCAACTCAGAAACCTGCCCCTAGAGTCTTAAGACATAATTTCAACACTCAATGGCCGCATTTAGCTTAACACATCGATGAGTAATCGATTACAAAGTTTCTGCTGAACGAACACATAAATCCGATGACTGACAGCGATTTATAGCAATCGGACGCCATCATTTCCATCGGATTTGAATTCCGATGAGAAGCAGCGATTCGTTCACAGAAAAAAGTTGCTGTCAAACGTAATTTGTGTTTGATGCCGTCAATTCTCGCGGTTACTTGAACTTTACTTCTACTTTCCTAATAGTTCGTTTATAACGTAAACGATACAACATGGAAATCTTCGACATGGAAGCGCAAAAGCGCGTTCAGCAGCATCTATCGAAAATTGTAATCGGACGCGTAATCGATGACTTAGCGATTACGCATCGATTGTTAAGCTAAATGCGGCCATTGTCAGATACGTCAGCCCTGAGTGCTATACTGAGTTTTTTCATTCACTCTCGATAGTGAGAGCGTTTGCGATTTGCATAGGAGTAACAAAGAGACAAATAGATGGCGCGCTTTGTCACTCCTATGCAAAACGCAAACGCTCTCGCTATCAAAAGTGAACGACAAAACTCAGAGTGCGTATACTGAGTTTTGTCATTCACTCTCGATAGTGAGAGCGTTTGCGATTTGCATAGGAGTGACAAAGAGACAACTATGTGGCGCGCTTTGTCACTCCTATACGAATTGCAAACGCTCTCGCTATCGAAAGTGAAGGAAAAAACTCAGTATAAGCACTCTGTATACGCACTCTGGAGGGCTCTTTACATTCATAACTCTACCTTTTATGACTGTAGGGACCGTGGGATTTGCACATTATGTCATCTCTACAGTCGGGGCAATCCCATTGTTCACAGGTAAGAAAATATTGTTTTTCCTTTGCCAATATTGTCTACTCTTAGGTATTTACAGTGACCAAGGCCTGCTCGACTATGTTGCATGTGGTCTTCAAAATCAAAAGTATAATAAAGGTCTTGGATGTTTACATGTTTGCGAGGTCGCTGTTTCTGGTATCCACGACACAGGGTATGCTAGTGAGGGGCCCGAAGCAATGTATGTGCCTGTATGTAAATGTTTAATACTATGTAGAGATCAAGAGATGTCTTATCTCAAACTGCTTTGTGATCATCGTATGGTTTGACAGTTGTAACATGTGAATGTCTAAATTAATGAAAGAATAACAGGTCAAGGGCGAGTTTGACTTAGTAACTCATTAATTGCCACGCGTGGGTATGGTCTCTGGTACCACGCGTGCTCAAGTGCCGGTTTCTGAATTAAGAATTTCACTAAGTAAATACTTGAGCAACGTTCTGTCACGCTCTTTTCTGAGAAATTTGACGAGACAGCACTACACTACAGTTAAGTAGTTACTTAGCGAAATTCTCACTTCAGAAACTGACCCTAGAATGACTGCAATCAAGACAACAGTAGATGGACAGTCAAGTTAAATCTGCATTGAATGTAGGTAACCGATTTCATATTGAATCGCTCGTAGCCTGGGCTGCCTGCGTGATCTTAAACGATCACTAAGGTTAAGCAACATACGGCGCGTTCAGTCTATGGATGGGTCACCGTCTATGACTAACGCTAGTGGCATTTTTCCGAGCGGTTCCGTGCTTCGCAAGGCACGTTAAGCAGTTGGTGCCGGCTGCTGTCGATAGATGGCAGTCGTAAAGCCCAATCAGAGGCCTTAGGGCGGCTTGAAAACTTCTGACATTAAGACCAGCCACTAGTCTTACAAACCTCCACCAATCCGGACTTGGCCCCCGTGGTGGAGTACGGCCTATACCTTCCTCAAGGAAGAGACCCGTGCCCCTTGGTGGGGACATAATGGGTTGATGATGAGGTTTACGGGCGGTTTCTGAATTCAGAATTTCGCTAAGTACTTAACCACTTGAATGTAGTACTGTCTCGCCAAATTTCTCAGAAAAGAGCGGGACATAACGTTACTTAAGTAGTGAAATTCTGAATTCAGAAATCGGCCCATAGACTTAGGCTAGGTTTACATTTGCTTTATTTTCATGCTTTTTTAGCATGCTTTCCATAGAGAAACAATAAAATAGAGTCGGCAAAAGCGTATGCCGATTCTTAGCTTTTATTACGCACCAAATATTATAAAGGTATGTACTTTCAAAAAATCCTAAATACATAGTAGACAAGCAGCCATTACTGATTTATTATTTGCTTCATCATCAACCCATCATGTCCCCACCGAGGGGCACGGGTCTCTTCCCTGAGGAAGGTATAGGCCCTGGGTGGCCAACAGGTCGATCGCGACTGTTAGTCCAGTCGATCGTGGCAAGGCAAAAAATATAGGTAAATACGTAGACCAGGCAATGTGATGTAGCTTTTTTGCCAGATTTTACTGCAAAACTGGGTATTACATTAAATCTGAATCTACAAGGCAAGAATAAAACATTGACAGAAATAATAAAACTATTGCAGCATTTCAAAGTCAAACAGCATCAATGATAGACATAAATAAGAAAAAAAATTAACAATTTGTGAACATCATTGATCATAATTATAAAAAGTACATCCTACGAGTAACTACAATTTAATTTCTGAGAAGTATTCGACAGAAATTAGGGCAGTGGTAGCAGACTTTGAAATACGCTTTAGTGATTTCAGAAAAAAATTGCAGTTGGTTTAATTCATCAGTTATCCGTTTAATGATCCCATTGATCATAGTGATAGCTATGAATTGGCTACAAAATTTGCAGATATATGTCAAATGGTGCTCGATTTATGTTACAAAACGAAATTATTACTCTGCGCTGCGACATATTTCTAAAAGAAAGATCATTCTCAAGATTTCTGGGCATTGGTTTTCAAACGAAAAATATCTAAATTTGAAATGTGTTGAACAACTTCATTCGTGGTTTGGGAGAAATGTCACGCTTGACAGACGCTCATACATTGGATTCTATAAGGTTGGCAATTTCCAACTACAAACTTGATCATGCTAAACTAGTGGAAGATGCTCAGACGCAATGCTCACACTAATATAATAGCTAAATAAGTAGTTGCTAAGAATAATTTTCAAATTCATGTTTTCTCTCTTAGTAAAATAAAAAATATTACATGATTGTGTACTGAACTATTCTGTTTTACTCGTATTTAAGGTTTCAAGAAGTATGTAATTGGTAGATCGCACAGGGTTTCGTCAGTAAATAGGAGATCTTGGGTCTAATCAAGTTGGCCACCCCTGGTATAGGCCATACTCCACCACGGGGGCCAAGTCCGGATTGGTGGAGGATTATTTGCTTATTTACTTCTAAAAGGAATTGGCGTCTCTATTCTATTCTAGCGCTATGGATGCATGCTAAAAAGCATGAAAATAAAGCAAATGTAAACCAAGCTTAACTCTGAATTTACCAACATTCTCAAGAGTATTCGAGACAAACTCTGCCATGTGGTAACCTTGTGGAGTCCTTGCCAGTGGTACTCGATATCCACTTAGCTAAACAAATACCGCTCATATGGCATCCCAACGCGCGCCACTTGGGCTTGAAGGAATGACATCTTTACCTTTTTTTTTATGACCTTTTTTAACGGCTGTACAAAACAAGTGTTATGGTTTCAGGGCTCTCGTGTGCATGCTAATAAACTTATTTATTCCGCCGTAGAAGCTAACAAGAAAATTCAGAACAGTGCAGTGTTGCTAGAACTCAAACTGGAAGATATACCGTATTAACTTTAAATAAAATAAATTAATTTGCTTAAAATGTGTTACATTCTGATGACATGTTAAGGTAAATATGATCTCACATTCTGTTAGCTTTGTTTTAACATGCAAACATGTAGTTTGAATTTATTTATATAGTTAAAATGTCAAAATACCATTGTTAATACAAATTTCAGTTCTACTGTTAGGTGAATCTACGATGTTCATATTATAATACAACGTCCAAATAAAATAATTAAAAAGTCAGTAGCATTGATTTAAGTAAAATAAATTATATTAAAAATTTATTTTATAAGGCACAATCCCCTAAAACAGTACACGAAGGGCGAATGAATAATCTGTGACAGAGACTTAATAAGGGAAAATATTTACCACAGACTTGTTAGTTATACTGCGCTTATGGTGTTTTAAGTGAATTGTTTTTATAAATAGCACCGTTAATGTTTAAATAAGTGATTCAAATTGTGGCTACCTACACTCAAATTGTTACTAATAGCACTGAATACATAATAGTACAGAAGATTCACTCCGCAAAATCAATTAAAGAAAAAGGAACTCTAGAAGCGATACAATTAGGTGCAATTTAGATCGCACGGCGCTAAAAAAGCTACGTTATATTCACCTACACCCTACCCGCCTGAGTACAAGAATGTCCAATATTGCTTTCATGAAGACAAGTATTTTATGCATGGGTCCAAAAATATATAATAAACTGCCAAAGAGCATCAGGGAATTGGATAACGATAATGTGTTTAAAAGAGAGGTTAAAGTTATACTCATCAAGTCAAGAAATGTTGCTTTTTTTAATTTGACATTCCATTCATCTCAATCAATTTTATTAAGTTATTTTAAATATTTTAATATAATAAAAGGATGGCACTACTTAAATAATTATTTGAATTTATTATAATATGACATGTCAATTAATTGCCAATCAATTTATAAATTTTTATTATTTTGTTTTAATATTTCAATAGAATTTTACTTATAAAAATCATTATCTTGTAAATTTTCATTATTTTAAGATGTCAATATTTGTACGCCTTTACGGAAAAATATGCTGAAACATATTTTATGATAAGAACTTTTATTTATCCTAACTTTTTAGAATAAATGAATTTGAATTTGAATTCAAAAATCCGCTTGCCGCACCCGGTAATCGAACCTACTAAAATCTGTGAAAGTTGCACCCTGTACTTTTATTGCATCGATCGTTAGGGTCAATTATAAGGATGAAATCTCTCTTACAAACTTCATAAATTAAATGAAAGGAAAACAATGAAATCTTAAATTATTAATTCAATGGGTCAAGTTAAAGCACTTTTACTCAAAGATCCGTTTCTTTATGTTTACTTATGTTAATAATTAATAATTATAATTGACGTCATTGATCCATTAAAATGACGAATTACTATTTAGATAAGACGATTGCAATTTACACGATCACCAGATCGCATCCCTTTAGATTTTTTTTGTGGGGATGTGTAAAAAATCAAATTTATATTAAATCTTATGAGAATGTAAACGAGTTGAGAGTTGAGGTTCAGAATACGATTTAAACATTCACCACAACACGTTATTAAAGGTTACTAGAAATTAATTCGTTAGAAGAATAAATTTGTGTATCCAAGAAAATGGAGCCCATTTCGAGCAATTAATTATAGTTAGTTTACCATTTTTTGAAAATAATTAAAACAATTTAAGATTTCGTTGTTTTCCTTTCATTTAATTTATGAAGTTTATTAGAGAGATTTCGTCCCTAACGATCGCTGCAATAAAAGTACAGGGTGCAACTTTCACAGATTTTAGTAGGTTCGATTACCGGGTGCGGCAAGCGAATTTTTGAGAATCTTTGAATGCAGTTTCCTTACTTTTCAAAAATAAAGGAATGTTTCCTTTGAGTAAAATTTTCTATCTACAGTATTAATAGTACTTCCCCTTCAGGTGGCATTACAAAATTCCACCCTGTATATCGCACCCCCGGTGCTAGACTGTCACTTTTGCAAAAATGCAATTATTCAGGAGAAGGTTTGAAAGCTTTGATAGCTCACATATTAATGATATTTCAAGATTTAAACAACATGAATAGCTTTTACAACAACATGAACTTTCTTTAACGTTCATGGCCCCACACTACGATACCCTGTGTCGTGGGAACCAGAAACAGCGACGTCACAAACATGTAAACATCCAAGACCTTGAGTTTCTTTTTTCTCACCAGCCGGGGATCGAACCCGGGACCTCTCTCATGGTAAGCAGATGCGCTAACCACTACGCTACAGAGGAATTTTTCGAAGCTATTACCTCTAAAAATATAGTAGATGGCAAAATAAGATTAAACAATAGTATGTGGTTAAATGTTTTTCTTATATTATTTTATTTGACTTAAAGAACGGGCTTTAGAAGAAGATTAAGGCTGGTTTCCGCTGTACGCAAAATATAGTAGTTTCACCTACTGTATAGCATAGCAGGTTAGTATAACAGGCTACTATATTATATAGTTAGTAGGGTTGGCAACCCTACCCTATGTATTGACCAAGTCGCATGTCAACATTGACTACTTAAGCATACTATAACGACCTTATTTATAACCATTACTCTTCAAAATCGAATCTGAAAATGTTTATTTATTAAATCAGCGGCCACATCTTTTCCTTGTAAAATCACCACCACAGAATATTTTAGTTTGCGTTTTCTAAGTTGTTCTACTGTTCTAAGGAATCGACGTTTTATTAAACATAAACATCCATTATGCACATCCATTGCTTCTGGCCCCACAAGGATACCCTGTGTCGTGGGAACCAGAAACAGCGACATCACAAACATGTAAGCATCCAAGACCTGGTTTTTTTTTGTCCCCAGCCGGGGTTCGAACCCAGAACCTCTCGCATGGTAGGCAGATGCACTAACCGCTGCGCCACAGAGGTCGTCATAAGATAATAAGAAAGTTATTTTACAACGCCTTTTTTATAATAGGTCACATCACATCACACTAATATTATAAAGGCAAAAGTTTTGAAGTGTGTGTGTATGTTTGTTACTACGTCACGTCTAAACGGCTGGAGCGATTTTAATAAAATTTTGTGTGGAGTTAGCCGACACCTAGGCTACGTTTTACTGCGGGAAAATATCTTATTCCCATGGGAAAATCGATGAAAATAAAATTTTGTAAATTGATCTTTCCGATGCTCAAATTTATTATCATGACTTCTAAACATGTGAACACAATGTTTTGTAAGTATTTGTTTTTTTTTTGGTACAATAAAGAATATTCTTATCTTACTTTACATAGTTATTATTTTTACTGTTAACACACAATTTATTTTCTCCAATAAGCCGCGGGTATCACCGCGTGGCACAGCAGTCTACAATAAAGTGAAGAATCCGAAGACCATTCGAATCTATGAAACAATTTTTCTACGCGCTTGTAGAGCTTTGATGGACCAATTTGGGTTCGACTAGCATATAAAATACATGCACTGAAATTAATACGAAGGTATATCCTCGTGAGGCCCAATGTCCTCAGGTGATCACAAAATCAATTGTTCTTTTCAAGGTCGGGCCTCACGAGGATATACCTCACGCCTGTACCCCGGTGGGGTGGGCAGACTAGCGTTTACAGCTTGCCACGATCCCGACAAACCACTCCATTCCTAGCAGTGGTACTCGCTTTGTAAGGCCCTTTCTGCACTGCTCGGGTCCGGCGTTGGAACCGGAATCAGTGAGAAATACATCGGATGCCGGATTATGCTTCTCCACTTCATCCGATTATAATCGGCAATGGACGTGACGCAGTGCTTTATTTAAATTCCTCGGTTTTTCTATTCGAGGCAGGGGACGTTTTCCACACATTCTATTAATGTAAATAAAATATTATGGGAACATTTTCGGGTTGTATGCGCGGTGCAAAAACGTGTATTGTTTTTGTACGTCGATCACTTCCGCCCGGTAAAATACCGTTCCGATCTAGCAAATTATAGGACCGTTAAAAACCGGATGCCGGAGTAGTGGAGAAGCTTACAAGTATTCTTGTGTTGTGTGTTTCTAAATCGGACTGGTTTGCCGGACCGGAGAAGTGGAGAAAGGACCTAAGCTTACCTACTCATTCTGCTGCCGATGCAAAGGTCACTACAGAACCGACTCAGTCTGTCCAAGAGTCCACAGTGGGCCGCTACTCTATCCAAGCCGTTCACCAAAGTAATTATCAAAAGCTATCAAGTGCTCACCTTCTTATCTCAAGTCTCCACCGATAACAGCACCCCGTGTCTCCCGAAACACGAATTATTGACTCAAATAAACACTGAGGAACGCGTCGCAAGCGACCACCTTATCGTCCAGCCGAGAAGTTTTTACGACAGTCCGTTTCAAAACATAAAATGCCGTGATAAGGCCCCGTGGCGAATGTACGAATTTATAAGATCGGACGGAGCGCGGCACGCACGTCAGGGCGGGGCGGCGGTCGGGCGGTTTCTGATTATTTTCCGGGGAGAGCGCATGCGCACGGAATAGCTACAACAGAAGGTTGCACTTTGGGTTGCAATGATTATGATGATTAACCCACCCGTCCTGCCCGGTCTTTTTTGCGCTGTATAGGGTAGTTTCCACAAAATAATTAAATTCTATTTAGTCCGTATTTTAGATTATAAAAAAATATTGGACACATATTTTTTCTTTTTTCGATTAAACAATAATAACAAAGATATAGCCCATTAAAGTTTCGTGTGACGTCACTCCGTGCTAAAAAGTGCAGCACGGCGTGAAGTCACACGTAACTTTAATGGGCTATATCTTTGTCATTTTTGGTCTAATTTACAAATAAAAAAATACGTGTCCCTTATTTTTAGATAATCTAAAAGACGGACTAATTACATTTTTTAGGGCAACTAGCCCATTGTAGTAACAAACTTTGTAACATTTCAAGTCAATTCAAATTAAAATCGTGCTGCCAACACATCGCCGGCCTATTGTATTGTAGATAGTCGTAGAAGCATATGTCTCTGGTTACAATCATTACATCTCTTTAGTTTACAACAACGGCATGAAGACATTTTAAATTGAAACAGAGACACAGGGTAACATCATCATCAATCATCATCAACCCATTATGTCTCCAACGAGGGGCACGGGATTCTCCCCTGAGGAAGGTATAGGCCATATTTTACTACGGGAGCCTAGCCCGGATTTGTGGAGGCTTGTAAGACTAGTGGCTGGTCTTATTGTCAGAAGTTTTCAAGACGCCCTAAGGCCTTTCACTTGGCTTAACGACTGCCATCTATCGACGGCAGCCGGCAACAACTGCTTAACGTGCCTTGCGAAGCACGGAACCGCTTAGAAAAGTAACATAACATAACATTTACATACAAGCACATACATTGTTTCTGGCACTAGAATACCCTGTGTCGTGGGAACCAGAAACAGCCACATCACAAACATGTAAACATCCAAGACCTGGGTTTCTTTTTTTTTGTCCCCAGCCGGGATTCACTAGCGTTAGTCATAGACGGTCACCCATCCATGCACTGAACGCGCTCTGTTGCTTAACCTTCGTGATCATTTAAGATCACTCAGGCAGCCGGGGCGGCAAGCGATTCGAGTAAACATACAAAAATATTTTAACTTATTCAGAAAGTGAAACATAACAATGGAACATTTTGTTAGCAGGTAGAATTCTTGGGTTATTCACCAACTGGACACACATGACTGGACACACTTGTGTCGAGTTGGTTAAACTCAAATTAGTATCATTTATTCTTTCGTCATCTGGACACACCAAGATTTTTACGCGTGTCCAGTTGGTGAAAGCTGAAATAATAATTTTTATGTTGAATAACCCGAATTCTTGGCGGTCCAATCGGTACACAATAACAATGGTTTTTTAAAGGGGCAAGGACGGGACGGGGCGAAGCCGCGCATAATATGCTATATCGTTTCAGAGTTACCAGTCGATACTTTATTCTGAAAGTAAATAGGGTAGTTTCCAGGGTCAAAATAATTAAATTCTATTTAGTCCGTATTTTAGATTGTAAAAAAATATTGGACACGTATTTTTTCTTTTTTCGATTAAACAAAAAATAACAAAGGTATAGCCCATTAAAATTACGTGTGATGTCACTCCGTGCTAAAAAATGCAGCACGGCGTGACGTCACACGTTACTTTAATGGGCTATATCTTTGTAATTTTTGGTCTAATTTACAAATAAAAAAATACGTGTCCCTTATTTTTTAATAATCTAAAAGACGGACTAATTACATTTTTAGGGCAACTAGCCCATTGAAAGGACGCTGCGTCTCCATCCGGCCCTGACCTACTTCCGACCTGAGTGACTTTCTGTTTTGTTTATTTTGTGCCAGGAGCTGCTTGAGTCAAAAAGACCCTATAATATAACTGAGTAAACAGAACTTTGCCCTAGCTTTTTACTCATTAGCAATAGAGACTAAATTGTAACCGCCAGAGTTCAAGTTAGGGCAGCCAAGAAACACAGAAATTCAAATCGCAGCAAAAGTGTCGCGTTATCAAATTGTGCTGTGATCGCTGTTTCTAGGTTGTTAAAAACAATTCGATGGCCGTTATTTATTTCGTATTTTAATTCCTTTTCACACCCTATCAAGCTTGTCGATTACCGAGTGACGGGCAGGAGCTGCAATCTAATTTATAGGCAATTTACTCCAAGTCAAAGAAGAAAACAAATCAAAGAAATTGGATCAAGTGATAAGTTGGTTGTCTGAAAGAAATTACGTTTAGCAATAAGGCCGCCACTTGTACTGTTATTTATGTCATTCTCAAATCTCATGCGTAATTAATGGTCTACAGTCGACAGCACGTTAACCTTCACATTTTAGTTGCAAAGTCGCCTGTAATGCAACGGAGTAGAGTGCATGGGTGTATAGGATGATGGTGTATAGGACTGTCTACTAAATAATATTCTATCTACCTGTCTATCTTCCAAACTCTACATTTAGATATAGTTAAGATAGAGAATACGATACTTAGAGAATTGAACAATCACAAAGTGCAGTGTTTACGAAAATGTTAGCTCGGAGACTGAGATTGGTCATTAGGTATCAGAACCACGGCGTGCGAATCGTTCATCCTATGGACGTCATCGTCCACATTGACATCACGTCATGGTCAAAGGTTGAAGATAAGCTGGGACTCGCATTACATGCTTAGGCATGCACTCACGCTTAGTTTACACGATGACACGTCAAGAAATTTAGTTTTCCGTAAGGCCCAGTAAAAATGAAAGAAGACTTTTATTCAAATAGTCACAGAAACACAATGTAGAAATAGTACATTAGGTACTGCAGCGGCCAGCAAAAGAGGCATTGATGGACGAACGTGGAAATGTGGGCCGAGGCGAAGCCGAGTTAAGTTACCTCCTTGGTTGTCATTGTTCGGAGTAAAAGATCGTTCCATTTTTAAATAACACGACAGATAATTATGAGTTTAGTATGTAATTTATTTGGCCGCAAAAAACGACAGTTACCAATTTTCATAGAACTTTTTCCTGCCGCTGCTCGCGTGTAATTATCAATCAATCAAATAAGTTTATTTGCGTAAACACGAGTATTTACAACATGCAGATGTTACATAATATGAAGTTCCCTCGTGTTTTGCCATTTCCGCGTACAAATTTAAAATAAGCTTATTAAATTCTAGATAGTGGATCGGTCACAATTTTCACGCATCATAAAAAAAAATATGCTAGTCTTAAATTAATCTTACATTTAATTTCTGTAATGTCCAAATATATAATGTCAAATGTATAACGTCAATATTATTAATGTAATGTCAAGTAATAAAGATTATACAATAAAGATTTAAAAATTTATGCTAGTCTTAAATTAATCTTACATTTAATTTCTGTAATGTCCAAATATATAATGTCAAATGTATAATGTCAATAATTAATGTAATGTCAAGTAATAAAGATTATACAATAAAGATTAAAGTTTGTCACCCAAAAAATCGTTCACTGTGTAGTAACATTTCTCTATCAGCAGATCCTTAAGTTTCTTCTTAAAGATTGTAAAATCAAGATTTTTAATTGACGGTGGGAGTTTATTAAATATTTTCGGCGCCATGCAAAAGACACTTTTACTTAAAAGTGCTGTGTGTCTGGAACTTAGACGTAGTCTTATCACGCTGATTTCGACCATTTGCATCGCATGTTCGCACAAACCGACATGGATTTGTTTTCAAAAAGACTGCTATCTCGTAGATATATAATGATGCTAATGTCATTATTTTAAGTTTTTTAAATTGTGGTTTACAGCTGTCTGTTGTCCTAAGACCGCACATTGCCCTTATGCACCGCTTTTGTGCTTTAAATATAATGTCTCTATCTGTTGAGTTCCCCCAGAACATTATTCCATATCTAAGTGTCGAGTCCACTAAGCCATAATAAGCTAGAAGTACTGCTTCTGCGCTAACGGTGTGAAAAAGTTTGTATAGAGCAAATGCAGAACTACTTAAACGTTTTGCTAGTTCTTCAATGTGTGGCTTCCACGTAAGTTGCCTGTCAATTAATAGCCCTAAAAACTTTGTTACGTCTGAATCTTTAATGCGTTCATTTTGGTACTTCACGGTTAGGTTTTCTGTTGGCTTTATTCTTTGACTGAATTGTATTAAGACTGTTTTACTTAGATTTATTTTTAGATTGTTATTTTGTAGCCAAGTAATGACATTATCCAGGGCAGTATTTAAATCATTTTCATACAATTCTGCATCTCGGTCCTCAACAATTATAGTACTGTCGTCAGCAAAAAGGCTCATGGGATAATTTACAGATTTAGGTAAGTCATTAATATAAATAATAAAAAGTAACGGTCCTAATACGCTTCTTGTGGGACTCCGTGCACAATAATGCGTTCACTAGACTGGTACGTTACTTCTGTTTTTTTCATTTTATTTATGTTTGTTATTTCAGTCAATTGTATTCTATTTTCTAGATAAGATTTTATTAATTGTAGAATGTTACCACGAATACCGTATTTATCTAATTTATTGAGTAGAATGTCATGTCTTACATAGTCAAAGGCCTGAGTTAAATCCATAAAAATTGCTGATGTCCTTATTTTATTATCAACATTTTTCATAATTATATTCAAAAAGTCATAAATTGCCATATTAATTGTCATATGCTTACGAAATCCCTTCTGTTCTGGAACCAGTAGATCGTGTTTTTCAAGATACTCATAAAGTTTATTATAGAAATATTTTTCAAACACTAGAGAATATAGGGATTAAGGCTATAGGTCTGTAGCAATTCATATCCTCCCTATCGTTTTTCTTAAAGAGCGGTTTAACTATAACTGTTTTCAAAGCATCAGGAAAAATACCTCCACTTATGCACAGATTTATAATGTAGCTTATAAGCCCTGAAATATATTTTGCGACAAATTTTATTACTTGTGTAGATATCCCGTCATACCCAACGCTCTTCTTATTTTTTAGTGACATAATTATTAATAATATATCGGCCGGCGTACTAGGCACCATAAACATGGATCCACTTTTAGAATTTATTTTAATACTGTTTGGTTTATTTTTTAATGGCTTCACTTTGTCTATAAAAAAATTATTAAATGCATTTGTTATTTCATTGGGGTCAGTTATGGTTTTGTGGTTTTGACAGATATTGTTTATGGGGTCTCTGGGTACACTTGGTTTTGCCATATTTATAATTTGCCAAGACGTTTTAGACTTATTTTCGGACTTTTTCATTTTAAAATTGTTTTGAGCCTTTTGAGTTAGTCGTATTATACGTTTCAGCAAATTAGAATATTTTTTAAGTGCTGTTTTATTTTCGAAAGTTGGGTCAAGTCGGTATTTCCAGAGTAGTTCTCTTTTTCTTTTACAGCATCGTTTAATACCCCTTGATACCCATTTGGTCTTTTTTTTTGTTTTTATCGTAACAGTTTGAAACGCGAAGCAGAGATCATAAAAGAGCTTAGAGGTTTTAATAAACGTATCATACGCTCTATTTGGATCTTCAGTTTTATAGACGTCAGCAAAGTGCAACATTCCTCGAATTTGAGTAGATTTTCTGTGCTGTAGTTTCGTCTCTTAATGCGCCAATATGGAAGATTACATGTTTGTTTTACAGGAAACTTCAACAATTGGGCCGTATGGTCGGATAAGGCAAGCTCTATGACTTGTGATGTACATTTTTGGGTGAAATTATGTGCGACATTATCGATACATGTATTGCTTTGTAATCTAGTGGGTTCATTAATTTCGAGCTTAAATTTATAGTTACGCAAGATACAATTGAATTCTAGTGTGATCTTATTCTGTTTCAAAACATCGATATTAAAATCTCCAGGTATGATAACATGCTTATTTTGTTTTCTGTTTATCTCTTGTATTAGTAGTTCTAGTCGTTCGAAAAATATATTAAGGTTAGCAGTCCTTGGGACTCGGTATACACAAACTATTATAATATTATGCGAAGTTAGCTCTATTCCACAGCATTCGACTACACCACTTATAGATAGTTTCGACACTGCAGTAAGTTCTTTGAACTTGAGTTGGTTTGTCACTAAGATGCAGGCTCCTCCTCTTTTTTTGAGTCCTCTACTGTAGCATGCTGCCAAACGGTAATTAGGGATTGCTAGTAGTTTTTCTTGATTGTTTGCCATGAAGTGCTCAGTTATACAGAGGACATCAACATTTATATGTTTTTCTAATAATTCCTCTAAGCATATTGTAAGATTAGATTAGATTAGAACTCTTTATTGTACACACCAGAAAAACAAACATTATAAGACTTATATAACTAAGTTTTGCCGTATACAATTGGCGGTCTTATCGCTAAAAGCGATCTCTTCCAGACAACCTTGGGATGGATAGAAAAGATGTAGAGAGAAGGTAGGTAAGTGTACAAAAAGTATAATGAGGGGATATGCACATAAACAAACTGACTTACAGATTTTATTCGGTCCATTAGATTAGGTATTTAATAATTACATAAAATTATGTATAATATTCAATATAATACTTAAACTTACCATAAAATACACATATAATTTTTATATTAATACATACGTTAGATATATATATATATATATATATATATATATATATATATATATGAGTATAGATATATATCCTATATAACATAACACAGGAAAGTTACACAAAGAAGTTACAGAGTAACATAACAACAGCATTATTCAGCGAGATAGTGAGACTTTACCAGTGCTTTGAAAATAGGAAGGGACTTTGCTTTCCGCACTTCCTCTGGCAGGGCATTCCAAAGCCGAACGGATTGCACGGAGAAAGAAGAGTCATAGAAATTGGTACGGTGGGATGGAATCTTAAGGAGGAGGGATTGGGATGAGCGAAGAGATAGGCCATGACAGGAATGAAGAAAGTCAATCGCTCCTTCAGGTAGGATGGGGTAGCTGGATTGAACAGTATAGAGTAGAGAAGAAACAGTATGTGTGCATTCCGGCGGAGACGAATGGGGAGCCACTTGAGCTGTGCGCGAAATGTTGAGACGTGGTCATATTTGCGTAAACCAAATATAAACCTTATACAGAAATTTTGAAGTCGCTCAAGTTTGTTTAATTGCTCCTCGGTGAGGTCAAGATAACAGGTGTCAGCGTAGTCGAGAATTGGTAGTAGGAGTGATTGGGCTAACGCAACCTTAGTAGCAGTAGGAAGAAAGTTAGGGAGTCTACGCAGAGCGCCTGCCGAAGAAAACATCTTCCGGCTGACCATCTCCAGCTGCGGAGACCATGACAACTTGGTGTCGATTATGATGCCAAGATTTTTCACTGTCTCGCTAAACGGAATAGTCACCCCATCAAAAACGACATGTGGCAGCGACTGCTGGTCAACCTTTTGGACTGATCTTGGGCTTCCTATTATAATAACTTGAGTTTTGTTTGGGTTCACTTTCAGCCCGTATGACCTGCTCCAGTTTGATATTTGAATAAGGTCACGGTTTGTCGCATAAATAGCCGACTCCAGTTTCTCTACACTACCTTGAGAGTAGATCTGAAGATCGTCTGCATAAAGGTGGTAGGAAGAAGATAGTTTGTTGGAAATACTGTTAATGAAAATGGCAAAAAGAATTGGGGACAACACGCCACCTTGTGGGACACCGGCGGATATTCTACACCATCCAGAGATGGCGTCTTCGACGTGAATACGTTGCCGGCGCCCCTGTAGATAACTACGAAACCAATCAATTACTGTTGGAGATATGTTAAGGGAACGAAGCAATGCCAACAATATGTCGAAGTCGACAGCATCAATGCTGCCTTCAAAGGCATTGCTAAAATCGAGTAGTGACAGAACAGTCAACTGCCCGTTCTCCATACCCAAGCGCATGTCGTCGGTAATTTTTACCAGTGCCGTGACTGTGCTATGCCCTGGACGGAAACCGGACTGGAGAGGATTAAGGAGATGGTTCATAGTGAGGAAGTTGTTCAACTGGTGACTGACTAAGCATTCTAGTACTTTGGACAGGAATGGTAAGATAGATATGGGACGATACTCGGAAAAGGAAGAAGGATTGGTCGTTTTGAGTAGTGGAGTAATTTGGGCTTCCTTCCAAACCGCTGGAAAAGTAGCTGAGGAAATGGAGTTGTTGAGGAATTTGGTGATAACGGGAAGGATAATGTCAAGGATAGGTAATAGCATCTTACGACCAATTCGGTCACTCCCAACTGCACCCGTGGTAATGGAGATAATGTTCTTCCTAACATCACAATCAGTAAATTGACTCAGAGTAAAAGGTGAGATGTCAGGAGTTGGAAGCAAAGAAAGAAGATCAAGTGTTTCAGCTTTTTTAGTACCATCAAAGGTAGACGCATTGCGGGAGAAATGTTGATTAAGCAACTCAATGTTTAAATTGTTTGGAATGGAGTTTTGGCGAGATTTTCCAACTCCTAGTGACCGAAGAAATTTCCAGACTTTAACTGGGTCTCCATTTTCGACTGATTCATGAATGTGGCGTCGTTGTGCATCCCTACACACCTTATTGCAGCGATTTCGAATGAGTGCATATTTATCTCTGTTGAGATCAGACGGGCGACATTTATATTTAAATTTAAAGGAGGAAGAGCGGCCCGAACAGGCCGGTCTCTTTAACATCATTACCATCCGATCTTGTACAGTCTTGGTATCCCCCCATCTCCTGTAGAAGGTACCACAAATCCTGGAATACAGTTCTCATACCGTGGTTGTTAATTTGTCCACTGTATTTGTGAAACATGGTGCTAGCTTAAGTTTACACATGAGTCAATGATGTATGCATGATCATGTTCTTCTAGGTCAAGGTATAGTAGACTGTTGAAGGTTTCTATTCTCATGTTGAAGACATTTGAGTAACTGTTGATTCTGAATATCGGAGAGGATAATATTATGTTGGTGTTCTTTATTTTTTGCAATTTTTCTCTTATGTAATGTATCATTTCCAGGTAGTTATTTGTAATTTCAAAGTCCTCATCGCCTATCAGAATGACGCAGTAGTCGTTCATTGTCAAGCCTTTAATATTTGCTTCAATAGTATCCACTATATGTACGACACCGACTCCAGGGGTCAGGTGGTGTAAGATATTGTAGTCAGGGAAGGTGCCTTCAGCAATTTCCAGTATTTTATTGGTTTTATTACTTTTAATTAAGCAAATTTTACTCTTTACTTTTAGTTTATCATTCGTGTTTATACTGGTTCTAATGTTGTCTTTGTCGGTTTCAGATATATCTTGTCTTACTGAGGGTGCCGTCTGTGGGTTTTTCAAATTAACTTTCATGATCTCATTTTCCTTTGTTTGTGTTCCTTTATGTTTATATTTAGATGTATTTTTAATATTAGTCCCCGAACTAGTCAAATTCGTTTCAGACACCTCTTTAATATTGGTTTGTAGATTTAGGTTTTTTAGGTGTAAGATTTTTCTTTGGTGTTCGTCTTGAACTTGGTGAACTAATAAATTGGTTCTTGGTGAACTAATAAATTGGTGAAGTAACTAACTAAATTGGCCCTGTACAGCAATTTCGATCTATTTCGAAAAAGGTTGTCCAGATAATGCTCAAATTTTCAAGCATGTTTGAGAAAAGTAGATAGATAGAGAACACTTTACATAAGAAAGGAGTTTACACAGGTGTTTGTAAGGCTGACATTCAGAGACGAAAACTAAGCAAAGACTGGTCTCAGAAATGTCAAAATCACGTACTTAGAAACATTTCGTATTCAGAACCGAATCTTAGCAAGTTTAGTATGAAATGGTGCTAACTTAGCTAAGCAAGTGTAAGTAGTCAATATCGGTGACTTTACGTGAACTTAGAACTGTCACTTCTAAGCCTTTTGTTCACAGAATACTCCAAACGTCATTTCACTGATGTTCTATGAGCATTATCTGTGGGATTTTTTTATTCACTCTGACATATATAAAATTGTATGATGTTGTCCTGCTCTCGTGTAGCAATGTCAAATTAAAAAAACCGGAACAACATCACTAAAAAATAATAGAAAATATAGATGACTTTCTTAAGTACTGTGAATACGAAAATTACGGCGCTTTACTAAGTACGACTTTAGTTTACTTTGCTAAGACTGATCTAAGCGTGAACTTAGGATTCGTCTCTGAATGTCAGCCTTAATCTAAGTGTACAGAAAAGTACGTAAGAAACCAAATACAAAAGAGTCAACAAAACAAAAAAATAAAATAAAACAATCATGGAAAGAACACGTGAGGCCATATAAAATACACAATCAGTTTTGTTTTTATTTATTACGCCTGACTGCCTCTAAAAATAAAGTTATTCGGGTAAATAAAAAATTTAAAAGTACCTAGCAAATATGCACTAAGAAAGTGTTTTATAGACCTGACCTCGCTGGGAAGAGTTGGCCGGGAACATGGAGGAGTGGATATCTAAAGAGGAGGCCTTTGGCCAGCAGTGGGACAGATTAACGGCTCACACCACCACCACCAACAACCCATTATGTCCCCACCGAGGGGCACGGGTCTCTTCCCTGAGGAAGGTATAGGCCATACTCCACCACGGGGGCCAAGCACGGAACGGTGGAGGCTTGTAAGACTAGTGGCTGGTCTTACTGTCAGAAGTTTTCAAGCCCTAAGGCCTCTGACTTGGCTTAACGACTGTCATCTATCGACGGCAGCCGGCACCAACTGCTTAACGTGCCTTGCGAAGCACGGAACCACTCGGAAAAATTCCACTAGCGTTAGTCATAGAACGGTCACCCCATCCATGCACTGAACGCGCCCTATGTTGCTCAACATTCATCGTTTAAGATCACTCAGGCAGCCGGGGCAACGAGCGATTCAGTAACGGTTTTAAAGAAAAAGTGTCATATTTTTCTTTCATAGTTCGGTCTGAAAACCAGCGAGGAAGCTCTGATTTGCCATTATGCTGACGCTTGCCCATCTTTTTAAAGATTCGGGTAATTGTGTAATTAATTGCTAAGATGTGTTCAGTGGTTTAATAACTTAATAACAGACTGTCCATAAAGTCTAGAAAACGGAAGTGAAGTGTAACAAAATTTTGTACAAACTTTTCAGGCCATCTTCTATTCTATTATAAGCACCATTATTGTAACTGAGACCACGGTTAATTCTCCGTGCTGAGGCTATGTCTTTTAGGACTAAAAGTTTGGGTATGGAAAGTAAGAGTACGTATTAGTAAAATCGCAATCTTTAATTTCTACTCTTTCTGGTCAAACTATATGTATGTGAGACTTTGTAAGATGAATAATAATGTATGCAATAAGTATCCTTATGTAAAGCTAAAGTTTTCAAATAAAGTTCGCTCTTGTGCTGAGCTATTTAAGAGATGTCATAGCAAATTAATTATAAACGTCGATGTGATCTTGTACCTCGGTACCTGCATTGAATTTGTGAAAAAGTGTTTGTGGACAACATTTGTGAACAAGCCAAACATCTTGAGAGGACCCAAACACATGTTCCAGATTTCTTCCTCGTAGTCAAAGGTACAATGCCACCATCTTATCTGTTCAGTTGACAGCGGCGCTAGCGGGGAATTTAGTAGTAACATTTAAGAAATTTACCTAGAAAAATGAGAATGTTTTAACCCGTCTTTCAATTTTAATGAAAATATATCAGTAAATCTTAGTGAATAAATAAAACAAACGATGCGGAACAGAATTTACAGTTAGTTAGTTAGTTACAATTTTGCCCACCTGAACAGATAACTTGGTGGCGCTGTAACATCTGTTCTTTTGTATTTTTTTAATGGCTTTGGGGTAATCTTGGTCAGTTTTTGTTTGTCTTGTATTCGAAGGGCACCGAAGGGTGCTATTAATATCCTACAAAGTCTGTCTGTTTGTCCTATAGAGGAGTTTTTTTTCTTGAGCCGTAACAGATATCATCAACATCAACCCATTATGTTCCCACCGAGGCCCACGGGTCTCTTCCCTGAGGAAGGTATAGGCCATACTCCACCACGGGGTTCAACTCCGGATTGGTGGAGGCTTGTAAGACTTAGTGGCTGGTCTTACTCAGAAGTTTTCAAGCCGCCCTGAGGCATCTGACTTGGCTTAACGACTGCTATCTATCGACGGCAGCCGGCACCAACTGCTTAGCATGCCTTGCAAAGCACGGAACCGCTCGGAAAAATGCCTCTAGCGGTCATAGAACGGTCACCCATCAATGGACTGGACGCGCCCTATGTTGCTTAACCGTCGTGATCGGTTAAGATCACTCAGGCAGCCGCGGCTACGAGCGATCAAGCCATTATCTATAAAAATTATTTATAAACTTTTTTCCTAAGAATCACAATTTCGGATAATATAGCGATGCAAAAAGTTGAAAAGTGTAGGTAAATCGCACCCTTGCAAGAACAACGTGATATTTCGAAGAAAACCATTTTTTATTCATAGATTTTTTTTTAACACGATTTTATTTACTCCGAAAACGCCGGAATAACGAGCAAAAGAGACACTGCATCAAGTTATAGCGCTATATCTTTCGGCCATTACTTTGAAACCTTAATAAAAAGCTCTCATGTAAGGTAAGGGTTCCGAAATAACACGTTGTTCTTGCAAGTGTGCGAAATGTCCTTCCAACGTCTAGTACAGAAGGCATTTATTTATTTTACAGATCATACTTGTAATGCGATAATAATAAAAAGTTAATTAGGTTAGATAAGATAAGGAATTCAGGTTGATTTATTGGCTATCGTAGTAACCAAATTATCTACCTTTTGCCATTAGGTACGTATCTATTAGATAAAATAGGACGCCGTTTGATAAATTTGTAGCGTTCGTTGTGATTTGGGAATTGGGACAGATTTGTTAAGCAGAGGATCAGTTTCTGAATTGATAGTTTCGCTAATAGAAAAAAAGTCATTGGTACATGCCGGGTTTTGAACCCACGACCCCCGATTGAGAAGCCGGCGTTCTACCGCTTCGCTACCACCGCTTTTTGCAGCCGCTGAAGCTTTAAAGAGCCCCTATATGGGCTCTTCAGTATAAAGCTATTAAAGTTATTAGAGTTGCAGGACGAAAGTAAGTTTTTGAATAGAGAAATTCGCTAAGTATCTACTTAACTGTAGTGCTGCCTCATTAAATTCCTTAGAAGAGAGCGTGACAAGACGTTACTTAAGTATTTACTTAGTGAAATTCTCAATTCAGAAACTGGCCCTTAGTGGCCAATTTCATCATCATCATCATCATCAACCAATGATATCCCCACCGAGGGGCACGAGTCTCTTCCCTGAGGAAGGTATAGGCCATACTCCACCGCGGGGGCCAAGCCCGGATTGGTGGAGGCTTGTCTTACTCACTAGTATTGGCCACTGCCAGTCTTACTGTCAGAAGTTTTCAAGCCGCCTTACGGCCTCTGACTTAGCTTATCGACTGCCATCTATCGACGGCAGCCGGCACCAGGATTATAGCTTTATAGGATAGGCAGTGGCTATTACGATCAAGAGCATTAACTATTAGGTGCATATGGACGATGCTCTTTTGGGGTCCGTTTCGTGGAATGAAGTATAGTTGGGTACTTCTCCTTCCTTGACCTTCCCACCGTCGGAAGTAAGTAGGTATGTATTTGATTGAAACACCGCAGGGATTCGAGTTAATCACTTTACCACACAGCACAGTACGCTCGTAAACAGTAATGGCTACCCGAGACATGTCAGTGCCATCTCGAGTCGCATTACCAAGAAACTTAAGGCTCCATTACACAAGAAGAGTTTGTTGGTAGCGAGCGGCGAATAATCGTAAGCGATTCTCCCAAGGCAATACTCGCCATACGATTCTTGCCTTCGGTTGTTTACATTTTGACAAAAACTCGTATTATTCAAGCGATTCTCGAATGCGAGTATCACAGGCGAGACACTTCTCCCAATATGTTTACACTACAGGCGAGTTATCGTAGATCTATAGACGCATACGAGTCTCGACCTATATAAACATAGTTCGTAAGATAAACTCGTATAGATAGTTTGTTTACACAGGCTCGGAAGCGCGGCCTAGGAGAGTTTAAGTAGGTAGCGATAATTTGTATTCGAGACACGAAGCTCGGGGCATTTGTTTACACTAGGCGACCATTATTGCCTAAAAGAAATCGCCGCTAGCTACCGAGAAACTCTGCTTGTGTAATGGAGCCTTAAGTGTTGTGTTTGCACCGATCGCTTTAATAAGACTACAATTTACAATTTTACATACCTACATAAGCTTACGGGGTAGTTGTCAAATTTTATCCTGTTTCTTTTTTTTTAGTTAAAATGCCATAAAGCGGTTGTTTTAATACTCATAATTTTTATAAGAATACGTTTTCTTCACTCAAATAGCCTATTAATGACAGGAAAAGTAAACGCCTGCTGAAGAGATCATCGCAAACATTTACAATCAACTTGGAGCGTATGACGTTAAACTTAACTGGCAGCTGAAAGACCATTATCTATCTAAAATAAAAAAAAAATCATAAAAAAACTCACGCCCGTTTTCCCCGAGGGGGTAGGCAGAGGCAATCACTAGAACTGGGCCCACGTTTTGCAGAGTTTATTAGGTCCCAAACGTGACAAGTGGCAAGCCTGTCGCCATTATCCGGGCACAATTATCAGCGAATGGTGTTGCTGTATAAACAAACAAATGTACGTAACTAAAAGTCATTGGTACATGCGTGGTTCGAACCCAGACCCTCACGATCGAGAAGCAAGGGTCAACCCCACTACGCCACCACCACTTTACATTATCTATCTATACCTATCGACCTAAATATTTATTTACGTATTGTTTACCATCATTGAATTTAGAAAAATTCTAAATATTTAGGACATGTATTTTATTTTCTGCCTAAAGTAGGTTGTTAAGGATTTTTGTAGTTTTTGAAATGTACTTCGTACAAGAACAGTCGACAGCACTTCAATCTTCACATTTTAGTTGCAAAGTCGCCCGTAGTGCAACGGAGTAGAGTGCATGGGTGTATACCATGATGTGCTGTCGACTGTACATAGTTATAGCACTCTCCGACCCTCCACGGTTTGTTGGAAAAAATCTCTTACAGAGAAAAGCTCGCCTTGGTATATGTAACTTATGTACGCAGTGTTTAGTGTCCAATAAAGTATTATTATTAGAGTAACCGCTTCTTATTCGGCCCCTGTAAAGTTCATATTGCTCTGTATAATTATGGAAATATTTTAACTAATTAAATCCACAATGAAGTACTTGTCTATGGTTAGAATCCACAAGCAAGGACGTACTGTCTTCGAGGAATGTACTAGAGGAATGATGTTTTTGTATTGTTTTTTTTTTTAGTTCTATCTATGTCAAGGAGAATTAATTCACCTTGATCTATGTATATCTACTTATTTGCTAGTATTCTTTCAATATTGAATATAGAAACAGTTAGTGACTAGAACCCAACAGTGCTTAATGAATTAAATAATTTATAGGTACAGTCGACAGCACATCAAACTTCACATATTAGTTGCAAAGTCGCCCGTAATGCAACGGAGTAGAGTGCATGGGTGTATACGATGATGTGCTGTCGACTGTACCTGTTCGTAATGATAACGCATTACTATCACCAACTGTTTTGATAAATAATTTGGGACCGTTTTTTTTTCTATTTTCTTCTATCTGTCCATATGTATATCTACTTATTTGCTAGTATTCTTTCAATATCAATAATGGAAACAGTGACTAAAACCCAACAGAGTTTAATGAATTAAATAATCTATTCGTTATACGATAACGCGTTCCTGTCACCGACTGATTTGATATCGAGTAAGGGCTTTGAGCCAAAAACATGTGCAATCATGATAATCTTGTTCGATTTGGTAAGCGATAAAAGGAAACCAGGATCAGAAAATTATCTCAAAAATTAATTACTAGCCTAACTTGCACGAATATGTTTAAAATGAGCGATTCTTAAAACCCTGTAAATTGTGTGCTTTTATGTTGGTAACAAATAGCATTTTTTACGTCAAGGAACAAACTGTAAATAAAATTTTATTTATTCTTACTCAGACTTAACCCTACTTATCGCGATGTAAAATGATAATATCGCCATCTAGTGGACAAAATAGGAACACTGCACTTTTCGAACACAGCGTTACTTCCAAACTTGACGTAATTATGTAACGAGGTCGACAATAGTTTTCCCTTTAATAAAAGTACCGAGGATGACCGAGCTTTGCTCGGTTTGTAGGTTTTCACACAAAAGAAGGAACTTGAAAAAAAAAGAAAAATGGATTAATTTATTTATGTAACTATTTTTAAAAACTAATGCTAATAATAAAAGAAAAAAAAAACTAAACTAAAGCTAATTTAAATAAAATATTGGAGCCAGATCGCTGTCGGTCGGTAGGGTTCCGAGAAGGCTGGCGTGGCAACATTGCCTCGCTGTATGGCGAGGCCTAGCCTTTGGCCAAAGTAGGCACCAGCCCTCGGATCTCCAGAGGCGTCAACTAGGCGCGACGAGATCTCCTTAAAGAGGAGTCGCGCCTGCGGGCCCCATGGCCTCAGAGTCTCTACCCCAAAAGGCACAAATATATAGCCCTGACCTAGAGCTGCATATTTGCGCCTCGTGTTGGACTCTGCGATAGTTGCCGCCGCGCATGGCAGGCGCTCGCTTGGACATGGGAGTGTGCTAGGGTATCGACGCACGTTGCATCCCAGACCAGCGACCGCCCATTCTTCCATGGGATGAGCGTCATTCCGTCGGGCCTCTTGCCATCGTCACGTGCTATCCCACTCGGCTCTAATACAGCGGGCATGCTTGCGCTGACAAGGGCCCGACGAATGACGTCATTCAGGGCAGCGTGTCTGGACAGACGTCCAGCGCTGCGGCGGCAAGCCAGGCCATGGTGACCTAACTCGTCGACGCCTCCACCGCAGCGGCAGCGATGTGTCTCGTTGGTCCTGGCCCCCAGTCTCAGACTAACTCCCAGGCTAAAGGTAGTCCTGTCTAAAAGCGTCCCTATGCTCGCCGATGGGAGGGCCCTCAGCCAGTAGCCCGACTCTGGCTCACAGCTCGCTAAGAGACGAGCACGCTCCGCATCATTTCCTGCAGTATCAATGAGGTCTTTACGAACCTGGATGCAGAGCGGCTCGTCCCAAAGCCGCTGCAATGCCGTATTTGTCGGTACGTCCTGGCTCGGACCGGCTGCGTCAGACCAGGCGCTCTTGGCCTCAGCCAAGCACGCGACCTTTACATCTCCAAGAGACGGGGAAACAATTTTATCAATGAGGCCGACCGTGCTATGAACTGAGGACAGGAACGCCGGAAGGGCTACGCTTGAGGCAGTTCTTATACCCAGGCCACCGTGACGGATCGGAAGTGTGGCCTGGGTCCAGCTCTTATCTTGCAACGGGCAATTTAGGATTTCTGTTAAGGTGGTTCTGATAAGTTCGTCCAGACAAAGTAGAAGATCCAGGTGATTCCAGAGGGTTGAGCACCTGAGAGCATACGTAAATTTAGGGACAAACAGGCAAAATTTTATTATCCAGTAAGCCATGTGTGGACTAATCTCTTTGAGACGACCTAAAGAAAAATTATTATCAAGTCTCAAACCAGGGTCTTCTGTTTACGGTATCGTCCTATTTGCCACTGGAGCTATGACAACCTTACAGATGGTTGCGAAAATGTCCTTCTTGTAGTGTAGCAGTTATTTCTTTGCCTTAAAACACGGTTAAAATGACGTTTTATAAAAATGAAACCTAGTTGGATCAATTAATCGCCCCCAAAACCCCCTGTATACAAAATTTCATGAAAATTGTTGGAGCCGTTTCAAAGATTCTGATTATACATATATAAATATATATATACAAGAATTGCTCGTTTAAAGAGATTAGATAGATAGGATATTATAGTTAGCTTAGAATATAACCCCTCAGACCTTGAACACTTTCTTTCACAGCTAAGTTAGTTCTTAGTAATATTTGAAATTTATCACAGTTTCAAAGAATAAAATAACTGTGGTCTTTAATCTTCAAAATTCGGATTAAAAGGATTTTCTGTGCCGCTTTGGGTCTACAAGTGCACACTATCAAACCTTCTAGGCGTCAATGGTATGAAAAACACGTCACGTGACCCAACCACGTATCTGTCGTCGTACTATAATGCAATAAGAAAATCGAGGCTCTGATGTCATACAATTAACTTTTGATTTCCCACCTAAGGGGCCGTCCATTAATCACGTGAGGCTTGAAAGGGGGGGAGGGGTTTGACAAAAATCACGAAATGTCACAAAGGGGGAGGGGGGTGTAAAAAGATATCACGTGTATTTATTTTTTCATTATTTTTTCAAACGCGCGTTTTTTAAATCGAAGAGCGGCGTGTATTGTGACCTTGTGTACTATAGTAAAACGACACAAAAATATATCATGACATATACGATACCAAATTAATATACAAACTTGCGCGCGCAAGACAATTCTAGTTCTAAAAGATTTAAGATTTTTTGTAGATACGAAAAATACACGTGATGTTGGGTGGGGGGTGGGGGGTAGTCTTAAACCTCACCATGTATCACCAAGGGGAAGGGGGGGGTTAAAAAATGCTTAAAAAACGATCACGTGATTAATGGACGGCCCCTAATGAGACGAAATTAAACGTTATCAAAGAGTGTACGACACTTACAGACCTGCGTCATTTGACTATTCTTTTAAGAATAAAACACTTTGGTTATTCCATCTACGTAATGAGATGATTGAATCGCTCGCAGCCCCGGCCGCCTGAGTGATCTTAAGCGATCACGAAGCTTAAGCAACATAGGACGCGTTCAGTGCATGGCTGGGTGACCGTTCCATGACTAACGCTAATGGCATTTTTTCGGGCGGTTCTGTGCTTCACAAGGAACGTTAAGCAGTTGGTGCCGGCTGCCGCCGATAGATGGCAGTCGTTAAACCAAGTCAGAAGCCTTACGGCGGTCGAGTACTTCTGACAGTAAGACCAGCCACTCGTCTTACAAGCCTCCACCAATCCGGACTTGGCCCCCGTGGTGGAGTATGGCCTATGTCTTCCTCAGGTAAGAGACCCGTGCCCCTCGGTGGGGACATAATAGGTTGATGATGAATGAGATGATTTGTACATCCAGTAGCGCCAGCGCCTTCACTCACAGTGACCACTCGGACTCTGCAGTGTCCCATCCCAGGGCATTGTTTTTTAGATAGGGTAGACTTTTTCAGCACCTATACCACCATCATTAGCCCAATAACGCAAAAAACCAATATAATAAAGTCCTAAGTTAACCAATACTAACTCCTGCAGGAATATTACTAGCAAGGTCGATAAGTATTGGCTAATGTTTTTGGAAGGCGTTTTGTGGGTAAGCAATTGAGAATTTCGCTAACTTAACTGTAGTTCTGTCTCGTCAAATTTCTCTGAAAAGAACGTGACAGAACGTTACTTAATCCATTTACTTAATGAAAATTCGCTACTCATAAACCGTCCCTAAGAAAATTAAAACATTTATGTAGTTACTAGCGACTCGCCCCGGCTTCGCACGGGAGACAAAAACGTTTCCGTGAAAATAGCTACATAATATTAGTTCCGTGGAAAATTCCCGGGGTAGTAATTTTTTACACCTTGGGTTCCATTATGCGAGATTTCGTAGGGAACCCTAAACTTTTTGAAAATCCAATATAGCCTATGTTAGTCACGAAGAATGTACCTAGCCTTCCAATGGTGAAACAATTTTTAAAATCAGCCAAGTAGTTTCTGAGCCTATTCATTACAAGTGTATTAGTATTAGTATAGTATTAGTGTTTATGTTACACACAAAAATATAAATCTTTCCTCTTTATAATATTAGTATAGAAGTATAGATAGATGAGAATCGTCTACTCACCAAATTCCTGTTTCTAAAACTAAGTCGATTGTCTCAGGCAGTTCTAGCCGGAAACCTGAAAGGAGAATAAAAAGTAAAATTTATTAAAAGTTGAATTTATTTTCGTGGTTGAGAGATGTGAGAAGTTCTACGGGCACTTAATAATTGTCTTTTTTCTAAAATGAGCAATTTCTGCAATCTTTATGTTAGTGTTTGTCATTTACTGCAACTTATGTTTGACAGCTTTTAAAAGTGTTTTTTTTGTCCCCGGCTGGGACAAGTGTATCGAAAACGGCCTCGATTGGCCGGTTCTATGATGACGTCACCTGCTAGTAAAAATGGCGACTGTCATTCATTCATTCTTTCTTAAGGCTGATTTACATTGATACAGTAGCTGGCGCCAGCATCACTGTATTCCGGCGCTGGATCAGCACTGTATCAATGTAAACATGTTTCAATCCAGTCCAGCATCCAGTATCCAGCACTGGGTCGAAATAGCCGGCCATTTTTCGATCCAGTGAACGCCCCCCGCACGCCGCGCAGCCCGTGCCAGTGGCACTGGATCCGTTTAAACACTACGGCCAGTGAACGCCAGTCGCTTTTACGGATGCAAACGTGTAGTCACCGTAACAAAGTAGAAATGACTACTGGACGCGTGTAAACGACGCGATCTAGTACCAGTGCCAGTGTAGCTCCGGAATAGAGTGATGCTGGCGCCAGCTACTGTATGAATGTAAATCAGCCTTTGGTTTATCGGGAAGTGACGTCATAATCCCTATGGGGCACCATATTGCCTAATATAGCGTTATGGCGGCTTATTTGAAAAGTAAATTTTCGTTTGCCTTTTTTAGAAGAAATACGCGAAAAAATTTAAAATGACCACTTTCTGAGGACTCCATGAACACCTACAAACCACATGAGATGGCTTCCAGAAATCGGTCAAATAACCTATTACTAAGCTAGCATACGGAAGTAGCCAGTTTGGGAGACAGGACACAAATTGTAACATTTTTACTTGCAATAAAGTTTTCTTATTTCTTTATCTACGTCACGCAAAACGGGATGTCAACTCGGAACTCACCATCAGCTATTATCCTCTGTATCACACTGGCCATGTCTTTTACTTCAGCTGCGTAGAAGTTGTCGCCGCTGTACGGGGTTATACCTAAATCTGTGACAAAGCTATAGGAAATATTATATTGGTTAGATTAGAGCAGGGGTTCTCAAACTTTTTCAGTTTGCGGCGCACTCAAGGGCTTACAAGCATTTAGTACAAGCATTGAACTTTACTTAAAATTCAATGGGAAAAGTCAGCAAACAAACGACTTTATAAGAAATACTTATAACTTTCACACTACACAATGACTTGTCCGGGTCCTAGATTAGGATACACTATGCTATGGTTACCAGGCACTCTTTTTGCCGGACCTTTTTTCTGGCCACGGAGGCACAATGTCGTATTTGTTTGTCCGAATGTTGTTGTGTTGAATGTTGTGTCGCACTGTTATTTTTCCTTGTTGTAACTATCCGGACTTGGCCCCCGTGGTGGAGTATGGCCTATACCTTCCTCAGGGAAGAGACCCGTGCCCCTTGGTGGGGACATAATGGGTTGATGATGATGTAACTATGTAAATTATTATTATTTTTTAAGCGCGCTTTTGTGGCAATGGAATGCTTCCTTTCATTCATGTCGTACAAAACGTTCATTGGGGTTTTGCTTGCCGTCTATCCATTGTCCAAGACAGCGTTTTGGCGGAATATTTTAAAAGTGGATTGTTGATTGCTGTTATTAGAAGACATTGTCTTTACTAGCTTCCTTTATTAGCTCTCGGTCTCTTCTAGAGAAAGAAAGAAAGAAACCATTTAATTTCATTGCCAAAAAAGCACACATATAAAAAAATATAATAACTTACATAGTTACAACAAGGAAAAATAACAGTACGATAAAACATTCAACACAACAACAGTCGGAGGTGTGGCAAGAAAAAGGGTCACCAACTCAGCATACATTGTTGGCGAGTGCTGCTAATTAGCAGAACACTAGTTTCCTTTGGAACCCCCTAAGAATCATTTGGCTGAATCCATAAATACAATTAAATAAAAAACATAATGAGGGATTTTCTTAGACGCCCTTTAAAAAAATATATAGTTCTTGAAACTGCAACAGATGGCTCTGATAAAACGTGACTTGTTTTTTTTTTAACAATATATGTGTAATCTGTGAACGCTGAGTACCTGCCTTCGTACAAAATTTTACCGCACAGTATTGGCGATACGGTTTCTCCATTATTTTCGAAAATTTCATGGTGCCGATCATCTTTGTATAAGTTTCGAAGTTCAGTTACCAGTAACTTCATGACAGATGACGATGACAGTGACGTACCAACACAGATCAATGAAGGGCTCTCAGCTGTATTAAAAAAAAACTACGTACGTAGACATCATCGCCATCTAGTACCTAGTTTGGAACCATTTTTGAGGAGCTGTCAGAAAATCGCTTATTGGCCAAAGGATACAAGTAAGCATATCGTGGAGCGCGGTCGGGTGGTCGGGCGGTGGGGGCGGCGGCGCGCCCTGCGCGGGCGCAACCGCTCGCAGCGTGTACGCGCGCACGTACTCCTTGCGTAGATCGTGGAACCGCGCGTAGTGCGGCGGCAGCGTGATGTCTTTGCTGCAGGCCTCGGGGTGCAGGCATTGTCTGGAAACGCGGCAATAGAAGTCAACGATTTTTTTTTAATTCAAATTTTTTTTTGCTCATAATAAAAAACAACATGTTTACTTCATGAACGTCAAAGTTGTTATTGTTGTTTCACATCACAATTGGGTATTTGACAGGATGTTAAATGATTTACTTTTAAAACGTAATTTTGTATGAAAATACTTGCTTGTGACGTCACATTTCAGAGCACTCTTTTTATGTTTCATCTATTTAAAAATTGTAATAACTAGTAAATTATTAAAAGAAATACATTTTTCGAAACATTTTGTAATTTTTGTTTTAATCCAGTATCTCAAATAATTTATTGTTGATAGTGTCAAATACCGTATTAAAAAACATTTCATGCAGAAGTAAGTAACAAAGAAACTATACATTTATTCTTTTCAAAACAGTTTAAGCTGACGACTGAGACTGAACAGACGCTACGGAAACCACCAAGCGCGAGTCATACTCGCACTTGGCTACGATACGAAATAAAACCCAATAATTAATTATTTTTCTGTGACTGTAGTACACGCTATATTTTCAATTCCACATCGATTCATATTAATTAAGGTGGGTAAAAGGAGCCTGTAATCTCACTCCACTCTACATCAGAGGTTCCCAAACTATTTTCCTCGTGGACCACTTTTAAAGTTTTACTATTTTCGGTGGACCCCCTGCTGCTACGTTTCTACTGTATTCCAAAAACTCCTAAAAATATTACCCTAAATTGGGGTTGTTAAGAAGAAAAAAAAGTACCACATTTTCTTGTATTTATTAAAATAATACTTGTGGTTATACAAAATTATAAACATTTATTATTACAAACAATCAACAATTGACGTTAATAGGTTAAATCCAAATCAAATCCTATTTTATTTGTAAATATATTGAGTTAAGATATTTATTTAGGTTCTAGCATAGTTTTATATTTAAGTTATATTTTCATTTTTTTTTTATTTATCGTTAGGTAGTTGATTATTAATATTATTTAATTATTGTTATTTAGCATTGTTAATGAATAAAGTTTAGACACAATCCAAGCCAAAATTTTGGTCTTTATTATGAAAACCAAAAAATTTTTCGTGGACCCCCTCTTACAACTTGTAAACCCCTGTTTTCTTTTCACTTCACGTCTACATGGACCTCCGTGTGGTCTCCTATGGACTCCTGGTGGTTCACCATGACCACGTTGGGAACCTATCTACATGATTGATATTAATTACGCTTTATTACTAGCTAGCTGTATCCGCGACTTTGTACTCGTAGGATTTATATGTAATTCCAGATAATCGGCGACTGAATCTTACCAAACCGCTTTCAAACATTGTACATGTACAAGCCGGAAACGGTCAATGATTTGAAAACCGATGCTTATCTCATTCAAAAACTGAACCACAGAAATGATGTCAATGACAAAATAATCCCAACCACCGTTTAAATGTATTTTACCGATAAAATCAGTTAATACGTTACAGAACGAATTTTATACAAACAAAAAAAATTTAAGCATACAGGACTCGTCCTGCAATGTTGCCCAGGCAACTACCATTTCCTGATTTTTTCTGCGAAAGTTTTTGCGCGACATACACCTAAGCATAAACACCTCACATAAACCTGAACTTTATCCGGCGAGATAGACAGTCTAGTTTCAGTCTAGTCTAGACTTGCCAGAAGTGTCCGAAAAACTGATGTTTAAAAGAAAGAAAGTAAAACATTTATTATAGCGAATCGCTCGCAGCCCCGGCCGCCTTTTTTTTTTTTTCACGCTGGGTAAAATGCGTTACGCATCTCCTCCCGTCGGGGGACGGAAGGAGTATGTGAGACTCCCCGGGAAAGTATACCCGGTATACCCACTAAACAACCCAGTGGCACTCCCTCTTCGCCTTGGTGGCGGGAGTCTGGGAATCTGGCACTTCTTCCAGTCCCCCGCCGGCGATTGCCCGCCTAAACACGGCGGGCCCCTCGCGCCCCTCCCTTTACGGGGAGGGGCCCGAAAACGACCGGGAGCGCACGGTCGTCCTCGTACGGCGCGGTGATGAGCAGTGCAATGCGGGTGAGGGCACCCCCGCGCCTGTCGCCCGCTGCTCATCACCATGGGGCGAGAGGGGGCGGTTGCGTATCCGCCATCTCCTGCCCCTCCGTCGTCGGCGGTGCGGCGGCGCGAGAGGATCGTTCTCCCGCGCGCGCTCCGCCTCCTCCTTCTGTGACATCACGTCCTCACAGAAGGAGGCGACCGCCGTCCACGCCTCCTCGCTCCCCAGCATGGCATTTACCAAGCCGGGAAGCGAGAGGTCCGACCCAATAACGGCGACAAGACTGCGGCGCCGCTCGGACAGCGACGGGCACACACCTCAAGGGTGTGCTGCGCCGTGTTGTCCGCCGCGCCGCAGCCGTGGCACCCCGGGCTCTCCTCTCTCCCGATCCGGTGCAGGTACGATCCGAAGCATCCGTGCCCGGACAGCACCTGCACCAGTCTGAAAGAGAGGCGAGGTCCGCCGTCCAGTGATGGACGATTGCCTCCCTCGCCTCCCGCCTAACGGCCGCCCCTTCCTCAGTGGCAGTCGTTAAGCCAAGTCAGAGTATTATGTTACATGTCTATTTTTTATGTTTTTGTGATGTGTCTTGTTGCTATCATCATCAACCCAGTATGTCCCCACCGAGGGGCACGGGTCACGCACGGGGGGCAAGTCCGGATTGGTGGAGACTTTTAAGACTAGTGGCTGGTCTTACTGTCAGAAGTTTTCAAGCCGCCCTAAGCCCTCTGATTTGGCTTAACGACTGCGTTCTTTATTAATAACTAGCTTTCGCCCGCGACTCCGCCCGCGTGGACTTTAGTTCAAAATTTTACAACCCCGTTCACTCCCTTAAGGGTTAAATTTAGAAAAAACGGCGAAACACGTGTTCAATCAATTGTGTTGAAGAGCATTTATTTTAAGTTTCAAGAAAATCAGACAACATTTTTTATACCTCCCATACAAATGTTGGCAACCCTTTTCGCCCCCTTAGGGGTTGAATTTAAAAAAAATCCTTTATTATTCCTTGCCTACATTATACAGGGTGGCCGAGAAGTTGACGTCCAAAGCTAAAATTTGAAAGCCTCATGGTGATGAGTATCCGAATCACCCCTATGTATGTTCTACGATTTTGCGTATTTTTAGCAGATAATTTTTTTTCCCTTTTATCCGCTTTTTTCACCTAATTGTGGTTTAGGATTTTTTTCTAATTTTTTTGAACACTTTTAGTTAATTTTATTGTTGATAATTATTAACTACAGTTGCAATAACCACATAAAAAACTATGAATAGTTTAGACAATGCGGAACTAGTTTAGAATTGAGCCGTAAGTTCAAGATAACTGCTACAGCTTAATTCATGAAAATGTTGAAGGTATCAAAAAAAATTAAAATGGGGAGCCTATGGCTTCTAACTATTTTTAAAAACTTCCAAGAACATTGGCCAATAAAATGAGGCCAAATAAGACGGGTGTAAATAGGGTTTTATTTTCTGTTTCAGATTTTCTAAGTAAAATAGGTCATTTTCAACAAAAATAAATACTAATTTTATCGCGGTTTTTCTTTTTAATTTTGAGTTAAGATGACTTTAAATAAAACACAGTACATTATGATTTAGGTATTTCCACTTTACGAGATTTTAGGTGCATATTAAGTCTTCTAATGGCGGTAATTAGCATAACAATAGTTAAACAATGGCTGCCTGCCCGCAGCGGGCAAACGCCACGCGGAGGGTAAATTACTACCTGCTTCAGTCGTGCTCACACCCTGTTCACCGCTACTTGTCTCGTTTTGCCACTTTTTTCTCGACCCGTTTTTGCCTATTGATACCGCCGCCGCCTGTTTGTTTGACCCCTGCTTGAATTTGGACTCCGTTTTGCATATTGACTTGTAAAGTAGTTGTGAAAGTATTAGTGATGCCTTACACTTTGAGTGAATATGCAGAAATGCATTATTTCAACGGCGTTGCACAGGGCAATGGCCACGAAGCGGCAAGATTGTACAGAGACCAACTCCAACGCCGAGGCGGACCGCAACCCGAACATTACCCTGACCATCGTGTGTTCGTTAACACTGACGGCAGGCCGCATACCTGGACAACGAGGTGGAGAAGGAGTTCTCAGAATTGATCCGGATCGCAGAGAAGTAGTACTGGAGGCGTTATATCGTGATGTGACTACAAGCACAAGAGCACTAGCTAGTAACCTGGATATCCCCAGATCGTTGATTTAGGACATTTTAAGTGAGGAATCATTGCATGCTTACCACATTCAAAAAGTACAAGACTTGCAGCCTATACTGATTATGCATTGAGGGTCGAATTTTGTGAACTAATGTTAAGAAAGGAGCGAGAAGACCTCGGTTTCTTCAACAAAATTTTGTGGACAGATGAATCAAGATTCGAGCGAAGTGGAGTTTTCAATATCCACAATTACCACATTTGGGCGATAGAAAACCCACACGCGGCAAGGCCTTCATCATTCCAACACCGTTTCAGTGTCAACATGTGGTCTGGTGTCTTGAATGGTGAATTGATTGGGCCGTTCGAATTGCCGTCCAGACTTAATGGTGACACATACAAAAACTTTTTAGAAAATGATTTACCACTTTTACTCGAAGATGTGAACCTGGAATTACGAAGAAACATGGTATTCCAGAACGATGGCGCGCCATGTCATTACGCGAGGCAAGTGCGAACTTATTTAGATGAACAATACCCAGACAGGTGGATCGGACGACAAGGACCAATTAGGTGGCCGCCACGCTCGCCTGATCTTAACCCCATAGATTTTTTATTTGGGGTTACTTTAAAGAAATAACTTACGCAAGAGAAGCGTCGAGTGAAGAAGAACTGAGAACAAAAATTCGTGAAGCAGAAAACGACGTTAGAAGTAACTGTGAAGCTTTTAGGCGGTTAATACATAATTTTCTACGTAGATGTAGGTTGTGTATTTCAGTAGGAGGGCGTAATTTTGAAAACCTACTTTGAATAAATTAATTAATTAACATTACGGTGTTTTATTTAAAGTAATTTTAACTCAAAATTAAAAAGAAAAACCGCAATAAAATAAGTATTAATTTTTGTTGAAAATGACCTATTTTACTTTGAAAATCTCTAACAGAAAATAAAACCCTATTAAAACCAGTCTTATTTGGGCTCATTTTATTTGCCAATGTTCTAAGAAGTTTTTAAAAATAGTTAGAAGCCATAGGCTCCCCATTTTATTTTATTTTTGATACCTTGAACATTTCCATGAATTAAGCTGGGGCTTAATCTTGAACTTACGACTCAATTCTAAACTAGTTCCGCATTGTCTAAATTATTCATAGTTTTTTATGTGGTTATTGCAACTGTAGTTAATAATTATCAACAATAAAATTAACTAAAAGTGTTCAAAAAAAATTCAAAAAATCCTAAGCCACAATTAGGTGAAAAAAGCGGATAAAAGGGGAAAAAAATATTATCTCCTAAACTACGCAAAATCGTAGAACATACATAGGGGTGATTCGGATACTCATCACCATGAGGCTTTCAAATTTTAGCTTTGGACGTCAACTTCTCGGCCACCCTGTATAGATCCTCTGTGCAAAATTTCAGCTTCCTAGGTCAAACGGCTTGGGCTGGGCGTTGATCAGTGAGTCAGTCAGATAGATAATATACATAAATCAACTGACCAGTTGCATAAGGAATTCGACAGACACGGAGTATGTGATATATATACTAGTCAAAACAAAATAAGGGCCACTGACTCATTTCAACTATCGGGTCGTTTTTACAACTTTAAGGTGTTCTTAAGTGGTTAATTTTTTTGTGTGGTGTTAACAAACATATCGAGAGTATTACAACTGGAAATATTTAAAAAATAAAAGAAGATGAAGAGGAGGCTTACCTAAGTGGCGGTTGTCCGTCTGTCACTAGCCTGTAGAGCGGCGAGTGGGGGTCCACGTGCAGCGATTGGACGAACTCGTCGAACTGGAACGGGAGACAGACTAAAGTTAGTTAAGTAAAAAACAACAAAACTAGGCTCACCATTTTCACAAAAAAACTGTTAACCGGCTGCGTCCCATAAATCTGTTATTTATTTGAGTATTTACTATAAACTATTAAAGAGTTTAACTATAGGTATTTTAATTTTATAATTAAAAAAGAAGACCAGCCACTAGTCCACCAATCCGGTCTTGGGCCCCGAGGTGGAGTATGGCCTATACCTTCCTCAGGGAAGAGACCCGTGGTGCCCCTCGGTGTGAACATAATGGGTTGATGATGAAACAGGTTCATTACACTATAACTCTTGTAAGACGGAGTTTGTTGTCCATATACACAGGGTAAAATTTTGAGATATAAGCATTTTCCATCAGCACGGGTCTCTAACGGGGCCAAGTCCGAATTGGTAAAGTAATAGAACATTCTATTTTGTTAATTCTTATAGCATTAATTGGGAAACGTAACAAAATGACGCGGTCGTTTCAGCGTACATCTCAATATCACGACAATATCATCATAACTTAATCGGCAATTTAGCACCTGCTTACAAAATCACGATAAACTTATTGCACACGCACGAAGACGAAAAAAAACTAACGTACTTTGACACCATGCATTAAACAAAACAACCTTTCATCAACTAAGCATTAGTGAATCAAGGACCCCCGTACCACAAAACAGAACGGCGGAGAAGAACCGCTCAGAAGATCTTCGCTGTGAAATGGCAAATCAAACTTTTGCTGCCTACCCACCTTTTGTAAACTATGGTGTGGCGTGCTATACGGCACTGCCGACGTGCAAATTGCCTTCACCAATTCGCACCCTTGCAAGAACGTTTCTTTTTAACGCGATATTTGACAGGATGTCAAATGAGAAAATAGAACTTTGTATGAAAATACTTGCTTGTGACGTCACATTACAGAGCACTCCTTTTATGTTTCATCTATTTAAAAATTGTAATAACTAGTAAATGGTTGAAAGAAATACATACATCATCCGAAACATTTTGTAATTTTTGTTTTAATCGAGCATCTCAAATAATTTATTGTTGATAGTGTCAAATACCGAAAATATTTTTGAAAATGAGGCGAATCAATATGGCTGCCTACCTGCCTAAAACAAAATTTGAACGGGTGGGAAGTTGTCGTGCAACTCCCAAGTAAGAGGCCTTAGGGCGGGGGCGGCTTGAAAACTTCTGAAAGTAAGACCAGCCACTAGTCTTACAAGCCTCCACCAATCCGAACTTGGCCCCCGTGGTGGAGTATGGCCTATACCTTCCTCAGGGAAAAGACCCGTGCCCCTCGGTGGGGACATAATGGGTTGATGATACCACGAGGCATCACAGACTAAAGTTTAGTTGGAAGAAAAAGTCTGGTGGAAGGAGAAGAGGTGAATTTTGAGCTATTGAAAATGATATGTTTGGGACCTAATAAACTCGGCAAAACGTGGGTCCAGTTCTAGAGACTGGTGCCTCTGCCTACCCCTTCGGGGATAACGGGCGTGAGTTTATTATTATTATTATTATTTGAAAATGATATGACCCACTGACCCCTCTCTACTTATGTTGGGACAGAAGAGTGAAGAAATCCAAAGCCTCTGTACCTATCTAAGTAATACCAAAATAATGCAGAGACGAGGTCGTGAAAAATGTTGAAATAAAAAATAAGAACCAACTGCAAAACATTACACCACTACAGAAGCGGAATTTAGACTCGGTGCTGATCTGTAAGTTGTAGAGTTCTGAAATCTTTTTTTTAAGTCATGTTTTTTTTGGGGATGTATTAGCAAGATAAAAAGTACCCGAAACCAACGTGCGTGCATGCAACGTCTAATGAATGTCGATGAAGCGAAAGTGAGTTGTCAGGACCGTGGCAGGTGGCAGTCCGTCTGCCTACCCCTCTGGGATGCAGGTGTGAGCTTATGTACAGCGGCGGATTTGCAGTATTGGCCGCTCTAGGCCCCAGGCCATGTGCCGCCCCTTTCTCAGCACAGCACGCAGCACCTATCATATAGACTAGGTACATTATGAATTTACGCTAGACTAGGTACATAATGAATTTAGTGGCGAATACCTATAAAATTGCTATTCGTTGCTGTACAGTGCGGCCCGCCATAATTATGCAAAGCCTTTTAAATATTTAGGTACTTTGCTTTTGAGTTATTTCTTGCTATCATCAGTGATTTTTTGTCACGATTTGCCGCCCCTAATATCTGCCGCTCTAGGCTCGGGCCTACTGGGCCTTAGGGTAAATCCGCCACTGCTTATGTATGTATGTTTTTTTTGTGAATAATCCCCAAATAACCCTGAGACTACTTACAATATATTTTGGGAAATCTATACATATTATTAAAGGATTGTCCGCAATAGATCTTATTTTCTGCTGTCGATTGAAGAGTTCCGTTCTTTATCTCTGAAAGTCTACGTCCGATATTGACCAATTAAAATGTAATCAATGAGACGCGTCACCAAATAGGATAAAAAAGGAGCTGTCAAAATCGGTTGACATTTGACGACGTCATGCGAGAGCCGTGGCTTTGACGACCGCTCAGGGGCATTTCTGATGCAAAGGATATCCCTCGCCGTGCAGCGCGGTAATGCTGTCAGTGTCATGTCTGTGTCTCGGGGCGGTTTATTTGATTGACTGGCTTTGTGATCTTTTTTTTTTTGTTTATTAACATTAATTATTAATTAACATTATTTTCATTTTTTTTTATCAATTTTACGTTGACACTGTGGACGAAACTTTTAATAAGATATTGAGAACCTCCTCGTTTTTGGAAGTCGGTTAAAAATCACCTCTAATGTCTAGAAAAAAGCGACCAAATAGGTGCAATCGGCGACACCGAAGCCGCTACCAACTAAATCTTAATACATGCCGCATAAGTGTGAATATCCAATAAATAAAATTTCCTCGGGTGTCGCGAACTGTAAGCAAAAACGTCCGTGGATATTTACACAACACTATTTTTAGACACGCAAAAACCTCAGGATTTCATTTTGATACGGGTTCGGTATTTTTATTAAAATACTAGCTACTAGGCAAAATAGCCGGCAAATGGCTCCGGCTATTTTGCCTATTTTTTGGCAATTTTGCCATAATTAGCCCACGACCTATTGTTGTTGGAATATTTTGCTCCGGTCCATCCAAAGGTTGTCTGAAAGAGATCACTTTTAGTGATAAGGCTGCTGTCTGTACTCTTAGATTAAGAAATACTGCGTGATCTCTTTTTGTACGTACAACTAGCTGGACCCCGCGGTATTACCCGCGGTTTATTAGGGAAAATAAATTCTATTCACATTTTTAGAAGCAAAATAATTAAAATTTGAGTATCGGAAAGATCAATTTACAAAATTTCATTTTCATCGATTTTCCCATGCAAATAAGATATTTTCCCGGAGTAAAACTTAGTCTATGTGTTAATCCAGGGTGTCAACTAACTCAATACCTCAATGCCAATTAGGAGGTCGAATGGATTTAAACCCAAAAAATCCAAAGTGTTTTCAGTCGAAAACGTGGAGACTTTCCTTAATGAGGCACCCGAGAAAGTCTTTCTTGCCGTAAAAGTATGTAAGTAACTTTAATATAGGAAGTTTAATTTAAGTAAGTTTAATTATGGTGGATTAATAACCACAGTGTTTTGATAAATATGAGGCGCCTTTTATTTTGTCATAGTGGGTGATGAAAAGTAGAGTGTATCACTCGGGCGCAAAATATATTTTTGGCTCGCCGACGTACCTAGTTTGAATCCCTCGCTACGTTCAGGATTCTACCACAGAATACATAATAGTACAGGTACAGAAGATTCACTCCGCAAAATTAATTAAAGAAAAAGGTACTCTAAAAGCGACACAATTAGGTGCAATTCAGATCGCACGGCGCTAAAAAAGCTACTTTATATTCACCTACATGTTGCCTCTCTTTCTAGTGCGTAACTCATACCTCTTCTGGCGCCTGAATAGGCTATTTGACCGATTTCTGAAAGCCATCTCATATTGTTTGTTGGTGTTCATGGAGTTCTCAGAAAGTGGTCATTTTAAATTCTTTCGTGTATTTCTTCGAAAAAAGGGAAACAAAAATTTACTTTTTGATTAAGCCGCCAAAACGCTATCTTGGGCAATATGGCATCGCACTGGTATTATGACGTCACTTCCCAGTCAACCAACCAATGAACGTAAAAAAGAATAAATGACCGACGCCATTTTTATTGACTTGTGACGCCATCATAGAATCGGCCATTTTTGGTACAATGGAGGCAGATACAAATTATCAAATTTTATGTTGCGTTTTTTTACAAATCATAATTCTTTTTTTAGTTAAAATGCCTTTAAGCGGTTCTTAGACACATAATTTATTCGATTACGTATAAATAATACTGTTTTTTTGGGTTATTCACCAACTGGACACACATGACTGGACACACCTGTGTCGAGTTGGTTAAACTCAAATTAGTATCATTTATTCTTTCGTCATCTGGACACACAAAGATTTTTATGTGTGTCCAGATGGTGAAACTTATTTAAATCGTTTTCATGTTTTCGTCAACTGGACACACATTCGAATTTTACCCGAATTTATGACGAAGTACAGTCATGCGCAGAATGTTTTCTGTCACAATCATCATCCTACATCAAACGTTCCACCGCTGGAAACGGGTAATTTTACTATACTTTTACAATTATTTTACAGTAAATAGTACAAAAGTACTAGGGTAGAAGAAGTATGTAAGAGATTGCGGCTAAAATAAAATCTCATGAAAAACATGCGGCTTAGTTCATGGTGTTGCTTAATACTGCGCAGTATTAAACAGGGTTGTTTACTACTGCTACTACTAACTTTTGTTACCCTAATACTTTTAACCGCTCTGGACTATACCATAAGTGCGACGGGGCGTACTGGAAACCACTGTGAAGCAAGGAGCGAAGTACTGGGAATTAAAGTAAAACGCAAAGCGACATTATGGGAATCGAGATTCAGGGAATAAAACTTATGATGAAGGTCCTATAGCAAGAAAAAAAATTGAAACCATCAACATGAACACTATGATCGCGACCATTGTTAGTGGTCAATAATTCCATGAGCGGGACGATTGTTAACCTGACTGTACCCTTTTCTGCAAAAAAAACACAGTGTGTCCAGTTGGTGAAAACATAAAAATTATTATTTTAGCTTTCACCATCTGGACACACATAAAAATCTTTGTGTGTCCAGATGACGAAAGAATAAATCATACTAATTTGAGTTTAACCAACTCGACACAGGTGTGTCCAGTCATGTGTGTCCAGTTGGTGAATAACCCGTTTTTTTCACACTGTCAAATAGCCTATTCCTACCTATTTGCCACTCCGGAGTGGTCGACGCATGTACTTACGCGTTCGATAATGACACGCGTAGTGAAACAGGCCTGATTCTACTAAAGAATCCCTCCCTACGTTCGTGATTCTACCCTAGTCCCTCACTTCGCTCTGGATTAAAAAAAGCGCCGTCACCGTAAAAATATTATTTCGCTCCCAATCTTCTATTACAAAATAAGTAAGCATGCAAAAAATAAACACTAGAGTACAGTCCGGCTGATGAAAAAGTAATTACGATCCAATGATCGTAGTGACTTGTTCAATAACAAAAGCGTAAAAACTGTTTGCACGTGTTGCCTGTCTGGGAAATGAATAATTACGATAAATTAACGCTACATTTGATGTTTCTACACCAATACACGTTTCTCAAGGACGCTCGGCAAGAGTTCAATCGATGATTTCTTGTGGTATTACCTTTCACACCCACGCATTCGGTCGGCCAGATATTCGATGTTTAACTACTTCTATCTAAATTATAATCCAAGTATATGACAACGCGGCTTCGCTAGGCTAAAATGTAGTCTCATAATGATATTCCAAATTGTATTGACTACATACCTATTTATGTTCAGCATAAAATTTTTGGTATTTTTCGTATCCATTTATCTTTTCATTTCAACAAATTACCACGGCACGGGTATCCTAGTTTGGGGCCAGGTCAAGTAATAGATGATATTTGTACTTGTTTTCAAAATAAATTCTATGAAAATATTTTCACGTTTATTCACAGATACACTATTCACACACTTTTTTTTATTTTCAACAGAGCCTCATATTTCCTTAATTTAAAAGATAAGTGCTTAACCTTAGCTAATATCGTAGCTAAGATCCGCATCAAAAGTCATCACAAACGCAATTACTTGATAAAAAAAATAAGGAAGAAACTATTTCAAATTAGCAAAAGTAATTTTGTCTATTGCGTTGATAATAATTTCGTTTATTTGTTTTTAATACTGCATGTAATAGAAGACTATAAAAAAACGGGCATGTGCGAGTCGTACTTTCCCATGAGAGTTCCGTAGAATGTTTTTGGTAATTTTTTCCGGGCTTCCTCCTTCAAGGACTATAAAACCAAGAGCATTTGCCAACAAACTATTTATCCAGTTTGGCAAAAATCTTTTTCTGTATTTTCCTAAATATTTTTTTAAGTAAACTAACAAACTATACATTTCAGATTTATTCCTGTACGTGTGATATAAGACGATATTACTTGCCAAATTTCACAGTTCTAGGTCCCTATAAAATTTGATTTCCTTGTGTCGACTTATTAAATACTTTTTGCGGCATAATCGGTATCCTTCTTTTTTATGCTAGCTTAGAAGTTTAATTTTCTCACAGCTTCAAGAGACCGTAGACCTGAATACAGTCGACAGTACGTCAATCTTCACATTTTAGTTGCAAAGTCGCCCGTAACGCAACGGAGTAGAGTGCATGGGTGTATACCATGATGTGCTGTCGACTGTACTTTTATGGTTTTCATTTTGACCATTTTACGAAAACTGGAACCAACCCACAGCATGTCGATTTCGAGAAAACGAGACTTTCGTGAATAGGTTTTGCAAAATGTGTACGTAGTACGTATTTAAAAAAAAGTTGATAGGCTTGTATGACAGATTGAAGCCTGTCTAGGAATATCAGACTTACTGATTTTCTACCATTTTTATTGGAAGGGTACTTATCTGTGTACTTAAATCCATATCAAAAGAAATGTGGGTTGGTTCCAGTTGCGTAAAAGGGTCCATTTCAACTCAATACCTCCACGCGTTCGCGAGATAGTCGTACAATGTCTTGACACACAGACGAACAGCAAAGTAATCTATGTATAAGGGTTGCGTTTCTTCCTTTTGACGTACGGATCCCACAAAACCGGCAAAATGTGTATCGGACAATGCTTAGTATAGTAGGATTCCGTAGAAGGAGGCCCCTCCTTTTTTACCTAGTTTACAGAACAAAAAAATTGATGAAAGTAATTTTCAATGAAAGTTTTCCTTTTATAAGTTTCTCCACAGTTACGCTTAAACTTGTATAGCCTACAAGATAGGTTCGTTAATTGAATTTATTTCGCCTTTCTACAATGTATCCTTAAGCCGGGAATGGAGGGGGGACGCCCTATTCTAACAAAAATAACACATTAATATTTTGCAATCGGGCCCTAAATCAGAAATAGGTTTGTCTAGACTAACAATAGTTAACAAACAAACAATCTAACCATACGACATAAATAAAAAAACATAGTACCTAAGTTAGGTCTACAGGAACTTCAAAAATACAGAAAGATATTTTGGAGTCGGTGCCCAAAATATTATGTGCTAGTCCAGTAACTGGGCACCTGCTCCCAATTAAAACCTACATACTTATTTAAATTATTTATCTGTTTTTAGTACTGTAGTGTTAGAAGGGGGTTTTAATTTTCCTTTCAAAATTTTATTTGGAAAAAATATTCTACAGAATTGTTGGCGTGCTGATTTAAATATCTATATATGCATCTACCTTCCATCACTATCCACCAATCCGGACTTGGCCCCCGTGGTGGAGTATGGCCTATACCTTCCTCAGGGAAGAGACCCGTGCCCCTCGGTGGGGACATGATGGGTTGATGATGATGATGATGATGATATGCATCTATGTATTATAGGTACCAGCTTTCTAGTACCAATCGTCTTCGAGCTGCGGTTCCTAAGGAACCCTAAACATGGCGTAACTTTGCTGATGAACAACCGGTAATTTTACACAATATAATGAGGACTAAGGACTAGTCACCACCAGCTTTATTCCGGTATTGTTTAATATGACAACAGAGGTCATACACATAGTTTATTTGACCTACCGTTCGCACCCAACAAATATGGCCGAGGTTCGTTAATTGAATTTATTTCGCCTTTCTACAATGTATCCTTAAGCCGGGAATGGAGGGGGGACGCCCTATTCTAACAAAAATAACACATAAATATTTTGCAATCGGGCCCTAAATCAGAAATAGGTTTGTCTAGACTAACAATAGTTAAATAGAGGTGGAACTTGGGTAGCCAAACCATGTTATATGTTACATGAGAACTGTAGAATTTATAGCTTGAGACCTTGATTTAACTTGATTTTTATAATGATGATCGAAGATTTTTCCTTGAAACGCCATGAAGGTATCGTCGACAGCAGGTCAACATCTAAGTACATTTTGTTGCAAAGTAGTCCATAAAGTAACGGAATAGAGTGCATGTATCCTTTACATATGCGGATACTGATGAGTTGATCAATATCGTCGATGGTGATGATTGTGTTGTACTTAATGAGTTGCCTATAATTGAATATAATTTCAAGTAAAATAAGTACTGTTTTGTCGAAAGGTAGAGTGGCAATCACGTGGCATTGAAAACCCCCAATTGATCTTTTAAAAGACGCACCAACAAAACAGCCAAGTTCCTAGAGGTTTTAAAGAAAGATCAAGCCCAATGCAACCGTAACTTTCATGATTCATTACCAGCATTTAGGAAAAAGGTATTACAAACTATTTCGGCTCAAAAACATTAAAAAATACAACAGAATCCAATCTACAACTATAATTGAATCAATTGATTCAATAATATCTTTATGTTATCAAATCTAATGGAACTCAACCTAATCTAATTAATTAAATACATTGCCTATTCATCTTGCACTTCATACAATATTTTGAATAATCAACCAAAAAGAACGGTGTATCTACCTGTAATCGGGATGTACATAAAGGTGATAGTACGTAAGCAAAATTATATAATATGTATGTACTATCTTGTGGGTGGATCTAATAAAATAAAAATAAAATAACCAATCCAGAAGAAAAGAGCCGGCGAATTCGCTCGTTAAGAAGCGGTTCCCCGAAAAGGCGATGCGCGGGCGTCGAACCCGGGACAGGCGGTTACGCAAGACGTCCAGGCGGACAGTTAGGAACCCGTTTGAGGATCGGCTGGCTGGGTCTGGACAGTGGGGGCGACAAGTGGGAAACATTAACTACAAGACAAGAGGGTAATGTGCTCTCCCTTATGGCACCCTTAACCTTTAGAATTCACACAAGATTATTAATAGAGAAACGGCCAAGTGGAGGCTTGTGAGACTAGTGGCTTGTGTTATTGTCAGAAGTTTTCAAGCCGCCCGCCCTGCCTCTGACTTGGCTTCACGACTGCCATCTATCGACGTCAGCCGGCACCAACTGCTTATCGTGCCTTGCGAAGCACGGAACCGCTCGGAAAAATGCCACTAGCGTTAGTCGTAGAACGGTCATCCATGCACTGAACGCGCCCTATGTTGCTTAACCTTTGTGATCGTTTAAGATCACTCATGCAGCCGGCTACGAGCGATTCGGGCCAATTTCTGAAATGAGAATTTTGCAAAGTAAATAAATACCTAACTGTAGTGATGTCTCGTCAAATTTCTCAGAAAAGGGCGTGACAGAATGTTAATTATAATATTCTTATCGTATCTTAATTCTGTCAGTGTTTGACTGAGTGTACCAGTCTCCTTATCAAGTAACCACCATCGTGCGCCACTGTACATACATACATACCTGCTCATTTCACAAGATTCCATTAATTTATGCTCAGCCTGATCGACTCTTAACAGCTGTAGTGTAGTTGCCAGTTAACGGACCTTTGGTGTGTGCAACTTTACAGTTTTAATTTGAGATAGGCTAATAGGCCATTTGACAGGTTTCTGAAAACCGTCTCAGATTATTTGTTGGTGTTCTTGAGTGCTCAGACAGTGGTAATTTTAAATTCTTTTGCATTTCTCCTATAAAAAGCAAATAAAAATCGTCATTATAGATACGGCCAATCCAATCCTGAATCCAATGTTATCCTGATTCTTCGGCTGAATCACATTTTTTTTAAAAGTAAAAAAAAAAATTAAGCGGTATCAAGTCTCATAAGGAATACAAATACGTATAAGTAATACTTTTTTATTAATAGCCTATTATATTATCTATAGATATTTAATATCAATACAACTAAACGGTCCAGTTCTAGAGACTGGTGCCTCTGCCTACCCCTTCGGGGATAACGGGCGTGAGTTTATTATTTTATTTTTATTTACAACTAAACAATTATCTTTATTTGCTTTTCCTCTATGAGTAATATGTTTAAGTTTGAAAGTTTGTTAATCATACTAAGCCCCTGTTTCACAATGTTCAAATAAAGTTCCAGATAAGCTATCCGCAACCAGGGCTGCCGTTTATTCTAAAATAAATTTTCCTATATTGCGTGTGTGTGGCTTATGGCTTCAAATTTAGAACAAACGGCAGCCCTGGTTGCGGATAGCTTATCCGGAACTTTATCTGCAGATTGTGAAACAGACCCTAGACTGTTTTGAAAAGGAATAAATGTGGAGTTTTGTTAGTTTCTTCTCCACGTAATCTATTAAATTGTGTAACAACTTTGACGTTCATAAGTAAACATTTTGTTTCTTATTGTGAATAAAAATAATTTCATTTGAATTCATGCTCTCTCTCTCTCTCTCTCTCTCTCTCTCTCTCTCTCTCTCTCCCTATCTCCGTCTCTTTCTCTCTCAGAGAAGGCCTGTGGCCCGCAGTGGGACGTATAACTAAAAAAAAAATTGGAGTTACAAGTTGTCCCCATTTCCGATTCCGTCCTCTGAGTTGTGTTGCACGTACGGAATGTACCGTTACCTTAAAAAGTCATCAGATTTGTCTGGCGATAATGAAGGGTTCCGGAGAAATCGGACAAGGTGGCCAGGCGAGTTTTCGGAGCAAGAAAGTCGACTGCAAATCAACGTTCACTCTTTGAGACCCATTTTTTTTTTACGTAGCCTCGTTTGTGTCCCACTGCTGGGCAAAGGCCTCCCCTAACTCAGACCAGACGTTTCTGTCTTGTCGCAGGAGAGGTACGCCAAGAAGACGTTGGCTAGACGATCTCGACCGACACATGCCGGAGTGGTCTGAGGTGGCACAAGACACAAACCCATTTAAATACGAAAATAATGGAGATCCTTTTAAAAATGTGTGGAAGGTTCTTGGATGGCAGAGCGTATAGATAGCGTTTGGAGAACGACCTATACCTAGCAGTGGGCAGTGGAAGCCTGACGTCAAATCGGGGGCCGTCCGAAAATAGGAGTTGAGACGGCGAAGTGTGATATTGTGTGACAAGGAGGTGGCAGGGGTCTTATATTTCATGATCTATTATAATCTAAGGGTTAAAACAGTGAATAGGTATATACTCTTTGGGTTAATTAAATCATCGTCATCATCATCATCATCGGCCTACGGTTGTCCACTGCTGGACATAGGCCTCTCCCATTACACGCCACTGAGCACGGTCCTCGGCTACTCTCATCCAGCTCTTGCCAGCCGCCCTGCAATTAAAACACGAACGTTGACTATTAACTAAAAACTCAAAAATATTTGCAACTCTATCAGTTCCTAACTCTATTGGAAATAAAACTAATTCGGTACTGCTGTTTTAATTAAATAATTTCTAGATGCAAAATTGCAAAATATGTGACGTCACACTATCCCTAGTCTCACAAACGGTCTCAGTCTCACATCCGTAGTCTCCACGATTTAGACTTGCAAAAGTTAATACTTCCTTTATGGGGCAATGTATAAGGTTCTACAACAAGATACCCCAAGATTTATATTAGAGTTACCTCCAACGCGATTTAAGAATTGTGTTAAGCACACTCTTTTCAAAAAAGCTTATTATAAAATCAACGATTATTGAGAAAACGTCTGGCATTAAACAGTAGTTTAATATTACATTTAATCAGAGGATAACTGTGTCTAGTGTTCAACACATCCAAAAGTAATATCTTTTAAGTTTGAAAGTTTGTTAATTAAGCTAAAACTGTTTTGAAAAGAATAAATGTGGAGTTTCTTTGTTAGTTTCTTCTCCATGTAATCTATTAAATGTGAAACTAACAACATTGACTTACATAACTTTGTTTGGTCTATGAATAAAATATTTGACTTTGACTTTGACAATTAATGTGACCTGGGCCCTTAGTGCGAGTTTTTTCATTCACTTTCGATAGCGAGAGCGTTTGCAATTTGTATAGGAGCAACAGAGAGACAAATAGGTGGCGCGCTTTGTCACTCCTATAGAATATGAGTTTACGTTAACGCGATCGAGTAGTTAAAAAAAACTCACACTAAGCACACAGATGTGACTAGGACGCGGGGGAGGGGTCAAAAATCATGATATTAGTTGGATATTTCAAGCGTATACCTGTCGCCGTTATTAATATGGAGCAAAAAAGGCAATAGAAATCACGTCTGTTGTATGCGAGACGTAATCTATGGATGGCTGAGTATCTGTTAAATCTGTAAACTTTTTTCTAGCCATATTTGTATGCTTTTGTTTCAAATAAGTATATAGTTTTCAAGTGATCCGAAGAAATATTAAAAGATAAAGTTATTATAAATTAGATTAACAGAGTTTTCGGAGATTAGGTACCCCCTACAACTTACAAACATCATCTTTATAATATAGGTAGATAGTGTAGACGTACACGGAAAAAAATCTGCTCTAGCAAAGTACCAATTTGGCTTTGTTAAAAATTACTCGACTACATATAACTAAGATGTATGTATTTAAAACGCTCATTGCTGCTTTGTTAATGATAGACAAGCAACTATTGCTAAATGTTCTTGGTTATTTTAAATAAAGTACTTTTTTATTTTCAAACGAGTGTCTCGGTAAATTTTATGTAACCTTTGCGGAAATCATTTACAAATAGACAAGCTTACATTGTTAGCTACGGCTAAGCATGTTATTTAACTTATTTAAAAAGTCCCTTACACTTGTTTATCTCCAAATAAGTGGCTCGATTATTAAAGAAGTATACCAGGTTTACCAAGCAACTAGGTTGTGTCTACCGATTGAACTTATTTGTAATACTAAAAAGCTTCATTAAAGTTACCCAAATTTGATGCCCAAGTTTTTAAAATACGTATTGGGTTAATGCTACCAACATACGTCAACAAAGTTGAATGGTTTAATTTTTAGCAACAGAGTTTGCAGGCTCCCTCAGAACCAAGTCACTCGGTTGAAAATATGGTTTACTAATGTATTGCCAAAAATCGTTTCCCAAAGTATTACTTCCCAAACTATTTTCCGCAAATTATCACTTGGCAAAAAAACATTTCTCAAAACAACTTAAAGCAAATAAACAGTTAGCAAAAGTTATTATGGCAAGTTATTGTTTACCAAATAAATACTTGGTCAAAATTCATTTTACCAAAGAGGCAACAAGAGGCAAGGTAAGAACGCATCAAAGTCGAGTCTGTTTTCGATCTTACATAGAGAACCTAACGCTCCGACGCGCGTAGCGAAGCGGAGCGCGTCGTCGCACCTATATTTCTGTTGTCACATATTCTTTACATCGCCGACCCCCCGTTCCATTATTTGAAAATAACACTTGCCAAAATAAAACGTTTGCATAATAAACGTTTGTCTTAATAAAACTTGACGCAGTAAAATTATGCGAAATGATAATTTGACCAAATGAATAAAATGCGAAATGAAAACTTGCTAAAGTTTCATTTGGGAAATGAAACTGATGCCATAAGTTTATTGGGAAGTAAAATTTGGCGAAAAATACTTTGGCTAAACGGCGGTATCCCTGAAAATATACACTTTAGCCGTTCTTTTTTTTCCGTGTAGATAAGATACTGTTGGCTGTACCTACAGACTATTAGCGTTCCTTCATAATGCAAAATCCTTTTCACGGGGCCAAATACCACGTCAGCAGTAGGGTCTAACCATTGCATAACAATAAGGCAACTATGTTAAACCACCTATTTGAATTCCGGCAACATATCGCTCATTTTGTAGTTCAGCAAATCTAACAATCTCTACGTGAAAATCATATTTATGGCTCTCTTGATATGCAGAAGTCTTTCATCTTTAAGAAAGTGAAATCTGCTTGTATTACATGACGTTTGCTTACGTTGGTTGGCGATATTGTTAGCTTTTATTGTTGTTGTTATAATATTCTTATCTCATCTTTCTAGGTCATAAAAATATCAGAGAAGAATAGTATTTGTTGTCAAAAAGAACACCACAATATTTACAAATGGCCTTATTGTCAAAGGATGATGTGATTGTGATGGGTCTTGTTGCTACAATAAATATGTTTCTTTCTTTCTTAAAAGCAATTCCTTTCAGACCATCTATATCATGGAAAGTTTCTGGAGGAAATTACTCGTAGAAAGGCGAAAAATATTGGTATGTAGGTCCAAGATCTCACGAAAAACTGAGAAAAAAAAATCTGGCATCGCGAAGTAGACTTTTTGCGACTGAGCCCTTTTAGGCACTTTTATTCACGTATGGTTCGGGGAGAACGGATTAAAAGTGCTTGATTGTAGGCAGCAATCCTGGGCCTCGATTCTGTTAGTGAATTATAGTTCAATTACTGTAACACGGTCGGATTACGAGACATTTCTTTAGTTCTATTGACGCCTAGATTTATTGATGCGAGTGCGCGCGTGAGTGGCAATGATTATTAAATCGAGCTGTTCCTGTAACTGTCATTGTGCTACAATGCATTAGCAGAATCTAGGCCCTAAACGACTCCAATAAGGTTCCACGATTGGGATCACCCTAGGGGACTCGATTTTGTCTCAAATTGGACCCTTTTACGCAAACTGGAACCAACCCACATTGCTTATGAAATTGATTTAAGTACACAGATATAACACTTCCTACCCTTTCAATAAAAATGGTAGAAAATCAGTAAGTCTGATATTCCTAGACAGGATTCAATCTGTCATACAAGCCTATCAACTTTTTTTTATACAAATACTTTACAAAAGTCTCGTTTTTTCGAAATCGACATGCTGTGGGTTGGTTCCAGTTTGCGTAAAATGGTCCAATTGTAAACACCGAATACTGTGTGTTTCGGACAATGTTAACATGTGAAACATTGTCTACAATTTTTTTAAATCTAATCAAATGATTCAGTCGGCTTCACTATGTCACTACAATATTGATGGGTTTAAAATCAACTCGCTTCAAAGTTCACACCAAGCGTTTTCCCCTTATTTTATGACATGTGTTTTTAATTCCAGTGACGCCTAGAATTATTGACTTGAAGCGGCAATTAAATCGGCGGTGTCATGCAAATGTTCCCATACACCCATGCACTCTACTCCGTTGCATCACGGGCGACTTTAGCAACTAAAATAAGATGCTTGACGTGCTGTCGACTGTACACAATGCTTTGGCAGAATCAAGGCCCAGCTATTCGCTCGTGATTGTCTGATGGTTGATTAGCTGATGAGCTAAAAAAACCATTACTCCAGTTAGTTCTATTTGATTCTATACACCTGTTAATTTATTTGAGAAAAATATAAGTTTAACAACAAGTATTAGTGATAGCTCTGTCTAGCTCTGGTAGTGATGAAAGGACTCGAGTCTTTTAAGCCTTTTAAGAGAAACTCGCCTGAATTTCCACGCCTCAAGACTAAAGTCTTTTAGCTCGTTTTTCTTAAAGGCTTAGCCTGAAGAAAAAGACTTGAGCTTTTTAGAATCGAGTCGCCACAGGATCTCCAAGCCGAGAGTCATACATGTCTGTCAAATCGCGGCCGAGGCATTAGATTAACGAGTTTACATCGATTTACATTAAGTTTTCCGCGTTTTCGTATTTCCACATGAATAATAATAATAAAAGTAGCATAAAACACCAAAATTATTTTATTTTATTTTATTTTATTTTATTTTATTTTATTTTATTTTATTTTATTTTATTTTATTTTATTTTATTTTATTATTTTATTTTATTTTATTTTATTTTATTTTATTTTATTTTATTTTATTTTATTTTATTTTATTTTATTTTATTTTATTTTATTTTATTTTATTTTATTTTATTGATTTAATTAGGACCACCAACAAGATATACACCAATACATTCACAATAGACAATAGACTAACAAATAAGGTAAGTGTTACCTCACTTACAGGCAGCCACAACATGCACCGATAGTACTAAGTTGCACCGATAGTACCAATAAATTAATAATGTATTGTAATAGCAAAGGCTTAAAGTTGAGCTTCCATCCTATAAAGCCTTATAGGATTACACCTCAGTCGCGAGTCGTTTAAGAAAAGGCTTGAGGCGTGAGTCTTTCCTTAAAAGACTCCAGCTTTATAATAAAAACCTCAAGCCTCGAGGATTATTAGTCCCCAAAATTGAGGTTAGCCTTCATGGTAAAGGCTTAAAAGGCTCTCGAGCCTAGTGATGAAAGGAGCTCTGGTGACAGACAGGCAGGGAGAATAGCAGCCGCCGGACGGACCGACAGACAGACGGAAGGACGGACCGACGGACAAAATGTCGAATGATGGGAATACATTGTTCGACAAACAGATAGCTTGTAAGACCCATTTTACTGGTTTGAGAATTCTCACGTTTCCATGTCTCTACATATACGAAATGGCAGTATTTGCAAAAAGCAACCCAAAAATTTTTGAAAAATTAACAAGCAGACGAAACAAAAATCTTATTAAAGTAATACCACACAAAACTGCGTTCATGGGCAAGAGTTTCTTTGGAATGGTCTCAAAAATTGTTAACAAATTGCCAAAAAATGTCCGAGACAACTTGCCTTCCTTTAGGCGCAAATTGTTTAACTGGCTTTTGACAAGAAATTATTATAAGGTAGTAGAATTCCTGCATGACAGTTCATTTTGAGGTTCGATAGTATTTTTGTATATACCTTTTAATTTTGGAGGTTTGTTTGATTTGATTTATTAGTACCTATTATTAATTTGAATTGACATTTTATTTTGTACAACAAGTTTGTAAGCCCGAAGGGAAAACATAGAGCGACTTTATTGTTTTCTAACATCATGTACAATTTACCTATGTCTACAAACAAATAAATTAATTGTTTGATTTGTCGTTGTTAGAACCCTACTATGCCACCCAAGCACCAATTCCGGCAACAGGTGCCGGCTGCAGACTAAAGAGAAATCATGATTTGCATGCCATTTGCATTTTGCTATGTTTAATTATGTACATCGACAAAACAGGTGATGTATAAATACTACAGCACAGCAGTCTCGAAAATGCATTCGAGGGAAGTTTCTGCTCTTGATTTTGATTCAAATTAAAAGTGGATGAATCATGAGCCACATTTTAATTCATGAAAAACTAAATGAAGTCAACAGTACCTACTCATATAATATGATACACATACTTAGATTTATTATTATCCGACAAAAATAAAGTTTTAACCGACTTCAAAAAAGGAGTAAGTTCTCAATTCGACTATAGATTTTTATTTATGTTTGTTACCTCAGAACTTTTGACTGGGCGAACCGATTTTGATGATTCTTTTTTATTTCAAAGCTGGTGCTTCCCGTGTGGTCCCATTTCAATGCCGACCAGTTCTGACAATGGGATCCATGGGAAAACCATATAAGTCTTAAATGTGCCTGTTCAGGCTTCTTCCATTTTCTTCATCGCAACAAGTCCCTAAGACCCATGATTTGCAGAACGAAATGTCAGGCGTTTTTAAGGCTAATTTATGTATCCTACGTGCAATAATTGTAATGCAAGTATGTAAGAATACGCAATTATTTTTAGTGCACATAAATTGTGTTGGATTAGTTTTTTGTTTGTAGTCGGTTTTTTTTTTTTTTTAAATCTTTATTTATATCTTTATTGCGTAAAGATAGTATTATGGACAATTACAGATTATTGGTGACCCTCACGTAGGTCAGGCCTGTCCTGTGAGGGCCATATAAAATGAGGGCCCTAGTTTTTTTGTATAGGTACCTGTTGTAGCTGGGGTCCTGCTGTTTGACCAAAAGTCATTTGGCAAAATTACACTTGACAAACAATGTTTGACAAAAAATGCTTTCGCCAATTGATCATTTTACTACTAATCATTTTACAAATGACTCACTTATACAAATGATCAACACTTAAATTTACATTTTACAAATAATTATTTTACTTAATGAACATTTAACAACTGAGTTATCAGACAAAACTACTATTGGTCTAAAAACGTTTCATAAAATGTATTATTTGACAAATGATTCGTTTATTAATCAATCTTACGAACGGGGGGTCGGCGATGTAAAGAATACGTGACAACAGAAATATAGGTGCGACGTCGGAGCGTTAGGTTCTCTATGTAAGATCGAAAACAGACTCGACTTTGATGCGTTCAACATTTTGTTAAATGACATTTGGACAAATGCTTCATTTGCGAAACATATTATTTGGTGAAATTAAAAAAGGTCAATTGACATTTTAATATTCAAAACATTTAACAAATGTAGTGTTTGCTAATGGATCATTTGCTAAGTGAGTTTTTGTAAGATGATACTTTTGTCAAATGTCTCGTTTGCCAAATGAACATTTGGTTAAACGTTGTTTGTCGAATGACCATTTGTCAATAATTTTTTGGTCAACCATTAGTAATCCGTTGTAGCTGGAGTAGCTCTTTTTGTGTTAAGTTATAGTAAGTAGTATTTGATAAGGTTATTTAAATTTGTATTTGTATAATTTTATTTATTTTAATTTATAATGCATATTGTAATTTTAATAATTTATAATTTGTACTCCTATTGCAAGTGTTGTTTTAAATTACAATATTATTTAAAAACTAGACGAAAACCCGGCTTCGCTCGGGTAAAATGTAGACGCAAAATAATATTCCACTATGTTTTTTTATATGGTGACGCCTCTGTATTTATCGACCACCAGTAGATATAAATATCTTAATACATTCAGATACATAAGCTCACACCTGTAACCCAGAGGGGTAGGCAGAGACCACGGACTGTCACCTGCCACTATCCTGACAAATCACTTTCGCTTCATCGACATCCATTAGTCGTTGCATGTACCCACATCGGTTTCGGGTACTTTTCATCTTGCCCTTTGCTAATACATCCCCTGTTTGGTCGAAGTATGTCCAACTGGGGCGTCCCTTACCGGCCCTTCCACTCACATTCGCCCGATATATTTGCTTTGTCAGTCTTTCTTCGTTCATCCTCTCCACATCTCCAAACCAACGCAACATTCCTTTTTTCAATTCTAGTCACTCACTACATCCTCTTTCTCTACATCCTCGGTCTCTGATCACACTATTGCGTATTCTGTCATTCAAAGTAAAACCACACATATTTCTTAAGGATCTCATTTGTACTGCACTAATCCTACTTTCATGATTCTTCTGACTTCTGCCATACCCAAATCTCGCTACCATGCTTACATCAGTATTGGAACCAGCACACTATTACGGATAGCCAATCTTGCTCTTTTGGACATGTTCTGGCTACTCACGATGAGCTTCCTTCATAAACTTAACAGCATTGAATTTAGTTAACAGCTAGTGAATCTAATGACGTATGAGACGTAGAATCCACTTGGCTAATCAACTAAAAACAGCTCCCTCTCTTTGGCTTTAGAGCTTTTAGTTTTGTATTGACCACATGTTTTTCTTCATCATTTTAATTTTTGGTATTTTTCTTATCTAGTGGCTTTTTCATTTCAATAAATTTATTGGTACCTAACTAAGCAAAACAATAAAGATCAATTTATGACTTTGATTTCCTTTTTCAATTATTTTTCAGACCCTTCCAAAACTCAATGTCAAATTATTGTCTTCCCTCCCGCCCTCAGAAGAAGGACCTTCTTCTGAGCTCCCGCCAATGAAAAACACCACAGATTACTTACTACACCTTCTCAGTTAGCACAGATTATAATAACCTTTTTGGATGCCACGGTATTCCACACACCATGAAGTTAACAAATTAGATCAAAGGGCCGGTTTAGATTATCTTAGTGTTTAGGAGAGTGCTTTACTTTACACTCTGTTGCAACATTATGCTGAATCGGGCCCATTTTGGGGGCTCAACCTTTAACGACCTCTGCGGCGTAGTGGTTAGCGCATCTGACTCCATGCGAGAGGTCTGGGGAGAAAAAAAAAATCCCAGGTCTTGGATGTTTACATGTTTGTGACGTCGCTGTTTCTGGTTCCCACGACACAGGGTATCCTAGTGTGGGGCCAGAAGCAATGTATGTGCCTGTATGTAAATGTAAATATGTAAATGTAAATTATTATTTTCATGTTGTACAGTTTATTTTTTTTTACGCTTTTTATGCTTTCTGTGTTATTTTTTTATTATTGTACGCATTCTGTGTGTGTGTGTTTTTTTGTTTTGTTTTGAGTATCAAATAAATAAATTTTCTTTCTTTCTTTCTTTCTTTTTTCTTTTGTTCCATTAAAACTCATAGTATTTTGAGTAGGATAGCGCATATTTCGCGACGTCGACGAAGTGACACTCTACTGGAAGAAATATAAACGTTCACTCGAACGTAGGGTAATGTATAATGCACTTGCCTCTCTAATTGTATTATAGCACTCTCCTAAACACTAAAATAATGTAAACCGGCCATAACAGTTCACAATGAAAACTTGTGACACTAACACAACAATGATGACATTGATATGTTTACTTAGCAACGCCATTGTTGAATTTAATAATTTTTATATTGATGCTGCTCGATAATACGAATTTTCCGCCCATATGTTGTCGACTCAGATCAACTATTTTTTTACGCTCTTTCATTTGGTGTGCATATCGTTCGAGTCTACCGTAGACGCGAACGAAATTATTAATATAGATATTTAAAATTTAACAATTTAATATTAGGTATTATGTTAAATGAAATCATTTAAAAATTTAAATTAGTACCTATTTCAATGTGTAACAACCAGCAGAAACTTATTAAGTCTTCCACATAATATTATTATGTTTATTGTTTATGTTCCGCCAATTATTATTGTATCTGGTATAACTCAAATAATTTTCAAGTACAATCGACAGCACATCATCCTATACACCCACGAACTCTACCGCGTTGCATTACAGGCGACTAAAATGTGATGATTGACGTGCTGTTGACGTTGACAACTTTAACTCTCTACCATTTTCGTTATTTTTAGTAAGTGTTTCCGGAATAAATTCAGTAACGTCTAGTGCTTACGAAAGTTTTACTTTAAAAATCTATCTATTTATCTATTTGGTTTTGTTTTTGACAAAGGTTTACTACGCGTTAGCTGACGTAACAGCACTTACTACCAAGTGTTGACACTATTATGCCTACAATTAGAGTGTCGAGTACAAAACTGGCATTACCGTGTTTAAGACAGGGCGAGGGTCACGGCACAGGCCTGACGTCAGGAGGTGACAACATAACAGCAATTGGCTATTTGACAGTGTAAAAAAAATTAGTATCTATACGTATGTATTTGTATAAATGATGAGTCTTAAAACCGCTTTAAGGCATTCGAACTAAAAAAAATGGATTGTTTTATCCAAAAATACCAGGATCATCATGAAACCATTATGTCCCCACCGAGGGTCACGGGTCACTCCCTGAGGAAGGTATAGGCCATACTCCACCACTGGGGCCAAGTCCGGATTGGTGGAGGCTTGTAAGACTCGTGGCTGGTCTTACTGTCAGAAGTTTTCAAGCCGCCTTATGGCCAGGATAAAAAACCAGGATACAATTTGATAATTACGTTCATTGGTATCGTATACCGACCTATGACGTCATGACGCCATATTGCCCAAGATAGCGTTTTGGCGGCTCATTTTGAACGTTATTTTTTCTTTGATTTTTTTTAGAAGAAATACCCGAAATAATTTGAAACTGCCACTTTCCGAGCACTCCATGAACAATGGACCAGCAGAAAATCTGAGATGTTTTTCAGACACCTGTCAAATAGCCTATTGGTGGTGAAATAAAGTTTAATTGTGTGTTAATAATGTGAAATAAAGAGGGTTTGGATATAAATAGAACACGCAAGGTTTCGGCAATGAAAATGGCCATTGGCGTTGGTCACGCGGGGTTCGATTCTCGCCGGGGGCCTTGGTCATTTAATTAAACATAAACATAAGCATTTACATACAGGCACATACATTGCTTCTAGCCCCACACTAGGATACACTGTGAATTCAGAACTTAATGAAACTAATTACTCTAACAAATTACTAACGTTACTTTGTAACTACTTTTAATAACCACACGTGCTTTTACACAGTGGAAAAATGTTACTTTGCAATAAAATATTTTTTTATAACAAAATACATGTAAAACTCGGCAAAATGTGGGCCCAGTTCTAGTGATTGGTGCCTCTGCCTACCCCCTCGGGGATAACGGGAGTGCTGGATAAATTTCCTACGTAACTTATTAAAGGAAATAACATAATAAGTACTTAAAAAATCTCATTGGGAAACTCACCGAGGGGCAAGGGTCTCTTCCATGAGGAAGGTATAGGCCATACTCCACCACGGGGGCCAAGTTCAGATTGGTGGAGGTTTGTAAGACTAGTGGCTGGTCTTACTGTCAGAAGTTTTCAAACCGCCGTAAGGCCTTTGACTTGACTTAACGACTGCCATCAATCGACGGCAGCCGGCACCAACTGCTTAACGTGCCTTGCGAAGCACGGAACCGCTCGGAAAAATGCCACTAGCGTTAGTCATAGACGGTGACCCATCCATGGCCTGAACGCGCCGTATGTTGCTTAACCTTAGTGATCGATTAAAATCACTCAGGCAGCCCAGGCTACGAGCGATTCGAGCATTTGCGTAACTCAAATTACCTGTCTACTAATGTGTCAACGTTCCATAAAAAATGCGAAATGTTGATATGCTGTGGACGCAAAGCTGGTCCGCGGGTGTTTCCGGCGCGTATGCGGTCGACAAAGCGATTTAAAAGTCGTTTTCACGAATCCGGGAAGGAAAGCGACGAAACCGCGGAAAACACATTACCTCGCCGCCTAGGAAGGTAGATAGACATACTATTCTGCCTGTCTAATGACGACGGTGATGACGTTGGCCATTTTTGAACCGTCATCTCTCTCAAAGTGCGTAAGTGAAACTGCAGTAAGAATAGAAACGGAACATGGAAAACTACTTTTTGTCACCGATTTCCTACTGAACTTAACAGCAACGTCATCAATACATTTGTACATTCTAACGGTCTTATTAAAAATAAAATCCACTAAAACTATTCTGACGGTTATATAGTCTTCTGTTAACAGCTCTGCTGTCAGTTGTTTTGTATCTGCACACAACTGACAGCTGTTAACAATAGATTAACGGAGAGCGCTTGAGAAACCGGCGGTTAGTGAAGCTTAGGCCGGTCCTAAGACAGATCTTAACTAAATTATGATTAATAAAATCAAATCTAAGACCCCTCCGCAACCATTGTCGTTAAATGCACCCTAAAACCTACTTCTGCAATCAGTGTCTATCTATGCTAGCAACACCCAAGCTGTCAAAGCCATTGGCTTGTATTGATACGTCAATGTGACAGTTGTTTTTTTAATTTAATTAAAAAACAGACTATAGGCGTCAATGGTATGAAAAAACACGTCACGTGACTCGACCGTGTATCAGAACAGAATCGGGGCCGATGCACTACATCTTTTTGCGACTGTGTCTAACTCACCTGTTGTATAACTACTTCTAGGGGTTGTCCAGTCTGGATGTCTTCGGAGGGCCTTCTGGTTGGCCTGACTGCGTATTCTCTCTCGCCAATGATCTGGAACAAGAGATATGCCGAACGTTAGACATATTTTAGAGTGGAGTTCATCTTTACTAAATGTACCTATTTCAAAATAGTTTTCAACTGTTATATTTACAATCTTATTTATCAGATTCCTTAAAACAGTGGATAAACGTCTTTTAAAATAGTCTGTAGTGGAGATTTTAACAGGAAAAGGCGTAGGTAACCACAGATTACATGAACTGCCTCTGGGCAAGTTTATTTAATCGTGGTTACCGATAAGGCCGTCGACCTTAAAAATAAATGGTTGTACTGTACTATAACTTCACAAATGTACATATGTAAAGATATGTTAGGCCATAGCCGGTTTTTTTTCTTTTTATTCCACTGTAAAATTTGTTTTTGTAACTTAAATTATGTAAGTTCAACTTTGTTCCTGTCTACCAGCTAAGTTTATATAATATTGTGAGCCCGTAAGTGGCCTATGTTTGGATTTTTTTAATATAACCATACTTTATAAGTTAACTTGTGGTGTGAGTTTTCATTAAAATAAAAAAATAAAAATTGCCCGCACCGGTCAAGTCTGCCGCTTCAGAGTTCATTTACCCACTAGGCTACCACCATTCCGTTTTGTATTAGCCAAGAAATAATAAAAAAAAATGGGTAAATGTGCCTGTATCACAGGTATTAAAAAAAAATACTTCGTCGGAGTTTTGAATATTTTTTCTATCTATCTAATAGTCTAACGAAGCTTCAAGAACTTCAAGTGTTACCAAGTTGGGTTCCATAAACACTTACATTATAACGAGTAATAAATCAATCTTTAGAGGTTAATTGCATTCTCTATAAACATTAACGCGTCAAATATGTGACTTAAATAATGCTTCAGACCTGCGAAGTATTTTATGGGGAGATCAAATTAATATCCACAACAGCTCCTACTAACAAGGTAAAAATGAGGAAGGTAACTACAAAAAAAGGATGATTTTTTTTTTATTTTGTGTTAGAATTTTTGTACTTGGGCACAATATGCATTTTTTTAAATATTTTTTAGAAACTTTTGGTACACATTTAATTATTATTTCTGTTATTTCTGGTTTCGTCAAGAATATAAAAAAATGCATATCATACCCAAGTACTTTTTTAAATAAAATCTAACAAAATAAAAAAAGAAATCATCCTTTTTTGTAGTTAGAGCCAAGAGGTTGTAATCTGATTTCGCTATCAAAGAGGTAGGCTATCTGCTTTCGGCAGAAAAAGTTTTAAATTCCTGGAATACGGGCTCAGTGCTACCTTGGCTGGATTCACGATAACAGAAAGTAGGTACCTATACGATATCGTTGGAGTAGCATTACAGCGTTCGCATAATGGTTGGCAAACATAACATAACATTTACATACAGGCACATACATTACTTCTGGCCCCAAACTAGGATACCCTGTGTCGTGGGAACCAGAAACAGCGACGTCACAAACATGTAGGTAAACATCGAAGAGCTGGGTTTTTTTCCTTTTTTTGTCCCCACTGGGGACTCCCCAGCCGGGATGGATTCGAGCCCGGGACCTCTAGCATGATAGTCAGATGAGCTAACCACTGCGCCAAGAGGTCGTTAAAACGTTACGGATATCGTCCAATAAGAAAACGGCCATTTTCAGACACGTGACATTTCTTCACGGGCGGGCGCGCCACCCGATCTAATTTCAAACTCAAACGATGAACCAATGGAAAAACAGAAACAGTTGTTTACTATTTCAACCTACAACCATCTGCTGTGGATTTGCAACCTTATTTGAATAAAGCTAAAGATCACACTTGTTCGTACAAGGACCAATTAAAGCTGGAGCATTGCACCAATCAGGATTAAGGAATGATTTGTTTGATTTTATTGTTTAGTTCGAGAAGCTAATAGAAATGGCGGGTTACGTGCGAGTAGGTTCAGTGTTGCCAGATGGTTATGGATGGTTTTTAACACAGGTTCAATAGGTCCATAATGGATGACATTTCATTTCAATGACAGCTGTCAGTTGGGTTCATTAAAAAACTAGATGGCGCTGCAAGAAGAACAAAATGTCATCATGTTTTTAGGTCTGTGGTTTTAATCGTTATTAATCTGTGATAGTCTAAACATCTCTTTGTAGTCTGTGATCTAAACTAGACTTTGTTTCGAAACTGTTAAAACTTGAAAGTTATGGAAGTATTTTTACTTTGTTCATTACAAACCTACGTACGTGAATTGTGTCTTTGCTCATGACTAGCCCATGCATTGTGAATTTTTGTAAAAACATAGGACAGGAACCACAGAGAATCTTCAGTGATGTCATGTCAATTTTGACGTATTATGTGACGTCAGCACCATCTATCGGTAATTTGCGGTACTTTATATTTTTTTAATGACGCTTTGAAAAGCCCTCTTTACAAAAAAATAATTACGGGAATCGTAATTAGTTTTTAATGTCTATCTGATTTAATGTAAAATTAAAACCAATTTGTTAAAGCTGATGAAGAATGTAGGTAACTAAAACTTTTGGAAAGCAACTCGAATATGTCCGGGTTTTTTTTTAATTTTCATCTTCATTTAGCATTATTCCAATAAATCAGGGTGTATATCTTCAACCTTTACCCTCAAACATAACAACAGAAGCTTAACAAAATATCTACCTATAAATAAATACCAAAATATCTATCACCTAGGACCTACATACATCAGGTTTCTGTAACACGCAGAGAAACGCCGTGGCAGCCTAACAACTGTTGTATTTATAGATGTAAAATCCGTAAAAAAATATGGTAAACAGTGCCAAGTTTGAATCTAGATTATAAATATGTAGGGTCATCGCACTCAAAATTAATGAGCTGTTTCTAGTTTATTTACATATTTAGCGTTTATTCGAAGACATATAGAAATTAGTCGGTATACGATGTAACTTTGTGATTAGCGATATTAGGTATATTGTGGTAAAAAAAATATAGTAAACTGTCGGCAGCAGGTCAACCCTGACATTTTTGTTGCAAAGTAGTCCTTAAGGTAACTAATAGGCTATTTGACCGATTTCTGAGAGCCATCTCATATTGTTCGTTGGTCTTCATGGAGTCCTCGAAAGTGGTCATTTTAAATTTCTTTCGTGTATTTTCTTCTAAAAAAAAGCAACCGAAAACTTTTCAAATAAGCCGCCAGAACGCTACTTTAGGCAATATGGCGTCGCACAGTATTTATGACGTCACTTCCCGGTAAATCAACCGATGAACCTAAGAAAGAATGAATGACAGACGCCATTTTTACTGGTATGTGACGTCATCATAGAATCGGCCAATCCAGGCCGTTTTCGATGCAATGGCGGCAAATACAAATTATCAAATTTTATATTGTGTTTTTTTTTTTTCAAATAACAACATAATGGACTTTTTATTCACGGAGCGTACTTTTTTCTCCGCGGCGGAGAAAAGTCCGTCGTCTGCGCAGGCCTTATGCCGTAGGTACTCTACAGCGGTTTTATAGGGTTTTGTACCTAAAGGGTAAAACAGACCCTATTACTGAGACTCCGCTGTCCGTTCGGTCCCCTGTCATTGCGCAATGACATTCAACAAACCAAATGTTAATTATTTACGTTGTAATGAATGTTTGACTTCTGATTACCAAAGCTGAATAGAATTAAATAGCGTACATAAAAATAAAGGTGTCCCTCAAAAAATTAAGTAGTTTTAGGGTTCTGCAGCTTAAAAGGAAAACTCGGAACCCTTATCACTTGTTGTCCACCCGTCCGTCCGTATGTGAAGGGTACAAATCTAGAACGTCTAGTTATTATTATTATTATTATTAATACTTTTATTGCACTCAGTTATCAACCCCTAGAACGCTGTGAGTCAAGAGATGTATCAAAAAGAAATATTCCGCTCCATAGCAGTAACGCCGAGAGCTTAAACTTCAAACTCGATTATCTCGAAATGTTGGAAAAAGGACATTCATCGTTCTAGCCTTGTACCCTTCATGTGTGTCTGTCAAGAGCCTTTCCCCCGATTTCCCGAACGCTAAGAGTTTGTTAATCTACTGTTAACAGCTGTAGCGTTCGAGAAACCGGCGGCGGCCGAAGAAACACGCTTCAAGCAAGTCTACGCGCGCACGCATATCAAACAATCTAGGCGTCAATGGTATGAAAAAACACGTCACGTGACACGACCGTGTAACTGTCATCGTACTGTAATGCATTAACAGAATCGAGACCCATGTTATACAGTCGACAGCACATCATGGTATACACCCATGCACTCTACTCCGTTGCATTACGGGCGACTTTGCAACTAAAATGTGAAGATTGACGTGCTGTCGACTGTACATCCGGAAGATTCATTACTTTAGACGTAGATATTTTATGGGCACAAAAGCCCGGGTCAAAAAGCTGAGGTCTCAGCCTTGTGCCTAGACTTGACAGGTAATTTGCGGCAATCTGCCGCCGTTGCGCCTGCGCAGCCATTAGCGACAACATTGTCACTGCGCGGAACACCGCGGGCGATTCCTCCTTGAACCACTCCAAGAAGGGTGCTTGAAATGTGGATAACGGTGCTGGATCCACAATTGACTATTCTGTTTTTTAACGTTTATGTTGTGTATAAAATACATGGTACTTCTGTTTCTTGTCCCTAATAAAGAAAATAATAAATAAATTGATGCTCCGAGAATGAATATTGGGGCATGTATTCAGAATTTTAGACACCAAGTCAGAGGCCTTAGGGGGCGGCTTGAAAGCTTCTGACAGTAAGACCAGCCACTAGTCTTACAAGCCTCCATTAATCCGGATTTGGCCCCCGTGGTGGAGTATGACCTATATCTTCTTCAGGGAAGAGACCCGTGCCCCTCAGTGGGGTCATAATGGGTTGATGATGATGATTCAGACACCAAAGGTGTGGTTTACCACAAGTTCTAGAAAAATCTCTAGCTAGAAATCCGTAGGTCGAAGAAATATATCCTGGTCGAGTAATTTACGAGAGTGAGCTGGAATATCGGATACTAATGAGCACTATGAAGAATGAGCTACTATATTAATAGGACTTTATAGCGACCCGACCCGCCTAGGCTTCGCACGTTTGGCAAAAACGTGTCCGTGGAAATAGTTATATTAGTTCCGTGGAAAATTATTGGGATAGTGATTTTTTTACTTTTTAAACTTTACCTTAAAGTTTTTGAAATTCCAATATAGCCTAGGTAGGTATGTTACTCACGAAGAATGTAGCTTTCTAATGGTGAAATAATTCTTAAAATCGGCCCAGTTCTTTCTGGGTCTATTCATTACAAACATCACACAAAAATACAAATCTTTCCTCTATATAATATTAGTATAGAAGTATGGATAAATAGATAGTATAGATATAGATAAGACGCATTACTCTTAACTTGACCTCACAATCTTATGTCAAACCCAAAAACAGCATTCCTAATCAGGATCACGGATCTGAATTCGTCATCCCCGGTTCCTTTTCACTACAAAAAATGGCGAAGTATTTTTAAAATCAAAACAAACTTTAATCGTACCAGTGATCACCGGTTCTTTTTCATCCGTTATCAGTTGGGAATCGTCCGTTTGTTTAGGCTTTTTCCCGCCATTGTGCTGCGCCTGACATCTGACCGCGGCGCATACGCAATGCGGTTCGCGACCTAGCGCTTTGCATACAATAAGCGCAATCGAAAGAAGCAATTTTTAGTCCTACACCTATGGAAACATTGGTTCGTAAGGGCGAGTTTGTCTTGAGAACGGTTGGGTTGAAAAAGTCCTCGCTTCTTGCAAGCAGTTTTTTCGTGCTTGAGTTTTGTTTCGGAAAGGATAATATCTTGATGGGCATTTAAATGAAGTAATTAGTACTGAAGGTGTATTATAATTTATTAATGAATATTTAGGTGGTTTATTTCGACGATAACCTAATTTAAAATTTAAAATTACATTAATATTAATAATTAACTTACTATAAATAAAAATAAATATAACTTAAATATAAAACTATACTAGTACCTAAATATCTTTGATTAAAAATATATATTATTTACAAATAAAATATCTGCCCCAGGTCACTGTCCCGCGGCAATGAGCCCAGAATGCTGGCGACGTTGCCTCTTTGGATGGCCAGGCTTATCCTTTGGCCGAGGTACGCGCCAGCTCTCTGGTCTCCGGTTGCGTCGACTAGGCGCGCCGCTAGGTCCTTGAACAGGAGGCGCGCCTCTGGGCCCCATGTGCCCATCGTTTCGACCCCATAAGACATAATTATTTATACTCTTATAGGCTCACCTCAAAATTACAAGTCTGGTGAAATTGTTTTCACGATTTTTGTTACTTGTCTGGTTATTTTGTTTCTCTTTGAATTGGATGAATCACGTGTATTATTGGTATAATAAGTGTTGTAACTCTTACCTCTTCTGGCGCCTGATTTCCTACCTATTTGCCACTCCGGAGCGGTCGCCGCATGTACTTAGGCCTGTAATGGGTTGATGATGATATTGATGATACTAAGTTAACAAGACACATGACAGAAACAAAATAAACAGACAAGAAGCCTCATACAGGGTGTATGAAAATTCAACGATAAGTCAAAACGGAATGATAAGATGTAACGCAACAAACAAAAAAAAAAAAAGAAAAGAGAACCATAGATGTAGATTTATGATGATGTCTGATCTGGATACACTGTGAACTTAGTTCGATGCTGTTTTCATCATTGTCCTATTGGTGTACATGATTCGAGTAGCATCTCAGAAGTATTTTTACTTATTTCATTACATTACGTACGTGAATTGTGTCTACTCATGGCTAGCCCATGCATTGTGCATTTTTGTAAAAGCATAGGACAAGAACCGCAGATAAGGTACAGTGATGTCATGTAAATGTTGACATTTTATGTGACGTCAGCACCATCTATCGGTAACTTGCGGTACTGTATTTTTTTTTAGTGACACTTTGAAAAGCACTCATTGTGAGATAGTTTTTCTTTCTATACTAAGCATGCTTATATTATTTTTATTTTAACCTTATGATTGTTGGCATCAATAAACGTCTTATCTATCTATCTGTTATTATTCATTATCTTTCTCGGGTCTCCCAGTGACAATAAATGTTTTATTTAAAAGTTAACTCGAAGTCTAGTCAAGCATTGTTCATAACACCGGTCAAGTGGTGGCTTACAACATGGCTAACTACTGGTTTGCGGTAGATAGGTAACTCTAGGTACTCAAGATAAGGAGGTAGACACATGGCGATGTCTTTCTTAAAACTTTCCAAGTTAACTGTGAAATTAAACGAAATTAAAAATGAAGAAAGAAAGAGGTTTATGTAGCAAATGTTAATAAAAATAAAATGCATTAATTTAACATGTAACATTTTTGTAATTATTATTTTTAAGGTCATAACGCAACTTTATAAGGACGAAAAATAAATGTACAAAATGTAATATATAAAATTCTCAAATCACAGTGTTAGTGCGCATGTTACTCCGCAACGGCTTGACCGATTTTGATGAAATGTTACATGAATATTTGGTAGGCCTGAGAATAGGTTGTTATTTTTCATACTGGTGGTCCACTAGGAATATCTTATCTGGCAAAACAACGGTTGCCGGGTCAGCTAGAAGACTATCGGCCTACTGACTTCTGTAAAATATAGCTTGAGCTCCACGACAGCTGTCACATTGACAGGGCTAGGTTACGATATTGCTTAGACATCGAATAGTGCGCAGTAAGTACAGGTCAGTTATCTAAAGCTGGCACGTTCACAGTACTCACACTTATGCAATTTCACTATACAGTATGTTTAAAAATAAATGATTTAGATTCAAAATGCGACTCTAGTTTAAGTGTAGACTAGAGTTAGGTTTTAGTAAGATGGGTGCGTTGTAGATAAATAAATACAAATATATGTGTTACTTGTTATAATATATTTTTAGCAAATTCGAGCGAAAAGTATTAAAAATAAGGTGGAATCAATGGTCACAAAATAGTTTTAATTTTCAATAAATTGTCACATGAACAAAAATAATTTCACCTAAGAAAATCTTTACCAAAACAGAAAATAATTATCCCAGAAATCCTCAACAATTTAATTAAAATTTAATTATGTAACAAAGGGTCACGGACGCTCACTCAGTGGTCAGTTACTGGATGAATGCGCCGTTTTTAGATGAACTAAAAAAAAAATCTAATGGCTGTCAAAGGAATGCAATTTTGGACCTCAGCCCAATAGCCATGTGTGATACATCATAAAATAGGTCTCAGCGAGCTGAACAAAAGTTACTATGACGCCAACACATGGCTATTGGGCTGAGGTCAAAAATTGCATTCCTTTGACAGCCATTCGTTTTTTTTAGTTCTTCTGGAAACGGCTCATTTGGAACTACTTTTCTTAGCTGCCAGAAAAATCCCTCATTGTAACGCACATACGGTTGAATACCAAAAAGATCACGCTGTATTTATAAACAGTAACAAAAGTAAAACTATAACTGTCCCCTCATAAGCTAGACCGCGGGCAAGAGAGACGGGCAGACTTTTCATGATGCGCATGCAGTAGACGTCACGCCGCGCGCTTAGTCACAGACACTACACAAGCACAACGTGTAAATGTGTTGAACGTGCCAGCTTTACTTAACTGACCTGTACGGAGTTTTCACAGTACAAATATTCTGTGAAGAAATTCAAAACTTCATGGACGCAATGTCCATGACAGCTGTCGCGGAGTTCAAGCTATATTTTTATATTTTACAGACTATAATAAAGGTTATGAGCTGTGTATACAATGCAGCCGTTATGCAAGGTCTGACAAACTGGTTATTTGTACGCTAAACGCGATTAAACCAGTATAAATTTATATACGTCAAATAGTTATTCAGAGTGTACCTATAACGTATTTATTAGTAAGGCCGTATATGTATAAACTACGAAAATCCTTAACATAACCTACTAAAAGAAGAAAAAAAATAAAAATTACTAGGGCATAGGGAAACCGGGACGAAAGTGGAACAACCCAACAGAATCCGTCGAGGTTGTCCAGTTTGCGCACCCGCCTAAATAGCACCTGCACAAATAGCACCTGCCTGACCTAGTCCAGATTGGGCACCTATTGATATTTTTGGCAGGTGCTGTTCAAATGTATTTACTCTGCCAAAAATATCAATAGGTGCCCAATCTGGACTAGGCCAGGTGCTATTTGTGCAGGTGCTATTTAGGCGGGGGCGCAAACTGGACTACCTCAATCCGTCGAACTGATGTAAGGATTCCCATCAAACCTAACTGGTACCTAAAGATTGTCAGTTTCTATAGCTTTTCTGTGAACTGACTTGTTTCTGATAGATAGACAACACTTTATTTTACATAAAAAAAGGAAATTACGCAGCAAATTTTTGTAAGATAAACGTTTTTGTTCAGACATGTTCAATGATTACAAATATTCCTCAAAAGTCTGACCAAAACATGTTCAGAAAAGTCGTTCCCTCTGCCAATCGTGGCCAATCCAATAAAAAAGTTTTTTTCGCAAGTTACGTTTGTTTGTGGCTTGGAATGTTTCTGCGTAACACTGCTTCGCAGGCTTGCAGATAACGCAACTTTAAGGGCTAGATACAGTGACTGGAGGGCGGAGATAAACTAGGCTAGTTTATCACTGTATCTAGGCCTTAAAGTTGCGTTATCTGCAAGCCTGCGATAGCCTCGTCGATGATTACAAATATTCCTCAAACGTCTCACCAAAACATGTTCAGAAAAATGTTCTCTCCACTGATTGTGGTCAATATATTTTTTTAAATAATCTTTTTTTTTTTTTGCAAATCACATATTATTATTGTTGTGGCTTGGATTGTTTCTGCGTAACACGACCTAGTTTATCTCCGCCCTCTAGTCACTGTGTCTAGGCCTTAAAGTTGAGTTATCTGCAAGCTTGCGATAGCCTCGTCGATGATACAAATATTCCTCAAACGTCTCACCAAAACATGTTCTGAAAAGTCGTTCTCTCCACTAATCGTGGTCAATCCAATAAAAAAAAACTTTTTTTTTGCAATTTACGTATTGACGTGGCTTGGATTGTTTCGGCGTAACATGGTCTAGTTCATCTCCGCCCTCTAGTCAATGTGTCTAGGCCTTAAAGTTGCGTGATCTGCAAGCCTGTAGTAGCCTCGTCATTTCCTCTGACCGGCGGCGATAACGGGGTTCTCAGTTCAACCGGCCTGCTGGTTTTACGTCTTTATTTATTACTTAGTGGCAGGCTCACCATTCGAAGTGAACGGGGTTTGTCTTTAAACGCAGTTAAGGGCTCTATAGTTCTTCTTCTTCCGGTGCCATCTCCTATCGGAGGTCGGCTATGATTTTGGCTACACTGTCACGCGATGTAGCCACACGCAAAAGTTCTATCATTCATTACCTAGTGAAATACACTAATTAAATCTATTAAGTAGGTACATAATCTTAGAAGGTTTGTAAAAAAATACCAAACAAATTTATATTGAAAAAGGTTTAATAATTAGTCACACCATGAAAACGACACACATTATAACATTTAAATAACAAACTGCTTTTACAGCCAGTGTGCGTCAAAAGAAAACGAATAGATGTACAAAAGTGGCGGGAAGTTTTCCCACTTTCTTTTTTATTGGTACATTCAGCCAAGCCCGATTACTATATTTAAATAGTCTACCAGTATAAGTTGCCAGTTATAATAATTTTTTGAGAAATAGAAAATATTAGAACCCGTACATTTTTCCTAATAATCAATTGTTCTCATTGGGATACTCTAAGGGATGTGTATTATTTTTAAGTGTAACTCATCCTGTTGTGACCCCAACAAATAAAATTAAAAAAATCACCAATATAATAATAGTAAACTTAGTTTCGACAAATATGGCTGCCTATAACCAACCAGTCTTCCGCTCCTCCGCAAAATGATCGAATCTTTCCCGCCATCTCCGCATTAGTGAGCCAGTATTATTTTACTACTATTGAAAAAAAAAAACTCCGTGAGAATGAACAGTTTTATGACGGTACAGGGGACCTACAAACGTTGTCACTGACTTGTCATTGACCAAAGTCCAAAAGCCAGCATGACGGTAGAGGTTAATTAAAACAAAAAAAAACTGAACAACTGCGAGTAAGACTCGCCTTAAGGGTTCCGGTGAATCGATTATGTTTAGCTGTGGGTTTGTTTATGTAATTAAGTACATACATGCATAAATACATGAACAGTCTATATAATATGTCCCATTGCAGTACGCAAGGGCTTTTCTCAGAGTGAGTGAGTGCATAAGGCGCTGAGGTATGTACAGTACATCTCAGAAGTAGCTCAATGTTGATTCTCAGAGTTGCATAATTTCTTTCGCGCATTCTTTTTCATATTAACTCAATGAAAAGTAACATATATTGTAGTAGATGCTACCAAAACCTACAATATAAATGTTACTTTTTATTGAGTGAATGCCGGTTTTTGAATTGAGAATTTCACGTAAGTAAAAACTTATGTAACGTTCTGTCACGCTCTTTTCTAAGAAATTTGAGCAGACAACACTAGAGTTATGTTGTTACTTGGCAAAATTCTCAATTCTCGAGGTAGTCCAGTTTGGGCACCCGCCTAAATAGCACCTGCACAAATAGCACCTGGCCTAGTCCGGATTAGGCATCATTGATATTTTTGGCAGGCGCTGTTAGTGAATTCTAATGTATTTATTCTGCCAAAAATATCAATAGGTGCCCAATCTAGACTAGGCCAGGTGCTATCTGTGCATCCGTGCGGAGTTTCTGGTCTTCCATCGGACGCGTCCCCCGGGTGGCGGATAGGGGAACGCCCTCCAGATATGGGGGGTACCGGCTTCGGCCGGCGCGGACCAAAACCAGAGGGAGGGGGACGTCCAGTGGCTTGCGCTGCTGGATGTCCCGCGGGGTCTACCATGGGCCCCGCACCCGTAACCCCACATTGAGCGGGGCCGGGGGCCTTCGGGCCGCGAGGAGACAACCTCTATAAAAAACACACCGTGGGGGCCCTCTCTATGTCCCTCTGTCCAGCAGAGGGCATGGAAGAGGGCTGGAGGGGCGCGGGCTCCGCAAGCCGGGCTTGGGAGGGAGGGGTTTTGAGGGAGGTAAGCCAGGGACCAGGGACTGGGCACCCCATATGGTCTCTGGCCGAGGGGTGTTTTTATGGGAGGGAATTTACGGGTCCACAACGGGTCCTCGGTAGCTGGAGGCTTGGGGAGCTCGAGCCTCTCCGCCGGGAGAGCCGGTGGCGCGGGGGACGCCGCGCGGACCTTGCGCCGCCCATTGAGTGAGGGTCACAGACGGCAGGTTGGAGGACTTGCCGTCCGATATCGTGACGGGAGAAGGGGGTGGGGGGCCCATGCCCCTTCTCCAGAGAGGGTGGGCCCGATTCCTTGCGAGTCGGGTCGACGTCGCCGGGGCGCCGCTGTCGCATTCGCGTTGTGGTTCACCACTTGCGAGATCCGGCGGCGCCCCATTGCACGAGCGACAGGACGGCCCCCGGGGTGTTTTAGGAGGTATGCCTCTCCTATTATTAGGAGAGGAGAGTCCGACACACGGCCGTCGCCCTCCCCCAAGGGTGGTGGTTTTGGTGCACAAAGCATTTCACCCCGTTAAAAAAAAAAAAAAAGGTGCTATCTGTGCAGGTGCTATTTAGGCGGGTGCGCAAACTGGACTACCTAAAATTCTTAATTTAGAAATCGGCCGTTAATTTAAGAATTTATGCAATTTGAGCCATTTTCTGAGAATTGCCCTCAAATAGGTTGTTTTTCCGATACTTGTGAGATCTGGCTTTTTCCAATGTCAACGCGAAGTGACCTATAGATTTTAACAATGAGTTTTATGTTGTTGATTTAGAGCCATCGCAAACAGGGCGACTTGTCGCCGCGTCAGACGCGACGTTGTCATTTGCTTCTGGCGTCTTGTCATCGCGACTCGCGACTCTGACGCCAAGTGTGCGGAGATTCAAACAAAATATATGAAAATTGACGGCCGTAGCCTGTCGTCGCGTCTAGCCGCCGAACTGTCGCGATCGCGTTTCGCCTTGTGTGCGCATAGGCTTAGAGGCTTGGATTTTAAAACCCTTTAGGTTCAAGGTGTTGAACCCTAGAGAATTTTTACACAGATATTTTACGACAAATTTCACACATTTCAAGCAGGCATAAATAATCCATTGTATAGGGTCAGCTATACATTGATTGGCACCTTAAGCAAAACCTTTACTTAATTTGCTTCCTAAGCATTAAATTTAATATTCAATCACTATTAACCATTTTTATTAGTTAGAGTATGAGTATAGGTTGGAAATAAAAAATAATTCTTGCTTGTTGTCATAGTTTTATTTAAGAAAAATAATAATAATTTGAAAATGTCTCCAAAACTACAGTCATTGGCATTACAGGTACGAACATTGTCACTAATAATGTCAGTCATTGGCACTTATAATTTGTATGTATGTTTTGTACTTAAAAATGCTAATTATAAAAAACTACCAAAATGCCCTTTAAGCAATTTTAATGCTTAATATTTGTGTTTAAAACTCACTGTGCCAATGACTAGGTGGGTGCCAGCAATACTATGGTTTACCCTATGTAGATAATATCGTTAAAAATAAAAATATTGACTAATAACCTTATTAGCACGATTGTGTTCTTGCGATGAACACGTAGGTATTCACGCGTACGTATAATCTAATAGGAATGTAGGTCGGTAATGTAAATTACAGGTTAAAAAAACACCAACATTGTATCTTAATTTCAGTGAGTACACACTTGTTATAATTATTACCTAACTTCATGCCGGATACACTTACTTGACTTTTAGCAGAGACGGAGCTCCGTCTCTGCAGGGAACAGAATCTTCTTCTTCTTTCTTCTTCTTATCTTCTTGTATATAAAAATGAATTGCTGTTCGTTAGTCTCACTAAAACTCGAGAACGGCTGGACCGATTTCGCTGATTGTTGGTTTTTTATATTTCTGGAGTTCCAGGGAAGGTTTAGACGGTGAGAAAAACTTAGGCGGTACGAAGTTTGCCGGGACAGCTAGTAAAATATAATTAGCAAGTAGAAAGTTGTCATTTGATTATCTCGTCGAAAGGTGAAGTCGAAATTTAAAATTTTGAATTAAAAATTATAAGACAGAAAAAAAAAAGAAAAAAAAAACTCACGCCCGTTATCCCCGAAGGGGTAGGCAGAGGCACCAGTCTCTAGAACTGGACCCACGTTTTGCCGAGTTTATTAGGTCCCAAACGTGACAAGTGGCAAGCCTGTCGCCGTTATCCGGGCACAATTTATCAGCGAATGGTGTTGCTGTACAAACAAATGTACGTAACTAAAAGTCATTGGTACATGCGTGGTTCGAACCCAGACCCTCATGATCGAGAAGCAAGGGTCAACCCCACTACGCCACCACCGCTAAATGAATAAACAGAATGAAGAGAAATATAACAAAAAAACGGCTGTTTGTGACGTTGCAGAAAAAAACAAGCATTATGTTACTTTTGGTAAAATTAAGGTCTTACAGTGATTGAGTGCGTCCCACATCTTGAAAACTACACTAGCTGGGCCTAAATTCTCCTAACGCATTGTAGTACAATGACAGTTGAATTACTGCGTCTATTTCAAATGCCGGCTACACACGTATCGGAGCGATTATACTGCGCAAGCCGATTTGCGCAGATTTATCCATCGTGTGTATGACAAATCGTTGCAGATTTTTGTCATACACACGATCGATAAATCTGCGCAAATCGGCTTGCGCAGTTTAATCGCTACGATATATCGTTACGTGTATAACCGGCATAAAGCCCGATATACGTTTGCTTTATTTTCATGCTTTTTAAGCATGCTTTCCATAAACATGCTTAAAAAGGGAAAAACATATGCCGATTTATAGTTTTCATTGCGCACCAAACATTATAAAAAAAAAAAAAAAATCTTAAATACATGGTATACAAACAACCAACGATTACTGATTAATTATTTGCATTATGTACTTATAAAAGGAATTGGGGTCTCTATTCTATGCTACCCCTACGTAAAGCATGCTCAAAGACCATGAAAATAAAGCAAGTGTAAATCAGCCTTAACTGGATTCGAAGACAGTGCTGGGGTCCGAAAATGGCTCGAACCGATTTCTAGAAACAATATCGTCGCTGCGAATCCAAATTCCGATGTGCATTTTCTTGATTTTTTTTTTGTTTCTACATTCATGTGCTATGGGGTAATTTTCTTTCATAACACGATTTCGATATTTTAAAACATGATATTGTAAATAAAATATTCACTTACAGATTTTAGTATTTTAAAACATGATATTGTAAATAAAATATTCACTTACAGATTTTAGTTTTTAAATTAAAGAGTTATTTGTCTATACTAAAAAAAATTAAAATGCACATATTGGAAGTGGCAATCGCAACGACGATATGACATTGCGGGCCGGCCGGGTGAAGTCGTGGCGCACTGTGCGTCTTCGGGGTGACTTGGATGCCGGCACCACACTTGGCCATTTGCATTTGCGTATTTGGCTAATATTAACAATCATCAACCAACCATGAATCGCTCGTAGTCTGGGCTGCCTGAGTGATCTTAAACGATCACTAAGGTTAAGCAACATACGGCGCGTTCAGTCCATGGATGGGTCACCGTCTATGACTAACGCTAGTGGCATTTTTCCGAGCGATTCCGTGCTTCTTAAGGCACGTTAAGCAGTTGGTGCCGGCTGCCGTCGATAGATGGCAGTCGTTAAGCCAGTCAGAGGCCTTAGGGCGGCTTGAAAACTTCTGACAGTAAGACCAGCCACTAGTCTTACAAGCCTCCACCAATCCGGACTTGGCCCCCGTGGTGGAGTATGGCCTATACCTTCCTCAGGGAAGAGACCCGTGCCCCTCGGTGGGGACATGATGGGTTGATGATGATGAACCATCCATTGCCAGGTATTCTGACGAGTGTTAGCACTGTTTTAAACTTTGTAAAACCTGCTACGAGTATGTGCCAAGTGTCGTGCCGGCTTGAAAGCGTTAGCAATATTTTGAAGAAATGTTTTTTTATTTTGAAAAAAAAAAGATATCTGTAACGTTATAACGATTATTATTACCGTTTGTCCTATGCAAATAATGCTTAGTAACTATGGGAATCAACATAGTTAACAGTGCCGTTAAAAAACGGTGAACGAATTTAAAGTCATACAGCCTGATTTTTTCACCGGTACAATAAATTTTACCATATATTGGTACCGATAATAGATTACATTTATCGAATAAAATTACCATATATATATATTTTTTTTCATTTTCATTAATTCATCATTCATCCAATTTGTAACTCATGGACACCCATTACAAGGTGTCATCGCGGTGCGAGGCAGAGGGCGGCGGGGTGGGGTGCGTGAGCGGGCGGCGGGCTGGCCGGCGCACGATTTGGCCGGCCGGTCAATCCGGTCATTCAGTCCGCGCGCATTGACCTAGGTGAGTGCACGTGCGCCGTTTCCGCACTTCCTGCATTCGAAAATTACGCGTGCACGATGTTTACAAACCGCGAGTATTACGAAATGGTTCGTAGTTACTTTCTCAGTGAGGAAAATACAGTGCAGCTTGGCGGGTATACGCTGAAGAAAGTTTGCCCCGCCTGATAAATACCGGTTTTATTTAACCTCAAATACTCAACACCAGGACATTCATGAGAGTGACGCAGCATTTGCTAGACTACGGACAGTTCACTGCACCAGCGCACGCTCAAGGCCGAGGAGGGAGACCTCCCTTGGCCGTGGAGATCGAGGAACAGATATTCGCGTTCTTCGAGGAAGACCCCAGAAGGAGCACCAACGACGCGGTACGCACGGCGCACTTCGGCGTTAGCCAGTACGTGGTGTGGAAATTCATACCACTACCAACCAGTGCAATCATTCCACGCCGGTGACGGTCCTAAGCCCGTGCAAGTATGAAGGAAGAATTGAAGTCAAGTAAGATTTTTTTTGCTACGTCACATACCTACTGGCTGCGCCGCCGCCGCCGCCCGCCGCTTCTTTTCCTTCCCGCAAGCCGCGCGCAGTTGCCAGTTCGTGCGTTTAGTTGTGCTCATGCGTAATGAGTCCATATTTCTTTAAGATTTACGGATAAGTTCAGACATTGGTATTTTTGTTTTTTTGTACCAACGGGGTAGTAACAAAAGATGTTGGTATTTGTATTTTGGACTTAGTATTACGTATGTTAATTTATTGTACTGGTGAAAAAATCACACTGTATAATAGACAAGTGAGAAGGTAAGATTGCAACAGAAATATTAAAACTTGGCTACGTTAGAAAAACGTTATAGCGTTATAACTAAGACCCTGGATGATAACAATGCTTAATGGGTGCTTAGAGCATCTAGCAGTAAACACGCATTAAACATTAAGCGTTTACGCCCTTGCATTTACAAATGTAATAAGTATTATACTTACAATAAAGAATTACAATAATAAAAATAAAAGTCATCAAGTTTATTACTCGATGGCGAGATTGTATTTGTCTCTCGCAATCGCAATAAATAAAAAAAGAGTATACAGAATCCTTAGACAGTACTACAATATCACTTTCCGTCCAATATCACTTGACGTCCGTGGTCCGAACGACCCTTTTTCTTAGTTATCAAATACTTGATAAGTTACAAGTCATAGAGCCTAGTTTTGAATACACGCTGTATAGTCTCCACTCCAACAAAAGTTATAAATACATATTTTAGATATACCTAGATAAACCGCAAAAAAATTTGAAGATTTTAGTTTACCGTTTTGTCAAAAAATTCTATTTGATAAATATAAACAATGCCATAAAGCTATCAAAAAAATAAAATCTTTACAGATTTTTTGGGGTTTTCTATGGAAAATTTCAGCTTTCTTCATACTAGATAACAAAGGGAATCAAAATTTATAGTATAGGTACTTTCCGTTGACCTCGAACATGGCACATTCCTTTGACATTGTCTAGTACCCCTGTACGAATCTGAGAACCAGGTTGTAACGAGGTTATGATACCTCGTCTACAAACCTGTTTATTAGTTTTATATTTTGGCTATTTACTTTTAAATCTTTCGATTCCGTTTTCAGTTTTCAAATTCAAATTATTTATCTTTTGTTCGTAGTTCACTTTATTTACCCAGGCGATGCCATGACAAATAAAGTGACAAATAAATTGTATACGGAATCGAAAAATTGAAAAGTAAATAGCCATATAAGAAACTAATAAACAGGTTTGTAGACAAGGTACACAACCTCGTTACAAGGTATGCATTTTTTAAATCATAAGAAAAATTGTTAACATTTGCGGCCAAAGCCTCAGACAGACGGACGGACAAAACGAAACTACACGGGTTCCTTACAGACTGCGGAACCCTAAAACAGCAAACAAACAAGATGGCGTTTGCACAATGAAAGTTAAATAGTTTTAAACCTGCTTGTATCGCTCGCTCTCGTATCATTTGATCCAATGACGGTTGTTCAACTCTCGACAATACGTAAATAGACAATTTGCTTAATTTATTTTAGTTTAATAAATATGCATTGTGCTCTTTCGTGCTCTCTCTTTTTATGACATATGCACTCATTGAAGCGAAAGAAAAGGAGATTGATTTACGGAGCTATATGATTATGTATGTAACCTTAAGTATCTTTAGTTCTTTACTTTAGGTACGTACTTTTACTACGAAAGAAACATTTCCATAGGGTATAACGCACTTATTTAGTTAGCTACTTTTTCAACTTTCTGACCTTATACTGGACCGGACAATATAACTCCCATAACGATACCTTCCTTCAACTTGAAGGAGACGTTATGAAAGTTATATTGTCCGGTCCGGTATAAGGTCAGGAAGTTGAACAAATAGCTAACTAAATGTTCACATATTATTTCGACTTAGTGGGGTTTTCATCTAGGGGTGCGATAAGTTAGGCGTATGTAAGGCTGCCATCCGTCCGGAATTCCCCGGATTTATCCTAGTTTGAAGGGCGTCCGGGGGGCCGTCCGGCTGGGGTTTTTAAAGCGTTTGGGACTAACCCGGACACTTTTGTTGTCAGGGAAAATCCATTTTTTTATAGATAAGCCATAAACTAAAAAAATATAATTAAGTTTTTACTTTTAGAGTACCCATTTAAAGTTAAAGGGAACAATTAAAATATAATTTTCGCGCTTTCGAATATTTCCCCCTACCACCCAAACCTAGTAAAATTTGATGGTATTGCAAATGAAGATCTAGTTTTCAGATGAACCATTACATGGATTTTATTACACCATATATACAGTGTGGCCCTGGATAAAGTGCAATCCCGAAAGGGGATGAAACTAGACCATGAATCATTGACTAGAAAAATATAAAAAAAAATTATAAAAAATTATTGTAGGATTTATTGGTATTTTAAGATTTTCATGTTTCATTAAGGACTCTATGTACAAAAGTATTGATTTCTTCCAAAATAATGGGTCTATTTCTTTGAAATAAAAAAAAACAGTATGCCTAATACCTGGCGATGACCATGAAATAATAAATAGTCCGCAAAAAAGTAACTATCTTGGGTAAAAAAATGTATTTTTATGAAAAAAATGATTTTTTTAGACGTTTATTTAAAAAAACTTCAAATTACTAAAAAAATGTGCCCTATAACTATGTAATTTTATAGCTTACTTTTATTCTTTACCATTTTAGCTTCCAAATAAAAAAAAACAATGTTCTAACTAAAAAATTGGCTAGGTAGGAGTTATTTACATTTTAGTAGGTAATAAAAGTCAGACTTTAATCACAATAACTTTATTAATAAAATTATCCGTAATTTACAATTTTGCATTTTTATTTAATGCATTAAATGTTCAAAATGGCCTCCTCGATTTTGCAAGCACATTACTGCACGAATATTAATTTGGTTAGTGGCTCTGCGAATCATTCCTGGATCATTTTTAATGTCATTTGCGCACTGAATTATTCGGTCGTGCAACTGTGCCTCGGTATTTATTGGCGTGCTGTATACTCTTTGCTTCATGACACCCCATAAAAAATAATCTAGGGGTGTCAGATCAGGTGAACGCGCTGGCCAGCCTACTGGCCCTCCTCGGCCAATCCACCGGTTCGGGTAATTTTCGTTCAAAAATCGCCGCACCTCCCGCCCATAATGTGCAGGTCATCCATCCATTTGGAGATACATACGCCCACGCCGTCTCGTAGCCAGGGGAACATCTTCCATCAACATGGGTAAATTTAGTAGTAATTCTAAAAAACGTTCAGCATTTAGGGTTCTGGGTAAAATGACTGGACCAATTAAAATGTCGTCGATTAAGACTGCCCATACGTTTATTGAAAATTTTACTTGAAAAGTAGATGCCCGCTTCAATCGTGGATTTTCGTGAGACCACTGGTGCAAATTTCTGCAGTTTGTAATGCCGTCTCGGGTAAATGTCGCTTCGTCCATCCAAAAAATGCGTTTGGGAAAATTTGGGTCAGCTCTAATTTTTCTTAGAATCCACGTCGACATTACGCATCTTGGACGATTATCTACATTTTCGTGTAAATGTTGTACTCGTTGGTAATGGAAAGGATGCAATCCCTCCTTTTTCAAAATTCGCCAGACAGACGTCTTCGATATGCCATGACGCAACGCTAATCGTCTTATGCTTGTTGTAGGGTCAGCAAACAGATCGTTTAAAATGGCCTCTTCTATCGCATTGTCAATAACGACAGCTGGTTGCTCACGGCGATCTCGTGCCAAACCAAGTCCAATGTTGGAGAGCCTCCTATGAATCTCTTGAAAATTTCGAGCTGAGGGTATGAGTCTGCCCGGGAAAGCATTTATGTATGCAGTCCGAGCGACCTGTTTCGAACACCCTGCCTCCCCTCCCCTCGCCTTCCCTCTACCTGAGTGTAGAACAAAAGGACTGCGACTGCCGAAGGGCACAGAGTAGGACGGAAACAATGGAAAAAACGGTCTCTACCTGCACGGTAACACGATTAGGCTCCACTTTAAAAGTTCGTAGATAGCGTGTTTTTTTAGTTAGAACATTGTTTTTTTTTTTATTTGGAAGCTAAAATGGTAAAGAATAAAAGTAAGCTATAAAATTACATAGTTATAGGGCACATTTTTTTAGTAATTTGAAGTTTTTTTAAATAAACGTCTAAAAAAATCATTTTTTTCATAAAAATACATTTTTTTACCCAAGATAGTTACTTTTTTGCGGACTATTTATTATTTCATGGTCATCGCCAGGTATTAGGCATACTGTTTTTTTTTATTTCAAAGAAATAGACCCATTATTTTGGAAGAAATCAATACTTTTGTACATAGAGTCCTTAATAAAACATGAAAATCTTAAAATACCAATAAATCCTACAATAATTTTTTATATTTTTTTTTAATATTTTTCTAGTCAATGATTCATGGTCTAGTTTCATCCCCTTTCGGGATTGCACTTTATCCAGGGCCACACTGTATATACGGACTGGTACTACGTAACTCTTTTAAATATAATAGCCGTTATTATCTGCGGTCTCTTGCGGTTTTATATTTCGATTTTCTAGCGTAAGAGTCGCGCCACATGATGGGCCGCGCGCAGCCATTTTGAAATCAACGTTTTCTGTGAAAACTGTAGTGCCAAGTGAAAATGTAGGGTAGGTAGGTAGAGGTCTCATAATGTTATGTATTCGGCTACCGATACAGTTATTCCATAATAATGAAACTGAATTAATTTGTTAATTAATAAATTGAATCATCATCAACTTCATTATGTCCCCACCGAGGGGCACGGGTCTCTTCCCTGAGGAAAGTATAGGTAGGCCATACCGGCCAAGTCCGGATTGGTGGAGGCTTGTAAGACTAGTGGCTTGTCTAAAATTGAAATAAATTGAATGAATGAATAAATATGTTAAAGGAATGAATTGAATAAATGAACTGAATGAATGAATTGAATGAATTGAATGAATGAATAAATTAATTAAATTAATGAATTGAATGGATGAATCGAATGAATGAAATAGTTAAGAATTAGTTTTTTTACACGGGGCCCTGCGGTTAACTGTACTTACACGAAGTACTCGGTCACCTAAGTACTTCCTAAACAAATAAGCATTGTCAATATCAGGCAAGTTTACAGTTTACGGTCAGGCAAATACTAATATGCAGTTAGAAACATTTAGCCGGCACTAGACAACATAATAGCCACGACACAGAATGTCCAATGGACTCATTATTAATTTATTTATCGCACAAAAGATAAATGCCTACCTAGCGTCCTCAAAATATCCAATTAACGAAATGCCAAGCTCACGAAATGTCCAATTCAAAAGCTCCATATAAAAAAAATTACTAAAATTCAATTAAAAAAAACTATAAAAAAATTAACAATAAAAAAGTTGTCATCAACACTAAGGTCGGTCGGTTCCCTTATGGCGCGAAGTGATTTGGAAATCGTCAATAATCTGAGGATGAAGAAAAGACTGACGAAACAAAACATCGAGCGAATGTGGGTGGAAGGGGCGGTGAGGGACGCTCCAAATACTTCGACCAAATAGGGGAAATAGCAAAGGAGAAGATAAAAAGTACCCGAAATTACGTACACGCAGGTCTTATTTCAGAAAAGTGACGGCACTCATACAGAGTGCTAATACTGAGTTTTTTCATTCACTTTCGATAGCGAAAGCGCGCCACCTACGAGTAGTTGTCTCTATGTCACTGCTATGCAAATTGCAAACGCTCTCGCTATCGAAAGTGAATGAAAAAACTCAGTATACGCACACAGTACATACTTAGCTTAGACCCTTTTTACCGCAGCCAGCTCCCGGAAGGATTAAAAAAATCTGCTCTCCCGTCAATCAATAGCCTGCTTGCCGATAATAACAACTACCTAACCCAAAGGACAATAAGTAGGTATGTGTCATTAGGGGAACTGCCGCCCATAAGAAACCACAGCGTTTAGTAATGAAGGCTTCTAGCTAAAAGCGGTGTATATGTCGCCGTAAAGTAGTTAAATCAGAGAGTCAATCGAATCTCTAGACAGTCAATCAAAGATCGATATTCAATCAAGTCGCTAAAGTTCCGTCAGACAAGTGAGTGAACGAAACGTTTAACGAGTTTCCTAAACGTTCCTAGGTATTTCATGACGAGACATCTCGTCCATCTTAGGCGTCGTCGTAAGAATTTAGCTTTTAAAGGGGACCAAAATATTTCATTATTTAGGAAAATGAAAAAAACTAACGAAATAAACTCACAAACTTACCTTGATGTCGCTCATCATCTTCAAAAATCTTTGCAACAAGAACTCACTACAAAAACAAGACTCTTCTTTTTAATTTTGCTGAGTAACCATTTACAATAAAACAAAACACGGAATTTCCAAGCTCTCAGTGCTCACGATGACACCAAAACAACAATAACAAATCAAGTAATCGTGGCGAAGTCGACAACATGTTTACAATTTCATCAAAGACCCCAAAAAAAGAAACAAAAGAAAGACTCTAAAAGTAATCAGCTGTTGTCGTGACCGCCATCTTGTTTTACATTATAATCAACATGCTGGCTTTCGGTCAGTCAGATAGTGAAATGTTTTCGACGCTGCTTTATTTAAATCAAAATGCTAGCGACTTGATTGAATATCGATCTTTGATTGACTGTCTAGAGATTCAATTGACTCTCTGATTTAACTACTTTACTGCGACATAGATAACATTATTCTGTGAACCTTGAGAGGATTCGGCCCATAACCTAACTATTTTATAATGCGCGTTTAAGAGAATAATTGTAATGTTCCAACTAAAACTATCGCAGGCCTAGATAGGTAGATAGAATATTCTTAATCAGTACAATTAACGAATTTAACAAAACGTATTACTTTATTAAAAGATTGCTTTTAAGGCAAAAATACTATTTTATTATCTTTTTTTCAAAGAATAGGTACGCCTAGCTAGCCCTCGACAAACTTCAACAAAAACGTAGCGACTCTCCTTCAAAATATTTAAATTCATACAAGACGCCTGTGCCAGCCAGTTACTATAAAGAATAATCGCTACAGTACACAGATCGCTTATAGTACTAACAGACGATCGAACTTGGTACGGGCCGGACAGCGGATTTGGTACGCTCCGTACCATATCCCTTCGTCTGGAGAGTTGTCCGCCGAACATTATTATTATTATTTCGTGTTCGCTCCGGACCGATGGTGTTCGCGTCGAATTTGGTCCGCTCCGTACAAATCCGCGAGTCTGTCCGCTCGGACCGCACAAACTAGCTTTCGCCCGCGACTCCGTCCGCGTGAACTTTATTAGTTCATAATTTTACAACCCCGTTCACTCCCTTAAGGGTTAAATTTAGGAAAAACGGCGAAACACGTGTTCAATCAATTGTGTTGAAGAGTATTTATTTTAAGTTTCAAGAAAATCAGACAACATCTTATACCTCCCAAAAAAATTTTGGCAACCCTTTTCGCCCCCTTAGAGGTTGAATTTCCAAAAATCCGTTCTTATTCCTTGCCTACATTATATATATAGATCCTCTGTGCAAAATTTCAGCTTCCTAGGTCAAACAGCTTGGGCTGGGTGTTGATGAGTGAGTCAGTCAGTCAGGACTTTGAATTTTATATATGTCACCAGGCATGACGTCTGAACTGTGTACAGTCGACAGCACATCATGGTGTATACCCATGCACTCTACTCCGTTGCGTTACGGGCGACTTTGCAACTAAAATGTGAAGATTGACGTGCTGTCGACTGTACATTACCAGCGGTTACCGCGAGATCCGGGCGTCTGTTGTGACTAGCGGATTTGTACGCCGTACCCAAGTCCGCTGTCCGCTCCGTACAAGTTCGATCGTCTGTTACAACTATTACCTTCACTATTAACTTAAGCGCTGCAAATCTGAGTGTTTAGTGCGAGTTTTTTTAACTACTCGATCGCGTTAACGTAAACTCATATTCTATAGGAGTGACAAAGCGCGCCACCTAGTTGTCTCTTTGTCACTCCTATACAATTGCAATTGCAAACGCTCTCGCTATCGAAAGTGAATGAAAAAACTCGCACTAAGCACTCGGAGAGAAACCTGGTCGGACTCTTCCTACAAAAGGTCAAGTAAGCGTATCCGTAATAAAGTTAATGCTTACGAAACTAAGTTTAGCGCTTACGAAAGTGTTAGTTAAAAAATATGTAAGGCATCAATACTATTCATATTTGCACCAGCTACCCGGGTTTCAAATTTCTCTCTGCAATTTTCCAGCGTAAGGTTGTCTGGAAGAAATTGCTTTTAGCAATAAGGCCGCCAATTGTACTATGAACCTTCGTACAAAAAAAGGTGTTGTTTTGTTTTTACGGTGTGCAATAGAATATTCTTATGTTATCTTATTAGAATATTTGTTTTTAAGATTTGTTAGTTACGTAACAGTTAATAATGCAGTCTGAATACGTCTCACCGTAGAGCAGAGCCTTTTCAGAGAGAGTAGAAATTTAGTTAAGTCTGTGACCAAAGGAACGTATACTCGTTCTTTTTTTGGACTTTATTTCAAAGTAATAAGATTCAACTTAAGGCGGCGATTATGCCACTGCCTGATAAAGAGTTAAAATAAAATGAAAAATAAAATTGAGCGAGTAACTTTGAGAGCCCGTGAGACTAATTTAATTGATGACCTTTACGCAAGTTAAGACGTTTTTGCCGGCATTATCACTAAAAACCGATTTATTATTATTATTATTATTATTCATTAAATTGATTACCCCGAGCGTGCTCGGTTGCATGTGGAGTCACGGTACAGTCGACAACACAATCGATCGTTGGGCAGGCCTGTTTCACTACGCGTCGGTATCAAACGCGTAATTACATGCGACGACCACTCCGGAGTGGCAAATAGGTAGGAATTCAGGCGCCAGAAGAGGTAAGAGTTACGCGGTAGAAAGAGAGGCAACATGTAGGTAGATATAACGTAGCATTTTTAGCGCCGTGCGATCTGAATTGCACCTAATTGTATCGCTGCTAGAGTCCCTTTTTCTTTAATTAATTTTGCGGAGTGAATCTTCTGTACCTGTACTATTATGTATTCTGTGCTTTGGGCCACTTCGCTGTGTTTGGCGGGACGTCTTCGATTCAATTTTGTATAATAGAACATACTGACATACTTCGACCGAGTAGGGGATGTATTAGCAAAGGGCAAGATAATATAAGAGATAAGAATGGGGGCAGTCCCTCTGCCTACCCCTCTGAGGTACAGGCGTGAGCTTATTTTGTATGTATGTTTGTTTGTAGTGTAGAATTGTGGGACGAACGCATCGTTGGGGCATTGCACGTAGGTAATGGTTTCCTCACGATATTTTCCTTCACCGTTCATCATCATCATCATCGGCGTATGCTTGTCCACTGCTGGACATAGGCATCTCCCATTGCACGCCACTGAGCACGGTCCTCTGCTCCACTCAAGAACTCGTCTACCCCATCGGTTATCAGTTCTTCGGGTGATATGGCCGGCCCACTGCCACTTCAGCATGCTAATTCGGTGGGCTATGTCGGTGGCTTTGGTTCTCTGCCGGAACACTTCGTTTCGAATTCGTAGGTACTCTCAAATGTACGTAAATTTTCGGAATTCGAACCAAAGGCCCCCCAAATGAGACGCCGACATTCTACAGCTTCGCTACCGACTAGGGAAGACTAGAAAAGGACTTGGAATCTACTATAAAAAAGTTGTACCGGTGTTTCCATTGATTTCTTTTTCGCGTAGACATTCGATTAAACCATCCGTGGATTTTCCCACTCTTCGAAACAATGAGTTATTTGCAGCAATAGATACTTAAATTGTTTCCTGCCTACCCGTCAATAATAATAAAAATACAACATGCAAGTGCACCGAGGGCGGCTTGCACCACGCCGCCATTAAAGTCGACTTTTGTATGAAGAATTTGAATCTATGATTTTTGTTCTGCCAATCATTGTTAGTCATATCCAATTACTGGCAACAAAATATTTAACTTAAATAAAAGTATACAAAATATTTAAAAAAAAAGACCTAAATATAAAAAAAAATCTCTAGCTAGATCGCTGTCGTTGGAGAGTTTTAGTTAAATACTGTTTAAACTACATTTAATTAAATTGTGTATGAAAAAATGTCTCTAGCTAGACTGCTGCCGTTGGGGAGAGTTTTAGTTAAATAGTGTTTAAGTTACATTTAATTAAATTATGCATAAAAAAATGTCTCTATCTAGACCGCTGCCGTTGGGAAGTTTTAGTTAAATACTGTTTAAGCTACATTAGTTAAATATTGTTTAAGCTACATTTAATTAAATTTTGCATAAAAAAATGTCTCCATCTAGACCGCTGCCGATGCAGTTGGGAAGAGTTTTAGTTAAATACTGTTTAAGCTACATTTTACTAAATTGTGCAAGTCGGCCTTATCCCCGGTTTTTATTAACAAACTTTCAAACTTCAAAATTATTACTGATCAGTTGAACCCCCCTCCCTAGTGTGATATATACATATTTTGCAATTTTACATCTTGAAATTATGGAATTAAAACCAGCAGTTACGAAATTACTTTTATTTCCGATAGAGTTGGTAAGGGATAGAGTTGCAAATGTTTTTGAGTTTTTCGTTAATCGTTCAAAGTTCGTGTTTTAACGACTACCTCTGTGGCGCAGCGGTTAGCGCATCTGACTACCATGCGAGAGGTCCCGGGCTCGAATCCCGGCTGGGGACAAAAAAAAGAAACCCAGGTCTTGGATGTTTACATGTTTGTGACGTCGGTGTTTCTGGTTCCCACGACACATGGTATCCTGGTGTGGGGCCAGAAGCAATGTATGTAAATGTTATGTTGTTATGTTATGTTAACACTGACATAATAATACATTTTGAAATTATGTGATGTCACGAAATGTAAGACCCCTCCCGCCCCTTTGTCACACAATATCACACTTCGTCGACCCCCTCCCCCCTTTAGCGTGTGACGTAATTTATGGATGGCCCCTTAGAGGTAGATTCCAGGCCAAATGTCACTTAAGTCGAGGTTCTACGAATGTACTTGGGCATAGTTAAGTAGGTAATTTTCAGTTCTATTCTTAGCTCACGTGTTTGTTTGTAAGCGTGAGTGCTTGAGCATAGCTTGAACTGTGATCCTGGCACAAAAGTATAGTCTGTTCCAAGTGGAAGCGGTCTTAGGCTGACATTCAGAGACGAATCCTAAGTTCACGCTTAGATCAGTCTTAGCAAAGTAAACTAAAGTCGTACTTAGTAAAGCGCCGTAATTTTCGTATTCACAGTACTTAAGAAAGTCATCTATATTGTCTATCATTTTTTAGTGATGTAGTTCTTACCGGTTTTTTAAATTTGACATTGCTGCAAGAGAGCAGGACAACATCACCCGTCGGCACATCGCCCCGCTCGCCGCCGCCCGCCGTCCGGCGCTCTGTGCCTTGTACATGCATGCGTTTCATTGCGCGCTAGTAGAAAGTATTTATTTTGATACCTAAAAAATAAAAATAATTTCCCAGCGGTATTTTTTGGTTCATCACCATCACCAACCCATTATATCCCCACCGAGGGGCACGGGTCTCTTCCCTGAGGAAGGTATAGGCCATACTCCACCACGGGGGCCAAGTCCGGATTGGTGGAGGCTTGTAAGACTAGTGGCTGGTCTTACTGTCAGAAGTTTTCAAGCCGCCCCTAAAGGCCTCTGACTTGGCTTAACGACTTAATTTTTTGGTTAAAGTATCTTAATTTGTTGTCAGATATGCATACGTTTCGGCTCTGGCTGCAGTTCTTTAACACCCTGTATATGTCAGAGTGAATAAAAAAATCCCACAGATAATGCTCATAGAACATCAGTGAAATGACGTTTGGAGTAGTCTGTGAACAAAAGGCTTAGAAGTGACAGTTCTAAGTTCACGTAAAGTCACCGATATTGACTACATACACTTAGCTAAGCACCATTTCATACTAAACTTGCTAAGATTCGATTCTGAATACGAAATGTTTCTAAGTACGTGATTTTGACATTTCTGAGACCAGTCTTTGCTTAGTTTTCGTCTCTGAATGTCAGCCTTAGCGTAAACAAACCATAGCTAAGAAAATCGTGAACTGCGGAAATATCGATAATGTAATATTTAAATAATATCAAATTTTCGTTGGCGGGAGTCTGTAAATGTTGATGTCAAAAGACCGTGAGAAATGCCATTCGAGCGAAAAGCCCTAATAGATACCCGGCAGTGCGCTGATGCCGATGATCTTTTTCTAGGTCTTTGAGTTTTTTTTTTATTCTCTTACATCACGAAATTGGTAGCTGGGGTTGATATTAGTATTTACTAAAAGACGATGAAACTATTTTTACAGATAATATTACTTATCAGCGGCTTGTTTCATCCAGAAAATGCTGGACAGCATGAAATACATAATTTTAACATGGATTGTTGTCAATTATTCACCTTCACATAAATCAATGTTAGCTTCGATAAATACCAGTCCCACTGGTAACTTTTTGATTACAAATGGGCCAGGAAGAATATTCTCCAAAAATGTTATCGCGAGAAGGAGTCGTTGCTAAACGATCTCTTCGTTCAATTAATTTTGCAATTGACACTATTTCTGACTTGGTAAGAAGTAACAATAGTTACAATTGGTGCGGAATTTAATATATCCAGTAAGTAATGCTAAAAATCATAAATTAATAGTTTTTGTTTCCCACTTGAATGAAGGACGGTTTAATATTTTGAGTAAAAAACGCCAAAAAAGACGTTTCGGTGATCTGTAAAAAAAACACAACCGCTTCCATTTTTGGACTTATTGTAGGTATTAGGATTAAGTTTAGTTTACTTTGTTTACATCTCGCTAACACGGATAAGGAACAAATTATACATACTAAGGTTATTGAGTACTAGCCCACACCTGCGCCAACAAAGGAAAACACCATTACTTTTTTTTTTGTACTAATCTAGGTTCAAGAACGAAGGAACGGGAGCTATCTGCATACTGTAAGTACCCAGTAAGTTGAGTTCAATGCAAAATAAAAAACTGCAATAAGGTTGTTGTGCTGACAACTGTACGAGAATACACAAATTACAATAGCTTCCGTGCTGTGGGCTATTGAACATTAGTGGCCATTACGAATAGTAGGTAATAACCTGAGTTTGATAAAAAATAAAAATATATTTATGGGTTCTTTTTTAAATGGATTTAAAAAAAATAAACACAATGATGTCCAGCCAGTGCTACCCCGATGTTGATTGGAAGGACAAGGAGGTAAAAGAGGTTGGAGGTTTCTTTTTTTTTATTATAGCTCTGCACGGTTTGTGCCTACGGGTTGGAGGTTTGTAAATGATCTAGAATACAGTTTTGTCACCACTGACCTCCATGGTACCTACCCATTGAAGGCAGTGTTTTGTCAAGCACCACACCATAGTAGGATTTGGATAAATTTACGCTACGAAGCCTGAAAAACTTAATTAATTCCTTAGCTCCCTTGGTTTTAGTTTTAGGTATTCCTTTACTTGGTGTACATAAAATAAAGAATACTCTAAAATTTCGTAGAATAAAGCTGAGAATGCATGGTAAAAAACTCAGCCATAATTATGTAAGTATGCCAAGTTTACTAAAGGTATCGTGTTAAGTACGGAACGAACCAAAAGGTGTATTTATTGATGAACATGGGATCTAAAAATAAAGTAACAGGTACTTGATTTTTAGATCCCATGTTTCGTGATCCTAGTTTCTTCGTCATGGGTCATTAAAAATTAAAATCACTTTCTACACATTGAGAGACTGTAAAGAGACTTTTTGCCAATTCGGTATGTAAAACAAGACGTTAAACACCTTGTTACTAATCTTATAACTAACTAAGACTGAATTCAGCCTTTGGTACTAATTCATATATGTAAATGATTATAGGAGACATAATATCTAGAGATTATTGAAGATATTTGTGAACAGTGATCCCAGCAGCGTTATGTTAAGATTAGTCTGTTATCAGCGGCACGCAAAAAAGTACCATGTTTACCAACATCAGTTCAATGTGGGACAACGACAAACGTATAATTTTAAAACTTTCACTGGCTAGTTACTCGAATGCGGTCTGAATGCTGCATAAAATAAAGTAGTATCTATACACACACGCGGTAGCTACAGAGAAGGAAATCTCTTCTCACTTACAATTTTGTGTCACTAAAAATTTATCCACACTACAACCAGATGTAGTCGCAACATTACGTGCGGGCGCAACATTATGAACTAAAATAAACCTTATAGTTTTACGGTTAGACTTCATTACTGGCGAAAAAAAAGACCGGCTACCGAAGCCCACGCATAAGATTTTTGTGCCGCCCCTCGCGCCATATTCTTCTTGTGTTCGCCAAGCCTAGTGCGATATTGGAGTCCAGAAAATCGCCTACATTGCTCTACCAAAATATCGGCTTGTAATTGAGTTCGGTACGCGCCAAAACCCGAATAATCGACGTGGGCGACCATACAACGAAATTAAAGTGGAGCAGGGCTGGTCATGTCAGTCGAATGAACTCGGATAGGTGGGCAAGACTCGCCACCGATTGGATGCCACAAGGCGGACATCGAAGTAGAAGACAGTGGAGAGACGATTTCGACCAACACCTGCCGGAGTGGTCTGAGGTGGCCCAGGGTCGAAAACTCTGGACTGAACTGGGGAGACCTTTGCCTGGCAGTGGGACGCAATAATAGAGGCTACGTAAAAGCTTCGAGTCCGGAGTAGGTTAAATCGGACATGTCCGTACAGAGCAGCGCTTAGATAGCGCCTGCTAATGCATTGTAGTTCAATGATATCCGTAGGGCGGCTGGCAAGAGCTGGATGTGTGGCGTGGCGTGCAATGGGAGAGGCCTATGTCCATCTGTGGACAATCATAGGCCTATGATGATGATGATGTATAATCTATAGACGGCAGCCGGCACCAACTGCTTAGCGTGGCTTGCGAAGCACGGAATCGCTCGAAAAAATGCCACTAGCGTTAGTCATAGACGGTGACCCATCCATGCACTGAACGCGCCGTATGTTGCTTAACTCACGATCACACAGGCAGCCCGGGGCTACGAGTAACAGAAACACCGGCACCCTGCCGCATTGCATATAGGTACGTAAGCAAGAAATAAAACAGTTTTTTTTCCATCATCATTAGATACATGAAACATTCTGGTGCAATACGAATGATGCTATTTCTCTCAATTCCTAGATTGTGGTAATGTCGACACGGGAAATCTCGGTCTGTAGGTATGTACTGGTCATTACTGCGAGTATCGGGGGGTTCTCTTCCTCCTATAGTACCTACAGTGGCCAGAATTTGGGTGGTGTGGTGTGTACAGGGTCTTTCTTCTTTTGAGCGTGTTGACGGCAAAACAATCTTCATAAGGGACTCACCGGGACGCCATTGCGACGTCGCCAGCAACATATCGAAGCAGTTAATACCGAAATGTATGATGCCTAACTCACTTGGCGACGGCCTGGCAACGTTGCTTTCCAAAACTTCTGACTGTAGGACCAGCCACTAGTCTTACAAGCCTCCACCAATCCGGACTAGGTCCCCGTGGTGGAGTATGCCTTCCTCAGGGAAGAGACCCGTGCCCGTCGGTGGGGAGATAATGGGTTCATGATGATATCATAGGATCATATTAGTCATTTAATTTTTATTAAGAATTTGGAAATTTACTGACGATGCAACTGCCACGCTTGTTTATTTTAGTTACTTCCATAGTATTATGTCCTACGGTAGGTATAGGTACTACATACTATGGGGCCGGGCCGCAGATATTGAGACTATCTTCATCTTGCAGAAGAGAGCGATGCGATTTATTTACAAGCTAGGTAATAGGGACTCGCTAAGAGATTTCTTCAAATATTATGTACGTTCGAAAAAATATCATAGACTTTGAAACTTTTAGTAACCGTCATAACGTTAATACTAGAAATAAACATAAAATGATCATTTCCACGCCACGGTTTGACTAGCAAAAGTTAATACTTCTTTTATGGGGCACTGTACAACAAGATTCCCCAAGATAGATTAGAGTTACCTCCGACGCGGATTAAGAAATGTCTCAAGCACACTCTGTGCAAAAAAGCTTGTTATAAAATCAACGATTATTTGGAAGCCAAGGATGTCTGGAATTAATTAGTAGATTAATAGTAAAGGTCTTTAGAGGAGATTTTTAATTTAATTTCAATTAATATTGATAATTGTGTCTAGTGCTCAACACATCCATGAGTAATATTTTTAAGTTTGAAAGTTTGTTAATTAAACTAAGGCTGTTTTGAAAAGAATAAATGTGGAGTTTCTTTGTTAGTTTCTTCTCCACGTAATCTATTAATTGTGTATTTGACAGGATGTCAAATGAGTTACTTTTAAAACGGAATTTTGTTTGAAAATACTTGCTTGTGACGTGACATTTCAGAGCACTCTTTTTATGTTTCATCTATTTAAAAATTGTAATAACTAGTAAATGATTAAAAGAAATACATTTTCCGAATCATTTTGTAATTTTTGTTTCAATCGAGCTTCAAATAATTTATTGTTGATAGTGTCAAATACCGTAAACAACTTTGACGTTCATAAAGTAAACATTATTTTTTATTTTGAATAAAAGCATTTGAATTTTATAACAGATGCAGGTACAAGCATTAAGACCACTGCTTTGTCATAGTACTTTTTGGATATTATGGTACCTACTTGAAGTTTAAAAAATATCTACCAACAGCATACTCACGGATAGGTACCTGAGACAATAAGTATAAATAATTGCGGCTTGAAAACTTAAGAGTTTTGCAATAGTGTGGTGACATCATGCGTAATTGGCAAGACTGAAAAATCTTTACCGATTTATCTGTATATGATTAGAAACGCAATTTACATTTTAGATGTTCATAGAAATTTGAATTTTATGTTTCAACCTAGTGTGACCAGCCAGATATTTTCGTAATGGACGTTTTTCCTTTCTTTTTTTTCTTAGTTCCTTGAGATACACTAGATGGCGTCATTCGTTTCTTCATACGAATTTTTGATTCGTAGCAATCAATGTCAAAGTCAGTCCACAGATTACTAAACAAGAGAAGGAACCAGGGTTGCTATTCGGACGAGGTTTCTCGTAATGAAAATAAAATTCAAACCCACAATCCATAGCAAAGACTCCAAAGTATCCAAAAGCGCACTTATCACCAAACGACAACAGCATTTTTTTTTCGGTAACCAACAATCACAAATTCCACGAACCATAGTATTATTTTTTGCTTTGACGTTTATTATTACGGTACGGCAGCGCCACCTAGGGATCCTTTTAAAACTAAATTTGACATACCTAAGGAAAAACATTAAATCTAGAGTTTGTCCAGAAAAAATAGATATTAAAGAATACGGTTTTGCTCAGACTTTTGACTTTTTGTCTGTGTTTTTTTTGTCCGTGACAAGTGGCAAGCCTGTCGCCGTTATCCGGGCACAATTTAATATGGTATTGTGCCTCAGTAATTTGTAGTAAATGTTTAGACTTTTCGATAAAACTAGTAGTAAACATTCGCTTCCGGTTTCTTGTAATTTTGCACAAACTGTAATACCTATGAATTAAAAATCTTAGCTTTCGTCATTTCCGGTAAAACTACATCGTGTTAATGTAAACTTATCTATTAATAGACTTCTGGCAAATGAATAATGACTTTGCCTCTTTTAGTTCATTAGTAAAAGTGCCTAGTTACCTAGGTCAATTAGGAAAGTTCCCTGAATAAGTTAAAATTTAATTAACGATACAATTTGGCCCTTCGCTGCTAAAACCCAGTCAAACGAGATTGAAGTTGACGGCCTGCCAACGCAAACTAAGCCGAGAGCGGAAACCGGTTGGAAAACTTACCTAAATAATACGGCACCCAGAATCTCGACAAGTGTCTCTCGATGGCGAGTTTTAGTGAAAAAATACCGTTTTGTTACGCCATCGGGCTGAGTACACGAATAGGCTATTTGACAGTGTGAAAAAAACAGTATTATTTATACGTATTCGTATAAATTATGTGTCTTAAAACTCCTTTAAGGCATTTTGACCAAAAAAAAAACAATATTAAGATTTGTAAAAAAAACACAACATAAAATTTTATGATTTGTATCTGCCGCCATTGTATCGAAAACGGCCTAAATTGGCCGATTCTATGATGACGTCACATGGCAGTAAAAATGGCGTCCGTCATTCATTCTTTCTTACGTTCATTGGTTGGTTTACCGGGAAGTGACGTCATAATTCCTGTGCGACGCCAGATTGCCTAAGATAGCGTTTTTACGGCTTATTTGACAATTAATTTTTCGTTTGCCCTTTTTAGAAGAAATACACGAAAGAATTTAAAATTACCACTTTATGAAGACTCCATGAACAGCAACAAACAATATGAAATAGCTTTCAGAAATCGGTCAAATGGCCTATTGGTAGTAACTAAATTAACCAGTTTTTTCTTCAAAAGAACCAACGCAAGTATTGATTGAGCAATCAAAGCCGTAGTTGAGATATGGCATCATCAAATTATAATGGAAGCTCTAAAAGATGGTCAAACAAAATTACATAGTGCATATTGTCACACAGAACGTATGTTTTACTTCAGGTGTGGCAGGAAGGTCGACTTTTTTATACAATGAACATCTGTTTGCACCTATAAATTGATATAACAATAGCATTCAAGTTGTAGATAGATATTTTTAAAGAATCTGGTGATACCTCCAAAAGCGACCTTCTACCATAGAACTTAAATTAATAATAAGTACCTGGGTGACCGTGCCGTACCGAGCTTTGCTCGGTACTTTTTTTTGTAATATAAAATAAAAATAATCCTTTTTCAACAAAAAAAGAACTTGGAAAAAAAACATCATGACTCGAACCGGGTCTCTTGAAATCGGCCCGAAACGGTCGCCCGTTTTCCCGTCAGAACTATCCCAACCTTGCAGATGGATGCGAAATTTACCTGTGTATGTTATCATAGCAAATTTCAATTGCCTTAAAACACAGATAAAACAACGTTTTCTAAAAATGTAACCTAGTTAGATCAATTAAATGCCCCCGAAAGCATGTGCCTACAAAATTTCGTGAAAATCGTTGGTGCCGTTTCCGAGATTCTGATTATATCACACTAATATTATAAACGTGAAAGTTTGTGTGTGTGTTTATATGTTTGTCAGTCTTTAGCGCTGAAACGGCTGGACGGATTTTAATAAAATTTGGTATGGAGTTAGCCGATACCCTGGATTAAAACATAGGCTACGTTTTACCGCGGGGAAATATCTTATTCCTACGGGAAAATCGATGAACCGCGGGTAACACCGCGGGGCACAGCTAGTATAAATATTATATACAAGAATTGCTCGTTTAAAGAGATTAGATACCTAACTTCTAAACAATACAATCACTTGACCAGGACCTAGATTCTGTTAATGCATTGTAGTACAATGACAACTGGATGGCGGTTTAGTTTCATTGCCGCTCCAAATCTACGCGCGCACACATATCAAACAATTCGGTATTTGACACTATCAACAATAGAAAGAAAGAAAGAAAGAAAGATTTTATTAGCATTGTCACAGAAACACAATGAAGACAAAAGTACATAATAAACAAAATACACAAGAGTCAACAAAACAAGAAAAATAAAATAGAGACAAAGGAAAACAAACAACCGTTTCTTAAATCTACGGCAGCAGGGCTCCACACAGTAGTGAATAAATAAATCCAAAAAATTATTTGATATGCTCGATTCAAACAAAAATTACAAAATGTTTCGCAAAATGTATTTCTTTTAATCATTTACTAGTTATTACTAATTTTAAATAGATGAAACATAAAAAGAGTGCTCTGAAATGTGACGTCATAAGCAAGAATTTTTCATACAAAATTCCGTTTTAAAAGTGACTCATCTGACATTTTGTGAAATTTGGCAATTTTGTTTTGCGTCAATGATAAGAAAAATCACGTCACGGGACCTGACCGTGTATCTGTCATCGTACTACAATGCACTAAAAGAATCGAGGCTCTGGTCCCAAACTAGGATAACCTGTGCTATGGTAACCAGGCAAGAACGTCACAAAGACCATTTGTACAAAATTAAATGTACCCCGAAACCAACGTGTATGCAACGAGTAATGAATGTCGATGCAGCGAAAGTGATTTGTCAGGATCGTGGCAGGTGGCAGTCCCTCTCTGCCTACCCCTCTGGGATATAGGCGTGAGCTTATGTATGTATGTAAGTACCGCGGACTCCAGTGGGAATAGAACCCAAGACCTCGGTCTTGGTAGGTAAGCGCCTTAACGGTTAAGACTAACGAGGCAGGCTACAAAAAGTATCAAACCTTAACCCTTAAACCGCCATGGATAGGATAAATTTTTCATTGGTTTTGGACTTTATCTCAAAGCGATAAGGTTCAATTTAAAGTGGGAACTATTATCCATATGGCCGATTAAGGGTTAAACTAGACAATGTAAAATTAGATTCGTACGTCATTCCGTCCCTAGAAACCAACGCTATGACTCAATATACCTACCTAATCTAATGTTTAAAAATTCTCGTGTCACGGTGTTAGTGCGTAAACTCCTCCGAAACGGCTTGGCCGAATTTCATGACATTTTTTATGTATATTCGGTAGGTCTGAGAATAGGTTGTTATCTATTTTCCATACCCCTATTTGGCAAAACAACGTTTGCCGGGTCAACTAATCTACAGGGTGTCCCAAAACTCGACGTCAACCCGGAGCCGGGTGAAAAGGCAAGTCAAGCTGGTTGTCAGAAAAATATAAAAAAAAATCTAAGTTGTATGATTTCAAAATTATAGGCATTTTTTTAAAAATCGCAAAATTACACACCCTGTGACAGTCTTTTTACTCCTGTTGCCACAAATCTGTACTTTTTCCAATTATTTTTTTTGCTGTGTAACCCTGAATAATGCTTCTCTAAACTGTAATCAAAATTTTGAAACCAGCTGCTCTAGCTTGCATAAAAAATAGGACTTATTTCCTAGAAAAACTTTCGAAATAAAAAATTGCCTAGTTTTAACTGACTGTATTGAAAAAAAAATGTACTACGCGAGTTTGGCAAGTTATGTCAAAAGTTGGCGCATTTAGTAAAGATTCCAAAATGGTATAATACTTGGTAAATTGTAGCTGATAACATGGATAAAAAATTTTTTTTCCTGTAAAACCCAGTTTTTAACAAATTTTTCTTACTTGGTGAAAATGGCAAAACTTATTGCTTTTTACATTGGAGCCGATTCCAATGCACACACTGATTAAATTTAACTTAATTGTACCTGTGCTTGTCTATCATAAACCGATTGAAAAAACAGATTGTCCACTAAATTTAGTTTAGTTCTCTTTGTGTGTGGTATGAAATAGGCACCATTTTTTTGTAAAAGTTTAAATTTTAATTGACACAAAATTTTTAATAATAAGGTTTATTTATTAAATTTACAATAATTTTTAAATTTTTTCATGAATGTACCAATACAACTATTTTTACTACAACAAATGTTCAAAATGTCTTCCTTCGGCGGCAATACAAGCCCGACATCTCTTTAAAAATGATCGAGCTATCTTTCGAGCGAATCGTCCATTATTTACGAATTCAGCTGCTTCTGCTATTCTTTGCCGTAGTTCAAATTCACTTTCAATTGGCTTTGAATACACTTTTTCTTTGACTGCTCCCCAGTAAAAAAAGTCTAATGGATTCAAGTCCGGTGAACGGGCCGGCCACGAGATTGGGCCAGACCGTCCGATCCATCTCCCGGGAAACTCTTCATCGAGATATTGTCGAACGGAGCGAGCATAGTGTGCTGGGCACCCATCTTGCTGGAACCACATTTCTCTGTAAATGTTTAACGGTACGTCTTCTAGTAAACTTGGTAGATGGTTCTGTAGAAAGTCCAAGTAGACCTCGCCATTCAACGCATCAGGCAACTCAAAAGGACCAATTATTTGACCATTTAAAATTCCGGTCCACATGTTTACTCTGAATCGGTACTGGGACCGATCCTGCCTCGTTAGATGAGGGTTTTCTACATGCCATTCATGCAAGTTTTGCATGTTCATGTAGCCGTCCTTTTTGAATTTCGATTCATCAGACCATAAAATTTTCGTTAAGAAAAGCGGGTCATCCCTGTACCTCTCCAATATTGTCCGGGAAAAATTTACTCGATTTTGGTAGTCCCCGGGTAGTAACGTCTGTACTCGCTGTACGTGGTATGGGTGTAATTCATGTCTTTTTAAAATACGATGGGCTGTACTTTTGGGCACTCCGGTGGTTATTTCAATAGCCCTAACTGAAGTGATTGGGTCTTCTTCGACAGCTTCTAGCACCTCGTCTTCCATTGGGTTGGCGGGTCTTCCTCCACCATGCTCTTGATTTGGGAGGTGGCCCTCTGAGAAGAGTAAACGATGCACATTTGTAAACACTCGATGATCAGGGTAACGAGCAGCGTTTGGGTACCTTTCACGGTAAAGTTTGGCGGCAGCACTGGCATTACACCTGCATTCACCATAAATAAGGTGCATATTAGCGTATTCGCGAGTGGTATACGCAGACATCTTGGCACTAGTCACACGATAGTCCAGGAGAAAGCAAAGGTCGTCGTTGAGGGAAAATAAACAGTTCGGATCCAAATCACAAGCAATCACAAGTCCATAAACGAAGCCAAAAGTAGTTAGTACGAAATCAAAACAAACGAATACGAAAACAAGTGCAGTAAACGAAGGAGCGTAACGTACTGATTTGTGATTGTGATGTGTGAGTACAAAAGCGAATACCTGGCGTCACTCTCTGTCTCGCTCGCACTTAGTAAGATGACTCTCTCCGTTTCAGTCACTTTAGCGTCGATACCTATCTCGCTCGCACTTGATAAGGTGACTCTTTCCGTCTTAGTCACTTAAGCGTCAATACCTATCTCGCTTATACTTCTTAGAATGCCTGATTCATCTCAAGCTACAATTTACGACTCTTTGGAAAATCTTGCGCCCATTAGAATAATTTTTAACCAAGTAAGAAAAATTTGTTAAAAACTGGGTTTTACAGGAAAAAATTTTTTTTATCCATGTTATCAGCTACAATTTACCAAGTATTATACCATTTTGGAATCTTTACTAAATGCGCCAACTTTTGACATAACTTGCCAAACTCGCGTAGTACATTTTTTTTTCAATACAGTCAGTTAAAACTAGGCAATTTTTTATTTTGAAAGTTTTTCTAGGAAATAAGTCCTATTTTTTATGCAAGCTAGAGCAGCTGGTTTCAAAATTTTGATTACAGTTTAGAGAAGCATTATTCAGGGTTACACAGCAAAAAAAATAATTGGAAAAAGTACAGATTTGTGGCAACAGGAGTAAAAAGACTGTCACAGGGTGTGTAATTTTGCGATTTTTAAAAAAATGCCTATAATTTTGAAATCATACAACTTAGATTTTTTTTAATATTTTTCTGACAACCAGCTTGACTTGCCTTTTCACCCGGCTTCGGGTTGACGTCGAGTTTTGGGACACCCTGTATATACATAAATAAAATTCAAAGTCCTGACTGACTCACTCATCAACGCCCAGCCCAAGCCATTGGACCTAGGAAGCTGAAATTTTCACAGAGGGTGTCTGTATATAATGTAGGCAAGGAATAAGACCGGATTTTTTAAAATTCAACCCCCGAAGGGGGCGAAAAGGGTTGCCAAAATTTGTATGGGAGGTATAAAGAATGTTGTCCAATTTTCTTGAAACTTAAAATAAATAGTCTTTAACACAATTGATTGAACACGTGTTTCGCCGGTTTTCTAAATTTAACCCTTAAGGGAGTGAACGGGGTTGCAAAATTTTCTCTTTTTCATTCTTTCTTTCTTTTTCAATTTTTTAAAAGTTTGCAAGAGTCGCGGACGAAAGCTAGTATAATATAAGTTTAATGATTCGCAGCAACTGAAAATATAAATTTTCAAACAGTACGAAAAATTCAGCAAGGCGTCATCAGTCACTAAAGAAGATAAGAGAGCCAGAATCTTCATGTAAATATAAATAAACAATGCCTAAGCATCTCATGTTTATAAGGCTAATTATTCGCGATAAGATAGATCAAAACGGAGTGTCAAGACAGCAAGATCATTAGATCACAGACCCAGGGAAGGACGTAGAGGGCGTGCTTTGACACTGCCTTGGCAAATTGACCTCTGGAGAAGTATGCATTAACGTCTATTGCCTCATGGAGTTATAATAGGCACATTCACTTTGTATTGCACGGAGTTGAAAGAGGTCATCTAGATGCATTTTAATAGGCATTGTACACTGTACAGTGCTTATAATTCGTCGCCTTAGTAGTGAAGAGAGCTATTCCACGCTTGTGTGGTTCCGAGATAGAGCCAATTAAAAGAATGAGTGCCCGGAAAAAATAATCTTTTCTTGTACCTCCTCTATATTTTCAGATTTCGACATTAATTGTAGCGTTTGTATGACACCAATAAGTTGTGGTGAACAAATTTATGCAGCTAAAATTAAAATCGCCACTGGATTTTTCTTCCCCTTTTCAATTATGTTAACTTCAATGTTGTCTGCGACATAGACACCGTGGCATCCAAGAAGGTCACTATAGTCTGTGTCATCTGCGAATGAGCAGTTAATCTGTGGTGTTGAATGTTTTTTTTTTTGGCGGGAAGTTTTTGGAACTTTTGGCGGGTCTGAAAAAAAGGGAGTAAAATGTGAATTGTGAAGACTAAAAGTCTATTGTTTATCTTTTGAGCTCTATTGTTTATCTTTGTTAATAATTAACTCTTTTCACATCTGAATGAAAAACCAACTGCTAGTAAAGTTGAGCTATCACTTAGATCTCTCCACCAATACAATCTCCATTTTACGCAGAGTAGGGTGGTGTGTCCATAACTCAATTCGATTACCTAAAAGTGCATAGCACTCTTCACCTGCTATACGCGAAACTATAGCAGTGCTTCAATGGATCAGGGGCTCGATTTTGTTAGTGCGTTAGATTGCGATGACAAATACATGTTTCGTGACGTGACGTGTTTTTTCATACCATTGACGCCCGCATTGTTTAAAATATTGTGCGTAGTGAAGCGGCAAAGAAACGAAATCGCCACGTTCATTCATTTGTCATTGTACTACAATGCTTTAGCAGAATCTAGGCCCAGTATATAGACTTCCCGATTCCCATGGCCAGGTGGTGGGTTTGCGGAACCCGTCAGCGATAATTTGAACTATTTGGGCGATAAACTTCACAAGATTTTACATTACTTTTCATTTTCATATCCCCAATGTAATATCCTAAGCATGACACCACCAAATCTACGTCTTAGCATATACCTCGCCAGAGGCACGGGCCTGCTTGCCATAAATACAGGCTACATGTGAGCCTAGCTATGGCAGCAGACATGTAACCAATACATTTTATGTTATGTTTATTCTGTTTAGATACTACCCAGACGATGGACCATCTCTCATCGTGCCCTGCGTGCCCTAACACCTGCACTCAGGAGGAACTAATGATTGCAAGTGCTAAAGCAGTAAGCGTCGCAAAGTTCTGGGCCGCAACTGTTTAGTAAAGACTGATGGAAATTGTTTTGCCATCGACATGCTAAGAAGACTAGTATTATTTTTCCGGTATCCTATCATCAACCCATTTATGTCCACACCGAGGGGCACGGGGCTCTTCCCTGAGGAAGGTATAGGCCATACTCCACCACGGGGGCCAAGTCCGGATTGGTGGAGGCTTGTAAGACGAGTGGCTGGTCTTACTGTCATACTATAAAGCAGTGTTTTTCTTTGAAATTACTGACACTTAACATGGTCAGTAATTTCTCAATCGTATATTCCAAATACTGGTTAAAGAATTTCTGAAATTGGATAAGTACTTTCGAAGTTTCCACGAAAAAAAAAAGTTCTGAAGATTTTCATTAAATAATGATACTTGTCTATGATTGCTTAAAAATTGATTGAAAACTTAAAAAAATATTCTGTAGGTCAAAATGTGATTAAGTACTTTAACCTCCAACTTTTCTGTACTTGGTGTCTATTGTGTGTATTGTATTAACATAACTATCTGGTGTGTATTGTATTATTATTATTTATTGCAGTCTTAAGCCAACATTAACAAAAAAAGTTAAGTTTCAATCAGACATTTTCAATAAAAAAAGACAAGGCCCACAGGCGAAACTCAACCAAAAGGCTTAATATCCTCATTAATATCATACTCAATCAACTTGACACATGAAAAGGCTGTATGGTCATAAACCTTTGCCAGCTGTGATAGGCGCAAAGACGTTATATTACGTCCATGGATAGCCGACGAAACAAAAAAAAAAGTACTAATTAACTTGAGTAAAATGGCCAGCATTCTCGAATAAAATCACCTAATATGTTTTTTCTTTAAAAAATAAAACGTAAAAACCCACTCACTGATATTTATTTTAGATTTTTAGATTAAACTTAACGGAAATGGGGTAACGCGACTCATTCACTAATCACCCTTCATTTCAACTTCCTTTTCTGTGCTTGAATTGAAACGAATTATAAATTACGTAATTTGTATTTGAAAACGAATCAAATCATAAACTAATACTTAAGTAACGTTCTGTCACGATCTTTTCTGAGAAATTTGACGAGACAACACTACAGGTAATAGTTAAGTAGATACTTAGCGAAAATTCTCAATTCAGAAATCGGCCTATAGTTTGTAACTTTGTACGTAGGGAGTAATCTCCGAAAGTATTATTCTTTTTCAAACTTGTCTCTTGAGCAATTTTCTATAGCAAACTGCGGTTTTAGTGTGCTTGCCCAGTAACTAACAGCTGTTAGTTCTCCAAAGTAAATAATACAAAAAACACAAGCTGCTTACGGAAGATTAAAATTAGTGTCGTGGGTCCTAAGCCTAGGCGCACACTAGCGACACGCGACAGACGACAGCTCGGCGACTAGACGCGATGACAGGCTACGGCCGTCAATTTTCATATATTTTGTTCGAATCTCCGCACACTTGGCGTCAGAGTCGCGGAGTCGCGACGGCAAGTCGCCAGAAGCAAATGACAACGTCACGTCTGACGCGGCGACAAGTCGCCGTTACTATTTGTATTTGTCTTGTCAGAGACGAACAACTGACGAAGCGCGGGAGCTCCAACTCTGCTCACCATGATTAAGCTCTGCGAATCAGAGCGGAACCTGGTCGGACAAAAAGTCAAGTAAGTGTATCCGGAATAACGTTAATAATTTTTTTAACGTTAATAATTAATAATTTAATGATTGACTATCTACCTACCTATTGTAAGTTTTAATAGATCTATGTAACCGATCTTGTAAACGCATCTACCATAAGTTTATTTAGCTTAGGATTAATGTACACTGGGTATTAGTATATGTAATTTCATGTTAATAAAGAACATTTAAAGTCAATCAAAATCAATGATTTTTCATCATCATCATTATTCAGACACCAGTAGTCCTCTACTGGTCATAGGCCTTCTCCATGGATTTCCAAAAAGATCGGTTGGAAGCGGCTTGCATCCAGCGTCTTCCTGCCACTTGGGTGAGATCGTCTGTCCATCTTGTGGCTGGTCGTCCTACGCTGCTATTAATAGATAATACTTAGATTTTATATCTATATAAATAAAATTCAAAGTCCTGACTGACTGATTCATTCACTCATCAACGGCCAGCCTAAGCTGTTAAACCTAGGAAGCTGAAATTTTGCACAGAGGGCCTATAGATAATGTAGGGAAGGAATAAGAACGGATTTTTTGAAATTCAACCCCTAAGGGGGCGAAAAGGGTTGCCAAAATTTTTATGGGAGGTATAACGAATGTTGTCTAATTTTCTTGAAACTTAAAATAAATACTCATCAACACAATTGATTAAACACGTGTTTTGCCGTTTTTCTAAATTTAACCCTTAAGGGAGTGTACGGGGTTGCAAAATTTGGAACTTAAGTCCATGCGGACAGAGTCGCGGGCGAAAGCTAGTACATAATAAATTTCACAAATTTTTGTCACAATCATGTTATTTAAGTTATATTATGTATTTTTTTAATGTGCAATAAAGTGTAACAACAAAAACAATAATGTCTAGGGCAGCGGTTCCCGGATGGTGGTCCGCGGAACCTTGGGGTTCCGTAAAAAGCTTTTAGGGGTTCCGCGAAAATTCAACATCCCATTTTAGAATACGAAATTAATAATGAAATATACAGTGTACCTCTTCCTTATTTTGTATGAGTCAGCTACCCGCAAATTCAAGTGCGATTGATTGATCAATAATAATATTCTAGGTACTAGAATAGTTTTATATGTAAGTTATATATATATTTTTATTTATTGTTAGTTAGTTCATTATTAATATCATTTAATTAATGTTATCTGTATTAAAGTTCTTCTTAAAATGAAACTAGATAAAATATTGCCCCTTACGCCTTTCTTTCACAGATAAATTAGTTAATCACAGAGTAATATTTGAAATTTATCACGGTTTTAAAAAAAAAAAACATGCTCAAACAATAGGCTATTTGACAGTGTAAAAAAAACAGTATTATTTCTACGTATTCTTATAAATGATGTGTCTTAAAACCGCTTTAAGGCGTTTTAACTAAAAAAACAATTATCGTATCGAAAACGGCCTGGATTGGCCGATTCTTTGATGACGTCACATGCCAGAAAAAATGGCGGCTGTCATTCATTCTTTCGGTTCATGAGTTGGTTAACCGGGAAGTGACTTCATAATTCCTGAGCTCCGCCATATTACCTAAGGTAGCGTTTTGGCGGCTTATTTGAAAAGTAAATTTTCGTTTGCCTTTTTTAGAAGAAATACACGAAATAATTTAAAATGACCACTTTCTGAGGACTCCATGAACACCAACAAACAATATGAGATGGCTTTCTGAAATCGGTCAAAATAGCCTATTGTGGTATGTGTCATCTTCAAAATTCTACTCAAAGTGCCGTTGCAGACGGCGTTGCCCGTGGGTCTACGGGGTTTAACGGAATGCGCCGAAGTTTACATTGGCGGCTCCCCCTCCGGCTTGGGCTTGAGGGACTAATAGATATTTGATCGTAGATAATATAAATCCAATGGGTAAAAGCCCATGGTCGCGTGCAAGATATTCGCACGATAGCCGCGCTATCGAACTATCTCTGAGATAAGGTGAAACTCCACGTTAGCGTAGGGCGCCGTACGTTACATTACGAGTATTTACAATTTATTATTACTCGTTAGTGACAGCGCGCCAAATAAGACTGCAGGGAATCCTTGATATTGAATCGCTCGTAGCCTGGGCTGCCTGAGTGATCTTAAAACGATAACTAAGGTTCAGCAAAATACCTACGGCGCGTTCAGTCCATGGATGGGTCTCCGTCTATGACTAACGCTAGTGGCATTTTTCCGAGCGGTTCCGTGCTTCGCAAGGCACGTTAAGCAGTTGGTGCCGGCTGCCGTCGATAGATGGGAGTCGTTAAGCCAAGTCAGAGGTCTTAACTCTTAATAGGGCGGCTTGAAAACTCCTGACAGTAAGACCAGCCACTAGTCTTACAAGCCTCCACCAATCCGGACTAGGCCCCCGAGGTGGAGTATGGCCTATACCTTTCTCAGGGAAGAGACCCGTGCCCCTTGGTGGGGACATAATGGGTTGATGATGAATCCTTGATATTCTTTAAGAGACTCTTAAATCGGCCTTCGGTTTTCAATTTGAGTCAAGAGATGTGATGTCATTACATGCATAAGCTGACGCCTGGTATGTCCCAGAGGGTCATGCAGAGACTGCCACCTAAAATGATCCTGACAAATCACTTTCGCTTCATGGACTTTCATTAGTCGTTGCACGTACGCACGCCGGTTTCGGATACTTTTTAACTAGCCATTTGCTAATACATCCTCTATTTAGTCGAATGGGGCGTCCCTTATTGTTTTATTATATTGTAAATAAAATTTTTTACAATACTTGTGACACGGAGACTTTAAAAAGACACATTATTTGGATGCTTTCTTAAACAAACGCAGAGGAAAGCAGACTAATTCCTGTAATATTGCTGGTATTACGTGTGGTCAAGGCGACAGAATCTTAAATATGTACCTATAATAATTATAGGTGTATAATTATAATTATTTTAAGTGTATGAGATTTATGCCAGTTTTCACCAACAATACTTAAGATTTAGGGGCCACCTAATCTTAGGGGCTACTTAACGGTTGATTCGTAGCCCTTTGTTGGTGAAAACGGGCATTAGTATTTATCTACTAACTACTTAGATTTAGTGAGATCTATTGAGATTTTGTTATTTCATTAAATAATCAAATAGATGGATAGATCGGATAGGATGGATAGATAGATCTCTGATATACCTAAGCCACTTTTCTTCGTGATTTTTTTTCCACAATAAAGTCACTGCTCTTAAAAAAGATTCGGTTCGACATTTCCTTCATTTTTGTTGCAGTCGTACCTATGTAACTGAAGATTGTACGCGTGTCCTTTACTTCGATGTGGTGTAGACTGTACAGTGAACAGCACGTCAATCTTCACATTTTAGTTGCAAAGTCGCCCGTAATGCAACGGAGTAGAGTACATGGATGTATACCATGAGGTGCTGTCGACTGTACATACGAGAAGTCGTTAGTTGCCAGTACCTAGAAGGTATCTTTCTTACCGAGGGCAAGCACCGTAACGAGACTTAATTTAAAGTTTTTGCTATAGAAACTGAGAACAAACGCGGAATTTAATTAATTGCATTCTAGGATGAGCTTTATAATAATATGAACTCTCATCCGACTTCGCATTTTTTCAACCGGTAACTAACTGACGTAATAATAAGAAGTGTACAGTCGACAGCACGTCAACCTTCACATTTTAGTTGCAAAGTCGCCCGTAATGCAACGGAGTAGAGTGCATGGGTGCTCACGATGATGTGCTGTCGCCTGTACATAGACAAGACATACATACTTCGAATGTTAAAAAAAATCAAAAAAGCAAGGATCAAAAATCTTGCTCCTTGCCGTTGATTTTTTTATTCAAGATTGTTTATATCGCAAAATGCACACTTCGCGTGCTGCGTGAGACACAATAGTAACAACCTTTTTGTGAGGTTAGTTTATCCTTCACAAGCTTTGTCTAATCTCTATTCGTGGGTTTATCTTATCCAATATTATTCTACTAGGTGCAGACATTAGCAAAAATCGAGTATATACCGTTCGTTCCGTATCACTACAAATAGGTAATCGGAATCACGTAATGAGCATTGGTATTTACAGTTTAATGGTAATACCATGCGACAGGTCCGGGTTTGATCCCCGGCTGGGGAAAAAACCCCAGGTTTTGGATGTTTGCATGTTTGTGTCGTCGCTGTTTCTGGTTCCCACGGCACAGGATATCCTAGTCTGGGGCCAGAAGCAAAGAATGCGCCTGTATGTAAGTGTTAATGCTATGAAGTTCTGTAAGCACTACACAATTATTAAGCTCTGCGAATCAGAGCGAAAACTGGCCGGATTCTTCCGACAAAAATTCAAGTTAGTGTATCCGGAATGAAGTCATTATGTACTGTATTTATATAATTCTCACTATTAAGACTTACTGTACCTAACCTACAAAAGTCTTTACATTCAAACCGGTGCAAAATTTGGTTCTAGGACGTCCGACATCCACATGGCCTATATTATTATTAAAAATATTGCACACTATAATCGTACTACACTCACTCACGTACTATCGTTAAAGAAAAATCGAAAATCGTAAGATACATCTAGTACTTATCTTGTTTTTACTATTCAATGAACACTTATTATCCCATCCGTCAACGCGATAACAAATACATGTATTGAAAAAAATACAATTGTCTGCGGCTTAAGTTTCAAAAGTAACATATTTTTTTAAGTAATAAATCAGGCCAAATTCAGCGGCTTACAGCCGATTTCTGAATTGAGGATTTCGCTAAGTAAATACTTACGTAGCGTTCTGTCACGCTCTTTTCTGAGAAATTTGACGAGACAGCACTACAGTTAAGTAGATACTTAGCAAAATTCTCAATTCAGAAACTAGGCCTATAAGACAGTTTCCGAATTAAGGATCTCGAAACTGCTAAGTAGTGCTGTCTCGTCAAATTTCTCAGAAAAGAGCGTGACAAAACGTATAAATTTACTAAGTGCAAGTCTCAATTCAGAAACCGTCCTTTAGTGATAAATAAAGTCCTATCAAATCAAATCAAAATAATTTATAACAACGTAAAAAAATTACATTCTACCATTAGGATGGAACCAAAAGGCCGAATAACATTAAATTTTTTGTTCATTATATAGCCCTGTCGCCATTTGCATTTCTCGTTCTGGGCAGTTCACGTTAGTTAGAAGATTATTTACATTAATTAACTACAGTAGAAGCCTGAACGCAAGTTAGACCACAGTCGGAAATTATATTCCGAGGTTTCGAGCAGGTAAAACCGAACGAAAATTATCATCAAGTGCTTACGTAGTTAACTTAATTGAAAAATATTTAATTAACTGAGACTAAGGCCGACTTGCACACCGACTAAAATCCATTTAACTTTAAGCAAAACAGAATTTTGACAGTTCCGCCATACACTATCTGTCAAAATTTTACTTAACTTAAAGTTAAATGGAATTTATTCGGTGTTGCAAGCCGGCCTAAGAGTAGGTACATGTTTGTCGGACGGAAATGGAAATACAATTTATAAAATAGCAAATATGTGATATCTCTTAGCAACTACTGTATGATACCCTATATTAATGGTACCCTGTAAGATACCGTACATTAAAAATAAACATTTACATACAGGCACACACATTGTTTCTGGAACAACACCTGGGCCTCGATTCCGTTAGTGCATTATAGTACGATGACAGATACACCGTCGGGTCACGTGACAGGTTTTCTCATACCATTGACGCGTAGAACTGTTGATACACGTGCTAGCATTGACTTGAAGCGGCAATGCAACTAAATCACCATGTTCATGCAGTTGTCATTGAACTAAAATGCATTAACAGAATATAGGCCTAGGATACCCTGTCGTGGGAACTAGGAACCAGAGTAACCAAGTTAAAAGTTACGTTCTGAAACATTACTGCCCGTTTTCGCCACCTAATCTTTTTTAAGGGCTACGAATCAACCGTTAAATAGCCCCTAAAAAGATTAGGTGGCCCCTAAATCTGTGTTGTTGGTGAAAACGGGCATTAGTCCCCTAGAAGATGTCCCAACCAAAACAAAGGCTGTCGTGCTGTCGACAACAGAGCTTTAGTACATATTAACGACCTTTGTGGCGCAGCGGTTACCATGCGAGAGGTCACGGGTTCGAACCCCGGCTGGGGACAACAAAAAACCCAGGTCTTCGATGTTCACAAGTTTGTGATGCGCTGTTTCTGGGCCCTTAGTGCGAGTTTTTTCATTCACTTTCGATAGCGAGAGCGTTTGCAATTTGTATAGGAGTGACAGAGAGACAACTATATGGCGCGCTTTGTCACTCCTATATAATATGAGTTTACGTTAACGCGATCGAGTAGTTAAAAAACTCGCACTAAGCACACTGGTTCCCACGACACAAGGTATCCAAGTGTGGGGCCAGAAGCAATGTTTGTGTTTGCATGTAAATTGTTTTATTACGTCAAATAACGAACCTTTCCTTTGGTGATTTTAACTCTTTCGTGTATTGCTAATTACAGTTAAACGACAGTCTATTAATATTTATATCATAATCATTTACATAGGTACTTTAATTACACATTAAAACAGGATATTGCTCAATATTCTCGGGCATTCGTACTTTGTAACGTTTACGATGCAGAAATAGTTACTTGACTGATTGTAGTTTACCGGTAAGAAAATTATATTGTAGGAGGCATGTTAACTCCAGCCTACCTTGTTAAAGTAACATACATACAGTTTCGACATAAGAACCTAACATTATTTTCGTGCATAAAAAAGACATCACACAGACCTACGAAGTTCGGTAGATATTAACCTGCGCAGTGTTTGGTGGTCGATCGGCTCATCAAAACAAACATCATCATCATCATCATCAACCCATTATGTCCCCACCGAGGGGCACGGGTCTCTTCCCTGAGGAAGGTATAGGCCATACTCCACGGGAGCCTATTCTGGATTGGTGGAGGCTTGTAAGACTAGTGGCTGGTGTTACTGTCAGAAGTTTTCAAGTCAAACAACAAAAAATGGTTTTAAATAATTGTTCCTTTCAAGGTCATAATCATAACACAACAGATTACACCTGTACAGTTCTTAAAAAAAAAGCGGATACCAGCCAGTCTTCTTATTTTTAGGGTTAGATTATTATTTGTCAAACTAGAGATATAATGCTGACACCACACTTGGCTATTCGTATTCGCGATTTTGCCGACGATTTAGAATACAATGCATGTTTACAAAAATCAGTGCTAGAGATTCTTAAGGATACTCGGGAATGTATGGTTAATATTTGCCAAATACACCAACGCAAATAGCCATGTGTGGCGCCACCATAAGGTTGTTACATTGAAATACGTCCTGTATATTTTATGTTTCGCCCACCGGGACCCTCAAAAGTTACTTACGTTTAAAACTTACTTACGTTTTTTCCCATTTGGTTCCGTAGCCAAATGGCGAAAAACGGAACCATTGTGTCATGTCTCTCTGTCCGTCCGTATGTCACACACAGCCACTTTTTTCCGAAACTATAAGAACTATACTATTTAAACTTGGTAAAAAATAGATGTATTCTGTGAACCGTGAACCGCATTAAGATTTTCACACAAAAATGGAAAAAAAAACAATAAAATTTGGAGTTTCCCCACACTTAGAACTGAAAATCAAAAAAATATTTTCATGTAACTTCCCTGTAACTTCTAAAATAAGAGAATGACAAAACTAAAAAATATATTATATGATGTAAATTACCATGCAAACTTCCATCGAAAATTTAAGGAACCCTTCATGGGCGAGTCCAACTCGCACTTGGCCGCTTTTTTATTGAAACTTAGGGCGCTATCACACTCACCTGGTTGCTAAGTACGTCGATGACGACATAGGCCAAGTAGACGACCTCCTCCTCGTCGGAGCCCAGCGCTGCACCTCCCAGGCCTCCCGTGCGCACGTGCAACGCGCAAACCCAGCCTCCGGTGATCATCGCGCCATGCAGTGTGACGGCGCCTTAGAAAACACTGCCGCTTCCTACTGGTCACTTTTCACGACTTTGGACGTTTGCATTTATTTTGGTTTTAATATCGAGAGAGTATAAACAAACACTGTAGGTAATGTTATGTTTAGCAGTAACTGAACATGGTCTAATGGTTGAGTATTGTTGTGGAACTGGACAATCAAGTATCAAAACCGCTCGAGCGTGGTATAGGTGTGTGGACAAACAGCGATGTGTCGCTTACAAAAGTTGAAAATTCGCGTTTTTCTCTTACTAGTGTGTACAGAAGATGGTTTACGCGTCGAACTCTTTAGAAATCTGCCAGTTACTCAAGTCAAGAGTACTAGGTACCTCCTAGTTCGCGTGTGCCGTGGACGGCGTTTTACCGCTATTCGACTACGTAAGCCGTTTCCGCTGAATTCTAGTGGAAATCGGAATTACTTCACATCACAGAAACAACTTTACAAGTCAAGTACCTAGTCCGTCCGACGGAACGCGCCGGGTCCGAATCTCGAACAAATTCGGAAGATTTCGACGATTCGGTGTCGATGCCCGATTCCAAATTGCTTCACTGTCCCGTTTTCACTCGAGTCCGTTGATTCCACCACGTTTTGACACTTTCTTTCTTTCCAGTCCAATGTTTGTATAAAACTGCACGTATTGTTTATGAAAAGTTGTAATTGGTGGTATTTTTAAGGTTTTATTGGCTTGGACAGCTCCGACGAGCGTGTCGGCCGACTCTGACTGAGGTTCGACTGAGTTGCTTTGCTTGAAGCGCCCCCCCGGTTGTCAGTGCGCAGGTAACACGCCAGGTGAGCGCGACGTTGCCAAATCGTGCATTATCAATGATGATGCGATAGTGTTGTCTATTCTGTATAAACGGTGATTATTTCTACGCTTCGTTGCTTTGCACTACACTGCCTTTGTAGTAGAGAAGCTTCATAACTGTTCAGGTACTAACCTGGCGATGGATTTTGAAATAACACTATTGCTCTTGGACAGAAATTGGTCAGGCCGTTGCTGAAAACAAGAAGGTCTTGCAAGGTAAAATATATCTTATGTGTGAGATGTTAAACGCTATTTGACCTTGTAGAAATATGAAGCTTGCAGATTAACTTTTTGTGGTGGTGGAAGGCAGAATCCGTAGAAGCGGTGCTGAAGTTTTCCAAAGAAATCACAAAATACATAAATTAGTACTATTTTTCGCTTGCTTCGCTTGATAATTTGATGAACCAATTTGGTGATATTGTTGAGGGATGAACAAATTAATGATTGCTAAGGTACCTAGTAGGTAGTTAGTAAGTCAAATGCCCGATTACTCGGATTTTTCGTTTTCTTTTGCTTTCTTCTTTTTTCACCAAATTCTACTTATACAGGTTAAAAAAATATCGTATTTACATCCACGAGCACCAGACCTTTCATGAAACTGACATAATCATACTCTTTTAATTAATGCTGTGCTTAATGACAATTTGTGCGCTTTATTATCTATGTATAAAAAACTAACAAAAACTAAATTGGTTTTTTCCTGCATTACTATTAGAATATTGACAAATCGCTGGTTTGCTGGGGGAAGATCCTTCTTGAATTCGGTAAGTATTTGACATAATATCAAATGAGTTACTTTTAAAACGGAATTTTATATGAAAATAATGGCTTATGACGTCACATTTCAGAGCACTCTTTTTATGTATCATATGTTTAAAAATTATAATAACTAGTAAATGATTATAAGAGATACATTTTCCGAAACATTTTGCAATTTTTGATTTAATCGAGCATATCAAATAACTTATTGTTGATAGTGTCAAATACCGAACTATATGCCCATACTACGAGTACTATGTACAGTAACTAGTCAACACAACACTGATCAACTTTTAATTTTTGTGGTATTTTGTCCTCCACAAAATAGAAGGGTACACACTTAAGTAGGTTGTAAAGTGTGTGTAAGTCATGCAAACATGTATTTAATTCAAGGTAGGTAGATACATAACTATACAATTTATTTACAAGCGACCCACGTTGACCCTAGCCTAAGACATAATGACGGCAGCGGGTTCAAAGTCGACTTTTATTTTCATTTGAATAAGAAATACAGCACTTCGTTAGCGTATCGTTACTTGCCGTCTTACTTATTAGAAATCTTTTGAAAGCTGCTTGAAATTGTTGATTAGAATTTCAAATAACATTTCCTGTGTAACGACTGCATTTCAACCAAAATTTAAAAAAAGATTTGCCTAATCCATTCAATCATTCTTAACATTTATTACAACTATAGGTAAGCTTAAGTACGTAGGTAGGTGTTGGTAAAATTAAAGAAAGAAAGAAAGATTTTATTAGTATGTCACAGAAACACAATAAATTGTGCCCGGATAACGGCGACAGGCTTGCCACTTGTCACGTTTGGGACCTAATAAACTCGGCAAAACGTGGGTCCAGTTCTAGAGACTGGTGCCTCTGCCTACCCCTTCGGGGATAACGGGCGTGAGTTTTTTTTTTTTTTTTTTTTTATTAGAAACACAATGAAGCCAAAAGTACATAATAAACAAAATACACAAGAGTCAACAAAACAAGAAAAATAAAATAGAGACAAAGGGAAACAAACAACCGTTTTTTAAATCTACGGCAGCAGGGCTCCACACAGTAGCGTATGGTGCCCAGCCACCCCCAACTCCAAACGCCTCAGGTGCTCCTGTGACAATAAAAAAGGGCTCCAACTCAGCATACTTCACTGGTGTGTGCTATGGATAGCACAACACCAGTAAAACTGATTTTCAGTTGGGACCATAATTTTTTTTTTTTGGCACCCGGAACGTTACACATATGTATATACATACATGCATGCCACAAAACATATATACAAATAATAAGTACTTAAATGGATACATTAATATGTTGTACAAACAAGATACACAGTATACTAAGGCTATATATAAACTAAGATCACAAGTACTTAAATAATTTCAATAATATATTACAATAAATAAGTAAATACCCAAGTAAATAGACAATAAGTGCTGGATTAGGGATGGGTTTTCTGCATTTCCAGCAAATAGCTTCCAAACTTTCGCTTGAAAGCGTACTTAATAATGTATCTTAATTACTAGTAAATATGGACCCTGTAGGATGTAGTAAGATTTTTGAGTTAAGTTATTAGTAGACCACCAATCCGTAGTTGGCCCCCGTGGTGAAGTATGGCCTATACCTTCCTCAGGCAAGAGACCCGTCCCCTCGGTGGTGACATAATGGGTTAATGATGATGATAAATTAGTAGACATTTAACAGGATCGTGGCAAATTGCAATCCCTGTTCTCTGGTTACCCCTGCGGGGTACAGGCGTGTGTTTACGTGCATACCTATTTACAGTACAGTTGGCTTGTACTTAGCTCTAGTCTATCACGACGATTTAATCTTTTAATCAATGTAAACATTTCCACAGGCACACATTGCTCCTGGCCCCACATTAGGATACCCTGTGTCGTGGGTACCTGAAACAGCGACAACACAAACTTGTAAACATCCAAGACTTGGGTTTTTTTGTCCCCAGCCGGGGTTCGAACGCGGGACCTCTCGCATGGTTGGCAAATGCATCAGCCCGTATTGGTTCACTGATGGACCTAGAGGTACGCCACTTACTTCTGTCATCGCTATCGGCCAACCTCATCCAGCCGCTTAGCATCTGTAGGTACTATCTCAGGGCTGTAATTACGTAAGACTCCACTGTATGGAGTTGTCTGATTTAGCCCTTTTGTTTCCGGTATGTCACACCACCTTATGTCACACTGTTACATTCTGGGACTTTTTTTCCCATTAAGTATATCATACTCCTACTCCGAACTGTCATTATACATTCTTATTTTGACTCTGTCGAGTTGTCTAAATGCTTAACCTGATAGAGTGGAAAGTTACGTAGTATGTAGGTATAAGGGCAGATCGCCGGTCCAGCGAGCTGATGGGAGTCCTACTCTGCGTATGCCCAATCATGGTCCACTCAAGTACAGTTGACAGCACATCATCCTATACACCCATGCACTCTACTACGTTACATTACGGGCAATTTTGCAACTAAAATGTGAAGGTTGATGTGCTGTCGACTGTACCCTTACATGGGGAGTAGGTAATGAAGGTACCTTAGGAACGATTTCTGCATTGAGAATTTCACTAAGTCTGTTCTAAGTACTGAGTAACTAAGTTCTGTCACACTCTTTTCTGAGAAATTAGACGAGACAGCATTACAGTTGAGTAGTTACTTAGCGAAAATCTCAATTCAGAAATTGACTTTTAATCGTTTTTTCCATCGAAAATGTGATCAGTCTCGTGCTACTTCAGGCTTACTAATGTTAAAGAATGAATGAATGTTTATTGTCACAGCATGCTTACAGAATAATTAATATTAATAATAGTTATTATATAATATAAAGCGTGTGACAAAGGGGCTATTTCAGCATTTGCTGTTTCTATTTGAAACAGCGCTGGTTTTCAAATAGCACCTTCTTACAATACAAAAAAGACACACCATGCAGGTAGGGCGATAAATCAATACAATTTAACTACAATTTAGAATAAATAATACGAATTAACTACAATCATTGAATTTAGACAATTTAGAATATTACGAATTAATAGCAGTACATATTCAATAATACAATTAATAGAATTAATTAATTAATAGCGAAATCAATAACGTCATGGATAAAAACCAATATAATAAAAATAATGACAGGGCTACTAGTTATTGTTCTGTTGTTTATCTAGAAGAAGTCGGCGAAATTTACGTTTATAAGAAACAAGAGTCATCAATTGGCGCAAGGGTGGAGGCTCTGTGGGTGGAGGTAAGTAAAAAAAAAGAAGTGAAACCTTTTTTTACTGAAGATTTTACTGTACTGTACTGTTTTTACTGAACATTTTAAAAACTAAGAAAGTTTTAAGGCATTTTTTTTCTTTCAGTGAACACATTCCACTTTTATAAAAAGTTTCAAAATTAAAAGCAACTTCAGAAGTTTAGGTAGAAATCGTAAAGCGCGCGCCGCCCTATTCACCTTACACCTTACGCGCTCATTGGCCGGCGGACAAGTAAAATCCAAGATGGACGCCCACAGCTCGAATTACCGCCACGGAACACACGACACTTGATGACGTGACGAGTAAACAACGCTCCCGGACGGCAAATAATGGACGACCTATTTGGATGTTTCTTGAGCTGACTGAGGCAATAGCTTTCTCAAAAGTACAGTCGACAGCACGTCATCCTTCACATTTTAGTTGCAAAGTCGCCCGTAATGCAACGGAATAACAGTGCAACAGTGCTGTCGACTGTACTTACAGTCTTTTTGTAAAACAATACGTGCCGTAACATTAGCTACGTATTTGTGAGGTTCATTTTTAAATAATAACTTTCAGGCCCTGTTTCACAATGTTCAAATAAAGTTCCAAATAAGCTATCGGCAACCAGGGCTGCCGTTTGTTCTAAATTTAAATAAATTTTCCTATATTAAGTGTGTTCGTTTATGGCTTCAAATTTAGAACAAACGGAAGCTCTGGTTGCGGATAGCTTATCCGGAACTTTATCTGCAGATTGTGAAACAGACCCTACGTCTTTCATACAATTAGGTATTGTGCGGCCTCTGGGAGTACACGATCCTGACACATGTCTGTTTCATATGACTAGTGATGGGAGAAAAGCAACGTTATCATTCCTTACGTTATTCGTAACTAGCTTTTGCTACTGACTCACGATTAAGTGGTTTTGTTTTTTAGACGACCTTCACTCAGTCATCTCTTGTGCCATTTTCGCAGGCATTTTAGAAGGGTCATCATCTTTTTTGTGCCGAATGGCGGTGAAGTGTTGTGGCGAGCTGTGCGACCTTTTATTTGGGCCCAGATCAGCTCAATCGCTTTGTACGGCAGTGGTACAGAGAGATTCTGAGAACGCGATAATCTTTTTCTAAAGCCTGTTCATCAACTTCGTATCGTTCAAGGGACCGTTATTATTTTCGTTATTTTTGGTAAGTCACTACAAAAAAATACGGTTGACATAACCTTGTGACAGCGTAGTAAGGATTTTACGCACGAACATTAAATATTGATTTCTTCTTATTTAATACTAGCTGCTGCCCGTGACTACGTCCGCGTGGGCTTTAGTTGAGTAAAGTGTTAGCAAATAAGATAGGGATACTTTTAGCGCATGCGAAAAGCTTTCATACTAACTTCGCAACCCCCTCTTATCCCCTTAAGGGATGCTTTTGGAAAGACTACTTTACACGTCTTTCATTACATTCAATGAAGGACCTTCATACTGAATTTCATTCGAATAACTTCAAAAATGGCAAAGTTTCATACGAACTTTGCACCCCCTTTTATTCCCTTGAGAGACGATTTTCGAAAAACAATTTTACATGTGTTTCAAGACATTCAATGAACGACCTTCATTCTGAATTTCATTCGAATAACTTCAAAAACGGCAAAGTTTCATTCTAAGTTTGCACCCCCCTTTTTCCCCTTTAAGGGATTATTTTTTTAAAAATTATTTTACACGTGTTTCATAATTTTAAATGAAAAACCTTCGTGCCAAATTTAATTCGAATAACTTCAAAAACGGCATAGTTTCGTACTAACTTTGAACCCCCTTAGAGGATGATTTTTCAAAAATCCTTTCTTAGTGCTCCCCTACGTTACAAAAGGAACCCCTGTGAAAAAATTCAAGTCTCTAACCCTTATAGTTTAGGCCCTGCGTTGATATGTCAGTCAGTCAGTCAGTCAGTCAGTCAGTCAGTCAGTCAGTCAGTCAGTCAGTCAGTCAGTCAGTCAGTCAGTCAGTCAGTCAGTCAGCTTCTCCTTTTATATATATAGCATGATTTTATCACCGGTACAATAAATTTTACCATATCATTGGTATCGATAATAGATTACATTTATCCAATAAAATTACCATATATATTTTTTTCATTTTCATTAATTTATCCTTCATCCAATTTATAACCCATGGACACCCATTACAAGGTGTCATCGCGGTGCGAGGCAGAGGGCGGCGGGGTGGGCGTGCCGGGACCGGCGCACGATTTGGCCGGCCGGTCAATCCGGTCATTCAGTCCGCGCGCATTGACCTAGGTGAGTGCACGTGCGCCGTTTCCGCACTTCCTGCATTCGAAAATTACGCGTGCACGATGTTTACAAACCGCGAGTATTACGAAATGGTTCGTAGTTACTTTCTCAGTGGGGAAAATACAGTGCAGCTTGGCGGGTATACGCTGAAGAAAGTTTGCCCCGCCTGATAAATGCCGGTTTTATTTAACCTCAAATACTCAACACCAGGAAATTCATGAGAGTGACGCAGCATTTGCTAGACTACGGACAGTTCACTGCACCAGCGCACGCTCAAGGCCGAGGAGGGAGACCTCTCTTGGCCGTGGAGATCGAGGAACAGATATTCGCGTTCTTCGAGGAAGACCCCAGAAGGAGCACCAACGACGCGGTACGCACGGCGCACTTCGGCGTTAGCCAGTACGTGGTGTGGAAATTCATACCACTACCAACCAGTGCAATCATTCCACGCCGGTGACGGTCCTAAGCCCGTGCAAGTATGAAGCAAGAATTGAAATCAAGTAAGATTTTTTTTGCTACGTCATACATAAGTCATACCTACTGGCTGCGCCGCCGCCGCCACCGCTTCTTTTCCTTCCCGCAAGCCGCGCGCAGTTGCCAGTTCGTGCGTTTAGTTGTGCTCATGCGTAATGAGTCCATATTTCTTTAAGATTTGCGGATAAGTTCAGACATTGGTATTTTTGTTTTTTTGTACCAACGGGGTAGTAACAAAAGATGTTGGTATTTGTATTTTGGACTTAGTATGACGTATGTTGATTTATTGTACTGGTGAAAAAATATTCCTGTAGATACGCGGTCGGGTCACGTGACGTGTTCATACCATCGACGCGTTTGCCTGATTTTAGTGCGCGCGTCACAGATGACCGTAGACTTAAAGCGGCAATGAAACTAAATCGCATGAACACAAAACATGTTCATGCAGTTGTCATTGTATTACAATGCATAACAGAATCTGGGCCCCGGTCTAACTAAGGTAACGTCATCGCAGACTTAACCCAGTTACGTTTCGCTACTACGAGTGCAACAATGAGCCGTTTTCAGAAGCACAAAAAAAAAAAATTACGGCTGTCAAAGTAATGCAATTTTGGACCTCAGCCCAATAGCCATGTGTGATACATTATAAAATAGGTCTCAGCGAGCTGAACAAAAGTTATTATGACGCCAACAGCCAAATGTTTGTCGTTTCGGAGTTATATTTTATTGAAAATTTTAGTTTTTTTTCAATACAATGCAACGAACGGTATACGGACGGCGTCAGAGACGGTGATCTACCCTGATAGGCATGTATGAAAGAGACGATTAGATATTGCAATGTTGCCATATTGCCGTGTCGTGCGCCGTGCGTGTGTCCGTACAAAACGGACTTTTGAAGGGAAAGAAATGTGACCAAACTTGATTTGGGACTCAACGAGACGAAAAGCTACTCGGGGAGTTGTTGACGTTGTATGACAACACCTTATTAAATTAGTTTGCGACACAACCGCGGGTAGAATATGTTTAATGAATACCTACTTGCTGAACCTGCAAAGTCATTGTTGTCCTGAACAAAAAAAAATAGCATAGGTACATACAAGATAACCTGAACCGCTCGTAGCCCCGGCTGCCTGAGTGATCTTCAACGATCACGAAGGTTAAGCAACATTGGGCGCGATCAGTGCATGGATTGGTGACCATCTATGACTAACGCTATTGGCATTTTTCCGAGCGGTTCCGTGCCTGCTGCCGTCGATAGATGGCAGTCGTTAAGCCAAGTCAGAGGCCTTAGGGCGACTTAAAAACTTCTGACAGTAAGACCAGCCACTGGTCTTATAAGCCTCCACCAATCCGGACTTGGCCCACGTGGTGGAGTATGGCCTATACCTTCCTCAGGGAAGAGACCCGTGCCCTTCGGTGGGGACATAATGGGTTCATGATGATGTATAGACATTTGAACGTATAATCCATAGTTTGCGCCGAAATTTGTTTATTTACCGAGATCAAGATCTCTGTGGTCTTATCTGTGACCCGTATCGTGCGTGCGTGAGTAGCCAATTCGCGAGAACAAACGGTTTAAGCAGGGAATACCTTTTGATTTTTTGCTGTCGAGGGGGAAATCCTTCAAAGATACCCGTCTTTCTGGGGGAAAGGCGGGTTATGTGGGATTTTTACCCACTAAAACCCCAGTGGCCCTCTCCGTGGGTTTGGTAGGGGTTCCGGGATCACGCTGAACACTCAGGAAGCCCTGTGAACCCCCTCCAGAAGGCACTGTGCGTTTCAGCACCCGTCTTGCTTCAGGCTGGGGCCTGAGGCCTCTTCTACGGCAGTGTGCGGCCACCACACACCGCGTCGTCACGGGGTCGCTTGCAACGGTGGTCCGAGCCACCACTCTCGCCACCCACGACCCCGGTCTCCTTTTATTCGACTCCTACGACAAACAGGAGATACCAAAGCCCTATTCTAAGCGCGGGGCTGTTCTACGGACTGAGAATGTCCTTGGTATTTCCGCTTCAATTCGCGTCAGGGAGAATATTTACAGGCATCGTCCATCTCTCATATTGAGGCCTAATTTTAGTCTTGAATTGATGTGGTACTAAATACCACATCAGTTCAATTATGGTACAGTCGACAGCACCTCAATCTTCACATTTTAGTTGCAAAGTCGCCCGCAATGCAACGGAGTAGAGTGCATGGGTGTATACCATGATGTGCTGTCGAATGTACTATACAGTAAAGCACTTTTTATTATTCACGCATATTTTTATTTTCGGTATAGGTACTAAAAAATATCTTGTCAAGTCCTACAAAACCCTGAGTAAGTACGATATTTTTTTTTCACAAAGGCTAAACATTTGAACAGACAGGCAGCCGCCCGTGGCTGTGAGGTAATATCATGGACGTAATACCTACTAATAACAAGGTCCTAGGGTATTTAAGGGTACCTACTCGTAATATTGGCTACGAACCACTGGATTTAATAACCGAGCATGGCCACACCACTGTCAGTATTTTTTCATTACCAACTTCTTTGAAAAGGTTAAAGAACATTGAGAAGAATATTTAATTCAAAGGAGTTTGAGTTTCTAAAAAGAAGGAGGTTTTCAATTCGACTGTTTTTTTTTACGGTTTTTACCTCAGAACTTTTGACTGGGTGAACCGATTTTGATGATTCTTTTTTTAGTGCCTATAATACTACTTAACCAGTTAAGTAGATAATACTAACCAGTTAAGTAGTATTATCTAATTTGTTTTGGAATAGTTTTATGTTTGTTAGTTTTGGAGACGGTGTTACTATGGTTAGGTAGGTACCTATATTCCTAGGCTGACAAAGACTCCAAAACTAGCAATACCGAATTATTTTCAAGTTTTTAGTCTTTGTAGTACTTTGTTTTAGAATAGTTTTTCGTTTGATGTTTTCTTTGTTAAAATGATGGTTTGTTCGTATTATGACCTTGTTAAGTAAGTAGGTACGCAGATATAGTAAAGTAAATATACGGCGTGCAAAAGTGCACTTAAAATTTTAAATACTACCTGCCTCCTTCTTGCTTGACTGATTGAAGTGTTACGTAAGCATTTGCGAAAAACCCTGAGTACCTACTTACAAAGTAGTTTACTTACATAGTAGTATACTTACGTAGTATACAGGGTGGAATTTTGTAATGCCACCTGAAAACCCTGAGTACCTACTTACAAAGTAGTTTACTTACATAGTAGTATACTTACGTAGTATACAGGGTGGAATTTTGTAATGCCACCTGAAGGAGAAGTACTCTTAATACTGTAGATAGAAAATTTTACTCAAAGGAAACATTCCTTCATTTTTGCAAAGAAAGAAAACAGCATTCAAAGATTTTTGAAAATTCGCTTGCCCCACCCGGTAATCGCACCTACTAAAATCTGTGAAAGTTGCACCCTGTTCTTTTATTGCATCGATCGTTAGGGTCAATTATAAGGATGAAATCTCTCTAACAAACTTCATAAATTAAATGGTACCTAGATACCTAGTAACCAGTTATTTAAAAAACTACCTAATCACTTAATTTTTGCACCTATTTAGTGCAATAGTTAGGCGCCAGTGTCTAAGGGTTTATTTTAAAAGTAGGTACTTTAACTCTAACCGCCTGTTTCTCATACACTAAGAAATGTTAATCTATTTTTAACGTAACAGCTGTCAGTTGGCCAGTAGACTACACTGTTAACAGTAAATTAACAGATTATTAGCGTACCAGAAATCAGGGGTAAGTATGGAATGTAGCAGACTTACCACCGGTTTCTTGTACAGTAACAAACAACAGTTTACGGTCCCAATACCCTATCTACTGTAAAGAAGGGCAGGAACTCAAACGACAAAGTTAATCAAATAGAAATTTATTTGGGCAGAGCTTCGCCCTATTAAATAATTACAACAGGAAAAGTGTCGATCCATTTTTTATTTTTTTTAGCCCTATAAAGGGCACCCTCCGGAGGACACGGGGGAGGGAGGTGGTGAATGCTCATGCATAACAGCACGGGCCCGGCAGTGCTGCCAATGTGGGACTCGCAGAGTGCGCCTACCCACTAAACACCACCTTGGTGCTGGTTTGGTCCTAAGGACCCCTAAACCTACATCATGAGCGACCCCCCTCGAGGCCGAGGAGGGCGCACAGCGGAGCTCACTAGAGCTACCGCTTAGGGGGATTTCGTCACATAGTTACAAAAGGAAAAATTAAGTGAGAGTAGTGTCCCCGGGGACACTGTTGGGAGCGGGGGCTACATCTGACTGAGGAGGTCGAGGTCGGATGAGAGCTTATCGGGTGGGTCGACTAGAACGTTCCTGGGCCTGCGCACCAGGTAACGAGGGTTAGTCGTGGGGGGAGAGTAAACTGCTGATTCGCGGATCAGGGGGTTAGAGTGTTCTTCAGCCGCGCTGAAGAACGACTCTGAGAGGGATCTAATGAACTGTTGGATAGTTGGAATCTCCATATCCCGATGGAGATCGGCATTTCTGACGCACCAGTGTGCGTTCAGAGCCCTACGTAAGAAATTATTCTGGACTATCTGAAGTTGATACATGAGATTGGGGGCCGCGTGTGCGAAAACGGGAGCCGCGTAGGTCATCACGGGACGAATGCAAACCTTAAAGAGCGTGCGCTTGTTTCTGGCTGTCATTTTACTTTGTCTGCCTACCATGGAAGATAGGCGGCCAAGGTAAAAACGAGCGGTCCGGGTTACCTTCCGGATGTGTGTCCTAAAAGTAAGTCTGTTGTCTAAGGTAACTCCTAAGTACTTGGCTGATGTTCGCCAGGGGACTGGGGTACCTAACATGCGGATGGGGGGGTCGCTTAGACCCCTCCTGCGTTTGTGGTCGAAACGCACTGCTGTGCTCTTTTCTGGGTTGACCTCAATGCGCCACAGCCTGAACCAGGCTCCTAGCTCATCGACCGCGGATTGTAGCCTTTTATGGATGTGTGACATGTTGCGACTTCTGAAATAGAGTGCGGTGTCGTCGGCGAAAAGTGACAGTTGGACCCCATTGCCTGGGATGGGGATGTCATTTGTGTACGAGATGTACAGAAGGGGGGAGAGAACGGAGCGGGACTCCGGCTCTGAGAGGACCCCCTCGTGTCTGAAGCGGAAGGACCGGTCCTTCAGGAAGCTATCTATTACGCGGACAAGTCTGTCGGGGAGACCCAGCTCATATAATTTATAAACTAATCCGGCGTGCCAGACCTTATCGAAGGCCTTAGCAACGTCGAAAAATACAGCTACCGATTTTTCGCGCCTAGGGTACCTTTCAACTTTCAAAATGTACTCTACTATGCGGTGGACCTGTTGAGGGCAAGAGTGCCCCGCACGAAAGCCAAATTGGTGGGGAATTTCTCCCACCCTCGCAACCGGCCGGTGCGAGCGAGGCGCGTCGCGCGGCGTGGCGCGCGGCGGTGACGTAAGCTGACGTCACGGCTACTCTGGCTTGGCTATGGCTGGCTAGGCTATGGCTGGCTTGGCTATGGCTGGCTTGGCTATGGCTGGCTTGGCTATGGCTGGCTTGGCTATGGCTGGCTTGGCTATGGCTGGCTTGACATGGCACTGGACTGGGCTGAGCGTTACACTACAGATAACTGACAGTTAGCTGTCAACGCGATATTGAAATGTTACGTTTTTCTTTTCTAACGAGTGGCCTAGTACGATTGTAACATTTTGAGAGCATGAGTACACTACAGCTGTCTATTTCTGGCACAGAGATTTATCGTAGGAGTAACAAGGACAGCTATACAGATGTTACTTTTTATTTAGGCCTCCTTCTATGCTTTAGTCCTTGTTCTGAGGGTCTATCACTAATTAACAGTCAGCCCTCCAAAGAGTAGATAAGTACCTTAACTTAAAATTCCCATTCCTATATTCCTATTTAACTGGTGGTAGCTGGTTGGTAGGTTATTAGGACCGGGCATTAATCTATCCTTATCAACTATTAGTTGGCCAAATCGCATAATATAATATATTTTTCTACATAATTATTATGTAGAAAAGTTCAACTCACAGAGCTGTTAACGTAGTCAGTGAGATTGTTAGTGTATGAGAAACCGTTGGTGTTGAAACTGAAAAGTTGGGGTTCTGGGCATAAGTCCCTTTGGCTTGAAGCCCGAGGTAGTCCAGTTTGCGCATCCGCCTAAATAGCACCTGGCCTAGTCCAGATTGGGCACCTACTGATATTTTTTGGCAGGTGCTATTAGTGAATCCAAATGTCTTTATTTTGCCAAAAATATCAATAGGTGCCCAATCTGGACTAGGCCAGGTGCTATTTGTGCATGTGCTATTTAGGCGGGTGCGCGAACTGGACTACCTCTGAAGCCCACGATACATCTGTAAATGAGTAATTTAATATACCTAAGAAATTGTAGTACCCTTACAGGGTCTCTTACCCTTTCAGGGTGAATTATTTTGAATAATATATTATTACCGTACTGTGTTTTACCATGACATGCAATAAATAAATGATTGTCATTGTGTTCTTGACTTGGCTGTACTTACAGCTTGTCCAGAATGAGTAGAAATTAAAGAGTACGGTTTTGCTCAGACTTTTTGTCTGTGTTAGTTAATATCTTGCGCTTACAAGCATTATATAAATTAAAAACTTGAGCTATTACTTATAATAAGGTATTGTGCTTCAATAAATATAGTAAATGTTTTGACTTCTCAATAAAGCAATTAGTAAACTTTCACTTCCGGTTTCTACTCTTTTTGGACAAACTGTACCTGCTGTTTGGGACTACCAATAGTCTGTAGATCTAGAACATAGTTTACGACGTAATTCAATGTACATTGCCATATTAACAAACAATGGGGAAGACTATGGGAAACTTTTCGAGTACCTATATGGCGCTGTTTTTTGGGAAGACTCATATAGTTAGTACAATGCATATCGGAAAACATAATAATAAACCTACCTACATAAGTTATAATTCCTTCTGCGGCTTAAAGTTTAAAACAAGAACATGTTTTAAAACATGCTATAAGCTGGAAAGCTAGTGTGAATTACCCGAAAAACCCTGTCCAGAAAAGTAGACATTAAAGAGTACGGTTTTGCTCAGACTTATTATCTGTGTTTGTTAATTTCTTGCCCTTATATATTTATTTAAAAACTTGAGCTATTACATAAGAAAAGGTATTGGCTTCAATAAATGTAATAAATAGGTACTTGATTTATTACGGTATAGATTTTTTGTTAAAATAAGTAGTAAAGTTTCACTTCCGGTCTCTTGTAATTTTGGACAAACTAAAAAGAAACAAAATAATTAATAATAAAGAAACAAAACAAAAGTTTACATTTTAAATATTGGCGCTAATACAACGATGTTGCTAATATTACCGCCAAGAAAGAAATAAGACTGACTCCTTCAGACATCAATGATTACTTGTCGCGCCGCGTGTCGCTCTATTAGGTAACAAACAGCAAATGAGCCGTTTTCATAAGACCTAAAAAAAAAAAAATATTAGTAGCGGACTAAGGAATATGTCTGATATGCCGTACTAAGCCCGGAACTACGAATGGAAAAATATTAAGATTATTTAAAAATTAACTACGAAGCCAAAAAAATTGAAACTTTTTTCTCGCGCTAAGGAAGGTTATTCCTATCACCAAAAAAAATATCAAGCACTTCTGATATATTCATCCATTCCCTATTTTTGACCTCAGCCCAATAGCCATGTGTGATACATCTTAGAAGAGAGATTGTATTGAAAAAAAAAAACTAACATTTTCAATAAAATATGACAAAAATTTGGCTGTTAGCGTCATAGTAACTTTTGTTCAGCTCGCTGAGACCTATTTTATGATGTATCACACATGGCTATTGGGCTGAGGTCCATTCCTTTGACAGCCGTAATTTTTTTTTAAAAGTTTTTCTGAAGACGGCTCATTGTAAATACATTTTTTTGTAAATAGTAGTGCAAAAATATATTACATAAATTACTCGTATTTCGGTTGTTATTCAGTTTACGATTTCAGGACGATTGCTCACGAATATACGACGTAATTACGAAACAGTACCTAATTCAAATGGTCATATTTTGAAATTGGTATGAATTTGTAAAGTAAGACGATTAGAGATCGCTCATTCTTTGGTATGCATAATGACGCCCCTGTAGTTTTACAAAATGGCAATTGGGTCAAATGCCATACTAGAAATGTAAAATAGTATAAAAGTTTGTGACGTATATGTACCTACCTACTACGTATAACGTGTTGATTTGTAAAGTAACGCTCGACTCAGGGTACTTTCTATTCATCAATTCATCATTGACGACCTCTGTGGCGTAGTAGTTAGCGCATCTGCTTACCATGCGAGAGGTGCCGGGTTCGATCCCCGGCTGGGGCGAAAAAAAAAAGTCCAGGTCTTGGATGTTTACATGTTTGTGACGTCGCTGTTTCTGGTTCCCACGACACAGGTTATCCTAGTGTAGGGCCAGAAGCAATGTATGTGCCTGTATGTAAATGTTTGTTTATGTTTGTTTATCAATATAAACAATGTTTACTATGTATGGTTAAGATAAGAATAAGATAAGAATATCCTTTATTGCACACAGGAAACAAGAATATAAAGAATATGTGTTCTATATAGTGTTCTATATAATAATAATAATAATATGTCCCTAATTAATTTTGATAATGATGCCTTAGAGTGAATCAGACGATCACGATGCATAGCTACAGTATGTTCGAGAAGCACATAATTGCTCGATGAATTTATACAATATGGGTGGCAAAATGCAATGAGGTAATCCGAATCTTATGTCCATTAATTCAATGTATATCGATGATTCACTTTTTTTTTTCATTTTAGAAAAATGAAAAACGTCAACCAATTTCATCCAAAATGTTGTTGGATCAATTCGGTTCTGTTCGCTGATCTTTTTAATCAGCATACGAGAATCTGTTTATCGTCGAGATATAAAGTCATGGGTGGTGAGTTGGCAACTCCTTACGAACCAACGTCCATTTTTTGTAAAGTGTGTGATCAAATAATTTTAGCGTTCGGTTTATTTAGAAAATTATATAAATTTATTCGAATCGAAATTTATCGAAAAAAATCGAAATTTATTCGAATTGAATCGCTCGTAGCCTGGGCTGCCTGAGTGATCTTAAACGATCACTAAGATTAAGCAACATACGGCGCGTTCAGTCCATGGATGGGTCACCGTCTATGACTAACGCTAGTGGCATTTTTCCGAGCGGTTCCGTGCTTCGCAAGGCACGTTAAGCAGTTGGTGCCGGCTGCCGTCGATAGATGGCAGTCGTTAAGCCAAGCCAGAGGCCTTAGGGTGGCTTGAAAACTTCTGACAGTAAGACCAGCCACTAGTCTTACAAACCTCCATCAATCCGGACTTGGCCCCCGTGGTGGAGTATGGCCTATACCTTCCTCAGGGAAGAGACCCGTGCCTCTTGGTGGGGACATAATGGGTTGATGATGATGATGATAAATTTATTATCGGTCCAACCGTTTATTTAACTTTTGACAGGTCAAATTAGTGATATTCTATGAAATTACCACTGCATTTTTTATGATAATACTAGCTGTTGCCCGCGACTACGTCCGCGTGGGCTTTAGTTGAGTAAAGTGTTTGCAAATAAGATAGGGATACATTTAACGCATGCGAAAGAGCTTTCATACTAACTTCGCAACCCCCTCTTACCCCCTTAAGGGATGATTTTCGAAAATCTACTGTACACATCTTTCATGACTTTCAATGAAGGACTTTCATGCTGAATTTAATTCGAATAACTTCAAAAATGGCTAACTGTCATACTAACATTGCACCCCCTTTCATCCCCTTAAGGGATGATTTTTTAAAAACTATTTTACATGTGTTTCATGACTTTCAATGAAGGACCTTCATATTTAATCTCATTCGAATAACTTTAAAAACGGAAAAGTTTCATATTAAGTTTGCACCCCCCTTTTTCCTCCTTAAGGGATGATTTTAAAAAACTATTTTACACGTGTTTCATAATTTTAAATGAAAAACCTTTGTACCAAATTTCATTCGAATAACTTCAAAAACGGCAAAGTTTCATACTAACTTTGAACCCCCATTTTACCCCTTTAGGGGATGAATTTTCAAAAATCCTTTCTTAGTGTTCCCCTACGTTACAAAAGGAATCCCTGTGCAAAATTTCAAGTTTCTAACCTTTATAGTTTAGGCCCTGCGTTGATATGTCAGTCAAGTCAGTCAGTCAGTCAGCTTCTCCTTTTATATATATAGATAGATTATAAATTATATACCTAAGTTGATTTTAATCGAGTGCTTACAATGCTATTTTGTTTTGATATTTTTATAGTCTGTCTGAGCGTGACAAACTAAAAACTATCCAAATGATAAGATAAGATCAGTTTATATTTTTTATAGTAATTGAATTACTCTTCGCTACTTATCTACTTGTTATTATATTGTAATAAAACATTTCATATCAGAAAATACACTCATTTACTAACAGAAATATGCTGCAATTTTAGAAATAAATGCTTATTTACCTGTTTCTTTTATTCATTAATAAGAAACTCACAAATATAATTAAGATTCACCTCTTAGTACGATGTATACATTTATATGTATGTATAGTGATGTATACGAATCGCTCGTAGCCTGGGCTGCCTGAGTGATCTTAAACGATCACTAAGGTTAAGCAACATACGGCGCGTTCAGTCCATGGATGGGTCACCGTCTATGACTAACGCTAGTGGCATTTTTCCGAGCGGTTCCGTGCTTCGCAAGGCACGTTAAGCAGTTGGTGCCGGCTGCCGTCGATAAATGGCAGTCGTTAAGCCAAGTCAGAGGCCTTAGGGCGGCTTGAAAACTTCTGACAGTAATACCAGCAACTAGTCTTACAAGCCTCCACCAATCCGGACTTGGCCCTTGTGGTGGAGTACGGCCTATACCTTCCTCAGGGAAGAGACCCGTGCCCCTCGGTGGGGACATGATGGGTTGATGATGATGATGATGATAGTCATGTATGTACCTACGTACCCAAAATTTATTTTCGCGTGTGTTGTGTACTCAATGGCACGCTTACCATTGGTTCGATATCCTTATTATCCGTAGTTTAAATGAAAAATAAAAGAATAGCTTACAGTCCCATTTCAACATACAGTAGTGAAAGTACTTTACTTACAAAAAACTACTGCCGTGAGCGTTGGTGTGTTTTATCCTTTACTCCTCGGAACGAATTAGAGCGAGTCTGGCACTACAAGTCGATGCATCGAGTAAACATTTGTGTCTGAGCGCACCTTTTCGCTAATGGCAATATTCTCAAAATTATGACAGCTGTTTACGCGCCAAACAACAATGGTGGCTTGCTAACGTTTTGGCTGAGGTTTCTTTTTACATTTTTATTTAGTTTTACTCGGTTTCAAGCACTTTCTTCGCAACTAAATAGCGTTTCGTCTGACCCAGTTTCATAATACTTAAGGATGTGATTGAACTAAACGTCATAAAACGCCTAGAAGGTCCGCCGAATAGATTCATTAGAGTTTCACCAATCTGACCTATATTAATTGAAGTTTTCGTAACAAACAAGAGATACATTGACCCTCGGACATGGCTGCGGTAACGCCACGCCGTTCGACTCGGATTCCCTATACGCATACGCCGAAGATGTCTGACAGGAAGAAGAGTTTGTTTCAAATGGATGTTGAACGACCGCGGGAGTCCTTGACGGAGCACCGGAGGCTTCCTGTGGTCGACAGTGAGAGCGACACCGATGACTGTGACCTGGGCATCATCGCCACCTTGGACTCCAGCTCAGGAGACGAGCTGCAAGACAAGAATGCACCAATGACGCCAGAGAGGCGCCCATGGCGTAAGTCACGTGTATTTTATTGTTTTTGAAGCCTTACATACTGGGACTTTCATAGCTTGAGCATCTCAAGGGTTCAAGGTGTAAAATGTCCGCAATTTCTATTTCGAATGTCAATTTTCCCCCCAAAATTTTGATTCAGCTTACAAAGCTAACATAACCCGTGAAGAGGTCTGCCCTTGCTCATAGACTAAAACAATCCTGTTTTGAGTGCTAAGTTTTGTATTTTGTGTAACTAACAAACCCTTCACTTAAAACAACTGAATAACATACTCATTTACATACAGACACATGCATTGCTTCTGGCTCCACACTAGGATACCCGGTGTCGTAGGAACTAGAAACAGTGGCACTTATGATACTTAGCTATACTTTTTCTTTATGAAATCCATGCTTTGTCTTCGACAGACGAGACCAGAAGCCATACAACACGCCTCCTGAAGGAAACAAATGACCTGAAAACCTTCATCAAGTCTCCATTCACACTCAAGAAGTACCAGACCAGATATTCCTGCCCGAATACTGAATGTACTTCCACACCAGTTACTCCGCACCTTAGACATCATCCTGGAACTCCATCTTCTACTCATTCCTGCACCAGCGCCCATACAACCTCCTCCACTTCCAGCCGAGCTCGGAAAAGTCTTGCCAGCCTCATAGCAGATGCCGAGAGCTGCAGTAGCTCTTTGAAAGATTTGAACTTTGATACTGACTCAGGCACTGATTCTAAAGAAAACACTCCAACTAAAAGATTCTCACGGTCTGGCAGAAAATTGAAGATGACACCTAAATTCTCAAGCTTCAAGGGAGTCTTGATGGAGCAAAGGATGAACATAACTTCCTCCCCTGTCAAACTTCCTGTGGTTTGTTTGACTAAGATGGACCTGACCCCCTTCTCTCCAACTCAAATGCTCAAGACACCTCATAATAACACTGATAACAATGCGTCACCACCCAAAATAGGTCATAATAAAGACCGGAGGCCAGTGGTTGAGATAGCCGAGAGTCCGGAAAGCAATTGTGACAGTGAGAAAAGTCACAAACGACTCCGGGATGACAGCCTAACAGATGCAGGACCAAATTCTAAATACCCAAAACTGGACACCAGTGGCTCAGCTCCCAAAGCCCGTCTATCCTTATTCAACTTGAAAGAAATAATCTCAACTAAGTCGTTTTACGGCAAAAGCAATCCAGACCTCAACTCTAGCATAACTAAGAGGATAGAAAATGCCATTGTAGCCACAACTCATACACAACAGAGGAAATACACCAGCTATTCACACAAGCGTAGAGTCCGCAATCCAGGCCAGATAAACCTTGGCGTGAAGCACAGGATACGGAAGCCAAGGCTGAACAAAAACAAAATTATGCATCTGAATAGATCAGGGGGCTATTCGAAGTCACCTAATGAGGGTGCACTGAATAACTCTACTCCATCAAATGCTAGTGGCAATAACTCCACATTGGTCAGCCAGAATTCTTCCCAGGAGCTAGATAATGGTAAGTTTTTTCTTTTGTACCCTTAGGTGTTTACAACACTATGATACAATGCCATGACTAAAGCTTCCTGTTTCACTACAGATTGTGCCCAACCACATTTAGTCCATTAATCAGTTGTCTGAAAGAACAATTAAAAATCATTGTTTTGGTGGGCCAATCAAGAATACTACAAGTTCTGTGGGGTACCACGTGATGGTAATAACAGAATAGTTATACTACCTGCTGCAGGCAAATGTCACTCCAAAGGATATTATGGATATGGATGGAGATGGAGATACATGATGGCTTAAAGTGGATTAATTGACTCTCAAGTCTTTGTAAAATATTGTTTTAGTGCAACAAAAAAAAGATCTCTGCCTTCTAACATGTCTAGTCACTTCCCACTGCGATATCTACACTACGTTCTATCATTACCTACAAACAACCAATAAATCTTACATATCTACTCCACAGATAAAGTCGATCCCTTTAGTTCCGAGCAACAAACAATCGCCAATCTTCTCAGCCAGTGGACTGAGGAGGAAGAGCCGGTGCTCGCCGCTGCCTCAGTGAAGCCCGAGCTGCCATGCTTTAATAGAACCGTGATTGCGGAGACCAGTGCACTGTTCCAGCCGGCCACGGCTGTGCCGGTCCAGAATGGCACGGTGGTGCCACAGTCTGAAGTTATTTTGGAGCTGGGTAAGCATTCTACAATGTAAAGTTTGTATGTATTTGAAATTTAACATTCATACATTGCTTCTGGCCCCAGACTAGGATACCCTGTGTCGTGGGAACCAGAAACCTAAGTCTAACGCTAAGTCTGAAAACTGTTTCTTAGTATTGATAAATTAAAAAACTGTTTTATAAAGAAGTATAAATTTCGCATGTTATTGTTTAGTTTTTTGTACTACCTTGAAACTTGACCACTGAGGATTTATAATAATAAACTTTTGCTTATGGAAAGTAAACTGTCTATAATTGAGAAAAAAAAAACATTTATTGTGTTATTTCTTTAATATAATTGCATAATCAATACAATAATAGATTAACTATGTGTAACCATCAATGTAATCCGATTTCCCACAGATATTTCGTGCTTAATTATCACACATCTTGACATCGTGAGGTGACTATCAGTAGTCACCTCACGATGTCAAGATGTGTGTGTGTGTTTTTTACTTTTATGAGGTCAGCCTCATAAAAGTAAAAAAAGAAATCTAAAAGAAAATAGTAGAATTGATTTGACTCAACACGCGTCACGTCGGGTCGCGTCGTGTTTCCATAATGTGTTTCCGCCTTAATTCCTATCTTGCAACGCTCGGGAGTGATAACCCGAGCTAGTTAGATTCCCTAATGATCTTTGTCTTGACTATAGCTAGAATGATTGATAAAACACCTTTACTGCTTGCCGTAGGTGCAAAGCCAGTGTACCAAGACGTGGCGATGGGCGAGGCCAGTCACGTGGCCGATCATGGAGCAGCCCAGAAGGGATTCCTCCCCGTAGAGGGCGGCTACATCGTGGTGGACGAGGCTGTTAGCGTTGGCAGTAAGTCAGTTATTCTATGTCTATGTGCTGGACACAGGCACTAAATTTAGATGGACTGTTGCAGTGGCTTGATACTTTTTAGATTGTCCTGTGGTGCTAGAATATCACCAGAGAGTGTGAGTCGGCACGGCATGGAGAGACTGCATGGCTAGAAAATCACTGAGGAGTGTGAGAGAGACTAGCGACATTCTAGAGTCATTCATTGTCACTAGAGAGTGGCGCTAGACTATCATCATCATCATCAGCTCACCGCTGCCCACTGCTGGGCATAGGCCTTTTCCCTCAAATGCCATTTCACACAGTCTCTCGCCATTCGCATCCACGGACCTTCCGCCGGACTCAACGACATCGTCCGACCATCGGGCCGCAGGTCTGCCCACTGACCGTCGCTCTGCTCTCGGCCGCCACTCTGTGATTGCCCGACTATCACTTACTGATGCTTACTGTTAATAGTCGACGATTTATGTATTTTGCTGAGCACTTACTTTAAGACTGGATTATTAATTTTGATATAAATTTGTAATTTAAAATTAATTTTGCGACAGGCTTGCCACTTGTCACGTTTGGGACCTAATAAACTCGGCAAAACGTGGGTCCAGTTCTAGAGACTGGTGCCTCTGCCTACCCCTTCGGGGATAACGGGCGTGAGTTTATTATTATTATTATTTGTTTTATCTCTTAGTATATAATTATACTGTTTACAGGCGAGGAAGAGCTGACAGATCTGGACGCGATAGAGCGCGAGTTGAAAATGCTGGATGAGCAGATACTAAAGATGGCGCAGACTAACAACATCGACCCCACGGCCTTGCTGGCCTCTGGTGGACTGGAGAGATCGAGCTCTGCAGGTTAGGCCTAATAAGTTAATATTAGGCGTCCATTAAGTCAACATTTTGTTTTTATAGTCAATACAATTTTTTGACTTCACTTGACTAGATGATACTAGAAGACCTGGCAAGCCTACGAACTACGAAATATACTCACTAAATCATAAGAATTGGTGAAGCCATTTCGGAGTTCGATAATGAACACGTTGACACGATAATTTTGTATATTAGGCTAGCTGACCCAGCAAACATTATCATCAACCCATTATGTCGCCACCGAGGGGCACGGGTCTCTTCCCTGAGGAAGGTATAGGCCATTGTTTAGCCATATTGATTAGCCTAAAACCTAGTGTCAGACTTACCAAATATACACAAAAGAAATCGTAAAACCCGTAAGTTTGATCCTGTTTCGGAGTTCGATAACTACAAGTCTGTTTAATCATTCAATGCAAAAAAAATATTGTCACGTTGACATCTCCATACAATTCTTAGGCTGTCAATGTCTGAATGTTGCTATTACGTGAAAACCAAATAACCCCATTTTACTTCCAAGTTAAATTGTGTATGCTACGCAGGTGTTTTTTTTAGACTTTGCTCTTACGAGTAATTAAATTTTAATGTCTTTGATGTGATAAGGATTTTGGTCACATGAGTCTTCTATTCACGGTAAAAAAAATCTACCCAGTTAACCTATAGCTTTTATAGCGGTAACACCGCGTCAATTTTTTTTTCATAGAATTAAAAACGGACTATACTCTCACACTCTAGAGTGTGAGAGGTTATTTGCGAATACGTTTTTGATGCAAGTAGGGAGGCTTGCTAGAGGAAAATCAATGTATTGTATCAGAGACGAGCAACCGACGACGCGAGCCCAATCTACTTACCATGCTTAAGCTCTGCGAATCAGAGAGAATCCTGGTCGGACTCTTCCGACGAAAAAGCAAGAGAATCCGGAATAAAACTAACCATGTATAAAACCGTGTCTATGAATAAAACTATCACTGATTGTGATACATACAAGAGACAGTCAAGTCATGTGAATTTTTTTTTTACATTTTTCCTTTTTTTTTTGCTCTCACTGTATCCCACTGGACAAAGGCCTCCGCCCTCCCTATTCAGTATCGATTCAGTGTCGATATGTCGATATCCAGTCCTCCCTGTCCCTGGCCAACTCTTCCCACCCAAGCAAAAATTTGGTCAGGTTGTTGTACCATCTTAGACCACCATCCACCGCAGCTCTTGGATGTTTACATGTTTGTGATGCCGCTGTTTCTGGTTCCCACGACACAGGGTGGATACCCTGAAGAGATACAGGGAGAGACAAAGAGGGGCAGAGAAGAGAAAACAATGCTAGAAAGAGATACTTGTTGTTTCTGGTTCCCACGACATACGGTATCCTAGTGTGGGGCCAGAAGCAATGTATGTGCCTGTATGTAAGTGTTTATGTTTATCGGTCTTCCGCGTCGCCGGTAGCCATCGCACGGCACTCAATCGGTGACAATTTTCGCTCATATAGTTACCATGTTCGAATCTCATTTAAGGGCTACTTTCAGATGTCGCGAGCTACCACCCTGCGTCAGATGAGCAAGTAAAGCTTGAGTCAGCGTCGAAACTGTTCCCGATCTTCAGCAAACCCAACCCTGGCGAGGTTACTCCGGCGAGTAAAGGTGAGTAGGCAGAAATATTCACGAAGAAGAAAGTAATCATCATCGTCATTCAGCCACAAGAAGTCCACTGCTGGACATAGGCCTCCTCCATGGATTTCCAAAAAGACCGGTTAGAAGCGGCTTGCATCCAGCGTCTTCCTGCTATAAAAATAAAATAAAATATTTTTTATTTGGATTCCAAAATAATTGTGGTGGGGACTTCCTATTAAGTGTGTAAACACTTGTGCCAGGAAACCCTGCTCTTCATTTAATACATTGACATTAACTGAGGTATAATCGTTTAGTTATAGTTATTATAAAGTACATGCGTAATCCGTATAATACATATTTTTATATTGATTACAATATAAATATATCTACTTAACAAAATTTTCAAATATTAAATTAATTTATGCTATGGAAAGGGCTACGGAATTTCTCTACGAGACCGAACCAGAAATGGTGAGGTCCGTAGACAAACGAAAGGTTTATCCTCGTGAGGCCCAATGTCTTCAAGTGATCACAAAATCAATTGTTCTTTTCAAGGTCGGGCCTTACGAGGATATAATAATTGTTAGTATAGAAGTATATACAATACCTTCATCATAAAAAACGCTGCGACAAATAAGTAAATTAAAATGACTAAGCCTAAACAAAAAGTCATCAAAATGATTAGATTATATAGAACTATTTATTGTACACATCATCAACTCATTATGTCCCCACCGAGGGTTACGGGTCCCTTCCCTGAGGAAGGTATAGGCCATACTCCACCACGGGGCCAAGTCCATATTGGAGGCTTGTAAGATAGTTTTACTGTCAGAAGTTTTCAAGCCACCCTAAGGCCTCTGACACGATACCTTCATCATCATCAACCCATCATGTCCCCACCGAGGGGCACGGGTCTCTTCCCTGAGGAAGGTATAGCCCATACTACACCACGGGGGCCAAGTCCGGATTGGTGGAGGCAGTTCGTGAGCTATTCCAATATTCCGAAATTGACACTTCGACGGCTGAAATCACTCATAATTTGGCCACTGATAGTTCCCAAAATTGTATGGAAGATATGGAACCACCCATAGTGACAAACAAATTCAACGTTGCAGCGACCACGTCAGATACATCCAAGAAACCGCTTCTGAAGAGTGTGGCGGATCAGTATGTGATCGATGCTGGACAGAAGCGCTTCGGAGCCACACAGTGCAAAGAGTGTGGGGTCATCTATGAGGTATGTGTCAAACGGTAGTTTGTTTATTTATTTCCTTAAATTGTAGTTTAGTTTATTTGACGGGGTAATTACTTAATTTTATGTATTTAATAGGCTATTTGACAGTGTGAAAAAGACAGTATTATTTATACATGTTCGTATAAATTAAGAGTCTTAAAACCGCTTTAAGGCATAAAAGGCATTTTAACTGAAAAAAATTATTATTATCTCTAAAAAACAAAAGATAAAATTTGATAATTATGTAGTCTGCACTATACTTACGTTATAAATAAAGGACTGGACCAACTAGAAAGTAATAGGCTATTTGACCGATTTCTGAAAGCCATCTCATTTTGTTCGTTGGTGTTCATGGAGTCCTCAGAAAGTGGTCATTTTAAATTCTTTCGTGTATTTCTTCTAAAAAAGGCAAACGAAAATGTATTTTTCAAATAAGCGGCCAAAACGCTATCTTAGGCAACATGGCGTCACACAGGTTTATGACGTCACATCCCGGTAAACAAACCAATGAACGTAAGAAAGAATTAATTACAGACGCCATTTTTACTGGTGTGTGACTTCATCATAGAATCGACCAATCCAGGCCGTTTTCGGTACAATGGCTGCAGATACAAATTATTAAATTTTATCTTGGTTTTTTTTTACAAATCACAATTGTTTTTAAGTTAATATGCCTTAAAGCTGTTTTAAAACTCCTCATTTATACGAATACGTAAGAATAATACTGTTTTTTTTACGCTGTCAAATAGCCTGCAGTGTTTAAGCTAAGAACCTTTTCTGTTTTATAGATCGGCGATCCTCAAGATGAACACGACCACCTGGTCCATCACAACGCTACTGACGTCCTGCGATTCAATGTAAGTCTCACATTTTTTATTGTTTTGTTTTTTATATAATTGTTTAAATATATGTCAAGTCAGAGGCCTTAGGGCGGCTTCAAAACTTCTGACTGTAAGACCAGCCGCTAGTCTTACAAGCCTCCACCAATCCCCCTTGGCCCCCGTGGTGGAGTATGGCCACAGACATCTGAAGTAAAGGAGACCGGACCTATCGCCGAATTTGTATGAGAACCGGGTGTCGCAAGCCCAAGTTACTCACACAACGCTACGAGATGTGCGCACACTTCATGGTACGCACCCACACAACCACACTCTAGCTGGGACAGATTTTAGTCGATAAGTTGTCGATAATTAGGTGCATCTAGAAGCTAATTTCTGTGTGTCTGAAGTCACGAGAAATTTAATTGTTTGTGCAAACATAAAATATGTGCATGGCGCCTATGTTAGAACTGAAAAATATGTGGCAAAAGGTTGAAAATAAATAACACGTCTAGGCATTTCTCCAGAAGAGGCAAAAATGGCTGACTTCGGTGGTCGTTTTTTTTTTTCTTTCAGGAATTTTATCGATTGTTTTGGATAAAGGGCTAAAAACTGTAAAACATGATATATTTTGGGTAGTCAGATTCTCGGCTATAAAACGAAATATTTAAATCACCGAAATCAGACTACACCGAAATCACCGAAAAACTGGGCGAAAATAATCAATCAACTTGTTTATTGTAATTCTCATACATTATTAAGCTCTAAAGTACCTCCTTCAATAGGTACTTCTTATACCGAAAATCACATTTTTTCAATCAGCTTTTTCTCATCTGTCAGCTCGTCATGCAAGCGCCAAAAATCTAACACGAATTGCGTGAGTGATTTCTGGCTAACTATTTTAGAACGAAAAAAAAAATCCTTCCAAAAAAAAAATGGCAAAATTTTATCAAAACACGCAATAAAGTCAAATAGTTAAGTATGTTAAATTATACATTTTTGTCTCAGTATAGCCTTATCTTTATAAAGTGACTACACCAGAAACAAAAAGTAATTTAGTTTAGTCATACGGAGGTTAGTGTACTTTCTGTTTGTATTGTACTTATGCTGTTAGGTTGATATCATATCTATGTAACTTTTCAGAAATTGGTTGTTGGTAAAAACTAGCAGTCAAATCTTGAGCTTGAATTACAATTTACATCTCAGTGATCTTGTAACTAAAATTTCATGATTTTCTTCAGAGAACTTGGCAGCACCCATAAAGATCTCAATTCTTTTTTCGGCGAAGTCGATAACGACGTATGTTCTTAATACCTATTGAACTTGGCTCTCATATCATTCACATTTATGTTTTTGATGGGATGTACATCATACACAATGAATCTGGATACGGCGGCGGCGCCGGCGGCGGAAGTACATATTTAATTATCGATATTGACTTCCTACATAATTATCTCCTCACTAGTTCCGTCACAAATTGTTTCTGTCTTTCTCACGCTCATCCGTTTAGAATGAGAAAGAAACAAAGAAGTGTCTCCATGGTTACGCTATCTATCCGTTGTTGTATCATTACGACAAAAATATTATTTTATTAGAAATAAGTGGTGTTTTAGGCATTTACCTGTGAAATGAAGTTCCATCGGTCTGGATGTTGTTTTTGTCACTGTGTCTTTTGCAAAAAACGATCGCACAGGCCGGCATTTCTAACAAAACGAAATTGTTTCTGTCACGTCTGACGCGCTCGCTCAGATGTCCCAAATGAGGTTAGGGTTTGCACCCTATGCAAGCTTATTTCTCAAGCCTTGGAACGGTATGTCCAATCTCTTTACTATTCAGATATCTATGAGTATGGCCTACACCTTCCTCAGGGAAGAGACCCGTGCCCCTCGGTGGGGACATAATGGGTTGATGATGATGGTTAAATTTAATCAGAGGATAAATGTGTCTAGTGTTCAACTCATCCAAGGGAATATTTTTTTAAGTTTAAAAGTTTGTAATTTAGGCTGAAACTGTTTTGAAAAAAAAAAAGTGGAGTTTCTTTGTTAATTTCTTGATTGCAGTTGGTGCTTAACGTGCCTTGCAAAGCACGGAACCGCTCGGAAAAATACCATTATACTTGAGCCATTACAAACGTGCGAACAGAGTCATAAAAGTGCGAGCGAGAGTTCCGATATGACTGATATAATGCCTCCTATATGTGTGAGAGTGAGGTCTGATACAACGTTTATCACTCAGTTTGCACGTTTGTAATGGCTCAAGTATAGCGTTAGTCAGACAGTGACCCATCCATAGACTGAACGCACCCTATGTTGCTTAACCTTAGTGATCACTCAGGCAGTCCAGGCTGCGAACGATTAAATTTAACATTAACATAACATTTACATGCAGGCACATACATTGCTTCTGGCCCCACACTAGGATACCCTGTGTCGTGGGAACCAGAAACAGCGACGTCACAAACATGTAAACATCCAAGACCCGGAGTTTTTTCTTTCTCCCCAGCCGGGGATCGAACCCGGGACCTTTCGCATGGTATGCGGATGCGCTAACCACTACGCCAGAGGTCGTCATATTGAACTACTATTGGAGGGGTATATAAGCAAACTCAACTCTGTCCACTTTTTGAAAATTTTAACCTGTGAATGTAGTTTAGTTCATTGGTTTAGATTGTACCTGCGTATATTCGAATGTTAAAGCATTTTCAATCAGCTTTTGAATATCTTAGACTTTATTTTAATTCCTTAAATAAACAAACTTTTTCTATGACCGCTGTTGACTAAAAAAAACCGCTTATTTCTAACTCACTTTGACACTTCATGGACAGAGTCGGCTTTGCTTTTACACCTCTCATTTAATGCCAGACATCCTTGTCTTCTAAATAATAGTCTATCTAACTGCTTCACAGGGCTGGAAAGAGGAGCGAGTGGTCGGGGCGGGATACCGCCGTTTAGCCAAAGTATTTTTCGCCAAATTTTACTTCCCAATAAACGTATGGCATCAGTTTCATTTCCCAAATGAAACTTTAGCAAGTTTTCATTTCGCATTTTATTCATTTGGTGAAATTATCATTTCGCATAATTTTACTGCGTCAAGTTTTATTAAGACAAACGTTTATTATGCTAACGTTTTATTTTGGCAAGTGTTATTTTCAAATAATGGAACGGGGGGTCGGCGATGTAAAGAATACGTGACAACAGAAATATAGGTGCGACGACGCGCGTAGCGAAGCGGAGCGCGTCGGAGCGTTAGGTTCTCTATGTAAGATCGAAAACAGACTCGACTTTGATGCGTTCTTACCTTGCCTCTTGTTGCCTCTTTGGTAAAATGAATTTTGACCAAGTATTTATTTGGTAAACAATAACTTGCCATAATAACTTTTGCTAACTGTTTATTTGCTTTAAGTTGTTTTGAGAAATGTTTTTTTGCCAAGTGATAATTTGCGGAAAATAGTTTGGGAAGTAATACTTTGGGAAACGATTTTTGGCAATACATTAGTAAACCGGTCGGGGCTTGGGCGGGCGCGCGTTGCGTCTCTGTACGCGGCGGGGAGGTCGTCATATTGAACTACTATTTAATGCCAGACATCCTTGTCTTCTAAATAATAATCTATCACACACACACACACACACACACACCTACACTCATACACTCAGTGGCTGAAACCCGATCCCAAGACTTAGTCGTAGGGCTGAGTGTATGAGTGTAAGTACCCGTTTATTTGGTTTTTGTGTCTATTTTTGTATACTATCCTTGTTTTCTGTAATTTCTCTGTTGGTCTTGACTTATTGTGTCTACATTATGTTCCATACTTTGTTGCTCTAGTGTTTGGGTGGCCTGGCATCCTAAGATACAGATCTTTGATCTAGTTTAGGACCCAGTCTTTCCACGAATTATTCTTTTTGTGCCATATTGTATCACATCAGCTATTGTACCCAATTTGTGGATCACACTAATATTATAAACGTGAAAGTTTGTGTGTGTGTTTATATGTTGTCAGTCTTTAGCGCTGAAACGGCTGGACGGATTTTAATAAAATTTGGTATGGAGTTAGCCGATACCCTGGATTAAAACATAGGCTACGTTTCACCGCGGGGAAATATCTTATTCCTACGGGAAAATCGATGAACCGCGGGTAACACCGCGGGGCACAGCTAGTAGAGAAATAAAGTTTATTTGTATTGTATTGTATTGTATCTAACTGCTTCACAGGGCTGGAAAGAGGAGCGAGTGGTCGGGGCTTGGGGGGGCGCGCGTTGCGTCTCTGTACGCGGCGGGGAGGCCGGCTGGCGGCGCGTCGGCTTCTTGCTCGACCGGGTAGTGCACCCTCATCTTGGCTACGGGACCTCGTTGCCCGCTGACCGGCTTTATACTTACACCGTGAGTATAGGCTATTTACTTTCTAAATAAGCCGGTTGCTCGACCGGGTAGTGCACCCGCATCTTGGCTACGGGACCTCGCTGCCCGCTGACCGGCTTTATACTTACACCGTGAGTATCCCTGAGTTATTGGTTTGGTACTTGCGGTCGGCGGCAAGTCGATCCTTATAGCACGGCCACATGTAACGAAAATTAATTAATAGTGTAAGGTATATAATATTGAGGATCGAGTCGCTGTCGATTGTGTTGTATTGTATAGTAATACCTATAATTTATTTTCTGTCCGTGGCAAATTTAATTTTGGTTACTAAATAAATTCATTTTCATTTTCGTTTTTTAGTATAGGCTATTTGACGGATTTCTGAAAGCCATCTCATATTGCTTGTTGGTGTTCATGGAGTCCTCAGAAAGTGGTCATTTTAAATTCTTTCGTGTATTTCTTCTAAAAAAAGCAAACGAAAATTTACTTTCTAAATAAGCCGGTTGCTCGACCGGGTAGTGCACCCGCATCTTGGCTACGGGACCTCGCTGCCCGCTGACCGGCTTTATACTTACACCGTGAGTATAGGCCATTTGACCGATTTCTGAAAGCCATCTCATATTGTTTGTTGGTGTTCATGGAGTCCTCGGAAAGTGGTCATTTTAAATTCTTTCGTGTATTTCTTCTAAAAAAGGCAAACGTAAATTTACTTTCTAAAAAACCGCCAAAGCGCTATCTTGGGCAATATGGCGCCGCACTGGTATTATGACGTCACTTCCCAATAAACCAACCAATGAACGTAAGTAAGAATGAATGACCGACGCCATTTTTATTGAATTGTGACGTCATCATAAAATCGGCCAATCCAGGCCGTTTTCGATACAATGGCGGCAGATACAAATTATCAAATTTTACTTTGTGTTTTTTTACAAATCATAATTGTTTTTTTTTTAGTTAAAATTATTTAAAGCGGTTCTTAGCCACATCATTTATACGAATACGTATAAATAATCCTGCATTTTTCACACTGTCAAATAGCCTATTATTCGGATTTCTTTGCCATCCGTAAGAGTTGCCTCGTTTTGGAGCCGACTGCGGCCCTCCAAAAATGAGATTCCGCCGTGTCTGTGTGAGGATGTGGGCAGTTCACTGTACCAACATTGGCATTCCGGTCAGCGCGACAAAAATCGAAAATGATTTGTAATTATACTTATTTCTTCTATTTTATTTCTGTATAGTATTATTGTAATCTATTTTATAAGCTGGAACTGTGTATTCTGAAATAAAAGCGTTTTATTATTATTATGTGGAAAAAAAGGTAATTGTCTCGTCTGACCAAAGATTCCGGCTGAGGAGTCCAAGCGGCCGGAGGTCAGGGCGAGAGAAAACGCCGGACTATCCGGGCTGTATCAAGCAGCACCGCCTTCTGCATGATAGCCGGAAGCATGCCCACACGGAGTTCCAACCGCCTCAGATGGTTAGCGAGACTGGTTGGAACTAACCCATTCGCGTACAGGACTATAGGAACGATTTTGGCCGACACCACCCCCCACATGTCGGTAACCTCGTGCGCCAGGTCCAGATACTTGGTTTTCTTATCTGTTTCACGAGGTTCTCACCATGTGGGACAGTGATATCGACCAAAAACGCCCTATTCTGCGCCGGTCCACCACCGGGATACCGCCGTTTAGCCAAAGTATTTTTCGCCAAATTTTACTTCCCAATAAACTTATGGCATCAGTTTCATTTCCCAAATGAAACTTTAGCAAGTTTTCATTTCGCATTTTATTCATTTGTCAAATTATCATTTCGCATAATTTTACTGCGTCAAGTTTTATTAAGACAAACGTTTATTATGCTAACGTTTTATTTTGGCAAGTGTTATTTTCAAATAATGGAACGGGGGGTCGGCGATGTAAAGAATACGTGACAACAGAAATATAGGTGCGACGACGCGCGTAGCGAAGCGGAGCGCGTCGGAGCGTTAGGTTCTCTATGTAAGATCGAAAACAGACTCGACTTTGATGCGTTCTTACCTTGCCTCTTGTTGCCTCTTTGGTAAAATGAATTTTGACCAAGTATTTATTTGGTAAACAATAACTTGCCATAATAACTTTTGCTAACTGTTTATTTGCTTTAAGTTGTTTTGAGAAATGTTTTTTTTGCCAAGTGATAATTTGCGGAAAATAGTTTGGGAAGTAATACTTTGGGAAACGATTTTTGGCAATACATTAGTAAACCGTCCACCACCACAATATCAGGCTTATTCGCGAGAATAGTCCTGTCCGTGATAATGGGCCGGTCCCAATAGAGCTTGGCGCGGTCGTTTTCGAGCACGGCTGCCGGTGTGTACTTGTAATACGGTAGTCCCTGTGCGACGAGGCCATATTTCAGAGCGAGCGCCTGATGAAGAATCCTGGCTACAAGGTTGTGACTGTTATCACTTTTTATCACCCAGGCGGCCGGGGCTACGAGCGATTCTAAAGCCAATAAATATGGGTGTTATTTAAATGGTTAGCATAGTATTGGTATTTTTGTGAGCAGAAAAATATAATCTGTGAGCAGAAATAGCTAATTGATCAGCATCTCATGGCCCGCAAACATTTCAAAATCAATCAGCAATTTATGTCACTCTGGATGGCTGTAATTATTTTTGTACAGAATATTAATTACATAAGCCGCAATGAGCTGCTCCTGTTTAATAAAATTTTGGTGAGCACTCAGAGTGTAAGCAAACAAATTCATTTTGTGCTGCATATATAAAGGTAGCAAAAATACTTTACTTGTCATGCGCAAAATGGATGCATTTCATACAAAGATTATTTAATTTATTTACTCCCTGAGTGGATGTGTTTGTTTGGGTATGTTTTATTATTTATAGAAGTGTAAATTAATATTTTTTTTATTCTTGCAAACCGCGTCCGCGTGGACTTTAGTTCAAAATTTTGCGACCCCGTTAACTCCTTTATGTATTAAATTTACAAAAACGGCGAAAAACGTGTTCAATTAATTAATTGTGTTGAAGAGTATTTATTTTAAGTTTCAAGAAAATTAGACAACATTCTTTATACCTCCCATACAAATTTTGGCAACCCTTTTCGCCCCCTTAGGGGTTGAATTTAAAACAATCCGGCCTTATTCCTTGCCTACATTATATATGGACACTCTGTGCAAAATTTCAGCTTCCTAGGTCCAACGGCTTGGGCAGGTCGTTGATGAGTGAATCAGTCAGTCAGCCAGGACTTTGAATTTTATTTATGTAGATAATTTAGAAAAAATAAAAAAAATCTATTAAGTAGGTACATAAGTACTTTATTAAGTAGGTACATAAGTACTTAAGCTATAATTATCTTTATTCTTAAAATACAGACATAGCGAAAATTATCTGCACTTGCTCCGCCTACTTTTATTTTATTGTTATTTTTTATTTTATTTATTTATTTGATCCATCAAGAGAAGTTACATTAAATCGTATATTATTATAATAGGTATATTTTTATTAATTTCATCCTTGCTTAATGTGCCTCCAATTACAGATAGATACCGCATGCATAAATAACGAACATTGCCGATTTTTCAACAAAATCGCAATGTAATTAGTTATTTTGCTCACCATGTTTTAAATATGCATACCAATCAAATACACTGCTTATAGACATGTTTTATCTGCTGATAAATCATGAAATCTTGCTGATCAAGTAGTCATTTTGCGGACTGAATGTTTATTATGCTGAAGCTGCCTATGTATGATTTATTTTTTTACCATTATTAAAATTAGTTGCCGAACAAGTATTGCTGCCTGATTTTTTTTATTGCAAACAAAATCTTTGTATGCTGACCAAATTATTTAAATGCTGTTTTTTGTGGCTGACCAAATTTTATAATTGCTCACCGTTTTAATTGTTTCTCAATAAGTATTTGTTTTATTTGCCTCCTAGGCCTACCTGTATATAGAGAAGAAGCAGATCGTGGGCTGCCTCGTAATGGAGCCCAAGGCGAAGGCTTACAAGCTGATCTCCACAGACCCTGACTGTTGCAGTGTTGAAGACTACCCTGTCAAGTGAGTGAACTATTCATCAACCCATTACGTTCCCACCGCGGGGCACGGGTCTCTTCCCTGAGGAAGGTATAGGCCATACTCCACCACGGGGGCCAAGTCCGGTTTCGTGGAGGCTTGTAAGACTTGACTAAGATCGGTGGAGGCGTACTGTCATAAGTTTTCAAGTCGTGGGTGACCATTTATGACTAACGCTAGTGGCATTTTTCCGAGCGGTTCCGTGCTTCGAAAGGCACGCTAAGCAGTTGGTGCCGGCTGCCGTCGATAGATGGCAGTCGTTAAGCCAAGTCAGAGGCCTTAGGGCGGCGTGAAAACTGTCAGTAAGACCAGCCACTAGTCTTACAAGCCTCCACCAATCCTGACTTGACACTATGTTATTTACCAAAAAATAATCCTTATGATGAATCCTTTCGATGGGTATGATAAAGGTACAGGGTAATTTTTTCTCGTGTAGCGGGTTCGCTTCCTGGTTCATCCATGAAATTATTTAAAAATCTATGAATGTAGTTTAAATTTTTTTTTAAATTAAAATAATGTCTTTTTTCGGTAAAATGTTCCGTCTACAATATTCAAGGTACTTTCCCACCATGTGGTATAGCCGTGGAACGCCCTGTATTTAAAAATTTATTTCTTTTCGTTAATCTCACTAAAACTCGAGAACGGCTGGATCGATTTGGCTGAGTTTTGGTTTTCTATGTTTGTGGAAGTCCAGGAAATGTTTAAAGGGAATAAATATGGAAAAATTACGAAAAAAAGGTGGGACGAAGTTTTCTGGGACAGCTAGTCAGATATAATATATTTATTTTAATTTTACTTAGTTATTCACTAAAATTAATGCAAAATCTGCAGCTGGCAATGCAGTTTATCGGCAAGTTCTTGGTAACAATTCTTATCCACTTACACAATCTACACAACTAACATTATTAATCGATAATATGTTGAGTCTAAAGTATAAGTTTACAAACTGCTTCAAATCGCTTAAGCATTCTTTGGAATTGTGCTTTTCTTCTCCTCATTCCTCTGGGAGGGTTTTGTAAATGGCAGGCACCAAACAATGAGCCGTTTTCAGAAGAACTAAAAAAAAATAAAATATTACGGCTGTCAAAAGAATGCAATTTTGGACCTCAGCCCAATAGCCATGTGTGATACATCATAAAATAGGTCTCAGCGAGCTGAACAATAGTTACTATGACGCCAACAGTCAAATGTTTGTCCTTCCGGAGTTATATTGTAGTGAAAAAAAACTAAAATTTTCAATAAAATATAACTCCGAAACGACAAACATTTGGCTGTTGGCGTCATAGTAACTTTTGTTCAGCTCGTTGAGACCTATTTTATGATGTATCACACATGGCTATTGGGCTGAGGTCCAAAATTACATTACTTTGACAGCCGTAATATTATTATTTTTTTTAGCTCTTCTGAAAACGGCTCATTACTTAGCCTAGATGTAATTAAGTGTAACTTTTTATCCGCAGGTGTGGCGTATCGCGTATTTGGACGCACATCAATCACCGGCGGCGCGGTGTGGCGGCGCGAATGCTCGACTGCGCGCGCGCATCTTTATTGTACGGGCAGGGCGTGCGGGTGGAAGAGATCGCTTTTAGCGCGCCCACCGCCGCCGGAAAAGCCTTGGCCGCCAAGTACTGCGGTACGGAGAACTTCTATGTGTATTTGGATTAGAGAATTTAAGTGTGGAAAATCTGTGCTGCTTTGAAAACCGTTTAAAGGCCAAACGAATGAAGTTATTTTGTTAAATCTCTGTATTAAGAAAACAGCGGTGGTAGCCTATTGGGTAGAGCAATGACTCTGAAGCGCGAGATACAGGTTCAATTCCCTATGCGGCCAATTTTTGTAAGTTATGTACTGTGAAGTTATGGTAGCAATACCACTCGCTAACGGTGAAGAAACACATCGTGAAGAAACTGACTTATTCAATACCTCAGCGCTCGAAAACACTAATTCGCAGTGGGAACGCGTGGTGATATAGTGGGACGTATATACGATGTTTTACACGTATGAATATTGATCTATTTGATCATAAATGTTAATGTTTATAAATGTTACGTTAGATTAAAGTAAAATTTGCGCTCAAACAACTGGGACCAGTATATGTTTGGAATAGGGATCTGCGGACGCGTGATTTTGGGTGTATTTCCACTAAGATTTTTAGACGTACGAACGGTTTTAGTGACAATAACAATGCTTGCTAATTTTATCTATTGATTTTCAACATGAGTGCTGTGTTTTTAAGGATTTTTTTGTTGCTACATGCAGTTTGAATAATGATGTCAACTTTCTAGAAAATATTTAAGTACATAAACCGTTTTCGATGGATGCTTTAAGTACATCAATGAGCTTATTGAGCACGACAGCCGCCATTGTTATCTTTCTGTCCCACTAAACCGTACTAAAATGATAAAGAATCGACGTCATATCTATGGGTTAGGCCTGGTTTACATTTACTTTATTTTCATGCTTTTTAACATGATTTCCATAGAGAAAGAATCAAATAGAGACGGCAAAAACTTATGCCGATTCATAGCTTTTATTACGCACCATATATTATAAAGGTACTATCAAAAAATCCTAAATACATAGTAAACAACCAACCATTACCGATTTCTACCTCTACCTCTTCATTCTACCTCTATGGAATGCATGCTAAAAAAAGCATGAAAATAAAACAAATGTAAACCAGGCCTTGGCAGTGTAAACAGGGCGTTTTAAGTATTTTTAATGAATCACTTACAACGAATCATACATAATTGTAGATTACACCGCGCTAATCGCGATTACAAATTTCTGGGATTAAGTTAATTAAATTTTACCTAAGAAATAATCGTGATTAGACAGACGCGGTTATTGTATAACTAGGCATTGTCTTTATTTATGTTAGTAGTAATTTCTAGGTAAGTAATTTTTTTGTAGGTAATATTTACTGGTAAAGTAATCTTGACGAAAAAGAGTAGATACGAGAATTTGCAATGGCGAAAATGTTGTCTTCTGATAACTTTTATTTAAGCATAGATAGATAGAATATTCTTAATACTCTTAGCATAATTATTTATTAGCCTTTTTATTATTAACTTTATTCCGGATAAACATACTTAACTTGTCGGAAGAATCCGACCAGGACAACTGCATGAACATGGCGATTTAGTTTCGTTGCCGCTTCAAGTCGACGCGAGCACGTGTACCAATAATTCTAGGCGTCAGTGGTATGAAAAAACACGCCACGTGACCCGACCGTGCGTCTGTCATCGTACTGTTATGCACTAAGAGAATCAAGTTAGGCTTCGGGCAACCGACGACGCGAGCTCCGTCTCTGCTCACCACGATTAACATCTGCGAATCAGAGCGAAACCTGGTCGGACTCTTCCGACAAAAAGTAATAATGTCTAGCGCTCACGAAAGTTTTAGCCTTTTTATTTTTAACCCAAAATTCGCGCTGTAGGAGAACCACGGATTTTGAGTCATGTTGAGATTTCTGACAGCCAGTCAAAGTCTATAATCCATTTATCTATACTTGGCTTTTTTTTTTTTGGACTTTAATCGACACTGAATTAAAATTTCTACCTTTAGCGGTAGAAAATTCGATACCGTTTGCAAATTTAGTACCAGCTGGCACTAATGTAAACTGTTTCTAGTTTTCTACCGCTAAAGGTTTTTGATTTAGTGTCGTTTAAAGTCTGGAAAAAATGCCAAGTATAGATAAATTGATTACATGTGCCTTGGTTATTCACAGAACTGCATAATTTTTTGGCGCAGTTTTTATTTCATATTAACTCAATAAAAAGTAACATAATGTAGTAGATACTACCAAAACCTACAAATACGTTACAATACAATCTTCAGGGGCCAATAAGCCTACAATATAATGTTACTTTTTATTGAGTTAATATGAAAAAACATGCACCAAAGAAATCATGTAGTTTGAGCTATTTTCTGAGAATCACCCGGCTATCAGATACGTTACTTTATTGTTTAAAAGAGCACTACAATACCGCAATACAAAATATGGGGAAAATACTCGTCTCTACACTTTTTGGCTAAGATATAGTTTGTAATACGAAATGTTTGAGATTAATTTACAAAAAAGCCTCAAGTGCCAATAATGTTCTAGTTTTATGGTAATACTGTGCCTTAAGGTCGAGTAAATACCTGTTATTTTAACTATTGCAGTGATTCGAATCTTTTCTCTACGAATAGGGTATTTTAGTTTTTGTACATTTATTTGCTCTCTGCGATTGTGTTTTGTGTGTTTTTTAGTTATGGATACGCTTATTATGATAGGTTTTGTATTAAATATTTATATGGAACCACATTCTAGACAGTTGGACTAGAACTTATACTTCGAGCCTTTCATAAAACTACAATCCATAATTCGGTAGTTGACACGATCATTATCAACAATAAATTATTTGATATGCTCGATTAAAACAAAAATTACAAAATATTTCGGAAAATGTATCTCTTTTAGTCAATTACTAGTTATTACATTTTTTTAATAGATGAAACGTAAAAAGAGTGCTCTGAAATATGACGTCATAATTCGGTATTTTCATACAAAATTCCGTTTTAAAAGTAACTATTTGACATTTTGTCAACTACCCAATTGGCTACCCAATATGGCACTGATGTGCATTTAGTAGCCGAGTACAATCCTATCGTACTTGTCAATTTGTGGGTTAACTAAACCAAATTGTCATCATAGTTAATCATGAATTGCAGTTCTATGAAAGGGACCCTGCTGTAATTGTATACAATAGATAGATAAATAGAATCGTCTTTATTCTATTTACCCCAGGAATTACACATGAGATTAGCTACAGAATATTTCTGTATTAGATGCATTTCTGTATTAGACGATAACCAGTAACTTGCCTTTTCACCCGGTTCCGGCTTGACGTCTAGTTTGGGGACACCCTGTATGGTTGATAGGATATTTACCTTTTTGGAGACTTCGTTTTTGAGCCTAATCATGGTGAGCTCTGCGAATCAGAGCGAAACCTGATCAGTCTTCCGACGAAAAGTCAAGTATAACCGGAGAACAACTCTAGACCCGGCGGTAACAAGCACTTAAGTCAAATATTGTTCTTATGCCATACACCGGCTGGAATAAGCACTTAAGTCCTCAGAAGTTCATGGGCCTGTTGATGCCATGTCGGTCATTCCAACTGAAAACTTAATTGCAATTTCAGCAGCGATTATAAGCACCTATGCTAAACTAACTAACTTTTATAACCTTCTACTGTAAAATTTTACCATCCATTTCTTTTTGACTTAAGTGCTTATTCTTTCAAAGTCTAGAATTTACAATATTAATTCTAAAAGTAAGTCTTCTTTCTTCAGTGCCCATCATGATCGAAAATCACCCTGTATTTTTGTGACAACAATCGAAAGGGTACTTATTTCTCATTATTTACCTTTCCTATTTTCCTCAAAAAGATTAAGGCTCAATTCAAACTGGCACAGAGTCGAAGCGTGGCGTCGCGAAGCGAAGCGTCACGTTTTTCAACTGTTCCAAGTTCATCTCTATTTCTCTATCAATACGGTATGAATTTATGTTGCGAAAAATTGAAAATAGCGACGCGCATCCGCGCGCGAATTCGCGCGTCTTCGCCTGCAACGGTCGCTCGGATTCGCGCCAATTTATTCGCTTCGCTTCGACTCTGCGCCAGTGTGAATTGAGCCAAGCGTGCTTTTTTCACTTTTGTTTGTTTATCCCCAGATAAGAGAAGCTTTTTTTAACTTAGTAAAGTAAATTCACTATTTTACTTTAAAAAATATATCCATAAAATAAATCCTCTATTCCCATCTGTTCTGTTGCGAAGTTCATGAGTAGTTCCATCGGCAGAACTACTGGGATTTTTTTTACCATTAGTTCTGTGATTCATAAGACTGTTTTACACCCTGCTGCAATCTCAGATATTCTGTTATGTTACTACTCCACAGAACAGGTGGGAATAGAGGTTTCCATTTATTAAGTGAACATAACTAATGGTAAAAAAAATCCCAGTAGTTAATGCCGACAGAACTACTCAACAGAACACTTGGGAGAATAGAGGATCAAAATGTCCTATCTACAATATATAAAGTAGGCCTCACCTTCCCTTCGTCTGTCGTAGAGATCGGTCGCCTGCATATTCGCATGCTTAATGAAATATTGACCCATTAGTAGATAGGTCATTGGAGTTACGTACGGATTTTTTTTTACTCAGATCTCATCAATAGTTAATCATACGTTCAAAATACAAGCATTCATAATCAATTAATAAATCAGTTTTAAGTTTATGCGTCAACAAGTAGGATAAGCCCATCATAGCAAGTGCGTAACTCAAATGACCTATCTACTAATTGGTCAATGTTTCACTAAGCGTGATGCGCCAATTTGTACATACGCATGTTATTTATTCAGCTGTATGCTTTTTAATTTATACCATTTACCTTCAAGAATTTACAAAATATTTTTGATACAATGACTTTTAATCATTCCCGGGGGTGCATCGGTTTTATGAAAATGCGGTTCTTAATATTATGAGTTTTGTAAGTCTTACATACTTTTTAAGGAGTTTTGAATGAGTGTAGTCGATTAGGTATGTAGGTAACTCCAAAGACATTGTACCTTTTTCTGTATGCCATTTTATGTGTAAATAGGTATACTTAGGTCTTTTGATACTACTTTCTTTTTTAAGGTTTTTAATAACAAAATTCTGTTAAAAAATATCTTCGTGTCTTAGTATGAAATTTCGGTATGTTATTTTAAGCTGAATTGGATTTTCTGGCTCCAATGTCTCAAGATTTTTTTTAATAAAACTGATTTTTATAAAAAAAAACATTCTTTTCTTTACAGCAAATATTATAAAGGGGTTTGGGGTTTTCATGAATAGGTAAGTAAAAAAACCACAATTTTAAAACAACATTTATTTTTACATACATTAAGTCGGATTCAAAATGCTTGAAACATACTGATATTTGTACACATCAGTTAAAGATTTAATATAAATTTCATGGACAGTAAATGATACTCTCATTGCACTTGTTGGAAACAATCGAAATAAAGCGTTCGTTATTCGGAAACAACCACCTTGCAGTAAACTCTACTATACACATAAATTAAAATTTCATTTTAATCATTAGGAATTTCTCATTTTATTAATTAGGTATTTTATTTTAAAATTAATTTTGATAAAAATATAGATTTTCAGTTATATATTTTACCATAATAAACGTAGGTATTTAAGAGTTAAGAATATGCTATTTTAAAGATTGCGTAGTCCTTCGATAGGAGAGGGTCACAGTAACGTGCTTCTTCGAGAACCCTAACTTAAGTGTCGATTGAGCTATGCTAGAAAAAATATATAGATACAAATTACTCGCTATTGAAAAATCACGCTACGAAAAATTGAGATTAAAATACACGTAAGTTTTTTTGTGCTACGATCGAAAGAAAATCTGTCAGCTCTAATTAAATGCAATAATTTTGTTAGATCACTATTTAGCAAAAGGTTCTAACGACGCGCCGAGCTCAGTCTGGAAGGGACCCTGCCATCTCACATGTAAAAGTATACCTTCCAAAGTATTTAGAAGGTACACTTCTAACGTGTCCACCACCTTAACCACACTTGTATACATTAAAATTTAGTTGGTGTTCAAACCCATAATTTATCAAATACTTGGCAGAGTCCGCGTCCACACACGTCCACGGCCTGATGAAGCGATCTCCTAAAGTGTAACCTGGACAGAGAGGAAAGTTTACCCAAAAATAGAGCCGCTGGCTTCGGAGCCACCGCATTTGTCATTACATACAAATATATTAAAAATTATACAAGGGATAGGTAGAATATATAATAATTTCCTCACATATATACGTTGTGCGCAAATACATTTACTTATCTACCTACAATGAAGTATATTTAAAAAAAGGAGGAATCATATTTTTCATCGAATACTATTCTGGTTATTGGCAACGGACGACACAGTACCTACTCGCCACGCAAAGGGCCACCATCACTCAAAACAATCTAGAAAACCTTTACACTACGTACGCAATAAAAAACTGATAAGAAATTATAACGAAAAAAAGTTACACGTCTTCGAGCCACAAGCGACCTGACCCTAATTCGTTTTTTCAGTAAGAATTATTAACACTGAATAAAATCAAGAATTACGTTTATCTAAATTTACACCTTAGTATGTTTTTTACTTTATTTGACATCGACACTGGCAGTATTTCATCTAAATATCGAAAAACATAGAAAATATGCTATTTAAGCTACTTTATACATATGACTCACAACTTATTGCGTTCTCTTACGATATTGTACGACGGGCTAGGAATCGAAACTACAATGTTAAACGTAGCATGGTCGAAGAAAAGTGATAAGTCCTTCAGAGACTCATTCTCTTTGAAAATAAATATTGGAATCATGAGATTCGCCAGACTTATTCATAAGTTCCACGAAGAAAATCGATTTAAAATAAAGATGTAAAACAAACTTTATATACGTATCACTAAGTACGCTTTTAAAAAATAACTATGCATCGTATGAAGTACTTATGTAAATAATATATCCATATAACTCAAAGCATTTCGTGTTAGTGCGTGTTCTCGCATTGCTTTATTGAAAACAGTTATTCCCTTTAAGCGAATGAACTAGTATTTTGTGCAATTTTACTGACAACGTCAAAAAATATCTCACTATGCCTGGGCAATTATATTTTTCTTACATAAATCGAACAAAACTTATGTGCACTCCATTTCATACCAACAGTATGTTCCTTATTAGCTGTCTGTAGACTTTGTCCTACTATCCCACGGATGACTCTTAAGCCCCTATTTCTCTTATGTTAAGAATCTGTTAATAGCAGTCAGTTGTTTTTTTTGTTTATGTACTTTGACCATCTGACAAATATTAACAGATTTAACAAAATGCGGCAAACTTTTTTTTCTGAAAAACACCTCTTTATGATACTGACTACGCTTAATTCCTGATAACTCGGTGTGAGATTGCGGCATATGTTTTTAAACAATGAAAACATCAGAAAACATGCCTAGTGACAAATTTATGAAGTTGACACTTCAGGAAGACAATACCATTGATTTCGGTACATACGTAGATAAAGACCCGTATAAACGTAAGTTGTACGATAAGACGACCTCTGTGGCGCAGAGGTTAGCGCATCTGCCTACCATGCGAGAGGTCCCGGGTTCGAACCCCGGCTGGGGACAAAAAAAAACCCGTGTTCTTTAATGTTTACATGTCGCTGCTTCTGGTTCCCACAACACAGGGTATCCTAGTGTGGGGCCAGAGGTAATGTGCCTGTATTGTATGTTTATGTATTTACAGCTTTATAGATGCCCCCTAACTACTTATTTCAACTGTAGGGCTGTCGCGCCATATTTCTCTGAACAGAGCGTGAACGTTATTTAAGTATATATTTAGTGAAATTCTCAACTCAGGATCCGGCCCATAGTGGTTTAAGCTCGACTATTCATAATTCTTAAATGTACAATTGTAAAAACAAAACGCACAACCGTTCTCTGCTTTCGGGTTCGGTTCGGGTTTAGTGCCCTGCCCACTAGGACGCAATGGCGACGTCGCCAGCTACGTATCCAAGCAGTTTGTATTGAATGGCGACGTTGCCAGACCCTCGCCAAGTGAGTAAGAGCGGGTACACACTAGGCGTTTTGAAGCGCGCGCTTTTGTAACGCGCGTTGTAAGAACTATGAGGTCCGATTGAAGTGTACACAAAAGCCCTTACTGCGCGTTTGCATGTGTACACTTCAATCATACCTCATAGTTCTTACAACGCGCGTTACAAAAGCGCGCGCTTCAAAACGCCTAGTGTGTACCCGCTCTTAGACACCATACATTTCAATATTAACTGCTTGGATACGGTCGCTGGCGAGGTCGCCATGGCACTAAAGGTCACAGCTTAGAACAACCTCAAAGTCTACAGACAGCTGCAACAATTTAGTATCCGACAAAAACTTGACTGCGGCACGGCGGGACCAAATAACCTCGATACTTTACCAGTCTACGCTATTTCAAATAAAACTTGGGATTCTCAAACAGCTCATTAACAGTGGTGTCTTTAGTGACGCTTTCAGCGATTCACCTTTGACGGCTGTTTTATTGGTGTTGCCCTATTCACGCACAATACTCGGCGCCACCCATTGAGAAACTCGAAGACAAGGTGTATGTCCGGTTAACAAAGCATTACTAGAGCGTACCATATTCGAGAGAATCACACAGGCCTTATGACAAAGCGGCAAGGGCTATGAAACTGTCTCGAATAAAGAACATCCTCTGTAGGTACAGAGGTACGACGTTAATTAAGGCTACATTGGGCTTCGTTTAAGTGCGTGATAGCCTTGTTTACAACCTTTCAAAATGAGTTTCATGTGAACAAATCAAAACTCTTACAATGTCTTTATTTTGGAACACAACAACTCTGAAAGTAAAGGGCTTATCACGCTGGAAAACAGCCCATCTATTCCGTAACTGTCCACTGCATGGCGTTAATTATTTTTTAGTCTCCAAAGTATCAGAATATTTGACATTTGGGAGTAAGTTAAGTAATCGTCTCGTTTTACTGGCCTAAAAGTGCATTTACGTTTCAGACATCGTTTAATACACGCGCCGCATGTTCGATCCACGAAACGGCTTTGGAGTAACCCTGTAGGTATACGTCCCATTTCCGGACAAAAGTCTTGCAACAGAAATAGCGCGCACCGCGGTTTGGCGATTCCAAGCGCCGAGACTGAATTACTGACCTTTAAATGTGTTTTTTTTCTGTTCGGTCTGTATAGGACAAATGCGATGACGGTCGAGTAGCACGACGTGGTTTTATAGCACTGTTGTCCTGAGGATTTTGTTGGTAAGTGCGCACGCGTAGACTTAAGAGAAACAGAAAATAATCACGTTCAAGATGGTCAGAGTGGAGTTTTTTTCGCTGCCTTTTTCTCTACCACATTCATCCCCTTGCAGCGCCCAATATTATAAGAGTATTGACATTCAACAAACAGAATGCAAATTCTTTATGTCGAAATAAATAAATTTCTGATTTCATGCATCTGTCATTTAACTCCACTATGTCCTGGTTTCCTAACGATTTTACCCTTCACGCTTGGCCAGTAACCTGACCTGACCTGACCTGACCTTTCCCTTCGCCCTACGTGGACCGGACCTGCGGCGTCGCGTGTAAGAATCTGTGTCTGAACGCTACCTACCTATGAGTTGTCTGTAAATCCCCCGGTATAAAGAGGACAGGACAGTTGCTGACCTAAGCCGGTTTGCTCACATTCTTTCCTTTCACGTTCAATTTTTGCATAAGCACACAACCCACTTTGAGGATGGACCGTATTACGCATAAACGTACCAACTCACTATAAATAACTTTCGAGAGAAACGCCAAAGAAAACAATGTTATTGGAAAATTTATTTCAAAAATTTGAAGACCAAAAAAAGGGTTTTCCTCGAAAGTTACTTGACGCGGGTTGGTATGTTTCTGCTTTACAGAGTCAAATTGATGTCTAATTTTAGCATGAATACCCCGCAAGGGCATTTAATGAAGGATGCCTCAAAAATATGGAAAATTTTGGTTACAATTGTTTCGCTTAAGAAAATAAGGTCTAGGAAATAGAAAATAATACTTATAGAAAGTTAATGAGAAGGCAGTCCATAAACACAGTTGTAAGAATTAATTTGTGTTACACTGGATTCCTAGTGGGTCCAAGCAGTAACACTAGGGCAACCAATGGAAAAAAAAATCATAACTTTCTCTCCGTCATGCTAATATTCATTTCTACCCACGACTGAGAACCAAAAATCACCAACCTGGGCCTACCTTCATAGCATTTACGGCAAAATCAGTGATTTTTGGCGCTGGTACAATCTAATCGTTTTATTTTATTATTTTATTACATGGACCCCCTAAAGTGAGCAGTAGAGTGTGAAACAGGCTTTCGACACTGTAGCTTCACTTACGCTTGCGAGCATTCCCTGACGACTCACGTCGACATGACGTCATTGAACTTTACAAAGGGCGGCAATGGGCTAGTTGCCCTAAAAATTTAATTAGTCCGTCTTTTAGATTATTCAAAAATAAGGGACACGTATTTTTTTATTCGTAAATTAGACCAAAAATGACTAAGATATAGCCCATTAAAGTTACGTGTGACGTCACGCCGTGCTGCATTTTTTAGCGCGGGGTGACGTCACACGTAACTTTAATGGGCTATATCTTTGTTATTTTTTATTTAATCGAAAAAAGAAATAATACGTGTCCAATATTTTTTTATAATCTATAATACGGACTTAATAGAATTTAATTATTTTGACCCTGGAAACTACCCTATTACTGCAAGGTCAACAACTGTCCACTCTCCCTGTCAATATTACTTTATAATATTCTTGTTATTTCTGCATCCGTTTGAAAATTGCGATACGCTAGAACTTACTTAAATAGCTACCAAATAGTTTTTTTTTAATGCATAAGTTACATATACAATAAGTATTTAAGATGCCATGTTTTATTTTATAATTACAAGATGGTATTCTCTAAATGGAGATGTGGTGTGTATGGGAGATCATCTGAGGAGAATGTATGGAAGTGGTAATGCAAATACAATAATAATTATGTGCACCTATAGGGGCACTAGCTACATATTTCATTGCACTAAAATATAGGTCACAGCAGCCACCAAAACCTTGTAAATATAATTTATTTATTCATAGATTACATTGCCAAAAAACTTACATAACACTGTTTAAGATCAGATGATCTCTCACTTACACAAACGCATGAAATGTGACATATAAATATTATTTTATATAATTTACATATAATAATGTTATATTTTCTTTCCTACTTACATTCAAAGTGAAACTTAACATGATCATAATAAAATGTAACACAATCAAAGAAAAAAAAATTACAATTTCAATAGTTAATAATAATTATATTTTTATAAAAAAATAACGATAATACAATTAATGATAATTAATTTTATAATGAAGTTGTTTTAATTAAAACGCATATTTTTACAAGTACGAGGAAGGAATTTTAGTACAGCACGCTCTTAGCTCAGAATCATGCATTTGTCGTAGGTAATTATTTTTAATTCTCTTTTTAATATGGTAACATTATGTTATGGTGTTTCCTGCTGGCAACACTATTCATTATTTTATGGCACATTACACAAATTATATCCAGCAATTGGTTTCATTCTTATATTAAGGACCATTCATATTTCGCATATAGTATGTTCTCTATAATTTTCATATCCACTGACAGCTGTTTTAACAACAATGTTTTAACCTTAGATTTGCAAAGTCAATCTACACCTAGATTCTGTTGATCCATCGTAGTACTATGAAAACTGCATGGACGTGGCGATTTAGATTCAATGCCGCTTCAAGTCTACGCGCGCACACATATCAAACCTTCTGGGCGTCAATGGTACGAAAAAAAACACGTCACGTGACCCGACCGTGAATCTGTCATCGAACTATAATGCGCTAACAGAATCGAGACCCTGATATGGCATTTTTTTCTTCTTCCACCGCCCGTAGTATGAAGTTGATTCGGTTCTTTTATCTCACGAAGTCGGTTTGGTCTTATTTGTGTTTTTAAATTCACGTTTTGTTTAATTGTGCGTAAAAGTTCTGGAGCCAACGAATAGCTCAATATATCCCACATCACAAATACAAGTGTGGCTTGTCCGTCGTTGTAAGACGTAATAAACGTACAGATACAGGGTGTTCGGAGCATGGAACGTCAAAAATTTTCGTGAAAATGGTAGGGTCATTTACTACGTTAAAGAAAATGGTACTTTTACAAACATAACTAAAAAAGTTATGAGGCTTTAAATACCGAATTTTAGGTAATTTTAGAAAATATATTAAACTTTTATTAAACCTAAACTGGTGACGTGACGAATTTACAACCCTATAGGGGACGCGAGGCCTCACAGGCTACTACTTTCAAAGTAAAATTTTGTCATTAATTGCATTTGGCAATTTGCTATTGCATTCAAATTTGTGTTGATATTTGACTAATGAAATATAATGAAACAATTATAAATAATATCAATCAGTTTTTATAATTACTTTAAGAGAAAAACACAATTTACACTTATTAGTACATTTTATCCTTAAGTGACATGAGATGATACTAAGACGTAGGGACGCGGCAAGCGGGGGAAGTGTTCAATTCTGAGAATTCGAGACTAGTTAAAGGTAACTATATCTCCATAACCGTAAGGCTCTTTCTTCACTGCTCCGGTCCGGCGTCGGAACCGGAATCAGTCATGAGAAAAATACCGGATGCCGGATTATGCTTCTCCACTTCATCCGACTATAATCGGCAGTGCAGTGCTTTATTAAAATTCCTCGGTTTTCCTATTCGAGGCAGGGGACGTTTTCCACACATTCTATTAATGTAAATAAAATAGTATGGGAACATTTTTGGGTTGTATGCGCGGTGTAAAAACGTGTATGTTTTTGTACGTCGATCACTTCGGATCGGTAAAATACCGTTCCGATCTAGCAAATTATCAGACCGTTAAAAACCGGATGCCGGAGTAGTGGAGAAGCTTATTAGTATTTTTGTGTGCTTCTAAATCGGATCGGTAATTAACGTTTGCCGGACCGGAGCAGTGGAGAAAGGCCCTAACTCTTAGGACCCAGGATCCAAGGGTGGAAAGGTAGTAGATGACCCCATCAGTATCCCGAAATTTTTTAACGGTCCATGCGCCGGACACCCTGTATATCAACAAAACCGGGTTCGATTTCGAGCAAAATATGTTATATTAGTCAAGTCGTTACGATAATATGTAAAATCTTTTGCAAAGTATTTAAATACTCCTTATTTCTTTATTTTATGTAATGTAGCTTAAGTTATAAGTACATCAACCAATTATTTTCTCATAAAACAATGATGATAATAATTATTAATTATTCTTATTTACTTGTAGGTTAGGGCTCAGTTAGTGACATTTTGTACTTGAAGGTTAATTGTTTTGTGTCAATCTTAAATCAGTGTGATTAAAAAAGCCAAGGTACTTCCCGATCATTATATTATTTTATTATCTCCAGTCTTCTAACGGTCGCAAACGGGCAATGTTGTAAATATTATTGCTTTCTTGTCAATGGTTAGAAGGTACATAGTTTATAAATGTAACGTGTTATGCAGATACATTCCAAGCCACAATAAGAAATCATTGAGAATTTTTTTTGTACGTATTATAACATGGTTTTTTCTATGTTTGTGTTTACATGTGTTTAATGGTACAATGATTACAAATTAAATTAGATTAGATTAGAACTCTTTATTGTACACACCAGAGATAAAAACCATTAGGAAACGTACAAATATAAAACGTCAGAAGAAATACAATTAACAAAACATAAAAAAGGGTTGTTTTTCTAAAAAAAAAGTGTTTTTTATAAAAAAAAGTGATTTTTTCTAAAAAAAAGTGATTTTTTCTAAAAAAAAAGTGAGTTTTTCTAAAAAAAAAGTGTTTTTTCTCAACAGTTACGCATTATGTTTTGGAATGTTTCTGTATAACACTGTGAAAATGTAGATAATGCTCTATTTTGAAAATAAATGTTTTTTTCTATATTGTGCGACTTTCTTTACATAGTGTAAATAATCAGGAGACTACAGCTGTTCCATGCAATCAAATACTGCTTGCTTTATAGATAATAAACCTTACGAGGTCTGTATTTGATACAGTCACCTTTCATTCTTCATTTAAATATTGTATCTTTGGACCTTAAAATTACTCTAAAAGCTCATTATTTAAGAACAAATAATTATAATTAAAAGTAAACATTAACAATAATAGCTAAGCTCTTGCTTGTAGGTTATTCACCCGACTTCAATTAAAAGGGTGTTAATACGTCGTATTATTTAACACGGGGCGCAGCGGCTACGTCGCATCGTAAAATAAAAACTAGGTACACCTCTTGGAAGACTTACAATGATGGCTACCAATCGTCACCAGATGGCGCCTTTGTGATAAAAGCATTGTAGATCTGTGTTCCTTTGGTAAAAAAACCGGCCTGATAAGCAATGAACGTCCCGTTACAGATGCCGGCAAACATCTTGAGCATAAAAGGGAAAGGTCGGTCTATACTTCATCGGCCTTACTAATAAAAAGTTATACACTCTAAATAACTATTTGACGTATATCAATTTATACTGGTTTATTCGCATTTAGCGTACAAATAACCAGTTTGTCAGACCTCGCATAACGGCGGTATACACAGCTCATAACCTTTATTAGTAAGGCCGCATATTATGTTTAGGTATTTAAATAAAGGTAAACAATCTTGATACGCCTTTTTATTTAAATGTAAACTTATTAAACCAAAATTTTTACACATTACCAATTCAACGTGAAATTAAATGTTATTTCCTAAAAAAACATTTAATTTGTAAAAATTTTGATTTAAAAAGTGTACATTTTAATAAAAAGACTTATCCAGATTGTTTACCTGTAGTTAAGTACCTAAACATATGAAGTATACGGTTAGACTTAAAAACCAATCCACCTCGCGCAATCTGAAATTCGGCAAAGTCACAAAAATCACTACGGAGCACTGTTCAAGACATCCGCCGGAATCAGGCGTTACTTTGCGGAAATCCATAATAGCATTAAGATGTGACAATTACTTTGCTAAATTCCGCCAAAATCCCACAAGCACCATGCGGTTGGTTAATGCACCGCCCTCCCTCCCTCCCACTTTTTCAAGCAGAAGTAAGACATGAACACACCACCACCGACACCAATACTTGTGTGAGACAATGCATTTTCTGTCTTGCTTGTTCGTGTCTTGGATATCATTAAAATGTAATTTTCACATTATTAATCATATCCGCCGGTATCTGTCCCAGTGGTAATATAATTCTAGAATGTCGTGTATAAGTTATAACATATTTTTATACAAATGTAATATTCCACGAATCCACTAAGGCACTATTTGGTGTACGGTAGCCGCCATAAAAAAAAACTTAAAAAATACTTGTGATAAACCTAAAAAACAATGTTATCGTAATTTTAGCAACATAGGAAAGACGTTTCTGTACTCAAAAATATACAGATACTCGTACCAGAGAACATTGTCCGAAAATTATTGTGCTAACAAAAAAAGAAAACAATGCAACACAGAATGTGCACCTCTAAAAAACCTACATCCCTAAATCAATAAAGTTCTCAAAAAAAAACATCCAAACAAGAAAAAAAACTATATTCGAAATAAATAAATAATTTACTTTAAGAATTTTGACCTAATTTGAGCATAATGTTGAAACGAAAGGGAAACTAAGCCAAAACGCATCTACGATATGCTTTAAATCGCAAAACAACTGCTTTTTAAACACATTGCGGAGTAAAGGGGGGACATCTAGCCTCCAGAGAAGACAGGTTAGACCTAGACCACAGTAAACTGCGCTACCTATATACAGGGTGTAATTAAAAAAATATATTTTGTACAACGTTTTTTCGTACATTTTTGTGATTTGGACATTGTCCCCGCATAAATTATTTGTTAGTTAGTTGTTTATGCAGTTAATTAGTTGATCGTACTCGTATTAACAAAAAACATTTTCTGAGGTATTTGGAGGTCGTATAACAAAAAACATTTTCTGAGGTATATTACACCCTGTATACAGAATAATAAGTCAAAGAAGCAGTCACAATGTTGGTCTGCGCTCCCGTCAATTTTGTGCTAGCAACACTCCATGTCGACTAGCATCCCGAATGATAAATGCCTTAACAGTGCATCTTAAGTGCGATATCACCCTAAACCACGATGATCCTTAATATAAACAATGGTATATTACACAAATACACTCTGGGACACGATTGGCACTGAATCTCTGCACACCCAGAAGAAAATTAAGTCAAACGCAAACTATCACAACCTCCCACGAAAGCGCGCGGAAAAGTAAAAACGAGTCGGCCATTTTGAAAAACAAAATACGGCCTTTGTGATTGGAAACAGCAATGTAACCTCTTTATGCTGTATACAGTTGCAAACCAAAGCGTCCACGAGATTAGGGCCGAGATGACAGTTTTTTTTTCTCAACTTCTGGATCTCCGTTGTATTATTTCTTTTATTGGGCATAGACAAGCCAATGCAACCTCTGTGCAGTCCAAAAAAAACTTAATCGGCGACTCTTTTTCCTTTTTCGCGCCACTCACACCGAAAAGTTGCCAGCACGTTCGGAGTCGCAGCCGATTTATTTTTAACCGGCCGTCCCTACTCCGGAAACACCACGCGTTTGACACGGTACTTTTGTCTTGTTTTTGGTACATCACAGTGACTCCAGCGCGGGAGTGGGCGCACTCACTAACACCGCATGTGTAATACATGTAAAAATGAAATTAAAAATACTTTTTTGTATCGTGTATGTATAAATATTGCTACGCCGTGCCTCGGCATTGGTGTCTCGGGCTCAGTGGCCTCGCGCCGACGCGCGCGGTGATCACTTTGCGCTTGTCTTGACTTTATCTGTGGAGATAAAACTGATTTGAAGAGGGAGCCACCTCTACTAATGAGAGATAACCAACGGGCGATACATTATCGCGTAGCACGTTTACCTCTTCGTAGAGCAAGGAATAATCAGTAACCTAACAAACATAAAAACAATAGCTTTTTGACCTAAAAACAGAAATGAATAAAAACCTTACAGTGACCTTAACATGGTCATATTTATAAGTACCTACTGTGATAAAGATAAGACTCGTTGAACACACGCTTATTGATGTTGAGGTTCTTGTATTTTGTTGTGTGATCAAATGTTATTGTATGGCCTATACCTTCCTCGGGGAAGAGACCTGTGCCCCTCGGTGGAGACATAATGGCATCAACCCATTTTGTCCCCACCGAGGGGCACGGTTCTCTTGATAATGATGATGATGTTTTCGAGTATTTTTTGTATTTAAATTAAAATGTATTTGTCTTATTGTTCTTATGTTCTCAATGTGCGAGCGTGCGTGTGTGTGTGTGTGTGTGTGTGTGTGTGTGTGTGTGTGTGTGTGTGTGTGTGTGTGTGTGTGTGTGTGTGTGTGTGTGTGTGTGTGTGTGTGTGTGTGTGTGTGTCTCACCGTGGGGCGCGGTTAGAGCAGCTCGTACTGGCGTAAATGCATGCGCTGAATGATGTCGCGGCAGTCGTTGAACACGCGCTTGATGTTTTCAGTGTCGACGGCGCAAGTGAAGTGCGGATAGCAATAGTGCTTGCCGTCCCCGCTCGCTGTGCTTATGCGCTGAAAGGAGGGAAAGGGCGGTTAGACAGTGTCGTCTGTATAACTCAGACTATGGTTGTCATCCTTAATATTAACACGCCTACGTGTATTCTAAGCGTACTTTACAACAAAAATGTAAAAGTTAAACTCTTGGTGACTGTACTGCATGCACTACAATAATGTTTTCACAGCTACGTACCTATGCGCCCCCAACTCGCTTGACACCTAACAAAGCAATTCTCATGTAACAAGTATAACTACATAGACGACGGGTAACATACAGCGGGATGTTTTGTTGGTCCAGTAAGGTTGGAAAACCTTCCCACAAAAGCCTTGCGTAATGCGGAAGAAAGCTACAATACCTTGGTCATATCATGCGACCTGACAAATATAATCTGCTGCAACTTATTCTGGAAGGGAAAATTGAAAGGACGGAAAGACCTGGCTGAAGATAAACATCATGGCTCCAAGAAAGAAAGAAAGAAAGAAAGAAAGAAGACTTTTACTAGAATTGTCACAGAGACACAATGTAGACGCACGTACGTAATGAAAAAAAACACACAAAAGTCAACAAAACAGGAAAAAAAGAACAGTTTTAAAGAATAGACAGTAGTGTATATGCGCCCAGCCATGTTTGTTGGTCCGCATGATGTATGTAAGTGTGTCCAGATTGCTTCTGTTACCTCAAGTTACTTCTTTCTTCACGTTCAACAAATGTGTGTGTTTGTTGGTCCGCATGATGTATGTATGTGTGTCTGCACTCACAAGGAACTCGTCCCGGATTAAGTACTTGGGTATATATTTGTCTATTTGCATATTTGTCTGTGTGTGTGTGCAAAGAAAATTTGTATCGCTAAATATTGCATACTAACTATTTAACGTTCGCCAACCTACAGATACTTTAATGTCTTACTTAACCTCCTCAGTCCTGGGCTTGAAAATAACAATTGAAAACCATTGTTATGGTGCACATTATGTGTACCCCGGGTCTTAAGAGGTTAAAGTTGTTTTAATTTTTTTACTCCCAAGGACCTCGTCCCTGATGAAGTACTTGGCCCCGGCAACCTCGGGCGGCTCGCGTATTGCTCGTTTCTGCTACCTCATACCTTGTAAAAACTTTTTTTCTTTCTTCGTGTACAACAAATGTGTGTATGTGTGTGTATATATGTATGTATACACATGTGTGTATATGAGTACACACGTGTGCACTTATAAGAAACCCATTCCGGATGAAGTACATGGCCCTGGGGACTTCAGGTCACCTCATGCCTTGTGTAAATGTTTCGTGTGTGTGTGTGTGTGTGTGTGTAATTCGTCTGCTTAAACCACATAAGTGCAATTTTGAGAAACTTTAATTTTAAACTTTGAAAATTGCGATTGACCTTCTCCTACTTGCAATATTTGTCTTTTTAATTTCGAATGGTGGAACCTTATTAGGTACATACACCGATAAATGTTCCGTATGTGTGTGGGTGTGAGTGAGTGAGTGAGTGCGTGTGTGTATGAAAGTGTATGAAAGTATGTATGTGTATGAAATATGTATGAAAGTGTGTGCACTCACAAGGAACTCGTCCCGGATGAAGTACTTGGCCCTGGCCACCTCGGGCGGCTCGCGGCTATCGGGCGCGGCGTCGGGCGGGACACTATAGCGGCCGTACTCCGAGAAGTACTCCTCCAGTCGGGACTTCCCCGCGAGGACCTTCTCCGCTAGGAGGTCCTGCTTGTTGAGGAACAGGATCACCGATATCGTGCGGAGCCATCTGCGGGCGAGAAAGGAAACAGTAAGAAGCTAAAAAAGGCCCAAGATTCGGCTGCGCATCATCATCATCATCATCATCAACCCATCATGTCCCCACCGAGGGGCACGGGTCTCTTCCCTGAGGAAGGTATAGGCCATACTCCACCACGGGGGCCAAGTCCGGATTGGTGGAGGCTTGTAAGACTAGTGGCTGGTCTTACTGTCAGAAGTTTTCAAGCCGCCCTAAGGCTTCTGACTTGGCTTAACGACTGCCATCTATCGACGGCAGCCGGCACCAACTGCTTAACGTGCCTTGCGAAGCACGGAATCGCTCGGAAAAATGCCACTAGCGTTAGTCATAGACGGTCACCCATCCATGGACTGAACGCGCCCTATGTTGCTTAACCTTAGTGATCGTTTAAGATCACTCAGGCAGCCCAGGCTACGAGCGCATCATAATTAACCCATTATGTCCCCGCCGAGGGGCACGGGTCTCTTCCCTGGGGAAGGTTTAGGCCATACTCCACCACGGGGGCCACGTCCGGATCGGTGGAGGCTTGTAAGACGGTGTGGTCTTACTGTCAGAAGTTTTGAGGCCTAAGCCCTCTGACTGCTAACTATCGACGGCAGCCGGCACCAACTGCTTAACGTGCCTTGCGAAGCACGGAACCGCTCGGAAAAATGCCACTAGCGTTATGCTGCGGCCACACTTGAAGGCGAAGATTCGTGTTCGCGTTGTCGCGACAAAATTTCGTGTACGCTCTACGGCGAAGAGCTTGGCCACATCAAATAAACCTTCGCTACGTCGCGACAATCTAGAACGTTGCTAAATTCATTTTGCCCTTTGATGTGCGGTATTTTACCGACAGCAGCGCGAAGGGTGTTTGTATTCGCGATAATGATTCGCGATAGGACGAATTTTTTGGCCAGACATGTCGCGACAACGCAAATCTTCGCAAGGATGATCACCCATACGTGCACTGAACGAAAATATAAAAGAAACATAAACATAAAATAAACATTTACATACAGGCACATACATTGCTTCTGGCCCCGCACTAAGATACCCTGTGTCGTGGGAACCAGAAGCAGCGACGTCACAAACATGTAAACATCCAAGACTTGGGGTTTTTTTCTGTCTCCAGCAGGGGTTTGAGCCCGGGACCAATCTCACGGTAAGCATGGTCATATGCCCTTGAATAACTCTAATAACTCTCAACGAACGAGCGAGTCTGTGATGTGAGTCAGCGAAGCATCAGGCAACTCACCGGTTGTTCCATATGCTCTTGAACAGATCGAGGGACTCCCGCAGTCGGTTCTGGGTGGGGTCTTCACGGAGCACCATATTGTAGGAGGAGCAGGCTGTCACGAAGATTATGGCGGTAACGTCGTTGAAGCACTGAATCCACTTGCGCCGTTCGTCCCGTTGACCGCCGACGTCAAACATGCTGTGGGGGGTATTTTTTTATATCATCATCAACCCATTACGTCCACACCGAGGGGCACGGGTCTCTTCCCTGAAAGGTATAGGCCATACTCCACCACGGGGGCCACGTCCGGATCGGTGGAGGCTTGTAAGACTAGTGGCTGGGCTGACAGTCAGAAGTTTCCAAGCCGCCCTGAGGCCTCTGACTTGGCTTAACGACTGCCATTTATCTACAGCAGCCGGCACCAACTGCTCAACGTGCCTTGCGAAGCACGGAACCGCTCGGAAAAATGCCACTAGCGTTAGTCATAGAACGGTCACCCATCCATGCACTGAACGCGCCCTATGTTGGTTAACCTTCGTGATCGTTTAAGATCACTCAGGCGGCCGGGGCTACGAGCGATTTTTTTATCTAAGGGGTATTAAATAGGGGGTATTTTTTTGGCATTGGTGACGGTTTGGGTTTCCGCAACTCCACTTCAGCCTCAAGAAGTCCACTGCTGGACATAGGCCTCCTCCATGGATTTCCAAAAAGACCGGTTGGAAGCGGCTTGCATCCAGCATCTTCTTGCCATGTGGATAAGATCGTTTGTCGATCTTATGGCTGGTCGTCCTACGCTGCGCTTGCCAATATATGGTCTCCATTCGAGAACTTTTCGGCCCCATCGGCTATTCTGCATAAAGGAAGTTAACATCCAAAGGGGCCTACTGCCACCCCAGCTAATCCAGGAAAGCCAGGAGCCTGCAAGTGTCACTACACGCCTCCTGCAGACCCCCAAGGAGAGCCGTCCGTTGTGTGGCCAGCCCCGCGCATCATTCATCATCATCATTCAGACACCAGAAGTCCACTGCTGGACATGGCCTCCTCCATGGATTTCCAAAAAGACCGGTTGGAAGCGGCTTGCATCCAGCGTCATTCGTCATCCGTCGTCATACAAATTAAAATTCAAATTCAAAAATTTATTTCAACGTAAAGAATTTACATTCTGCTTGTTGAATGTCAATGTACATACAGTTATGTATAATGTTAGCCGCTGCCTTGGGGCCGTCTGTAGTGGAGAAAAAGGAAAGCGAAAAAAAACTCCACTCTGACCATCTTTTCTCAAATCACCTTAAAGCTAATACAAATCAAACCTACAAAATAATATCTTGGATGTGTTGAACACTAGACACATTTATCCTCTGATTAAATTTAATATTACAATACTATTTAATGCCATACGTCCTTGTCTTCTAAATAATGGTTGATTTTATAATAAGCTTTTTTGCAAAGAGTGTGCTTAACACAATTCTTAAATCGCGTTGGAGGTAACTCTAATATATCTTGGGGTATCTTGTTGTAGAACCTTATACAGTGCCCCATAAAGGAAGTATTAACTTTTGCAAGTCTAAATCGTGGAAATGACAATTTATGTTTATTCCTAGTATTAACGTTATGATGGCTACCAAGTGTTTCGAAGTCTGTAACTACTTACCAAGTGACTACTTATTAATTAATCATCAACATCTTACATGACTTTAATTGCACTCAAAAAGTTTGTTTTGTTTCCGTGATTGTGTCTTGTTGTCATAATAAATGTCTTTTAAAAGAAATGAATAAAGAAGACATTTATTAAAATTGTCACAGAAACACAATGTAGACAAGTACGTTACAATGTAAACCAAATACACGAAAGTCAGGTCAGTTTCTTAGGGTGCAGTTAAAAAGAAACAGGTAACCCGTACCGGCAAGGCCGTATGGGTCCGTACTGATTGGTATTGGTATGACGGTGCCAACCCTTCTCTATTTGCGCGTCTGTAAAGATCCAGGTTAAATTGTAAAGATTACTTATTGGTACGTATAGGTATTTATTACCTGCATTGATCATACCGGCTAAAGTCTTTGCCTAAGTAGGGTGGGTGCAGGGAGGGCCGTGAGTTTAGGGGGCCCTGGGCTAATACTACTTGGGGGCCACCAAAATTACATTACAAAAATAGGAAAATAAAATATTTTATTTATAATATACCGTGTGAATTTTTGATGGCACAGACGACACAGTAATGACATAAGGATTAGGATTTTTTCGCATTATCGTCTCTTTTTTACTTTGACGTGACTTAACTGGGGCCCCCTTGAAGCCACGGGGCCCTGGACTGAAGCCCAAAAAACCATATGGTAGATCCAGCCCTGGGTGTGTGTGTGAAAGAGATCTGGGGGCCAATTCTCACTTCATTAGCAAATAAGACGTATACGACTCTAATGCGTATGACTTGAATTCTACATAAAAAGTCGAACGACACCCAAATTCTGTATTCTGAACACCATGCGACATTGAAATCGAATGAAAAAAGAAATGTCTAACGACTAGAACAGTAATCTGTGAATCCTACGTTCCATTTTCTCGATTGTAAATTGAAAGTCAGTCGAATCTTAAAACATTTACAATTTCACTTTTAAATTGATACATTTTGCGGCAAATTGTTACTTTGAGTATTATTTTATAAACTAGAAACTGTTTAGATACAAAATATACGTTATTTAAAAGTTTAATACACTTAACTCTTAAAATTTTCAACTGAAATTTTACTTATAACGAAACGTCAACGCAGGGAACGTAGAGCGAGTCCAGAACGTAGGACTCGCCCTACGTTCCGTAATGCGATAAAATCAACAACAGCGCGAATCCGACCAAATTTAGTAGTCCCAAAGTATCTCGCACGGAGTAGGGTTTTTGTGCCTACTGCACTTAAGTGGATTCGCGCTGTAATCGATTTTATCGCATTTCGGAATACACCCACCCTCAACTATCAATGAATGCGTTCAAATTTCATACGCCTTTTGCGTGTCGCATGGTAATTACCATGCGACAAGATGACACCTCAAAGCGAACGAAAATTGTTCGCAAATTTGCGTATACGACTTTGTGAGAATACATGAAACTGATTTTTATGCGAAAAATGTCTAATCCTTCGAATGTTTGGCGTCTACGCTTTCAATTCGCATGGGCGAGAATCGGCTCCCAGTACTGACCAGTACCGGCAAACCCGGGGTTGGCTTTTGATATCATCTACCTGAATCTGGAGTAGATAACAATGCTTACGGGTTTAGGCGATCATACTGTGTCACACTGTAACATTTTTTTCTTGCTATTGCTCTCTCTTTCTATCTCTCTCTCTATTGTATTTTGTTTTAAGTTTTCGAAAATTTACTTGAAATCTACAAAGAATAACAAATATTCGTCGTTTTATAATCGGTGTTCGCCAAAACAATACCGCACTTTTACTCTGTGGTCATCAAAATGTCGTTCCGTTTCGGGTTATTTTGACGTTTCTGTTACCTTTTTGGTCATAGGAAGATAACTACATTGAGCGTCGTTATGGGGTCGGCTATTATTAAGATAACGCTGCAGCAGGAATATAGGTGCTCCGAAGCGCGTAAGGGCATTAGGTTGAACATGTAAGACTCGACTTTGTTGGGTACATAATGCTCATTCATAATTTTTCTAACCTCAAAACCAAAAGGTTTTTAATTCAGTGTCGTTTAAAGTCCAAAAAAAATGCCAAGTATAGATAAATGGATTATAAGTATTTGCTTAGTGCTAATTCTAAATTCAGAAATCGGCCCTTTGTCCCCATATTGTTTTGTTCTTCCTATATTTTGGTATTCTTATTTTATTAGATCCACCAACAAGATTGTACATTACAACTTATGTAATTTTGCTTACATGCAATCATTTATAAGTACATCCCGAGTGCAGGTAAATGCAGCGTTCTTATTGGTTGAAATTCTTGAAACCTTGAAATTCGATTACAAAAAAACTACGCGTCTCCGGCAAGAAAGGGTTGCACTGGGGGCTGTCTCTCTTCCCCCTGCCCCCTACCGCCCCTCCCCTACCCTAATTCAGGTAGATGGTATCAAAAAAAATTCCAAAACCGTACCGGGAAACCTGATTCTTTATAATCGCGCCCTTACTTTCGTTGAAAGGCCTAGGCGCTAGCACTCACTGGAAGTTGACTTTGTCGACGACGAACTGCGTCTCAAAGATGCCGGACGTGAGGACGCGACAGCGCAGGATGTCTTGCTCGGTCGGCGTGTAGTCTTTCTGCTTTATTATGTGCACCTGGTCCAGGAAACTGGAAGAAAACAGGCCAAGTTATAAGGGGCGACGTGGAATGAAAGAAAGAAGTATATTTATTTATCGCCACACAGACATACAAGACATAATAAAAAGGAAAGAAACAGACAAGCCAAAATAAAAGTAGGTTAGTTAGTTGGAAGAAAATGCTACTTAGCATTAAGCTCGCCTATGTGCAAAACGTGTGTTTAAATGCAATAAAGAATTTAATTTAATACCATGCATCCTTGAACGCAATGTTATGTTCGATTTGTTATGTTTGTGTCTTTATTGTGTTTCACCTACCCACTGTATTCCTTTTATGCTATTTCGTTTTCCTTTTGTGTACATTTAGTGTGTGTGTGCAAGTGTAAATAAATGATTTATCTATCTACCTATCTATCTAATAATAATAAAAAGAAGAAATGGACACGGGCTATGTCCATGCGGCGGTAAAACGGCCTCGGGCTCATTATTTGCTGCAGGTGTATTACCCACAGCACTGTTTTCTACCAGGGCCTGGTCAAATAACCCACGGCGCGATCCATCGCGACAGACAAATACAATACAATACAGTATAGTACAATACAATACAATAACGTACAACACAATACAAAAAGTACACAATATACAAGGTGATCTCCACTTGTGTAGGTAGGGGCAGACCAAACAGAGAATGGATGGTTATAAAGGGTGTTTGGAAGCTGGGAAGCATTAAATTATTTTTTTTACTCTTAAGGGAGTGTCAGTTTAAACCATCTAGAACATTTTGAGTCACATTTGTCCTAGCCAAAGTCAGATTGTTTTTTTTTTAGGGAACTTTATAGACGTTAATCAACCAAAATCCCATAATTTTCCAATTAAGTGCTAATAACGCAAAATTTTAGTGGATTATTATTTATCGTGTTTTATTAGCCTGATTTGTGTTGAATGATATTAAATTATTTTAAAGCACTGTTCTTGCTGGAAAAAAAATTTTTTTTACCTAAATTTAAAGTTCTCTAAAAAAAAACAATCAAACTTTGGTTAGGACCAAATATGGCTCAAAATGTTCTAGATGGTCTATACTGACACCCCCTTAATGCTTTGCACCCAGCTTCCAAACCCCCTGTATACTGAAAATTACGGTTAGGGCTAGGTTTTTCCTAGTTCCGCATTATTTAAGACTATCTTCAGCTATTGTCGAGATTTGCGCTTAGCAACACATTCAGCGATTCATTTTTATATTATAGACTAGCTTTCGCCCGCGACTCCGTCCGCGTGGACTTTAGTTCAAAATTTTGCAACCCTGTTCACTGCCTTAAGGGTTAAATTTAGAAAAACGGCGAAACACGTGTTCAATCAATTGTGTTGAAGAGTTTCAAGAAAATTAGACAACATTATTTATACCTCCCATACAAATTTTGGCAACCCTTTTCGCCCCCTTAGGGGTTGAATTTAAAACAATCCGGCCTTATTCCTTGCCTACATTATATATAGACCCTCTGTGCAAAATTTCAGCTTCCTAGATCCAACGGCTTGGGCTGGGCGTTGATGAGTGAGTCAGTCAGTCAGGACTTTGTATTTTATATACATATATAGATTTGGTTTTTAAAATAAACAATTTGACTGATTAATCTTCTATTGTAGAACGTACTATTTAGCGCAGTCGATGAGCTGATACTCGTTGCTACGCTCGTAAGTACGCTGTACGCCCCCGTCCGCCCACAGCGCCTCAGTATGCTCGTAAAACTCCGTTGGGTAGTCAAAGTCAGGCTGGGACGCCACGTCCTGGGGACACACGATTTATTTATTTACTCGGTACAACAGATCCTCAAAGCTCTTAACACCCTTGAGCTTTGAGCTTTGAGGAGAACCGCCTCCAAGTTCTAGAAGCAAAACGCCAAGCAAGGAAGATAAGACCAAGGACTTCCTACACCTACACATGCAATGAAGACGGGCAGCTCTACTGTGCCGAATGCGACCGGACATTCAAAACAAAGTTAGGATGTTCCAGCCACCTTAGAGCGCACGCCGGGAAGCAGTGACGGTCGCTGTCGTCGGACACGACGAGGAGGCCATCATCATCATCATAACAGATCACAACTATTACACAATATGTAAAGCTATGACCTTCAAAATTAAATTTTCCTTTGCCTTTTTTAGAAGAAATACATGAAATAATTTAAAATGACCACTTTCTGAGGACTCCATGAACACCAACAAAAAATATGAGATGGTTTTCAGAATCTATCAAATAGCCTATTATTAAGACACATGCTTATTTTTTTTTTCAAAATAGGTGTAAAGTGTGCCTTGCAGACACAAACTCAATTGTGGGTCAATCTGATACAATAGCGCCATAAAAGAATGTTAGTTAAATTTTATAAATTTTTAAAATGTCCTCAAGGACTCGAAAACTACAAAAAATGGCGGAACATACATGGGGCACCCCTAGAGGTGCTCTATCTCTGGACTTGCCCCTGACATTATTTTTTGGGACACCCTGCATATAATTTTATGTCAACTATTTTTTATGAGAATCCAATATTTCTCTTTTCAACTAGTGAAATGGCCGAGCCAAGTCCGTACCTGTATGTAGTCGACGCGCGCTTTATTCTCCTGCTTCTCCAGGGGAATGGGCGGCGTCAGGGTGCTCATGGCACCTGTGATCGTCTGGAACGTACAGGAAAATGACACGAGTGTTCATTTGGAACTAGTGGAGGTATCTCAAATTATGGACCATCTTACATCGTACCCTGAGTGGTCTAACAAAACCACTCAGGAGAATCTAATGTCTGCAAATGATAATCCAGTCAGCATCGCACAGTTCTGGGCTGCAACTGTCATTCTATTACAATCACCAAAAAAAGTCTACAGATTCAGATCAAACTTAAACTAATGTCGACGCTCACCAAGATGGCGTCGCTTACCAAGATGGCGTCGCTCACTAAGACAGTAGGATGGTGTCACTCACCAAGTTCACTCAACCGAATGGTGTTGCTCAGCAAGATGACGCCATTGGCAGGCCTGTTTCACTACGCGTGTCGGTATCGAACGCGTAAGTACATGCGGCGACCACTCCGGAGTGGCAAATAGGTAGGAATTCAGGCGCCAGAAGAGGTAAGAGTTACGCGATAGAAAGAGAGGCAACATATAGGTGAATATAACATAGCTTTTTAGCGCCGTGCGATCTGAATTGAGCCTAATTGTATCGCTGCTAGAGTCCCTTTTTCTTTAATTGATTTTGCGGAGTGAATCTTCTGTAACTGTACTATTTGTATTCTGTGCCATTGGTTAAGATGGCAACGTTTACCAAGATGGCGTCGCGATATTTCCGCGACTTGTAATATGCGCAGATGCTCATCTCCGCTTCGCTATTAGTCGTCTTGCTGGACTTCACCATCAACCCATTATGTCCCCACCGAGGGTCTCGGGTTTCTTCCCTGAGGAAGGTCTTGCTGGACTTGCCAGCGCCTAACAGAAGGAGTCGGTGCGTAGTGCGGAAGGATAGCGACACTCAGCAAGATGGCGTTACTCGACCGAATGGTGTCGCTCAGCCAGATGGCGTCGCTTGCCAATATGGTGTCAGTCACCAAGATTAAACTAGCAGAATCAAAGTGGCGTCGTTTGCCAAGATGGCGTCGTTCACCAAGATGGCGTCACTCACCAAGATGGCGTCGCGGATGTTCTTCTTGATATCCTCGATCTTTTCGCGACGCTCCTTGTCGGAGAACCCGTTTACGTGCAATATGCGCATCTGCTTCACTATAGTCGACTTGCCGGACTCGCCAGCGCCTAACAGCAGGAGTCGGTGCGTGGCGCGGTACAGCTGAGGATAAGAAAGGAAACTTGTAGATTACCTACTATTGATCATACATTAGTTTAAGATAACATCTTTTCTACTAGAGAATCGCACAGTGATCGTTGTTACCATGAGAAAAGTGACAGGCTTCGGAGGTCCTGTTAGTAATCTCTTTCTGACAACCTTATGAACCAATGGAAAAAGAGGATATTTCGGTGTGATCCCGAATATCAACACATCAAAATAAAAATAAAAATTGTTTTATTGAGCAGAACAAAACTTAACCAATGTATATAAACTTACTCTGAACCCCAAATTAAACTAAACTGTATCTTCGTAGGGCTCAGTGATCCATTCTAGGGTGAACTTAAATATATCACAACATAATATTTGTGCAGTATTAAAATAAAAATTAAACGTGCACACAGCAAAATATTATATGGCTCTTATTATTTATAGTATTGTTTAGTATAGATTAGATTAGATTAGAACTCTTTATTGTACACACCAGAAAACAAACAAATACATTGTAAGACTTACGAGTATATATCTAAGTTTTGCCGTATACAATTGGCGGTATTATCGCTAAAAGCGATCTCTTCCAGACAACCTTGGGAGGGATAGATAGATACATAATATATTATTTTATAAATACTACTCGAGAATCTTCTCTCATCTCTCTATCAAAAGAGAGATGAGAGAAGATTACTATTAGAGAGTGAGTTACGATTATGATTAGAGAGTGAGTGAGACGGCGCACCTGCTTGTCCTTTTGCAGCTGCCGCGTGATGGCGTCGCTGCGGCGCTTCTGCGACTTGATGTCGTCGCTGTCAGCGCCGCTCTTGCCGCCGGGTGAGCCGAAACACCCCATCGCCGACCACGCCGCCCACCTGGAGACAAAAGAGACATATATTCTTAGTGGGCATTACCCTAAAATGGATGGATGGGTCACCGTCTATGACTAACGCTAGTGGCATTTTTCCGAGCGGTTCCGTGCTTCGTAAGGCACGTTAGGCAGTTGGTGCCGGCTGCCGTCGATAGATGGCAGTCGTTAAGCCAAGACAGAGGCCTTAGGGCGGCTTGAAAACTTCTGACAGTAAGACCAGCCTAGTCTTACAAGCCTCCACCAATCCGGACTTGGCCCCCGTGGTGGAGTATGGCCTATACCTTCCTCAGGGAAGAGACCCGTGCCCCTCGGTGGGGACATAATGGGTTCATGATAATTACCCTAAAAAATAATTTGCGTCAATGGTCTAGCCGTTGAGGAGCTCAACTACCAAGACAGAGGTAGTGGGATCGACTCCTATTGGACGCTGCCGTATATTTTTACAAATAGCCTCAGTAGGGTGTATCATTTTGTATTTTTGTAATATCCTCGCCTGGTGACCGTAGCACAGAGTATCCTAGTCTCGGATCAGGTCAAGTTGTTGCTGTGAGGAAAAAAAATATCAAGAAAATAGACAATTTTGAGAGCCTTGGCTGATTATTTTGTGTTCGGCTGCTTGCGTTAATTTTTAACCCTTTAAAAGGCATAGGTAGCATAAATTTTTCATTGATTTTGGACTTTATTTCAAAGTGATAATGTTCAATTTATCGTGGAGACTAAGGTACCACTGCCCCGTAAAGGGTTAAAGCGAAAAAAACCGAGTACTAAACCGGAAGCATGTTTTGTCTCTCATATGTTATTATTATAAGTATGAAACATGTCTCTTCTTGGCAATAAATGGTTATTCATTCATTCATGCACGGAAAAACGTCAACTCAGACCTTACGAGCTGTGAGTTTCTATTAATACCATGGCTCGATACAAGAACTTTATAAACAAACAAAACTAATAAATCACATTTATTTTTTCCCAGAAATACCGATATGTCGCTGGCTGAAATTCATCAATATGTTGGCGTTACTCATTCGAAAATATTAAAGATACTTTCATTCACCTGTGAAACGAACATTAGAAGGTCGAATTAGTCACACACTTACAAAAATATAAGAAAACAGTTAATCATCATCATCATCAACCCATTATATCCCCACCGCGGGGCACGGGTCTCTTCCCTGAGGAAGGTATAGGGCATACTCCACCACGGGGGCCAAGTCCGGATTGGTGGAGGCTTGTAAGACCAGTGGCTGGTCTTACTGTCAGAAGTTTTCTAGCCGCCCTAAGGCCTCTTGGCTTGATTTAACGACAGCCATTTATCGACGGCAGCCGGCACCAACGGCTTAACGAGCCTTGCGAAGCACGGAATATTGTATGTATGTATAGTAATATGTTCATATATACCATAGGTTCCCAAAGTGGTCCAGGTGGACCCCCAGGGGTCCATAGGAGACCACACGGGGGTCCACGTAGACGTGAAAAGGAAACAGGGGTTCACAAGTTGTAAGTGGAGGTCCACGAAAAATTTTCGGATTTTCATACCTAATAAAGAACAATCAACGTCAATAAAATGTTGATTGTTTGTAATAATAAATGTTTATAATGTTGTAAGAATATTCTAATCTTATCTTATCTTACAACTACATCTAATCTAATCTCTTTAAACGAGCAATAGGGTAGTTTCCAGGGTCAAAATAATTAAATTCTGTTTAGTCCGTATTTTAGATTATAAAAAAATATTGGACACGTATTTTTTCTTTTATTCGATTAAACAAAAAATAACAAAGATATAGCCCATTAAAGTTACGTGTGACGTCACTCCGTGCTAAAAAATGCAGCACGGCGTGACGTCACACGTAACTTTAATGGGCTGTATCTTTGTCATTTTTGGTCTAATTTACAAATAAAAAAATACGTGTCCCTTATTTTTGAGTAATCTAAAACAATCCGGACTTGGCACCAATCCGGACTTGGCCCCCGTGGTGGAGTATGGCCTATACCTTCCTCAGGGAAGAGACCCGTGCCCCTCGGTGGGGACATGATGGGTTGATGATGATGAAAACACGGACTAATTACATTTTTTAGGGCAACTAGCCCATTCTTGTATATATATATATATATATAATCAGAATCTCGGAAACGGCTCCAACGATTTTCATGAAATTTTGTATGCAGGGGGTTTCGGGGGCAATTAATTAATCCAACTAGATTTCATTTTTATAAAACGTCATTTTAACCGTGTTTTAAGGCAAAGAAATAACTGCTGCACTACAAGAAGGTAATTTTCGCTACCATTCTGTAAGGTTGTCATATCTCAAGTGGGAAATAGGACGATACCGTAAACAGAAGCCCTGGTTCGAGACTTGATAATAATTTTTCTTTTTTTTTCAAGTTGCTTCTTTTGTGTAAAAACCTAATAAATAGGACACAAGAAAATGTGCTACTTTTTTCTTCTTAACAAACTCCATTTAGGGTGATATTTTTTAGTTTTGGGAATACAGTAGAAATGTAGCAGCAGGGGGTCTACCGAAAATAGTAAAACTTTGAAAGTGGTCCACGAGAAAAAAAAGTTTGGGAACCTCTGTAATAAAGGTAGGCTGAGGCCTTGCCACGATCCTGAGAGATATTATTATTAACATTCATACCTAAACACGAATTATTAATCCGTTTGTTTTATGAAAAGTTTACATTGCTTCAGTTTAACAATGTTTTTCCAGTTTTTCAACACCTTCCACGAATATTGCGTCAGCAATATTAATTTTATTTTTATTTTCATCGCGCGTTTTCCTGCTAAATACAGAGACACTAATTCTCAGAAACTTCGTAAAGTACTATACGATGTGGATGAGCAACACGGAGTATGTAAACAAACAATTTGGACGGGGTCTGAAGCTCAATGTTCAAATTCACAACAGAAGTCTGAATTAGTACTAAGACATTTAAAATTCCCACATAAATGTCCCACTGCATAGCACGGGTATTTTTTTCTCTGAGGGAGATTGAGTATGGAATGCTTATTAGCACGAAGTGCCCAATTTCAAGCGCTGAGGTTTTTGAGTCCTCAGAAAGTGGTAATTTTAAATTCTTTCGTGTATTTCTTCTAAAAAAGGCAAACGAAAATTTACTTTTGAAACAGCCGCCAAAACGTTCTCTTGGGCAATATGGCGTCGCACAGAGTTATGACGTCACTTCCCAGTAAACCAACCAATGAACGTAAGAACGTGTGAATGAGAGACGCCATTTTTACTGGCATGTGACGTCATCATAGAATCGGCCAATCCAGGCCGTTTTCGCTACAATGGCTGCAGAGTGCAGACTGTCTGTCGGCTATTTAGCCTTCTAAATAATATTCACTGGCAGACTCTGACTAACAGAAGGTCCACTCACCTCAATTGGCCGCGATCTGTCAATATTACCTAGTGGGTAGAAGAAACATGGAGTGGACGTTCTGTTAGTCAGAGTCTGCCAGTAAATATTGAGTGTTACTGTAGTGACAATTTATACCGATCCACGGTGATTCGTTCTTAAGATTCTAGCTAGACAAAAGTCACTGTGCAATTTGCCGTTTTTTTTTACCTGAGGCCTTAGCCAACACCCCTATTGTCTCAATTCCAAGGATTGTTTTGCGCTAATATCAACTACTGATTAAGTAATGGCGGCAGCATTAAAAGAAAGTGTCCAAATATTACTCGCTTATTGCATTTTTGCGCTAACTGAAGTAATGTCGTATGTCAGTGAGTGTAAGTGTTTTCAAAAATATTAGTGATGGATCTTCAAGTTAAAGGTATGTACTTTTTAATTACAAGTAGTCAATGGATATAATTAAATCGTACATTTTTTTATTACCTTCAGTTGAAAAAAAAGAGTCAGTTTTTGATGGTTTTCTGAAAACATCGGACAAGAAAGTACTTGTACCCTCGTGTACCCGGGCTAGAAATAATATATGTCATCGCTGTATCTGTTAACTTTTCAATGTTAGTTGTTTTAGACTGCACACTTGAGAACAACTTTGTTTTTTTGTTTGTTTTTCAGCATACGAATTCGCAGTCTCAAAAATAGAGTTCTTTGATGAATGGCGGATTTCTTATGGACGAAAAATGATTTTGCGAATATCACGGAAGCATCTGCAAGAGACGTCAAAATGACTGTTGGAAGATTATCGTCAAAATTGTCAGAAAAATGGGAAAATTCTGGAAAGTGCCGCGATCGCTTCCTGACTAAGAACGCTGAGTGGTTAGCAGGATATTTCACGTTTAAGGTATCCGTCTACCACAAAGCATCATCATCATCAAGAAAAGCTTCTACTCCTGGGCGTCCATCAGTAGATTTCAATGAAGCTAGTGAAAAAACGAAAAGAAAACGGGTGGACGACCTTCTTCAATCACGGGACGTGAACCAATTGGTTGTGGCAGCTGAAATATCAGCGCGGTTGTCTGGACAACGAATCTTGGCTTCAGTAATAAAAGAAGCATGTCAAAGTCCTGAAAAATTTCAACCGATGAAAAGAAGTGTCCACGAAGAACCGAGACGTTTGTCAAAAGAGGAGGCTTTGGCATATTACATAGACGCCAAATCTACGAGCCACTCATACAAACAAACAAGGAAGTGGAGCCTCAAAGCGGGACATCAGGTATTTCCATCATTCTATAGTGTTAGGCAGGCGAAAATTGAGTGTTATCTTCCCAAGGAAGAGATTTTTGTTAACGAAACGCGTGCAGACATCAAACTTCAAGCAGTTTTAAATAAAACGGCTGAACGACTAATTTCTGCACAGCATGAAGTTTTAAAATCTTTAATTCCTGTCTCATCGTTCTCTCTTATTAGCAAGTGGGGGTGCGATGGAAGTTCCGGTCATAGCACTTACAAGCAAAAGTTCACAAACAGTGAAGACATAGATGAGTTTTTTTTTTGTGTTCTCATTTGTACCGCTTCAATTACGTGACAATAGTGGTAACATTGTTTGGCAAAATCCTCGACCATCTTCTACTATGGATTGTAGACCTATTAAGTTTATTTTCTCCAAAGAAACTACAGATTTCGTTATAACAGAAACCAATAAAATTTTGGAGGAAATAAACCAATTGGTACCGACAATAGGTAGTGTAGATGGTAACCGGATATCTGTCAAACACGAATTACTGTTCACGATGATTGATGGTAAAGTGTGCAACGCTATGACTGAAACTTCTTCGGCACAAAAATGCTACATTTGTGGATCTACTCCTAAATTTATGAACGATGAGTCTAAGGAGTTTATAGCAAACAAGGAAAATCTTGGTTTTAGTATATCTCCCCTTCATGCTTGGATACGTACTTTCGAATGTTTGCTTCACATAAGCTATCGTCTCGAAGTTAAAAAATGCCAACTTCGAGATGAAAGTGATAAAGCAAACGTAAAGCAACGTTCGGCTCGTATCCAAGATCGGTTTAAGGCTGAAATGGGATTAATTGTAGATAAAACAAAGCCAGGATTCGGCAATACGAATGATGGGAATACTGCTCGTCGATTTTTTGAGAAACATGAACTGGCTTCACATATTACAAGTTTAGATGTGACTCTAATTAAGAACTTTGGCACTATTCTTAGAACATTGGCTTCAGGTTACGAAATCGATGTTTCTAAATTCAGTTCTTTGACACAGGACACCAAAAAGTTGTATCTTAGTCTCTATTCGTGGTATTACATGCCTGTTACTGTGCACAAAATTCTTGTACAGTGTAGATATTGTGAAATCGGCTCTTCTCCCTATCGGGCAGCTTTCTGAGGAAGCTCAGGAAGCGCGCAACAAAGATTGTAGAAGATTCCGAGAGCACAATACTCGAAAACATTCACGTATTGCCACGAATAGGGATTTAATTAATATGTTGTTAATCACATCTGATCCTGTAATAAATGGTCTAAGAGATGTTCCCAAAAAACAAACGAATTAATAATACCTCCTACTGTAAAAAAAAGCTCCAGTGTAAATATTAGTACTTTAAGTAAAAATATTAGTTTGTCAGATTACAATGTAGAGGATTCATCAGAAGAAGAATTTAGTGACATAGAATAAGAGTTGTAAATATTTTTGTAAGCTATGTGTCCAGTCGGACACTTTATTATTTATTGTAAGTTAACATAAGGAGTTAGTTTTATGACCTGCATGTTATTTAAGTTAAAAAAAAATTGGTGATGAGTAGTGAAGATTTTCTATAATGTGCCATTGTGTACTTAGAAGCTAGTTCATTAGATGTAAAGCGTTTTATGACTGTTGTTAAAGAATATTTATTTTATTTCTTTCTATGTCTTTCATCAAACGAAATTTTCATATATTTTTTTAGTTTTTATTTGGTACCTACCCTTTATTCTACCGTCTTCTTTTGGTAACATTATGCTAAAACTGCATGAGAACGTCGTAAGAAAACCTTTCAAAGCAAAATACCCTAATATATAATTTTGTCTAGCTAGCTTGTTCTAATGAAATCACTGTGCGATCGTGCGTACGCGGCGGCCGATTTCGACATTCCGGCGTAGTTAACACTCGAGACACAATAACGCTGTCGCCAGTGAAATCTGAAAGCAGTGGTGTTACGCTTTGTGAGTGTTGCCCTATTTTCGGCCCGGTCGGCCAGTCCATTCTTCTTTGGCTGGCTTTTTCCCATTTTATTTGGGGTCGGCCCTCCGTATCATGCGTCTCCAGACAGGTCGGTCCTGGGTCGTCTCTTTGTTGACCTGGGCTTCTTTGATGTTCTTATTTACTACGGACTGTTAGATTCTTCATAAATGCTCGTGTAATATATCCATTACCTATATTCGAAAACACAATCTAGATGTCTAAAAGGGATTGTCTCTGGTCCTCTTCTCTTTTCGTGCTCAATGTCGACTGTTCTTGTGCCCTATTAAATCCAAGTTTACCGTTGAAATCGTCTCTAATTCTTTACCATATCCCTTCACGGACATCCATGTGATTCGGGGTATTCCGCGTCTTCGAGTTTTAAAAAGAACCCTTGGTCTTGGGTGTTTATAATTATTTTTGTGAAGTCGCTGTTTCTGGTTCTAGCGACGCAGGGTATCCTAGTGTGGGGCCAGAAGCAATGTATATGCTTGTAGATAAATCTTTATGTTTGTGTTCTGGTCATGTAGTCGGATGGTCGTCTCGTAACGTGCCCGTATCACCGCAAACGGCTCTCCTGTAGTTTATCTGGGATAGGTCTCACTTTGAAGGTGCCTCTTATGTGTTATTAGGGATGTGATATGAAGTAAACTGTGTCAAAAGCACAGAAGGGCTGCCATCGTTGACGCACAGATGGCGTTAATGTAATATTATCTCCATGGAGATAATATTCTTTAATAGTTCGCGCTCCATAAATTTTATAAAAGACCTATTTATATTGGTATAAAAGACCATGCAGACTTGGGGTGGGGGGTGGCAGATGAAAAATCGACTATGATTGATTTTTTACTATAAAAAAATCGATTTTAATCGATTAATTCTATAATCGATTATTTATTCACAACTCTAGTGCATATTACTGACATGATCCAACCTTGTTACACCCACCTTTAAAATAGTCCATTATTTTATAGTATTTTTATTTCCTTGTCTTTAGTCTTAAAGGATCCCGCTAACACGAACGTCTTAACGCGTTAAAGACGTACAGCCTTTACATTTTCGTTGCAAACTCCCCCGTAACATTAACTGAATAGAGTGCATGTGTGAACATTGTGTTGCAGACTGTACTAATCAAATAGACAGGTGCAAAAACCGAGCGCAGTTCCTACCAAGACGTCTAGAGTTACATTTTATAGTCACGTTGGGTTCAGACATAGATCATTAGGTCATCCGCCTAACCGTTAGCTGTAATATTAGCTTCATAAAGGCAATAAATAGATAGAATAATCGTTATTGTATGAACTCCAGGAATTAACCTTCTAAGTCCTGACCTTGAAAATAACAATGGTTTTGGTCCTTTTTGTAGTACTCGGGGACTTAAGAGGTACATGAGATGTGACCATAACATAGCATTGGCAAGGTATTTCAAACAAAAAATATAAAAAAAATCTTGGACATGCGTCATTTTTAAATCTGAAAAAAATCTGTAATTTTCGCCTGCAAGTCTTTCTTTCCACAACGGTTAGAAACGTTTCTTTGATTCATAAATTATTTTGCTGTCTTTATTTAATTAACTTTGTCTGTATTTAATTATTAAAAAAATAAAACTATTTTAATATAAACTACTTTGTAGCTAGTTCTATATGTATCCTTTTTCGGATGGGGGCGCTGTTTGCTGAAATGCAGGTTCACGCCTAATTTAGCAACAGATGCTACTATTTAGTTTTGATAAACGTAACCTAGCATAATTATAATTTAAGAAACATCCAGTATGATTTTTGGAGACAAATAAATTATTCTATTCTATTCTACATTCTACTCTATAGTTCTGTCATTGACTCAGCACACCAGACAATCGTCTTGGAGTGCGGAACATCGCCGATAAAGCACAGGAGAGTAGGTTATGATGGTTCGGGCGTGTAAAACGAAAACCCCCTGACTATGTTGGAAACGAACCGCTACGTCTGTCCGTTCCCGGACGGAGATCCAGAGAAAGACTGTAAACCAGGTGGAAGGACTTAGTGAAGAAAGACCTCATAGAGTGCGAGGCTTCTGAAGAAGATACCGGGAATAGGCAGAAGTAGAGGAAGAAGATAAGGAAGGCTGATCCCACCATCATGTGCGATTAAAAGCCAGGAAGACAGAGAGTGGTCCTATCACTCACTCACAGATTAGAAATATTTTTTTACACAGAATAAAAAGAAAAACTGTCAAACACACATTATACTCTGTGTCGACGACACTCCTTGCTCTTTGCCGTCACAGACGGGGTTACGTACAGCGCCATCTAATTAATTTTGGTGAACCCAACTGACAACCGTCAAAAAAGCTGACCAGCCCGAAAAAGTTAAAATAAGGATGTACATATATGACAGTTCGGAGTAGGAGTATGAGATACCTACAGGGAAAAAAGTCCCAGAATGTAACAGTGTGATATAAAGTAGTGTAACATACCCGGAACAAAAGGGCTAAATCAAACAACTCCATACAGTGTAGTCCATACAGAGCCTCGATTCTATTAGTGCATTACAGTACGATGACATACACGGTCTGGTCACGTGACGTGTTTTTTTTTCATGCCATTGACGCCTAAAACTTTTGATATGTGTGCGCGCGTAAACTTGGAGCGGTAATGAAACTAAATCGCCACATCCATGCTTTCATTGACAATGCATTCATAGAATCTAGGTCTTTAAAAGGGCTCAAGTTCCGACCAGACGGGACGAAGCCCACACAGAAGAGACGGGGCAAGGGCACGAGGTTTATACATATTTTTTTTTAATTTTTAACATTTACATACAGGTACATACATTGCTTCTGGCCCCACACTAGGATACCCTGTGTCGTGGAAACTAGAAACAGCGACGTCACAAACATGTAAACATCCAGGACCTGGGTTTCTTTTATTTTGTCCCCAGCCGGGATTCGAACCCGGGACGTCTCGCATGGTAGGCAGATGCACTAACCGCTGCGCCATAAAGGTGGTCAATGCATCGTCGCCTCTTTTCTGTGTGGCCCGGGCCTACGGGTCGAGACACAAGGCGTTTGTGTGTGAACGCACATCGGCTGTGGTCATAATGCAAGAAGTATGTTAATGCGACCATTATGCAGGGCGCACAATGCCGGTAGCGCTGCCATAGGGCGATTGTGCACTACAAGGAATTTTACTGTCCGAACATCCGATTTTTACGGTCCGAAGTGGCATGAAAAAAACGGATGATTGGCTTGTGCACTTGTCCGTCTTTACTCGGATGATACGCCTCAGTTTAGGGTAGCTCTGTCTATGAAACTACACGCGACGCACGCGAAATTACTCTGAACGATGAGTTTCTTGGAACGTCGCAGTTGCTTGCTTTATTGCGGAAAAAACCGTTCCGGAATGTTGAAAAGTAAAATGTCGGACGGCAAAATTACGTATAGTGCACAAACTAGTATACACATTATATGGCGTGCCATATCGGACCGTAAAAAATCGGACTGCCGGACAGTAAAATTCCTTGTAGTGCACAATCGCCCATAGCGTCTGTAAAACTTAAGACTGATTTTCACTTCTCCAGCGTGAATAGCACGACGGCGCGAGTCGCGCTTTTAATGATTATGACTACACGACACAATCACTTGTTCAGGTTCCTGTAGCATGACCTTTTATCCCGCGCGCAAGACGGAGAGAAAGTATCGTCCTATCCTGCGCTCACGTAGGGAGGCTGTATCTCATATTATCACAGATGATATATTTCTGTTGCCGCTATAACAACAAATACTAAAAAAACAAAATAAAATAATTAATATGTAAGGGGGTTTTTATACAAGTGTTTTTTTAAAAATAATTATTATAAACTCATTAATAATATAACGAGATATTATTAAGATATTTTTTTTAGTTCTTCTGAAAACGGCTCAATGACACATTTTTGGCTTCTGCAGGTGGTTTTACGTATTTCAGACGGATCGCAAGCCGGATGATATGCTTGCATTTAAGTTCTTATAAAAAATGGGGCAGCTACATTTTCTGTTTTCATTTTCTGCCCCAGTCCTAACGAATCAAACCCAAGATATCCCTGTAGAAAAAGGGTTATTTATTTATTTTTTATTTTTATAAATGTTAAGTGTCCCGATCTTGAAAAGATGCACACGTGTTACTTTCTGTTGAGCTTGCTACTATGTATGTATTTAGTACGGATTATCAGTCTCATTTGCTCTTACGCACGAGGTATACGGTTAACTCGCGGCACGGCTTAGCGCTATCTCACTTGCTCGCTCCAATCTGCATAAGTCCATTTTTTAATACCAGTCAGTAAAATGACATTTGCGATGTGACCAGGTTTTGGAAGAAAAATAATAGGGATGTACACAATCGACATAAAATAAAGACTAAGGTTGTATCACTTCTTTCTTTCGTAGAATTCGCTCCCAAAGTCGTGTTAGATGAATAAAAATTATCAATGAGCCGTTTTCAGAAGAACTAAAAAAAATAAAACATTACGGCTGTCAAAGGAATGCAATTTTGGACCTCAGCCCAATAGCCATGTGTGATACATCATAATATAGGTCTCAGCGAGCTGAACAAAAGTTACTATGACGCCAACAGCCAAATGTTTGTCCTTTCGGAGTTATATTGTATTGAAAAAAATACTAACATTTTCAATAAAATATCTAACTCTCAAAATAATGTCTATTAAAAAGAAAAAAAAAATCAACCACGAAGTTTTTATGATTCATGCAAATATTTTTACAAAGAACCTACTATAATTTGTTTCAATAACAGATTTTATGATTTGATTCAATTGAGTTAGGTTTGGTTCCATTTCATTTCATCTCATTAAATTTCATTTTCATTTCATATCAATAAATAAAATTTACTGAAGACTTGGCTGTATGGGCTAGTTCCCTTGGCGTACCCAGAATTGGTGAAGAAAAAAAAATTTCTTATACGGTTGGCGCCATTTTCCAAAAAATTTATTTATTAAATTGCATCATTTTTTCGCAACTGTATTAAAAATAGTTGTTCAGTACACGTGCGGAACCGTCATTGCAACTTGGTCCGACTGTCAACCCTCGCCTTCGGCTGCGCCTCGGCTCGGGTAGACATTTGTCGGAACTCGTTGCAATGACAGCCTTTCCGCACTTGTAATTAAATATACTATTTTTTTTAGTTCTTCTGAAAACGGCTCATTATTAGTATGTTGTGGTCATAATAATATGCATGAAAAATAAACACATCTCGAACTTGACGATTTGTTACCGCGATGTTCGATGATTAACATTTCTGGCGGCATAAATCCCAATCTCGTCATAACGCAAATCCAGGCGCAAGGTGCTAATCTTGGTACTAATTCAGAGTACAACTGCAATGAGGGCTTTTCAAAGCGTCATTAAAAAAAATAGTACTGCAAATTACCGATAGATGGTGCTGATGTCATTACATCACTGTACCTTATCTGTGGTTCCTGTCCTATGTTTTTACATTAAAAATGCACAATGCATGGGCTAGTCATGAGCAAAGACAATAATTCACGTACGTATGTAATAAACAAAGTAAAAATACTTCGATAACTTTCAAGTTTCAACAGTTTCGAAACAAAGTCTAGTTTAGATCACAGACTACAAAGAGATGTTTAGACTATCACAGATTAATAATCATAAACCAAATAACCCCATTTTACTTCCAAGTAAAAATTGTCGGCCTGGCCACGGGGGAAATCGCCCGCGCGAAAAATCGCGCGGCGCGAACGGCGGGGCGTCCACCGCGTGGCTTGCTACGTACATTTCTATGAGTTTGTTTTTGTCGCTAGTCGCAGCCGCGACTGAATCAAACTCATAGAAATGCCCGCCGTTCGCGCGATTTCCCCCGTGGCTAGGCGATAACGTAGGTGATTTTTTTTAGACTTTGTAAAATAAGAAGTTGTAAAATAAATAAATGTATACGATTCAGTTAGTTCTATCTCGTCAGAGTCAGAATAAATTCTAAAACCCAAAACTTGTTTTTCATTTACAATTTTTATTATTTAATTACATAATCACCAGGTTGAAATCCTGTGACAAAAAGATAAAAATACGTAAAAAGATTTACTTAAAATTAAGAATCCGGTGGTCACTCTGTTCCTTTTTTCCTCTGTGCTAATATTTAATTTGTTGATTCAATTCAAAAAGAAAATTGATTATAACGTTAAATCGACAGACTGAAAACATCACTATTTTAACTGGCAGCCCTTTTCCAATTCTAAATGTCATTTTACTGACTGGAATTAAAAAACGGACCTTAGATAGGAACAATTTGCTGTGACAAAAAAGCACGCGAAATCATTTTTCAGTTATTTTGTTCCGCATAAAGAAATACTGCAACGAAAAAAAAAATTGTTGCTATAATAATTATTAAATATGGTAACCATGTTCTCTTAGAAATCAATACAAATATGATGAGCAAGTTTTGAGGTGCTTATTGAGATATACGCTACTCGGATAGTTATTTTTCTGTGAGAATGAGATAATACGGTAGTTGACACTATCAACAATAAATTATTAGATATGCTGAATTAAAACAAAAATTACAAAATATTTCGGAAAATGTATCTCTTTTAGTCAATTAATAGTAATTACAATTTTTAAATAGATGAAACATAAAAAGAGTGCTCTGAAATATGACGTCATAAACCGGTATTTTCATACAAAATTCCGTTTTAAAAGTAACTTATTTGACATGTTGTCAACTACCCAATTTGCTGCGCAATCAGTATTTTTGATATAACTGTCGTATTTTTGTAGCAACAGGAACTTATTTGTCTCGCATTAGAGGAAAAAAGTAATGTAGTATTGATGAACATTTTCGAATCATCTGACGTACTAGGTTTGCTAAACATATAGTTTATTTGTTGTGAAGTAATTTATTTGATGTAAAAAAGAAAATAAGTGATGAAAATAATTTGACGTGACATTGTTTATTTGATGTGCAATTAATAATTTCCCAAAAATTACTAGCCCGGGAATTTTTCACGGAACTAATAGTTATTTCCACGGAAACGTTTTTGCCACCCGTGCGAAGCCGCGGCGAGTCACTAGTTCACTATAAAAATAAATAATTAAAATACTAAAAAATATTTAAGAGGGGCTCCCATACAACAAATGTGTTTTTTTTTTCAATTTTATAATGGTGCGGAATCCTTCGCGCGCTAGTTCGACTCGCACTTGGCCGGTTTCTTGTAAATATGATTGCAGCGCATAGGTAAACGAGTAGTACTACCTGCATAACATAACATTTACATACAGGCACATACATTGCTTCTGGCCCCACACTAGGATACCCTGTGTCGTGGGAACCAGAAACAGCGACATCCAAGACCTAGGTTTCTTTTTTTTTGTCCCCAGCCGGGAATCGAACCCGGGACCTCTCGCATGGTAGCCAGATGCACTAACCGCTGAGGTCGTCATTCTGTTAGTGCATTGCAGTACGATGACAGATAAATGGTCGAGTCACGTGACGTGTTTTTCCATACCTTTGACGCCCTTTTTTACTGTCACGGGAGCACCTGAGGCGTTTGGAGTTGGGGGTGGCTGGGCACCATACACTACTGTGTGGAGCCCTGCTGCCGTAGATTTTAAAAACGGTTGTTTGTTTCCCTTTGTCTCTATTTTATTTTTCTTGTTTTGTTGACTCTTGTGTATTTTGTTTATTATGTACTTTTGTCTTCATTGTGTTTCTGTGACAATACTAATAAAATCTTTCTTTCTTTCTTTCTTTCTATAACGCGAAGATTTGCGTTGTCGCGACATGTCTGGCCAAAAAATTCGTCCTATCGCGAATCATCATCGCGAATACAAACACCCTTCGCGCTGCTGTTGGTAAAATACCGCACATCAAAGGGCAAAATGAATTTAGCAACGTTCTAGATTGTCGCGACGTAGCGAAGGTTTATTTGATGTGGCCAAGCTCTTCGCCGTAGAGCGAACACGAAATTTTGTCGCGACAACGCGAACACGAATCTTCGCCTTCAAGTGTGGCCGCAGCACGAAACATACAGTGCCACCATCTTAACTGTTCAGTTGACAGCGGCGCTAGTGGAGAATTTAGTAATACCATTTGAGAAATTTACCTAGACCAATGGGGATACCGCCGTTTAGCCAAAGTATTTTTCGCCAAATTTTACTTCCCAATAAACTTATGGCATCAGTTTCATTTCCCAAATGAAACTTTAGCAAGTTTTCATTTCGCATTTTATTCATTTGGTCAAATTATCATTTCGCATAATTTTACTGCGTCAAGTTTTATTAAGACAAACGTTTATTATGCTAACGTTTACGTGTAAAGAATACGTGACAACAAAAATATAGGTGCGACGACGCGCGTAGCGAAGCGGAGCGCGTCGGAGCGTTAGGTTCTCTATGTAAGATCGAAAACAGACTCGACTTTGATGCGTTCTTACCTTGCCTCTTGTTGCCTCTTTGGTAAAATGAATTTTGACCAAGTATTTATTTGGTAAACAATAACTTGCCATAATAACTTTTGCTAACTGTTTATTTGCTTTAAGTTGTTTTGAGAAATGTTTTTTTGCCAAGTGATAATTTGCGGAAAATAGTTTGGGAAGTAATACTTTGGGAAACGATTTTTGGCAATACATTAGTAAACCAGACCAATGAGAATATTTTAACCCGTCTTTCAATTTTAATGAAAATATATCTATCAATCTTAGTAAGTGAATAAATAAAACAAGAAATGGGGACAGGACTTACAATTTATAAGTTAGTTACAATTTTGACCACCTGAACAGATAACTTGGTGGCGCTGTAGCTTGAGCTCCACGACATCTGTCACACTGACAGGGCTAGGTTACGATATTGCTTAGACATCGAATAGTGTGCAGTGAGTACGGAGTTTTCACAGTACAAATATTCTGTGAAAAAATTCAAAACTTCATGGACGCAATTTCGATGACATCTGTCGCGGAGCTCAAGCTATGTTTTACAGACTATAGAAGTCGCCGCACAAGACCGCGAGAAATTGAGATCCCTTCTACGAGCCCTATGCGATGTCCCTGATAAGGGATAAGAAGAAATCATCATCATAGGTAAACCAGTGTATGCAATGTATTTGAGCCGTCAGTGACGGGGATTTCAAAAAGGCGCGTCGCTACGCCCCGTGCGTCAATAATCAACAATGGATGATTAAACGAATTATTTGGCTGCCCACTATTTTATTATTTTATATACGGCTAGAAAACACATGCCTACCCAATGCTTATATGGAGCCAGCGGTGTCCGTGACTACGACCGATTAGTAAACGATTAGCCTATACCCTATGTCCATCCTGAAGTTCCATTCTAATGAATAATTCTCGACGTCAGATATATCATCATCAACCCATTATGTCTCCACCGAGGGGCACGTATCTCTTCCCTGAGGAAGGTATAGGCCATACTCCACCACGGGGGCCAAGTCCGGATTGGTGGAGGCTTGTAAGACTAGTGGCTGGCCTTACTGTCAGAAGTTATCAAGCCGCCTTATTAAGGCCTCTGACTTGGCCTAACGACTGCCATCTATCGACGGCAGCCGGCACCAACTGCTTAACGTGCCTTGGGAAGCACGGAACCGCCCGGAAAAACGCCACTAGCGTTAGACATAGACGGTCACCCATCCATGGACTGAACGTGCCCTATGTTGCTTAACCTTCGTGATCGTTTAAGATCACTCCGACAGCCGGGGCTACGAGCTATTTAGACATACATAGAGCAACAGAATAAAAAAATGTGAGGTATACTTTGAATGACAGAATACGCAATGGTGTCATTAGAAAACGTTGTGGACTGAAAGAGGAGGTAGTGACTAGAACTGAGAAACTATTTTGCGTTGGCTTGGTCTTGAGGAGATGATGAAGGAAGAAAGACTGACGAAGCGTAATATCGACCGAATGTAAGTGGTACGTGGTAGGGCAGGTAAGGGTCGCCCTAAACGGACTTCGATAATAGTTTTAGCAAAGGGCAAGATGCACGTGCATAAATATCTTAATTGGTAATCAAAGTGAAAATACTAATGAAAACCGATGAAGCGAAAGTGATTTATACGTATGTTTATTCCTAGTATCTATCTAATCTCTTTAAACGAGCAATTCTTGTATATATGTTTTTTATATATAATCAGAATCTCGGAAACGGCTCCAACGATTTTCATGAAATTTTGTATACAGGGGGTTTTGGGGGCGATTAATTGATCCAACTAGGTTTCGTTTTTATAAAACGTCGTTTTAATCGTGTTTTAAGGCAAAGAAATAACTGCTACACTACAAGAAGGAAATTTTCGCAACCATCTGTAAGGTTGTCATAGCTCAAGTGGGAAATAGGACGGTACCGTAAACAGAAGACCCTGGTTCGAGACTTGATAATAATTTTTCTTTTTTTTTCAAGTTCCTTCTTTTGTGTGAAAACCTACATACCGAGCAAAGCTCGGTCATCCAGGTACTTAACATTATGATGGCTAACAATAGTTTCGAAGGCTTTAATATATTATCGAACGTACATATCTCCTTAAGCAATCACCAGATTTCAAAAATTCTATCGCCAGTATTTAGAACGGACCTCCAGGGTGTACAGAGGCTATAAGCACATCCGTTTACACGCGACCTTAGTCACAGGCCCTGCTAGTATCGTAATGAAGAGGCAGTATCCTCACTTTTGTCTGCAGATTCTATTTATATCGCACAATCACGATAAGAGTCTATATACAGCTCGAGTTTGGTATCGAAGAGCACCTTACTGTTATGCGTGTGCACGCAGTTTCGGTTGGGAGCCCATTGTGTTAGTATCATGGCCATTCAATAGGCTATTTGACAGATTTCTGAAAAACATCTCAAATTTTTTGTTAGAGTTCATGGAGTCCTCAGAAAGTGGTTATTTTAAATTCTTTCGTGCATATCTTCTAAAAAAGGCAAACGAAAATTTACTTTTGTAATAAGCCGACAAAACGCTATCGCGACAGGCGTCGCACAAGAATTATGACGTCACTCGGCAGTAAACAAACAAATGAACGTAAAAACAACATGAATGACAGACGCCATTTTTACTGAACTGTGACGTCATCATAGAATAGGCCAATCCAGGCCGTTTTCGATACAATGGCTGCAGATATATTATATAATTATAAAATTTTATCTTGTGTTTTTTTATAAATTCTTTTTTTTTTAGTTAACATACCTTAAGGCGGTTTTAACCCATAAAAAGCCATGGATAGTATAATTTTTTCATTGGTTTTAGACTTTATCTCAAAGTGATAACGTTCAATTTAAAGTGGGAACTATTAACCCTATGGCTTAATAAGGGTTAAGACTCATAATTTATACGAATAGGTATAAATAATACCGTTTTTTTACACTGTCAAATAGCCTATTAATTAATATTTTTCCAACTAAATTAATTAATTTCCCCCTCGATAAAAAAAAAGGTTATCCGTACTTAAATTCACACAACATGTGACCAGATAATTCAGTGGGAGCTAAAACCCTCAGCCGTAACAATTATCCTGCTGCACCTCATTATTAGTCCATCAATTAGCCGCCAGCAAAAAAGGCAATTTTCGCAGACAATAGTCCGTCTGCCTCGTGTGAAATGTCATTCTTTCCGTAACAGTGTATTAATAGACACATCTGTACCTTTCAGGCTCGTTATTATGTGCTCAATGACACTAATGTAACAAGCTTAATAAAAATGTCTGCGGATTCGCGCGGAGCGCTCAAGTTCTAGGTTCGATCCTCGCTGTTTACACAACTAATTATTACGCGTCGTATATTATGACTTCCTTGTTGGTCTAGCCGTTAAGGCATTTACCTAACAAGTCACAGGTCCTGGGTTCGATTCCCACTGGGGGATACCGTACATTTGTACAAATAAATGGCCTCAGTAGAATGGGTGTTTTTCCATGTTTATTATCCTTGCCTGGTTACCATAGCACAGGGTATCCTAGTTTGGGACCAGGTCAAGTGGTTGTGTTGTGTGGAAGTTATTATAATTAGAAGTGGCAAACGGTGTTTCGCCATCTAAATTATTTGTAGGGATTATATGTTGTAACATTTAAGAAATTTACCTAGAAAAATGAGAAAATTTTAACCCGTCTTTCAATTTTAATGAAAATTATATCTATAAATCTTAGTAAGTGAATAAATAAAACAAGAAATGGGGAACCAGATTTACAATTAATTAGTTAGTTACAATTTTGCCCACCTGAACATATAACTTGATGGCGCTGTAAACACGATTTTTTTTTACACTAAACCACAGACAATCTAGATGGTTTGGCCCATTCACACGCAAATTCAATCGCGAACTCACCTACACACACAGTAAGTAGCATATGACGTCACGCCGAATAATATTTACTTTAATTAATTAACAATGATAAACTCGATTGATCACGAAAAACTGAAATTAGTTTCTTAAAATTACGTCTACTATCAGAATACAGGGTGGAATTTTGTAATGCCACCTGAAGGGGAAGTACTCTTAATACTGTAGATAGAAAATTTTACTCAAAGGAAACATTCCTTTATTTTTGAAAAGAAAGAAAACTGCATTCAAAGATTTTCAAAAAGTCGCTTGCCGCACCCGGTAAAACCTACTAAAATCTGTGAAAGTTGCACCGTTCGTTGGGGTCAATTATAAGGATGAAATCTCTCTAACAAACTTCATAAATTAAATGAAAGGAAAACAATGAAATCTTAAATTATTAAATCAATGGGTCAAGTTAAAGCACTTTTACTCAAAGATCCGTTTCTTTATGTTTACTTATGTTATTAATTAATAATTATCATTGACGTCATTGTTCCACTAAAATGACGAATTACTATTTAGATAAGACGATTGCAATTTGCACGATCACCAGATCTCATCCCTTTAGTTTTTTTTTTGTGGGGATATGTAAAAAATCAAATTTACATTAAATCTTATGAGAATCTAAACGAATTGAGAGTTGAGGTTCAGAATACGATTTATAACATTCACCACAACACGTTATTAAAGGTTACTAGAAATGAATTCGTTAGAAGAATAAATTTGTGTATCCAAGAAAATGGAGCCCATTTCGAGCAATTAATTAGTTAGCTTACCATTTTTTGAAAATAATTAAAACAATTTAAGATTTCATTGTTTTCCTTTCATTTAATTTATGAAGTTTATTAGAGAGATTTCATCCTTATAATTGACCCTAACGATCGCTGCAATAAAAGTACAGGGTGCAACTTTCACAGATTTTAGTAGGTTCGATTACCGGGTGCGGCAATCGAATTTTTGAAAATCTTTGAATGCAGTTTTCTTTCTTTTCAAAAATAAACAAATGTTTCCTTTGAGTAAAATTTTCTATCTACAGTATTAAGAGTACTTCCCCTTCAGGTGGCATTACAAAATTCCACCCTGTATAAAATAAAATCCAATCATAAAAATCCCTTTGCATCCCCAATTGGCCAGTACAGCAATTTCGATTTATCTCGAAGAAGGTTGTCGAAATAATACTCAAATTTCCAAGCATGTTTGAGAAAAGAATATTCTCTATCTATCTTTTTTGTCGTATAAGAGTGCCTACTGTTAACATTTAGCGGATGCGAAGGTGGCCATAATAGGCTATTTGACAGTGTGAATAAAATAGTATTATTTATACGTATTCGTATAAATGATGTGTCTAAGAACCGCTTTAAGGCATTTCAACTAAAAAAATATATATGATTTGTAAAACAACACGAGGTAAAATTTGATAATTTGTATCTGCCGCCATTGTATCGAAAACGGCCTGGATTGGCCGATTCTATGATGACGTCACAATTCAATAAAAATGGCGTCGGTCATTCATTCTTTCTTAGGTTCATTGGTTGGTTTATTGGGAAGTGACGTCATAATACCAGTGCGGCGCCATATTGCCCAAGATAGCGTTTTGGCGGCTTATTTAGAAAGTAAATTTTCGTTTGCATTTTTTAGAAGATATACACAAAAGAATTTTAAATTACCACTTTCTGAGGACTCCATGAACACCAACAAACAATATGAGATGGCTTTCAGAAATCTGTCAAATAGCCTATTATCGGAAAGTGGTTAGTTGGACAGCTGGCTCGTTAGTTAGACGCCGGGTTCGATTTCCGCTAGGGGCATTGGCTGTTTCCACTCACTCAGGGTGGAGGTTGTTTGCGGTTTGTGGTGGCCTCGACTGGTTAGTATAATGCAGGGTATACTAGTCTTATTTAGGACTTCTGTAGAAATTGTATCAATGGGCTAGTTGCCCTAAAAAATGTAATTAGTCCGTCTTTTAGATTATTCAAAAATAAGGGACACGTATTTTTTTATTTGTAAATTAGACCAAAAATTACAAAGATATAGCCCATTAAAGTTACGTGTGACGTCACGCCGTGCTGCATTTTTTAGCACGGAGTGGCGTCACACGTAACTTTAATGGGCTATATCTTTGTTATTTTTTGTTTAATCGAAAAAAGAAAAAATACGTGTCCAATATTTTTGTTATAATCTAAAATACGGACTAAATAGAATTTAATTATTTTGACCCTGGAAACTACCCCATTGACCACTAGCGAGTAACGCAAACGAGTAACCAATCCGGACTAGGCCCCCGTGGTGGATTATGGCCTATACCTTCCTCAGGAAAGAGACCCGCGCCCCTCGGTGGGGGACATAATGGGTTGATGATGATGATAATGATGATGAGTAACGCAATAAAGTACCTGAACCGGCGTGCGGGTAACGGCTTATGAATGTCGATGAAGCGAAATTGATCTGCCACGATCGTGGCAAGAGGCATGACCCGGCCCTTGATTCTGTTAATGCATGGTAGTACAATGACAACTGTATGACAATGGCGATTTCATTTCATTGCTGCTTTAAGTCCAAGCTCGCGCATGTATCAAACCTTATAGGCGCCAATGGTATAGAAAAACGTCACGTGACAAGTCCATTTATCTGTCATTGTACTGTAATGCACTAACAGAATCGAGGCCCAGGTCTCTGTCTACCCCTCTGGGATACAGGCGTGAGTTTATTGTATTTGTGTACTCGCCCTGCTACTTAAAAATACAACTTAAGCTGAAAAAAAACGCGTAGTCGTAGTCACAGCGAAAATAGTTTGTTTACAGAAAAATCTCTCCAGCTCGGCACTTCCTCACTTAGAATCGTATTTGACTAATAATGGGGAAAGTAATGTATTCTTTTGGTCAGCCTTGTACTTCTCTAAGCCATTAGCATGCCATGTTTTTTGGACAAACATTCCAATGATCTTCTCTACAGCGATTTTTACGTTAAAAGTTATGTTGTTTTGTTCTTTGATATTATACATGGTTAGTCAAGAATGTTGAATTTTAGTCTTAGCTTTTATTTGTGAACTTGTAAAGCAATACCACTCATTACAAATAAAAGGGCGGGAGGCCACCTGAGATCTGAGTTTTCACATACCCAGCACAGAATGCATCTGCAGTGGCAAGTGTGGTAATACTCGTAAAATCAATTCTGTTTTATGGACTCAATGCACTGATTCATTATTATCAACCCATTATGTCCCCACCGAGGGGCACGGGTCTCTTCCCTCAGGAAGGTATAGGCCATACTCCGCCACAGGGGCCTATTCCGGATTGGTGGAGACTTGTAAGACTAGTGGCTGGTCTTACTGTCAGAAGTTTTCAAGCCGCCCTAAGGCCTTCCGAATGTAGCGATTCCTCTTTGTAGTAACTGGCCGACACAGCTGTCCATGATGATTTTAAAAGTCTGAAAGGGAATTGCTGGGAATTTTTGTGGCGATGTCAGTCGATCCTTAAGTGGGTGATCGACGGGCGAGTAAGACCGCGGTTTTAAATACCGACGAACTTGGCTCACGGCTCGTTGGCGCTGATCGACTAGCGAGCTAAACAGTCGCAAACATGTCTTGTTCCGAGTCTGAAGCAGGTTTTGCATGGCGAGCCGAGTAAAAATTATAGCATGACGACGAGCCGCGAGCCAGGCTCATCGGTATTTAACACCGCGGTTTTGCAATGATACACCGGCGAGCTTTACCGACGAGCCATGAAACCGCGGTCTTACTCGCCCGTCTATCACTCATTTAGCTAGGCTAGGTGATACCGACGAAAGCAGAAAAATAATAAATATTTGCAAATACGCTTGGTGTTTTAATCTAAGTAATGCGCTACATTACTATTGCCCTAGGCCCCCCTAAACTCACGGTCCGGCCCTGAGTGCGAGAGTACTATACTCGCGAAGAAGAAAAATGCTCATTAGTTTGTATGCGGTGTACTCCAGAGCACATCAATCTTACCTATCCGCCCATAACTTAACTGAGTGCATTAATGTAATTGAATTGTCGATAAGCCATTATGGCCTCTGCCATCCAGGGTAGGGCTCAGCCCGGAATCAAGCCACTCCTGGGTCTCGATTTTGTTAGTATATCATAGTACGATGACAGATACACGAAAATATCATGTAATCGTGTATCGGTGACCCCCATTCATGGACTGAACGCGCCGTATGTGATCGTTTAAGATCACTCAAGGAGCCCAGGCTACGAGCGAATCCAGCGCATGATGTATTAACTTTTGCAAGTCTAAATTGTGGAAATGACAATGTTCATTTATAGTATGAACATAATGATGGCAAAAATAGTTTCAAAGTCTTTCCAACATACATAAGAAATATTATCATTCGGTATTGGTTTGAAACTGTTAGAATGTTATTAACTTGCCTATGTTTGACACCTATAGAACCAGCAATCAATGCAATAAGATTAGCCACAAACACATATAGCTTGCAGAAAACAAGGCTGTTCTGGGGTTTCATCAAGGATTTAGTCTAGACTGGCACTTTGAGCTAACTTAACCCTAATAGAATAGGCACTAAGTAAGGTTCAGTTTCTATTGGATTAAATGTATTGAAATGCATATGAGTAGATCTGGTACTTATACAAACATAAGTTACTAATACCAACACTCATATTAAGTTATTAGATTTACGATGATTTGAGAAAAAAGTCGTAGTTAAGTGTTTGTCCTGCCTTTTCTCCACTTCAGTTCAATCTGAACACAGCAGACAAGATTGTCAACATTGATATCAAACCAACGGAATGTAAAATTATTTGTAAATAAATTTTTACAAACACTTTTTTTTGTGAAAACTCTTTTTAACTGGATGTTGCTGCCTTTGCTTCTAAATGACTCAAATGTCTTATTTCTAAGTGTTTGCTCAAAGCCTCAGCACTGAAACTGATGATCCGTTGTGAACGTGCTGTTTTAGCCGGTGGATGAAGTTAAAGAGGTTTAAGATTGCGGCTAACCACATCTGTATAACAAAATGTTAAATGTCTGTATAACAAAATAAGTCTTGAAAATTACGAAACATATTGTGGATTTTGTAAACTTTAGAAATAAAAACACCTAAAGTGGTTTCATCCTTTTATAAATTTATATGAACCTGTTTGACGTACATACATACATCGATCAGCCCAAAATAACAATGTTTTTCAATTGTATTTTTCAAGGTCAGAAATTGAAATTAAAATTATGCAAAAGCTTACGGAAGTAAATTATTTAAAATTTGCATTCAATATAATACATTCATTCTATTTTGTTTCTATTAACTTGAGTATAATGATATTATCCTAATTTATGTAATTAAAATTATTTAAAAGTTCCATTCTCCATATCCTCGTGAGGCCCAATGTCTTCAAGTGATCACAAAATCAATTGTTATTTTCAAGGTCGGGCCTTACGAGGATATAGTGCATTCATATATCCTTGGCATTATTTGGGCGATTTGAGTATAAAGCTATATCACATCTGTATCCCAGTGGGGTATGTAGAGACCAGAGATTGCCACAATCCTGACAAATCACTTTCGCTTTGACATTAATTAGTTACTGTTGTTATCTTGGCCTTTGTTAATACATCTCCTACATCTCCTATGGTTGAAGCATGTCCGCCTTGGGCGTACCTTGGCGGTCCCTTATTTTTATTTATTGGCAAAAATTTAAGCTAACATTTTATAGGGAATCCCGATTCTGTTAAAAAGTTCAAATTACAACAGTATTTAGAACACATTATGTAGAACAAAATATGCAGGTAGTTAGTCTCATTAGTACAGATCTGCATATAAGCAACAAGACTGATCTGTGTGTATCTGCTCTTTAGATTACCAAAGATTAAACAACCATTAGAGGAGTCAGATTGGTTTTACTAATAACCTTCAAAGTAAATAAGATGTATCAATTTCTAATTAGATTGGTAATTGTCAAAACATCAGACACAAAAAATTAATCCTGATCTGAATTCCAATAAAATAAATCAATATTTGTATTCATGCTTATCACAATATTTTAAAATATTCATAATGTTATAACTGGAAGGATTGAAGTCCTTGACTTGGTGGAGTTTTTTGGAGCTGCATAGAATTTCAAATGAGATTTGTTCATTTCTGTCCAAATCGTTACGAACATTTTTTATCATTTCTTGGATTACTACACTGCCGTTAAAAAGGTCATTCCCAGTAGCCTATTCCAGGTGCGTTTTAAAAATAACATTGTAAGCCTCAGCAGAATAGCTTTTTCAAACAAACAATAACTAAACTCAATCATTAACTATCGCCTACAGAGTACAAGTTAGTTTGAATCCTCAGGGACTTACCAGCAAGTGGGAGAGGCGTTATCAACTGTATCTTGAGTGGCCTGCGAGGGAGACTCGGCTCCCCGCGCGCCGCCCGCCACCGACGAAGCCGTGGTGCCGGTCAGCCTCACACCCGCATCGTTCAGGTCGGCCCCGATATTACCTCGACACCACTACCGCCGACAACACCATGACTTGGTAATCCTCGACAACCTGCAATCACCACTGCACTTCAACACTAGGGGTGGCGGGACGGGCTGCGCCCCAGCCGAGCCTCACGCCCCGTGACGGAGGGCAAACGCCCCACAACACTCGGCCGTGATGTCCACCGAAAAATGGCAACCTTCCGAAGGCAACCAACACATCGCGTGTATAGAATACCGTAATATTTATAAACTTTCACGGTTTATTTATAGTCCAGACGGTACTATTAACGCTTGAACTTAGGTAAAAGCTGAGAAAATAATATTTATAAATAGCTTTCAGATTATTTTGATACAAATCTATATCGGTCTAACATCACTAATACACACCCTTGATTCGGGTGATGTAGATCCTCTTCTTACTCTTTTGGATTCGTTTCACATGAAAATTAGCACGGAACAGGTAATTAGACTACAATTAAATGACCTACACCCTGATATCTACAAAGACATTTTGTAGCAATGACAGCGATCCGTATCGGCTTCACGGAACCTACAAAAAAATCAACATGTCGCCTGCTGTAAAAAGGTTTTTTATCGCTGCATGTTTTGTTAAATCGAGATTAGGGGCGTGGTCAAATGGAAATCAAGAAAATTTTCCGACTGAGAACGTAAACGTTTCGATTATGTTGCCGACGCGTAAAATTATTACTAGAAAGGTGTTATTAGATGTTTCGATTTTGTAGATTAGCGATGTAAAATGTGGAACGTTATTGTTTTACTTATTTAAATAAAAAAAAAATTAATAAACTCACGCCCGATATCCCCGAAGGGGTAGGCAGAGGCACCAGTCACTGGAACTGGGCCCACGTTTTGCCGAGTTTATTAGGTCCCAAACGTGACAAGTGGCAAGCCTGTCGCCGTTATCCGGGCACAATTTATCAGCGAATGGTGTTGCTGTATTATTTATTACATATAATACTTTATTATTATATTAAATTAATAACATGTATGTACATTTATTTAAGACTGAGTTTTTATTACCTGTTGAAAGAATGTATTGAATCTAACAGAAGAAAGTAATAAAGTGAAGAATATTTATCGCTGTCAATTTTTTTTTTGTTTTTATCCGATTATTTCACAAAAATGCTCTACACGGATACCTTTTATAGCGTCTTTTTTAACGTTTGTAGCGTCTATGTAATGGCTATGAACACTAAAATAATGCTGGGCTGCAACGCTCTCGTAAGTTAAATAAAAATAAAATTAATATGTCAATTTTACAATGCTGCCGAAACGTTAGGTCTGAGCCCATTTCACACAAGATATTTGTGCGTAATACTGCGCATGAAGGTCCCAGCACAGAAATAGTGCTCCCCTCCAAAGTTACTGACAATCTTCTAGTTTAGGTGGTGAAGACACTTATCGGGTATGAATTACTACCTACTTCTCAAAGCTGAATTCTATGGGTGATGTTCAGGGACACATAAGCCTGCAGCTTATCACCAAATTATTGTGAGGATCTTGCAAGTTCATGACCAAAAAGTTCTCGACATCCTTCATCGCCTTCAAGGTGAAGAAATTAAACGTAAGCGTTTTTTTAAATTTTTTTATTAAAAACTGACCAACGATTGACCCCGATCTCACCTGATGGTTAGTGAAGATGGTAAGAAAATCATAAAGACTTCCTATTTCTATTCCTTCCGAAAGACCTTCCTACCGCTACTAATAATGAAGATTTAACTACTAGTACTACTACTACTACTACTAATTAATGGCACTGATACCTACCGGATTTTTAAAACGAACTTTATATCCTCGTAACCGACATTTCGTAACAAGTTATGGATTTTTTTTAATACCAAATCGCATTAAAGCTCACGCTAGGAAGCAGCGACAGCCACATTAGATTCAAAGAAGAGGAGAAAAATCATGCCATTCGTGTGAATGAAGTCGACAGCACATTATCCTATACTCGTATGCACTCTACTCAGTTGCATTACATACAGACGATTTGGGAACTAAAATGTGAAGGTTGATGTGATGTCGACTGTACTATCGACTTACTAGTGATGCCCTTATTCGAAACGCCATCGTGTAGATGGCGTGCTAACCGAGGCGTGCTAACCAAGGACCACAGAAAATAATAGGATGTTCATTCGTTCAATTTAAATTTCATTCATTCATTTCCATTTTTTAGTGACGTGACGTCGTGATATTGACTTTGACATTACTAATACGTTATCTGTGACTTTGACTGACAGTTTGGAAAATGCATTTTTGTTTATATAAAATTGTTTACATTGAAAGAGCAAAGAAATAAAGTGCCTAAAATCCTCCGAGGATATGAACGACAAACTATACACATACATGTTGTTGCGCCAGAGATTTCTCAAAAGAATCGTTCTAGTCACAATAGTTTTTGGTCTTTCCTTCTACGGTACCATTTTGTACTTCAACGAGCTGAAAAACCCTGAACTCTTCCGGCTTTCGGAGATCTACAGATGCCCGGCATGCTATGGCGTCTCGCTGTGCCCAGAGATTTATTCCAACCAGATCATCCTCGATCCGAACCACTGGACCAGCATATTCAATGCTAAAAATATTTACTATGGCTTTACAAGATCCGGCAGGCGTATCGTGATCAAGAAATTAGCTCATGACTGGGAGCTGAAAAGGTTTGACTCCATGATGTGTAAGCAGTGGAAGTTGAAACGTAACTGTAAACCAAAAGACATCCTCAATGTGACAAATTTAGAAGAGAATTTGGTGGAAGTGGTCGCATACAACTTGTCGCAGCCTGAAACGCAGGCTAGGAAGGGGCTAGTGATGTGTCCATATGGCTCCAGTGTCATTGATTTCTTAAACCCATTAAGACCAAGCAAAAACAAAGCAGACTTGATAAACTTTTGGACTATGCTTAAGTTGAATCCGGAACCCATTGTACTACAGGTAAATATAAATATAATAAATAGGTAATAATACATAATATTTTTAACAAAGGACAAGCTTTAGGAACTTTCATTTTTGCTTCACCATCATCACCAGCCCACCGCTGCCCACTGCTGGGTAATAAGCCTTTTCCCCCAAATGCCGTTTCACAGTCCTTTTTTGCTTGATGTTCTAAAAAATTCCATTGATCCGCCAACAAGTAACTGACATCAAATTTTTATTTTTCTAATTTAAGCAGCTTAAATGTGACGCTTATTCTAACAATTTATTTTTATTCAATTTCAGAAGACACTAAAGTCTCAAGGCTGGCCCGTCCCAGCATACGGTGGCGTCTGCGGCCGTCTGGAGGTGGTGGCGTACGCTGGAGAAACTCTCAGCAATCTCATGCATGTGGCTTGGCACCGAAAGCTGTCATTTGCCATTGGGATACTAAATGCTGCCCTGGACTTCACATATAAACATGAAAGGTGATGGATTTTCAGCATGAGCTTTATCTAGAGCAGGGATCCCCAAACTATTTTGGACAAGTGACCCCTTTTCCAAAATGAACCTTAGACCCCCATGGCCAAATTACCTACTTTTAAGATCAACTCCCTTATTCATAATGGTCCGCTAACTTAAAACAGCTGCTACGGAGTGTTATTTTTCATTCTGACTTAGGTCAATAGAAGAAGACAGAGTGAGGATTAGCAATGCTCTAGTTTTGATCTTTAGTTTTTTCTTATTGATACAAATACCTAGGTACTAAGGTACCAATTGGAAAACTTTGCACTTGGTTAAGTGAGAAAAGTTTAAAGTTATTCATCTTGTACGAACTTGAGACTTTATATTACTACAACAATGCTATTTCCTACAAAAAGGAGTCGAACCCACAACCTCTTTTTTTTGTATTTTATGATATAAAATAAAGGAATATTTCTTTATTTTATCGTATTTGTTTCAAAGATTCCAAACCAAATTAGGGCTTGCTGTACATGGTTTTCTATGAGTTATAATACAGGGTGGCCGGGGGATTGACGTCAAAAAAAAAAAATTAGGTCCCTCTTGTCATGGGGTATCCGAATCACCCCCATGTATGTTCCGCGATTTTTCATAGTTTCGGAGTTATGATTTTTTTTCTGAATTTTCATGAATTTTCGCCTTATCAAATTTGAAAATTTCTAAAAAAAAAACTAGAAACTTTTTTCAATTACTTTTTTTTGTAACAGAATCTTCACAAGTTGTTCTTCTATGCATAAAATAATCAGCTTCGTAACTTTGATAAAAGTTATTAAAGTGTTGGTCTAAAGTCAAAAATGTACGTTCGGTAAATTAGGACTTGAATTTTCAAAAATAAATTAAAAATCCAAACAGATGTTTTAATGGTTTCTTAGATAGCCTCAGAAATGCGCAACTCTCAGATTTCATAATCATTAAAAAAAAGTACTGCTTAACGAGCTACTTTGTGTACATTCGGCCTTCGAAGACAGCGAGGTGAAGAATTATTAAAATTAACAAATTTTTTTTTCTGCCATTTCGTCTTTTCTTAGTTTATTAATGAACGAGTCGTCGTCATCATGATGAATAAAAGTGGTTTTGTCAATAAAACACAGATTAAAATGTAAAAAAAATGTTTATTATAATAGGTTTTCAAAGTTGCCACCTCCAGCAGCAATACACATTCTACACCTACGTAGGAAATTATCTTTTAATCGTCTAAAAGCTGCTCTGTTTTCCTTTACAACACGTTCGGCTTCTGTTAATTTCTGCCTCAGCTCTTGTTCACTCCCACTTTCTCTGGCGTATGCTATTTCCTTAAAATAGCCCCAAATAAAAAAATCCATGGGGTTGAGGTCAGGTGAGCGTGGAGGCCACGATATTGGTCCGCCGCGTCCGATCCATCTATTGGGGTACGACTCATTTAAATAATTTCGGACTTGCGTTGCGTAGTGGCATGGAGCGCCGTTATTTTGAAGAACCATGGTTCGTCTTAGTTCAATATTCACGTCTTCTAGCAACAATGGAAGTTCATGTTCCAGAAAGTGTCGGTATCTTTCTCCATTTAATCTGGACGGCAATTCAAATGGACCAATCAGTTCGCCATTGAGAATACCAGACCACAAGTTAACGCTGAAACGATGTTGAAACGTCGACGCTCTCATTTCGTGTGGATTTTCAACCGCCCACGTGTGGTAATTATGAATATTGAAAATTCCAGTGCGCTCAAAACGTGACTCATCTGACCATAAAACTTTATTGAAAAATCCAGGATCTTGTTGTTCTTTTTGTAGCATTGTTTGGCAGAAATCAATGCGCAATTGGTAGTCTGTAGGCAGTAAAGCTTGGACTCGTCGGATATGGAACGCATGATATCCTTCATCGTGAAGTATGTCTTGGATAGAAGTTCTTGGGATGTTCAGAGTACGAGCCATAGCTCTGGTACTCGTGGAAGGATTTCGTTGAACTTCTTCGAGCACAACTTCTCTGCGATCCGGGTTAACTCTAGGGATTCCTTCCCTATCGCCTCGTTGGCCAGGAATGCGGCCTGCTATTAAGGTATTGTGCGTGTTAATAAAAACGCGATGGTCGGGATAATGCTCAGGTTGCGGCCCACCACGACGTTGAAGTTGTTCGCGATACAGTCGCGCTGCTTCAAGGCCGTTTCCTTGTGCAACTCCATAAAAATAGTGCATTTCTGCGTATTTACTTAACGTGTAACTCATCTTTTACACTTCCAAGTAAACAAAGTCCAAATCAGTATGCAAGACACAGTCCAATTAACGAGCAAAGTAGTCAAATAAGTAGGCAGCGGAATCCGCGGACAAAGCGAGACAGTGAGGTAAAACAAAATGAAGACACGTGTAGCAGTAAACACAAAGTGAGAACGACTGAGGTACAAACTTGTTTTGTGTTCGCTTCTGCTGCGCTGCCCCTCTCACTCTTACCGCTGAGAGTGAGAGAGATAGCAATAGTTCGGCGGCCTCCTATCCTCAAAGACTATTGTTATTACAGGTAAAAAGTTGCGTCTGCATTTACAACCCATGACCCACGAGAACGGACCGCGCAAAATTAATTACTGTAAAACGGAAAATGCCTCCAAATTTTTTAATCTGTGTTTTATTGACAAAACCACTTTTATTCATCATGATGATGACGACTCGTTCATTAATAACCTAAGAAAAGACGAAATAGCAGAAAAAAAAATTGTTAATTTTAATAATTCTTCACCTCGCTGTCTTCGAAGGCCGAATGTACACAAAGTAGCTCGTTAAGCAGTACTTTTTTTTAATGATTATGAAATCTGAGAGTCTTACGCATTTCTGAGGCTAACTAAGAAACCATTAAAACATCTGTTTGGATTTTTAATTTATTTTTGAAAATTCAAGTCATAATTTACCGAACGTAAATTTTTGACTTTACACCAACACTTTAATAACTTTTATCAAAGTTACGAAGCTGATTATTTTATGCATAGAAGAACAACTTGTGAAGATTCAGTTACAAAAAAAAGTAATTGAAAAAAGTTTCTAGTTTTTCTTTTAGAAATTTTCAAAATTGATAAGGCGAAAATTCATGAAAATTCAGAAAAAAAATCATAACTCCGAAAGTATGAAAAATCGCGGAACATACATGGGGGTGATTCGGATACCCCATGACACGAGGGACCTAATTTTTTTTTTTTGACGTCATTCCCCCGTGTCGCGGGGGCTTCGCATATAGTACAAAACACATTAATAGCGACATAAAGAAAGAATAGGAAAATAATATCATGAGGGGGTAAAGCCATAGCTACCCCGAGAACAGCCTCTCTCGTTAGATAATGATAGTAAACTATCGCCCTTTTTCTTACTTTTACTCTGCATGAGGGCCGCTGGAACGGAGCGGAACAGGTAGGGTGGACCTGTCACCCTCGGAGCCTAGGTGAAGACGTGGTTATCTCTGGCTTTTGCACGTCTCCTAGGAGGCCATACCATAAATGGTTACACCCCTAACGAATACTGAGCCACGGCAGATACTTTAGCCGCGGGACCTCCACACTCCCCTATAGTCCAACCCTCTCCATACGGAATCCACACGGATGCTCAGTACTCGTCCCTAGAGCTCCTCTTATGGCCTGAGGCCAGCTCTTGTTGCACTTTTAACTCTTGCACTATGAACTCTTGTACATTACTTTGCATTATCACTTTACATCATTGCTTTGCTCTATTACTTTACATTACACCATTGCTTTGAACTATTACTTTACGGATTGCCTATCTCGAGGTCGCCATGCTTTACAGAGAGGGCAAATCACACATCATTCATTGCGGCACAGTAGTAAGCAAAGAAAGTAAGAAGGTAAGCAAAAGCAACTCACCAGGATCACGGTGGACAGCGGCCACCGGGAGCTCACCTCTCATGCTCCATCATTCGATCTTCGCTCGCTTTCTTACCTCCGGTTTAGCCATCACCAGTTCCCACCGTTTTTATTCAAAAACGCATGTCATAAAAGGTAGGAACAGAAAAATATTCTCTCAGTGTTGCCAACGTAAAAAACTATGTAGTCTATGCTCACCGAATGCTCGAGAATCGCGTCCTCCGCGACACTCCCGAGGCAAAAGGAACTTTACAGGAGCACCAGTAGCTGGCGCGTCCACTCAGCGATTTTCTCGCGAGCTCGGATGGCAGCTTCTCTCCTCACTCTGGACTCTGGGGTGATGTCAACTTCTTGTGATGCCTCTGACTCTATACTTATCGGCAGCACTTCAGCTTCACCAGACTCTACTTCTCCTTGGACAGGAGAACCTTCTATGTTAGGTCCAAGGTCAACTTCCATGGACTCTGGAGATTGACTCAACCTTCTTTCATGCTGGTCTGGTACTGTGATTTCAATCTCGGGTGGATGTTGTAGATCGGGAACCTCTATAACTCTCAACTCAGTAGAATGGTTGAGCTGTGGTATCATTATGTCTTCCGTACTTTTTTCCACACTCGCTGTAGGGCTGACATCTTCAACATTCATGTCTGCCTCCAGTGGATAAAGATGTCCTACTGACCGAGTAAAGTCTTGATCTCCTACTCTTACTTTTGCCACCCGGCACTCACCATCCTGGCCCTTCAAGAGAGCAGTGATCTTTCCCACCTTCCAGTTAGTTCGGTTTTTAGAGTCATCCTTAATCTGTACGATGTCTCCGATACTGGGTTGCCTTGTCGATTTTACTCGAGGCTGCTTCAGGTGTTGCTTGTATCTCTCTCTCAGGCTGGGTAGATACTGTCCCTTGAACATCTCTCTGAACTCACTCAGTATCGTTCGACCCCTCTTCCAACTCTTTAAGAGGTCGATCTTGGTGTCGGTTCCTTCCAACGGAGGTTCTTGATGGGGAGAGAGTTCCAAACATTTTCCAAGGGACAAAAAGTCAGCAGGTCGAAGAATTTGTTCCACTTCGGCGCCTACATTGGTCAATGGACGAGTGTTCACCACAGCTTCCACTTCTTTCATCACCGTCAAAAGCTGTCCATCCTGAAGCATGTGTTTGTCAAGAGTGCGCTTTAAGCAATGTTTAACAAGTCCGATCAATCTCTCGTATACACCACCATGCCATGGAGCTAACTGAGGTATGAACTTCCATCTTATGCCAGTGTCAGTCAGGATCTCACTCATCAGCCTGAAGTTTGTGGCATTATCGGAGACGATGAGGTTGGGCTTGCTTCTCGAGGCGATGAAACGTCTCAATGCCATTAAACCTTCGTCGGCTGTCAAATTTCTCACCACTTCGAGATGGATAGCTCTCACGGCGAGACAAGTAAAAAGACATATCCACCTTTTCTCTCTTGTTCCTGTCGATGTTTGGACAAACATTGGTCCGAAGTAGTCCATTCCGGTAAAGGTGAATGGTTCACTGAACCTTACTCTTTCTGCAGGCAATGCAGGAGTAGGAGGAAGTTGGTAGGGGCCTCCTCCGTGCTTTATACACTGAGGGCATCTCTTCAGCATCCTTTGTACTTTAGCTCTGCCTTGCGGTATCCAGTATTTCTCCCTTAGTAAACTGAGTGTGTGAGACACTCCAACGTGATAATTGTCTTGGTGCACCTTTTGAATGACTCGATCTGTGAAGGGAGAATCCTTTGGTATCAAGACTGGGTGCTTTTTGTCGTAGGGCCAACTCGTATGTGCCATACGTCCTTTGCTCCGTAGTACACCTTCTACATCTAAGAAGAGTCCGAGATTCCTTGTCAGGTTCGTCTCTTTTCCTGAAACTTCATCTGGAAAGTGAGTCTTCTGAAGGTCTTTAATCTCTGTAAGGCTTTCGTCACTATCTGTCGTTGATTGTGAAGCTTTTGGTCCCTCCTTACTATCACAGCTTGTTGTAAGGCCAGTCTGGTCATCCAGCATGTCCTCGTCTTCATAGCCCATAATAGACATCTCTGGGCCATCTACTGTGCCCAGAGCCTCCCCAGCCAAACAGATGTTTTCCTTTTGAGAGGACTGTTTATTCTTGGGCCATTGTCTCTCTTCTTCGGACAGAAAATTCGGACCATGAAACCATAGGTCTCGTTTCTGATGCCACAGCTCAGGTCTGGTAGCTACATCAGCAGGGTTTTCTTTTGTGTTAACATAGCACAACTCCATATCTAGGGCATTCTGCGTCTGTCTGATTTCATTCACCCGTCTGGATACGAAAGGCGGCAGCAGCTTGTTGCTTTTCATCCATGCCAAGACAACCTGACTGTCTGTCCACAAATACACTTTCGAGACTTTTAGTTCCAAGTGGCTGTTGATGTATTTCAGCAGTCTGCTACCGATTAGGTATCCTAAGAGCTCTAGCTTAGGAATCTTGAGGTCATCCTTATCTTCTACTGGTGTTACTCTTGACTTTGACATGAGAAAGGACACTTTGGTCTCGTTTTTGGCAATGACTCGAAGATATACCACCGCCGCGAAACCGTTTTTCGAGCTGTCTGTAAAACAATGTAACTGGTACTCTTTGACCTCTTCAGTTACTCCGTTTGCGACGTATCGAGGTATCTCGATATCTTTCGTTGCTTCCAAATCCTTCAGTATTGTCTTCCACTTCAACTGTGATTCTTCCGGTAGGGCTTCGTCCCATTTTAGCTTCTGTGTACAGAGCTCTTGGAAGAACAGTTTACCAGGTAGCACGAGTGGTGACGCGAAGCCACATGGATCGTAAACACGAGCCAAGATACTCAGTACAGTCTTCTTTGTCACACCTTTCTCATCAATTGCACTGGCGATGGATAGGTTGTCAATCTTTAGTCTCAATGTGTCTTTCTGTAAGTTCCAGGACAAGCCGAGGATTTTAATTGTATCAGTCTGTTTAGCTCTCTGTTTAGTGGGAATTTTTCCCATGAACTCCTCGTTGTTTGAAGTCCAGTCTCTTATATTCATTCCAAGCTCTTTGAACACTTTTGTAGTCTCATTTTGAAGTTCAAGCGCCTCGTTTACAGACTTTGCTGATGTTACTAAGTTGTCCACGTAGCATTTGTCTGCTATTTTGGTAAGTAGAGCTGCTTTAGTTCTTGACATGTGATATCGAATAGTTGCTGTAAGCAGAAATGGGCTGGAGATGATACCAAATGGTACTCTGCAAAACCGGAAGTGGATGAGGTTATCATCTGTCAACTCTTTCGTGGGGTCTTTCACCCACAAGAATCTTGTGACGTCTCTGTCCTCTTTCTGAAGACCAACTTGCAGGAAAGCCTTCTCGACATCAGCTGTTATTCCAATTTTTCCCATTCTGAATTTCAACAATAATCCAGTCAGGTCCTCCAACATCGATGGTCCACTGTACATACATTCGTTGAGACTCTTTTCATCCTTTACCTTCGCTGACGCGTTGTATACTATCCGTCCCGTTTTGTCACCCTGTTTCACCATATGATGAGGTAAGTAGTGTACCGGGTGAGGTATTTGATGTAGTGGGACAGGATCGACAACTTCTATGACATCAGACTGCAACTGTTCTTGAAGTATTCGATTGTAGTCATTCAACATTTCTTCATTGGATCTTCTCAGTAGACTCTTTAACCTTCCCAGTGCTAGACCATAGTTTGCAGAGAGTACTGGTGGATACTGGACCCAGGGCCACTTAACTTGGTACCTTCCATCGCTGTACTCAACAGTTCTGTTGAAGTGCTGTACAGCTTCCTCTTCTCTAGTGGCTTTGGGTGAATCTGTGATTCCGATGCTCTCGAGGGCCCACAGGAACTTTATATCGATGCTTCGGAGAGGAAGGTCAGGTTCTGTAAAATATGGGCACCCTGTACCGTGACATTGACAGTATGTAGTTATTGTCAGCGTATCCTTTTCACTCTCTTGGGTCTCTACATTCCCAGAAACTATCCAGCCGAAATCTGTGTCAACAAGGTACGCATTGTTTTGTAGCTTTAGTCGTTCTGTCCTCAGGAAGGAAAAATACAGGTCGTTACCAATCAGAAGGTCTATGCTTTCGCCAGTTGAGTCGTCATCAGCCATGATATCTACGGAAGGAGACTCCATCTTGACAACGGGTATTCTGTCTGTGATGTGTGGGACAATATTGACTCGCAGTTTTATTTCAACACCTCGTTTCGTGACGACTGTTATTTCCGCAGACGAACTGGAAACTTCTCTTGGCTTGTTGGACCCAAAAGTATAAATAGTGAGATGTTCTTCTTTATCGGGTATTAGACTTAATTCTTTGGCTAACGTTGCAGTAATATAGCTTCTCTGGCTGCCTGAATCAAGCAGAATCCTGCAGGGTACGCTCCTGTCCATCGCCCTTGCTTGTGCTACTGCTGTCTTTAGTTTTAAGTCGACAAAGGGCTCTATTGTGTCTTCTATGGCAGTGCGAACACATTCTTTTATCCGTGCATTTGTTAGCTACGTGCCCGCTGCGGAAGCATATGTAGCATCTGTCCTTCAACATAGTAATTCTTTCTTTGTAAGTCTTGTGTTTTAGACAGTCTTCACTATAGTGGGAGTCTCCGTTACAGAATACGCAGAACCTTTTGGGCCTTTTGTGTGGAGTCTGCGTCCTCTGTTTTGTAGCTCTGGCAGGCTGCCACTTTCTCTTCCTCGACTCTCTTCTGCCTTCCACTTTAAGATGGAGGGCCGCTGCTGAGGAGGCCGGCAGTGTAGCGGCAGCACTAGATGGCACGGACGGTCCTGCAGTTGCAGTAACTTCTGACTTTTCCAGCGCACAGACAACGGAGTTCAAAGCTTCTCGTATCGACGGTACTGTGGAGTTGTTGACAGTGATGAGGTTCACCTGATAGAGGACGTTCTCCGGAAACTTGCTCAATATCAGGACTCGCAGGTGACTGCCCTGCACGTCCTCTCCCAGCGTCGCTAACACCCTCAGGTGCTTCTCAATCTTATTAAGTGTTTGACGGCATTCACTCGCGAGGCAGGAGCTCCTCACTATCTGGTTGAGGGCGTCGTAATGGGCGTCAACCACCTTGTCCTTCGAGCCGAACATTTTCTTCAGAGCCTCGACTGCGATAGAGTAGTTTGCATTGGTGGTGTCGAGACCTTCCACTGTTTGCAATGCTCTACCTTCCAGGCTGCTCAACAAGTAGGATAGCTTTTCGACGTCCCCAATTGAACGGCAGCCGATGGTCGCCTCGAACCGATCCCAGAACTCGGTCCATTTCAGAGGATCTCCGTTGAACTTCAGCAAGTCGAGTTTCGGGAGCCGTGTTGTCTGGTTTTGTGATTGTTTCTCTGTCCTGTTCGTCGATAAGACAGTCTCCATGGAGGTGAGCATGTCCTCTGCCTTCATCTGGTCCTCCATGTACTCCGTCATGTTTGGGAGGGTGACAGATGAGCACTTCTCTATGAACTGGGTTGACTGCCGCTCCAGAGCCTCTATTGTCAACCTCAAGTCCATTTTCAGCTTCAAGAACACCTCCAGCTGAACGCCACCTTCCTTTTCCATCATTTCGGTTGCTTGGGATAGCAACTGTAGAAGTTTTGCATGCCGTAATTGCAGTCGCTCACTTAAAGCTTCCTCCATAGTGACGCTGACTGAAAATGTTGAGAAAAAAAAAAAAACAACATTTTCAATGCAGAAATTCGTAGGGTAGGTATTTTTCGAGGAACAAATATTTTACACTATTATGTACTCACTGCGTGGTTTTCAGCGATTGGTAAGGAGGGAATCTGTCAATAAGACGCGGCTGCGGTTCTATAGCACTACCTTGCTTCTCTCACGGGATCTGTAACGTAAGGTATGAATTTTTCACTTTAGGATCACCGATAGCAAATGGAGTCGGTGGCGTCGGTCGATGTTTTCGTTAGTTGCAACTTACTTCTTAGTTTCCCACAACTTGTCTGAGAATTTGCCGACGGCTCCGGCTGGTCACGATGACAATTTCACAAGCGCAGCACCAAATTCACTTCAACCTTTTATAATAAAATTTTACTTCACTTTCAAAACTACTTGAAAAATAATACCCGGTGAAATAAAATTCAACGTCAAACTTTATTACCACAGAATACAGAGTAATATTTTTTCACCGTAGACGTAGCATGTAATCTTCACAATCGGTACCATAGACAATTAATCTTATTTTCTGACCGTGACTACACGATGCTTTTACACGATGGTAATACAAACACGACTCACGACGACCAATAACACACCAAATCAGTAAATATACACGTTTAGAACAAAGAAATAAAAATGCACTCTTCGTACTGATACAAATGTTTATTTATGTGAAGGAAAGGAATAAAATAATGAAGAGATGCGAGTCTAGAATCGATTCGAAAACAAAATCGATTACAACAAGAACAATCGTTCCACAGATTAGAAAGTAAAACCTTTCGCTCAGTTTTTTTTATTTTTTGTTATTCAGTGTTACCATTAGTAAAAAATGGCGCGCGGTTTTAAAAAACGATGGAATCATTGCCGCCACTGTTCGAAATTTCGAACAGTAGAAAAGGATATGTGAGGGTAAATATTTGTAGATTGAGCTGGATCCCCCATGCCCATGCCTAGTCGAATATTACTTTTAGAAACCTTTAAAAAAATGCTTTCTGTGAAGGGGGATTAGGAAAGTAGGACTTACATTCTATACTTTGCTACGGGTTTATAGCCACGTCGACCATTCACTTTTATCAACGTGGCAGCACAAGGCGGGGGGCCGAAGCCTACGCTACTCACACATGTGCCTCCCCGACATTATCAACTCACTGGGTTTACAGCCACGTCGACCATTCACTTTTATCAACGTGGCAGCACAAGGCGGGGGGCCGAAGCCTACGCTACTCACACATGTGCCTCCCCATGCCTACCCCGCTAGAGGTACTTTACTAGCGGCCCAATACGTCGGGCTACCCTTCTCCTTTCCTTCCAGAGCACACTTCAAACCTCTACTTTGGTTGTACAACATTCGACCTACATGAACAGTAGAGGATCCCAGCTCCTCCACCAATTTATGTCGCGGGGGCTTCGCATATAGTACAAAACACATTAATAGCGACATAAAGAAAGAATAGGAAAATAATATCATGAGGGGGTAAAGCCATAGCTACCCCGAGAACAGCCTCTCTCGTTAGATAATGATAGTAAACTATCGCCCTTTTTCTTACTTTTACTCTGCATGAGGGCCGCTGGAACGGAGCGGAACAGGTAGGGTGGACCTGTCACCCTCGGAGCCTAGGTGAAGACGTGGTTATCTCTGGCTTTTGCACGTCTCCTAGGAGGCCATACCATAAATGGTTACACCCCTAACGAATACTGAGCCACGGCAGATACTTTAGCCGCGGGACCTCCACACTCCCCTATAGTCCAACCCTCTCCATACGGAATCCACACGGATGCTCAGTACTCGTCCCTAGAGCTCCTCTTATGGCCTGAGGCCAGCTCTTGTTGCACTTTTAACTCTTGCACTATGAACTCTTGTACATTACTTTGCATTATCACTTTACATCATTGCTTTGCTCTATTACTTTACATTACACCATTGCTTTGAACTATTACTTTACGGATTGCCTATCTCGAGGTCGCCATGCTTTACAGAGAGGGCAAATCACACATCATTCATTGCGGCACAGTAGTAAGCAAAGAAAGTAAGAAGGTAAGCAAAAGCAACTCACCAGGATCACGGTGGACAGCGGCCACCGGGAGCTCACCTCTCATGCTCCATCATTCGATCTTCGCTCGCTTTCTTACCTCCGGTTTAGCCATCACCAGTTCCCACCGTTTTTATTCAAAAACGCATGTCATAAAAGGTAGGAACAGAAAAATATTCTCTCAGTGTTGCCAACGTAAAAAACTATGTAGTCTATGCTCACCGAATGCTCGAGAATCGCGTCCTCCGCGACACCCCGGCCACCCTGTGTAATAATCCTGTCACGACAAAATTTTAAAAAATGATTGAAATCATTATTTTCAGATATCGTTTCTACCTTCTTGACTGGAGCCTAGACAATATTGTAGCAGATGAAATGGACAAAGTGACATTCATAGATTTAGAAGATGTAGTCGTAATAGACAAGCATACATCGCCAAAAAAAGATCTGCCGAATTGGTACAAGAGATACCATCATGAAGACCTGGGACCTGGTTTTACTTTCTCCATCCATGATATGTGCCGTCATCACCTGAGTGACCATAACATTTGGGCGGCCTGTTATTTACTTGCAGGCGACGAAAATCCACTCTTATTACCAATACCTAAGCATATAAATCATTCGCATCCACAGTTGAACAAGATATTGCGAGAATGTCTGACCGGTGAAGATAGATTCCGTACGGTTAGTGAACTTCAGAAGGTAATTAAGGACATGTTGGCTGATGAGCCTGTAGTTGGTTTTGGTGCGGCCTGATGGTAGTTTGGTACAAAGTTGACAACTAAAGAATAGGGTTGCAGGTTGCAGTGTCTATTAACAGCACCCTTAACCAACAGTAACTTCTAATCTAAATTGGACCTAGTTTAGCAAAAATTTTCCAACCCATACAAAGTGAGTTTTGAGATATTTAAGTTTTTAGGTATAAACAGATCTACACTCTCCATACATTCGGGTTGGTCTACCATGAGCCATAACTTTGCACATCGGATCGCTATGAAAGTTTTTGATTCTTATAATATAGAGCATAGTGATCGTTTTGACGATGACGAAATGACCATGTGGGTTGGAACCTTTTTGCTAAACTACGTCCAATTATAATTTAAAATTAGCTACCTCAGGTCATGTATTTTTTTTAAAGTACAAACACTATCTTGTTCTGCAACCATATAGGTATTGAGAAATTTGAAAATTATAAATGTGACTAGCTTTCGCCCGCGACTCCGTCCGCGTGGACTTTAGTTTAAAATTTTGCAACCCCGTTCACTCTCTTAAGGGTTAAATTTAGAAAAAACGGCGAAACATGTGTTCAATCAATTGTGTTGAAGAGTATTTATTTCAAGTTTCAAGAAAATCGGACATTTTTTATACCTCCCATACAAATTTTGGCAACCCTTTTCGCCCCCTTAGGGGTTGAATATGAAAAAATCCGTTCTTATTCCTTGTCTACATTATATATAGACCCTCTGTGCAAAATTTCAGCTTTCTAGGTCAAACGGCTTGGGCTGGGCGTTGATGAGTGAGTCAGTCAGTCAGTCAGTCAGTCAGGACTTTGAATTTTATATATATAGATAATATAACGAGATATTAACTATATTATATTAATATTATAAAGCTGTCTATTTATGTTAAACTAACTTTCTCAAAAAGTACCTGAAATGAATGTGTGTGTGTCTATGCAGTATGTCGAACTAATAGGCTAGTTGCCCTAAAAAATGTCAGGGAATCAGGGAAGAAACCTGTGCCCTTCGGTGGGGATATAATGGGTTGATGATGATAGTCATTACTTTATAATCTGTGGTAGGTACTCACTTAATGTGACATACTATAATGCTGTTTAAGTAAGTGATTTACCGATTGCCTTATTTGAACAATAAATAAATTGATTAATTTACGTACTCTCAGAGTTATTAATAATTTCTGGAAACTCTATTCTTAGCTATGAAACTTTCTTTTATTTTGTGTGTTTAATTTTTTTTAAATTAAATGATTATAATGAGGAAAATATGAGGTTATAGGAAGCTGTAATTTTCTAAACGGATATTTTTTATCATGTTGTCATGATGGTTATTTTTGTTTTGTTGGAGCACTATTGCGGTCTCATTTGCGCAGACATTGTGATATCTGCGCAAATCGTTGTAGTACAATCGGGGTCTGAAAATGTTTACCACCCTAAGGTTCATAATTGTACAGACAATTAAACGACACAAGGTCGATATTTGTATTGATTTGATTAGATAAAGCATAAAGCTCAGAATAAAGAGTAGAGTACCAACCTGTCGAAAGTTTAGAGCAAACCTTCTTCGCTCCCTCAAGGAATTTTATTTTCTTTATTTTGTAAAAATAGTATTTAATATATTTTCAAACTTTCTATTTTGGCAGAGTTTTGATCAGTGTCATTAAAAAAAATGCAAAATTTTAAAATAAGAAATGAATTTTGATACTTGTTAGAATCGAGGCTTCGGACCTTTGAAAGGTAATAAGTACACTGTTAAAGCATTATAGACTATAATGCACATCTTGCGACAAAGAATCAAGTTTGAAAACTGGTAGAAAAATTTTTAGACCCCGACCGTACGTTGCTTCTTTCACTACGAGCCAGCAGCCGCACTGCCTAACAGCGCACTGCCTAACAGTATTACTAAGATATCACGATTATTACTTTTTCTCTTGTTTTTTTTACAATGTTTATAAAAAAAATTATACGGACAAAAAGTAACAATCATGAAAACTAAAAGATGTCTTTTAATTTGTACTGATATTCTTTTATCCAATACAAAGTTACAAGAAGATAAGTTTGATTAAGTTTATTCCTTTCCATTTTTTCTTATCCTGGGTGTAAAAAAATATTCTTTGAGTAGGTAAGTACGGTGTAGACAGACTGATTAAAAAATCAAATTCAGAAGTTGGTATTATTACGGCTTGGCCACGGGGGAAATCGCCCGCGCGAAAAATCGCGCGGCGCGAACGGCGGGGCGTCAACCGCGTGGCTTGCTACGTACATTTCTATGAGTTTGTTTTAGTCGCTAGTCGCAGCCGCGACTGAAACAAACTCATAGAAATGTACGTAGCAAGCTGAATGAAATATTTGAGCTTGATTTAAAGTTTCCTGTAATTCAACGATATTTATCAACCGGAATCAGGATGCTCAATGGGGATTTTGTGAACAGTGATATCAGGTTTGGATACTTATAACAGACTTTTGCCATTTATTTACAGCTTGTCCTTTAAAGCGGTGGTGGCGTAGTGGGGTTGACCCTTGCTTCTCGATCGTGAGGGTCTGAGTTCGAACCACGCATGTACCAATGACTTTTAGTTACGTACATTTGTTTGTACAGCAACACCATTCGCTGATAAATTGTGCCCGGATAACGGCGACAGGCTTGCCATTTGTCACGTTTGGGACCTAATAAACTCGGCAAAACGTGGGTCCAGTTCTAGAGACTGGTGCCTCTGCCTACCCCTTCGGGGATAACGGGCGTGAGTTTATTTTTTATTTTATTTGATATCAGGTTTGGATACTTATAACAGACTTTTGCCATTTATTTACAGCTTGTCCAGAAAGAGTAGATATTAAAGAGTACGGTTTTGCTCAGACTTTTTGTCTGTGTTTAGCTTGCGCTTACAAGCTACTTGAATGAAATAAGGTATTGCTTCAATAAATATAGTAAATGTTTTCACTTCTCAATAAAATTAGTAAACTTTCACTTCCGGTTTCTAGTGTTTGGACAAACTGTACCATACGACCTATTCTCAGACCTACCAAATATACAGAAAAAAAAATCCTTAAAATCGGTGAATTCGTTTCCTAAGAATTCGGTAAAACACGAAATTTAATGAATTTACTTGAAGCAGTCAATTCGTAAAATAAATTAATGAGCCGTTTTCAGAAGAACTAAAAAAAAAAATTACGGCTGTCAAAAGAATGCAATTTTGGACCTCAGCCCAAGGATGTTATCACAGAACAGAAAAAAAGAGTAGAAATCTTAAGCACGTGGCACGTGGTGCCCGCGTGCCTCACATTAGCAATGTATTGCCTATGCGTAGTCTATGACAGTTTTTCTTACCTCAGTTGCCGTGCGCTTCTAGTAAAGAAAACAATAGGGATGTACACTAATGTTCGGAATGGATTTTGTTTCATAGATAGACGCTATTTAAACACGAAAAAAATAATTTAATGAAAAAATACGTCACATTTTACTAAAAAAATACTTAATTAAAACTACTTTTTAAAATTCCCGCCAAAACGTTCTAAACTAACGCGTGAGTATGATGACGTCACAGACCGATAAACAATCTCGCGCTCTATGAAAGTTAACCTGATATTCAGTGAATTCTAACGAATAAATAAGTTTTCTAAAAGGATTAAAAATGAATACGATGTACAAATGCTGTGCAGTACCCATGTGTAAAAGTACGTCAATAAGTACGCCGCAAAAAATGTTCATAGATGTTCCAAAAATTGCTAAAATAAGGAGAAAGTGGCTAACGCTTGCTAGAAGATGTCCAGCATCATTGACATCTACAAGTACCAGCTATTTTTGTGAAGACCACTTTGATGTAGGTAAGTCAGATATTCTAAAAGTATTGTACGATAAATAAATACGAGTATAAAATAGTTTTAGATAAGTAGTTTTGTAGGTTATGTAAGTGGCAAAACCTGTATCAACTTTTTACACACTTGTACACTATAAGTAACTAATTTTATAATACATCAAATTTCAGCTTCAAAATGACATGGAAAACTATGTACAATATACAACAATGGGCTCGGTAGGTCGAATAAGGATGAGACCTGGTTGTTTACCTACAAAGTTTGCTTGCCAACCAACAAGGGCCAATACCTCTACCGATGGCTGCCGACCAGCAGCTGCAAAAAGGCAAAGGCTCGCATTGATAAATGAATGTGAAGAAGACATAAGAAAACCTGCAGTTCAACATAGTGCAAATTTAAATATTGAAATGCCTAATCAACACGAAGGTCAGTACCCTTTGAGCCCCATAAAGTAAATTCAGTGTGTTAAAGTAAGCACTTTTTGTGTACCACAATTATTGTTAACCCCTTGAAACTATTTTCAATAGGTAGGTTATGTTACCTGTGAATGTATCAACATTAACATTTACATACAGGCACATACATTGTTTCTGGCCCCACACTAGGATACCCTGTGTCGTGGGAACCAGAAACAGCGACATCACAAACATGTAAACATCCAAGACCTGGAGTTTTTTTTTTCTCCCCAGCCGGGGATCGAACCCGGGACCTCTTGCATGGTAAGCAGATGCGCTAACCACTACGCCACAGAGTTCGTCAGTAGGATGTAGAATGTAGTTTCCAACTTTGAGATAAAGTACTTTTGATTGATTGATCCGTGCTTCGCAAGGCAGGTTAAGCAGTTGGTGCCGACTGCCGTCGATGGCAGTCGTTAAGCCAAGTCAGAGACCTTACTTAGGGAAGAGACCCCTCGGTGGGGACTAGTAGTAGGTATGTCTTAATAGAACTTTGTCTTTCAGATGCATTCCATGAGCAGCAACAAACAACAAAAATTGATAAAGCAGCCCAGATAAACATAAGGCCCAAATATCGCAGTAAAACTACTCAGACTGAAATTAAAACACGCACAGGACAAACCTCTCCGATAAAGTTTCCTAGTACTTCTATATCTACTTCTCCATTTAAAGTTTCAGAATTGAAGCCATTTATAACACCACCATTAAAAACAATTGCATCCTGCAACTTAAGAAACAACAAATCAGACAGTGATATATCATCAATGTACAATCCATCTGTATCAGGCATATCAAGAACTTCTTCTGACACAAGTAGTTTAAAAGATGAGTTGAAAAAAATACCTAATTTAAAATCTATGGTAGAACATACTGTACATAAAATAAAAAAAAATCCACAGTTCTATATAGGTGTACCGAAAGATTGTTTTGATTTAATTAAAATTATGCATGAGCATACAGGTATTCCAGAACACAAAATATTATTGTGTTTGAAGAAAATTCGATTGAACAGCAAGTTTTCTGAACTTTCTGATGAGTTTGAAATAAGCAAGTCATATGCATGTAAAATATTTACAGAAAGTGTAGGCAAAATAGCTGAAGTTATGAGGCCTTTTATTGTAAATTTAGACAAGTTGGCAATCAAAAGATGTTTGCCCATCGCATTTAGAAAAAAATATTATAATGTAACCTGCATAATAGATTGTCTAGAAATTGAAATTCAAAAACCCGGTAAAGCCTTAAATCAATCTCTGACATGGTCAGAGTATAAAAAGGCCAACACCATAAAATACCTGATTTCAAGTACACCAAATGGACTTGTGAATTATATTTCACAGGGTTATGGAGGGAGAATCAGTGATGTATGTCTGGTAGAAAATAGTGAATTTCTTAACTGTTTACCAAGTGGGGCACATGTAATGGCTGACCGAGGCTTTAAACATGTTGAAACACTATTACTTGGGGTTGGGTGTAAACTAATAAGGCCACCTAGTGTAGTATCAGGTAATAAATTATCTAAAGAAGAAGCAAAGGAGACGAAAAAAATTGCAAGTCTGAGGATTCATATAGAGAGAGTTATTAGACGCATCAGGGAGTTTTCTTTTTTAAAGCCACATGCTTGTATAAATAGTTATCTTATAGGGAAACTTGATGATGTCATAGTTATTGCTTGTGGTCTAATAAATTTACAAAACTCATTAATTAATAAGTGATAATATAAATAATATGAAACTGAAAATAAAAACACTAAAATAAAAATAATCAGGTGTTTATTTATTTTTTCTCATCTGTTGTTTTATACAATAAAGGGTAAATATTTTGTTTCCAAAATAATAATAAAGAATTTTTTAAAGAACTAACATATTCTTTATCAAATTCCACTAATATAATATTAACTTTATTATTAATTTGAAAATTAACATCTACAACACAAAAGTAGCACTTTTTATAACCACAAACATACATTTGTATTTGCATTTGGTCATAACATTTGTTTGAGGGTTTCCCATTCTGTATATAATGTTTTACAGTATTCTCATTATAGGGGCATTTTATTTCTATAAGAAACTGCTCGGCTATTCCATCTGGTGAACCAGCAATCATGGGAAAGTCTTTGCTAATGAAAATACCACATTTCCTAATCCTTTTTTGGAGCATGGTTTGCACTGTTTTTAATACCTTACATTCCAAAGCTCTCCCACGTTGCATAGCTGGAGTATCCGGAATGTTGCCACCCATTATCAATGATACTAAGGTACCATCACTTGTTTTGCATTTTTTCACTTCATAAGCCTTGGAAGCTGTTATTCGACCAAATCTTATCTCATGCCACAAGTTGCTGCCAGTCTGGTCTCTTGTGTTTTCTTCCACCTTTTTTAATAAGTCGGTAGTAAATAAGCCAGATATTTGCTTGATAAAGTCATCACAACATTCTTCTTTAAATTTCTGCACTAACTGGTACATTGAAAGCCCTTCTACATCGTTAGTGATGTTTTGCACGTATCTTAATAATGCACAGTTTTGAATACCTTTCGCTGTAGCCTGTTCCACAAACTTGTCAAAAACACTGGCATCTGAAGAGGTTGAAGCTTGTGTCTTAGTTAATTCTGTGGTTGTAATAAACTTTAGCGTTGTTCCCACTTTCGATAGTTGAGATTTTTTCCAGTAACATTCTATCTGAGTACATGATGGCTCTTCGCTTCTTCGATGCATCCACATCAGAAAAGCCACAGCATGTTTGCACCCACCCATTGATGCAGCACAATCGTGGCATTGTGTGCTGATAACAAGACTGTTTTTTTCATCCACAATGACAGTCACTGTATACGGCTTAACTGTACAAATGTTCAATTCTCTTCTCAACTGAACATATCCTACGGCATCATCGCCATAAGATTCTCTTGAAGATCTGGAATAGAGAAAGTAGGTAGCGTAAATATAGGTACTATAAAAATTTTACATAACCTAACTTTTCACATTGTTGTTAAAGTTAGTTTTTAAATACGACATTATAGTATGCAGAAATTATGTAAAGTGAATATAATTTAATAAAAAGTAGTGATGTAAAATTATATATAGATAGGTATTTCAAAGGTACTTACAATGACATTTTTACGTTTCTAAGCTCCGCTGCACAAAAATCCTTATTTCGGGCAAAAAAACTTGCCACCATCAACGAATCTATCTTCGGTAAGTTAGAACTACTTCCTTTGATGAATCCAGTTTCCATTGTTATAATATTATAATAATATCGTTGAAATTAGTTCGCCGGTGATACTTTTGACTATGACAGCTTGTTTTGTTTAGCGGTCAGTGACGTCATCACGTCACCCGCGCTTTGAATGACGTTTGCAGTCACGTGATAATGGGTACTAAATAATGCAATTTAAACAATTTTTATTTATTTTATGGCAAATAAATATATTCTTAGAATGTTATTATATGTTTTTAAATACGGTCTTTAATCTAAAAAACATAACTTAACATGAATTGGTAACATGTGTCAACATCCGTATTGTGAAAACTCTACTATAATGCCTTATTGTGCTGTGTTAGAGTGCAAAAATAAAAGTTGGGGACCAAAATGTACCGATCATGCCGTGACATTCCATCGGTAAGTAGTATTTCCATTGTATTTAATTTAATGGAAATTAAATTTGTAATGACATGAACAAGGAAAGCAATCCGAAAGTGAGAAAGTAAAACCACCTTTATTTACTGGAATATAATGTTAAATTTTCGTCGAAGTCTGTGTACTTTTTCTACAAATTTCTGTCAACATTTGAATGCTACTCAAATGAGTAGCAATGAGCCGTTTTCAGAAGAACTAAAAAAAAAATAATAATATGGCTGTCAAAGGAATGCAATTTTGGACCTCAGCCCAATAGCCATGTGTGATACGTCATAAAATAGGTCTCAGCGAGCTGAACAAAAGTTACTATGACGCCAACAGCCAAATGTTTGTCCTTTCGGAGTTATATAGTATTGAAAAAAAACTAACATTTTCAACAAAATATAACTCCGAAACGACAAACATTTGGCTGTTGGCGTAGTAGTAACTTTTGTTCAGCTCGCTGAGACCTATTTTATGATGTATCACAAATGGCTATTGGGCTGAGGTCCAAAAATGCATTCCTTTGACAGCCGTATTATTTTATTTTTTTTAGTTCTTCTGAAAACGGCTCATTGCAGCTGGGACACAACATTATAAAAATCTATCGATAATATTTTGTCTATGACTTAGCAGTAATAAATAATTATCGGAACTTTAGGTAGAGTACCTGCGTCTAATTAGGTACTTTGGGAAAATAATTGTCGTTATTTTATTTTAATTGAAGACCTCTGTGGCGCAGTGGTTAGTGCATCTGACTACCATGCGAGAGATCCCGGGTTCGAATCCCGGCTGGGGACAAAAAAAATCCCAGGTCTTGTATGTTTACATGTTTGTGACGTCGTTGTTTCTGGTGCCCACGACACTAGGGTATCCCAGGGTGGAGCCAGAGGCAATGTATATGCCTGTATGTAAGTGTTTATTATTATTATTTAACACATTTTTAGTTGCAATTATTTTTGATACTGTGCAAAATTTATTGTTCATGTTCCTTGACGCTGTTTACGAGGGGCGGCTGGAAAGTTATCTACCTAACATAGAAAGAAAAGACATAGGAAGCTAATATTTTTTTATTTTTCAATGTAGTCCCCTGCAACTGTAATACACTTATTACATTTTTCAATAAGAGACATTAAACCGTCAAAAAAATATTTCTTGGATTGGTCGTCAAAATGATCATCCACAGCAGCTTTCATTTCCTCATCAGTCAAAAATCTCTTTCCCCTTAGGCTTTTCTTCAAATTTCTAAAAAGGAAATAGTCATAGGGGGCCAAATCTGGACTATAGGGTGGATGGTTTAGTTCTGTGAAGCCGTTTTTGTCCAAGACCGACCTTGCATGGAAAGCTGTGTGGACCGGAGCATTGTCGTGCAAAATTAAAATTCCTTTACTGAGTTTGCCTCTTCGTTTTTCTTTGATGGCTTCTCGCAGTTGGTCAAGTAAACTAGCGTAGTAAGCGGCGTTCATCGTAGTATTTTTTGGTAAGTAATCTATCAAAAGAATCCCTTCTACATCCCAAAAAATTGTTGCCATAAGCTTGCCTGCTGATGGCCGAACCTTAAACTTGCGCGGTGGCTTCTCCCCTTTAAATTTCCACTGCAATGACTCCTGTTTGCTTTCGGGGTCCCATTGGCGAATCCAGGTTTCGTCGCAGGTTACTATTCTGGAGATAGTTTCTTCTTCTCTGTCTTTTACGAGGTCCAAAAATGCCTCACAACTTTCGACGCGTCGTTGTTTATCGAAGGGCGTCAGCATTCAGGGCACCCACCGGGCGCTCACCTTCGACATCCCCAAATGTTCGTAAATAATTACGTGAACACGTTCCTTACTAATCCCGACATCCCTAGCGATCTCCCACTGCTTGACTCTCCGATCTGCGAGTATTATTTTTTTCACTAGATCCACTGTGTCTTCTGTGACTGCAGAAACCGGCCGTCCGCTACGGGGATCGTCTTCCAAGCTCACACGGCCATGTTTAAATTGTTTAGACCAAAATTTTATTACAAAATCGGAAGGACATGAATCACCAAACACATTGGACATCCGTTGTTTGATTTGCGACGGAGTATTTCCCTCTTTTGTTAGGAATTTAATCACCGCACGCTGCTCAAGTTTAAGCATTTTATTATTTTCTTCCGACATGTTCACTATGTTAGTGTACTATTCGTAATGAAAACAATTAAAACAAATGAATGCTGTTATTTTCAAATAAGGAATGTATAAGTATTAAAACTTCATAGTGGCCAGTATCATTTTTGTAACTTTATTTAACAAAGTAGATTATATATCAGCCACCCCTCGTAGTTCCTTTGCGAGAATGTGGTCCTGACTGCAGTATCATGTCATTTTTGTAAACTTTTAATCCGGATCAACTTACCCATCCTATTTTGAGACGAGCAACCGAACGACGCAAGCTCCGTCTCTGCTCACCACCCACTCACTGCTCTGCGTATCGGAGCGAAACCTAGTCGGACTCGTCCGATAAAACAACACCCGTAAGTCGATCTGGACTAAATGTTTACAATGTGTTGTGCCGAAAGTTTTAGTTCAAAAAACATGTCATTTTTATTAGTATAGATTGGCGTATTGTCATCAAAACTAAACCAGCATGCATAATTTCAAAGTTAGATGATTTTATGTGCTCGTGTAGTAAAATCATCTGGGGGGGTCTAGATAATTTAATCAACGCTTACTCCTTATATGTATGGGGAAGTCTCGTTCGTGACTTTCGTTGGCAAATGTCATCTCCATAATATAGGTAAGTGAAGCACAAGCGTTGATGGATAACGACATTATAAATAAATAAATAAACAAACTATACATACGATAAGTTTGCTGGGCCTCGTTTCAAAAGCGACTATGGTTAGTTTCGTATGAGAATTCCATATACGTTGCGTAGCCGATCATCCAGAAGGTAGGTTAATATACTAACCGGCTGCGTAATTTACATCGAATTGTAATTGAATTAAATATCAACTGTCGCTTTACGAAACAATTCTATAATTTGTCGATAGGCCATCCATAGCTGAGAAGCACCATTGCAGATACTTGTTTTTTAATTTTCGACTTTATGGTCTATCACATAAAGCTTCTCGACGGTCAGACGCGGCGGGAGTTCCAGCTAGTGTAGAGTAGCGGTACTACGAAACAAAGATCTAATGTCAAACTTAATTTCAACATTATCATTTGATTTTGATCGTTGTTTATATCACCAAATGGTTCATATGTTACGTGGAACTTTTATGATGTAGACCTTTTCGGCATTGCCTTTATTTACCAATGGCAGCTTGGCATTCATAGTGTGGGTTTTGGCTTATGTGTGAGTTTGGTCACACTGGTTTTCCTGCTAATAGGTCATGTCACTCCTTCTACTCTTTTTTTCTGTTCTGTGGACACAATCGAGGCTAGAATATTCCTTATTGCACACAAGAAGCAAGAGACAAATAAAAGTTACAGTTAAAAAAAAAATACAATAGGCTTTCTTATTCTCTATAAATTGTACACGATAAGTTTGCTGGGCTTCGTTTCATAAAGCGACTATGGTTAGATTATGAGAATACCATTATAGGTACATTGCGTAGCCACTCATCCAGAAGGACAGTTAATATGGTAGCCGGCTGCGTAATTTACATCGAACTGTGGTACAGTTTGGCAGAAGAGAATACATTATGTTACTTTGTCAATGTAGGTACTAAAAAAATAAATGATTAAGAAACATTGTCATAACAAATTCATTTTCAACTGTCGCTTTATGAAACAGTATATAATTTGTCGATATGGCAATATGTCCCATCCTTAGCCTGAGTAGCAACATAGCAGATAGTTATTTTTCAATATTCGACTTTATGGCATAGAACTTAAAGCTTCTCGACGATCACACGCGGCGGTAGTTCCATCTAATGTAGAGTAGCGGTACTACAAAACAAAGATCGTATGTCAAACTTAATTTCATCATTATCATTTTTTTTATTTTTTTTATCATTGTTTATATGATTGAAAAGGTTCATATTTTACTTGGAACTTTTGTGATGTACATCTTTTCAGAATTGCCTTTATTTGCCAATGGCAGCTTGGCATTTACAGTGTGCGTTTGATTTGTGTGTGTGAGTTTGGTCACACTGGTTTTCCTACTGATAGGTCATGTCACTACTTCTACTCTTTTTTTTTGTTCTGTGGATGTTATAATCAAAGAGGATAGAGCACTATGAAAAACCTTCCATAGAAAACTAAACTCTTTGTCTTCTCAAATAAAACATAAAATCGTATAAGTAGGCAACTAGAGTAAAGTGTCCAGAGCGAGAGCCACAAACTGAAGGAGTGTGTCTTACTCTTACTCATTTATGTGGAATACTATGACCATGATGTTGTAAAATGTAGGCCATGTGTTTGATTTTGATTACCCAATGGTCTCTTTTCAGTTTTACTAAAAACGAAAGCTTACGTTTAAAATGGATGGATGCTATATGAGGCTCTGGTTCGACATCACAAAATCCTGCATTTTGTGAAGCCTGCAAAAGCCGGTATTTTAGAAAATAAGATTTTAAACCTACGGTCTTACCTAGGTTGAAGGAAGATCCTGTACCATTTGTAGTGGTGAGTAAAAGGCTTCAAACCTCTGTAGCATACCTAAAGTTTGTGCGTTTGTACATAAAATACTTTAAAATGATGATAATGGACAATTGAATGAATTAAATTGTTTTTTTTTTATATTTTATATTTTCAAACGGGAATAACTCAGAAAGTATCACTTAGTTTACTTTTTATTGACTTGCTTACCAACCCCTTTAGGTACGTTGCACAGGACTTTTCTGTTACCTTTGTGTTTTGTTTGCTAAGAAGTTTATTAGAAAGTAAGTAATAAATAAATATTTACAGCCTGTGGCGAAAAAAATAATGGTACTAAGCGACGGAAGAAAATGTTGAACTGGAAGAACTACCAACGAAGCAACCACAGCTCGATGCAGGTGCCCAAACTGACTGAATGCATTCCCCAAAAGAAGAAGCTTTGAATATTATGTTTGAGTAGAAAAATTGACTGGAGGTATAATATTTAATTTTATACTTAATAATTCTATTCTATTTTGTAATGTATATTAGCTTCTATGCATATTTTAAATGTAAAAAAAACATTCAAATGTTTGTCATCAATCTAGCTAGCTACATGAGTTTTATTCGTATTGGCAAGTTAGATTTTATTATCTGAATTTACAATTTGTACTCTAAAATTTGTCTGCAACAACATTTTTAATTTTTAATTTAACCCTTGTCGAGACCAAGAGTACCATAATGATATAAAGTTCTAAATTGGTTCACTTAAAATAATTTGTAAACTTATGAAGTTAATTCCGCAGAATGAGTGCGATTTCCGCGATAAAAAGTAGCCTACTGTGTACGAGCAGAGGAGAGCGTGTGCAACTCAACTCTGTCGCACAGCAGATGTTTTAGGTTGCATGGCGGTGGTGGATGAAGAAAGTAGAATGAAGATGTTAGGTTTTCATGTTTTACTTGTTACTGTGCACAGTTACTACATGTTTGATGTTATTAAGAGGCAAAAGCCAACTATTACATTGTTGAAGACGTAATATATTATTGAGAGGCAAAAGCCAACTATTACATTGTTGAAGACGTAAGATGTTACTGAGAGGCAAAAGCCAACTGTCTGGCGCGGGCAACAAGCCCGTGAGCTCGGCTGTGCGCGGTGCACAGTCGGCAATACGGCGACCTAGAAAGATGTATGGTGCTAGCCCGTACATACTGCCGAATACATAAGAAGAAGAGAAGAATTTAAGATTACATTGAAGATCTAATTAACTTAAAATACTTCACAATGTTGTGTTATGTTGAAACTTAAAATGTTAAGAGTATTGCGTAATGCTTACTAGGTAGTTGTTGGTTACTTGACACTTGATTGCAATTATTGTTACATTGTTTTCATTAAATAAAATCTGAGTTAGTCCCCAGGGCGTACCTACTTGTTTGCGCTGAGTTGTAAATTACTAGGTATATGAATGTTATCGCGCAGATTGATAGACCAAAAATAATGTACATGTACAGTGCATCCTGCCTATCAAAACAAAAGTACTTAAGGTGAAACAGACTAAATGTTATGAAAAATATACGACTTTAACAGCAGCAAATGTTGTAAAAGAAATGTAAAAAAATAAAATGTAAAAAAATATAGTCTTATGTAAATTGTAAAAAAAAATATTAGGTTTCTTTCACTGCTGATCCACGTTTGGTGCTGCATGCTTGTTGTTTGAGGACTATCCGATGTTCTCATCACCGCCTGATTATGTTTCTTGAATGCACAGCAGTATACCATCTTTGGGTATGTGCATGACGAAGTTTTTTGACGTGACCACCACGATCCTGATGTTTGAGCCTTGCACTCGGTCGGCGAAACGTCTTCCGTCGACTGTTGAGTTCTATTCCCTGGTTGTAAGGCAGCGAACAGACTCCACGATGTTGGTTGTTTGCGCTGTATGTGCGCTATGTTGTTTTCCACTCCATGTTCCGCAGCGAAGATTGTTTGTTTGTTGGGGTGCTGTGTACACCAATGTTGGTCTCCACTCCATGTTTGGCAGCGAAGAATGTTTGTTTGTTAGGGTGCTGTGTACACCAATGTTTGTCTCCACTCCATGTTCGGCAGCGAAGATTGTTCTGTGTTGCGGTGCTGTATGCACCAATGTTGTTCTCCACTCCATGTTCGGCAGCGAAGAATGTTTGTTTGTTAGGGTGCTGTTTACACCAATGTTGGTCTCCACTCCATGTTTGGCAGCGAAGAATGTTTGTTTGTTAGGGTGCTGTGTACACCAATGTTTGTCTCCACTCCATGTTCGGCAGCGAAGATTGTTCTGTGTTGCGGTGCTGTATGCACCAATGTTGTTCTCCACTCCATGTTCGGCAGCGAAGAATGTTTGTTTGTTAGGGTGCTGTTTACACCAATGTTGGTCTCCACTCCATGTTTGGCAGCGAAGATTGTTTGTTTGTTCGGGTGCAGTGTACACCAATGTTGGTCTCCACTCCGTATCTGGTAGTGAGGCGTATGTTATGTTTTGTTATGTTATGTTGTTCCTCACCCCATGACCGGTAGCCGAGATGCAATGTTATGGTGCACTGTTTGCACCAATGTTAGTTGCTGAGGTACCTCTTTCCGTTTTAGCAGCGAAAATACCTCGGCCGGCAGGACTCTCCTACCGATGTTGTTGTGTAGGTCCACTCCTGGTTGTAAGGCAGTGAGTAGCCCGTAGATGTTGTTGGTGGCGAAACGTCTTTCGCCAGATGTCCCCGTAGGCTCCCTTCGTCGTTCAAAGTTCACTCTACGCTCGTTGTCGCGATGATGTTCCGATGTTGTAACTTGATGCGTGACCTCATTACGCCTTGCAGCTCCGTGGCGTCGATGTTAGCACACGTTGTTTGTTGTTTCCACCACTGCCGATGATGTCGTCTGTCTCACGCTGAGGGCGCCGCAGATTCACAGGCGCTGGTTGTTTGGATGCCCGAAGATGGTCGCGAGCGTATGTACGGTACGAGTATTCGGCAGTATGTACGGGCTAGCACCATACATCTTTCTAGGTCGCCGTATTGCCGACTGTGCACCGCGCACAGCCGAGCTCACGGGCTTGTTGCCCGCGCCAGACAGTTGGCTTTTGCCTCTCAGTAACATCTTACGTCTTCAACAATGTAATAGTTGGCTTTTGCCTCTCAATAACATCATACGTCAACAAACATGTAACTGTGCACAGTGAGAAATAAAACATGAAAACCTAAAATCCATATACTACTTTCTTCAACTACCACCGCTCTCCAACCTACAACATCTTCTGTGCGACAGAGTTGAGTTGCACACGCTCTCCTCTGCTCGTACATTTTGGTCCTTCGAGCCGGATGCTCGCGACCATCTTCGGGCATCCAAACAACCAGCGCCTGTGAATCTGCGGCGCCCTCAGCGTGAGACAGACGACATCATCGGCAGTGGTGGAAACAACAAACAACGTGTGCTAACATCGACGCCACGGAGCTGCAAGGCGTAATGAGGTCACGCATCAAGTTACAACATCGGAACATCATCGCGACAACGAGCGTAGAGTGAACTTTGAACGACGAAGGGAGCCTACGGGGACATCTGGCGAAAGACGTTTCGCCACCAACAACATCTACGGGCTACTCACTGCCTTACAACCAGGAGTGGACCTACACAACAACATCGGTAGGAGAGTCCTGCCGGCCGAGGTATTTTCGCTGCTAAAACGGAAAGAGGTACCTCAGCAACTAACATTGGTGCAAACAGTGCACCATAACATTGCATCTCGGCTACCGGTCATGGGGTGAGGAACAACATAACATAACAAAACATAACATACGCCTCACTACCAGATACGGAGTGGAGACCAACATTGGTGTACACTGCACCCCAACAAACAAACAAACTTCGCTGCCAAACATGGAGTGGAGACCAACATTGGTGTAAACAGCACCCTAACAAACAAACATTCTTCGCTGCCGAACATGGAGTGGAGAACAACATTGGTGCATACAGCACCGCAACACAGAACAATCTTCGCTGCCGAACATGGAGTGGAGACAAACATTGGTGTACACAGCACCCTAACAAACAAACATTCTTCGCTGCCAAACATGGAGTGGAGACCAACATTGGTGTACACAGCACCCCAACAAACAAACAATCTTCGCTGCGGAACATGGAGTGGAAAACAACATAGCGCACATACAGCGCAAACAACCAACATCGTGGAGTCTGTTCGCTGCCTTACAACCAGGGAATAGAACTCAACAGTCGACGGAAGACGTTTCGCCGACCGAGTGCAAGGCTCAAACATCAGGATCGTGGTGGTCACGTCAAAAAACTTCGTCATGCACATACCCAAAGATGGTATACTGCTGTGCATTCAAGAAACATAATCAGGCGGTGATGAGAACATCGGATAGTCCTCAAACAACAAGCATGCAGCACCAAACGTGGATCAGCAGTGAAAGAAACCTAATATTTTTTTTTACAATTTACACAAGACTTTATTTTTTTACATTTTATTTTTTTACATTTCTTTTACAACATTTGCTGCTGTTAAAGTCGTATATTTTTCATAACATTTAGTCTGTTTCACCTTAAGTATTTTTGTTTTGATAGGCAGGATGCACTGTACATGTACATTCTTTTAGGTCTATCAATCTGCGCGATAACATTCATATACCTAGTAATTTACAACTCAGCGCAAACAAGTAGGTACGCCCTGGGGACTAACTCAGATTTCATTTAATGAAAACAATGTAACAATAATTGCAATCAAGTGTCAAGTAACCAACAACTACCTAGTAAGCATTACGCAATACTCTTAACATTTTAAGTTTCAACATAACACAACATTGTGAAGTATTTTAAGTTAATTAGATCTTCAATGTAATCTTAAATTCTTCTCTTCTTCTTATGTATTCGGCAGTATGTACGGGCTAGCACCGTACATCTTTCTAGGTCGCCGTATTGCTGACTGTGCACCGCGCACAGCCGAGCTCACGGGCTTGTTGCCCGCGCCAGACAGTTGGCTTTTGCCTCTCAGTAACATCTTACGTCTTCAACAATGTAATAGTTGGCTTTTGCCTCTCAATAACATCATACGTCAACAAACATGTAACTGTGCACAGTGAGAAATAAAACATGAAAACCTAAAATCCATACACTACTTTCTTCAACTACCACCGCTCTCCAACCTACAACATCTTCTGTGCGACAGAGTTGAGTTGCACACGCTCTCCTCTGCTCGTACATACTGTAACTGATGATAAGAAATGTAAGAAAAGTTCACTATTAATAACTGTGAATATAAGTAAAGTTCACTATCTTGCATGTATCCGTGTATCCATGCAAGATAGTGAACTGTACTTATTCTCAAATTAAAGGCCCAGACTCGAATCGAGCCATGAATGTATGCTAAGTAATTTTTGTAGCAATACCACTCAAGGTTTTAAAAACGTATTTTAATATGGTCGAAGTTGAGTTTTATCTTTACTCTTCTCTCTACTCTTCTTTTCCACTACAAACCTTATTTGAGGGCAGTATGTAATGTACTGTACATTAACACTCAATAAGCAAGTTGTAAATTCTATACATTTAAATGAGTTATTTCTTTGTGTTTATTTTTGGATTAAAGCTAATTTTATGACTTGATTTTGACTTGCATTTTATAATGTTAAAACTTCGTTAAATGCAAATATAAGTATAATTAAAGTTCTTCAGTCAATGAATATACCTATAAACTAGGTACTGTGTCGCCCATTATGGAAGTAAATGCCCAAGTTACTCCTAAAGAGAGAACTTCGCTCGTTCCTTCCGGCTGGCTTCCCTTATGTTTCGTCCGGTTTTCATTGACATCAAGGTCACCCTACTTAGAAAGAGATGACATTCACTAGTTCGAGCCTCCTTGTCAGGACATTTTTTTGTCAGAATACTCAATCCTCTTTGATTATTACATCCATGCCTCAGCCCAATAGCCATGTGTGATACATCATAAAATAGGTCTCAGCGAGCAGCAAAGGTAGTATGACGACGTGAGTCGCGCGCGACAACGTCAAAAGTCGCGAGAATTTGACAGTTAATGTACTGGAAAGTCGCGACTTTTGACGTTGTCGCGCGCGACTCGCGTCCTCATACTACCTTTGCTGAACAATAGTTACTATGACGCCAACAGCCAAATGTTTGTCCTTCCGGAGTTATATTGTAATTGAACGAAAAAACTGAAATTTTCAATAAAATATAACTCCGAAACGACAAACATTTGGCTGTTGGCGTCATAGTAACTTTTGTTCAGCTCGCCCGACCTATTTTATGATGTATCACACATGGCTATTGGGCCGAGGTCCAAAATTACATTACTTTGACAGCCGTAATATTATTTTTTTTAGCTCTTCTGAAAACGGCTCATTGAAGAATTAAGAGCTTGGGTTACGCTTGATAAGTTATCACAGGGGACTAGATTATATTGGTAACTATTTTCCCAGTCGGGTAAAGAAAAATGGGTTTTCGAAAAAAAAAAAAACTTGGAATGCAAAAAAAGATTGGTCCACAGATTAAAAAGATGAAGTCAATTTCGAAACGCATCCCTTATCAGCTGTTTTCCATCAAAATCTAATCGGACAGCCGAATCTTGAATTTTTATCGCAAAATAGATTAAATGGGAATACGTAAAAACGACCAACCAAATACTCAATAGTTACACATAGGTTCTCATTAAAAGACTAACTTAGTGTCTATCTCTTCAAATTGTCTCGGTTGAGCCGATAAATTGCCGCTATGGCTCTATGTATTCGTTCAATACGCGCGTTAAACCGGTTACGATTATCGAGTGCAATAAGTTCTTGTAGAAGCGTTACAGGCACTGCGATTAAAGAGGAAATCAACGCAGAGCTTCTGAATTCATATAACCAGGATATACGGACGGGTAAGTAGTCCTATTTCCTCCTATTTTACGTGCTAAAATGAAAGGTTACTGCGGGAAGATATTTTGGATGTATAGACAGCCTTCGCTAAAATCGTAAGTACGAAAATTCGTACACTATCACATAATCATGATGATCTCGGCTAGAGGCTTCCGAACTTTTTCAGTTTGCAGCACCATTGCAGGTTAGAAGAATATTATCGAGGCACTCCAGTTGAAATATTCGTACATTGACACTAGTAGACACATAAATGAGACTCAAAATAATATACAAGCATAATCACTCCACAGGATTTTGAAAAAATTATTGGTATCTCATTTATTAAATGTAACAATATAAATTTATAGTTGTAGAATATTGATGTAGTTATATTTTATTTATTTACAATTTGGTTATATTAAGTTTCTCAACAAGCTGCACTGTGCGAGTTAATATACCTTTAGGTAGGTACTGTAGGAAAAAAAACTTGCCATCCCATAAACCTGACATTGGCAGAAGAAAGCCAATGACGATGCTATAAAAAAAAATCCAATCAAAAAATAACTTGCCATCTACCAGGGGTGCCATAAAAAAGAAAAATGTATTGAATATATACTGAATGAAATGATATTATATATTCTAATTCTAATCAGACTTTTGCATTTCATTTAACTATTTTCATTGCATATTTTTAATTAATGTGAAACCTCATTGGCATTATTAGGCTAATTGAACAGGTCTAATACATTCTCAGATACAGCTGAAGTTTCCAGGTGGTGTGGTGCCGGTATTCAGGAGAGCACTGCTGTTCCCAAACCGCGTGGCGCTGCAAGATGAGGTCGGCATCTACACTTACGCCGGCCTGCACCAGGCCGCTGCTGCTCTCAGCACCGAGATTTCGGCTCAGCTGGGTGAGTGGAATGGTGCGGGGAGTAATGTGGTTTCTTTATCACAAACAACAAGTATGTATGTATTTTTCGTATTTGCACAAACTGCCCGTCTCTTTTTCCTTCGGCAACCTCTCCGTCACAAGGTTGTCTGGAAGAAATTGCTGTTAGCAATAAGACCGCCTATTGTATATACATTTTCTGAAATTGTAACTTTTATTTGTCTCGTGTTTCTTATGTGCAATAAAGAATATTCTTATCTTGTCTTATCTTATAGCTAACAAATACAGCGATACACTATTGGACCCTTTTTATAAAATTACATAAGGTCTTAATTGTCAATTTTTTATCATTTCACAAAAAAAAAGTGTTTTTTTTATCTATGACTTTTATGAGCAATACAAATTATAGATTGTTTTATGGATACATTTACAGAAAGAGCAATTTTTTCAATTTTTCTCCAGCAATTTTGTATTCAATTTATTATAATTACGATTTCTTATTTTTTTTTATTTCTTTACTAGCCGATGATAACCGGGTCACCCGGCAAACGTTGTCTCGCCATAATAATAGTTTTTTCACTTCGGGCTATTACAAAAAATAGATTACAACCTATTCTCAGACCTACCAAATATACACATAAAATTTCATCAAGATCGGTCAAGCCGTTTCGGAGGAGTATGCATACTAACATTAAGGCACGAGAATTTTGTATATGCTTACAAAACGTAGTTTCACAAAAGCAGCTTTACATCGCGTTTTGCGAACCTATTGTACCATGTGACTCCCCTATTATATTGATACCTGTTGGGATGATTTTAATTTTATCAATTTTCTTGCGACCTAATTACTGTATTATTGTGGTGGATAGAATATAATAGTCAATATAACTCATGTATGTTTCTTGTCTTGATTTCAGTGGGCGAGACAGAGCGCGGAATCGCTTACATGTGCAGCAACGACGCGTCCCACGTGATCGCACAATGGGCGATATGGATGTCGGGAAATATTGGTAAGGCCCCACTCTCATCCGACTTTCTTCTTTTCGTAAATCAACATCATTATCAACCCATTATGTCCCTGAGGAAGGTATAGGCCATACTCCACCAACGGGGTCCAAGCCCGGATTGGTGGAGGCTTGTAAGACTAGTGGCTGGACTTACTGTCAGAAGTTTTCAACCCGCCCAAATCCCTCTGACTTGGCTTAACGACTGTCGTCTATCGACGGCAGCCGGCACCAACTGCTTAACATGCCTCGCGAAGCACGGAGCCGCACGGAAAAATGCCAATATATAGTGAGAGTTATTTACACACATAATATCATTTTTGAAGACCTATCCATAGATCCCACACGTATGGGTTTGAAGAAAACATTTTTTAAGTATTGGGAACCCCCAAAAATTATTGTTTTTTCTATCTGTGTGAAAATCTTTTTTTTTTAAAAAAACGTTTATTTGCTATTGGATACATAGTCCTTAAGCCTAGCTTAATTAAGTGTTATTACTAAGGTTTACAATTTTCCTATTGAATTACATATAAATTTATACATATAATTAAAATAATTAGGATTACATAAAATATTTTCCAAGTTTTTAGGCACTTCAGTTTCACAAACACTTGCTTAATGCGGTTCACAGAATACGAGTACATCTACTAACCAAGTTTCAATAGTATAGCGAGATTACCCTCCTGTTCTTAAAAGTAGAAACACTTACCGACGAGAGCTCCTCAATTAATTAATTATCCTAGTGCAACAAAGTATCTGTGTTCATTTTACAACATTTCATCATCGCAATTGGTGATCAAAGAACACAAGAAACGAATCTACGAAGCCTACAACTACACTATCACTACGTACAGTGTTGATAAATCGACTCAACTTTTGTTGGTGAGTGACATTGGCCGAGGATCTACCCACAACAAACACGTTCGATCTACGCGTCATCTCATCAAATAGACTATACATACAAAAATTTCGCACAAGTCTACCAAGTGGAATTGGCGTATAACGTACTACGTCTGACTTAGAAGCAGTGGGTACCGTGATCTGGCCTCTATCGTCTTGGCCGTGCGGCCACGGCGCGCCCGGCACCGACCGATTCTTTCATTATTTTTTTTGCTGGAAATCGCCGGACCTTGGGGGACCTACTCTGAAACCCGGTACTTCAGCAAAACAAATTCGAAACATTAAGAAGAAATTCGAGTTGGTCCAGAGACTTTAAATTACTATTGTTTATGCTAATTGCTGTAACTATTATTATTTATGCTAATTGCTGTAACTGGGTCATTCTAAGTTAAGAGGTACTTTCCATGGCCAGGATAAAAAAATACTTTTTTTTTATACTAACTTCCAAATTAACCTATTTATTACTTAAAACTAAATGTTTTCTTCATGGTCACTTAAATTTATTACTGAAATGTTCGTAGTTTAGTCACAATAAGTTCTAATAGAAGAAAATGGTCTCTCCCCTGGTCTGTCCCCAAACCGCAAAGCTCCAATCAAAAAACTGTCCTCTAGACATCTGCGGGGTAGTGGACAGCTACTTGATGGGCAGAACTATTAATCTAAGCTACGCCGGCGCCACGGTCTCAAAGTCCACGAAGTATCTGAGGACCTCTAATGTGGAACGTTATCATCGACTCTCTTCTAGAACGGCTCGAGGACTGTGGGGTTCACGCGCAGGCATTCGCTGACGATGTAGTTCTAGTAGCATCCGCTCATACAGCTGAGGAGATTGAGAGCATGGTCATCCGGTGCTAGACACAATTGCTCGTTGGGGAAACGACTATAAACTTAAGTTTTCACCTCAGAAAACAGCTTACATGATTTTGACAAGGAAGCGGAACTATCTCTCGCCCCGAGTCGCCATGGCGGGTGCACAATTAACACCAGTAGATAACGTGAAAGTGTTGGGGTTAACCATTGACAAAGACTTAACGTTCAAGGACCACATTCAAGCGGTCTGCGCTAAAGCCGCTGCTGTGTACAAAGGCCTGTCAAGAGCTGCTAAAGCTACTCGGGGTTTAAGTCCCGATATTGTCAGGCAATTGTACATAGGAGCCGTTGAGCCTGTACTCCTATATGCCGCGCATGTATGGGCCGACAGTACTTTGAAACAATCAATAGTCAACAAACTGAGATCGACGCAGCGCTTGATAGCAATTAAAATCGCCAAAGCCTACCGCACTGTCTCCTTCGTCTCAGCAGTAACTATAGCGCGGCTCATCCTTATTGATCTGCGAGCGCGCGAGGTGGCCCAGCTGTATGCTGTGAAGCGTGGCAAACCCCTGCCGGAGGCAATGGAATGTAGCGCAGAGACCCGGACTCCATTTTATCTCTTACCACACCCGGGAAACCGGCTGGAGATACGCTACACAGCACTGGAGCGGCTGAACGATGAAGAACCAGGGGAACGGCCGACAGCAACAGTAAGTATATATACTGACGGCAGCAAAATTGAAGGTAGGGTTGGGTGCGCATTTAGGTACTTGTTGGGAGAACGGTGCCGAAGTGCTGAGCAAAAAATTCAGACTGGAATCTTTTTGCACAGTCTATCAGTCCGAACTGTTAGCGCTTAGGCAAGCGATTAGACTGGTGGCAAATAAGAACCGGTTCAGAGATTGCGACAGCTTGAGCGACTCGCGTTCTTCACTGGTGAGCGACATTAGAGCCGAGCTGGCGCGGGTGGCTCGGAAGGGTGGCACAATGAGGTTGTGGTGGGTACGTGCGCACGTAGGCACAGTTGGAAATGAGCGTGCGGACGAACTTGCCAAGCAAGCAGCGTTGCACAAAAAAACGGCGGCGGATTATGACCTGTTCCCGCTATCCTTTGCGAAACGTGTGATACGCCAGCAGACGTTGGATACCTGGCAGAAAGAGTATTCCGAGCGCCGACAGGGTGGTGTAACCAAAATGTTCTTCCCGGATGTCAGACAGGCGTATCGAACCATCGAAAAAATCGGTGTTTCCTACTGGAAGACCCAGGCGTGGACCGGACATGGTGGATACGCTTATTATCTTCACCGCTTCAAGTGTTGCAATAGCCCCAAATGTGCATGCTCCCCAGACGCCGAACAGACAATAGAACATATTTTAAACAAATGTCCAATATTTGACGGCATCCGATTGCAGCTTGAACTAGAACTTGACAGCAATGTCGAAACCTCGAACTGGAGACCGCTCCTAAACGCCGAAAAACCGGTCGTAAATTTTCTGACTATTGTGTCAGTGTCATGAAGGCGGTGGCGCAAACTAATAAATCATGAGACTACTATACTATAATGAATTAAGCAAAGGTATTGAGAGAAAATATTGACTAAGTAAATTAATTGGTAATCCTATCATTTTTATAAATTAAATAATAATAATAATAAAAAAGAGGAAAAAAAAAACTTTGTATAGAAACTGTAATTATGTGCTAAATTTTGATATGTATACTTTTATTTTTAACTAATTTAATCTATTATTTAATCGATTTAAAAATTGTTCAATTCTATATTCATTTATTTATTGAGTTTAATATTGTACATAATTTAAGGTCCCTGAATAAATAAATCAGGGGTATGTAAGGAGAGTAATAATAATAATAATAGTATAGCTCTTATAATTTAGGAAAAAAGTGGCTGTGTCATGCGGACAGACAGACATGACGAATCCATAAAGCTTCCGTTTTTTGCCATTTGGCTACGGAACCCTAATATAGTATATAACTGCAGCGGCCAGCAAAATAGGCATTGATGGACGAACGTGGAAATGTGGGGCGAGGCGAAGCCGAGGCACACATACGTGAGTCCATCAATGCCTAGGTGTGGCCAAGGCTTGTATATGATTTTTTTCAAATAATGCGTGGAATTTAAAACTATGAACTCATTCTGTTAAATTCAATAAACTTTCATTTTCGGAGTGACTAAAAATGTTTATATTTTATATAGATTATATAATCAGACGAACCACGAACGAACAACAATATTTTTTGCCGCGTTAAAGTGTTATTTTTTGTTTCACTATGCTTTCTATCGCAAGCCAGTTCGAAATTTAAATAAAACCTCTGATAAGTATCTCCTTGGTTGTCATTGTTCGGAGTAAAAGATCGTTCCATTTTTTAAATAACACGACAGATATGAGTATAGTATGTAATTTATTTGGCCGCAAAACACGACAGTTATGAATTTTCATAAAACTTTTTCCGGCCGCTGCTCGCGTGTAATTGGCCAGTACAGCAATTTCGATTTATCTCGAAGAAGGTTGTCCAAATAATGCTCAAATTTCCAAGCATGTTTGAGAATAGTACATTGTTCACCGAGAGGAGAAAGTGACCGATTACCGTCGAGGGTGTCGTTTGAAGCCCGAGCCGTAGGCGAGGGCTTTAAAACACCTGAGATCGGGAATCGCAGTTTCTCTCGAGTGATACATAGTGCTTTATACTACACCTACAAGGAAAATAAAAAACGAAATCTTTACTAATTGAAATTTATATTGAAATTGTTGCTAGTGGCCAGTGTCATTTTGCGAACTTGGAGATAAAAACTCACTGTAAAAACTTTTTGGCTTTTGATATTTAGGTTACCGGCGCATAGTCTTACCCAAAATTAAAAAAGAAAAACCACGTAAGAAATGGATTTTCATACACTTTTCTCTCACGCTCAGATGCGTTTTCTCCCCGCATATTTGTTCGATATGCAATGACGTACTTTCTACCGTAAATTTGATAAAGTATCAAGGTACTTTCCAAGCAGGTGTAGTATAAAATACAATTTCCTCCGTTTCTTCCAGCCGTCCCCCTAACGGCGCTGCACCCACCGGAGATGCTCAAGTACTTCGTAGGCGACAGTGACGCTCAGCTGGTCGTGTGCACGCCCGAGTACGAGAAGACTCTGCGACCGATCGCTCAGGCGATGTCCAGGCCTTTGCTGGTCACTAGCAGAGAGAGGGTATGGCATACGTTCACAAATCCACCGGGTTGTGCGGGGATTGCATTTACGCAATTCGTGTGAGACTCCCAGCCCCATCGAGACTCCTGCTCCGAGCCGGACTACCGTCTAAGCCCCGCGGTGTTCCTCCTACTAATTAGGCAATCCAGCCAGTGGCGGATTTGCAGTCTTGCCCGTCTAGGCCCCAGGCCATGTGCCGCCCCTTTCTCAGCACAGCACGCAGCACCTATCATATAGACTAGGTACATCATGAATTTAGTGGCGCATAACTATAAAAATTGCTATTCGTTGCAGTGCAGTGCGACCCGCCATAATTATGCACAGCCTTTTAAATATTTAGGTACTTTGCATTTCAGTTATTTCTTGCTATCATCAGCGACTTTTTTGTCACTATTTATTTATTTATTTTATTTATTTATTTAATATTTAGGACAACTAATGACTAAGCAAACATGATATTACAAAGCAGATATAAAAACAGACAGTCATTAAAAGTTTCCACAGATAGCGGCAAAAAGGAATCGAAGTGACGTCACATAATAGGTATAACCTCAGAGTAAGAAGGATTTATTTATTTCTTACTCTGAGGGTATAACCAATCGATTATTTTAGGGTAGCAATTAATTTACAGGGTTGAAAAACAATTTTGATAGGAGACATCTCACCGCAGTTATTCCACCATAGAACAGGTCAACATCGACCTCTGCCGCCAAAGAGTTATATAGATTGCAAGATCGCCAAAAAAAGGAATTCTGTCTATAATTAGTTCTGACCACTGGTAAATGAAAAGTTGGATTGGATCGTCGGTGTAAAAAACTTTATTTGCCGCTCTAGGCTCGGGCCTACTGGGCCTTAGGGTCAGTGGCGGTACCTCCATACAAGCCCAAAAGCCCGGCATGTCCAAGACGCTCTATGACAAATCTATACACGTATTTACCTAGATGCATCGAACAAAAAAGTAGTACGCCGCATTTTGCTATGCCACAAGTTCACAAGGTCAAACAATACTTAGTAATAATAAAATAAGTAAACAATACGCTCTCGCGCCGCGCCCGCCCGCCGCACGCATCACGTCGCTTCGGGTCAATTTGCCTCGAACTCGATCGAAAGTCGATCGATCGATCCATCTCGCTCTCACTACAGGGCTTTTACGGGGCTTTCAAATCCCTGCTTTTTCTTCCTCTAACATACGCAAATCGACACTGAGATTTTAGAATCTGACGTACTAAACAGTATGGAACATAAAGCCTGGCTTTATGCCTGATGTTGGCGATGCATCGATGCGGAGGGAGCGGGTTTCAAGGACTCTACCAACTTCACTCCATTGCATTTGTGCGATGTGCGGTTTGTTTGTTTATTGTTTGCTTGAGTTCCTTGAAAGTTTTGTTTTCATACTATTATTTGAGTGTTTAATTGATTGAGTAGTGGTTTCAGTGTCTCGAACAATGGAGAAAACTGTGCCTTGTGTGGTTATAAAGTGTGTGAAAGTATTGATCGGCGAGGAAAAGGTAAAATATTTGAACTTTGCTCTAAAAGAAACATTTGATATTTTCGCCAGGCGCCTGATAGTGTATTTCTCAGCACACTAAATCACACAAAAGACAATTTAACCGATTTTTCTGTCTTTATGACTGTTCTTTGTGGATTGTGGGCTGTTCTTATACCTACCAAGTTATATTGTTGGTGCCGTATATTTTTTTAGAACGTGAAATCAACGTTACGACGATCAAGAACGTAGGTAACGCCATTAAAAGGCACATGAATTCGTAAACACACATTAGTCCTGTGATTTCCTATAGTAATTTTGGTAAACAAATTGACACAGGCAGCGTTATCACAAAGCGACATACCGGGGCCGAGTTATTTACCTATTTATCTAACAAAATTGCATTGCAATGGAATGTTTACTATTATACTTGTAACCATTTTTTTATTTAGTTCCGTTTCTAGCAATGATGGTCTATTTCGTAACTCACTTTAATGCAATCAAAGAAAACCAAACGGCTTTTTCAAAGCCACCGAAGGTATGCAATTACTGATATGTGTGTAAAATTCTATTAGTAATAGCATGCTCTCAGTGTGCTTTGGATAGCTCAACCTATGCAAGTAAGTCCACATGATACTGAAGACCGAAGAGAAAGCAAGTTTTATTTATTATGGTCTTTTACTAATTAATACACTCGGCAAAACGTGGGCCCAGTTCTAGAGGCTGGTGCCTCTGCCTACCCCTTCGAGGATAACGAGCGTGTTTTTTTTTAGCAATTAGGTACCAAAATATAAGTTGGGCTTGCCCTAATTGGAGAACCGAGGCACGCCACTGTCCAGAGTCTTTTTTTTCTTGGAGTTTAATTTTTCTTCTTCTGCCAATAAGCAGGCTATTACAACAATTTCTTCCATAGCACAAAGTCACCGCACCGTTTCACACCAGAGGCAAGAAAAAACTGCAAAAATTGTTGGTAACACACAGAAATGCGGCGCGTTCGGCGCGTACGTTGCTGACAAATATGCGACCCAATTTTAAAATGCGGCGCGTGCGGCGCGTGCGGTGCTGACAAATGTGCGATCAACTTTATTGTCGTTCATCGAGTTCTCAAAAAGTGGTTATTTTAAATTCTTTCGTGTATTTCTTCTAAAAAAACCAAACAAAATTAATTTTTAAAATAAGCCGCCAAAACGCTATCTTGGGCAATATGGCACCGCACAGGAATCGTGACGTCACTGCTCAGTAAACAAAACGAATGGGTCGACCATCTGGAATCTGTGTTTGTTTTTTACTTAAAATTTGTTAACCTGACAGTTTATTTCCATGGCGACCTCCGTGTTGACGCTCCGCATTGGTTAGCGCATCTGCCAACCATGCGTGAGGTCTCGGGTTGGAATCCTGGCTGGGGACAAGAATAAAAAAAAGCCCAAGGTCTTGGATATTGACATGTTTTTGATATCGCTGCGTCTGGGTCCCACGACACAGGGTATCCTAGTGTGGGACCAGAAGCAATGTATGTGCCTGTATGTAATTTTTATGTTATGGAGTATTCATAGAACTAGGAATATTCTAAAACGTCGTCGATTCAGTAGTTGACACGACCAACAAATTATTTGATATGATAGATTAAAACAAAAATTACAAAATATTTCGGAAAATGTATCCCTTTTAGTCAATGACTAGTTATTACAATTTTACAATAGATGAAACATAAAAAGAGTGCTCTGAAATAAGACGTCCAGTATTTTCATACAAAATTCCGTTTTAATAGTAATATTTCTCTTATCTTATCTTATCTTATCTTATCTTATCTTATCTTATCTTATCTTATCTTATCCTATCTTATCTTATCTTATCTTATTTGACATTTTGTTAACTACCCAATTCCAGGAAATCACAGCCCAATTGTATCAGCCTAACAGCGAGTTCCTCAAGACTAAGGAAGACGGTCTAGTGGACAACGCCCGGTCCAACCAGTGGTACGGCAGCCAAGAAGCTCTGATCATCTACACCAGTGGCACCACTAGTAAACCTAAAGGTGAGAGACCGAAGGCCGAGTTTCGTTTAACCAGGCAAAATACAAAAATTTGAGCTTATTTGAAAAGTAAATTTTCGCTTGCCTTTGTTAGAAGAAATACACAAAGGAATTTAAAATGACCACTTTGTGAGGACTCCATGAACACCAACAAACAATATGAGATGGCTTTCAGAAATCGGTCAAATGGCCTATTCATACTGTCAAAACAAAATAAGTTAATTAAATGTTAAAGACAGGTATGCCCAAAAGAATTAAATGTCACTCTTAAATCTTTGATCCCATGATACTCTGATAATCTCCTGATCCCCTGATAGGGCATCACGATCCCCCTTCTCGGCAGGTGTGGTATGGACTCACGCAATGCTGGCGACGCAGATAACTTCCTTACACTGCGCGTGGAAGTATTCGGCGAACGATGTCGTGCTTCACACGCTGCCTCTCCATCACATCCACGGGCAGTTGAACTCGTTGAACGCTTCACTGGCGGCTGGTGCCAGGTTAGTTATGTCTACCCAACCCTTTAAGAATAGGGTAGTTTCCAGGGTCAAAACAATTAAATTCTATTTAGTCCGTATTTTAGATTATAAAAAAATATTGGACACGTATTTTTTCTTTTTTCGATTAAACAAAAAATAACAAAGATATAGCCCATTAAAGTTACGTGTGACGTCACTACGTGCTAAAAATGCAGCACGGCGTGACGTCACACGTAACTTTAATGGGCTATATCTTTGTCATTTTTGGTCTAATTTACAAATGAAAAAATATGTGTCCCTTATTTTTTAATAATCTAAAAGACGGACTAATTACATTTTTTAGGGCAACTAGCCTATTGGGTATTTGACCAAATGTCAAATGAGTTACTTTTAAAACGGAATTTTGTATGAAAATACTTGCTTGAGACGTCACATTTCAGAGCACTCTTTTTATGTTTCATCTATTTAAAAATTGTAATAACTGGTAAATGATTAAAAGAAACACATTATCCGAAACATTTTGTAATTTTTGTTTTAATCGAGCATCTCAAATAATTTTTTGTTGATACGGGTCTCTTCCCAGAGGAAGGTATAGGCCATACTCCACCACGGGGGCCAAGTCCGGATTGGTGGAGGCTTGTAAGACTTGCGGATGGTCTTACTGTCAGAAGTTTTCAAGCGGCCCTAAGGCCTCTGACTTGGCGGAACCACTGCCATCTATCGACGGCAGCCGGCACCAACTGCTTAACTGCTTAGTGGAGAAAAGGCAGCGAAAAAAAAATCCACTCTGGCCGTCTTTTCTCAAATCTAACACCTCAAGCCCCGACGACCCGCCGGCGGGTCCGATGTAAACTACGGCGCATTCGGTGAGGCCCCTTAGACCGTAGACACGTCGACCGGTCGGTCTTGCAACAGCCCGCTTTAAATCGAATTTTGAAGATCATATAATAGACCACAGTTCTGCCCTCGTAAGGAAGAGCGCAGTAATCTTAAAAACGCAGTTTTGAGTAAATAGCTATTTATTTCTTAGGATTAGAAGGATTTCATACAATACTGCATATTTTCTTACTGAAATTTCAGGTTTCTAGTAGACCTACAGCCACCATTATTTTTTCACCTATAGATATACCACCAGGGAGCCCAATTTTGCATCCAAAGTAAAAACGCAGTAATGGCTATTACTGCGTTCTTCCTTACGAGGGCAGAGTTGTACGAGCATGTTTTATTCTTTGTAAAGTGCGATAAATTCCGTGAAGAACTAACTTAGTTGTGAAAGAAAAAGTGTTCTAGGCCTGAGGAATTAAATCTAATACATAAGTTGGTAAGAATTCTATTTAGGTAGGTATCTACGAAGCTCATGGCCCATGAGTGGAATTAACACTTGCTATGTCAAAACAATAACAGCACAGTGTTTGGTATGACATAAAAACAAACATTTACACACAGGCACACACATTGCTTCTAGCCCCACACTAATAACTCCAGGTATTGCATGTTTACATGTTTGTGACGTCGCTGTTTCTGGTTCCCACGACACAGGGTATCCTAGTGTGGGGCCAGAAGCAGCGTATGTGCCTGTATGTAAATGTTTATGTTTGTTTTCCTAGGATACGTATGCTGCCATCCTTCGCTGCACACAGCGTTTGGTCCAGACTGCTGGGAATGGGAGAGCGGGAAGAAACTAAGGTACCTGTCCCTTGCCTGTATTTGGTAGATCTTATTTAAAATGTCACTATGCCTAATTATTTTCGTACACCTCCTGCGGGTCACTGGTAGAAAATGCTTCTAGCATTAAGTCCGCCGCATTGCCGTTGTAAATTTTACTTATGTGCGATAAACGTATTATTAATAATAATTTCAAGCTCTGAGATAGGTGGCTCAGACACTCAAGTTTCACGAATCACGAAGGCTAAGCAACATTGGCGCGTTCAGTGGATGGATGGGTGACCAGCTATGACTAACGCTAGTGGCATTTTTCGGGTCCGGTTCCGCTTCGCAAGGTATGTTAAGCAGTCGGTGCCGGCTGCCGTCGATAGATGGCAGTCGTTAAGTTGGCTTGGGTCAGAGGCCCTAGGGCGGCTTGAAAACTTCTGACAGTAAGACCAGCCACTAGTCTTACAAGCCTCCGCCAATCCGCACTTGGCCCCCTTGGTGGAGTATGGCCTATATTTTTCTCAGGGAAGAGACCCGTGCCTCTCGGTGGGGACATGGGGTGGAAAATGGTCAGTAAAGTCAGTAAAAGTCAGTTTTTTTTAAATTGTCAGTAAATTCAGTATTTTGTGGATAACGAATACATTCCACGCAGAAGTGGTCAGGTTTCTGTAGATTGAGGTAAAAAAATGACGTTTTGGAGTCTTTAAAAAATCTCTTGACATATCTTTTTCGGTAGATCCCCAAACATACCTTTATTTCAGAATATTTTGTTCTTATTTTTCGTACAGTGTCTATATGAAACCTTATTTTAATTTTCGATGCTGATTAATTGTTTTTCATAACAAGCATGTAGGCCACGTGCCCTAATGATGAATTATTGGTCAGTATTTTAGAGGGTTATAGTCAGTAAAGTCCGTATTTTTGACCTTGGGATCAGTTTCCACCCCTGCATATAGATAAGATAAGATAAGAATATTCTTTATTGCACACAAGAAAGCAAAGACAAATAAAATTTACAATTAAAAGCATACAATAGGCGGTCTTATTGCTAACAGCAATAATAATAATAACCAAGTATCTGGACGTGGCGCACGAGGTTACCGACATGTGGGGGCTGGTGTCGGCCAAATCGTTCCTATAGTCCTGTAGGCGAATGGGTTAGTTCCAACCAGTCTCGCTAACCATCTGAGGCGGTTGGAACTCCGTGTGGGCATGCTTCCGGCTATCATGCAGAAGGCGGTGCTGCTTGATACAGACCGAATAGTCCGGCGTTTTCTCTCGCTGTCGCCCTGACCTCCGGCCGCTTGGACTCCTCAGCCGGAGGGCGTCCGTCTGGCCACTTTGACCAGACGAGACTATTACCTTTTCTTTTTCTGCATAATAATAATATACAGTCTGTTTTTTCATTCAATGCAAAAAAAAATATTGTCACGTTGACATCTCCATACAATTCTTAGGCTGTCAATGTCTTAATGTTGCTAGTACGTAAAAACCAAATAATCCCATTTTACTTCCAAGTTAAATTGTGTATGCTACGCAGGTGTTTTTTTTTAGCCTTTGTTCTTACGAGTAATTCAATTTTAATGTCTTTGATGTGATAAGGATTTTGGTCACATGAGTCTTCTATTCACGGTAAAAAAAATCTACCGAGTAAACCTATAGCTTTTATAGCGGTAACACCGCGTCATTTTTTTTTGCATCGAATTAAAACACTGACTATAGGTTGATGATGATGAAGTGATTTGGTCTCGAGGTGACGGTGTTCCACGGCGTGCCAGCGATGTACGCTCGGCTGGCGCACGCGCACGCGCAGATGTTCGGCGCGGCGCGCACGCGAGCGCACGTGCGCGCGACGCTGGCGCAGCGCATGCGCCTTATGTGCGCCGGCTCCGCGCCGCTGCCGGCTGCGCTTGCGCATGCCTGGTTCGAGGTGAGCAGTGGCGTAACTATAGGGTGGCAGGGCGGTGGCAGGGCTGGCCAAATGCCACGGGCCCCCGACCCAAGGGGGCTCAGACATATGTTTTCAACTTTGTATCTGTGTTTTTTATTTTATTTGAGAAGTTTTTTTTTTAATTTCTGCTTAAAATTCATTAACCTCCTCAGGCCCGTGTCGACAAAATAACAATTGACAACTATTGTTATTTTCAAGGTCGAGACTGAGGAGGTTAAAGTGAGACGACTAAAGGTTTAAAGGCTTGTGAATGTAAGTGAATGTAAATGTATAAAGCAATGCTCTTGAAAATAAAATTGTTATTAGTGTTGGGTAACTACTTAAGTGGTCTATTAAAATTAAACTAATTACAACGTGACGATTTTTTCTGAAGAATTGGGTATTTGACAGGATGTCAAATGAGTTACTTTTAAAACGGAATTTTGTATGAAAATACTTGCTTGTGACGTCACATTTCAGAGCACTCTTTTTATGTTTCATCTATTCAAAAATTGTAATAACTAGTAAATGATTAAAAGAAATACATTTTCCGAATCATTTTGTAATTTTTGTTTTAATCGACCATCCCAAATAATTTATTGTTGATAGTGTCAAATACCGTATTTGCCACGGGCCCCAGATGGTATAGTTACGCCACTGGAGGTGAGGGCTGCACTGGACGTCCATTTGGGTTTTTTCCTTTAGGTACATGAAAAGGAAGCTAAACTGGATAGCCCTATGTTCTTAGTTTTTACCCCAGTTGAGTTTTTCATTCAAGATTTTCGTTTTGAAAACCTTCTCATTCTAAAAGGGCGTATAAGCAAAGCACAACGGAATCGTATCGTATATCCACGTCAACATTGAAGCATGTAAAAAAAGCTGTGACGGCTCTGTCAGTGATTTCTGCTTTAACGTTTTGGTTTCACGTGTTTATGTAGGTACTTACTTCAAGTATTTATTTTTTAAAGGCAACAGACTACTTACTTTTGATAAATTCAAATTAATGATACTTTCTGGCTCTGTATTAATCTGTGATTGCGTGATGACCTGTATCACTGAGCAAAATTAAATAAAGAAATTATTTTCTCAAAAACTACAGCACCTACTTGATTCGTGACCCTAGAAATAATGTCCATCGACATTATCTTCAATTTTGACCATAGGTACAAATATTTTTGTTTTTAATAGGCTATTTGACAGGTGCTTAGAAAGTGGTAATTTTAAATTCTTTCGTGTATTCTTAATGTTAGAAAGTGGACTGTATTTCTAAAGAAAAGCGGTTAAATTGGTAAAATAAGATTATAATAATAGAATACGAGAACAAAATGGGTGATGATATAGTGACAGTCATAATATTACAATGTTGAGTGACGTGAGTTTAAAAATATAAAAACTCTAAAATATGGTTTCAAGGAGTCTTCAACATCGCTAAAAAAATCAAATAAGTATTCACCTTTAAAATAAGCCGCCAAAACGCCATCTTGACGTCACATGTCAGTAAAAAAAACCAATGAGCGTAAGAACGACATGAATGACAGACGCCATTTTCACTGTACTAAACTATACCTGCCGTTCCCAGATCTCCGGTCACCGCCTCCTAGAACGCTACGGGATGTCGGAATCCGGAATGTGTCTGAGCAACCCCTACCGGCCGGTAGAGGGTCGAACGTTGAGCAAAGTAGGCCTCCCACTCCCCGGCATATCGGCCAGAGTAGCCGCGGTCAAAGAGGACAAAATTACTCCCCTGGTCACCGTGGAATCACCCCTGTGTGATAATCAGGTGAGGATATATTTTAGAATTAGGTTTTGTATTTGAGGTATAGGTGTGGGCCTAGAATTGAACCTTGCGGGACTCCAAGGCTTATTTCTAACAAGATTTAAGTACTTATGTCGTTGTCACATCTCATTTTTATTAATTAATATTCTAGGCCTCTCGATATAGTCTTCATACTGGTAAAGGGTCGGAAACTTGATCAAAGTGTGCCTTCCACTACCCGGCATATCAGCCAGGGTAGTTGCGGTAAAAGAGGACAAAATTACTCCCTTTCTCACTGTGGTATCACCCCGTGTGGTGTGATAATCAGGTGAGGATATATTTTAGAATTATGTTGGTTTTGTGTGTAAGGTATAAGGGTGGGCCTAGACTTGAACTTTGTCCGTATATCGTTTTCAGATCACATTTTTAGCTAATTAGTGTTCTAGGCCTCACGATATAGTTTTAAGACGTTAGGAGGGTTGGAAACTTCAGCAAAGTGGACCTCCCACTGTCGGCCCGAGTGGCCGCAGTCAAAGAGGACAAAAAAGGAAAGAAAAGGAAATATTTCTTTTTAATTTCTTTAAACTAGTGGCTGGTCTTACTTTCAGAAGTTTTCAAGCCGCCCTAAGGCCTGAAGCCTCCACCAATCCGGACTTGGCCCCCGTGGTGGAGTATGGCCTATATCTTCCTCAGGGAAGAGACCCGTGCCCCTTGGTGGGGACATAATGGGTGGATGATGGTTAGGCTGTATGAACAGTACGGTAGAAGCCCGGGTTTTTTTTCCATTTTGACCCGGAATTTATCTTTCTACTTTATTGCACACATAAAAGACATTGTAACGGTTTTGGTTGGGTGAAGGAACTCTTCAATTGTAAGCAAATTCTTGTCAAAACTAAATTCATTATTTTATTCACAAACTTACAGCTACTATATATGTACAAAGTTTTACAAATCTTTAGAAGCCAATCACACGAGTACTTTAAAATCGACCAATCACAGGAGAGCGCCCCCGCGTTTCCAAAAATGTTTGTTGAAGTTGCGGGCGGCATTTACGAAAAATCAATTTCTATATAAAGTTTGTTCACCAGATCTGTCTCAACCGGTTGGGCATCACGCGGGAACACGCCGTCGACTCTGAAGACTACGAGTGGAAACCACCCAAGGTCACGGTCCACCAGGAGAGTCCCGAGGAGAGCTACCAAGGAGAGTTACTTCTGAAAGGTCCTGGAGTCTTCACTAGGTAATACCTACACTACATCATCATCAACAACCCATTATGTCCCCACCGAGGGGTACGTCTCTCTCCCCTGAGGAAGGTATAGGCCATACTCCTCCACGGAGGCCAAGTCTAGATTGGTGGAGGCTTGTAAGACTAGTGGCTGGTCTTACTGTCAGAAATCTTCAAATCGCCCTAAGACCTCTGACGTCTATCGACGGCAGCCGGCACCAACTGATTAACGTGCCTTGCGAAACGAGGAACCGCTCGAAAAAATGCCACTGGCGTTAGTCATAGAACGGTCATCCGTCCATGTACTGAACGCGCCCTATGTTGCTTGGTCTTCGTGATCGTTTAAGATCACTCAGGCGGCCGGGGCTACGAGCGATTCTTATCGATTGAAATAATCGTTTGTAGCTAACTTTTTAACTCAAAAACTCATACCAGAATGGACTTCCCTTGGACCCTTCACAATGGACCCTTCGACAATGAAGAATTTTCAGTCAATCAATGATAAACTCCTTGCCAACAGGTACTGGGACCGAGCGCCCATCCTCAACTCCAAAGACTTCACCGAAGACGGCTGGTTCAGGACGGGTGACACCACCCTATATGCTGACAACCAGTTCCAAATCCTCGGCCGGACCTCCGTAGACATCATAAAGACCAGCGGGTACAAAGTCTCCGCTTTGCAAGTCGAGTCGGCTGTCTTAGACCACCCAGACGTCGTGGATGTGGCCGTGATTGGTATAGAAGACGAGGCGCAAGGTGAGATAGTCTCCGCTATAGTGGTTCTGAAGCCTAATGCCAAGTTGACGCTGAGGGAGTTGAAAAACGAGGCCGGCAAGAAACTGGCACCTTATCAGCTCCCTAAGAAGATGCTGGTGGTAGAAGAGATGCCGCGGAACACGATGGGTAAGTTGGACAAGAAAGTGATCAAAAAATTGTACGCGGAGACGTTGGCGAAAATGAACGCTTAAGCCCTCAAGCCCGGAGGACCCGCCGGCGGAATAGGCTATTTGACCAATTTCTGAAAGCCATCTCTTATTGTTTGTTGGTGTTCATGAGTCCTCAGAAAGTGGTCATTTTAAATTATTTCGTGTATTTCTTCTAAAAAAGGCAAACGAAAATTTACTTTTCAAATACGCCGCCAAAACGCTATCTTAGGCAATATGGCATCGCACAGTTATGACGTCACTTCTCTGTAAGCCAACCAATGAACGTGAGAAAGAATGAATGACAGACGCCATTTTTACTGCCATGTGACGTCATCATAGAATCGGCGAATCCAGGCCGTTTTCGATACAATGGCGGAAGATACAAATTATCAAATATTATCTTGTATTTTTTTACAAATCATAATTGTTTTTTTTTTATATAAAATGCCTTAATGCGGTTTTAAGACACATAATTTATACGAATACGTATAAGTAATACTGTTTTTTCATATTGTCAAATAGCCTATACCGTCAGACCCCGCAGACCCGCCGGCGGGTCGGTCTTGCAACGGCATGCGGTGAATCGTGTTTTGAAGATGATACAGTTTTATTCTTTGAAAACGGATAAATTTCAAATCGCACCCTTGCAAGAACAACGTGATATTTTGAAGATAACCATGTTTTATTCATAGAAATTAATTTTTTTTCACTCTAGTTTATTTACTTCGAAAACGCCGGAATAATGAGCAAAAGAGACACTGCATCACGTTATAGTGCTATCTCTTTCGGCCATGATTTTGAAACTTAAAAAAAAAATGCTCTCATGTAACGTAAGGATTCCGAAATAACACGTTGTTCTTGCAAGTGTCCGAAATATTACTCTGTGAAAATATTCGTTCTACGTGACGAAGTAATGGCCGGCATGTTACTTGTCACAAAATGAGGTGCTACACACGTATATTGTAGTGAAAAAAAATTTATCTAGCATGACCATCGTATCGAGCGCGATAAATCGGTAAAGATTTTAGTCACTCTGTCTCGCTGCTAGCGTAGAATACAGTCTGAGTGCGTATACTGAGTTTTTTCATTCACTTTCGATAGCGAGAGCGTTTGCGATTTGCATAGGAGTGACAAAGAGACAACTATGTGGCGCGCTTTGTCACTCCTATACAAATTGCAAACGCTCTCGCTATCGAAAGTGAAGGAAAAAACTCAGTATAAGCACTCTGTTAGCTTTTAGAATATACCTCGGGCTCTAGAGTAGGCTTCAGTTTTCGCCGAAAGCACAAGAGCGTGTGCCCTCTTCATTATTTTGAAAAGTTATGTATAGGTAAAGTTATAAATAACAATACAAAATAAACCTTACCTTATTGCAACATAATCGGTTTATCCGATAGTAGCCGAGGTATATTCTAAAAGCTAACAGACTCTAGATAGTTTGACGACGCGAGTCGTGTCTTTTTGAGGCGACTATTGACATTGGAGCGCGTTAAAACGACTCGCTCCGTCATGCTACCCGTGCAGCGCTGATCTAGGCTTCCTTCAAGCGTTTCTAGTTTTTCTTTACCTGCCCATATCTTTAGCGAATAAGGAGATTTTGTTATCGGCTTAGGTAAATATCCAGATTTGGACCAAAGACTCGTTTTCGTGGTGGCAGGACCGCCTATAAAATTCTATTGCTATTAAAACATTGTATAAATTAGAAGATTAAATTTAAAAAAGTTTACAGTGTTACAATTTGGTGCTGTATGTACTGAGCATCGACCGTGGGCTCTAACGTCAAAATTGTGACGCCATCGCCTAACCCCTAGTTTCTCGTACACTATCTGTTAACCCTTATTATACTATAGGGATATTAGTTCCCACTTTAAATTGAACCTTATAGACTTGAGATAAAGTCCAAAACCAATGAAAAACTTATACTGTCCATAGCCATTTAAGGGTTAATTTACTGTTAGCAGCTGTCAGTTGACATTTCTGTATACACTGTAACAGAAACTGTAACATAAACACGTTTTCATGCAGGCACATACATTGTATCTGGTCCCACACTAGGATACCCTGTGTCGTGGGAACCAGAAACGGCGACGTCACGAACATGTAAACATCCAAGAACTGGGGTTTTTTTTTGGCCATGCCGGCTTCGAACCCGGGACCTCAAGCCAATGCCAAGCCAAGACCAATGAACAACGAACAATTAGCACGCCCTTGTACAAGAATTGATGCAATAAAGAATTTCAATCACACTAATATTATAAACGTGAAAGTTTGTGTGTGTGTTTATATGTTTGTCAGTCTTTAGCGCTGAAACGGCTGGACGGATTTTAATAAAATTTGGTATGGAGTTAGCCGATACCCTGGATTAAAACATAGGCTACGTTTTACCGCGGGGAAATATCTTATTCCTACGGGAAAATCGATGAACCGCGGGGCACAGCTAGTAATAATAATAATGACCAAATCGGTCAATGGACAGCTATCAACAGTAGATTAACAGCATGTTAGTATATAGTGAATCGCTGGTAGCCAGGGCTGCCTGAGTGATCTTAAACGATCACTAAGGTTAAGCAACATACGGCGCGTTCAGTCCATGGATGGGTCACCGTCTATGACTAACGCTAGTGGCATTTTTCCGAGCGGTTCCGTGCTTCGCAAGGCACGTTAAGCAGTTGGTGCCGGCTGCCGTCGATAGATGGCAGTCGTTAAGCCAAGTCAGAGGCCTTAGGGCGGCTTGAAAACTTCTGACAGTGAGACCAGCCACTAGCCTTACAAGCCTTACAAGCCTCCACCAATCCGGACGTGGCCCCCGTGGTGGAGTATGGCCTATACCTTCCTCAGGGAAGAGACCCGTGCCCCTCGGTGGGGACATGATGGGTTGATGATGATGTTAGTATACGAGAAACGAGGTCAGGCAGATTGGTTGTACTGTAGTTTATTAAGGGGATACAGTGTCACAAACTACTAAATCATTTTATTTTACAGGTCTTGTAAAATCATGTCAAATCTCAATCGTGTAACAGTGTTTTCTAGGATCAAGAACTTGGAACTACAGTCTGTTTTTTAGTTCAATGCAAAAAAATAAAACAGTCACGTTGACATCTCAATACAATCCAATGTCTGAATATTGCTAGTACGCAAAAACCAAATTACCCCATTTTACTTCCAAGTAAAAATGGTTTGTGCTACGTTTTTGTTGACTTTGCTCTTATGAGGAATTAAACTTTAATGTCTTTGATGTGATAAGGATTTTGGTCACACAAGTATTCTATTCACGGTAAAAAAAATCTACCGAGTAAACCTATATATTTTATAACGGTAACACCGCGTCATTTTTTTTTTGTATTGAATTAAAAACCACTGTTAATGTGATTGAGATAGTGCGGTCGTCAGCATATCATCCTATATGCTCTCTATTCCGTTGCGTTACGGGTGACTTTGCAGCTAAAATGTGAAGGTTGACGTGCTGTCGATTGTATGTATACACGTTTTGCACAATCGATCTGTAAAAAAAAGATATTGTTTTTCCTCGGTGGCGCTAGTGTTGAAAACGCCTTTCTATAAACTTTATGTTAGTGTTGCTACTATTTACACTACTCGGACAAATCCTTAAATACTCACGTGCTGGAGTTGCCTAAGGGCCAGTTCCTGAACTGAGAATTTCGCTAAGTAACTTAACTGTAGTGCTGTCTCTTCAATTTTTTCTGAAAAAAGCGAGACCGAACGTTACTTAAACATTTACTTAGTAAAATAAGGGCTTTTCAAAGCGTCATTAAAAAAAATGTACCGCAAATTACCGATAGATGGTGCTGACGTCACGTAATACGTCAAAATTGACATGACATCACTGTACCTTCTCTGTGGTTCCTGTCCTATGTTTTTACAAAAATGCACAATGCATGGGCTAGTCATGAGCAAAGATACAATTCACGTACGTATGTAATGAACAAAGTAAAAATACTTCGATAACATTCAAGTTTCAACAGTTTCGAAACAAAGTCTAGTTTAGATCACAGACTACAAAGAAAGAAAGAAAGACAGACAGAAGGATTTTATTAGAATTGTCACAGAAACACAATGAAGACACAAGTACGTAATAAACAAAATACACAAAAGTCGACAAAACAAGAAAAATCAAATAAAAATTAAATAAAAACAAAAGAAAACAAAAAATCAGTTTTTAAAAATCTACGGCTGCAGGGCTCCACACAGTAGTGTATGATGCCCAGCCACCCCTGAGATGAGAGATGTTTAGACTATCACAGATTAATAACGATTAAAACCACAGACCTAAAAACATAATGACATTTTGTTGTTCTTGCAGCGCCATCTAGTTTTTTTTTTAATGAACTCAACTGGCAGGTGTCATTGAAAGTCCTCATTCTCAATACAAAAACCGGCCCTTAGTCATATTGGTTGTACAGTCGACAGCACATCATTCTATACACCCATGCACTCTACTCCGTTGCATTACGGGCGACTTTGCAACTAAAACGTGAAGGTCGACGTGCTGTCGACTGTACTATAGTTTATTAAGGGAATACAGTGTCACAAACTACAAAATCACCTCTTTTACAGATCTTATTAGCAAAAAGTGCCTGTAGCATCTCTAAACCTTTATTCCCGGTATGTCACACCACCTTATGTTACATAATGGGACTTTTTTCCTAGTATGTCACACTCGAATCGCTCGTAGCCCGGCTGCCTGAGTGATCTTAAACGATCACGAAGGTTAAGCAACATAGGACGCGTTCAGTGCATGGACAGTCTATGATTAACGCTAGTGGCATTTTCGGCCAGCGGCTCCGTGCTTCGCAAGGCACGTTAAGCAGTTGGTGCCGGCTGCCGTCGATAGATGGCAGTCGTTAAGCCAAGTCAGAGGCCTTAGGGCGGCTTGAAAACTTCTGACATTAAGGCCAGCCACTAGTCTTACAAGCCTCCACGAATCCGGACTTGGCCCCTGTGGTGGAGTATGACTCTTACCTTCCTCAGGAAAGAGACCCGTGCCCCTCGGTGGGGACATAATGGGTTTATGATGAATGTCACACTGTAACATCCTGGGAATTGTCAAAAAAATCAAGTCCCAGTTTGTCACACTCTTAAATCACACTGGTATTTATGGGCATCGACTTTAACCCTTTGCCAGGCAAGGGCATAATAGTTGCCACCTCAAATTGAACCTTATCACTTTGAAATAAAGTCCAAAATCAAAGAAAAAATTGTGCTAGTTCTGCCCGTTAAAGGCTTACAAATAATTCTCAGTTTGTCTAGTCCTAAAAACCACTATTAATGTGAGATTGTGCAGACCATTTTTGCAAAATCGATCTGTAAAAAAATATATGAATTTGTCTCTTCGGGTGGCGCTAGTTTTGAAAGCGAACGCCTTATTTTATAGTTTTTATTTTAGTTTTGCTACTATTTATTCTACTCGGACAAATTCTTAAATACTTGCGTGCTCTAGTTGCCTAAAAGCCGGTTTCTGAATTGAGAATTTCACTAAGTAAATACAATACGATTAAAATCAGTTAACAATTCGGCTTTTCTCGGATATCATCGCCTAAATGCGGAGACGGAAATGGCACGAAATACATTACCGCGATTTCTTTTAGGTAGCATTAAATTTGAAGTATCATAAACGCAATGTTTAGCACCTGCTAAGATGACATTACTAACCGGTAGACTTAAGAAATTTATTATGCAGAAGCGACATTAATTTGACTGATCTAAGAGCTTGTCGTTTTCCTTCAAAATTTTTAACACGCTGCTTTTCGAAACTCCGGTTGCTTCAGAAACCCTGTCCAAATTTTTTTGATGATATTTACTTTCCTACTTTTTCTACTGCTTCTTTTCTAAAATAGTTATGTACATTATTTACAATTTCACGAGATTGAGCAACAATTTTTTTACCACGCTTTTGTTGAAGCCATGATACATAACTATTGTAAGTTAATTGTTATAAAATTTGATAGAATCGAATATTTTCACGAATGAAATTAGCATTCATAAACATAAATGTATCACATACGTCAAACTGTTTTTATTGACACTAAGAAGGCAGACTGTCAAAATAGTCAATTATTTTTCTAATTTCAATAAAAAGGTTGTGTTAGTTTTGGGCTCCATAGGAGGTTTTGTTGCTCATATTGTTCTTGTATTGTATTCAATAAGACAACGAGTTATATAATTAAAGGTCATGTCTGTGAATTGATAACTCTATGTGAAAGACGAGGGATTCACGACTATTACCGAGGTTGGCCGAATTGTTAACTGATTTTAATCGTATTGTACCTACTTAAGAAACGTTCTGTCACGTTCTTCTTTTTCTTGAGAAAGCTTTAAATTTAGCTAAATTCTCAGTTCAGAAACTGGTCCAAAATCACATGGTTTCCACTATAAGAATCATCATGGTGTAAAATGTCAAAATAAGAATTGTTGGATAGTAAAATGTTATAATTGTTATACTGCTTTGTTATAATTGAAAATTGTTACTTAAATAAAAGACGCATTTCGCATTTAAACCGGTATATTTTTTTCTATAAAACAATCCTTTGAATTATACTTGAGCCATTACAGACGTGCGAACTGATTCATAAACATTTGTATCAGACCTCTCTCTCACACATACAGGAGGCATATCAGGCATATCGGAACTCTCGCTTGCACTTTTGTGACTCGGTTCGCACGTTTGTAATGGCTCAAGTATGGTACAAACTAAGTCTAATCAGATCTTTATTTTCGAGATTGTCTCTATGAGACTGCGCGCCGCCGCTGTGGTGTTAAGCAAACATGGCGGCGTGAACGTGGCTGAATTTACAGCATCAGACCAACTCGAGTAAGTAGCCACAAGCGTCGCCGCTATCCCGAACACCATGACAGAGGCAGCCAAACACACATCACGCCACTTAACCATATATTCTTCACCGCTACCAGAACTCTCTTCACTAATTTCATCAAATGTTTTGTAGCTTAATCTTGGCGGGTAGTTGTGAGACGCGTTAAGAAGGCCGCCATTTTGTCCTTTCAAAGATAACCTAAAATCTCTTTTTAACGGGAAGTCTGGGTCGTTTTCAGTCAAATAATTCTTCATGTAGCAGAGTCTTAGGAAGAAAAGCGGCGGGAATACGAACATTAGTGGCCCAGTCAACGTGGATCCGATCAGGCCCATGACTACGTCGAAACGTGGTATTGCCTCGCCGAGGAACACTGCTAGAGCGACGATACTTGATCTTATGAGGCATCGCTTCACGCAGAAGTCTGAAAATAATGAATCGGAAATCAATTCAAGGTAAATAGTTTATCCTGTTTCCTGGATGTCAATGTACAATGTTAGCCGCTGCCTACGGGCCGAATTTGAAGAGTACTTGAGTCTGAGATGAGCAACCGACGGCGAGCTCCGTCTTTGCTCACCATGATTAAGCTCTGCGAATCAGAGCGAAACCTGGTCGGACTCCTCCGACAAAAAGTCAAGCCTAAGGCCCTTTCTCCACTGCTCCGGTCCGGCATCATGAGAAAAATATCGGATGCCGAATTATGCTTCTCCACTTCATCTGATCTGACTGTAATCGGCAATGGACGTTGTCGTTGTTGTTACACTTTATTGCACAAAAAAAAAACATTATATGACTTAAATAACGCACGTGACGCAAAATTCCCCGGTTTTTCTATTCGAGGCAGGGGACGTTTTCCACACATTCTATTAATGCAAATAAAATAGTATGGGAACATTGTTGGGTTGTATGCGCGGTGCAAAAACGTGTATTGTTTCTGTACGTCGATCACTTCGGACCGGTGAATTACAGTTCCGATCTAGCAAATTATCGGACCGTTAAAAACCGGATGCCGGAGTAGTGGAGAAGCTTACCTATTAGTATTGTTGTGTGTTTCTAAATCGGATCGGTAATTAACGTTTGCCAGACCGGAGCAGTGGAGAAAGGCTCTACGTGTGTCCGGAATAATTAAAAATTGCCATGAAGTACTTGAAATGACAAAACATTTTCTTATAAAAGTACGAAAAACATTAATGCTGTGCGGCCAGGATACGTCAACTTAATACCTATATTTAGAATCAACGATTGAAGTGTTTCTTATACAGGGGTCGGCACTCGAAGTGTTACCAATTCAAAATGATGTAGTTTTGACAATTTTGTTTCTTTTTATTTATAAACTTCAATTTAAAGAGAAAAAACATTTAAAATTAAAAAGAAAAAGTTATTGTTCGATGTGGCCACCTTTAGCGCGGATAACAGCATCGAGTCGGTCCGTAAAGGCTTCACACGCTGCACGAATGTGGTCTGCTGATATTTTATTCCATTCTCGGCGAAGAGCAATCTTTAGGGCGTCGACGGTCTCATATTTTTTTGCTGACACTTTGGCCTCTAGAATTGACCATATGGAAAAATCCATTGGGTTTAAGTCCGGCGAATATGGTGGCCATTGTTGCGAAGAAATGAAGCTCGGAACTTTATCTTGCAAAAAAATTTGGGTTTCCCGAGCTTTGTGGGATGGTGCCGAGTCTTGCTGAAACGTCCAATGATTTCTACCGAATTGCTTACGTGCCCAAGGTAACAAAGCATCGTTTAAAATCTTTTCACGGTAGATTTGCTGGTTTACCTTTACACCCTGCTCAATGAAAACGAGAGGTGAACGTCCCGTAGCAGTTACCGCGGCCCAAACCATCACTGATGCTGGTGCTTGCTTTCGCAGAGCAATTCGTTGGTCTAAATTGTCGTTCGATTTACTTTTTAACCATACGCGATCATTTTGTTTGTTCACATATTGCTGAACCGTAAAAATTTTTTCATCGGAAAATACCAAATTTTCAAGCTTGCTATCAACGTGCAAGTGCTTTAACTCCTTGGCTCTTTCTAGGCGAACTGCCTTTTGTGTAAGTGTCAAGTCTTGCACTTTTTGTATTTTGTAAGGCTTCAGGTGTAGTTTATTTTTTAAAATGCGTCCTATGCTCCGGGCAGATACATTAAGACTTTTCGCCAATTTAACTGCGCTTTGTCGTGGATTTCGTTCAATTCTAGCCTTTACCTTTCGAACCATTTCTGATGATGTTGCGGTTGTTGGATGTCCACCTCCATGGCGTTTCTTGATGCTACCGGTGTCATTGTAACGCGTGATGGTCCGATACACAAACATTTTATTCAAATGTAAATGACATAGCGCATTAACAATGGCTGGTTGCGATTTACCAGCCAAATACAAAGTAACGACACTGTGGCGTTTGAATTCCATCTGGATAACTTTTTTTAGCAGCGACGAAAAACAATGAGCTTCTGTATGCTTAGCAACAATACAATAGACTTACGACTGTGAAAAAATGGGCACCATAATGTAAACAGTTTGGTTGCTATAGCAACTTAAAGTTGGTAACACTTCGAGTGCCTACCCCTGTATATGTCAGCGCTATAACGATAACACCGGTAAGTACCTACTTAGAAACTAGATGATAAATAATTGATGACACTTTTTTATCTTCACCATATCTACTACAGTGGTCGATTTATCCTTGCTGACATATTGATCCAAATCATTGAATCATTGATAATATCTAGTTGTAATTTATTTATAGCTACGACGTCAGATGTGGGTCTGTCTGTCCGCGTCTTAGGTAGTTATGACTTGAAGATTTACCTATCAAGCATAATTCTCGAAATTTTGTGATTTCTGTTCATGTACAAAATACATTTCTGGCATGGTCAATTGAACGTGGGACGTTTAAGGAAAGTTTACCTCTTGGTATCTTCAAGATATCTTCAACGTGTTGGAACAGGGCCGAGTTGCCGACAGCACTTGAGAGGCACAGCTGAAGAGTCACCAGTAGCGCCACCACGTATAAAGGTATCGACGGCGGTATACCTGAGGAAATGGGATTTGTTTAACATTGACACAAATAAAATACATAGTAGATAGGGACCTAGTATTCGCTCGTAGCCCCGGCTGCCTGAGTGATATTAAACGATCACAAAGGTTAAGCAACATAGTGCGCGTTCACTGCACGAATGGGTGACCGTTCTATGACTAACGCTTTCGTAACTGGTTACGAAAATTTGGTTACGAACGTGGCTGAAGGGGACGGCAGTCGTTACGCAAAGTCAGAGGCCTGAGGGCCTTGAAAACTTCTGACAGTAAGACCAGCCAATAGTCTTACAAGCCTCCACCAATCTGGACTAGGCCCCCGTGGTGGAGTATGGCCTATACCTTTTTCAGGGAAGAGACCCGTGCTCCTCGGTGGGGACATAATGGGTTGATGATGTTGATCCAATATTGTTGCAAGGAAATGTGATACTTACCCTGCAGTATATTGGAGTCAATATCCTGTCCGTACCGCAAGGCCGCCAGCACTGTGGTGACGGCGAACATGGCGCCTGTCACCAGGAAACCGCAGAGCACTGCCAGGTTGATTTTGGAGCTGTCTTTCATATCCACTTGGATCGTCAGTAACATTGGGTGGATGTCGAACTGCGGAACACATTTTGGAGGTTATACATATAAGCACAAACATATCGAGTGAATGTGAGTGGAAGAGGCGGTAACTGACGCCCCAGGCGGACTTACTTCGACCAATTAGGGGATGCATTAGCCAAGGACAAGATAAAATGTACCCGAATCCCCGGCCGCCTGAGTGATCTTATACGATCACGAAGGTTAAGCAACATAGGGCGCGTTCAGTGCATGGATGGGTGACCGTTCTTTGATTAACGCTAGTGGAATTTTTCCGAGCGGTTCCGTGCTACGCAAGGCATGCTAAGCAGTTGGTGCCGGCTGCCGTCGATAGATGGCAGTCGTTAAGCCAAGTCAGAGGCCTGGGCGGCTTGAAAACTTCTGACAGTAAGACCAGCCACTAGTCTTACAAGCCTCCACCAATCCGGACTTGGCCCCCGTGGTGGAGTATGGCCTATACCTTCCTCAGGGAAGAGACCCGTGCCCTTCGGTGGGGACATAATGGGTTGATGATGATCTTAGATTACAAAAAAAACAATGGAACTAACTAGTGTGTATTCAAAATTTTAATATTCGCAGCAGTTCCACTGTTTCGGCTTGTACAATAGAACGAATTGGACATAAGTCGCAGTATTTAATTCCATCATGGCACTCGGCAATGCTACTACAATGCCACCATCTTATCTGTTCAGTTGATAGCGGCGCTAGTGGAGAATTTAGTAGAAACATTTAAGAAATTTACCTAGAAAAATTAGAATATTTTAACCTGTTTTTCAATTTTAATGAAAATATATCTATAAAATCTTAGTACATAAGTGAATAAATAAAACAAAAAATGGGGAACAGGATTTACAATTAGTTAGTTAGTTACAATTTTGCCTACCTGAACAGATAACTTGGTGGCGCTGTACTGCGAATGATTGCGATAAACGTCATCAAACTAGGCGAGATCGGTCAACTCAGAACAAATACTTTGAGAATTTCGCTAAATAACTATGTACTTAACTGTAGTGCTGTCTCGTCAAATTTCTTAGAAAAGAGCGTGACAAAACGTTACTTAAGTGTTTACTGACTAACAGTCCAGAAAGCGGTTCTATATCTATCGTGGCCGACTTATCTTGGTTTGCTGGTGTCAGGAAATAATAAGAAATAAGAAATTTTATTGTGTCACGGACGTCTGTACAGCTAAAAATATGCATGTTAAGTAGTACATAGAATAGAATGTAACATTGTAATATTCTATTTTCACATCGAAAGCCATACTAGGCGAGCCTGTATCATGGCTTTCGACGCCTCCCATCGAGTCTCACTATTAAATTTCAGTGTTGTGGGTAGGTGTTGCAAATGTAAGAAAATACATTTGTGCCGAAACATAAATTAGGGGTACTTAATTAATAATACTTACTTGGAAGGCGATGATTCCGTAAGCGACTAGGAAATCCCGAGCATCAGGTCTGTATTCGAGGAGGCCCCCAGTGCTGGGCGGCGAAACGTCATCCGTCAAGATGCAGGCCCACGTCGAGGCAGCCACTGTCGTCACTATGAAGACTGAGGTCAGGGCTAGAGGCCTGGAAGGAATATCATTGGTGTTTCTGAGTTTCTTTGCCTTTTTTTGACCCTGAAAATGTATGGTCTGTTAGACTGAAATCCAATGTATGTTAATGACGACTTCTGTTACGCGCTGTGACCATGCGAGGTCCCGGGTTCAAACCCCGGCTTGGGACAAAAAAAAAACCCGTCTTGGATGTTTACATGTTTGTGATGTCGCTGTTTTGGTTCCAACGACATAGGGTACCCTAGTGTGGGGACAGAATCAATGTATGTGCAAATATGTATAGTAGTAAACTATCGCATGCAAGGAAGAATTGGTACCACAGACACAATGTATCTATGTACCGCCTCGTATTGTCGTGATAAAGTACAATTCGTAAATTGTACTTTTATGAAACAAGGCTCTGACTGATCTAGAGCACACTGTAATCCAACTAAAGTGACGGTGTGCTGGTGATTCAGCTGTAGAACCCACAATAACCGATCTTTCGAGTTAGCAGATCCTAAAATTCCACTTGGGGCGTCTTCTAGTTCCCTGGACCATTGATCCATGGGGCCCGGAGGCGCGACTCCTCGTCGCGCCTAGTTGACGCCTCTGGAGATCCGAGGGCTGGTGCATACTTTGGCCAAAGGCTCAGCGAGGCAATGCCGCCAGCCTTCTTGCAACTCTACCAGCTGACAGCGATTTGGCTCCAATATTTTATTTAAATTAGAAAATAGATTAATTTTTTAAATATTATTATTAGTATTAGTTTTTTAAATACCCTACCTAAATAAATAATTTCCTCTATCTGATACCTAATTCTTATTTCGCGACCACATACTATTAAGGCGAAGCGCGTTTTAAGGAATGTTTTGTTTCCAGTGCAGCGGCGTGGGGTCGATATCGGGCTGTATTATGTTAGCAAACACAAGATAAAAAGTACCTGAAATCGACGTGCGTGCATGCGTACGTGCGTGCATGTCGATGAAGCGAAAGTGATCTGTCAGGATCGAGGCAAGTGGCAGTCTATGATACTCCCTACTCCTCTGATTTATAGTAAGAGCCGTTTTGTCACATTGTAATCTCGTCAAGTGAATTACGTTACTTACTTCATATCTTTTGGTGAACCGAGCCACATGACGGGACAAAGCAGGAGGCCGATCAGTAGCATCCAAATGCAGTACGACACCCCAACTTCGCCACCAGTGATCTTGTACCAGAAGAGCTGCAAGCTCTGCGACGCTGAAATCAAACGAAGGGAAGATTAAGGGTAGCGAAGAGAAGGTCAGTATCTTTGAACTAAACCTTTCGTAAGCAATTTTGCAGGAAAATTCCGATCAGCCCTTAAATTATGTAACTTTCCTTACTAATAAGTTATAGGTACACTCTGAATAACTATTTGACGTATATCAATTTGTCAGCGAGCGACAACTAACGCCATCTAGCGGCGCCTCCGAGCAGCGCCGCACGTCAGCGGGACGAGGAAGGAGAGGGGCGAGGGGACACATAAATAGAACGATTCGATCGGTTGGACGACCACAATCTCTTTACTTGCATTATTTTATTTTTGTATTCTCAAATTAAATCTTTAATATCTGCCTTAATAACAAGCTTCATTGGAAAGGCCTTCATCCCCAAAGAAAGGAGCGTTAAACTGAAAATTCTGGCAAGCTGAAAATCACATAACCCTACATACTGGACCTTCTTCGCCGGACGCATCATTTCAAGATCAGCATCAAGTCAAGATCAGCATCACCAGCATTAAACGGTCAGGCCAGTCAGTCCTCCTTTCCCGTCCTTTGGTTCAAGTGTGTTAATACTGTGCTCAACCGTTACATTCCAGTGCCGCGTCTACGCATTCTACCCTCGACTGCAAATCGTGATCGGCAATCGTCAATTTTCAAGTAAGTCCTTGATATCTTTCTTCCCACAATGCCACAAAAGCCTCAATCCGACATGACTAACGAATCCGATTCTGATAGTTCCATAAAAAATGAAAAGTTAATTAAATCTTTGATTAAAAAACGAGGTGTCATAAAACGTAAATTCACTTTGTTCGTAAAATTCCTTGATTCGCTTAACGAAGTTACAAATGATACTCAAAGAGCAGAACTTAAAGAGCGTTTTCAGAATTTTGAATCTTTATTGCCACTATTCAGTCAAATTCAGGATGAAATTGAGTGCCAAGTTTTAGATAACTTGTTAGATTCGGAGCTAGAAGAGAGAGAATCATTTGAAAATCAGTATTATGCCATTGTCACTAAATGTAGGAGTGTTTTGAACGTGTCCCAATCATCGCAAGGTCAGTCTTTCACGAAAAACAATATAAAATTGCCGACAATTTCATTGCCCACCTTTGACGGTAGTTATGACCATTGGCTTGAGTTTCGTGACACGTACATTTCCCTCATCCATGGATGCAGTGATATAGATAATATTCAGAAATTTCATTATTTACGTTCCGCTTTAACCGGTAACGCTTTACAAGTGATAAAGTCATTGCAATTTTCATCTGAAAACTATATCACTGCATGGGATCTATTGCAAAACCGTTACAATAATAACCGTTTACTGGTTCATAACCACATAAAAGCTTTATTCTCCACGCAGTCGATAAATAAAGAATGCCCTGTGCAAATTCGTAAGCTTATAGACACCATTCTGAAAAACATTCGCGCTCTCAAAACTTTAGGCGAACCTACAGACTCTTGGGATTCATTAATAATCTACATAATAGTCTCAAAACTGGATTCGTCTACTGAGAGAGAATGGGAGCTTCATAAAAGCACGCTCATTAATTCACAAAGTCCAAAGATATCGCTATCCGCACTAATCACTTTCCTGAAAGACAGAGCCGATGTATTAGAAACCATAAAATCATCTCACAACAAACACACACCAGAGACTAACATTAAAAAACAGTCGTCTAATCCTTCAGTAAGATCGCACAGTTACATAGCTGCCCAGAGTAGCCAAAATCATAAACCATCAAGTTCCGTTAAATCGAAGCAATATCGCCCGTGTACTTTGTGTAACGCTAATCACCCAATTTACGCCTGCGAAGCCTTTTTGAACTTGTCCTGTAAAGATAAATTAAAACACGTAGACGATAAAAATCTATGCCGCAATTGTTTGCGCGCCGGTCATGCTGTGGCAAAATGCTGGCTCGGGCCATGCAAGCAATGCAACCAAAAACACAATAGCCTAATTCACAGTGAGTGTCGTGTAGATTCTGGCGCATTAATATCTTCAGAAGTCGCACACACCACACCACTTGCACTGCCGCTGCCACTGCAGGCGCAGGATGGCCGGAGTGTAAATGCAGCACAAAACTTACCACAACAACGCACCGCATCTCATACAACTCACACGCTTCAGACCTGCAGTGATAACGTAACGCACACGTCTTTAGAACCGGTACTGTTATCAACAGCATTAGTTGAGGTTGCGGATAAAAATAATCATTATCACGAAGTCAGGGTGCTTCTCGACAATGGAAGTCAACACTGCTTTATTACAGAGTCATTATGTAAAAAACTTCAAATTCCGTTAGTACAGTCCACTGTTCAGATCACAGGCGTGGGTAGTTCCATAACTCAGTCTACCCAGGCATGTGACATCCAACTGCGGTCTAAAACTAGTCCTTATAAAACGCGCTTTAATTGTCTAGTTTTGCCGCGCATCACCGCACAATTACCCTCCTTAGAAAACACACACAATATTCAAATTCCAGAAAATGTTTTACTTGCTGATCCCCAATTTTATTCACCCACACAAATTGATTTGCTTATCGGGGCAAATATATTTTGGGAATTATTAAATGAAGGCTTAATTCGTCTGTCTAACGGTCCCTATTTGCAAAACACGGCTTTGGGTTGGATCATTTCCGGGTCATTGCATAATAAGAACTGCAGCATTAATCGAGTTCAATGTAATTTTTCGCAATCCCATGAACTAGACTCAACCTTACGCCGTTTCTGGGAATTAGAAGAAATTCCGACGGATAAAGTAATTTATTCTAAATCCGAGAGTGCATGCGAAAATCTCTTTAAAGGTACGACCGTGCGTGACGATACGGGCCGTTTTTCGGTGCGTCTCCCATTGAAAGAATCACCTGAAGTGCTAGGTGACTCATTTACATTGGCCGAGCATAGGTTCCTTACTCTGGAGCGCAAGTTACAACGCAGCGCCCCGGACTATAAAAAAATGTATAGCGATTTTATGAATGAATATTTGGATTTGGGTCACATGAGTCGCATTGGTGAATACTCACAGCCATCTTATTTTCTCCCGCATCATGGCGTGTTTAGAGAACATAGTTCAACAACTAAACTCCGCGTGGTTTTTGATGCGAGCGCAAAATCATCATCGGGAAAATCACTAAATGACATTCAAGAAATAGGGCCCTCACTCCAGAGCGACATTTTCTCCATCTTGCTACGGTTTCGCCAATTTAAATATATCGCATGTGCAGATGTTGAGAAAATGTATCGGCAGATTTTAGTGCAACCCGACCAGAGGAACTTACAACTAATTCTCTGGAGAAAGGACCCCTCTGAAGACATTGGTGTGTATCGCCTTAACACCGTTACATACGGCACAGCCTCCGCGCCTTATTTAAGCATTCGGTGCCTAAAGCAGCTAGCTTCAGAGTGCAGCGACGACGTCATCGCGCGCGTCATCAACGAAGATTTCTACGTTGACGACTTATTAACAGGGCATGACGATAAAGAGCAATTATTAGATATTTGCGATCGGGTTTCTGATGTTTTAAAATCGGCTTGTCTTCCATTAAGAAAATGGATATTCAATTTGGACTGTTCCCAATCCGATTTATCCTTCAAGGAATTAGATTTGGGCGACAATCATCAGACAAAGACATTGGGGTTAGGCTGGCAGACCGAATCTGATGAACTATTTTTTACTTCAAAATGTGACCACAATGTGACTCAGACTCAGGCAACTAAACGTTCTGTCTTGTCCATTATCTCTCAAATCTATGACCCATTAGGTTTGTTAGCACCAAGTATAATTATTGCAAAAATCCTTATACAAAAATTATGGCTGTTTAAATTAGGATGGGATGATCCCTTACCTACACAATTTTTATTAAATTGGCAAAACTTTTTAAATAAATTAAACCATTTAAATGAATTGCGAATCCCACGTCACGTAATATTTCATCATTCATATAAAACAGAATTACATATTTTTTCTGATGCATCACAAGACGCCTACGGCGCCTGTGCGTACATTCGTAGTTACTCCTTGGGAGAATCAGATGACTCACTGATAAAGGTGAGCCTATTGTGTGCGAAAAGCAAAGTAGCTCCCGTTAAACCGGTCAGCATACCACGACTGGAGCTGTGCGGAGCACTTGTCGCTGCAAAATTATATGCCAAAATAATTAACTCGCTACGATTAAAATTCGACAATGTATATTTTTGGTCAGATTCTACAATTGTCATAGGCTGGCTAAGAATGTCACCCAGCGTTCTAAAAACGTTTGTGCAGAACCGGGTGGTAGAAATTAACGAATTAACTGGCGATTCGATATGGTTACATGTTGCAGGTAAACAAAACCCGGCCGACTTGTTATCGCGCGGTGCACATATCGACGCGCTTTATTCTTGCGATATGTGGTGGCAGGGGCCAACCTTCTTACAAGACCCCGAGCTTGATTTACACAAAATTAATGCCAACATTGACCATAGCGATTTGCCAGAGATAAAGTTAACATCTACAGCGATGACTTGTCAATCCAATCCGGAGTGGTTCCCGTTTGAGCGGTTCTCTTGCTTCAATCGGATGCGGCGATCAGCTGCTTATTTATTACGCTTCATAAACAATTTACGCATTCGAAATAAATCACAGCGCCAAACTGGACCTCTCTCGGTAGATGAATTAGACAACTCAACTAAAGTATTAGCTCGCATTAGTCAGCAACAATCATTCCCTGATATTCATCACGCATTAAAACATGACAAACATATAAAATTTCCCCGTAACATCAGTGGCCTAAACATATTTTTAGACAAACACAATTTAATTAGGGTCGGTGGTAGATTGTCAAACTCTGAAACATTTTCCTTTGATAAGAAGCACCCTATTTTGATTTGTGGCAAACATACATTTACTCGACTGCTTGTCCGGTTTCAGCACAGAGTTCTCCTTCACGCGGGACCTCAGCAACTTTTAGCTACGATTAGAGAAACCTGGTGGCCTCTCAGGGCACGCGATTTAGTAAAGCAGGTAGTTCACCAGTGTGTTAGATGCGTACGTCTGAAGGGGAAAGCATTGCAAGTTCAAATGGGTAACTTACCAACCGAACGAATTGAGCCAGGCTACCCATTTGTTCGGTGTGGTGTGGATTATGCTGGGCCAATATTTATTCTAAACCGCAAAGGAAGAGGCGCAAAACTAGAAAAATGTTACATATGCCTCTTTGTATGTTTTGTGACGCGAGCGATACACTTGGAGTTGGTGACAAGTCTTTCTACTGAAGCTTATTTACTGGCTTTAAAAAGATTCATCTCTCGTAGGGGCAAGCCTTTAGAAATTTATTCCGATAACGGAAGAAATTTTGTAGGTGCTTTAAAGGAACTTTCACAATTTTTAAATCAACATTCAGACGATATTTTTAATTTCACTACTAACAATAATATAAAATTAAAATTTATTCCACCTTATACACCTCACTTTGGTGGCTTGTGGGAGGCAGGTGTCAAGGCTTGCAAATATCATTTGCGTCGTGTCGTAGGGAATGCAAATTTAAATTACGAGGAGTTGAGTACAGTGTTAACACAAATTGAGGCCGTCCTCAACTCCCGTCCAATGTTTCCTATGTCCACAGACCCAAGCGATTTCCTCCCACTTACTCCCGCTCATTTCTTGATTGGCCGACCGTTAACAGCGCCAGCCTACGATGACGTCACCACAACGGCTCCACATCGACTCACCCGTTACGATCGTGTGGAGCAGATGCGGCAACATTTTTGGCAACGGTGGTCCAAAGAATATATAACTGAACTACAGATGAGAACAAAATGGCAAAGTAATCAAGACACAATATTGCCTGATACTCTAGTCCTGATTAAAGAAGATAATCTACCTCCTCTTCAGTGGCGTCTTGGACGAGTGATGCAGACTATCATCGGAAAAGACGGCAAATCTCGAGTCGCGATTATTAAAACCGCGACCGGCGACATACAGAGGGCGTTCCCCAAAATATGCCCGCTTTTATATGATCAGCAGCTGATGGAGACTGATGGCAAGCATACTAACTTCAAGCCTTCTTCGTTGGAACCTGGTGCTTCCAAGGCCGGGGGCATGTCAGCGAGCGACAACTAACGCCATCTAGCGGCGCCTCCGAGCAGCGCCGCACGTCAGCGGGACGAGGAAGGAGAGGGGCGAGGGGACACATAAATAGAACGATTCGATCGGTTGGACGACCACAATCTCTTTACTTGCATTATTTTATTTTTGTATTCTCAAATTAAATCTTTAATATCTGCCTTAATAACAAGCTTCATTGGAAAGGCCTTCATCCCCAAAGAAAGGAGCGTTAAACTGAAAATTCTGGCAAGCTGAAAATCACATAACCCTACACAATTTATACTGGTTTAATCGCATTTAGCGTACAAATAACCAGTTTGTCAAACCTCGCAAAACGGCTGTAGTTATACACAGCTAATAACCTTTATTAGTAAGGCCGGTCGTAGGGGTGCAACTACGTAAGGCTCCACTGTATGGAGTTGTCTGATTTAGCCCTTCTATCCCCGATATGTCACAGCCTCCACATACCTCCACCAATCCGGACTTGTCCCCCGTGGTGGAGTATGGCCTATACCTTCCTCAGGGAAGAGACCCGTGCCCCTTGGTGGGGACATAATGGGTTGATGATGATGGTCACAGCACCTTATGTCACACTGTTACATTATGGGACTTTTTTTCCAGTAGGTGGGTATCTCATATTCCTACTCCGAACTGTCATAATAATAACACACATAGTTTGACTCTTTTGAGTTGTAAACTTTCAGTCCGGAATCTACTTAAGCCGGGTCCGCTGCGCCATGTTACGCGTGTTACAAAAAATGTAACACGTTATTAAAACAAAAATGGGGAGTGGTATTAATTTTTTACGTGTTACTTAACACGTAACGTAACGTTATGTAACACGTAACGTGTTATACCATGCCCCATTTTTATTATATTTACGTGTTACGTTTTTGTAACACGCGTAACATGGCGCAGCGGACCCGGCTTTACGGGTGTTGTTATATAGGAAGATTCCGACCAGGTTTCGCTCCGATTCGCAGAGCTTAATCATGGTGAGCAGAGACGGACCTCGCGTCGTCGGTTGCTCGTCCACTCATGTCTCTCGTCTCTTGAGTTGTCTAACTAAATGGGTGCTTAATTCGATACAGTGAAAAGTTACGTACCTATTAAAAGGGCAGCAGGTTTCATCAGAGCGAAACCTGGTCGGACTTTGCCGACAAAATTCAAGTAAGTAGGTATATCCGTAAAACAATCTGTACACTAAAGCCCATTACACAATGAAAAAAAATAAGGTATAAGAATAAGGAACAAGGAATAAGGAATAGCGGAATCCAGCAACAATGGCAGCACCGTTGAGCAAGACACAATTCAAGAATAAGGAAGGTTTCTGTGCTATTCCTTATTCCTGGTTCCTTATTTCTTATTCCTTATTCTTATACCTTATTTTTTTTCATTGTGTAATGGTCTTTAATAGAAGGTCAGTATCTTTAACTTCCATTCTCTCTCTTTCTTTCTCTCTCTCTCTTGCACAAAAAACATACATTATCTTGTATCCTAAGTTCTAATCTAACCTAATCTTGTCGTGTCCTACGACAGCGCGGTCGCTGATAGCAGTGGACCACTACAAGGTGTGCGGTGGGGATGTGATGACAGCAAGATCACAGAACGATCAAAAAGCGGTAGGTACCTAAGAAGTAGGTACGACTGTCGACTGTTCGCAACAGTCTTAGATAGTTTATTCCTCTAGCACCTACAATAATAAGTAAGTACCTAAGTACTGGAGCTTAGCCTAGCCCAGTCGTTAAGTATTTTGTAGACGACTGTCCTTTTCACAGGTGACTGGGCATTGTATTTTGATACTTGGCTCGGCCCTTGTGTGGTTTCCTTATTTCCCTTGGCTCAGACTGGCTTGTAGTTTAGTTAGAGAGAAAACTACGGGTCGTAGTTACAGCAAACGTTAAGCACGTTGACGAGTAGAATTTGAGTCGAGAGTGATGGATGTGGCGAGCACATGTCATCACTGAGCGCACTTTAAACTCCAAATTTCCTGCATCGCGCAAGCAAAGTATTATACGTTGAATACAACGTCCAATGAACAATAGTTGGACCGGCCGTCGCCAGGCATATTACGATCTGCTTGGCGGAAAATCGCCCGTCGGTAGATGCAGGAGCACCATTGGCGTAGTTTGATAGAGTAGCATAAACCGATCTGGGTGGGGCGTGTCCACCGCAGAACTGTCTAAGACCGTCCTTTGATTTCGGGGTTACTGAATACACGCATTGGGATCGCTTTTATGGGGATAGAATCCATACATAAGCCAATGGGAGCTACCTAGGCAGATACAGCTACATAGTGGAAAACATAAACATTTACATTTAGGCACACTACCTAGGATACCCTGTGTCGTGGGAACCAGAAACAGCGACATCACAAACATGTAAACATCCAAGACCAGGGTTTTTTTCTCCCCAGCCGGAGCTCAAACCCGGGACCTCTCAGATGGTAGGCAGATGCGCTAACCGCTGCGGCACAGAGGTCGTCAAAACTCAATCACTCTTTTTGCAGAGACTCGAATCACCGAAAATTAGGGCGGCTTTCGGCTCTCGCGTGAGTTCTGAGCCCATATCTACAATTCAATTTGTCACCGACACCTTTCCTAGTGCACGTTAAGCAGTTGGTGCCGGTTGCCGTCAATAGATGGCAGTTGTTAAGCCAAGGCGGCTTGAAAACTTCTGGCAATAAGACCAGCCACTAGTCTTACAAGCCTCCACCAATCCGGACTTGGCTCCCGTGGTGGAGTATGGCCTATAGGTACTTTCCTCAGGGAAGAGACCCGTGCCCCTCGGTGGGGACATAATGGGTTGATGATGACCTTTCCTAAGAGCTAACAGAATTTATCTATCTAAAAAAATCGCTTACCGACAATTAAATTGGGTACCCCAGCTCCAAACACCGTTGCATCGATTAGGAAGGTCACCAGGCCCCTGGCGCGAGGTCCGAATGCAAGTTCTGCGACCGCCGCGTATGGATATCTGCGGGGTGAGATCAGCTTCTTATAAAGGCTCCTCTATACGTCAACAGATGGCCGGTGTAGAAGTGGTGATTTGTGCGTCTGTGTTGTATTTAACATCGGCAGATGCGTCCGCCTCGAATCCGATTGCTGTCGGTTTTTGCCGCACGCATCAAAGGGTTTTGGCGCGGACGATCGTCGTCTGCGCACACGTCTGCCGACGCTGTGTATAGCTAGCAGCCACCACCTTCTTCTTCTCCATTTCTTTTTAATAACTCTACTGCAACGCACACTCAAGTAGCAGCTAAAGAAATACGGTCTCAATTATATGCATTTTATAAGCATGCGCGAATGCGAATTGCGTCTGTCCAGCCAGAGTGAACTGATCGACCTACAGACGTGTGGACAGCTCGTGGATACATCTGCAGGTGCATCTGCTAGAGTCCGCGGGCGCATCTATTGACGTGTAGAGGCGCCTTAACGCGTATCATACCTTGGCTTTGAATCTGTTAATGCATTGTAGTACTATGACATTTGAATGAACACGGTGATTTAGTTTCATTGCCGCTTTAAGTTTACGAGCGCAGTCAAAGCAAACAACCTAGGCGTCAATGGTATGAAAAAACCGCGTATCTGCCATCGTACTGTCATGCACTAACATAATCGAGGCCCTGAACGGTTCAGTCGCTTCCTACCTGCTCTTCTCTCCGATCTGAGGCGAGATCTCCTGCGCCAGCAGCCAGCTTCTGCCTAGCAGCACCGCCGTATACAGCTGCAGCGCAAACACACACAGTGCCAGCGGTATGCCGTAAATACCTGGTAAGAAGACAGGCATCGTCAATCTCGTAATCATCCCGCGCTCGTTCACTAGGTACTGGATATACGCCTTGGGGGAAACCTAACAGATTTCTATTTAATAATAGTAACTTGGACCTGGCGCACGAGGTTACCGACATGTCTGTGGAGGGTTGTGTCGACCGAAACCGTTCCTATAGTCCTATCCGCGAATGGGTTAGTTCCAACCAGTCTCGCTAACCATCTGAGGCGGTTGGAACTACGTCTACGCATGCTTCCGGCTATCAAGCAAAACGGCGGTGCTGCTTGAGACAGACCGAATAGTCCGACGTTTTCTCTCGCTGTCGCCCTGACCTCCGGCCGCTTGGACTCCTCAGCCGGAGGGTGTACGTCTGGCCATTTTGGTCAAACGATACGAGACGACTATTATTCTTATATCCCCATAATAATAATAGTGATAATAATTTCCAGACGGACTTCCACGTGGGTAGACTTTTATGCAACGTGGGTACATCGAATACCGTAAGCAAAAAAATTTACAGATGTCTCTAATTAAAAAAAAACGCCCATTGTGGCCTAACAGATTTACTAACCAAACTACGACACTAGTGGACGCGTAACTATTTATATAGAGGTAGTGATATCTTTCACAAACACTGCCAGTACAGATTATTGGTACTTCGAGCCGGAAGACGACTACTTACCGCAAGCAACGACGCTCTTCGGCAGCGCCACTACAGGAAACACGCCGAACAAGTCCACAATGCAGAGGACGGTGAAGAATACACTCAACCCGCCGGTAGTCTCTCCCACAGTGTAGTCCTCATGATGCCGCATCAGCTGCGTCGGCTTGTGAGCTGACCCCAGGCTCCAAGAGTCTACGAAACGAGGCAGCTTCATATTTTGGTCCTTCGAGCCAGATCAGGCGGCGATCTCTTGTTGGCTTCCGTTCGACGTCTTTGGTATCATATTTAGATTTGATTTGAATGCGCGAATTCACTAATGATTAGATATTCTAACCTTACGTAACTATCACTATTAAGTAGGTAGGTTAAAGCAGGTTCTATTTTTAGAACCAAGCGGTTCTAGACTTGGCTGTATGTGTTTAAACGAAATATTAATTAAGTTACTATGGGCAGTGCCGCTGCCGTGCCGGACTGTATCCAGTCGGTGGATGAACTATCTGTAATAGGCCTCAATAATGCCGCTGTCCATTGGCTCTGTACAGACGATGACATAACGCGTAACATTTCCGCTGGAAGATGTTGCGTTGATTGCACTTATTTGTAGCTTTTTTATTCGGAACCTTACATCTACGGCCGGTGCGATAAAGCTAAATATAATTTACTTTAATAATAATAATTTATTTTTTGTGCTAAACCGTCTTATTTATAACAATTTAATAGATTCCCCCGACATGGAGATCTTAATATGGAGTTTAGAAGGTTTTCAAGGCAGGATGTCTCTAAATTAAACATGATTTATAAACCAAAACTTTCGTAAGCACAACACATTGTAAACTTTTCGTCTAACACAACACCCGTAAGTAGATCCGGACTAAAAGTTTACAATGATTTATAAAAATAAATATTCATACCTCCCAACAAGTTAAAGGGCTATTTAAGACTTAAAGAGCTGTCTGATTATAAGGCTGAAAGTAGGTACAGCCACCGTCTTATCTGTTCAGTTGATAGCGGCGCTAGTGGAGAATTTAATAGTAAATTTGAGAAATTTACCTAGACAAATGAGAATATTTTAACCCGTCTTTCAATTTTAATGAAAATATATCTATTAATCTTAGCAAGTAAATAAATAAAACAAAAAATGGGGATACAATTTTGCCCACCTGAACAGATGACTTGGTGGCGCTGTAAAGACCGTTCGCTTAGATAGTGTCGGTACACACGAAGGCAATCTTGGTTTTAGTAAAAAAACATTTATTTCAATAATACAACTTTGACGGCAAAAATACTTTAAATAGAAAAAAAAACATGGTACACAATATACCTAATGAAGCACAAAATAAAACACTACTCTTCATCACTCGAAGTGTCCCCAGAATATTCATCTCCACCGGTATTTAGAATAGGTACCTACCAGTGGCGTAGCGTGCCTTGTCGGGGCCCCGTATAAAAAATTTGTTTGGAGGCCCTTATATATTGGTAAAGATTTTTCACAAAAGAAAAAAAATATTGTGAAAGAAATATTTATTTATCATAACATAATTTAACCATTTTACAAATAAAAATCATTTTTTTTATTTTTTAATCAAATTAGAAAGTTTTTTTTTTCCTGACACAGTTTGGGGGCCCCCGTGGCCCGGGGGCCCCGTATAATTGATACGGCAGATACGGCGGTAGCTACGCCCCTGGTACCTACCTAAATGATGCAGGATCGTTTCGTTATAAATTCATTCTAAAATACTGATTGATTTAATTCTTTAATTGCGTGATCTACATAATAGAATGAGACGAACTGCGAGCCAAATTCACTGGCGTGTTTGCGCCGCGTCGGCTTCCTTTAATTACTTTTGTCAAAAGCCGCCATGTGCCGTAAATATCAAAGTGAAAAGTGACACTATGATAACGAACAGACTTTAGTAGCTAGGTGCGTCTTTATTAGTCTACGAGTAATAAGTACCTACCTACTCGTAGTACTCGTAGAAAAAGAATATCATACTATTCTTACCTGAAAAGTTATAATCATCAACATAAATCTAATATATAAAATTCTCATGTCACCGTGTTAGTGCGCATACTCCTCCAAAACGGCTTGACCGATTTCGATGAAATTTTATATGTTTATACCAACATAATATTCGGTAGGTCTGAGAATAGGTTGTTATCTAGTTTGCATATCCATAAAGTTAATGTTTAATTATTATTATTATTATATCTTTATTTTACAGGGCCATGTACGAAACTTAAGCCCTAACGGATGTTCGGGAAACATTTGTTACAAAAAAATGAGGTTTACGCCATGATGGCTCAAAACGGAATCCAGTTAATCTTTAAAGCCACAATTACACAATGAAAAAAAATAAGGTATGAGAATAATAAATAAGGAACAAGGAATAAGGAATAGCGGAATTCAGCAATGGCAGCACCGTTGAGCAAGACACAATCAAGAATAAGGAAGACAATTGATTTCTGTGCTATTTCTTATTCCTTATTCTTATACCTTTTTTTTTTCACTGTGTAATGGGCTTAATAAATTATAAGGGTGGCCCACTATAAATATTTTATTTGGCAAAACATTACACTTAGCGTATGATATTGGCTTTTGTCGTTAAGTGTACACTGTCGTAATACATTCACAATGTAATTCAATATGCGTAGCGACTAAACTGGTGGTGTTAGTAGGCTGGCGCAGCGCAGACGAGGCAAGCAACCGGTTTTACCAAAACAGAAATAAAGCTGACCAGTGATTTGCTGATGTTGAAATTGAACTCATATATTATATCGCTGTGTACTGTGACAGACTGGTCCATAGTGAGAAATATCGATTATTTAAGTCAAACACTTATCCACCATGGGGGTGAATTCTAAATAATGGTAAAGGTTTTTTAAATCGGTTTAGTAATTTCCTTTACTACGAGATTAAAGTTTGTAAGCTTGTGTGCCCCTACACAAACTTTACCTCTCTTAATTAGTGTAGATATGTCGATTAGATTAGAACTCTTTATTGTACACACTAGAAAAACCATCAAATTCATTATGAGTCTTATACATCTTGATAATTTTTTCCGTAAATATATTGAGATCTATGAAAATTAAATGGTGAAGATATTCAAAAGTTTAAAAAACCCGCCGTTTTTTCTTTCATTCAGTAGATGGCAGCACAGTGTCTGAAAAAAAAAGTTTGCGTTCCAATACACGCAATCATAACGGTACAATGCGTAACAGTATTTTGGGATGAATTGATAAACACATTTATAGAGGACACGCCACAAGCTTTGCACATAAAATATCACTTAAACAAAATGTATTTAAAATGCTTCTGACAAAGACACTTTTTAGAGCGCATGGTCATTTTAATCGATCCAAAACCGGAAAGTTAGCAGCTGCGCGTTTCGTCTTTCCACCCCCCTTGAATGCCAACCGCTCGCCCTTCACCCCCTCCCTCTTTTCTGTCTGACATTTCGCGAACCCGTCCGGAAGGCAATTTCTTGTGCGAAATAACAAGAAATTTGCTTATAGGGCATGGTCGATACAGTCTTTCAGTTTAAGACTCGTGTGCTTACATCTATCGGCGTTAAGTTTTTTCGTGCTAAGTGCTATTAAGCTATCAAGATTCCGTCGATAAATCTAAGCCAACCCAGTGGGTGGCTTGATCTGGTAAGTCATATTTCTACCCTAAAACCTGTTTAAGACTAAGTAAAATCACATCTAAAACGTTTATTACTCTATATCGAAGCCCAAAACATATTTCCTAAGCTTGCGAACGTTTTATGTTACTCTTTATCACCCGTTTTCTATCTATGATTGTGCAACTGGATATCCTTGGCACCAGCTTGTCATGATCTCTATTTTGTGGTAATTTTAGTAATTACGACCGTACGTACCTATTCGTATTGCGTTTAAGGGCTATTTTTGTCTACCAACCGCTGGGAAATGCAAGAATATTGCCATTGTGCCTAACCCAAGATGTAGATTTTGAGTCATCTTTATTTGGCCATGTGATGTGACGATTTTGACGTCATATGTTTCCTGACGAATCGCATTCGACGATCCATTTTGCCCCTTAGCTGGCCCCATATTTGTGGAACATTGTATTGATTGTTAATTTACTAATGGTGAAAATTTATAAAGCTGATTTCCCTAACCTTGACTTTAATTAATTTTATTGTGCTGGTATAAAAGTGATACTGCTTTTTAAATGGTAATTTATGCATAAACTGTGTCTGTATTCTGTAGAGGTAGAGACCAGGGTTTCCTATTTGCCACAAACCTAGCAATATCTTCTTCTTCGGTCCTTTAACTCCTAGGGGAGCATCTCCGGAAATCACTTTACTACTGAAAATAAATGTATTCCAGACGCTAGTAGAGAGGTTAAGTAGGTTAGTATATTAATCTGCCATAAGATCACAAAAATACTCTTAAGCGTATGAGTTTTCATAAGCTTTACTGCCTTTTAGTAATAGGACAGCAGGGCCAAGTTTCACAAAACTACAATCCATAGTTCACAATGGCAATTCGAGGTACATGGCATAGCAGTCTGCTTGTCGATCTGTGGGCTAAACAACTGCCCAAAGTGCATAGAATTGCCATAGTGAATCACAAATTATAGTGTGAACAATAAGTAATCTGTCCAATAAGACAATTTTGCTAATTTCAGACTTCCAATTATTGTTCTATTCGTGAAATACTATGTGTTGATTTTTATACTAACATCCGACTCAGGGTACTTTCTACTCATCAACACAAACAACATTTACTATTGAGTCAACCTCGACACGCATGTACCAATGACTTTTAGTTACATACATTTGTTTGTTTGTACAGCAACACCATTCGCTGATAAATTGTGCCCGGATAACGGCGACAGGCTTGCCACTTGTCACGTTTGGGACCTAATAAAGGCAAAATGTGGGCCCAGTTCTAGTGATTGGTGCCTCTGCCTACCCCCTCGGGGCTAACGGGCGTGAGTTTATTTATTTATTTTTATTTTATTTTATTTCAACCTCAAATTGGTAAAAAAACAGCTTTGCCATACTAAAATTTGATACCTACTGAACAAAATGAAACAGCTGATTATTTTTAAAGATTTTGGTCCCATAGTAAATGTTGTTCATGTTAATGAGTTAAGTACCCTGAGTCGGGTGTTACCTTACAAATCAACACCTTGTATATTTATATTGTTTTTACATAACCTCTATTATTGTATCCCGCTGCTGGGCAAAGGCCTCCCCCAGTTCAGCTCAGAGTTATTGATCCTGGGCCACCTCACATAGTATATTTATGCAATATGTTTAAGACCTCTTAACCTTTGCTTATCAAACTAGAAGAGGAGGCGGACTAGACTAATTATTATGCAGTTTTTGTTTAAAATTATATCACGACGACCCAGGGTGATAGAATTTAAAAACAAAATCTGTTTGTGCCAATTCAATAACAATTGTATTAATTTAGCAGTTATCAGTATTTCTAAATAATGTCCATATCTAAACAATTTTTTTTAAATATATGAAATTATATAGTATCCTCATATTTATTTGTGCTATTATTTGTTTATTAAAATGAAAAAGCGTGTTTTCATTGAGCTTTAATACATATAAATATATTGGTTTTCTAAAGAGTTATTTGGGTTGCATGTTAAAGGTAAAGCTCTTATTTTTTTATTCCTTTAATACCAAACACGCTTTCTCATTTCTTTATAGGTCTGAAGTTTAAAACTTAAAACTAAACCATGGAAAGGAAACAGGATTCGTTCTTCTTAGCTGACAAGAAGCAGAAGAAAGAGTTTAAAAAGAATAAAGAACAGGCTAAGGGGAAAAAAGTACATTTCAAGAACAATTCAGATAAACCCGAAACAATAGAACCATCAGCAAGCAACAAAAATAAACTACAAGAACAATTCAACAGCAACCGGCCTGGTGTAGAGCAAGAAAGTAATAATGAAAATGTCAAAAAGCCATTTGACAAAAAAACATATCGCTTAAAAAAATACAGCAAAAAATACAAACTTGACCAATTTGAGGAGCAGCGAAAGAAGAAACTTCTAAGAAACTACTATAAGGAAGTTAAAAATGAACCGACCACTGGGACATACAAGGTTAAGGGTTTTGATGAGGAAGAGGACACCACTGACGGTAAAGAGACTGTTGGACGTTTTGTCAAACATCCCGACTTGATTGAGGCAGAATCAAATAAGGCCAACACTGATGAAGATAAACAAAAGGTTAAAAAAGACCCATTTGCAAAAGCAAAGGATCGGTTCAACAAAATAAAACAAGACAAAATAGATAAACAGAAAGAGATACAGAAGGCCAAAGAGGAGAGAATGCAGAAACTTCAAGAGTACAAGAAGAAAAAGCAGGAGCGGTTTAAGAAATTGAGCAAGAAGACTAAGAAAGGCCAGCCTGTTATGACAGGTAGACTTGAACTACTTCTGGAGAAGATCCAGAAAAATAAATAGGGCTTAAAATATTATATGTATTACTAAAATACCGCATATTCTGAAGACGGCATCTTCAGTATTCAAATTTTAAGTGCTATGTAAAAGTTGTTAGGTGTCAAATTCTTCTTAAATTTCAAAATCTAAATTATTTTGAAGGAATAATCGACAAAAAAAATCTACCTTACGTTTTTCAATATATTGATAAATTGAACCACTTCTAAAAGCCATGCTTTAAAATCTCAATTTTATTTTCCATACATTTTCCTCAGAGACTTTCTTATTGTATGGAAATTGAGAGTTTCAAGAAAACTTGTGTTTCATACAATAGTTTATATCAATATTCAGTAACAATTTTCAGTATTTATTTTATGCTGCAAAATTTTTATTAAACGTTAAACATTTCTGTGGAAAATTAATGTAATGTCAGAATGGCAGACTATCGTAACAGTCACATTACCACAGAAAATAATTAAAGGTAATGCTAGTAATTTTTCAAACTTTGTTCAGGCATGGTTTTGGTCATCTACACTAAAGATTCTTTCATTGTTCACGTTTGATTGCCTTGTCGGGGACATTATTGAGTCTCGTTTGCTTTTTTGTACCATGAACTCGCATTTTGTATTTGTATACATGGCCGGTGGATGACAGTGAATAATTTGTTACTTTACCTGTGGAAAGTGTTTAAACAAAATAAATTAAGTTTTTCTATTTCAATTGGAACATTTTTTCTTGTAAGTAAAATTTCTGTATAGTGACGTCAAATCAAAATAAGTATTTTTCTTGATTGTACGATTCTAACCTCCGATTTCTCATAGGTTAATAGGCTGATTATGGTGGTCAGTGGTTTTTCGTATGCACATCAACTAACTGACAACCATCTACAGTCTGTTAACGGCTCATTAGATAACACTATTAATTTAATTAAGGGAAGGTAAACTATTCACCTCACGCAATATTTCTTTCTACTTTATGTACAAGAGGCAAAAAGCTGTATAGCCCCTCTTTAGGGTTCCGTACCCAAAAGGTGAAACATACCCTATTACTGTCCGTCCGTCCATCCATCCGTCTGTCACCGGGCTGTATCCGTGATATCTGTGAACCTGTGATAGTTAAACAGTTGAAATTTTCACAGATGCTTTATGATGTTGCCGCTATAACAACAAATAGGCACAAAAAACCCATAAAATAAATATTTAAGGGGGCTCTCATAAAACAAACGTGATTTTTTTGCTCGTTTTTACTCGATATTGGTAACGGCAACAGGTAAACGCTTGAAATATTCATAGAATATTTAATTATAAAAATTATAAGAATAATTAATAAAAATTTAATTATAATTTAATTTTTAAAATTTAATTATAATTAAATTTGAAAAAATATAATATTTAAGGGGGACTCCCATACAACAAACGTGATTTTTTGGCCGTTTTTATAGATAATGGTACGGAACCCTTCGTGTCCGACTCGCACCTGGCCGGTTTTGTTTTAATTAAAATCGCAATACGAGAAATCGCGGGTTTGTTGATCATAATATGGGAAAGAAACTGGCAATAAAAATTGGAAGTAGCCTGGCTAACCGTAGCCACAGAATACATAATAGTACAGGTACAGAAGATTCACTCCGCAAAATCAATCAAAGAAAAAGGGGCTCTAGCAGCGATCATTATGTACGTTCGGACAAATATTAAGGACTTCGAAACTCTTGGTAGCCATCATAACGTTAATACTAGGAATAAACATAAATTGTCATTTCCACGATTTAGACTTGCAAAAGTTAATACTTCCTTTATGGGGCACTGTATAAGGTTCTACAACAAGATACCCCAAGATATATTAGAGTTACCCCCAACGCGATTTAAGAATTGTGTTAAGCACACTCTTTGCAAAAAAGCTTATTATAAAATCAACGATTATTTAGAAGACAAGGACATATGGCATTAAATAGTAGTTTAATATTAAATTAAATCAGAGGATAAATGTGTCTAGTGTTCAACACATCCAAGATATTATTTTGTATGTTTTGTTTTGTATTAGCTTTAAGGTGATTTGAGAAAAGATGGTCAGAGTGGAGTTTTTTTTTTCGCTGCCTTTTTCTCCACTACAGACGGCCCCAAGGCAGCGGCTAACGTTATACATAACTGTATGTACATTGACATTCAACAAGCAGAATGTAAATTCTTTACGTTGAAATAAATTCTTGATTGATTCTGATTCTGATACAACCTATTTGCCACTCCGGAGTGGTCGCCGCACGTACTTACGCGCTCGATACCGACACGCGTAGTGAAACAGGCCTGCCGTAGCACAGGGATTCATAGTTTGGGAGGCAGACCTAACCTTTTTATTGGAACCGTTTTTAAGTTTTTGAATTTCGTTTCAACAATGAACATTTCTATCACTCCTGCTGTCGTCCAGGGCCTAAATTCCACTAATGCATTGTAGTACAATGACAGTTGATGACTGCGTCCATTTCATTGCATTGCCGCTTCAAAGTAGTCGTAATTCTAGGCATCAAGAAAAAAGAAAGAAAGAAAGAAGGATTTTATTAGAATTGTCACAAAAACACAACGTAATGTAATTGAAAAACATGTCACGTGACCCAACCATGTAACTGTGATTGAACTTTAATGGACTAACATAATCGAGGCCCTGAGTCTCGTCCGAGTAGCTATTGTGCAGCGTGGATAGACCTTTCATGGGGAACTTGAGTCTCACTTAGATCGCCGTGACATAGCTTTTATACAATAGAAGATAAATAAAATCATAAAAATATGTTTTTAGGGTTTGATCACAACTAAATGTGAAAAATAATGTTACTAAAGTAATAAAAAACGAATTACATTTAGTTTTTTCATTTAATTGTAAACTTTTTTTAGGGTGCAGACGCATAAAAGATTGTTTAGCTAATTAATGAAATAAAGTACTAACCTTAACACCGTCGTTAAGCCAAGTCAGAGAGGCCTTAGGGGGGCTTGAAAACTTCTGACAGTAAGACCAACTATAGTCCTACAAGCCTCCACCAACTTGGCCAAATCGTTAGGGTGCTAACTTTAAGAACAGGGGTCAAGTGTCAACCTGTCCTAATTAAAAAAACGTAATCCTTGACCCCTGCAATCTGGGAATTTAAGACCTCTGATAACCTTTTTTGTCACGCGGGCATAGGATGATACTGTTCGTGTATATGATGTTGGTATCATCAGCCCACCTCTGCACATTGCTGGATGTTCTCTGCACACCGCACGCCACTCAGTCATCAATAAACAACAGTATACTCAAAGGCAAGAGCTTCTGGAATCAAGAATTCTGCAATTTTGAAGGATTAACGTCTTCATACATGCCCAATTCTGGATCAGCATCAGTGGTAGTGATTCAAGGGCTGGCATTACGTACGATGTGTTTGCTGAACTGTCCATTCAAGATAATTTTAGGACGAAGAAGTCGCTTTTGAACCATCCCAAGTTTCGATCCAACCAAGCGTATGTACCTAGTAGACCAAAGCGCCATATTGATAAAAACGAAATCGTATCTTTACAGACAGTTTTTATAATAAAAGTACAAATGTCGGTCTATAAAAGTGCAAATTATTTTTACTTTAATTTACAATAAGGGCCCTACATCACCGGGACGCCGTGGCCACGTCGCGAGCGACCGTTTCCAAGCAGTTGGTATTGAAATGTATGGTGCCTACCTCACATGGCGACCGATGGTGACGTCGCCATTCAATACAAACCGCCTGGATACGTGGCTGGCGACGTCGCCATGGCGTCCCAGTGAGGTAGGGCACTAAAAGTGCAAATTATTATTCGTACGACCCATGACGACCGATAACCTAATGCTATAAATCGAGGACTAGGTAGGGATTTGGTATCCGCTAAAACGGCGGTTTTGACTTAAACGATATCTAACCCCCATCCCCCAGTGGGAACTTTTAGATCGGGTGTGTGCCAGGGCCGTATTTTTGATTGATTTGAGCCCCGGCCGGAGGCCGTCTGAGTGATCTTAAACGATCACGAAGGTGAAGCAACATAGGGCGCGTTCAGTGCATGGGTGGGTGGGGATGGGTGACCGTTCTATGACTAACGCTAGTGGCATTTTTCCGAGCGGTTCCGTGCTTCGCAAGGCACGTTAAGCCGGGTCCGCTGCGCCATGTTACGCGTGTTACAAAAAATGTAACACGTTATTAAAACAAAAATGGGGAGTGGTATTAACACTACGTGTTTCGTAACACGTAACGTAACGTTATGTAACACGTAACGTAACGTTATGTAACACGTAACGTAACGTTATGTGTAACGTAACGTTATGTAACACGTAACGTTATGTAACACGTAACGTAACGTTATGTAACACGTAACGTGTTATAACACGCCCCATTTTTATTATAATTACGTGTTACGTTTTTTGTAACACGCGTAACATGGCGCAGCGGAGCCGGCTTTAAGCATCGATAGATGGCAGTCGTTAAGTCAAGTCAGAGGCCTAGAGGATAGAGGCCTGAGGGGGCGGCTTGAAAACGTCTGACAGCAAGACCAGCCACTAGTCTTACAAGCCTCCACCAATCCGGACTTGGCCCCCGTGGTGGAGTATGGCCTATACCTTCCTCAGGGAAGAGATCCGTGCCCCTCGGTGGGCAAAATGGGTTGATGATGGTGTATAGCTTTTGTGTTGGTTGTTTGTAGTTTACCTCTAAAGTCACACTTTATTTTTGACAAAGTTTTAGTTATGTAAATTTTGATTGTTTTTGTAATTTTACTGTAACTTAATTTTTTTTAAATAAATAGTACCTACTTAGAAACCTCAGTTTCCTGATTTTAGGTCTTGGGATGTGGGCAGTGATAGTTATTCTTGTAGCTTATGGATCTTAAAAATTGCAATTTCACATGAAGTTATTTCGGATGTCCGTAATTTGAAATTGTTTAAAATCATAGTACCTACACTATGATTTTAAACAATTTTCAAATCTGAGTTGCTATTTATCATTGTGACATTAGTTTGCATTTATACCCAAATTATTTTCCCGATCAATTTGAATGTCATGATATTAAAGTATTCAATAAAACTACTGCGACAAAATATGGCGGGTTGCATCAGAAGTGCGAGGGAGGGTTACTTTTACGTTCTTCTTGGTCGAGGCACAGAATACATAATAGTACAGGTACAGAAGATTCACTCCGCAAAATCAATTAAAGAAAAAGGGACTAGCAGCGATACAATTAGGTGCAATTCAGATAGCACGGCGCTAAAAAAGCTACGTTATATTCACCTACATGATGCCTGTCTTTTTACCGCGTAACTCTTACCTCTTCTGGCGCCTGAATTCCTACCTATTTGCCACTCCGGAGTGGTCGCCGCATGTACTTACGCGTTCGATACCGACACGCGTAGTGAAACAGGCCTGGTTGAGGGAACACTTCACCACACTTAGGTAGTAGAGTTCGTTTCACGAAAGAAGTCCCGTGGGTTAATGAATTTTGGCTTTTATTGTTATATTATTAAGGATCTTACCGTGGGACTTCATTGGTGAAACGATTTTTAACAGCATCTCCAGATTCTAAATAAAAAAAAAACACTAAATTTACTGAATTCCATCTTTTCATACCGCTAATCTTAGTGTCACACAAATGAGCTTTAAAACCGAGTTAGGTGCCTACTTAATTACTGCGGATTTAATTTTATACTTATTACAACTTACTTATAATTTTATCACGTTTGTAAACAACGACGATAGCAAACAGTAAAGGTGATTATTATTTTTTGGTTTTATGGTCCATGACCGTAATTAACACAAGTAAGTCTTGATAGAGATATCACAATAAAGCATTACGATATTTAACAAAAGCTTGTATTACACCTTATCTAAAATATACTGTAAAAAAACTGGTCAAGTACAGGCCAGACCGCGCTCAGTGTAGGGTTCTGTAGTAAGAGAGGGTCTTATCTGATTTGCAGAAGCATAGAATACATAATAGTACAGGTACAGAAGATTCACTCCGCAAAATCAATTAAAGAAAAAGGGACTAGCGGCGATACAATTAGGTCCAATTCAGATCGCACGGCGCTAAAAAAGCTACGTTATATTCACCTACATGTTGCTTCTCTATCAACCGCGTAACTCATACCTCTTCTGGCGCCTGAATTCCTACCTATTTGCCACCCCGGAGTGGTCGCCGCATGTACTTACGCGTTCGATACCGACACGCGTAGTGAAACAGGCCTGACAGAAGTAACAACTTCATGAAAGTAATTGAAGACGTGAGTGGATGAAGGTGATTAGTGCTATTTTTTTAGATTTTGAGTAAATTGAAGTTGAAGTTTTACTACAATTTTCTACAATTTTTTTCCACACAAAAAACACCTACAACCGAAAATACGACATATCACCTTCATCCACTCCCTTCTTCAATTTTCAATGGATTTTGATAAGGCCTCTTCTTTGCCCAGGGCCTTGATTCTATTAATCCATTACAGTTACCGGTCACGTGGCAAGTTTTTTAATTCCATTGACGCATAGAATTGGGTATTTGACAAAATGTCAAATGAGTTACTTAAAACGGATTTTTGAATGAAAATACTTGCTTGTGACGTCACATTTCAGAGCACTATTTTTAAGTTTCATCTATTTAAAAATTGTATTTACTAGTAAATGATTAAAAGAGATACATTTTCCGAGACATCTTGTAATTTTTATTTTAATCGAGCATATCAAATAATTTATTGTTGATAGTGTCAAATACCGAATTGCGTACACGCGTGCGCGCGTTAATTAGAAGCGCCAGTGAAATGCAGTCGTGCAACTGTCATTGTATTAAAATGCATTAGCAGAATCTAGGCCCAGCAGTGGGACACAAGGGACTATTTTCGTTTTTTTTTTTTTTATTTTAAGGTTATTAGGGAAACCAACGGTTGAAATAACAATCGAAGCTTAAGTGTAATCAAGTGTAATGTAGTACCAAAGTTTCATAGCCAATAGGCTATTTGACAGCTTGAAAAAGTATTATTTATTTTTAAATTCGTATAAATTATATGTCTTAAAACAGCTTTAAGGTATTGTAATTAAAAAAACAATTATGATATGTAAAAAACACAAGATAAAATTTGATAATTATGTATCTGCCGCCATTGTATCGAAAACGGCCTGGATTGGCCGATTCTATGACGACGTCACATGCCAGTAAAAATGGCGTCTGTCATTCAGTCTTTCTTACGTTCATTGGTTGGTTTACCGGGAAGTGACGTCATAGTTCCTTTGCGACGCCATATTGCCTAAGATAGCGTTTTGGCGACTTATTTGAAAAGTAAATTTTCATTTGCCTTTCCTAGAAGAAATACACGAAAGAATTTAAATTGACCATGAACTCCATGACTCCATGACTCCATGAACACCAACAAATAATATGAGATGGCTTTCAGAAATCGGTCAAATAGCCTATGGGCTTCCACAGATTAACACAGTAGTCCGTTTGAAATTCAAGCCTCGTAAACTTTTTTTTAACAGATCATGTGACATAAGGCTATTTAAAAAAAACTGATCCGGACGATCGACGATCGGGATCGGACTGCGAAATTGCGTGACCGTCAGAATGGCCGGTCAAGTGTCGTATTTTACTTTGAAATATGTTCCAAGAATTGCTTACCAATTGCTTACCGTCATGAGAGATTTGCTTACTACATATTTTAGAAGAATTCAGTCATTTATGGTTGTCCTGCCAAGCTGACGTCAGGATGGCAGGTCATGAGTCTGTAGCATAATAACTGTGTGGAATTACTGATTCTTTTGTAGCTCATAAATTGCTTACGAATTGCTTACTCAACAATTGGTAAACTAAGGTCGTGTAGCTATCAAGGAAATAAAAATATCGTAATAAGTTACTTAGTAGCAGCGCCTGTTATAACTCTAAGAGCAAAAAGTTATTATCTTGTAACTTGTGTTTACATATCGATAGGCTCTGCTGCTCGTAGCTTTTATTTTTCGTTTAAGCATACAGTATCTACTTTTATATTTAAAACCAAAGTTGTATTGAAGTTGTATTAGTTTTTACCCACGTTTTGTTACTTATGTCTATCTACTATAAGATGTAAGGCGTGTGGGACGTATAAAAGACGTGGGGGAAGGCAGTGGCGTAAATAGGTAACCAAGGGCCCTGGGGCAAATCAAAAAATGGGGCCCCACTACTACCTAAGCTGCCGACCTCTGTGGCGCAGTGGTTAGCGCATCTGCCTACCACGCGAGAGGTCCCGGGTTCGAATCCCGACCGGGGACAAAAAAAAACCCAGGTCTTAGATGTTTATACAGGGTGTCCCAGAACTCAACGTCAAGCCGAAACGGGGTGACAGGATTGATTGTAACCATCATTAAAAAAATCAGAAAAAAAATCTATCCCATGCAGTTTGAAAATTATGGCCTAAATGGCCAATAAGAAAAACATAGAAATTTGGTCAAACCGTAACCATTTTTCCGTTATTGTGGTTAATTTTTATTATTTTGTTAATTTAAACTTTGGAATTGGAACCGCACATAACATTTATAGAATCACAATCTAAAATAATGACACAAGTGCCTCAAGTTTCCTAGAATTAAGACTTTGTTAAACTAATGAATTTAACATTTTCAAAAATTGTCGACTTTGAAAGGCCCTCTTTTAAAAAAAATGTACCAGAGTGCCTTGGCAAGTGCCATCAAAAGTTGGCGCATTTAATCGGGATTGTAAAATGGTATAATAGTTGTTACTTTCATACTAAAAAAAAATGAGTAAAAAAATAAAAATAGTTTATATTAATTTAGTAAGTTTACAAATTATTGAGTAATTCGTAAGCAATTTATGAGCTACAAAAGAATCAGTAATTCCACACAGTTATTATGCTACAGACTTATGACCTGCCATCCTGACGTCAGCTTGGCAGGTCATCCATAAATGACTGAATTCTTCTAAAATATGTAGTAAGCAAATCTCTCATGGCGGTAAGCAAATATAAGCAATTGGTAAGCAATTCTTGGAACATATTTCAAAGTAAAATACGACACTTGACCGGCCATTCTGACGGTCACCGAACGATTTTCATAGTGCTGCATGCATGATTTTCCATATTTGTGCAGGAATTTGTAGGGTGGACCGCGAAATCGCGAATGATTTTCATACTGCTGCATGCTGCATGCATGATTTTCCGTATTTGTGTAGAAATTTGCAGGGACTCTTAAATAAATCACTTCCGAATCACTGTCGTTCCTTGCAATCTCCCCTTCTGCTGACACTAAAAGGTATACTAAATCACGCGTGGTATACCTACTTATCTCAATGCACAGTTAATAGTTTTATTGCCTTCAATCCGGTCACGTTTTTGTCTTATCAATTTACTCTTGGTACGTTTATTCTTGTCCACTGGGGAAACTGTTTCAGACTTTCATAGTTAATTGAAACTTTATAATATGTAAACCTAGCTTCTTACAAAACTACCATAAAATTTTGAAAATAAAAAGAAGAAAGAAAAATGTAATTTATTTGACGACACTACTCAAAAACACAAAATCACGCAACAGTCAACAGAAAACACAAAATCAGCCGAAAAGTGGGTAACGGTAGAAATACTAGTAACACGTAGACAAATCTAAAAAAAAAAAAAAACTTAACAAAAGTATCGGGAAATTTTAAGTCTTGTGTTGAGTCCCCAAAATGGGCCCGACTCAGCATAATGTTGGAACCGAGAGATCAGTTCCAACGCTGATTTTCAATCGGGTCCACTTTACAGTTTTACTAATTTACTGGTTTGTTGTTGATGTTAAGTCACCTTTTCTCTCAATGGCCATATATGTCATGTCCTTCTTTGTTACCATAATTAATTTAAGCTCGCCATTTGACAGTTTCGCCAGCTAAGCTCGTAATCTAGGACCGATTTCTGAATTGAGAATTCTCACTAAGTAAATACTTAAATAACGTTCTGTCACGCTCTTTTCTGAGAAATTTGACGACATAGCACTACAGTTAAGTAGTTACCTACTTAGCAAAAATTCTCAATTCAGAAATCGGCTCCTAATCAGTTAATGCGCTCCACCCTTCACCCGTTAACTTTAATGACCATCAATATCTAGACAAAACACTTAGGTCAATAGTACCTACTTTTTATCCCGCCCTCAACAAATAAAACGGTTAGAAAAACAAACGTGTTAGATCGTGAAATAAGCGTTATTCCCTGAGCTTAGAAGGTGATAATTTATATTTATGTGGGACGTACTCCCACTTCACTATTGCTTTAACTTATCGCTGATGTATAAAATAAAAAGCGGCCAAGTGCGGTTCCGTACTGTTAAAAATTGGAAATAAATCACGTTTGTTGTTTGGGAGCCCCCTTAAATATTTATTTTATTCTAGATTTTAGTATTTGTTGTTATAGCGGCAACCGAAATATGTACATCATCTGTAAAAATTTCAACTATCTTGCTATCACGGTTCATGAGATACAGCCTGGTGACAGACGGACGAACGGACAGCGGAGTCTCAGTAATAGGATCCGTTTTAACCTTTGGGTACGGAACCCTAAAAACTACATCATCATCAACCCATTATGTCCCCACCGAGGGGCACGGGTCTCTTACCTGAGGAAGGTATAGGCCATACTCCACCACGGTCCCTAGTCCGGATTGGGGGAGGCTTGTAAGACAAAACAAAAAAAACTGATGTAAAAACTATATCATAACCTGATAATTTGGGCTCTAATTTAATCCAGACCAAAGCTATGAAGTTTCGAAAAATACGAGAAAACACGTTGCAATAAGACCTACATTTAGCATTGAGTGGATATGTTGACGAAGAAGAGGAAGCGCGCCCGCCTACTCTATAATGTTTGTGTAATAGCTAGACCGCACACTATACCAACTTTCCAACAAACAAACGCGTCACGATCTAGCACACACTATCAAGGTCTGAAGTCTGAGGGCACAGGTTCAGCTGTTAGCGCACCCCCCGCGCAGAGCCTCGGGTAAACATGGATAAGGGCGCCTGGGGTTATCGGTGCAGGAAGACGAAGCGTGCCAAGGGCCTCGCCCTGCTTCTCGCTGAGCTAAGTAGGTGGGTGGGGCACTTTGAGAAGGAAAAAAAAAATAGTACAAAAACTAGATGCAGAAGACATCTAGTTTTTGTACTATTTTTTTTCCCTTTAACTTCGAGATTTGGTTCTGAGAAGTTGTGCTATAAAACTAAATCTCCTTTATGCCCGGTTCACATTATTCCAGTAACATTCCAGGCAAGCGCTGGAACGAATTGTCTTCTAAATCTACTAGATCTTCTTTATGCCCGGTTCACATTATTCCAATAACATTCCAGTCCAGAGCGCTGGAATGCTACTGGAATAATGTGAACCTGCACTGGAATGTACCATTCCAGCGATCGATCCAGTCCAGTTGACTGGAATGACGGTATATTTTTCATTCCAGCTCGCCTATTCCAGCGTCACTGGAATATTGTGAACGGCCAATCCAGTGCTAGAATACACGTTGAAGCATTGTCACTATTGTGTTACCGATCTAACAGCTTTTGAATGACTGGAATAATGTGGAAGATATGATCCAGTCCAGCACTGGACTGGATTGACTCGCTGGATTACTGGACTGGAATAATGTGAACCGGGCATTACTTGGCCATAACTATCAGGACCATATTGTGTTGAGACATAGACGACACGTTTGAATGAAACTTTGTAATCCGTTGATTTTGTAAAGAAGAATTTGAAACCATTCTCAGCCGATCGACCCAACAAAAAATCTACAGGTTAAAGTGGAGCCATCTCCAGGGCAGGGCATGACGTGGTTAGATAAGCAGGCCGGTCGGTGGAATAAGGTCTCTGTGACTTAGTCCACCAAACGCCCTGCCTGCCCGCCCTCGTCATAACGAACGGTCGGTGGACTAGGGCGGTTATAGTGTTGGCCGAGGTTGGGTAAACAACCGGTAGGCAGACCAGCGACCCGATGCGTCGCAATGGGTCGATGACCTTAAGCACGTAAAGCAATGAGATTAGCAGAGAATCAAAAGGGGAGGATAGAGCCCAATTTTGTGAAAATATATCCGTTTTAGTATGTAATTTGTCTCTACCGTCGCGTCTGACGATCCCATTTGACGTTGAAGTTTGATTTGCACCTACTCTTGAAATTCAACAAAATAACGTCCACACTGAGCTGACCCCAAAACAGTATACCACTTGGTATAGGGTGGTACTGGGTCAGGACGAAATAAAGAAAAACAACCAGTCTATGTTAATTTCTACAAATTGAAGTGTAATCGAATCATCAACCTCTATGTTGACGGATGAATTTGCTAGGCCAACAAGGGAGACAAACTTATCCATAAACAAACTCAATCCATAAATCCCGTAATCGTCCACAGTTTGTACATAGGCCTCCCTAAGGCACGCCACTTCTTCCTGTTTTCGGCCACCATGGTTGATGGTGGCCGAAAACATTAAGAAGTGGCGCTGCTTGCAATCTGTCTCAGATCGTCGGTCCAACGAGCTGGTGGGCGTCTCCTCATCGTTTCGTCGTCTCCACTCAAGAACTGTTGACTCCATTTTATGCTCAATGCGAGCCAAGCAGTAGGAGTTAATCCTAAAGTGGGACCTCCTCAGGCACTCGAATAATCGCGACTTGATAGCAAGCAACTGCCTTACAGTGAGACCAATGAGTCAATAAGATTAAAAGAGCATTGTTTATCTGGGATTTTCAATGTTTAAATAGTATATTTTCCTGTTTATCGCCTCTTTTTCTTAAGCGATGTCTTAACTACAGTATCGTAAAGAGCTAAAAGGGGCATAGAGATGAATGTCAATGATTCCTTTAATGTTGCAATTAGCGCTTATAGAAAAATCCTAGAAGTTGTAATCACACCTATCAAGATTAAATGCCGGCCTCATCTCCATATTGCTATTGAAATACATAGAATTTGTCGAAAAAATTGACTCCATGTTCAATAACGAAGAAAATAAAGACTATAGTCCTGTATTGTAATCTAGAACTTAATTTCTGTACACCGATCTAAATCTTGCTTGAAATACCTATATATAGTATTAAACATAAAAAAATGTTCCATGGAATTAAAACTTTACTGGACCTGAAATTATGATGCCCATGAAAACACTCCAAATATTCGCTTGAAAACTTATTGGCAGTCAGCTCTTTACAACGGTCTCTCTTCAGTGCAATTCTCAACAGCTCCTGCGCAGTTTTAACACCAGTCCTTTTGATATAGCACAAGCGTGACATCCTTCTCCTGCCCGGCCTCCTCTTTCATCTTGCCTTTACATCGATCTAAATCTTGCATGAAATATATACCTATGTTTAGCATTAAACATTGACAAATGTTCATTTGAATTAAAAGTTGACCTGAAATTTTTATCGTTATAAAATATGTACTCCAAATATTCACTTGAAAACTTGTTGACTTTAATTATGCTCAAACTGACCCAAGCAGTAAGCAGGTTCAATCATAAACTACGATCTCCTCCGGCAATCGAATAATCCACGACTTCATAGCAAGCAACTGACTTACAGCGAGACCAATGAGTCAATAAGATTAAAAGAGCATTGTTTGTCTTGGAATTTCAGTGTTTAAATAGTACATTTTCCTGTTTATCGCCTTATTTTCTTAAGTCATGTTTAATGACAGTATCGTAAAGAACTAAAGGATGGCATAGAGATGAATGTTAACGCTTCCTTTAATATTGCGATTAGCGTTTAGAAAAAAATCTGGAAGTTGTAATCACACTTATGAATCCAAATGCTAGTCATCTCCATATTGCTAATTAGAAAAGACTTATGCGAAAGAACTCAGCTTCTATTCATTAACTAGGAAGACGTAGGCAATAGTCACATATTGTGATCAAAACTCAATTCGATGTTACATTTAAAAGTTAACGGTGGAAGTTAACATTTGCTAACATTTTTTTATTTCTCCTTTTCTTTCCGTGGATTATTTATTGAACTATCCTTGGTACATATTAATTCTTAGTTTAATAAAAACATTATTGTGAAATGTGGATAGCAGACCTGGATGTACACTTAACTATTCTATTTTCTTAACGTTTTAGTTGTCGGTTCAATATACATTGTAGGTACTTCTATTTCTTGTCTCTAATAAAGACAATCACTTATTTCACCACGATCACAATCTTGGTTGAAATGGCCTATCTATGTTTAGGATCGAAAATTACAGATGTTCAGTTGAATAAAAACTATTCACCTAAATTTTTAACGCCCATGAACATACTCTAAATATTTCGGAGTAAATCTAGCCCTATTCACACAAACTTATCAATTCCTTGTGACCCGTATCATGCTGTGTTAGATAAGGTATTTATCGAGTGGGGCACGCGCGCCTCTCGCTTTATTGACAGTCTAATCCTCGGTGACGTGATATTGGACTCTGGAAACGCTGCCTCGCCTCGAAGCGGTTTTGGGCAGTCGTACAGGCCACCGGACAGCACCAGAAGGTCAGGATATCATATCTGGCACTTCTAGCAAATAATTGTTCCTAGTATATAACTATATCTGTCAGAATTGGCTGAAATCTTCCTTTGGGTTTGACTAGTTTCGAGTCATGAACTCAAGTTTTATTAATATTAGTTCACTGGATTTTATTCAGTGTCACAGTGAAAACTAATTCCGTTTATACATTAAAAAAAATCATCATCATCATCATCATTCAGCCACAAGAAGTCCACTGCTGGACATAGGCCTCCTCCATGGATTTCCAAAAAGACCGGTCGGAAGCGGCTTGCATCCAGCCTCTTCCCGCCACTTGAATGAGATCGTCTGTCCATCTTGTGGCTGGTCGTCCTACGCTGCGCTTGCGGATTAGTAAGTTGAAGTGGCAGTGGGCGGGGCACATAGCACGCAGAACTGATGGCCGATGGGGCAGAAAAGTTCTCGAATTAAAAAAAAATGCTTTACATAAATAACCCAACTTAAATTATTATTTTATGAACTGGTTGTTTCCCTCTATATAGGGAACTGTCTTCTGATATCGAATAAACTTGGGTAGGTACTTATTTTGAAATTGTGTGGAAATTAGAAAAACACTGCTAAACCGTGCATAAAATGCTACTGGTAAATTGTGTAAAGAGGTGGTACCGCTTATAAAAAAATTGGTTAGAAAGAACCTACCTACGTAACGATGTCGTAACTGTCCAATCGAAACATAGTCTTTTTATCTTTCTATCTTTTACCAACACCCTTCGCCACTGATTCTTCACGAGATTCTTAAGAACGCTGAACTGTTACTTCTGTTTAGATAGCATTCTGTACCCTTTGCCGCCATCTCACTCTCATTTAAAGCCACAAAAATAATTACCTACTTATCTCTCACATTAAACAAACCAGTGATAATGCGTCCCGCGAATCTGAGCGCCATCCAGTCCTATTTGATTAAGGCCACGTATAAATACGCGCCACGCCGCCATTTTTATCAGTTTGCCGCCAACGGTAGACACTGACGGTCCTCGTTCGAGAACTTCTAGTTTTCTCTCGTGCTCCTCGCGTTCAGAAACTTCAGTCTGTCGTTGATTTTTTAAACGAATTTTCTGTTTCCGCTGTTCGGATCGGTATCCAGCTGTGGCTCGGTTCCGCGCCAAGTTTAGAAGAAGAGAGTTTAGCAACAACCTCGGGTTGTTGCTTAGGAGGCAATAAAAGCTTTGAGAATTCCGCTCCTAAAGGTAAGAACCTTGGCCCATGTTTATTGAATCTCTTAATCTACGGTTGATAGCTCTGCTGTCACCTATCCAAAGTGCGTACCTACAGAAAAAAAACTCTTTGTCTGAATTGAGAATTTGTCTCCATTTTAGCTAAATTCCTTTCAGACAACAATATCAAACTATAGATTAAATAAAAATATATAAAAAAAAAACAGTTCTGATTTACTCAAAATTCTGACCGAGCCTTGTTCGCTTGTGATTGGCTATTCTTGTCTAACACGGTATATTGGCGAAGTTGTACTGGACAATCAGTGCATTGAGTCCATAAAACAGAATTGAATTGAATTGAGAATTTGTCTCGTTTTGCTTTGAAAAAGTCTGAACAAATAAACCGAAGTATTTATGTAGGTTGTGGGTACACGTTGAAGATTTAAATTCTAATAACAGCGGTATACTTCTTTTTCATGTATAGTACCTAAGTGAGTAGCTTTGTCTAGAAGCAGCGTTCTTCTAGCTAAATTTAACTCTTCTCAAACTTGTCTCTCCTCTTGAAATACGCTATTGGTTAATCATTGCTACATCACAATGTTAGTTCAGCTGGCTTTATCGAGTTAGTTCTTTACCTAATTCATTACAACACAATAATACGTTTATTTGCTTTACTCAAGCCAATTCCACGGTAAAGGAGGTGATGCGAGTGACTTTCTGTGTGAAAAAAGCCCAGTTCGGATTTGTTAGATGTGTGGTGTTAATTATACTGATAAAATTGGTATATCACGTAGAGGTTTTTCAGCAAATTACTATTTTCTTGAATAACCTATGAAAAATATATTATACATCCCAAAATATACTAAATATCTGTTTATAGGAAGGCAGGGAATTATTTATTACTAAGATTGATGATGTAATATTAATAACGGGCCAAGTGCGAGTTGTCTCTGGCATTGAAGGTTCCATACAACCGTACAATATATTTTTGTGCAACCAGTAAACAGTAGTACAGTATATTATACTATATTATTCTGATATTTATACTTAACCTGTAGGTTTTTAATTGTTCTTGTCAAGGTCAAAACGCAACTGATTAAGTAAATTATAGGTTTGGCAACTTTAATACCACGATTAAGGATATTCTGCCCTCTTATTCTTCAATGAAATTCATTATTACTCGTAAGTTCAACCAACTACTCAATACTCAATACTTTATTGCAGCTTTATCTTAAAGTACCTGGGTGACCGAGCTTTGCTCGGTACTTTTTTTGTAATATAAAATTAATATAATCCTTTTTCAACAAAAAAAGAAATTGGAAAAAAAACATCATGACTCGAACCGGGTCTCTTGAAATCGGCCCGAAACGGGTCGCCCGTTTTCCCGTCAGAACTATCCCAACCTTGCAAGTGCACGCGAAATTTACCTCTGTATGTTATTATAGCAAATCAATTGCCTTAAAACACGGATAAAATAACGTTTTCTAAAAATGTAACCTAGTTAAATCAATTAAACGCCCCCGAAAGCATCTGCCTACAAAATTTCGTGAAAATCGTTTGAGCCGATTCCCAGATTCTGATTATATAATATATAAATATATATACAAGAATTGCTCGTTTAAAGAGATTAGATAGATAGATAGATAACAGGTAATATGTATTACGAGTATTACGGACCCTGCCGGGCCCAGCAAAAGCCATGTAACTAAAAACTTACAACTAAAGTGGTATCCAATATGTACGAACTGTTTAATCTTAACAATTTTACTTAAAAAATTGGGTTCTTATAATTATATAAAATATACAATGTATTATTCTTTATATCTACGCGCTTGAACGAAATATAATATGTACAATGGTACTTAGGACGTGTAGGAAGTCCTCAGACTCGGTGGAGCGATGATCTTCGCAGGGCGGCTGGCAAGAGCTGGATGAGAGTAGCCGAGGACCGTGCTCAGTGGCGTGCAATGGGAGAGGCCTATGTCTAGCAGTGGACAACCATGGGCCGATGATGATGATGATGATGATGATGAATGGTACTTTCTAAATGTCTTTAAATCAGAGGGCTAACTATGCGACTGAAATAATAGGGTAGTTTCCAGGGTCAAAATAATTTAATTCTATTTAGCCCGTATTTTAGATTATAAAAAAATATTGGATACGTATTTTTTCTTTTTTCGATTAAACAAAAAATAACAAAGATATAGCCCATTGAAGTTACGTGTGACGTCACTCAGTGCTACAAAATGCAGCACGGCGTGACGTCACACGTAACTTTAATGGGCTATATCTTTGTCATTTTTGGTCTAATTTACAAATAAAAAAATACGTGTCCCTTATTTTTGAATAATCTAAAAGACGGACTAATTACATTTTTTTGGGAAACTAGCCTATTATAAGTATGGGTTGTTTTTCATTTGGACGATTGAAATCGTTCAGTATTTGGTGCTCGTAATATAGGTGTTTATGCTCGTGATATTATATCACCAACTTGTAAACTATACATCATGGAAAAGTGTGACGACAGATAACATTGACATTGCCCGCGATTTGGCGTCCTTGGCAACGTCATGCGCACGCGCCGCCTCTGAAAAGTTTTCCAGTATGTGTTTGTTAGATGTGTTGTGTTAATTAAATACGAAATTTAACGAAAAAAAAAACTGAATTTTGCTGAAATATTTATGTACTGGCATCGGTTACAGATTAAAATACGTAAACCTGCGTCTCACGTGTAGGGATAAGATAGAGACCAGAGTTACCAGTAATAAATACATTAGCAAACCGGATTTTTAATTCTTAAGGTTCTTTATCCGCGGAACAAACTTTGCCTGCAACGCTTGAACCGTAAAAGATAAATCGTTGATTTTTTCACGGAATATTAGTTTTAATGCGCAACACGCATTTTGATTGCATTGAATTTAAAAAACCAATTTTTTGCTGAATACATCACATTTTGATTGCATTGAATTAAAAAAAAACTGTTTTTTGCTGAATACGTCATATTATTATCATTGGTTTCATGGAAACCCTGGTCCTTGGTAGTTTTTTTTTTTGTTTGATATTTCCAATCATGATCCAACAGCGATTAATAGATTTACGTAGAATATTCTTTATTTTATGTATGTGCGTGCACAAGAAATGATGATCGATAATGATCCATGAGGGAAGCACGTGGGGCCGATCCGGTCTGCATTGTGGTACATTTTCCATTTCATGCGTGAATAAAAATGCAAACTACGATAACAGATAATTTTCCTCTGCGCTGTAATAACAATACATTATTTATTTCTAAAAAAAGTCCAAAACAAATTGAAAATAAAGTTAATATGTACAAGAATGATATATTATGTAAAATAAAAATAATTAGTTACTAAAATTAAACACCGTTTTGAATCGCTTCCTATGGAGTGAAATTATTCAAAGCCTGTCAATCAAACATTCACAAATTCCCCATAGATTCGCTGCGTTTACGCAGTAAGCTATTAAAACTTGCTAGTTTAATCTGGCTACTAATTTTATCCACGATTAGATAGCGACGTTAAATTATAGTAGTGCGCGATAACTTAAAAAGTATCCGATAAATATGATAGCCTAATAACCACCACAATTACGTCACAATACCTTATGTGTGACATAAGAAAGATTAAAGAAACCACAGATAGCGGGTAGTTGGGCGGCTGAATCGAGTTATCGCACACTTGGTCCACATATTGCGTAAGGCGAATTTAAAAAAAAATGCAATCCGACAATGTGATAAAGAATTATCTCTGAATATTCATAAAGAAACGTGTAGCAATTTAGTTTCCTGTAGCCTTCTAATTTTGAGTTGTAGTCTTCAAATGAGTCCTTTTCAGAGCGACTTTAAAAAAAGTATGTCCTTTGATCGATATGCCTGCAATACAATACATTGGCCAAACGTTGCTAAGTGAAGGCCAATACCAACGTATAGACAGTATTGTCGCGGTCCTATCCCGAACCATCTAGAATAGAGCCTTCTAGAAGCCTATCGAATAGTCGCCGCATGCTGCTCTGCAAGCAATAATGACTCGTATGTCCACTAGCGTAAGGTTCAAAACTCTTTGAATGGGTTACTGTTCGAGCGACGTTGCCGCGTGTACCGAGTGTAGGTACGTAGGTACGGGAATGGTCTAGAACCCTTGCCGCCGGATATAAATAGCGGCCGCCGCGGCGCACTGTCAGTTCCGTTTGGAATAGCGAAGAGTGAACTTCGAGCGAACATACCTGCGATACGAGCGATAACCTACGACCTCAGCGATACTATTGGACTTCGATTGGACCTGCGATTGGATTCTACGTGTGGACTTCGTGTCGTGAAGACCTGCAGACCAGACGCTGCGTGAATAAATCCTAAGAAGTTGTCATTGGCGTTTTACATCCAAATCCAGAACCCTAGCCCGTAACATTTGGTGTCAGAAGTGGGATTTGGAGATGCCACTGACTCCGAGAGAGGATACTTCTGGAGTGAGGACCAGGTCCAGAGGTGCTGCGGAGGCCACGCCCACTGCCCCTCAGGCCACGCCCATCGGCCATAGAGACATGCCCACTGGCCCCGCCCACCAGGCCATGCCCACCGACCAAGCCACGCCCCCTGGCCCCGCCCACCAGGCCACGCCCATCGAGGAGACACAGCATACCTGTCCAACAGCTCCGTCCACTGGCCACGCCCACCAGGCCACGCCTACCGCCCCCGTGCACCAGGCTCGGCCACCGGCCGGCCTTGATCACCAGGTTCCACCAACCGACCAACAAGCTCCGCCTCCTAGCCACGCCCACGTGACCAGGTGGGCGCCGAAGACATTAAACCTCCGTCACGTCCAATGGAGGTTTTGGATATGTCATGCATGCCTGATGGCAATGTTGAAGGGCATACGAGAAGAACAGAGAGGCCTGCGAGAAGAACAAAGAGGCCTACGAGAAGAACAGAAGGCAGACCAACAGACGATCCTTTCTGCCGTTACAAAGTTCAGTGATACGGTCGCTAAGCTACATGAAGATGTAGAAGTAGTGAACGAACGGGTAACCGAATTAGAGGAGGACCTAAAAAATGTGAAAACCGGCCTCACTGGACTAGAGCAGGAATTTCGGCGTATAAAATCTGCTGGAGTCACGTCGAGTGGAATTGTCGGCATAAACCAGGGGCCTAAAGTAAAAGTGCCTCCGTACGACGGTACTACGTCTTGGGTCGCCTACCGACAGCAGTTCCAGACTGTCGCTGCTTCAAACGGATGGACGGACGAACAGAGCTTGACAGCCCTCGCCGTCGCGCTCAGAGGTTCGGCCTTATCTGTCCTGGAGGCATTGCCCACCTCAGGCAGCGAGTTCAAAGATCTGCTGGAGGCACTTGAGGCCAGATACGGGGAACGACACCTGGAACACGTTTTTCGTGCTCAGCTACGCGACCGAACTCAGCGCCTGGGTGAAGGACTTCAACGATGGGCGTTGGAAATTGAGAAGCTGGTTCGAAAGGTTTACTAATGTATTGCCAAAAATCGTTTCCCAAAGTATTACTTCCCAAACTATTTTCCGCAAATTATCACTTGGCAAAAAAACATTTCTCAAAACAACTTAAAGCAAATAAACAGTTAGCAAAAGTTATTATGGCAAGTTATTGTTTACCAAATAAATACTTGGTCAAAATTCATTTTACAAAGAGGCAACAAGAGGCAAGGTAAGAACGCATCAAAGTCGAGTCTGTTTTCGATCTTACATAGAGAACCTAACGCTCCGACGCGTTCCGCTTCGCTACGCGCGTCGTCGCACCTATATTTCTGTTGTCACGTATTCTTTACATCGCCGACCCCCCGTTCCATTATTTGAAAATAACACTTGCCAAAATAAAACGTTAGCATAATAAACGTCTGTCTAAATAAAACTTGACGCAGTAAAATTATGCGAAATGATAATTTGACCAAATGAATAAAATGCGAAATGAAAACTTGCTAAAGTTTCATTTGGGAAATGAAACTGATGCCATAAGTTTATTGGGAAGTAAAATTTGGCGAAAAATACTTTGGCTAAACGGCGGTATCCCGGTTCGAAAGGCGTACCCTTCTACTGATAGTAAGATGGTGGACACGAATATTTTGCAAGCCTTCGTCGACGGAATCAAGGATCTTGAAATTAGGGCTGCAGTAAAGCTTCGCCACCATTCTTCATTAAAAGAAGCTCTGGCACACGCCCTGGAAGTAGAAGCTGTGCGTCAAGATATCCGGCAAAGTTATTAACTTCGAGAAGTTACGGAGGAGGTTAAAGAGATCAAGACACCGCCCAAGAAGAACTCCGGGCGCATGTGTTACAAGTGTGGGGAAAGAGGTCATCTGCAGTTCACGTGTCCTAAGAAGGAGAGGCAAGCAACCAAAACAGATGACAGACTGGATGCGCGTCTCAAAAATATGGAGCAGCGTTTTGAAGAATTCGTAAAGAAGCATGGAAATGCTGACGCACTGTCAAGAAGGCCGTGTCCGGAAGACTGCAATGCAAGCACTGTGCCAAACAAGAGACAAAGGAACTGCCATTGAGATTGACAAGAATGAGTCCATCGAGATCTTGGGAAGATGAGGCGATGAAAGAAGCACAGGAAGATGACTAAGATGTACGGCTCATTGTCGCATGGAAGAAACGAGGCGAGGATAAGCCAAAATGGTGCGAAGTCGCTCCTACTAGTGTTGTTACCAAGGCATACTGGGCTCAATGGGACAGTTTTATTCTTCAGAACGGAATACTTTACCGTAAATTGGTGAAACCTAACGGCAGAGAGTTCCATCTACAGATAGTTGTCCCAAGAGATAAGGTACAAGATGTCCTTCGTGAAGTACATGACGGCGTGTCAGGTGGACATTTGGGCGTAAAGAGGACTTTAACAAAGATTCGAGAAAGGTTTTACTGGCTCCATTGTCGAGAAGATGTGCAAGATTGGTGCCGCAAGTGTGCTACTTGCGCTGCGGTGAAGGGCCCATCAACTAGAAGCCGTGGAAATCTGCAACTTTATAACGTTGGTGCGCCATGGGAACGCATTGCAGTTGACGTGGCTGGACCGTTCCCAGTAACAGAATCAGGAAATAAGTATTTCATGGTAGTTATGGATTACTTCACTAAATGGCCAGAGGTATTCGCCATACCCAATCAAGAAGCCACGACTGTTGCCTCCAAGTTGTTTGAGGAAGTAGTTTGCCGGTTTGGTGTGCCCTTGGAAATACACTCCGACCAAGGCAGGAACTTTGAGTCTCAAGTATTTCAAGAACTCTGCAAAATATTGGGAATGCATAAGACTGGGACCACCCCATATCATCCTCAATCTGACGGCATGGTAGAAAGATTTAACCAAACACTTGAGAGACATTTAGCAAAAGTCGTTGACAGGCACCAGAGAGACTGGGACAAATACATACCGCCATTTCTTCTGGCCTACAGAACGGCAGAACATGAAAGCACGAAGGTAACCCCGGTGCGTGTAAATTTTGGCCGAGAACTGAGAATACCAGTAAATCTGCTGACTGGAGGCCCTCCTGACGACTCACGTTCTCTACACGACTACATTTCCGAGTTACGTGAGAAAATGCGAGAGATTCATGCCATAGTACGGGAAAACGGATTGGAGTCGAGTGAAAAGATGAAGACTAGGTATGACCGCCGAGCAAATACAAGCGGCTTCGAAGAAGGAGCACTAGTCTGGCTTCACAATGTAACTCGACGAAAAGGAAAATCTCCGAAATTGCAGACAAGATGGGAGGGACCGTACAAAGTGGTAACTCGGTTAAATGACGTAACGCACCGAATTCAACGGCAGCCAAGAGGTGCACAAAAAGTGGTTCACATCGACCGCTTAGCTTCTTATCACGGCGGTAATGAAGATGCTCGGGACGAGCATCTCTAAGAGGGGAGCAGTTTCGCGGTCCTATCCCGAACCATCTAGAATAGAGCCTTCTTGAAGCCAATCGAATACTCGCCGCTTGCTGCGCTGCAAGCAAAAATGACTCGTATGTCCACTAGCGTAAGGTTCAAAACTCTTTGAATGGGTTACTGTTCGAGCGACGTTGCCGCGTGTACCGAGTGTAGGTACGTAGGTACGGGAATGTTCTAGAACCCTAGTGGCGCACTGTCAGTTCCGTTTGGAATAGCGAAGAGTGAACTTCGAGCGAACATACCTGCGATACGAGCGATAACCTACGACCTCAGCGATACTATTGGACTTCGATTGGACCTGCGATTGGATTCTACATGCGGACTTCGTGTCGTGAAGACCTACAGACCAGACCCTGCGTGAATAAATCCTAAGAAGTTGTCATTGGCGTTTTACATCCAAATCCAGAACCCTAGCCCGTAACAGTATGTTTGCATTGTCTTGCCATCGCTCGGTGTCGCTCGCCTAGTTGGCCGAGTAAAGGCAAGCACCAACGTGTATTTGGCATCGCTTGTCACACTTGCAGTCGCTCGCGACCACTTGACGCACTTCGGAGCGGTGTCGGTTTTTCGGCACAAAGGCGCTCGCGCGCGCTCGGCAAACGTGGTGGGCATCTCTTCATATTGCCACAAAATATAATACCTAGAATAGAATAGGATAGGATAGGATAGGATAGGACAGGACAGGACAGGACAGGACAGGACAGGACAGGACAGGACAGAACAGAATAGAATAGAATAGAATAGAATAGAATAGAATAGAATAGAATAGAATAGAATAGAATAGAATAGAATAGAATAGAATAGAATAGAATAGAATAGAATAGAATAGAATAGAATAGAATAGAATAGAATAGAATAGAATAGAATAGAATAGAATAGAATAGAATAGAATAGAATAGAATAGAATAGAATAGAATAGAATAGAATAGAATAGAATACCCACCCCAGGCCAATCTCTCCTCTGACTCTAGTTTTAAAGATACCCACGTCATGTCTCTGGTTAAACAGTCTGGCAACGCGTTCCACATCTTTGTCGTTCTTGAAAGAATTTAAAAAGGTTTTGGAAAGAATTTGACAAAATGTCAAATGAGTTACTTTTAAAACGGATTTTTGTATAAAAATACTTGGTTGTGACGTCACATTTCAGAGCACTCTTTTCATGTTTCGTCTATTTAAAAATTGTAATAAATAAATAAATAAAATAATAAATGATTAAAAGAATACAATTTCCGAAACATTGTGTAATTTTGGTTTTAATCGAGCATCTCAAATAATTTAATGTTCGTAGTGTCAAAATACTTTATTCGCCGAATTTCCATGATAAATGTGTGCAAATACGCCAGCCGTCTGGATGTCCGGTGGTAGAAATGGCAAGAAATTCTCTACTTATTCGCCCCAAGGCGGCCGTTAAATTTACATTATAAGTAGGTACCTATATTGACATTTAACAAAGGGTGTTATTTAAATGGCTAGCATAGTAGTGCTATTTTTGTGAGCAGAAAAATATAATCTGTGAGCAGAAATAGCTAATTGATCAGCAACTAAAGGCCAGCAAACATTTCAAAATTAATCATCAATTTATGTCATTCTGGATCGCTGTAATTATTTTTATACAGCATATTAATTATATGAACTGCAATGAGCTGCTCCTGTTTAATAAAATTTTGGTAAGCATTCAGAGTGGAAGCAAAATAAATTAATTTTGTGCTACATATATAAACGTAGCAAAAATACTGTACTTGTCATGCGGAAAATGGACGCATTTCTTACAAAGATTATTTAATTTATTTACTCTCTGAGTGGATGTGTTTGTTTAGGTATGTTTTATTATTTACTAGCTGACACCGCGAACTTTGTTCCGCCTTAGACGCCATAAATGAGCAGATTTTTGATTTTATTATATTGTTTATCAATAAAATAAGATTGACAGAAGAATCCGTTTTAAACGTCTTTTTTTTTTCATCTTCACTGACTATATTTGCAGCACGCATTCAGTCAATTCTATGTCAAATGTCTTAAGGTTACATTAAAAAAGTTTAATAATTTTATATGGTGGTTAAGTAATTTTAAATTTTCTAATTTTCCGCGAAATTTCCTTAATTTTTTCTTTCATAAGAACCTTCTCCTGATAATAACGAACAGAACAAAAAAAGAATTAGCGAAATCGGTCCAGCCGTTCAGGCGTGATGCCGTGACCAAGGGAAATAGGGATTCATTTTGATATATATAGATAGAAGTGTAATTTTTTTTTATTGTTATAAAAAATAATTCAGATAAATAAAAAAAAAACTAATACAATTAAGTAGGTACCTAAGTACTTTAACTATAATTAAAGACATAGCGAACATTTTCTGCACTTGCTCCGCCCACTTTTAATGTACATTGCCGATGTTTCAACAAAAACTCAATCTAATTAGTTATTTTGCTCAGCATGTTTTAAATATGCATACCAATCAAATACACTGCTTATAGACATGTTTTATCTGCTGATCAATTAGAAATCTTGCTGATCAAGTAGTTATTTTGCGGACTGAATGTTTATTATGCCACCTCATATTATTGTATCAAAATTATTTGCGGAACCAGGATTGCTGCCTGTTTTTTTTTTATTGCAATCAAAATCTTTGTATGCTGACCAAATTAATTAAAAGCTGTTTTTTGTTGCTGACCAAATTATATAATTGCTAACCATTTTAATTACTTCTCTTTAACAAACAGTATGTAAATTCTTTATGTTGAAATAAATTTCTGATTTCTGAAAGGTGATTTGGGTTTTGATAAGTTCATAAGCCTAGCCCCTGTGCACACTCTCCAAAATAAATACATTGACCTAGAAAAGATGTCGTATAATCACCATTATGATGTTAGTAAACAGGCGATGTCGTGGATCGATTACTACAAAATATAAATGTGTTTCCTAATAAACAGTGCGTAGTTATCAATATATCAATAGGTACCAACAAACATTCAAATTTTATCGATTTAACCTTTGTCACAGGCTCGTTTATTTTGATTCTATGGCATTTGATTGTAGCTTGTTGTAAGTACGTACATAACTACTCTTAGGCTCAATTCAAACTGGCAAATTAAATCTAAATTCATCTCCATTTCTCTATCACTACGGTACGAATTTGTGTTGCGAAAAATTGAAAATAGTCAGCGACGCGCGTCTGCGCGAATGCGCGCGTCTTCGCCTGCAAGGGTTGCTCGGATTCGCGCGTATGCGCGCGAATTGTTTCGCGTCTTTACCTGCAAGGGTCGTCGGGTTCGCGCGTCGATGCGCGCAGACGCGCGCGGACGCGCGCATTCGCGCGAATCCGCTTCGACTCTGCGCCAGTGTGAATTGAGCCTTAATTGACGACTCAATCTACAGGTCAGTTAAGTAAAGCTGGCACGTTCAACACATTTACACGTTGCGCTTGTGTAGTGTCTGTGAATAGCGCGCGGCGTGACGTGTACTGCATGCGCATCATGAAAAGTCTGCCCGTCTCTCTTGCGCGCGGTCTAGCTTATGAGTGTGAAGGGGACAGTTATAGTTTTACTTTTGCTACTGTTTATATATATATATATACAGCGTGATATTTTTGGTATTCAACCGTATGTGCGTTTCAATGAGGGATTTTTCTGACAGCTAAGAAAAGTAGTTCCAAATGAGCCGTTTTCAGAAGAACTAAAAAAAAACGAATGGCTGTCACAGGATTGCAATGTGCTTTGATGTGCAGGATTGCATTGCAATTTTCGTTGCAATGTTGCCCCTAACGCGGCGGAGAATAGAGTGCATGCATGTAAAGGTTGACGTGCTCTTTGACTGCACTAATGATCTGCAAAAACCTCTGATAGAGCTGCCGCTCAAATATTTTATGCAATATTCTATGTAATATTTTACTGAACAAATGTAAGGCGCATTAGTTAATCTATTTCTCCTCCGGCTAACTCGCCATTATGAAGTTGTCTGGATGAAGTTGCTATTAGCAATAAGGCCGTCAGTGATACCTGTTATTTTGCAGCTGTCGTTTCTGTAAATTACTGATTCCTGGTGCACCATAAAGATCATTATTATCGTTCACCCATCGAAATCGATCGATAGCAATTGGTATGAAATTATTGTTAATTGCTCTCGAAAGCGCCAGGACACAGACTATGGTGTTCATAGATGGGCTTCTGAAGAGAAACCCCTTCCGAACCTTTCCTAACGACGACACAGCGCACAGCGGTTAGCGCATCTGCCTACCATGCGAGAGGTCCCGCGTTCGAGTCCCGGCTGGGGACAAAAAAAAAAACACTTGGATGTTTACATGTTTTTGAAGTCTCTGTTTCTATCTCTGGTTCCCACGACACAGGGTAGGGCCCCTAGTGTGGGGTCGGAAGCAATGTCATCATCATCATCATTCAGCCACAAGAAGGCCACTGCTGGACATAGGCCTCCTCCATGGATTTTCAAAAAGACCGGTTGGAAGTGGCTTGCATCCAGCGTCTCCCTGCCACTTGGATGAGATCGTCTGTCCATCTTGTGGCTGGTCGTCCCACGCTGCAATGTACCTGTGTAGAACACCCTTATAATTTAATAACCACAAACGAACCGCGTGCGGGAGCGGCAAAGCACCAACTCTCAGAAACAATATTGACAACAGAAGAATATACATCAATGTTCCCACAATAAAAGCTAAATTAAACCATCTATCTATGTCGCGAACAACCTGTATGTAAACGTTTATGTTTCCAATGACAGGGTGCACCGGGCGAGACCGGCGCGTCAGCTCCCGGCGCCGGACGGCGAATCCCCCGGTGCGCGCGTCCCGCGCCCCTCACCCCGCCGCGCTGTTGGCGGCGCGCCCTCAACGTCGACCCGCCCTGGGCGCACGTCCCGCCGCCCCGCTGACACGACCCAACGCTCGCGTGAGTACTACGGAGCTCCTTGAAACAGCAGAATTGTTGACCCGCCCTGGGCGCACGTCCCCCCGACCGGCGCGCCCCGCTGACACGACCCAACGCTCGCGTGAGTACTACGGAGCTCCTTGAAACAGCAGAATTGTTGACCCGCCCTGGGCGCACGTCCCCCCGCCCGGCGCGCCCCGCTGACACGACCCAACGCTCGCGTGAGTACTACGGAGCTCCTTGAAACAGCAGAATTGTTGACCCGCCCTGGGCGCACGTCCCCCCGACCGGCGCGCCCCGCTGACACGACCCAACGCTCGCGTGAGTATTAGGCCCTTTCTCCACTGCTCCGGTCCGTCGGAACCGGAATCAGTCATGAGAAAAATATCGGATGCCGGATTATGCTTCTCCACTTCATCCGACTATAATCGGCAATGGACGTGACGTAGTGCTTTATTAAAATTCCTCGGTTTTTCTATCCGAGGCAAGGGACGTTTTCCACACGTTCTATTAATGTAAATAAAATAGTATGGAAACATTTTTGGGTTGTTGCGCGGTGCAAAAACGTGTATTGTTTTTGTACGTCGATCACTTCGGACCGGTAAAATACCGGTAAAGTACCGGTCCGATCCAGCAAATTATCGGACCGTTATAAACCGGATGCCGGAGTAGTGGAGAAGCGTTTATAATAATAATAATAATAATAATAGAACTTTATTTCAGACTAAATCCATATAAGCAAGCGGTAAAAAAAAATTAAAAACTATTTTTTTTTATAATGTTCATATCACCACATTAAGGGTTGGCTGGAAGAGATTTCAGCTGAAATAAGCTCGACACGTACACTTTTTTGTAAATTGTATTTTTATTAAATATCTTTCATGTGTGCAATAAAGTAAAATGTTAACAAACACCTTCCCCCAACAGCTGACACTTGTGGATTAACGCTAGTGCCCCCCCACCGGGCGCGGACACCTGACCCGGACCCCCCTTGCCCCCGGACCGCCTGCCCTGCGCGCGCGCAGCATAGCCGGCCCCCCCCCGGCCTAGCCGGGGCGCCACGTCGGCAGACAAGAACACCACCTCACCAAGAAGAGGCCTAGCACTCCCTGACTGAAACACGTAAGTTCATGTTTTTTTGTTCTGAAAAAAAAAGGAAAATAAACACAAACGTCGAATTGGGCACCTCCTCCTTTTTTGAAATCCGTTAAATATTAAAAACCGGCCAAGTGCGAGTCGGACTCGCGCACGAAGGGTCCCGTACCATTATGTATAAAAACGGCATAAAAATCATGTCTGTTGTATGGGAGCCCCTTAAATATTTGTTTTATTTTAATTTCATTATTTATTCTTAAAGTGAATATCGCACATGACAATCCAAAGGGTATTATCTCGAAAAAAAAACTTTTTTTTTACATCCTATACGAATTCGCGTAAATTTTCTCCACAATCTGGCAAGACAGTCGTATAGCGCCATCTCTTGGCCTTCAACTGTCCTAGAGATATGGCTGTCTTGCCAGATTGTGGAGAAAATTTACGCAAATTCGTATAGGATGTAAAAGTTTTTTTTTTCGAGATAATACCCTTTGGATTGTCCTGTGCGATATATAATACGTGAGCGCATCTGACTCCCATGCGAGAGGTCCCGGGTTCGAACCCGTCTGGGGACAAAAAAAAGAAAGAAACCCAGGTCCTGGATGTCTACATGTTTGTGACTTCGCTGTTTCTGGTTCCCACGACAGGGTATCCTAGTGTGGGGCTAGAAGCAATGTATGTGCCTGTATGTAAATGTTATGTTATAAATAAATATTCTGTGAATTATCCTACAGCGAGTCAGTACCCGTTCACGCCCGAAGACATCGAGATGAAGGTGGTGGAAGAGGAACAGCGCATTCGCGTGATGGAAGGCCCGTGGGACTCGTGGGGAGTGATCCGCGAGATCGTAGCCGGGGGACTCCAGGAGGACCCCTTCTACGTGCTGGACCTCGGCGAGGTGGTCGAACGGTTCCGCAAGTGGAAGGAGCTCATGCCGAGGGTCGAACCCTTTTACGGTGAGTTAGTCGCTCCAGTTTTTCTCTAAACTCCTGAGTCCTGACCTTGGAAATAACAAAGGTTTTCAATTCATTTCAGTCCTGTACTTAATATAGCCAAATGAATTCGTGGAATTTCAAGATGGCGTCGCCAATGCCGTCGCTTCAACAACAATGTGGTTGTATTATGGTGGTTACATTCATACTCTCCTTTCACTCTGAGAAGACATGTGCCTTTTAGATGGACTAGGGTAGTTTAGCTTATTTTGTATTTATCGCTGAATGGCCTGTTCATTTCAGTTCTGTACTTAATATAGCCAAATGAATTCGTAGAATTTCAAGATGGCGTCGCCAAATGAATTCGTAGAATTTCAAGATGGCGTCGCCAATACAGCAGCGTCCATCTAGTGTGACAGTAAGAGCACTAGAATCTTAACAATTCCGATCCCAAGCAATTCGGAGTCAATGTTTCTTGGTTGAAATTTGACACCTGAGATACAGTGTTTACCACAAGTTCAGTTGTCATCGTTTTTCCTGGAATGTAAAAAATTTGCTCTACAAGCACCAATACTTCAGCACAAGGAATGTAATTTTATTGTTCTCGTTTTTAATAAGGAATAACTTTACTGAATTACTGAATTCAAAATGGCGCACACTGGTTCCGTAATGAGAAAATATGGGACTTTGAGACCAAGGTTTGATTTTACACTTAAAAAGCGTGCCAATCGATAGGGTTTAATTAAGACAATACTTTTTGTTCCACGACTTTTTATAAAAAGCCGAAAATGAGTGAAACTGTATATGACGAAAAACAATGTGGCGCCAATTTGGACCTCCAGGGTGGACAATGAACATGGACGTACGGCTACAGGCTAGTCCGTTGACGCGAACGAAGTCGCGGGCACTGCTAGTAACACAATATGTTTTTATTTATTTAGCGGTGAAGTGCAACGATGACAAGCTGCTGGTGACAACCCTGGCGGCGCTCGGCACGGGCTTCGACTGCGCTTCCAAGGCCGAGATCGAGCTCGTCACCTCCCTCGGCGTGCGACCCGAGTAAGTACACCCCTTTAGCTGCTAATAGGTTCTCTTGGGCCTCGGAAATCAGAAATCTGAAATTTGTGTGTCTGGATCTTAGGAAGTAGGAAATCCTGGTCTTCGGCTACCCCTCCAGGAAACACGCGTAAGTTTATGTAACTTAATAACTATACTGTCACATTGTTGGGTTCGATTGTGCGGTCGGAACAAGAAAAATAGGGTATCCGAGGCAGAAAATATTTATATTTCGGGTATCATCATCATCTTGTCCGGCGACGGATGACGACATTGGGTACTCGATCTACGAGTCTAAGACCTAGCATAGCTCGCTCCATTGCTCTTTGTGCTGTTTAATTCGGTGCATATTCTGCTTAGTGATCGTCCAAGTTTCGGCCCCATATGTGAGAATGGGTAGAACACACTGGTTATTATGTTATTTGGTTATGAGGTAAAAGAAAGGCACCTGTCGAAATGTGATTAAATTTGGAATTGTTAATGGCCAGAAATAATATAAAGCAACGAGGCGAATTGCACCTCGTTACAATACATAATAAATAAAATAATAAATAATAATAAACTCACGCCCGTTATCCCCGAAGGGGTAGGCAGAGGCACCAGTCTCTAGAACTGGACCCACGTTTTGCCGAGTTTATTAGGTCCCAAACGTGACAAGTGGCAAGCCTGTCGCCGTTATCCGGGCACAATTTATCAGCGAATGGTGTTGCTGTGCAAACAAATGTACGTAACTAAAAGTCATTGGTACATGCGTGGTTCGAACCCAGACCCTTCATGATCGAGAATGCAATACATCATTATGTAAATTTTGTTTCAGACGCATAATTTTCGCGAACCCGGCCAAGATGGCGTCGCACATCCGTTACGCGTCCACCGCCGGCGTCCACACCATGACCTTCGACTCTGAGACGGAGCTCTACAAGATCAAACATCATATGCCCCACGCCAAGTGAGTCTCTACCTTAGATTGAACAGACCACCCTTATACTACCTTGGCTGCTCCTTGGTCTAGCAACAATTTAACATAACATAACATTTACATACAGGCACATACATTGCTTCTGCTCCCCCACTAGGACACCCTGTGTCGTGGGCACCAGAAACGGCGACGTCACAAACATGTAAACCTCCAAGACCTAGATTTTTTTTCGTCCCCAGCTGGAATTCGAAACCGGGACCTCTCGCATGGTAGTCAGATGCGCTAACCGCTGCGCCACAGAGGTCGTCATAATTTTTAATGTTAATTTTTTTTCAAATATCACAGTAACTCATGTTACCGATATTGTTACAGGTTAGTGATCCGCATCCGTTGCGACGCCGCCGACGCGCAGTGCCCTCTTGGGATCAAGTTCGGCTGCGACCCCGTTTCCGAGGCCCCACGGCTGCTCAAGTTGGCGGCAGTCCTGCAGCTAGAGGTTAGTGTGTTTGTTGCTAGATCCTGCAGCTAGAGGTTAGTGAGCTAGTTGCTAGATCCGGCAGCTAGAGAGTGCTACTTGTTATGTCCTGCAGCTAGAGGTTAGTGTTATAGTTGTTAGATTCTGCAGCTAGAGGTTAGTGTGCTAGTTGCTAAATCCTGCAACTAGAGAGTGTGCTATTTGTTACCTCCTGCAGCTAGAGGTTAGTGTGCTAGTTGCTAAATCCTGCAACTAGAGAGTGTGCTATATGTTACATCCTGCAGCTAGAGGTTAGTGTGCTAGTTACTAAATCCTGCAACTAGAGAGTGTGCTATATGTTACATCCTGCTAGAGGTTAGTGTTCTAGTTGCTGGTTCATGCAGTTGGAGATTAGTGAGCTAGTTGCTTGATCCAGCAGGTAGAGGTTAGTGTTCTAGTTGTTAGATTCTGCAGCTAGAGGTTAGTGAGCTAGTTGCTAGATCCTGCAGCTAGAGAGTGTGGTACTTGTTACATAATGCAGCTAGAGGTTAGTGTTCTAGTTGCTAGTTCATGCAGTTGGAGATTAGTGAGCTAGTTGCTAGATCTTGCAACTAGTATTTTAGACATAGCTAAAAGCCGGTCTCCCCAGGTGGTGGGCGTGTCGTTCCACGTGGGCTCGGGCGCGCGCGAGTGCGCCGTGTACGCTCGCGCGGTGCACTTCGCGCGCGCGCTCTTCGACATGGCTGCCTGCGTGGGCCATGCGCGGATGCGGCTTCTCGACATCGGCGGCGGCTTCCCGGGGATCGCCGGCACTTCGCTCGACGAGGTGAGACCACTTTATTTTATTATTTTATTTCATTTTATTTTATAAGGAAAACTAACAGCTTATCACTAACACATAATAGTAATAGTTAATTAAATATATAATAGTTCATTTAAGATTACACTTAGGTACCTAGTTAATTATTGTGTTAAATATTTAAGTAACACTAGCTGTGCCCCGCGGTGTTACCCGCGGTTCATCGATTTTCCCGTAGGAATAAGATATTTCCCCGCGGTAAAACGTAGCCTATGTTTTAATCCAGGGTATCGGCTAACTCCATACCAAATTTTATTAAAATCCGTCCAGCCGTTTCAGCGCTAAAGACTGACAAACATATAAACACACACACAAACTTTCACGTTTATAATATTAGTGTGATTAAGAGCGTTTTGGTTTTACTGTAAGTTCTTATTGTATGCCAAATAAATAAATAAATCAAAATTTACACACATAGAAACAGAGAGCCAACAAAAAGTTTTCACAGATAGCCATAATTTGAGCAAATAGTACAGGTGGACGAAAAACGGCACAAGACACCGGAGTCTGCTAATCTAAGAATAAACGAGGCACACCGTCAATAAGCTGCATCGGTAATAAAATAGAAAAAAATTGACAATATTTCTATGGTTACGAATCAAGAAAGTTTCTTCTAGGACATGGATATGAGCGGTCACTAAATAAGAATGTATTTTTTGTTTATTTTTAGTTGCTGTAGTTTTCGAGAAAATAATTTCTTTATTTAATTTCGCTCAGTGATACAGATAATTACGCCATCACAGATTAATACAAAGTCAGAAAGTGTCATTCATTCGAATCTGTCAGAAGTAATTAGTCTGTTGCCTTTAAAAAATAAATACTGAAGTATGTACAGCGCCACCAAATTATATGTTCAAGTGGGCAAAATTATAACTAACTAATTAATTGTAAATTCTGTACCCCATTTCTTGTTTTATTTATTCACTTACTAAGATTTATAGATATATTTTCACTAAAATTTAAAGACGGATTAAAATATTCTCATTTTCCTAGGTAAATTTCTTAAATGTTACTATTAAATTCTCCACTAGCGCCGCTATCAACTGAACAGATAAGATGGTGGCACTGTACCTACATAAACGAAATCACTGACAGAGCAGTGAAAGTTTTTTTTAAATGCTTCAACGTTGGATGGCGTGGATACACGACTATTATTCCGTTCCGTTTTGCTTATACGCCCTTTTAGAATGAGAAGGTTTTCAAAACCAAAATCATGAATGAAAATCTTAGCTGAGGTAAAAACTAAGAACGTAGGGCTATCCAGTTTAGCTTCCTTTTCATATACAGCAAAGGAAACAAATCCCGAATTATTGGCCATTGACTGCGCCAGTCTCATGTATGTTTTTAATTTGATTAAAATGATTAATTTCGCGGTGTTCCTTTCTTTTAAAATACTATGTTACTTAAGAAGAGTTATTATTTTTAGGCCATTCTTTCGACTGGCATCATAAAAGTAAGGGTGTTTTTTTAAACAGTTACGTCGGTTCGATTCCCAGACGAGGCAAGTAATTTTTAGAAAATCTTTGAATGCAGAATTACTAACTTTTAAAAATAACATAGTCTTCTTTCAGGAAAATACCCTATCTACGATATATAAAGTCCTTTCCCTTCATGTCCCATAATTTTGGGATGCCCTGTATATCCTCGTGAAGCCCAATGTCTTCAAGTGATCACAAAATCAATTGTTATTTTCAAGGTCGGGCCTTACGAGGATATAATGCAGGCAAGGAATAAGACCGGATTTTTTTAAATTCAACCCCTAAGGGGGCGAACAGGGTTGCCAAAACTTGTATGGGAGGTATAAAGAATGTTGTCTAATTTTCTTGAAACTTAAAATAAATTCTCTTCAACACAATTGATTGAACACGTGTTTCGCCGTCTTTCTAAATTTAACCCTTAAGGGACTGAACGCGGGCGAAAGCTAGGAATATAATATGCGTCAACCAATCCGGAATTGGCCCCCCCGTGGTGGGGTGTGGCCTATACCTTCCTCAGGGAAGAGACTCGTGCCCCTCGGTGGGGATTTAATGGGTTGATGATGACGACTTACTTTAATGATGAACATTCTCGCGTGGCACCCCACAGGTGGCAGCAGTTATCAACACGGCGCTGGAGACCCATTTCCCCGAGCCGGAGGTGCAAGTGATCGCGGAGCCGGGCCGCTACTTTGCCGCCGCCGCCTACACTCTGGCGGCCATGGTGCACGCCAAGCGCGAGGTGAGATGCGCCGTTTTAGCGGCCCGCTGAACTGAGTGCGTATACTGAGTTTTGTCATTCACTCTCGATAGCGAGAGCGTTTGCGTTTTGCATAGGAGTGACAAAGCGCGCCATCTATTTGTCTCTTTGTCACACCTATGCAAATCGCAAACGCTCTCACTATCGAGAGTGAATGACAAAACTCAGTATACGCACTCTGGCCCGCGGCCTTTATGCCGGCGCCAGACCTAGCTTCACATATCGTTGGCCTAATTATCAGAATACGTAACTCCAAACAAGTTTGGCTACAGTAGCAAAGAAAAATTCGTAAGTCCATTTTCTTAATGATCTAGTCTGCAAAACTAAAAACTATTTGAAAAATTAAATTCCTTGATAAGTTTTACTACTAGATTCCTAAATGCGTTGAAACTATTTCCGTACGTAGTAAAAAAAAACCGTTTTTACGAGCTCCTGTAAAGATCATGCCGAGGGAATTACGGATTCTGATAATCAGGCCGACGATATTTGAAGACTTTTGCAAAGTTTGAAGAAACATATGCGCTTTTCCATGCGGTGTCGGTTTTTTAGCGCACATCAAAGCGTTCGAAGTTTCATACTGTGGAGAGAAGTGTTTGCGAAGCATGTCTGGCAGGTTGCGCCAATATGTGTTCAAATATGTTTTCAAGTCTTTGCAAAGTCTTCAAAGATGTGTTCAAATATGTGAAGCTAGGTCTGGCTCCGGCATTAGGCTTCCTTACTCAACGGGTAAAACGGACCTTATTACTGAGACTCCGCTGTCCGTCCGTCCGTCTGTCACCAGGCTGTATCTCGTGAACCGTGATTGAAATTTTCACAGATGATGTATTTATATAATAATGTGATTATGCCCCTGTAAGAAGGAATACTAAAAGATTAAAATAAATTAAGATTAGAAGCTAGATTAGCGTCAATCAATAGTCAATAAGTTTAGAATAAGTTTAGAATAGCAAAAACGAGGGTGACATGGTCACTAGTGTACCAAACCTAATAAAATTAATAAAGAAAAAAAATATTAAGGGGGCTCCCATACGAGAGAAGAGAAAAGGCCTATGCCCAACAGTGGGCTCTATTTACGGGCTGATTAGATAGATAGATAGATAGGGGCTCCCATACAACAAACGTGATTTTTTTGCTCGGTTTTCTCGATATTGATAACGGCAGCAGGTAGACACTTGAAATATTCGTATTTAGTTCACTTTTTTCTGTATTCACTTTAAAAAATAATAATAAAATTTAAATAGAACAAAAGTGGGGCTCCCAAACAACAAACGTGATTTCTTAGCAATGTATGTGCCTGTATGTAAACGTTTTATTTATGTTTTATAAAAGTACACGCACTTTATTTTTGCCAAACTAAAGAATCAACATCATCACCCACCGAGGGGCACGGGTCTCGTCCCTGAGGAAGGTATAGGCCATACCCCACCACGGGGGCCAAGTCCGGATTGGTGGAGGCTTGTAAGACTAGTGGCTGGTCTTACTGTCAGAAGTTTTCAAGCCGCCCTAAGGCCTCTGCCTTGGCTTAACGACTAAAAGAATAAAGAATACTAAGTTATTAATATAATTCTTTATTGCACAGTATTATTCAAAATAAAAATACAAAGACGAAACTTAATGTTATAGTACATTGTTCACCGAGAGGAGAAAGTGACCGATTACCGTCGAGGGTGTCGTTTGAAACACCTGAGATCGGGAATCGCAGTTTCTCTCGAGTGATACATAGTGCTTTATACTACACCTACAAGGAAAATAAAAAACGAAATCTTTACTAATTGAAATTTATATTGAAATTGTTGCTAGTGGCCAGTGTCATTTTGCGAACTTGGAGATAAAAACTCACTGTAAAAACTTTTTGGCTTTTGATATTTAGGTTACCGGCGCATAGTCTTACCCAAAATTAAAAAAGAAAAACCACGTAAGAAATGGATTTTCATACACTTTTCTCTCCCGCTCAGATGCGTTTTCTCCCCGCATATTTGTTCGATATGCAATGACGTACTTTCTACCGTAAATTTGATAAAGTATCAAGGTACTTTCCAAGCAGGTGTAGTATAAAAAGCATTACCTTTCAGCTAACCCTTGGTTATGTGGATATTTTAAAAGGGGAAGTGCTTATAAGCCTAGATATAACATATCGCACCCCCAGAACTAAAGTGACCTAACTCAAAATTTGGGTAAAATGAGTTAAGTACCCAGAATTACTCAAAAAGGTATACTCTTTCATGCCTATATTAAAAAATCGACTTTATTTGGTACGAGAGAGATGGAGGAATATTGCGGTCTGTTTTTTCGCCAAACATATTTTCTGCATTTCCCAAAAGTTGCAAATTTTGAGTTAGGTCACTTTAGTTCTAGAGGTGCGTAATATATAAATAAATGATAAGTTCTTCTTTCAATAGAGAACTTGCAAGAAATAATCCTCTTCCCCCCCTCGCCAGGTGACCTCTAAGGACGCGGAGGGCGAGCCGGAGGGCCACACAATGTACTTTATCAATGACGGCGTGTACGGATCCTTCAACTGCGTCCTTTACGACCATCAGGTGGTTCACGCTGAGCCGCTCAAGGTACTGCAACTTATTTATTTATATTTGTAACTTACTGCTCTGCTAATGCCAAATTGCTACAAACTTAATTACAGTCTGTTAAAGTCAGTTTTTTAATTCAATGTAAAAAAAAACCGTCACGTTGAGATCTCAATATAGTGCCACCATATTATCTGTTCAGTTGATAGCGGCGCTTGCGGAGAATTTGGTAGTAACGTAACATTTAAGAAATTTACCTAGAAAAATGAGGAAATTTGAACGTGTCTTTCAATTTTAATGGAAATTATATCTATAAATCTTAGGGAATAAATAAAATAAAAAATGGGGAACAGGATTTACAATTAGATAGATAGATAGAGAACACTTTATTGTACATAAAAAAGGAAATTACACAGGTATTTCTTAATCTAAGAGTACAGACGGCGGCCTTATCACTAAAAGTGATCTCTTCCAGACAACCTTTGGATGGACTGGAGCAAAAAATTGGAGAAGGAAGCAGATGTACAAAATAAGTAAAATAATAATTACTGAGTTATATCAATTTTATTATACATGCCTAGGCAACCAAACTGTTATAGTTATAAATATAATATAAATACTATATAATATAAATATGAACTATCAATAGATACATACAAATAATATTACACAAATAAATAATGATGTAAAAATATATATTATATAAATAGGTACATAAATTTATAAACCATACACATAGGACATAAATAAAATACCAACAACAGCAACAGTCTTACAGTAAACCAGCGAGATAGTGACCCTTCACCATAGTTTTAAAAATTGGGAGCGAGTTGGCTTTCCGCACCTCTACCGGTAGGTCATTCCAGAGGCGGACTGCTTGCACTGTGAAGGAGCAGCTGTAGAAAGTGGTGCGATGGGATGGGATTTTTAGGAGAAGGTTTTGGGAGGAACGAAGACTAAGGACATGAGAAGAGTGAAGGAATTCAAAGCGCTCTTTTAGATAGGAAGGAGTTCTTGGGTTAAACAGTATGCAATAGAGAAGAGAGAGTATGTGCGTGTTCCGGCGGAGGCGGATTGGGAGCCACTTGAGCTGTGAACGAAATTCGGAGACGTGATCATATTTGCGCAGACCAAATATAAACCGGATGCAAAAGTTTTGAAGACGCTCAAGTTTATTTAGTTGCTCCTCGGTGAGGTAACATGTATCAGCGTAGTCGAGAATAGGAAGAAGGAGTGATTGTGCTAACGCAACTTTGGTAGCAGTGGGTAGAAAATTACGAAGCCGTCTAAGAGAGCTCGTAGACGCGAACATCTTCCGGCTCACCATTTCCAGCTGCGGTACCCAAGATAAGGTACTATCAATGATAATACCGAGATTCTTTACAGTCTGACTAAATGGAATTGCTGTCCCCTCGAATATTACAGCCGGAAGCATGTCCATGTCAACCCTAGATATACACTGTCGACCACCGACGATAATCATCTGTGTTTTACTGGGGTTGACCGTGAGACCGTATCTTCTACTCCACTCCGATATTTGAGAAAGGTCTCTGTTAATAGCAGATATGGCCGCATGTAGGTTATTTAAATTAGCATGTGTGTAGATTTGGAGATCGTCTGCATATAGGTGGTAGGAAGAAGAAAGCTGATGAGAAATGCTGTTAATGAAAATTGCAAAAAGGAGAGGAGACAACACGCCACCTTGGGGGACACCGGCAGGTATAGCACACCAACAGGAGAAAGAATCTTCAATGTGAATACGTTGCCGGCGCCCGTGTAGATAATTACGAAACCAGTCAATCACCGTTGGAGATATGTTAAGAGACCTAAGCAACGCCAGCAATATGTCGAAATCGACAGCATTGAAGGCGCTGCTGAAGTCGAGTAGTGACAAAATCGTCAACTGCCCGTTCTCCATAGCTAACCGTATGTCATCGGTAATCTTGACAAGAGCCGTAACAGTACTATGCCCTGGACGGAAACCGGACTGGAGAGGATTGAGGAGGTTGTTCATGGTGAGAAAATGACTTAACTGGGAATGGACTAGGCGTTCGAGGACTTTGGACAGGAATGGTAGGATAGATATGGGTCGGTACTCGGAATAGGTAGTAGGGTTGGCCTTTTTTGGTAGAGGAGTGATCTGAGATTCTTTCCAAGCTGTTGGAAAGATCCCAGAGGAAACGGAATTGTTAAGGAGCTTTGTAATGATGGGAGTGATAATATCAAGGATAGGCATTAGCATATTACGACTGATGCTGTCACCACCGACCGCATTGGAAGTAATGGAGAGGATGTTCTTCTTAACATCACAATCAGTGAATTGGCTAAAACTAAATGAGGAGATGTCAGGAGTTGGAAGTGATGAAAGATAATTGAGAGTTTCAGTTTTTTTAGCACCATCGAAGGTAGCCGAAGATGAGAAGTGTTGATTGAGCAAATCAATATTGAAATCTTTGGGAATTGAGTCTTGGCGTGATTTTCCAACTCCTAATGAACGAAGAAATTTCCAAACTTTGGCTGGGTCACCGTTTTCAACGGAGTCATGAATGTGGCGTCGTTGTGCATCCCTACACAACCTATTGCAGCGATTCCGAATGGCCATATATTTTTCTTTATTATAGTCAGTAGGGCGACATTTGTATTTGCACTTTGCCTGAGACTTTCTGGACATGAGCTGTTTGAGTTCGTCAGTAAGCCATGGTGCCGGAAAATGCTTCATTTTAACGGCACGAACTGGTGCATGGATGTCGTAAAGCTGTTTGATCAGACTGTTAAAGATCTCGACCTGTTCATCTATGGATCCTACAGCAGCAGACCACCAATCGATGTTTAAGGCATCGTCTCTAAGCTTATTGAGGTCCATACTACCGAATTTACGCTGCAGAAGAATTCTCGACTTGGCTTTGGGCGGGCGAATTTTATAGGATAGAAAAATCAAATCATGATAAGAAAAGGCATCGGCGGAACATTGACCGTGTTGGGCTACGTGATCAAGGGATGACACTGTGATGATATCCAGAAGGGATGGGGAACAGTTGGGGAAATGATGTGTCGCACTAAGTGGGAGAAGATGCATATTGCTTGCACGGAGAAGAGACATGGGGGAACTGGAGCGAGAATCACTCTTAAGAATACACGTATTGAAGTCACCCATGATAATAGTATGACTATATGAGGAATGAAAGTGTTCCAAGAGTTTCTCAAACGACGAAAAATAGTTAATTAGTAAAGATGGACTATAGTACACGCCAAGTAATATTTTGGTGTGTGATAGAATAACTTCTAGGAACAAGTGTTCACCAGAGTTGGGACCAGGAGGCTGCGCTGACATGCTGATGATGGAATAGGGGATGTGGGCACGGAGGTATATTGCAACCCCACCACCGCGACCATTTACACGGTCATTCCTAAGGAGTTTAAATCCTGGCAGGGAGTAGGATGTTGAGGGAAGACACGGTTTAAGCCAGGATTCAGAGACTAGAATGGCATGAATATAATCACAATCAAAAGATGCTAGCATGTCAGGAAAGTGTGCCGGAATACTTTGCGCATTGATATGGATAACATTAAAGTTTTTCTTATGAATAGAGAAATTGGATTTGAGTGTGTCAGCTAACGAGGGTAAACTATGAAAACTACCGCTACTGTTTAAACCATCGGAGGAAGAAAAGGACTGATAAAGTTCGTTACTTTCATCGCTAATGTTCATCTGTTGTTGCATAGTAATAATAATATATTATATATAATGTAAATAAATATGTTTATAAATAGATAGATAATTAAATCACTATAAAAACAAATTGTTTGTTTAGACGTCCACCTGCCAGCAGTAAGGGAGAAAAAAAAAAACACCAAAATCGGAACGCAACCAATAACACAAAAAAAAAGAAAGAAAGAAAGTTACTCTGTGAACAGGCAAATGTCATTCCGTTTTGACAAAGAAAAGAAATTAATGTAAACATTGAACTACAAGGTGGTTTATGTGAAACGAACACAATCAGTGCACTGAATCCATAAAACAGAATTGACTTGAGTTGATACCGGATACAAAGTGGAGAAAAGAAGGTGGAACAACAAAAGTAGAACTAAAACATAACGAAGGAAGAAGAACAAAAGTACTTAAAATAGTTACTTCCGCGTGGATCTGACTGGGCGTTCCACAGTTGTCTTCTGTGCCTTCCCCTTCCTCGACGACGTCACAGCGGGCTTGTCAACCAGTGATGCACTTGGAATGCTGCCCAGCTCTGCTACTGTGACTATTCGATGCCGTGAGCCATCCGGTGCCTCTACATGCACAGTCCCGTCGCGTGTCCAGCAGTTGGTCACACCGAAGCGCTCCCTCGCCGCCATGAAGGCATCGTGACGTCGCCTCGTCAAGAATTCGGACAATGTGGTGCCTGAGCCCTTAAGCCGAGTCTTGCAAAACCAAACATTGTCTCTCACCTTTGTGTCACGAAACTTTACTAGGATCGGTCTGCACTTGCCACTTGTGGAACGACCCATCCTGTGACAGCGATTTATGCTGTCTCCACTGAAGTTGGCGACACCGAGCTTGTCCTTCACCAACTTGACGACAGCCGCTGTTGTGTCCTCCTTCCTGTCCTCCATTACACCGTGGACGAGGAGAATCTTCCGTCGACCCCGCATCTCCAGCTGGTCAGTCTCCCGGGCCAACATCTCCACCTGCTGCTGGAGTAGCTGCACAGCCTTCATAATGAAAGCCCTGAAGCTGGAAAACTCAGTTGCAAGTGCCGTTGGATTGGACGTCGTAGCCGGAACCGGGCACTTTTGAAGCTCCTCTTCAAAGACCGCCATTCGATTATTGAATAGCGCCATCATGTCTTGAAGGGACTCCTTTATTGAATCCATAGTGCTAGTATGTGTTGTGTGGGTGTGGGTTCAGTGAAAAGTTATCAATGCCCAGAATGTGTCCCTCTCTGGATTTAATGATTTGCTGGCAGGTAAATGTCCAGTGGTGTCAATAAAGCATGTAAGTAACAGTTAATTTCTGTTGTAACTATTTAAAATTAAAGTTTTTTAGGAGCAAAATTTAAGTGCTGTTTACTTTTTGACATCTACCGCCCAAAAAAACAATTAATTGGTTAGTTACAATTTTGCCCACCTGAACTTATAATTTGGTGGTGCTGTACAATCCAAAGGCTGTTAATGTCTAAATGTTGCTAGTACGCAAAATTAAAATAACCCCATTTTACTTCCAAGAAAAAAATTTTTTTACACTGCTCTTACGAGGAATTAAATTTTAATGTCTTTGATGTGATAAGGATTTTGGTCACACGAGTCTTCTATTCACGTAAAATTAAATATACCGAGTGAACCTATACAGGGTGGAATTTTGTGATGCCACCTGAAGGGGAAGTACTCTTAATACTGTAGATAGAAAATTTTACTCAAAGAAAGCATTCCTTTATTTTTGAAAAGAAAGAAAACTGCATTCAAAGATTTTTAAAATTTCACCTGCCTCACTCGGTAATCGAACCGAAAACTGTTTCTTTCTTTTCAAAAATAAAGGAATGTTTTTTTTGAGTAAAATTTTCTATCTACAGTATTAAGAGTACTTCCCCTTCAGGTGGCATTACAAAATTCCACCCTGTATATTTTATAGCGGTAACACCGCGTCATTTTTTTTGCATCGAATTAAAATGCTGACTTTACGAATTAAAAGACGGATTCAACCATTGTAGAGGGAGGTTTGCGACCCACCTGCCAAACCACTACTCGAATGTCCCAATGCCAGGTCCCCGGCCGCGCCTTTTCACCTCGAATTGGGTATTTGACAGGATGTCAAATGAGTTACTTTTAAAACGGAATTTTGTATGAAAATACTTGCTTGTGACGTCACATTTCAGAGCACTCTTTTTATGTTTCATCTATTTAAAAATTGTAATAACTAGCAAATGATTAAAATAAATACATTTTCCGAATCATTTTGTCACTTTTGTTTTAATCGAGCATCTCAAGTAATTTATTGTTGATAGTGTCAAATACCGTATTCCCCTCAGCCGTCCCCGGAGAAGTCGACCGTGTGCTCGGTGTGGGGCCCGTCGTGCGACGGGCTGGACTGCGTGATCCCGTCGGCGCGGCTGCCGCCGCTGGCGTGCGGCGACTGGCTCGTCTTCCGCGACATGGGCGCCTACACGCTGCCCGTCGCCTCGCCCTTCAACGGGTTCCCCGTGCCACGCGTGCGCGCGCTCCTCGACCAGCGCCTCTGGTGAGTGTGACACGCGCACAAACACACACACACACACACACAAAAACAGAGAGAAAGAGAGAGACACCCAAACACACACACACCCAAACACACAGACACACACATACCCCCAAACACACACACACACACACACACACACACACACACACACAAACAAACAAACAAACAAACACAATATTTCTTAAAGGAGCTTTGTTCTTCTAATAATGTTTAATGATTATTAAAAATAATGAGTTTGCTTGCTTATTGGCAAATATGATCTGAGGTGGTGGGTGCCGAAGTAAAATAAAGGACTTTTTAAATTTATTTTCGAAATACTGTAGTTTAGTTTCGGACAACGACAGTGGACCGCTAAAGTTAGGGGCTACACAAGATTTACTAGCACCACCAAGGTAAATAAATCATAACTTTCCCAATTAAGCACCTATGACACACACACACACACACACACACACACACACACGCACACGCACACGCACACACACACGCACAAAAACAGAGAGAGAGAGAGACACCCAAACACACACACACCCAAACACACAGACACACACATACCCCAAACACACACACACAAACAAACACAATTTCTTAAGGGAGCTTTGTTCTTCTAATAATGTTTAATGATTATTAAAAATAATGTGTATGCTTGCATATTGGCAAATATGATCTGAGGTGGTGGGTGCCTAAGTAAAATAAAGGACTTTTTAAATTTATTTTCGAAATACTGTAGTTTAGTTTCGGACAACGACAATGGACCGCTTAAGTTAAGGGCTCCACGAGGTTACCATTAAGGTAAAAAAATCATAAATATATTTTTTACGTACAGAAACCACTACTACTTTCCCAATTAAGCAACTATCACACACACACACACACACACACACACACACACATACACACATCGCGGCGACAATCTATACAAAATACTGCCTCTGTAAATGACGTCATCGACCCTGACACTTTAGTTTTCCTTTTGACTGTGCACCATGCGACTTACTCAGACCCCGCGCTTTTCGCAGGCCGGTCCTAAAGGAGCTCTGGCCGCTGACGGAGGCCCACTTCGTCCGCGGGGAGACCATGACGGGCCCGCAGCGCGACACCCCGCCCCCTTCGCCGCCGCCCGCCCCCCGCCCCCGCGACCACCACACCGTCTTCGTCGAGTGCGCCCTCAAGTGATGCCCCGTCCGACGGGGCGGTGGGGCGTCCGACGCGCGTCCGCGACGCGGGCCCCCAAAGAAAATCTTCCGTGTCGTCTGTCATCTACTCTTTTAGTCGACCGATAGTTAAGTTGGTATCGCTCGTCAACCGCAATGAGGGCTTTTCAGAGCGTCATTAAAAAAAAATTGTACCGCTAATTCCTCTCTCAAAAATAGTACCGACGACCTCTGTGCCGTAGCGGTTAGCGCATCTGCTTACCATGCGAGAGGTCCCGGGTTCGATCCCCGGCTGGAGAGAAAAAAAAAACTCCAGGTCTTGGATGTTTACATGTTTGTGACGTCGCTGTTTCTGGTTCCCACGACACAGGGTATCCTAGTGTGTGGCCAGAAGCAATGTATGTGCATGTGTGTAAATGTTTATGTTATTTTTAATTACCGATAGATGGTGCTGACGTCATGACATCACTGTACCTTATCTGTTGCTCCTGTCCTATGTTTTTACAAAAATGCACAACGCATGGGCTAGTCACGAGCGAAGACACAATTCACATACTTAAGTAATGAAGAAAGTAAAAATACTTGGATAACTTTCAAGTTTCAACAGTTTCGAAACAAAGACTAGTTTAGATCACAGACTACAAAATGATGTTTAGACTATCACAGATTAATAACGATTAAAACAGCAGACCTAAAAACATGATGACATTTTGGTCTTCTTGCAGCGCCATCTAGTTTTTTTTTATTAAACCCAACTGACAGCTGTCATTGAAAAGCCCTCATTAAACTATCGGCTCACACTTCAGTTTTGTAGCGGCGCGCGCACTACATCGATTTGTTAGAAAGCAATCGCACGTCTAGAACAAGAGCTGACAGCAAATCATCATCGCCATCATTCAGCCACAAGAAGTCCACTGCTGGACATAGGCCTCCTCCATGGATTTCCAAAAAGACCGGTCGGAAGCGGCTTGCATCCAGCGTCTTCCCGCCACTTCGATGAGATCGTTTGTGGCCGGTCGTCCTACGCTGCGCAAATGGTTCCTCTGATTATTCGGGCCACTGTTTAGTTGGATGCAGCGCGCACTCGCATAGTAATTGGGTATTTGACAGGATGTCAAATGAGTTACTTTTAAAACGGAATTTTGTATGAAAATACTTGCTTGTGACGTCACAGTTCAGAGGACTCTTTTTATGTTTCATCTATTTAAAAATTGTAATAACTAGCAAATGATTAAAAGAAATACATTTTCCGAATCATTTTGTTATTTTTTGTTTTATCGTATTCATTCAAATACGGTATTTGACACTATCAACAATAAATTATTTGAGATGCTCGATTAAAACAAAAATTACAAAATTATTCGGAAAATGTATTTCTTTTAATCATTTACTAGTTATTACAATTTTTAAATAGATGAAACATAAAAAGAGTGCTCTGAAATGTGACGTCACAAGTAAGTATTTTCATACAAAATTCCGTTTTAAAAGTAACTCATTTGACATCCTGTCAAATACCCTATTGTAGAGTCGGTAACAGTTGCCCGATAGTTTAGTTGATTACTAAACTATCGGGCATCGGAGCGTAACTCTTACCTCTTCTGGCGCCTGAATTCCTTCCTACCTATTTGCCATTCCGGAGTGGTCGCCGCATGTACTTACGCGTTCGATACCGACACTCGTAGTGAAACAGGCCTGCCTGTACCGGCAAACCCGTAGCGGTAAACCTGATTCTTTATAACCGCACCCTTAGGCTCTAATTATATGCGTCCGCGCGACCGAGCGGCTCGGCCGCTACACCACGAAATTACAAGCAATGGGCTAGTTGCCCTAAAAAATGTAATTAGTCCGTCTTTTAGATTATTCAAAAATAAGGGACACGTATTTTTTTATTTGTAAATTAAACCAAAAATTACAGAGATATAGCCCATTAAAGTTACGTGTGACGTCACGCCGTGCTGCATTTTTTAGCACGGAGTGACGTCACACGTAATTTTAATGGGCTATATCTTTGTTATTTTTTGTTTAATCGAAAAAAGAAAAAATACGAGTCCAATATTTTTTTATAATCTAAAATACGGACTAAATAGAATTTCATTATTTTGACCCTGGAAACTACCCTATTGTGTGTAACGATTTATTTAAATAGCGGCGCGTTCGCGCCTTCGAGCGGCGTGGTCGCGCGGCCCGGCCGCTCGGACGAGTTTCAACGTGTTCACTTGTATCGGTGCATTTGAAGCGGACGGAGACGCTCGGGCCGCTTCATATAAATCAAAAAGCGACTTGGCCGCGGCCGCTGGAATTTGCGGCCAAACCGCTCGGTCGCGCGGACGCATATAATTCAAGCCTTACCCTATGAAGCGAAGGCTTCGCTTATTGTTTCGTTTATTTCGCCGCGCGTATGGTGAGGTGTGGATATTTGGTTCTGTAGGAGTTCGACCGTGGAACGGAGGAAGGGCATGGGTCAAGGACGGCCCTTTTCGTGAGATGCAATATACATTATTATTATACCTTTAGACCGAAGTATCATACTTGTAGTCAGCAAAACATAGCTTGAGCTCCGCGACAGCTGTCATCGAAATTGCGTCCATGAAGTTTTGGATTTTTTCACAGAATATTTGTACTGTGAAAACTCCGTACGTACTGCACACTATTCGATGTCTAAGCAATATCGTAACCTATGGTATTATTGTCTACAGTCTGTAAAACATAGCTCAAGCTATGTTTTACAGACTGTAGTCAATACTTAGGACAATTCTCATTCTGTATAACGCCTCGCGACTTCACCCCGGCCTTCCTATGTGTCCCACGCCTAAGAAGATACCCTCGGTTACACGAACGCTAAGTTTGTTAATCTATTGTTAAAATCTATGAGTTGTCAAAAGTACATACAAAAAAAACAACTGACAGCTGTTAACAGTAGATTAACAGACTGTCACCGTTCGAGAAACCGGGTGTTACAGTCTTAAAGCTAGTTAAAAGGGGCGGTGGCATTGACATCTACATCGGTACAGAGATTATGAATTGTTGACTCTGGATCAACAAGCCACAATCACTTATCAGACGCCACTTATAAGGTGATTGTGTGTGCGAAGTTATGGCACAATGGTAGTACAACCTACATGTATGGAGAGCGTAAATCAACTCGAACCCAAAGACGAAATTATCTCAAAACCCACTTTGTCCGGGTGGGAACCTCTTTTCCAATTTTTTTTTATTTCAATGACGATAATGTTCAATGAGTATGACGCAGTTAATACTGATGGAGGGTTCCATTAATATTGATATTAAAAATGGCGTTTCAATGTGGGAACTTCAGGTTTCTTTGGGATTATCTTTTTTGCTCTAAGGGGTTTGTTGACTGTTATTTAAAAATTCTAAAATGGGCTTAAACAATTTATCAGATAATATGGCCACTAGAGGGCGTTCCTCAGAGGTATACCTATATAAAATCATATAAATTAGGGCCGACTTGTTTTAAATTCATTCTTATCATAAAGCGCTTGGGCTTGAAATCTCACGTCAGAGAAATGTCAAAGACCATCAGGGCCCTCAAGCTCTGTCATTGGATTAAGAAAAATCACTGCGATTATGTTTTTTTCTAAATTCTTTGTGTGGATAATTTAAATTGTTAATTGGGCTTGTGTATGTTATTGTTTAAAAAAAAAACGAATTGAAATATTTGTATAATTTAGTTAATTTTCAAAATAAATGCGTCTCAAACGCATGTATCACAATGTTTTCACGCTAAATTCACAAAATCATTGTAGAGTTTAAAAAAAGTTTAATGTAGTTTTTTAATGTATACTAAAATTAAAGTCTTGTAACTGCCGCTTCGTATTTAAAATGTAAATGTTTTTGTGTTGTTTTAAAATGAATTGATTGCTACTGTAGGCCCAATTCCGTGATTGTAAGCGTATGTTTCACATGTAATCAGATGGTGTTATAATCTTTGTCATTCGACTTTTATGAATAAATGGGTTCGCAAAATGTGTAGCAAGTTAATTTGGAATAAATTGCTAATGAAAAATTATCAGTGTTTCTTTGTCAAAGTCCTTTTTAAATGCAACCTTATTATATGTAACAAGCTTTCGCCCGCGACTCCGTCCGCGTGGACTTTTAGTTGAAAATTTTGCAATCCCGTTCACTCCCTTAAGGGTTAAATTTAGTAAAACGGCGAAACACGTGTTCAATTGTGTTGAAGAGTATTTATTTTAACCCTTTACAAGGCAGAGGTATAATAGTTCCCACCATAAATTGAACCTTATCACTTTGAAATAAAGTCCAAAAACAATGAAAAATTTATACTAGCTCTGCCCGTTAAAGGGTTAAGTTACAAGAAAATTAGACAACATTCTTTATACCTCCCATACAAATTTTTGCAACCCTTTTCGCCCCCTTAGGGGTTGAATTTAAAAAAATGTGGTCTTATTCCTTGCCTACATCATATATAGACCCTCTGTGCAAAATTTCAGCTTCCTAGGTCCAACAGCTTGGGCTGGGCGTTGATGAGTGAGTCAGTCAGGACTTTGAATTTTATTTTTATAGATACCATTGAATTTAGAAAAAAAAATTGGTTTGTCCCTAGCGTCGGTTCTATCTATTCCATCTCGATAGGGATCGCACAGGTGACATCGAGGAGTGCCCCTGCGTCGATAGACGCCACTCTCAGAGAGCTACGTCGATTTTGAATTTTCCACCTCCATATTAAAATTCCTGGAATTCCATAACTTCAACCCCCATAAGTTTTTTGTTAACGGTCAGATTCCTACGAGAATCGCACATATTGGCTCCAGGGACGACTCCGGGTCGAAATTTTTGTTTAATTCTATAATATATTACTATGTATAAAAAAAATCTATGTCTAAATTCAATGGTAATACTATTTCAACTTCCGATGAAAATAGATATGCCTAGTACATGAAAGTTCAAAGTACTAATTTTGAACAGAGGCATAGAAAAAAATTACTCTATAGCATTAGGAGAGCGGGCGGAAAGTGGGTCTATTAATGAACAAAGATAAAACTAAACTGCTCACAAACTCTAACCCAACAACCATAAAAATTGATAATAAACCACTAGAATACGTCCAAGAGTACATCTACCTGGGACAGATCATCTCTCACAGTGACCAAACCACCAAAGAAATTAATAGACTAGTAGCAAACGGATGGAAGAAGTACTGGTCCCTAAAAGAAATTATGAAATCCAAGAAGCTAAGCATGTCAACAAAAAGGAAAGCCTTCAACACCTGTGTACTGCCAGTCATCACATACGGTTGTGAAACATGGTCACTCACCAAACACCATAGAGAGAAACTGGAACGGTGTCAAAGAGCTATGGAGAGAAGCATGACAGGAATAAAAAAAACAGGATAAAGTGAGAAGTAGAAAAATAAGAGACAAAACCAAAGTAGCAGACATAGTCGTAAGACCAACAGAAATGGAGATGGGCCGGCCACATGATCCGAGACCCACAAAATAAGTGGAGCACAATGGTCTCCGATTGGTACCCCAGAGACGGAAAACGGAAAAAAGGGCGCCCACTAACGAGATGGGAAGACGACCTTAAGGTCACGGCTGGACATCATTGGAGACGTGTGGCACGAGACAGAACCCAGTGGAAAATGTTAGAGGAGGCCTATGCCAGAGGCACGCTGAACTACGAGACATCTTATAGAAACAACTTTCTTTCATGCATTTATTTTAATGGTTCAGAATAAAAGGGTTAAGAGCGGTCATGAAAAATGAATTGAATACACTTGTTTAACAAAAATTAAGCAAACTACTATTTTAATTTATTATAAGGTTGAACAACAAGAGGCTAAATAGCCTCAAATCAATCGGTCAAATGACCGATTTCTGAAAGCCATCTCATATTGTTTGTTGGTGTTCATGGAGTCGTAGCCGGAGTGACCTTAAACGATCACGAACGTTAAGCAACATTGGGCGCGTTCAGTGCATGGATGGGTGACCGTCTATGACTAACGCTAGTGGCATTTTTCCGAGCGGTTCCGTGCTTCGCAAGGCACGCTAAGCAGTTGGTGCCGGCTGCCGTCGATAGATGGCAGTTAAGCCAAGTCAGAGGCCATAGGGCGGCTTGAAAACTTCTGACAGTAAGACCAGCCACTAGTCTTACAAGCTTCCACCAATTCGGACTTGGCAGCCGTGGTGGAGTATTGTCTATACCTTCCTCAGGAAAGAGACCCGTGCCCCTCGGTGGGGACATAATGGGTGGATGATAAACGAACGAAAGATATCAAAGATAATTACTATTTGATCACTATTTAGAGTAGCATAGTAAAGGCATTTGTTTGATACAATCTGAAACATCGTTCAAGGTGTTTGAGATTGTGTAAAGCTGGCAATTTTGTTTGCTTTACCTACATTCGCGATACAAAGCCATTTTAAGAAAGTAGTTAAGGTTTTTTATTAGAGGAAAGTGCTTCTGTGAAATTCTTAAGTAGGTAAATAATGTTCGTACAGACTGTCAATAAAGTCTAGAAAATAAAGAGTGCGATTTTGCTAATACTCTTACTTTCCATACCCAAACTTTTAGTACTAAAAGACATAGCTAATCTCAGCAGGAGAATTAACCTTGGTTTCAGTTACAATAGTAAAATTGTGCATAAATTAGAATAGAAGATGGCCTGAAAAGTTCATACAATATTTAGTTACACTTCACTTCCGTTTTCTAGACGTTATGGACAGGCTGTATCTAATGTACCTACGTGGTAAAACTATTGTAAACGAGACTGCTCCGACACGACAGTCAAACCAAGCAATTGGTTTTGTGGGGCCTTTCTAAAAAATGTAAAATGTTCTTTTTTATAAGATAATAAATAGTACCTGGATGACCGAGCTTTGCTCGGTATGTAGGTTTTCACACAAAAGGAGGAACTTGAAAAAAAATGAAATATTATCATCGAGTCTCGAACCAGGGTCTTCTGTTTACGGTATCGTCCTATTTCTCACTTGAGCTATGACAGCCTTACAGATGGTTGCGAAAATTACCTTCTTGTAGTGTAGCAGTTATTTCTTTGCCTTAAAACACGGTTAAAACGACGTTTTATAAAAATGAAACCTAGTTGGATTAATTAATTGCCCCCGAAACCCCCTGCACACAAAATTTCATGAAAATCGTTGGAGCCGTTTCCGAGATTCTGATTATATATAAATATATACAAGAATTGCTCGTTTAAAGAGATTAGATAGATTAGATAGGTACTAGTCAAAACAAAATAAGGGGCACTGACGCATTTCAACTATCGGGTCGTTTTTACAATTCTTTTGTGTGGTTGTTACCCTAAGTGTTAACAAACATATCGAGAGTATTACAATTGCATAATTTGTGAAATGGGTAAACTTTGTCATTTTTTTGTAACCACTTAACCAACATTTGAAGCTGCATTTTAATGTCATTTAAAGTGTGGATTTCTTTGTGCACCAGGACTGGAACATAAATGATTGGAGCACAGTATTGTTCATTGATGAGAAAAAAGTGAAATTTTTTAGTGATGATCGTCGCATAAGGGTTTGGGGACGAGAAGGTGAGCGATTTTCCGATGCCTGCATCCACGAAAGTGATAGATTTGGGGGTCCCAACGTAACATTGGTGTGGGGAGGAATTTCTCTAACTGGTCGAACGGAGCTCGCTATCATCAAAGAAGGCACGATAACGGCTCAACGATATATTGAGGAGGTCATAAAGACCCCATGTGATGCCGTATGCAAAAAAATTGGCGCAAGTTTTAAGTTAATGCACGACAACGCCCGTGGCCGTACAGCTAGAGCCACCAGAGACGTTCTAAACGAGGCACGTAGGTATACAGGTCTTGCCGTGGCCTGCCAATAGTCCGGATAACCCAATCGAGCACAATGGGATTTGTTAAAGAGAAGCGTCTGCGATACAAACCCACCGGTGCATAATGAAAGACAGCTCATCAACGTCCTTTAAAAATCAAGCTGGGAACAAAATCCACAAGAGACAGTGCGACACCTGGTGGAGAGTATGGCTTCCAGGCTTCAAGAATGTATTGGGAAACGGGGAGGACACACACGATACTGAAAAAAGGTAAATACCAAAAAACCTATAGTACCAATAACGATATTTTAACTAAAAATTAATATTTCGCAAAAAACATTAACAAATGTTATTTTTCCAATAAAATGTTCCTTAATTAGAGTTTTTTAATTACCGATTGATCAACCCTTTAAAATAAATCATTCATCAACCACTAAACAAAATACATCTTTTATAATACTAAAAATACATGTTGGCCCTTATTTTGTTTTGACTAGTATACAATACAATACAATAGAGTGGAAAGTTACGTAACACAAGGGCGGGGGGCCGCCGTAGTGGCTTCGACTCAAACTATAAAAGTATCATTAGCGCCGATTAGTCTAAAGCTAATAGTTAGATTGCCCTACTAGAGTATTGTCTATTAGATAAGATAGTTTTACATAACAGTGTAAACAAAAGTTATCGTGTACGCATTAAATGCGAAAAGTTTAGTTTTCTTCGAGAGGTGATAGTCGACCACGGCAATTCTGCAATACTTATTACATAACTTGCAAATTCAACCGCAGCGCAGGTAACTAATTTTTATCTATAAAAGGAGAAGCTGACTGACTGACTGACATATCAACGCAGGGCGTAAACTATAAGGGTTAGAAACTTGAAATTTTTCACAGGGGTTCCTTCTATAGAATCAGAATCAGAAATTTATTTCAACGTAAAGAATTTACATTCTGCTTGTTGAATGTCAATGTACATAAAATTATAATGTTAGCCGCTGCCTTAGGGCCGAATGTAGTGGAGAAAAAGGCAGCAAAAAAAACTCCACTCTGACCATCTTTTCTCAAAACATCTTAAATCTAATACAAAGTTTGGTAGGTACGAATGTCCATCTACCTAAGAACGTCAAAATTCAAGACCCATGAGTGCAATCAATACTTGCAATGTCAAACATTATTTGATATTCTTAACACATTCGTCGGCAGTACGTCGCTAGACGTGAAATAAAATTTTCGTGATATGACACTACGTCGTACGGCGGGGTAAATTCAGGCAAAATATTAAGAACTACGTCGTTCGACGACACTTTTTCATATAATTGATATGGAATAGGTTGTTCACTGTCGTATTAGAAGCAACCTGCCAATCCTAACTGCCGTATTACAACAATTTATTTGGTTTTGAAGTCAACGGTTCACGCAAACATACAAAGTGCTTTCATACGCGTACTACGTCACGAGGCGTGGGCGCGTGCTCCGGGTCTCGAACATTCAGTGCGCCAGTGACGCTCGGGGGGAGCCACGCTTCGCGCCGCAACTCCGTGAGGTAAATAATATAACGGTTTTTGTTGTTTTGTCTAAATATTACTGATTTTGTGTAGAAAATAAATAAAAAATAGTATTATTGTGCATTGCAGATATCGACTAACTACTTTCACCGTTCACCGTGTGTTTCTAAGAAAGAAATCATAAACAAGGACATTCGACACTGATTCAGTAGGAGTGCAATTTGACTTGAGATCAATAGACAATGTCGAACAAATATTTGATATTGTGTTTCCTAAACACTTCATAGAGTTTCTCGTTGAATGCACAAACAAATATGGTACTGCTTTATGTGCAAGTCAAAGGCCTCACACCCGCAATGCTCGATCCTGATACTGGCGTAATACTTCAATTGAAGAAATGAGAAAGTTTTTGGGGATTTCACTATTACATGGACATGTTTCGGTTCCTCAGAAAAAGAAACTGTTTACGTACAGTGATCCATTATATTATCATCCTATATTTCCGTACATAATGTCCGCAAGGCGGTACGAAAAAATACTGCGATACCTGTCCTCATCTGAACCAGGGAGTAAAAATTCTCAAAAAATTTCTGAGTTTATTGACATGTTAACCCTAAATTTCCGAAAAGTGTTCAATCCTGGAAAAGATCTTAGCTTGGACGAATCTCTAATACTGTACAGAGGAAGACTGCACTTTCGTCAATATATAAAATCGAAGAAGGCAAGATACGGAATAAAATTTTATATTTTAGCGACAGATGATGGTTATGTCCTCAACATTATTATGTATAGTGGGAAGGATGAAGAATCAGCAGTGACAGGCCAAAAACTTGAACGATTGGTGATGAAACTGATGAGACCTTTTCTACTGAAGGGTCTTCACTTGTTTATGGACAATTATTATAATTCCGTTCCACTTTCTGAAAAACTCTTAGACTTGAAAACCCACACGAACGGAACTTTAAGGTGTAATAGAAAAGGAAATCCGAAAGAAGTGGTAGAAAAAAAATTAAAGAGAGGAGAGCATGTGTGGGCAATAAAAAACAAAGTTTATGTAAGCAAGTGGGTCGACAAGCGCCCAGTTCTTATGGGACCGTTCAGACCAAATGATTAGCTACTATTCTTCACCTAGAAAAACTATCAGGTGGTACAAAAAGGTACTCTTTCACTTACTTGATACCGCTGTATGGAACGCATTTTACTTACATAAAAACTTTGTGCGTAGAGGCGTTGATAAGACAACTTATAGGACTAAAAGAAGAGTGTATAGGGAAAGACCTAGTTACGATGCAGAAGAAAAACAACAGTAGACAGTTTCAAAACGTTCAAAAGGAGATTGTTACCCCACAAGCGAAACAAGAGTCTTTGGGTCATTGGCCAAAACGTCAACCTGCACCAGAAAACTCAAAGAAGAAATATGCTTTTTTGTCTTGTCGTGTATGTCTCAAAAGCAAGAAAAGGGTAGAAACAAGTTACAGGTGTATTGGCTGCAAGGATCTTCCACCACTTTGTCTGGAATGCTTTGAAGAATATCATCAGAATCTCCCGTCACAAGTAGAAAATGATGCGTAATTTCTACAAACCTATTTTTGAAAGATTTATTTTGATACTTTATTATGGACCTTTATACTGAGCTGATTGTGACGTGATATTTAGTGCCATTGTTTGAATGTTTGACTGATTAATGTTAATGATAGGTAAGTTTATTTTTTTAAGTTGCTTAGCTTGGTAGGATTCTTCTAAAGAAGTTGCTGAAGTCTATATCAAAGTTCCTGAAATGTATCCAAAGAAACCTGGTTTCTATTACATATAAGTATTTAATTAGGTATTTGTTAAACATAAGCAACCTAAAATAAACATTTAGGTCCTGATTTACTCATTTTTGTTATTTTTTTTAAATATTTTTATAGAAGACAACTGTTTTTGTTATGTTTTTCAGAAAGATTATTTTGTTTTGAGATCTTATAAGAAAAGAAGATATTGATTGAGTTTGACTGATTATGATTGATCTCATTTGAGTAAATAAATATTTATTATTTGTAAAAAATGTATATTCTGACTTTATTATTTCATTTTCTACTGACGTCTATCAACGTAGTGTTGTAATTCAACATAAAATGTAGCCATATTGAATCACTACGTCGATTGACGTTAACGTCTGTCAACGTAGTACCCTAGCCATGGTTACAAAAATTACGGTTTATCGCACTACGTTCCTAGACGTTAACGCCTAACGACGTAGTATTCCACTTTAAACTTAAAAGTGTATTCTTTGCGGCTCTACGTCGACAGGCGTTAACGTCCAGCGACGTAGTTTTTTTTATGAGTGCTTCTTACTGCCCCCATACATCACTACGTCGACAGGCGTAAACGTCCAGCGACGTAGTGTTTTTTTATGAGTGCTTCTTACTGCCTTTATAGATCACTACGTCGACTGACGTTGACGTCCAAGGACGTAGTGCTTTGATTAACGTAGGACGTAAAATACTTGTAGGAGCACCACGTCTATGGCCGGTCTAATATTTGTATAGGATAATCCAGTGGCGCATCACCAAGTCGGGTATGTGTGACACTGCCGACGAATGTGTTAAACAAGTATGAAAACGCCAATGCTGCGGCCAGACACACGGACGGCACCCGTTCACGAGCATAACGCAGGGGTCAGCCATCGCCAGTCTCAACCATATTTGAGGGAAATAGGCGACCCGGCCACCGTGCCACCATTCGCATGGCCTTTGGCAAACTTGTGTGATAAAGTTCTTGTCAATTATCTACAATAATAGCATAGTTTTGGTATGCAATCACAGCGTCTGTACATTTCTGTAAAATGTAACAAACAAAATATTCATGATTATCTACGGAGCACCAGCGACCATCGTTGTGGAATTGGTTTACTGCCAAGGATTCACATCATTCATAAAGTCGTCTAATCTATAGTAGGCCACTTGATTCTGTTATTATTCGTATTTAGTAAACAGTGAAAATTCAGTGCAAGTCTCTTATTTATTAGAAAAGTAACGGCACTGTTACGGTGCCCAACAAATGATTACATAGCGCATTTTTAATAAAAAAATTAATAATGTAGGTAGGGAAGCACTCCGTGTGGAGTTTCTGGTCTTCCATCGGACGCGTCCTCCGGGTGGCGGATAGGGGAACGCCCTCCAGATATGGGGGGTACCGGCTTCGGCCGGCGCGGACCAAAACCAGAGGGAGGGGGACGTCCAGTGGCTTGCGCTGCTGGATGTCCCGCGGGGTCCACCGTGGGCCCCGCACCCGTAACCCCACACTGAGTGGGGCCGGGGGCCTTCGGGCCGCGAGGAGACAACCTCTATAAAAAACACACGGTGGGGGCCCTCTGTTCAGCAGAGGGCATAGAGGAGGTTGAGGGAGGGTCACAGACGGCAGGTTGGGGGACCTGCCGTCCGACATCGTGACGGGAGAAGGGGGTGGGGGGCCCATGCCCCTTCTCCAGTGAGGGTGGGCCCGACTCCTTGCGAGTCGGGTCGACGTCGCCGGGGCGCCGCTGTAGCATTCGCACTGTGGTTTACCACAAGCGAGATCCGGCGGCGCCCCATTGCACGAGCGACAGGACGGCCCCCGGGGTGTTTTAGGAGGTATGCCTCTCCTATAATTATTAGGAGAGGAGAGTCCGACACACGGCCGTCGCCCTCCCCCAAGGGTGGCGGTTATGGTGCACAAAGCATTTCACCCCGTTAACAAAAAAAAAGGTAGGGAAGCACTAAAAAAGGATTTTTGAAGATTCACCCCCTAAGGGGGTAAAATGGGGGTACAAAGTTAGTATGAAACTCTGCAGTTTTTGAAGTTATTTGTATGAAATACAGTATGAAGGTTCTTCGTTGCAAGTCATGAAATATGTGTAAAATATTTTTTCGAAAATAATCCTTTAAGGGGGTAAAAGGGGGGGTGCAAAGTTAGTATGAAAGTTCTCTGATTTTCAAAATGATTTCAATAAAATGTAAATTTACGACCTACGACGACCTCTGTGGCGTAGCGGTTAGAGCATCTGCTTTCCATGCGAGGTCCCGGGTTCGATCCCCGGCTGGGGAGAAAAAAAAACTCCAGGTCTTGGATGTTTACATGTTTGTGACGTCGCCGTTTCTGGTTTCCACGACACAGGGTATCCTAGTGTGGGACCAGAAGCGATGTATGTGAATGTTTATGTTATGTTTATGTTATGTAGTTATTAAATATGAATGTTAATGTACACACTTTCTTTTTTACTATTTCACACATAAAAGTATACGTAACTTATTTGCAAACACTTTTTTCAACTAAAGCCCTCGCGGACGAAGTCGCAGGTAACAGCTACTTATTAACACGTTGATGGACACTAGAAAGACAGTGAAACACATAAAATAGCACAAAATTTTTGTATGGGAGATGAAGCGACGGTTATGGCAGTTGTGCATCATTATAATTGAAAATTCTGATTATTCCAAGACACAACTGTCATAAACGTCCGACGTCTAATGCCGTTGTGAGATCTAGTAATGCTACTGGAAATATAATTATAATGCACAACTGCTGTTGCCGTCCGACTGTGATTGCAGTTGTGATTTTCCTCGATTTAAAAAACTATCATATAAACGACACAACTGCAATTCCGTCAGTAGCAGTTGTGCATTTATAATAAAGTCTACAGTCATCGAAAGGACTCACAACTGCTTATGATGTCTTTTCCTAAAATAAAATCAAACAAGTTTTAGTCTCAACCTTTTTATTTATTATAATCAAATGCGTAAATTTTTACAAAAAGAACATAACATAATTTTTTCTTCATCTGTAACAATATTTTGTCATCAAAATCAAACAAAATAATACTCATATTCAAACCAAACATAAAAACTATTTTCTTAACATTATAGGAACATTGATTGAACACACATAGGTTTTAATTGAGATCCTATGAGATCAACTAACACAGTCTCTACACTCATCAAAACCGCACCACACTAAGCACCTGTTTCTTCTCGAGTATGCCATTCTCTGAAGCATTCGGGGCACAGAGGAGGTTGTTGAGGGCATCCACCGCACATGTAATTGGTTTCATGTCGTAATTTATTTTTTGTGCAATTGCGACATTTCCGGAAAAGTGATTTCCTCTTACTCTCTGGAGGTATGGGAATTTTCACAGGCCAGTGGTCAGCTGATGACACAGGTGCAACAGGTGCCTGATTCGCCCCAACTGCAGGACGTTTTCGTCTATCATGTACTTTTCTGAAGGATACCAGATCTTTACCTTCTATTTCTGGTCTTATTTCCAGCAGAGTTCTGACAACATCATCGCGGAAATCCAGAAATCTTGCGTTTGGAACGCATCGTTTTTTGTACATATGGAAAGAGTTCCAAAGCATCATGTCAAAGAGATGAAAAATAATTTTCTTGTACCATCTGACCGTACGTCGAGGACACGAGTAGTAAGAGATCATTTGATCACTGCGGTCAATTCCGGACATGTATTTATTATATTCGTCAATCTCTACAGGTTTCTTTCGATAAGCACCGTGTCTGTTTTTGCTTAGTATCAATCGTGGGTTATGCTTTGTTGTAATCATGCACACATTTCTCTTATCCTTCCAACAGCTCACGTAGATGCGACCATTTCTTTTCCAGATATGTTCATCTTTCTTCAATGTAGTTTTTGCAAAAAATAAAGCAATTAATTTGAATGTAGCAATAATTGAATACCTATCTAAACTACTAATTACCTCCCTATCAGGAATTTTATACACCAAACTTCTTTATTTTCACTGTAGAAGTTCATACTAAAAATGTGATACATGACTTTACTTCGTAAGAGTTGGTATAAGCATAATAAAATGTTTAGAAAAACAGCAGAAAAGTAACTTACGATTTTCGAACATGAAGAGCGGCAAATCTGGTGACGCGACCACGCGCTGGCGCACTTGCCGGCACACTGCCTAGGCGCATTAAGGACAAGACGACGTCGATAACCGTTGTGTGCGTGTGAGTGTACACTTTTTGCATTTGTGTGCGAGTCATTGACAGTGTGAAAAGTAACTCTCGTGGGACACATAGAACTTTGAAATGTTACCCTACAAAGCACAACAAGATGATCTTCATACAATCTCTAGGTAAAACAAGACTGCATAGACCGTTGTAGAAATAATTACGTCAAAAGTGGGGACTGCATTCGACGTTGTGTATTTTTTTACCAAGTGTTGAGGACGTCGAATGCAGTCAGTGTCCATCAATGTGTTAATAATACATTTATTGCTCATACATAAGTAAACATTACAGTGGCAATGCGGCGATGCTATAAGCATTTTCTACCAGTCAACCGCAGGAGGTGGATGACAATAACTGGTAGGCATAAGAAAGTGTGAAGAAGCTAAATTAATTAAATTATGAAATAAAACAACAGTTAGCAGACATAATATCGATTAGATTAGATTAGATTAGATTAGAACTCTTTATTGTACACGCCAGAAAAACAAACAAATACATTGTAAGACTTATTATATACCTACAAATACATTTAATTTTATGGTAGGTACATAAGCCTACTTATAAACTAAATACAATACAAACTATGAAAACCAATATAAATATACCAATACATATAAATATCGTACTGAGTTTTGATCTGCAAGGGTAGTTAATAAACAAAAAAAATGATTTCTTACAGCCGTTTTCTGAATCGAGAATTTTTCTAAGTAACACCTTAAAGTGAAAGCGAAAGTGATTTGTCAGTATCGTGGCAGGTGGCAGTCCCTCTCTGCCTACCCCTCTGGGATGCAGGCGTGAGGTATGTATGTATGTAACACCTTAACTGTGATAGTGCTGTCTCGTAAAATTTCTCGGAAAAGAGGGTGACAGAACGTTACTTAGGTATGTATTTACATAGTAAAATCTCAATTCAAAAACCGGCCCTTTCTTTTGTAGGCTGATAATATAATCCGTGTAAGTAAGTACCTAACTTTCATTCCTAACGATTTTAATGTTTAGTTTAAAATTTATTTCGGATCTCACTTGGCAAACTTTCAAGCCTAAGGCCCTTTTTCCACTACTACGGCCCGGCGTCGGAACCGGAATCAGTCATGAGAAAAATATCGGAAGGCCGGATTATGCTTCTCCACTTCATCCGACTATAATCGACAATGGACGTGACGCAGTGCTGCCATTCCTCGGTTTTTATATTCGAGGCAGGGGACGTTTTCCACACAATTAACTATTTTAATGTAAATAAATAGTATGGGAACATTTTGGGCTGTATGTGCGGTGCAAAAACGTGTATTGTTTTTGTACGTCGATCACTTCGGACCGATAAAATACCAAAATAAATTCTTGTGTGTTTCTAAATAGGATCGGTACTTAACGTTTGCCGGACCGGAGCAGTGGAGAAAGGCACCTAGTTTAAAAAATAACCGGACAAGAGCGAGCCGGGTTCGTCCACGGAAGGTTGCGTATTCTGAATACGCAAAAAGACCGGAAAAGTCTGCGAATACGGTATTCGCAGACTTTTCCGAACTTTTCCCGGCCAACAGACATTTTTTTTATGATTTAAATACTACAGTTTTCTGATGTTACCTTATAATACAGGTAGGTATGTAGTATGTATAAGACGATATTTATTGATATATATTTATTCTTGAGTGACGAAATATATCAACCGTATCTTTAACAATAATAGGCTAGTTTCCCAAAAAAATGTAATTAGTCCGTCTTTTAGATTATTCAAAAATAAGGGACACGTATTTTTTTATTTGTAAATTAGACCAAAAATGACAAAGATATAGCCCATTAAAGTTACGTGTGACGTCACGCCGTGCTGCATTTTGTAGCACTGAGTGACGTCAAACGTAACTTCAATGGGCTATATCTTTGTTATTTTTTGTTTAATCGAAAAAGAAAAAATACGTATCCAATATTTTTTTATAATCTAAAATACGGACTAAATAGAATTAAATTATTTTGACCCTGGAAACTACCCTAACCAACGCAATCACTTGCATTGCATCGCCTGTATGGACATGACACCACGGTTCGACTTTCTATCTAGGATTCCACGACGATGTCAGACGCGTATGAAACCGTGCGGGTGCTGGAGGGTCCCTGGGACCCCGTGAGCGTGATCCGCGAGATCGTAGCCGGGGGGCTCCAGGAGGACCCCTTCTACGTGCTGGACCTCGGCGAGGTGGTCGACCGGTTCCGCAAGTGGAAGGAGCTCATGCCGAGGGTTGAACCCTTTTACGGTGAGTCGATGATTTATATCCTAATCGAGACATAGGTATACTAATATGTCTCGTCACAAAAATGTATATTTGGGTATTTGACAAAATGTCAACTGATTTGCTTTTAAAACGGAATTGGGTATTTGACAGGATGTCAATTGAGTTACTTTTAAAAGGGAATTTTGTAAGAAAATACTTGCTTGTGACGTCACATTTTAGAGCACTCTTTTTATGTTTCATCTATTTAAAAATTGTAATAACTAGCAAATGATTAAAAGAAATACATTTTCCGAATCATTTTGTAATTTTTGTTTTAATCGAGCATCTCAAATAATTTACTGTTGATAGTGTCAAATACCGTATTTTGTATGAAAATACTGGCTTATGACGTCACATATCAGAGCACTCTTTTTATGTTTCATCTATTTAAAAATTGTAATGACTAGTAAATGATTAAAAGAGATACATTTTCCGAAACATTTTGTATTTTTGTTTCAGAATAGTGTCAAATACCGAATTTCGATTTGGGCAAAAAAAAATCTGTCTACGAAACCGGAAGTACAGTTCGTCCAAAATTATACGATACCGGAAGTGAAACTTTACTACTTGTTTCATCGAAAAATCTAACCATTACTAGATTTGTAGTACTACTACAGTTGAAATAAGACCTAAGATTGTTCAAATAAAAAAAAATTGCTCTATGACAATCTCTTCCCGACTGTGTGGATTCTTCATGTTATCTGTCGGGTACCTACTACTCGTATTACTTAAGCGGTACGCAGTCAGTGCCTACATGCAGTGGCATAGCTAGGTAACCATGGGCTCTGGGGCAAATAAAAAAATGGGGCCCCACTGCTATCTAAACTGGTCAGGTTTTATCAAGAAAAAATATTAAATACACAAATAGGCTTTAAAAATGCTAAGCTACTTTATCATCAGTTCTTCTTTGTGCACTGCAGGGTTGGTAGTAAAAATATTAAACAGTAACAACATAAATTACTATTAATACTTGGTACAGGTAAGGTAGGTATTTTTTGGCGAGGGCCCTTTGATCTTGAGGGCCCCGGGGCACTGCCCCGCCTAGCCCCTAGGTAGCTACGCCACTGCCTACACGCCTGTCGTTATGTTACGTTTCTAATTAATTATTGTAATAGGTACGAGTAGCATGACGTGCTGTAGGTATAAAACAAGTCCTAAGTAAACATAGAAAGACAAATACTGTATACTATTATCAGTATCTAGCAAATAAAAAAACACTTGAGTGGATACTGTCTACTTATTTACATCACAGCTACGAGGTGACGTCAATTCTTTCGCAAAATGTAAGGGGATACGATTTAGAGAAGAAAATGGCTGATGATCCGGCGAACTTCGTTCCGGCTAACAGTAAATGAATAAGCTACGATTTTGCAATACAGACTGTCCATAAAGTCTAGAATAATAATAATAATAATAATAATAAATAAAATATTGTTTATTATAAAATTGTTACAATTTATAAAAGGGTAGAGACCCCGTACTAGGTAAAATCCTGTATTACGGAAAGTCCGGCTAGTCCGAAAGTTCGTTTTTCATGAGAAACAGACAATTTCTTAAAATAGTAGGATACAGTTCTATATTGCTTTTCAACAAAAGCTTGAACAGGAGAAATAAATTAATATAAAAATAAATTTCATGCAAAAAGTTAAGCTAGAGAAAAGAAAATTTACTTATTTTCAATGCGATTAGTTATAAAACAATAAATAATCCAACTGGATATATATTAAGAATTTTATTGTATAATTGAAATGAACGAAATTTGAAATGTCTCTGAGCAAATGTAGTTTTAAATAATATTTCATTTACATACAGGCACATACATTGCTTCTGGCCCCACACTAGGATACCCTGTGTCGTGGGAACCAGAAACAGCGACGTCACATACATGTAAACATCCAAGACCTGGAGTTTCTTTTTCTTTCTCCCCAGCCGGGGATCGATACCGGGACCTCTCGCAGGGTAAGCAGATGCGCTAACCGCTACCCCACAGAGGTCGTCATATATTGCGATGTATGATGGCATGACGTTTGGATTTCATAATCCCTGGGTCATATACTAGGTTTTGGTGTGTTTTGTTTACAGTCCGGTGAATATACAGTTGGCGAACTGTTAGTATCTTACTTTCATTATAAAGTTCCCGTGTTGGGTGTCTGAAGGGCTTATAAAGCATAACTTTAATCAGGGATCTCTGTGCTCTCTCCAGTCCGATTAGCTTAGTCTTACAGGCACCTCCCCACACTGGTATACAGTACATTATAATAGACCTAGCTAAAGCCCGGTAAATGTCAAATAAAAGTTCAGAGGGGGCGACACACTTTATGCTTTTAAAGACAAAAATCAATTTTCTAACCCTTTTTGTAGAAAACTGACGTGAAGTGTAACTAAATATTGTACGAACTTTTCAGGCCATCTTCTATTCTAATATAAGCACAATTATTGTAACTGAGACAAAGGTTAATTCTCCTTGCTGAGACTATGTCTTTTAGTACTAAAAGTTTGGGTATGGAAAGTAAGAGTATTAGCAAAATCGCACTCTTTAATTTCTACTCTTTCTGGACAAACTATACGTCCATGGGATTTCGCAGCACGTCACACACGTGGCGTTTCTCCGGAAACGGAAACCAGTGAATGGTCGATACAAGAACTTAAAAAAAAAAAGTAAAAATAGCTACTCTTAATTTGTGCAAACGTAAAATATAAATTATATTAAAAGTATTTGCGCTTACGTGTGAAACGAAGCTTAGAAAGTCGATTTTAAGTCAAACATTAATAAATTCACAAAATTATTCACCTTTAGAAGGTTGTATCATTGTATATTTAAGACAATGGGAATTAGAGTTCTGCAAGCTGCTACAATAACCTATCAATCAATCAATCAATCAACTATTCTTTGTACTAAACAAGAGCGGCAAAATTAAGTTTTTCCTAAAAATAATAATCGAAAATATAAATTATTTTACAGCACATTTTAAAGATTAGTGAATAAAGTTGTAAATAAGATAACGGGCAGTGCTCTTTTTTAATTTTTAAAGTCATATTTTGTTAAATATACAGAAAATATGACAGTATTTGGTCCTCTGCGTTACCGACTTACGAGTACAATTTAGGTTACAAAAACATAAAAAATATTTGAATTATGGTTTTTATTGAGTACAACTAGCATCAGTCTAGTACATTAAAGGCTTACATTTCAAATTATTTTGATAGAACTATCATAATCATGAGTTATTGTGTCTCTTAAGTTACTTTATGGTTTTTATAATATTGTTGTTTAAAATAAATCAAGAACCTTCGTATTTTTTATTTCGTATTTTTTGGTCTATATAAAACAAAGCGTCCATTATTAATGCCTCAGTTATTAACTTTTCCAGCAACATATTACCATAACAACATATTAACAATATATTTTTTTTCATTTTTTTAACTTGAAGACCTTAGGGACATTGTTGTAACGTAAGAGACATTCCTGGTAACTTAAGAGACTAACTAAGAAATAATACTCATAACACCGCTTTCCAGTGTCATATGCACACAATCACATTTTGTTGTCAATTTGTTGTTGATGTCATTTTGTTGTTAAATTGAGTCTTCATGTTATAATACGGGTTTTTTTAATAATTTTAGTTCTTTGTCAAATTTTTATGTCAATTCTGTTGTATCTATTTCTTTGTCTTCTTTATCATTTTTGAAAGCTTTATGTTCCTTTCCATCTTTGACATATTTTTCTTCTTTTCTGACCCACTCACTGTAAGTAACTTTGCCTTCTATCATTTCTTTATTAAGAGATGGTTGTTTGTTGCAGCACTTCTCACAAGATCCATACATGCAATCCTTATTGGAAGAACTGCAGACGGTCTCCAATATCAATTGACCGAGATCATGTGTTTTTAGGACTTGCTTCTTCTTCAGCGCTATCGCTTTCTTGTAGACACACATTTATCGGCCAGACACCGACGGAGATTTGATATTGTAGGGCTTATTTTTGGTAAAGTAAAAATAAGAATTATGTCATCAGGGTATTCTTTTTGAAAGGTTTTGTGGAGGTTTTTCATCGTATTCCTTATTCTGAGTTGTGTCCTAAAGATATCTTATCCTTGTTTTTAGTGACTGTCTCTTTCTTTCCGGCTGTCATTCGTGACTATTTTTGCTTGCAAGGGTGATTTTTTTTTCATTCCTGGCAAACGTGGTCTTACTATGCCTTTAATTCCAAGAGCATCTTGCACCATTGTCTTCTTTAGTCGACAATGTTTAAGTTGGGATGTGAAAATATCTCTTTCAACATTCTTTTGTCTTTGTATCGCCTCAACCTTTTGTATCTTTCATTGATAGCATTGCTCAATATTTTGTATTTCTTCTCTTCATGTCCTTTAGTTCTTAAGTCATTTTCTAGTCTATTTTTCATTCTTTCGTACCTTTTCTTGTATTTCTCATATTTTTTCTTGAATTGTTACTTTTCAGATCCCAACTTTTTGTTTTTTCTATATAGCTTAGATCGGTCTTTTTTCGTACAGTCTTCCTTCCCCTTGATTTTGGACTTTCATTACAGCATGCAGATACAGGTGAAGCACATTCTTGGTTTTGTAGAATTTCTAGTAGTCTTTGAGCTTCATTTTGAACATAGGGCGGTATCGGTGATTGAGGAAGAGTTTCATTTATCACGTTGGTAAGATCTCTTAGACCTTGGCATTGAGCTCTTTTTTGAAGTTTCCAATTTACTCTTGCGTTATTCTTTTCTTTTGGTGTTAGGGAACTTAGGTACATCTTTTTTTCTTGTGATAATTTTCTCTCTGTGGTATTTTCATCATAACTTCTTCATATTTTATCTTATCCCGGTTCAGTCTTTCTCTATATCTTTTTCGCACTACCACTACCTGTAATTGTTTCATCATTACCTAGGTTAGTTGGAAGAGAATGCTAAGTAGCATTAAGCTCGCCTATGTGCAAAACTTGAGTTTTATTGCAAGAAAGAATTTTAATAATAATAATAACAATAAATACATTATTTGCAATTGATTAATATATGACTAAACGAGGAAAAGTTATACAGTTACAGTGCAATGTCCACTGTGATACTAACTAAGTCTCTTGTGTTACCATTTAGGTAACGTAGTTGACGAGTAACAGAGGAGACGAATTACCATGAAAATTTCACCAAGGGATTTCTAAATCAATTTCAAAGCAAAATGGTACATATTTACTGTACTAGAATAAACAAAAATTTGTTAAAAAAGTCTAGAAAATACCTGATTTGTCGCAGTCACACTGGAGACACGGAATTAACACACGCTAGTGGAGTTCACTTTGTGAACGACTACTTAGCCGGCACGTGGCAACCAAACTAGATGGCGGATACTTGCAACGTGACTTTTAGGAACCTAAAGCCGTAAACAATCACAACTAACGGCATCTCTTATGAAATATTTTAACTTTTTACACAGTTACATGGGGGACAATATTTTAATCGAACTCCGTGGGACACACTTTTAAAATAATTTATAATCTAGGTATATCATAATATATTTTATTATCCATGTCAATTTCAAATATTATAATTATTAACTACTACTATTGATAATGCATTATTGTAATTACAAGTTTACATAATACATTTTGTAAATATTTATTTTATTTCACAACCAGGAAAAATAATTAATTTGGCAGTAACTATTTTAAAAAAAGTAAACTAAAGCTAATTTAAATAAAATATTGGAGCCAGATCGCTGTCGGCCGGTAGAGTTCCGAAAAGGCTGGCGGCATTACCTCGCTGTATGGCGAGGCTTAGCCTTTGGCCAAAGTAGGCACCAGCCCTCGGATCTCCAGAGGCGTCAACTAGGCGCGACGAGATCTCCTTAAAGAGGAGTCGCGCCGCCGGGCCCCATGGTCCCAGAGTCTCTACCCCAAAAGGCACAAATATATAGCCCTGACCTAGAGCTGCATATTTGCGCCTCTTGTTGGACTCTGCGATAGTTGCCGCCGCGCCCGCATGGCAGGCGGTCGCTTGGACATGGGAGTGTGCTAGGGTATCGGCGCACGTTGCATCCCAGACCAGCGACCGCCCATTCTTCCACGGGATGAGCGTCATTCCGTCGGGCCTCTTGCCATCGTCACGTGCTATCCCACTCGGCTCTAATACTGCGGGCACGCTTGCGCTGACAAGGGCCCGACGAATGACGTCATTCAGGGCAGCGTGTCTGGACAGACGTCCAGCGCTGCGACGGCAAGCCAGGCCATGGTGACCTAACTCGTCGACGCCTCCACCGCAGCGGCAGCGATGTGGCTCGTTGGTCCTGGCCCCCAGTCTCAGACTAACTCCCAGGCTAAAGGTAGTCCTGTCTAAAAGCGTCCCTATGCTCGCCGATGGGAGGGCCCTCAGCCAGTAGCCCGACTCTGGCTCACAGCTCGCTAGGAGACGAGCACGCTCCGCATCATTCACTGCAGTATCAATGAGGTCTTTACGAACCTGGATGCAGAGCGGCTCGTCCCAAAGCCGCTGCAATGCCGTATTTGTCGGTACGTCCTGGCTCGGACCGGCTGCGTCAGACCAGGCGCTCCTGGCCTCAGCCAAGCACGCGACCTCTACATCTCCAAGAGACGGGGAAACAATTTTACCAATGAGGCCGACCGTGCTATGAACTGAGGACAGGAACGCCGGAAGGGCTACGCTTGAGGCAGTTCTTATACCCAGGCCACCATGACGGATCGGAAGTGTGGCCTGGGTCCAGCTCTTATCTTGCAACGGGCAATTTAGGATTTCTGTTATAGTGGTTCTGATAAGTTCGTCCAGACAAAGTAGAAGATCCAGGTGATTCCAGAGGGTTGAGCACCTGAGAGCATACGTAAATTTAGGGACAAAAAGGCAAAATTTTATTATCCAGTAAGCCATGTGTGGACTAATCTCTTTGAGACGACCAGACGACTCTTTAAATTTATATATTTGATCACAAATGAAACCAGCATAAGAATCGCCCAGAACTGGGGCACCTAGCAGGCGAAGCGAATCACTGTCAATAACTTTGATATTAGGTGCCAAATAATTAAATTTTGATATCAAATCTTGTTTCTTATCGGAGCGTGAAACACTTGTGTACAGTTCGCACTTTGAGTAATTTAGTTCCAAACCAATAGACTTGAATTTATCAATTAAATTTTGGAGATCCGAAAGTACAGAATTCACATCGCCTCCTAGGGTCCCATCGTCCAAATACCAAACGTTGAATTTTGAGGCCAAAGATTTAATGTGTGAGTGAATTGCCAAACTGAAGATAGCCGGTCCGAGCGGGTCGCCTTGCTGACAGCCGACTGCGGAGTGAAGTAGGTGGCCGTTATAAATTATATTTGTTGGACTGCTATAACACTGCCACAAATAAGCGTATGTGGCAGGTATATGTTGTTTTATTTCTGTCAGCAAAGCTCCCCGGTCCACTGAGTTGAAGGCGTTCTTAACATCCACCTTCAGAAGCACCTCCCCTCCGCCGTGTTTCAGGAAGGTGCGAGTCGCGTGTACTGCCGCTTCGCACCCTCCCTTGGTCCCGAAGCCCAGTTGTACTGGTTGAAATTGTGCTGTTAAATCTGGTAAAATATACTTGCAGCAGATCTTCGAGACCACACGGCGGATTGTATTGCCGATAGCAATGGGCCTGATGCCACCGTCCTCTTTACGGAGCGCACATAGGTTTGCGCCGTATAGAGTATCTATTATATTGGCGCAAACCTTACCCGAGAGCATGAGGTTCACAAGGCGCGTCATGTCTCCCAGAAGGGCTGCGCCGGCGTCCCCGGTCACACCCAAAATTAAATCTTTAAAATGTTGTGGCGGGAGGCCGTCCAGCCCGCCGGCGGAGCCGTTTCTGAAAGACATGATCGCCGCCTGCACGTCCTCTGCGGTGGCCTCGGGAGTGGGCTCCGACGGGTCGGGGGCATCCGGCAGTTGAAGAGTGGCCGCTGGAGGGGGATGTTTTGATTCCAATGCGGCGAGCGTCTCCGGGGTATCGGGAGCGACTGCGTCACTGGAAAAAAGTAGTTGAGCAGCTCCTTTTATGTCACCATCATTAAATTTATTTTCGACCTTCTTGGAAATTTTCGCGGTAGATCTCACTCCTGAATAATTATCTAAACTGGGCCTAAAGGGGGTTGAGCAGTTGTTTTTAATTTTTTGCGTTAAGGAGCCGCTACAACTTTCTCTTTTGTTTACGTGCAGTGTGCGATATGAGAAGGTCAAAAGACTCTCCCAGCTACTCTTGTCGTTTTTCTCGACTGCTGTTCTAATATGTGAGGACAGAGAGGTGGCCACACTGCGTCTTGCTCCCCGTGGGATTCTTTTTACTAGCGGGAGGGAAGTTTTATAATTACTAATTTCCTGCCAGAATGGGGAGGCAGGTGGAGAGTTTGGAAGTATATTGTGCGGCTGAGGGGGAAGAGTGACAGTTGTTGGTGTTTGGGGAGCAGACGCATGACGGTATTGACGGTGTTTGTGGCATCTACTTTTGTGGATGTTAAGACCCCTCTGTCCTCTGAAATAGCGTGGCTGGGAGCATTCAGGACACTGCACGTAAACTTGCGTCGATGACGACACCCCGGAGTGGCCTTGGGAGGTTGTCTGCGAGGGAGCCGGGCATGTCAGAGTAGGTAACATAAATGTACACACTAAAACATGTTACTACTATTTAACATATATTTTGTCTGTTTCAAAGCAAACTGTTAATAAAATATTCGGTTTGGAAGTATGCGGAGTGACTGAAGGGACAGCTCGAATTTATATGGCGTGGAAACATTGTCCCCTAAGTTACCGTAAAAATAGTAAAACATTCTTAATTAAACTAATATCGGTCACTGAAAAACTTTAAACCAATGATCTAAGAATCCTTTGTAGTAAAAATACTATCCTAAAATTACCTCCTTTAAAATAAATTAATTTTGTTTTTACTGGGACGCACTTTAGTACAAAGAATAGTTGATTGACCCATGTATACCTACCTATTCTCTATATGTCTAGATACCTACTGGGAAAAAAAGTCCCAGAATGTAACTGTGTGACATAAGGTGGTGTGACAAAATGGCTAAATCAGACAACTCCATAGAGTGGAGTCTTAGGTAATTGCACCCCTGAACTGTGTCTATTTTTTTTTATTTGAAGTTTTCCAACTGTTTGGTCTAACGATTTACCTATAACTCAGACGTAGGTACAGATACCCATCACATAGCCATCGTAGCCATAACAAATAGGGTCCGTTTGGTTTGGACCCTAAAAATTACAATTTTCCACAGCGGTGAAGTGCAATGATGATAAGCTGCTGGTGACAACCCTGGCGGCGCTCGGTACGGGCTTCGACTGCGCTTCCAAGGCCGAGATCGAGCTCGTCACCTCCCTCGGCGTGCGACCCGAGTGAGACACATCTCTCTTATGCCGCCTCTACACATAGGCCAGCGCATTCGCCAACGCGCTGGCGGTGCGCTTGCCAACGCGCTTGCACACATTGAAAGGTCGTACAGTATGGTTTGGATCGGGCCAATGTGCGGACGGATTCAAAATGGATGTTGAGTCGCCAACAGCTGCAGCTGTATATTTATTCACAGCTTATAATTACTTTGTAAATGTGTACAAGAAAAGGGTGATAAAAAAGAAATGGCAAAAAAGCAGGTGGTCGATTATTTATTTATTTAGCACTTTTAATACTTACAACATTTTTTATTTTTATGGCACTTATTTTTTGGGTTCCACAGGCAGTTTTTACTCTGATAGAGCTTGATAAATTTGAATGTTTCCTCGTTACTCACGTTCGCCTTTTCGTCAAGTTAGGTGTTAATTCGCCGCAAGAAGAGACGTGTACTCTTGATCGCTGCTCCGGGCAAACATGGGCATCATGTGTGGATGATGCGCCAAGCTTGCGACAAGTGGCCTTTGATGTTCCCCACACCGCGCGGCAAGCTCGCAAGCGCGCCAGCCAACATTCAAATACCTACCGCGAATGCGCCAACGCCCGTTCTACACATTGGGCCAGTGGCTGTGCCAGCGCGCTTGCCAACGCGTTGGTCTATGTGTAGAGGCGGCTTTATATGCATACACATTCAACGGCGTCGCCAAAGGATCAAATGTAGCTAGCCGCAAAGCGACCAAAGTGCGAGCAGTTGACTTCCTTACCTACCTAATATTAATGAATTCCGCATCGCATGACAAATGTAAGGCAAAGACTTCCAAAGTGTAACGCTTCATGCTTTCCGCGTTCATATTTTTTATTCTCCGTAATATTGCTCCTTAAGCTGGCTTCCCAAGGTCCGCGATATCGCGGACGGACGCGGACTAGCTCGCACGACACACCGTGAGAAGGGTCTCGGTCCGTGGTAGCACAGACATACGACACAGGTCAGTTCGAAGAGCCTCTCGTGGTGCGTGGCTGTCCGTGGTCGTCGGCCGTCCGCGTCCGTCCGCGATATCGCGGACCGTGGGAAGGCAGCTTTAGACATACCATAGGCTACACGAGTATCTATGGTTTTGTTTTAATGTATTGGTAGGTGCATTATATTAAGCGTATATTATATTTCTTGTCTGTTTGTTTTGTTTCTGTGAAGTATCTTGTTGGTATCATAAATGTGTTTCTTCTTCTTTAATATTTCAGATGCATAATCTTCGCGAACCCGGCCAAGATGGCGTCGCACATCCGTTACGCGTCCACCGCCGGCGTCCACACCATGACCTTCGACTCTGAGACGGAGCTCTACAAGATCAAAGAGCTTTTCCCTCAGGCTAAGTAAGGGAAAGTGCCTGTACCAACTACGTGACTATTTTTTTACAATTTTGGGAGAGGATCCCTTAGTCGTTAAGCCAAGTCAGAGGCCTTAGGGGGCTGGAAAACTTCTGACAGTAGGTAAGAGGCTAGTCTTGCAAGCCAATCCGGACTAGGCCCCCGTGGACCGTAAGTTACACCGGTGCTGTGGGTCCACCCAACACTTTGTAGACGTTCCTTACTTCTCATCATCAACCCATTATGTCCCCACTGAGGGGCACGGGTATCTTCCCTGAGGAAGGTATACCTAAGTATGCCATACTTCACCACGGAGGCCTAGTCCGGATTGGCTTGTAAGACTAGTGGCTGGTCTTACTGCCGGAAGTTTTCCAGCCCCCTAAGGCCTCTGACTTGGCTTAACGACTGCCATCTATCTACGGCAGCCGGCACCAACCCCTTAGAGTGCCTTGCGAAGCAAGAACCGCTCGGAAAAATGCCTCTGTTCCTTACTTCACTGATGCTCAAATATCACTTTGCATTTCTAGATTTACGTTGCTATTGTTACAGGTTGGTTGTCCGAATACGCTGCGATGCTAATGATGCCAGCTACTGCCTCGGCGCTAAGTTTGGCTGCGACGCCGCCACTGTAGCCCCGAAACTTCTGGTTAAAGCCGCCATTTTGGGCCTAGAAGTATGTTTTTAGGGGCCAAACTTCAACTCAACTGAGTTTATGAACACACTGCACATTTCCCACATTTACTCTCACTTATTTTTATACAGTGTGTCCCTGGATAAAGTGCAATCCCGAAAGGGGATGAAACTAGACCATGAATCATTGACTAGAAAAATATAAAAAAAATTATAAAAAAATATTGTAGGATTTATTGGTATTTTAAGATTTTCATGTTTCATTAAAAACTCTATGTACAAAAGTATTGATTTCTTCCAAAATAATGGGTCTATTTCTTTGAAATAAAAAAAAACAGTATGCCTAATACCTGGCGATGACCATGAAATAATAAATAGTCCGCAAAAAAGTAACTATCTTGGGTAAAAAAATGTATTTTTATGAAAAAAATGATTTTTTAGACGTTTATTTTAAAAACTTCAAATTACTAAAAAAATGTGCCCTATAACTATGAAATTTTATAGCTTACTTTTATTCTTTACCATTTTAGCTTCCAAATAAAAAAAAAACAATGTTCTAACTAAAAAGTTGGCTAGGTAGGATTAATTTACATTTTAGTAGGTAATAAAAGTCAGACTTTAATCACAATAACTTTATTAATAAAATTATCCGTAATTTACAATTTTGCATTTTTATTTAATGCATTAAATGTTCAAAATGGCCTCCTCGATTTTGCAAGCACATTACTGCACGAATATTAATTTGGTTAGTGGCTCTGCGAATCATTCCTGGATCATTTTTAATGTCATTTGCGCATTGAATTATTCGGTCGTGCAACTGTGCCTCGGTATTTATTGGCGTGCTGTATACTCTTTGCTTCATGACACCCCATAAAAAATAATCTAGGGGTGTCAGATCAGGTGAACGCGCTGGCCAGCCTACTGGCCCTCCTCGGCCAATCCACCGGTTCGGGTAATTTTCGTTCAAAAATCGCCGCACCTCCCGCCCATAATGTGCAGGACATCCATCCATTTGGAGATACATACGCCCACGCCGTCTCGTAGCCAGGGGAACATCTTCCATCAACATGGGTAAATTTTGTAGTAATTCTAAAAAACGTTCAGCATTTAGGGTTCTGGGTAAAATGACTGGACCAATTAAAATGTCGTCGATTAAGACTGCCCATACGTTTATTGAAAATTTTACTTGAAAAGTAGATGCCCGCTTCAATCGTGGATTTTCGTGAGACCACTGGTGCAAATTTCTGCAGTTTGTAATGCCGTCTCGGGTAAATGTCGCTTCGTCCATCCAAAAAATGCGTTTGGGAAAATTTGGGTCAGCTCTAATTTTTCTTAGAATCCACGTCGACATTACGCATCTTGGACGATTATCTACATTTTCGTGTACATGTTGTACTCGTTGGTAATGGAAAGGATGCAATCCCTCCTTTTTCAAAATTAGCCAGACAGACGTCTTCGATATGCCATGACGCAACGCTAATCGTCTTATGCTTGTTGTAGGGTCAGCAAACAGATCGTTTAAAATGGCCTCTTCTATCGCATTGTCAATAACGACAGCTGGTTGCTCACGGCGATCTCGTGCCAAACCAAGTCCAATGTTGGAGAGCCTCCTATGAATGTCTTGAAAATTTCGAGCTGAGGGTATGAGTCTGCCCGGGAAAGCATTTATGTATGCAGTCCGAGCGACTGTTGTCGACCATGTGACATGCCATAATAATAATGCATGTCGGCTATTTCTCGAGGTGAGAACTCTGTCAATCACGGCATTTCGTCAACACTTAACAGCAGAACAGGAACAGTCCAAACGTAACGAACAGTAGAAAACGTAACAGTCAACAATGTAACAAAAACTTAATAACAAATCAACGAGAACACAATGCGAGAACGAGAACAGTAGTAGCAGCGGCGAGAATATCGGAGCGACTGTGTAAGTCCTGTTTCGAACCCCCTGCCTCCCCTCCCCTCGCCTTCCCTCTACCTAAGTGTAGAACAAAAGGACTGCGACTGCCGAAGGGCACAGAGTAGGACGGAAACAATGGAAAAAACGGTCTCTACCTGCACGGTAACACGATTAGGCTCCACTTTAAAAGTTCGTAGATAGCGTGTTTTTTTAGTTAGAACATTGTTTTTTTTTTATTTGGAAGCTAAAATGGTAAATAATAAAAGTAAGCTATAAAATTACATAGTTATAGGGCACATTTTTTTAGTAATTTGAAGTTTTTTAAAATAAACGTCTAAAAAAATATTTTTTTTCATAAAAATACATTTTTTTACCCAAGATAGTTACTTTTTTGCGGACTATTTATTATTTCATGGTCATCGCCAGGTATTAGGCATACTGTTTTTTTTTTATTTCAAAGAAATAGACCCATTATTTTGGAAGAAATCAATACTTTTGTACATAGAGTCCTTAATGAAACATGAAAATCTTAAAATACCAATAAATCCTACAATAATTTTTTATAATTTTTTTTTATATTTTTCTAGTCAATGATTCATGGTCTAGTTTCATCCCCTTTCGGGATTGCACTTTATCCAGGGACACACTGTATTATAATATCCGTTGAGTGTAGTTTTCGTTTTCATAGAGTATCAGAAAATCCAGTTAGCTTGGAAATCCAAATTGAACGAATCTTTGAATCTTGAATCTTTGCAATTCAAAACTTTTCCGCGGGCATAAGGTCATTATTTAGTTTTTAAGAAAATTATTGGGTATGGATATAACATAACACAAACATTTACATGCAGGCACAATACATTGTGTCATGGGAACCAGAAACAGCGACAAGACCTGAGGATTAAATAAGGATGTACCTACCTCTGGGTAGGTACATCCTAAGGTATATTTGCTTGAACAGCAGAGACTGTCCCTCCCAATTTTTCGCCGCTTCTGACTACTAACTTCTAACTTCTGACTGCTGACTTACTTTTACTAAAATGACCGACTATGTAATCGCATCAACTAATTTATGGGCTGCCATCGCGTATTGTTAGGTACTTCAGTTACTATGGCGTTTATATTAATTTATTATCACTTATTGTTATTACGTATATTTACTCCTTCGATTTAGTTTATTATGATTTTCTGATCTGATCGTCACATAATATCTTAACACTAATATATGTATTTAATACAATCTATGTTTTTTCTTTTATTGAATGTAGGTATATTACTTATTGTATTTATTTTAAATTACTCGCAAATGCACCACGCCACGCAATTTTGGAGTATTTTTGTGAGTTACCGTAGGCACTGACTGAAAATCAGCGCTGAGGGTTCACACCCTCAGCACAACGCTGAGTCAGTTGCCTTTTGTGGCGACTTAGACACACCACAGACTAAGGTTTTTGTTTAAATTTATTTGTTTTACGTCTGTTGCCTTACTTATTTATTATGTTACTTTTTTTGTGTGTTTTGTTTCTGTGATGTGTCTTGTTGGTACAATAAACTTTCTTTCTTTCTTTCTTTTCTTTACCTAAGTTAACGTAATTTTGGTAGATTTAGAGAATCGACAGGCTGGTCTTTCTTCTAGGCATGGTAATGCTTTAGTAACTTATAAGATCATGTTTAATGGCAGTACCTCAAAAATGGCGGTTGGTGGGTAAAGTTGCGGGCGAGGATTCCTTTTCTGACGAATGCTATAGTGCAAGACGTGCAATTTACAGTTTGTCCAAAAACACTAGAAACCGGAAGTGAAAGATTACTAATTGTTTTATTGAGAAGTCAAAACATTTACTATATTTATTGAAGTACAATACCTTATTTTATGTAATAGCTCAAGTTTTTAATTTACATAATGCTTGTAAGCGCAAGCTATTAACAAACACAGACAAAAAGTCTGAGCAAAACCGTACTCTTTAATTTCTACTCTTACTGGACAAGCTGTAGGTGTTGCAACTTGCAAATCGTTTCCTTTATTCGTAGGTGATAGGTGTATCATTCCACGTAGGATCGGACTGCAGCGAGTGCGCAGCTTACGAGCGGGGCATCCGCGCAGCCCGAACCGTGTTCGACGCGGCCAGAGACGCTGGCCATAAGGAGCTGACGCTTCTGGACATTGGAGGGGGATTCCCCGGACGGAGTAGCAGCAGGGGAATTGAGAAGGTGAGATATGGGAAACTGTGTTGGTTGGGATTGACTCTACTAATGAAAAGCGAGATGTCTCTTGAGTTTGAACGAGGTACACCTCCAAAATAACACAAGATAAAATTTGATAATTTGTATCTGCCGCCATTGTATCGAAAACGGCCTGGATTGGACGTTTCTATGATGACGTCACATGTTAGTAAAATGGCGTCTGTCATTCGTTCTTTCTTACGTTCATTGGTTGGTTTAAGGGAAGTGACGTCATAATTCCTGTGCGACGCCATATTGTCGATTTTGAACGAGGTACACCTCCAAAATAACACAAGATAAAATTTGATAATTTGTATCTGCCGCCATTGTATCGAAAACGGCCTGGATTGGACGTTTCTATGATGACGTCACATGTTAGTAAAATGGCGTCTGTCATTCGTTCTTTCTTACGTTCATTGGTTGGTTTAAGGGAAGTGACGTCATAATACGGTATTTGACACTATCAACAATAAATAATTTGAGATGCTCGATTAAAACAAAAATTACAAAATGATTCGGAAAAATTATTTCTTTTAATCATTTACTAGTTATTACAATTTTTAAATAGATGAAACATAAAAAGAGTGCTCTGAACTGTGACGTCACAAGCAAGTATTTTCATACAAAATTCCGTTTTAAAAGTAACTCATTTGACATCCTGTCAAATACCCAATTCCTGTGCGACGCCATATTGTCTAAGATAGCGTTTTGGCGCCTTATTTGAAAAGTAAATTATCGTTTGCCTTTTTTAGAAGAAATACACAAAGAATTTAAAATGACCACTTTCTGAGGACTCCATGAACACCAACAAACAATATGAGATGGCTTTCAAATCGGTCAAATAGCCTATTGGTGCGCATAGTTAGGCCCATGATCTTCTATTTGCTTGATCGTAGTATGCAGAAGTAATCAACGAGGCGCTGGCGAGGGAGTTCTCCGAGCAGTCAGTGCGCGTGGTGGCGGAGCCCGGCCGGTACTTTGCCACGGCGCCCTACACGCTCGCCGTGATGGTGCACTCCAAGCGAGAGGTAAGGAGGTGCCGAGCTAAAGACCAACGGTTTTATAAAAAAAATGAAAATTAAAAATAATAATTATACATAATATATTATCTTATACTAGATGAAAACCCGGCTTCGCTCGGCTAAAATGATATTCCACATTGTATCGACCACATATTTTTGTTCAGCATTAAATTTTTGGTATTTTTCATATCCATCATATTCATCCATCCATATTTTTTTTATTTCAACAAATTAAACGTTAGAGTTCACAGTGGATACCATGGACGTAATACTAATGAAAATGTTTGTTTTTTTTCAATACTATATAACTCCGAAAGAACAAACATTTGGCTGTTGGCGTCATAGTAATTTTTATTCAGCTCGCTGAGACCTATTCGATGATGTATCACACATGGCTATTGGGCACAGGTCCAAAATTGCATTCCTTTGACAGCCATTAGATTATTTGTTTAGTTCTTCTGAAAACGGCTCATAGTTAGGATTAATTATTTTGACGACTGAAGAGTGTCAACATATGAATGTTTCGACTATCTAATAGCTCAGTAGGAGTAGGTACCTATGTTAAAATCCTAATACATAGCACTTCCTAAAATCTAGCTCAAATAAACGCTTCTTTCTAATATTTTCCAGGTGACAGACGATGCGGGTGAAATTCACGCCCAGTATTACATTAACGACGGGGTGTTCGGCTCATTTATGTCAGAACTCTTTGAGCCAACAGTCCGCCCTCAGCTTCTCAAGGTAAATACATTCATCATTATCAACCCATTATGTCCCCACCGAGGGGCACGGGTCTCTTCCCTGAGGAAGGTATACTAGGTATAGGCCATACTCCACCACGGGGGCCAAGTCCGGATTGGTGGAGGCTTGTAAGACTAGTGGCTGGTCTTACTGTCAGAAGTTTTCAAACCGCCCTGAGGCCTCCGACTTGGCTTAACGACTGCCATCTATCGACGGCAGCCGGCACCACCTGCTTAGCGTGCCTTGCGAAGCACGGAACCGCTCGGAAAAATAGCACTAGCGTTAGTCATAGACAGTGACCCATTTATGGAATGAACGCGCCGTATGTTGCTTAACCTTAGTGATCGTTTAAGATCACTCAGGCAGCCCAGGCTACGAGCGATTCGTATGGTGTCGTGAAATAAATGAATTGTTTCTTCTTCTATTTCAGTCAAGCTCGGCTGAGACCATCCCCAGCTCCATTTGGGGCCCCACATGTGACGGCTCGGACTGCGTCATGCCGTCTGTCTGTCTACCCCCGCTGGAGCTGGGGGACTGGATAGTGTTCCGAGACATGGGAGCGTACAGCTCGTCGCTCAGAACTAGCTTCAACGGGTTCAGGGCGGCTAGGCCGATGGCTGTTGTGGATCGGCGTCTTCGGTAAGAGTTTAGGCTACCATTCACAGGCGCGCCCATCCGCCGGATTTGTCGCTGGCGACAAGTCCGCAGACAAATCTGCGTGTGAATGTGTTGGTTCTCGGTTCGGTGCGCGGCTCGCGGCTCGGCGAGATAAAGTAGTAAGCAGCTCGGCGCTTGTGTAGTGTGTGGGCGATGACGGATTTGTCTACGAATGAGGGGCTCGGGGCTCGGCTCGCGGTGCGTGTTGTGAATGGTGGGCTTATTTTGAGTTTCTACTCGCCTCGGCTTCGCACGGGTGACAAAAACGTTTCCATGGAATTAGCTATATCGACTTTTAGTTACGTACATTTGTTTGTTTGCACAGCAACACCATTCGCTGATAAATTGTGCCCGGATAACGGCGACAGGCTTGCCACTTGTCACGTTTGGGACCTAATAAACTCAGCAAAACGTGGGCCCAGTTCTAGTGATTGGTGCCTCTGCCTACCCCCTCGGGGATAACGGGCATGAGTTTATTTAATTTTTATTCTATATCAGCTCTGTGGAAAATTCCCGGGGTAGTAATTTTACACCTCGGGTTATATTATTCGAGATTCCGTACGGAACCCTACACTTTTTGAAAGTCCAATATACCTAGCTTATGTTAGGTACTCACGAAGAATGTAGCTTTCTAATAGTGAAAGAATTTTCAAAATTGGCCCAGTAGTTTCTGAGCCTATTCATTACAAACATACACACAAAAATACAATGGTAAATTAAAGTTATAATACATATAATGTCTTGTACGAGTACGTGATTAAACTGTAAAGTCATAATTTTAGGGCAGAAAAAACCTGCTCAGCAAGCCGATTATTGTTGGCACAGATTTCCAAAATATAAGCTGGAATGATTTTTTATTTATCTTAACACTCGCCTTACTTAGTTCCTGTTGGTTACCAGTCGCTTACAATACAAAAAGTAGGTAATCGACTAATTTTTAAAATAATGGTTTAAATAAAACTATTTTATTAGAACGAGTTCACGTCTCTATAAATATGGTTCTATTTCAAGCAGTAAGTTGTATAAAAACTGGCCAAGAGCGAGTTCGGCTCGCCCAGTGAGGGTTCTTTACTCGTTCTTTTTCCGAGATTTCCCGAACTTCAAAGACATTTTCTTTATCATTTATCAGATTTGTTTGCAACACAGGGCAAATTATGCATAATATGATATTCCTTGTCATGGCGGGGACACCTCTTTTTTAGTTGCTGTTTATTTTTAAATTTACTTTTATTTACAGGCCAATGCTGACAGAGCTGCCGCCATTTGTAGCGTCTCAATTCGTCGAAGATTCAGTATGGTCGTCTGGCACACAGAAGGAATTGAATGGCACTGCATATTGTAGCGCTATGTAGTTTCAAAAACATTATACTTATAATCGTCAATTTTATAACTTACTTTAGCCTACTTTAGCCAAAGGCTAAGCCTCCCATACAGCGAGGCAATGCTGCCAGTCTTCTCGGAACTCTACCGGGCGACTGCGATCTAGCTCCAATATGTAATTTGAATTAGTAAATAGTTTTAGTTTAGTTTTTAATTATTATTACTTGTTTTAGTAAGAAAGTAAGTTTTGGTAAGAAAGAAGTTTTTGTTTGTATTATATGGGCTTTTGCAACCCAATTCCTATACTACGAATTCAATTTTATTTTTTTATAATTATTGTTTTTTTTAATAATGTATTTTATACTTAACTTATCTTTATCCTTTCTATCTAAATGTACAAATTCTATACAAATAAATGAAATTGCCCAATATTATAAATGTTGAGAACAGCAAATAAATAGGCTACTTATTTCGCAGTAGATAACAATACCTACCGGTTGCAAAGAAGACAAGCGTATTGCTAATGTCTTCGTGTGCAACATGGGAATGTATAGGCGCATTCTGCATGTGTGCAAATTAGGTGAAAAAAACTGCTTGTTAGGAACCCCGTGACTGAACCGGTCGACTAAAGGGCGTCTTACACGGCGAAGATCGATAACATGTTATCGTAGAATACAATATGGATCATTAGGACAATAAAATATTGGACTTCCAGGTGCCAGGTACTACGGCAGACGAAGCACAAAAAATATACTATTTTTTAACGACTCCATTGTCTTGATTTTATTGTGACTTCACGGGGTCTATTAACAAAAGCGGCTTGCACTGCTAATGCTAATATGTTTAGTGGTTAAACGCCAGGTCAGATGTCAAACTATACAAACATGTCACATTTAAATATACAGTAGAACGTCGATTATCCGAACTATAATCAGTCCAATCATTTATTTAACTTTTGACAGATGCACACCCATGAAGTTTCTTATTTATTTGACAGGAAACCACAGGCGAAAAAGTTTACCACATCATGGACACCTTTATTTTTTCACAATAGTGACGCGACGTATTTAGCTACGATATTTTAACGAGTAGATTAATGTATCGAAGACGAAAAAAATATAAACCTTATTACAAAGATCTATACTATAACAAATAAGTTTAATAAATAAAATAAGTAAAAAATAAATGTGACAACCCGTTGTATAATTTTTAAGATCATGTCGCTCCAACTTTAACGTAACTTAATCGATTATGTCATAAAAATCGAATCGGTAACTTCATAGAACATCACTAAATTGAGCTGTCAAAAGTTAAATAAACCGTTGGACCCACAATAAGAGCCGTTTTCAGAAGAACTAAAAAGTGCTTCTGAAAACGGCTCATTGGGGGGACATGGGTGTTCGGAAAACCGGTGTTTTCGGATAATCGAACTACCTATACGGGGTGTCCCGAAACCCGAAGTCAAGTCGAAACCGGGTGAAAAGGCAAAGGAAAAATACAATAAAATCAAAATTGCATGCATACAAAATTATAGCATTAAAAAAAATTAAATCCCTTTGCTTTTTCCAATTTTTTTTTGTTTTGTAATTCTGAATGATAAATAATAAATTCAAAACCAGCTTCTCTAGCTTGGAGGAATAGAAGACTTTAAAAAAAACACTTAAAAAATTGCCCAGTTTTAATTTTTATTATTTTTGGAAAAATTCTTGAATAAATAGATAAAAAAAAACTACTGAAAAAAATATATTTTTTTATATTTTTCTGATGACTTGGCTTTTCACCCGGTTTCGGCTTGACATCGAGTTTTTGGACACCCTGTATGTATATTGATTCAGCCATACATATTTACGTACATGTAAATGAACACCATATTCACATTTGTATATTTAATGAAAAATAGGAATATACTCGTAGTTAGTAGTTTATCGAGTAGAAGTGAAGGGAGTCCAATTAACAAATGAAGGTGTCGCGACAAGTGCGTGAGCACTGCAGCGCGGGAGGCGCGAGAGAGGCATGGCGCGGGTCGGGCGGGCGTTCGGATAATCGACGCTCTACTGTCATTACTTCATTAGCAAATGAACACATTTAACGATTTTGGTGCTTAGTCTACTTCAAGAACAAATTCCAAAGTCCCACGTTGGGCGCCAATCTAAAGTTCTTGATGTAGATTATGAATACGTTATACGTTAAATTGCTTTAGATATAGTGTTCTGTGCAACAGATGCAACAGGTATAGTATAACTTCTAAGAAGCATTTGTAAAATGTTAGAAATATAAACGTGAATGAAAGACTTGTATTAGGCCCCCGGCCTTTAATACTTTCCTGCGGTTCATCGTGGAACAGATCAGAGTATCAATTTTGTCTTGTCCAATATAGTCCCACCCACTCTTCTTTTATTGCTTTTTTAAGCTGGCCAAGTTTCTCCGGAGCGGAATTTCTTGCTCGTCTCTTCAACTCATCCCATAGATGTTTTAAAACTAAATAAGCGTTTTTATCATTCCTTTTTATTTACATTTTATTTCTAAAATTTTAGGAATTCTTCTTAAAAAATAAAAATATACCTGTTGAACAAAGTACGATACTGGCTAAAGAAATTAAATTTTAATTTGAAGCAATAATTTTCGTCTAACGATACCTTATTCTATAATTAGGTGTTTCTTAAAGTATAGTATCTAGTATATTCTTCTAGTCAAATATATAAAATTCTCGTGTCACAGTGTTAGTGCGCATACTCCTCCGAAACGGCTTGACCGATTTGATGAAATTTCATAATAATAGGTATGTATATTCGGTAGGTCTGAGAATAGGTTGTCATCTAAGTATTTTTCAAACCCCTATCAGGCAAAACAACATTTGCTGGGTCAGTTAATATAGTATAAAAAAGATACAACTCATTTAAACCCATTGAAACCCAACTTTTAAAGGTGTTTCGATGTTTCTGGTCATAAGTGTATATGTTCCAAATATTTTATCACTTCGTATTTCTTGCCGTAGAGTACCTACCAGGCGCTCATAAGAACACCAAACTGAAGTAAGAAGTCCATGACAACAATATTTCAAAGATAACCTTTTTTACTATTTCAAGTACATACTTTTATTCTGTGTAGCATTTCTTTGTCATAGTGACAGCGGTCTGAAAAATTTCGATGTTTTCTTGTGATCACTTTTGCTTTAGTACCTATTTGTACAAAAAAGAATAGGCAACAGTAACATTACATAGCATCCACGAACGTTATAAATGGACCAGGGATTAACAGTGACTGATGAGTGGAAAATGGGAGTAGCAATTCAAGGTTCTCCTTAATGCTCTTTTTATTCAGGAGGAGCATCCAATCTAAGCAGATCAGATCAAACCAGTGCCATACTTATAACGTCTAGGTACTCGACATTCAAGTTGATAAAGAAACAAGAGCACAAGGACACCCGCAGTCTGGAACATGAATTCGCCAAATATCCAGAATCAAAACGAATACAATAGTACTCCAGAATAAAGTTATTTATGACCATTTTAATAAACATTTTGTGGTAACAAACAGCAAGTACAACACTTTATGCACGGCATTTTTTGTACATATTACGAGTATTTCTTTTAACTTTGAAAACATAATTATTGAAAACATAATAAGACGACCTCTATGGCGCAGCGGTTAGCGCATCTGACTACCATTCGAGAGGTCCCGGGTTCGAATCCCGGCTGAGGACCCAGGTCTTGGATGTTTACATGTTTGTGATGTCGCTGTTTCTGGTTCCCACGATACAGGGTATCCTATTGTGGAGCCAGAAGCAATGTATGTGCCTGTATGTAAATGTTATTATAATTATTGTTATAATTAGTGCTTCTCTGCTTAAAAGGTTATTTCTGAAATTCTCCTTGACCTTCTCTCCTTTACCCGGCACAGCCAAAACAATCGATTTTAGCAGTCTTTGTGTGTATTTGAATATTCGTATTTAAGGGTGTTTCAATATTGTTGCCTTACTTTCTCAAACTCTCATCTTAAAAAAATGCAGCAAACTTCTAAAAAAATGTGTCTATACTAAAGCTAAAAAAGATTAGTATCTAGGCATACATAATACGCTTTTCGTTAGGCATACATAATCGAGCAAAATAAATGTGACATCCTAAGAATTAGAAGACACTTATTTGCTTTTGCCACTGTATTGAGTAGTACTTAGATATGAAACGAATAAAGAAAAACTTACTTTCATAAATATAAATAGAGTACTAAATATTCTGTGGGCCCAGTTTTAGTGATTGGTGCCTCTGCCTACCCCCTCGCAGATAAGGGGCGTGATTTTATTATTAACTAAACATTATGACAGTAACGTATCATCATTCAACCACAAGAAATCCACTGGACATCATAGACCAGGGGGTCTCAATGGATTTAAAAAAAAAAACGGGTCTTCCAGCGTCTTCCTGCCTTGGATGAGATGAGCCACTAGGACGTCTAATCCATAATAATAATAATTTTACTGTCATAAATTAATACAAATCACAGTATTTTTAATGTAATATTTAATTAAATAACTTAACGTATAAAAAATGCTCCACTGAAATCGTCCAAAACAAAACCATTCAAAGGTTGTGGAAAAGATTACTTTTAGTGTTAAGGCCGACATCTGTACATACTCGTAAGTTATGAAATATGTATATTATATTTCCATGTTTATGTACAATCAAGTGTTCTCTATCTACCTATCATTGCCGCCTCTGAGAAGAGTCTCTAGCTAGTATGCTAGCTATACGTTATTTTAAGAGGTTTTATACTTTTTAATGCTCTTTCCCAGTGCATATCCGACAACAGCGTGTTTTTAGATTAAAGGGTCCTGTTCTATCTAAAAACGACAACCAACTCCTACACTCCCATGAGAGCCTATTACTTTTTGCATCATCCGATTTGATCTGTGATGTATGTAGGTACAATTCAAAATGCCGCAATCTATGACTTCATGTGATCCTAGTACTTCCTTTCTAAAAAAGTAAGTAATGTCTCCTATATAAGTTTCATGCATATCAAAGACATTACAACTACATTTTGCATGAGGCATCTTATATTATTAAAAAAAATCAATGGAACTAGTGCGAATACAAACAAAACAAAAAGTCGCAGTAGTTCCATTGCTTGGGCTTGTACGGATGAATAGAACTAGTGCGAAAAAAAATGATTGTCCAAACCAACGCAACATTCCTTTCTCAACTCTAGTCACATCCTCTTTCAGTCCACGTTCTCTAATGACAATATTGCTTATTCTGTATTTCGAAGTGTCATGTCGATGAAGCGAAAGTGTTGTCAGGATCGTGGCAGGTGAAAGTCCCTGATCTATGCTTACCCCTCTGGGATACAGGCGTGAGCTTATGCATGTATGTATAAGCTCTAGAGTTGTTGAGGAACTTGTTAGGTATGAGGAAGACGAATATTTTAAAATCGATTTTTAAGGAAGAGACTAAGAGGATGAGGATGCTGAAGAGGATGAGAAGAACAAATAATAAATTGGTTTGCAAATCAACTTCTCTCTCACACATTTCGTTTCAACAATACTTATAACTGTCCTTCCTCTTAAATTCCTCTTAAAAGAGGAAGAGGAAATTTGTACAATCAATTTTGAGGAAGAGGATGAGGAACCTCAGAAATATGGGGAAATTCCTCATTTTGAAGAAGAGGAATCCTCATCAACCTTAATAAGTTCTGAGAACGTCTTCCGTTTGATCGTGCAGTACGCAGAAGTAATCAACGAGGCGCTGGCAAGCGTGTTCCCCGATCAATCAGTGCGCGTGGTGGCGGAGCCCGGCCGGTACTTTGCCACGGCGCCCTACACGCTCGCCGTGATAGTGCACTCCAAGCGAGAGGTAAGGAGGTGCCGAGCTAAAGACCAACGGTTTTTATACATAAATAGTAGTTTATGATATTGTTGCATATAAGGGTTCTTATAACACGAGTGTGTTATAAAAAAACGAGCCGTAGGCGAGTTGGCGGCGTAGGTTAGTGTTTTCACCGTTCCGATTTAAAAAGCGATTTTTTTTTTAAATTTGCAAATTTTGCAGCCATCCTGCATATTTACTTAGCAAAGTCAATATATTTCGGTTTCTTACGTTAGATACTACAGGAAATATCCATTTATCGCGTCAAATTTGATGCGAGTCAAGTAGCGTATTAAAATGCAATGCAAAGTTGTTCGAACAAGAGAAGTATCGAAAGAAAAAAAAAACAAGAGGCGTTTTGTACGAAAAATTATGGAAAACGGCTAATCATAGCTATTCTAAAATTGTAGTATTTTGCTGTACTCTCCCCAGTTCTGGATAGTATACATATAGTACGAAGCATGAAATTAGAGTATAAATACTATAATAAAATTATAGTACGAAATCCAACCCTGGTCTATATTTAATATATTTTTTAATTTTGGTGTTTCAAAACAAATTTAAACAAACATCATGCTTTGATGACGTTCAGGAAATGACATTTATTAAAATTTATTTTGAAAACATTCACCATTTTAACAAACTAATTTCTTCTTTTATAGTCTTATACATGTTGAAGCCTATTTTTAATAATTAAAAAAAAATGTTGCTTGTAACGTCATCACTGCATAATTAAAGAGATAATCTTAACCTACATATAAAAACAATGTCATTTGTAAGGCAAAGGATTCATACTGTGTTTGCAGACGTCATAGGAAAGTAATTTATTTATTGAATATCTTTAAAAAAAAAAGACTTATTTACTAATCTGATAAATAGAAATTGTACTGAAAGCATATTTCTCGAAATGGTTTTGAGGTTTCCGTTCATGCTCAAAAATGTAGCATGGCCAATACTGCTGTAAAAAGACGCATTCGACATAGGTGATGTCGAATGCGATGATGTTAGATCTAGTAGAAAAAAAAATATTTACTATGTGTTGTTAAAATGAGTTAGATACATATTCGGAGTTGCGTCAGCGTTATCTATCTGGATCAAGAACCCGTTTATTGATATTTTTATTAGTTTATGAGATATTGTTAAGATTACTAGGTTAAGGTTAGCTGGAAGAAAATACTTTTTAGTATTAAGCTCGCCTATGTACATAATTTTTATAGTGCAATAAAGAATTTTCATTCATTCATTCATTCATATAGTAATAGACAGTTTTTGTGTATTTAAGATACTCTAGTGTTTTGAATTTACAAGAAATATAAAATAATAATAATAATAATAAAATAATAAACTCACGCCCGTTATCCCCGAAGGGGTAGGCAGAGGCACTAGTCTCTAGAACTGGACCCACGTTTTGCCGAGTTTATTAGGTCCCAAACGTGACAAGTGGCAAGCCTGTCGCCGTTATCCGGGCACAATTTATCAGCGAATGGTGTTGCTGTACAAACAAATGTACGTAACTAAAAGTCATTGGTACATGCGTGGTTCGAACCCAGACCCTCATGATCGAGAAGCAAGGGTCAACCCCACTACGCCACCACCGCTCGTGGTGGCGTAGTGGGGTTGACCCTTGCTTCCCCCTCTTACCTACGTGCAAATGCGTCTTTTTTGGGTAATACGGCAGAATAGTAGGTAATAAAAATAATAATTATATCACGCTTTATCTTTATTGCTAAGTAATGCATTCAAAATTGTATAAAAACTCTAAGTATTACACTTATTACACACATATTTATTATAATTATCAATCTTTCACACGTAGCACCGAAACAACTTTATTTGATGAAAAATAAAATTTTACAATATTGAGTAGTCGAAGTAAAACTCTTAGCAAAACTAAATAACAATGAATTGTGGAATGTTATATTATAGTACAAAACACATGTTTATGTAAAAGTCTGGTATAAATAAGTAGGTAAACCATGGTCAGAAGGCAAATAAACACACTCATTTGGTAAATAAATGCAATCAAATTAGGTGATACATTTGTGTACCACTTTTGTTAAATAGGCTTCTTGACAGTCTGAAAAAAGATGCTAAAGATGGCGTTTTGGCGAATTATTTTAAAAGTAAATTATTATTTGCTTTTTTTAGAAGAAATGCACGAAAGGATTTGAAATTACTACTTTCTGAGCGCTCAATGTACAATAACAAAGAAACTGAGATGGTTTTCAGAAACCTGTCAAATACCCTATTGAGGTTCAAATATTCAAACCTTGACATGGGCCGAGGACAATGTTCTCCAAGAACTTTCTCCCATCATGAGACGTGTTTGTCTTGATTCAATTAATCCCGTTCAACTTTTCACAAATATACTGAAGTTGTGAGCATCGTGCTATCAAACCAATTATTTCAATATTCATAATTTCAAACCAATTATTACGGTATTTGACACTATCAACAATAAATTATTTGAGATGCTCGATTAAAACAAAAATTACAAAATGATTCGGAAAAAGTATCTCTTTTAATCATTTACTAGTTATTACAATTTTTAAATAGATGAAACATAAAAAGAGTGCTCTGAAATATGACTTCACAAGCAAGTATTTTCATACAAAATTCCGTTTTAAAAGTAACTCATTTGACATCCTGTCAAATACCCAATTCTCTAATTCGAAGTCTCTTCTCCATGCGAGTACATACACCCCTTGCCCACAATGCTACTAAATGATTTTTTTATTATAATTTATTTTTAATATTTTTGGTATAGTTAATTGATAGTGTAAATTAAATTATACGTTCTCATTGTATCAAAAATCGCTTACAATTTTTTTTTCAGTCTCCCAAATAGCTAAATCGATGCCTGGGTTACTGAACGAATGGCGGCCGATATATTTTTTGAAATCGGACTGAAAGTTAATGGCAATGCGAATGAAATGTGTGATTTTGGTTCACTAGCGCCACTATAAAACATATGTCTTCTTTTACATATCGCTTTGCAAAAAGTGTGGTCAATCTTGTTAGCAGTTATTTTGAGGAACCACCACAAAGAACCTAGGAAACAGGGGCTCAGGTATCTTCCCTAAGGAAGGTATTAGGCAAGTCCGGTGGAGGGTTAGTACGACTAGTGGCTGGTCTTACTGTCAGTAGTTTCCAAGCCGACTTGGCTTAACGACTGCCATCTATCGACGGCAGCCGGCACCGACTGCTTAACGTGCCTTGCGAAGTACGGAACCGCTCGGGTAAATGGCACTAGCGTTGGTCATAGAACGGTCACCCATCCATGCACTGAACGCGCCCTATGTTGCTTAACCTTCGTGATCGTTTAAGAACACTCAGGGCTAAGAGCGATTTGAGGTAGCCATAGAAACACACAAATGCTGCAAACTTGGTACTACAATTCACGTTTAACATCATTGAGATACCTTCCTCAGGAAGAGACTCGTGCTCCTCGGTGGGGACATAATGGGTTGATGATGATGATGATGGTGATGATTGAGAGATTATACAGACACTTTTTGCAAAAACAATTTGTAAAAGAAGATATTATTTTGATTCTGCGGTGGCGCTAGACCCCCTCAGTCCTGACCTAGAAAATAAGAATTAAAAACCATTGTTATTTCAAAGACCAGAAATTGAAATCCATTGTTATTTTCAAATCCAGAAATTGAAATCCATTGTTATTTTCAAGTCTTGAAATTGAAATCCATTGTTATTTTCAAATCCAGAAATTGAAATCCATTGTTATTTTCAAGTCTTGAAATTGAAATCCATTGTTATTTTCAAATCCAGAAATTGAAATCCATTGTTATTTTCAAATCCAGAAATTGAAATCCATTGTTATTTTCAAGTCTTGAAATTGAAAACCATTGTTACTTTCAAGGTCAGGACCGAGAATGTTAACTCCTTAACCAGGCATAGGTAGCAAGGGCTTTTCATTGCTTTTGGACTTTAATTCAAGGCAATAAGGTTCCATTTAAACTAGGATCTATTCCACAATAGCCCCTCAGGCCCACTTTTTCGAAAATATTTGAAATTTATCACAGTTTTCAAGGAATTAATCATCCTCATACGACTGTGGTCTGTATCATCTTTTAAATTCGATTCAAAGTGCCGTGGCAAGACCGACCCTTCGGCGGGTCTTCGTGGCCTGATAGCGATGAAACACGGGCGTCGCCTATTTATACGATATTTTATAATACAGACATATTTTTCTGTTCTCTGAATGAATTCACAAAAGTAACTCTTTTTCTGTTGTGTTATAGTAATATTAGTTGTAAACAGATTAAGCCTCGGTTTCTGAAAGAGTGTTCAAATGTAACAAGAGATTAATCAATGATTAAGTCAAAATACCGGCACGTGATTGGCTGAAATTAGCTTGACGTGAGATTAACATTTGACCGCTCTTCTAGAAGCCGAGCGTAAGTTTTATATTAACTACGAAACTGGTTAACGCAATAGAGGGATCCCCGGTAATGTTAGCTCTAAGTGTTTTGGCAATTAAATAAATATAAAAAATATGGCAGAAGGCTACAAATCGACGAGGTATGGCGAGTCCAATGCCCCAAGGCCGGCCGCCACGCCACCTTCGTCTGCCTCGGCCAGCTTAGTCCGCAGCATGTGCCCCACTTGCCGATTCAGGTAGATCTTGTCTTTCGTGCTGCGGGGGTCAATGTACTTCTAAGTATCGTGTGGGCGGCGAAATTCGCTTTACCGGGTTTGAAGCATCATCATCATTCAGCCACAAGTCTCTGAAGTCCACTGCTGGACATAGGCCTCCTCCGTGGATTTCCAAAGAGACCGGTTGGAAGCGGCTTGCATTGTGCCTATCTTGCATCTCCCTCTCGTCTCTCGACGACCTCTGTGGCGTAGTGGTTAGCGCATCTGCGTACCATGCGAGAGGTCCCGGGTTCGAAACCCGGCTGGGCACAAAAAAAAGAAACCCAGGTCTTGGATGTTTACATGTTTGTGACGTCGCTGTTTCTGGTTCCCACTACACAGGGTATCCTAGTGTGGGGCCTTGCATACATGCATATACATTGCTTCTGGTCCTACACTAGGATACCGTGTGTCGTGGGAACTAGAAACAGCGACGTCACATACATGTAACATCCAAGACCTGGTTTTTTTTTTATCGGGACTCGAACCCGGGACCTCTTGCATGGTAGGCTTTAAATGGGCCAGTTTGATCCAATTGGATTTTTTTTGCTAGCCAACAAATACATCAAAGCTTCATTCTCGTGGCGCTATGGCGCTCATTAGGGGAGGGCTATGTCCAGCAGTGGACTAATGTAGCCTGATGATGATGTTGATATTTTTGTTTTGTAAAGAATTGCTGAGGTTTTGTTCAAGAATGGAAGGCATAGAGCTATGAGTATGTAGGACGATTGCGTCTCTGCTTTACTCATACTAAGAACGCATCATGTCCGCACCACGTAGCCCGAAACGAGGGGTGGCAGGATTCGCCCCATGAGGTTTTAAGTGGAACGCTCGCATTCCCTACATTCTGACGGTCAAATGTATCAAGAGTGACAAAAATCGCCCCATATGGCTCACAGCTTGCGCCCGGTTACCTTACATTCCCCTCTGGGTTACTACTTCTACCAAGGAGAACACCTGGCTGTACTAATCACCCATTATTTACTCATTACTTTTTTAATTTAAAAAAATCTACAATTTTATATGTTTTATTTTCAATAACCCCAATTTTGCCAAGTGCTGGGGTCGGTAGTTCTACCAGCGTAAGTCAACGGTCGTTTTCTCTACCAGTAGTACTAGTGATACACAATCGGGTGATTAGTACTGACCTTGGTAGAACTAGTGACCCAGAGGGTTACATTCAAGTGCAGTGTGTTTAGAGAAAGTGTGTTTAGGTTAGGCTCTAATTATATGCATCCGCGCGACCGAGCGGCCCGGCCGCTACACCACGAAATTACAACCAATTGTGTGTAACGATTTATTTAAATAGCGGCGCGGTCGCGCCTCCGAGCGGCGTGGTCGCGCGGCCCGGCCGCTCGGACGAGTTTCAACGTGTTCGCTTGTATCGGTGTATTTGAAGCGGACGGGACGCTCTTTCGTTGTTTGTGAGAACGTGTGGAGAGCGGAGACGCTCGGGCCGCTACATATAAATCAAAAAGCGACTTGGCCGCGGCCGCTAGAACCTGCGGCCAAACCGCTCGGTCGCGCGGACGCATATAATTCAAGCCTTACCCTTGGGCCGCACTCATCGCGATAACCCGAAGATTCGGGCTGTCGTGATGTGTGTAGCCAAGTATTCGCGTATACTTCGGAGCTTCGTCAGGACTTCGCGTAGCTGTGGGTAAACTTTCACTGATCAAAGAGTTTTATCGCGATGAACTTCGCTTGAGCGGCCACACTTCAGTCAGCGTGGCGGACTTGTTACTTCACAGAGTAGGTGCACAAGCTGAAGCGTAACATGGATTGGAGTAATGATACAATTATAGAATTTATTGCAAACTACGAATAAATAAATAATAACTACGACATAAATGTAAAAAATCATTATTTGCCGCCATAAAATACAGAGCAACCGCGGCGTCCATTTTGTTTCTTTGCATTTGACATCGCGATAAACTTTACATCGCGCATTGTGTGGCCGCGAGGATTCGCCGTAGACCGAAGACGAAGTTTATCGCCCGAATGTTATCGCGATGAGTGCGGCCCAGGCATGAGTGATATCATCACCATCATCACCAACCCATTATATCCCCACCGAGGGGCACGGGTCTCTTCCCTGAGGAATGTATAGGCCATACTCCACCACGGGGGCCAAGTCCGTATTGGTGGAGGCTTGTAAGACTAGTGGCTGGTCTTACTGTCAGAAGTTTTCAAGCCGCCCCTAAAGGCCTCTGACTTGGCTTAACGACTGCCATCTATCGACGGCAGCCGGCACCAACTGCTTAACGTACCTTGCGAAGCACGGAATCGCTCGGAAAAAATGCCACTAGCGTTAGTCATAGACGGCGACCCACCCATGGACTGAACGCGCCGTATGTTGCTTAACCTTAGTGATCGTTCAAGATCACTCAGGCAGCTCCGGCTACGAGCGATTAGTGACATACCCGACAATAACTCCGAAGATCCCCAACTCCGAAACGAGGTCGACTGGCGTCGGCGGCATGGGCCCGCCCGGCCGCACCACGTAGCCAGAGACCAGCGGAGGCAGGATTCGCTCCATAAGGATGTAGGCGGCTCGCTCGCGGCTGTGACGCATCCGGAGTAGGGCCTCGCGAACCTCCGCGCCGTAAACGTTGTTGCCGCCGCCTTCGCGCTGTGGCTTGAGGACGAAACTGGGGAGAATAGGATAGAAGAGGTTTTGTCCCAAAGACAAAACACACAACAATAGTATGACAGAGAGGTGACATAGGAGTCCTATAGAATCAAAAGCGGCAATCTGCACTTTGACTGTTTAGTAGCAAAGTGCAAAAAACGATTGTTATGTTTGATTTTGAACTATTGCAGGTATTTGAAACTTACCTGTCACTTTGAAGTCGATTTACTATGAAAGGTAGCTATACTGATACTAAAATACTTTAAAAAGTGTTTAAAATTCTGAGTGCTGCCCTATTTAAAAGTCAATTTCCCAAAAAAGTGCAGATTCCCACTTTTGATTCTATAGGACTCATAGGTCCATTTAAAAGCCCACAGTTGCAAGCAAAAACAAAGCAAGAATCCCCTTTCCTCTATTTCAATCGCCACTCCGCTTACCTTTCAACGTCAACCGGCTCAATCTTCATAGCGTGCTCGCTGCTGTCATAGAAATCAGGCGAGGAAATTCCAGTAAAGATGTCTCGAATGCGCGGTACAAACCGATCTACCGCTCGGATTAGACCTATCATTCCTGCCTCTTTCCACAAAAGAGATAGAGATTGCACTTCTGATGTAGAATCTCCTTTCCTCTGCTTCAATCACCACGCCCCTTACAGTTCAGCGTCAGCCAGCGCGCTCCCTGCTGTCATAGAAATCAGACGAGTAACGTCAGTAAAAATGCCTCGTACATTCCTGCCTCTTTCCATAAAGAGACAGAGATCCCACTCCTGATCTAGAATCTCGTGTCCTCTGCTTCAATCGCCAAGTCGCTTACCGTTCAGCGTCAGCCAGCGCCATCTCCACAGCGCGCTCGCTGCTGTCTTAGAAATCAGGCGAGCGAATAAAGCCCAGTAAAGATGCCTCGTGCATTCCTGTCTCTTTCCACAAAGAGACAGAGATCCCACTTCTGGTCTAGAATCTCGTGTCCTCTGCTTCGATCGCCAAGTCACTTACCATTCAGCGTCAGCCAGCGCCATCTCCACAGCGCGCTTACCGCTGTCAAAGAGATAGAGATCCCACTTCTGGTCTAGAATCTCGGGTCCTCTGCTTCAATCGCCGAGTCGCTTACCGTTCAGCGTCAGCCAGCGCGCTCGCCGCTGGTATCAAAGTCAAGCGAGTACAGTCCAGTAAAGAACCGCTCGGATTAGAACTAACGTTCCTGCCTCTTTCCATAAAGAGCGGAATATCCCACTTCTGATAGGCTGGCTGGAGTCAGCTCACAGCCCTGCTACGTACAATGGCCCAACTATGAGGCCAAGTGCGGAAATCCTAAGTCAAACTAACTAGCTATCCCACTTCTGATGTAGAATCTCGTTTCCTCTGCTACAATCGCCAAGTCGCTTACCGTTCAGCGTCAGCCAGCGCCATCTCGACAGCTCGTTCGCCGCTGTCATCGAAGTCGAGCGAGTAGAGTCCAGTAAAGATGTCCCGGACGCGCTCCGCCGCCCCGCCGGCCGGTACGAACCGATCCACCGCTCGGATTAGACCTAACATTCCTGCCTCTTTTAATAAAGAGCGAAATATCCCACTTCTGATGTAGAAAATCGTTTCGTCGCTTACGTTCAGCGTCAGCCAGCGCTATCACGACAGCGCGCTCCCTGCTGTCATATAAATCAGACGAGTAAAGCCCAGTAAAGATGCCTCGTGCATTCTTGCCTCTTTCCACAAAGAGACAAAGATCCCACTTCTGATGTAGAATCTCGTTTGATCTGCTTCAATCGCCAAGTCGCTTACCGTTCAGCGTCAGCCAGCGCCATCTCCACAGCGCGCTTACCGCTGTCAAAGAGATAGAGATCCCACTTCTGGTCTAGAATCTCGGTTCCTCTGCTTCAATCGACGAGTCGCTTACCGTTCAGCGTCAGCCAGCGCCATCTCCACAGCGCGCTCGCCGCTGGTATCAAAGTCAAGCGAGTACAGTCCAGTAAAGAACCGCTCGGATCAGAACTAACGTTCCTGCCTCTTTCCATAAAGAGCGGAATATCCCACTTCTGATAGGCTGGCTGGAGTCAGCTCATAGCCCTGCTACGTACAATGGCCCAACTATGAGGCCAAGTGCGGAAATCATAAGTCAAACTAACTAGCTATCCCACTTCTGATGTAGAATCTCGTTTCCTCTGCTTCAATCTTACCGTTCAGCGTCAGCCAGCGCCATTTCCACAGCTCGCTCGCCGCTGTCATCGAAGTCGAGCGAGTAGAGTCCAATAAAGATGTCCCGGACGCGCACCGCTCGGATTAGACTTAACATTCCTGCCTCTTTTAATAAAGAGCGAAATATCCCACTTCTGATGTAGAATATCGCTTCGTCGCTTACCGTTCAGCGTCAGCCAGCGCTATCACGACAGCGCGCTCCCTGCTGTCATAGAAATCAGACGAGTAAAGCCCAGTAAAGATGCCTCGTGCATTCCTCTTTCCACAAAGAGACAAAGATCCCACTTCTGATGTAGAATCTCGTTTCCTCTGCTTCAATCGCCAAGTCGCTTACCGTTCAGCGTCAGCCAGCGCCATCTCCACAGCTCGCTCGCCGCTGTCATCAAAGTCGAGCGAGTAGAGTCCAGTAAAGATGTCCCGGACGCGCTCGGCCGCCCCGCCGGCCGGTACGAACCGTTCGAGCGCCCCGGGCGCCGCCAGTGCTTGCTGGACCTTCTTGGTTCCAGCTAGCTGGTAGTGGATGGACGGACACTTGATGGCGCTAAGGAGGAACGGTCGTTTTTAATCTGGCTGGAGTGGTGGTCAAGAATCAAGAAGAATCAAGAATTTATTTCAACGTAAAGAATTTACATTCTGCTTGTTGAATGTCAATGTACATACAGTTATATATAACGTTAGCCGCTGCCTTGGGGCCGTCTGTAGTGGAGAAAAAGGCAGCGAAAAAAAAACTCCACTCTGACCATCTTTTCTCAAATCACCTTAAAGCTTTAAGAATTTAAATACAAATAAAACATACAAAATAATATCTTGGATGTGTTGAACACTAGACACATTTATCCTCTGATTTAAGGATTATTAAGGGTGGCCCTATGAGGAAACTATGGGGAGATTTTAGAGTGTGAAACAAATGGGAATGTCTAGTGGTAATTGGTTGAACTGCGCATTGAATGCGCGTGGAAGGGATTCAAATTGTAATGAAAAAATACGGTTAAGGTAGAAAATTAAATTGGAAAAAATAAATTAAGAAAATTAGGTAAGAAATAAAATTCTTTTGTGTACCAAAAAGCGGTACACAAAATGGAGTAAATAAATAATTAAGTTCAGCTGAATTCTATAGGAAATTCAAACTTTTAGCAGATAATATAATACTCGTATGTAACAAATATCTAGTTCGTATTCCAAGCAGTTTTGAGGAAACGGACATCTGTGTAATCACCTTTTTTATGTACAATAAAGTGTTTTCTATTTATATGTTATACAATTAATGCTAGATTCACTTATTCGTCCCTTTTCACCATGATTAAGCTCTTCGAAACAGAGAACAAAACCGGGACCACAGGAAGAACGTGAGACGAGGGCGCAAAAAAGACGCGTCGTCTTCCCAATTCATTTTCATACAAAATGTACCTGGGTGATTATCAGAAAGTGGCTCAAATTGCATAATTTCTTTGGCACCTTTTTTTCATATTAACTCAATTAAAGTAACATACAGTCTGTTAGCTTTTAGAATATATCTCGGCTACTATCGGATACAGTCGGATATGTTCGTTTCGTGTAATAGAAATATCGGAACTAATATGACACTTAATTTCTTAATAACAGAGCAGGAAGTAGTATTACACTTGTGTGCTTTCGGCGAAAACTGAAGCCTACTCTAGAGCCCGAGGTATATTCTAAAAGCTAACAGACTGTATATTATAGGTTTATTGGCCCCGAAGATTGTATTGTAACATATTTGTAGGTTTTAGTGGCATCTACTACAATAAATGTTAGGTACTTTTTATTGAGTTAATATAAAAAAGAAATTATACAATTCTGATAATCACCCACCTACTGAAGGGATGGGACAGAAAAAAGCACATCCAGAGCTAAAGTGACCTAACTCAAAATTTGGGTAAAATAAGTTAAGTACTCAGAATTACTCAAAAATGTATACTCTTTCATGCCTATATTAAAAAACCGACATTATTTCATCAGAGGGAAATGGAGGAAAATTTCGGTCTGTCTTTTCTTGAGCAACTCGCTCAGAGCGCCGGATACATTTTCTTCATTTCCCAAAAGTTGGAAATTTTGAGTTAGGTCTCTTTAGTTCTAGAGGTGCGACATGTCTTCCGTGTCGCCCCACGTCCTTTCCCTGCCCCAGGGGTGTGGCTGTGACAAGGGACCACTCACGTGGATCTCTCGACGAGCAGGCGGGCGTCCCACTCGCGCGCGGACGGGTACTGTGCTGGCTCGTACCCGGACCGGTAGTACACCACTGCAACCGGCCGGCCGTCCCTGCAGACCAGGGTAGCTTCAGACTTTTGCTTCAGACTTTTTTTTTAATGAATGTAGCTAATGAATTTTCATCATTTGTACGCCTCATTAGGCAGAGCATGTACAGAACTAATATCTTTTTAACCATCCTATTCATGAACTCATGCTTCACAAATAAATATCTTTTGTCTTTGTCTTTGTCTTTGTCTTTGTCTTGTCTTTTGAATGTAGCTGAAGAACGTCTGAAATACTGTGAACGACATGAATGAATGTTCTAAATTATGTGTAAATTGTATTGGATCTTTATTTTATTGTATGTTATGTGTATTTTATGTCTAAATTATTAGTAACATAGTCGCTAATTGTAAAACGAAATAGTTATACTGGAATGTTCTACAATTTAAATAAATAAATAATAATAATTTACCTCTATGTTAGATACACGCGTCATCATCATCAACCCATTATGTCCCCACCGAGGGGCACGGGTCTCTTCCCTGAGGAAGGTACAGGCCATACTCCACCACGGGGGCCAAGTCCGGATTGGTGGAGGCTCGTAAGACTAGTGGCTGGTCTTAACGTCAGAAGTTTTCGAACCGCCCCCTAAGGCTTCCGACTTGGCTTAACGACTGCCATCTATCGACGGCAGCCGGCACCAACTGCTTAGCGTGCCTTGCGAAGCACGGAACCGCTCGGAAAAATGCCACTAGCGTTAGTCATAGAACGGTCACTAATCCATGCACCGAACGCGCCCTATGTTGCTTAACCTTCGTGATCGTTTAAGATCATTCAGGCGGCCACGGCTACGAACGCGATTTACTATGTAATTGGCGCAATTGGTGCTGGTGAAAATATCTCGGACGCCCAAAATTGCCTCGTCAAATAGGGTTATAACGATCTCTGTGGCGTATCTGTTAGCGTATCTGCCTATCATGCGAGAGGTCCCGGGTTTGAATCCCAGCTGGGGACAAAAAACCCAAGTCTTGGATGTTTACATGTTTGTGATGTCGCTGTTTCTGGTCCCCACGACACAGGTTATCCTAGTGTGAAGCCAGAAGCAATGTATGTGCCCGTATGTAAATGTTTATATTTATGCGAGCAATCATTGGGCCGAGGCCACCGGAAAGTTATGTAGGCTTGGTGCGTCTGCAGTAAAAGTAGTTCAACTAATTTCTTTAAACTACAATCGAACTATCCTAGTGTGGGGCCAGAAGCAATGTATGTGCCTGTGTGTAAATGTTTGTTTGTTTGTTTGAACTAAAACTGCTAACTCACAACATCAGTTGTTTCTTGTCGTTCAAATGTGTTTCTTCGTATATTTCTCCGAGAGTCTTGCGGTAAATCTGAAAAATAAGAAAGACAGCTCTTTATATATTTATTAAGAGAAAGATTTTCAAGGGTTGAGACTTCAATTAAAAGCGAAAAATAAATCCTATAATAATATGACGTCATTGGATGTCGATTTAAGTAACTGATGCCTTTTTGTATTGGATGCCGGTGAGACCTCAAAGTGTCAAAGTGTTCTTGAGTGGAGACCGCGACTCGGCAAACGTAGTGTAAGACGCCCTCCGACCAGGTGGGATGACGATCTGCGAAAGACTGCAGGCAGATGCTGGATGCTGCAAGCTGAAGACAGGGCGCTATGGCGCTCATTAGGGTTATGTCCAGCAGTGGACTAATATAGCCTGATGATGATGATGATGATGACATCAAAGTGACACTTTTAAAACCACTTGCCACTAAATGAATTCCCTCGCCTGTATATCAGGCCCTTTCTCCGAAATCTCGTCAAAGTGACTCATTTAACACAAATTGCCACTAAATGAATTCACTCGCGTGTATTAGTATTAGGGCGTTTCTTTAAACTTGTCAAAGTGACTCTTTTAAAACAACTTGCCACTAAATGAATTCACTCGCCTGTATATCAGAGGGCTTATACTGAGTTTTGTCCTTCACTTTCGATAGCGAGAGCGTTTGCAGTTTGTATAGGAGTGACAGAGCGCGCCACCTAGTTGTCTCTTTGTCACTCCTATGCAAATCGCAAACGCTCTCGCTATCGAAAGTGAATGAAAAAACTCAGTATAAGCACTCTGGGCCTTTCTCCGAAATCGCGTCAGAGTGACTCTTATGAAACAACTACCCACTAAATGAATTCGCTCGCGTGTGTTTCTTTAAAATCTCGTCAAAAGTGACTCTTTTAAAACTAATTAATCTCTAAGTGAATTCACTCGCCTGTATATCAGGGCGTTTCTCCGAAATCTCGAACTCGTGGAACCTCTGGTCGCAGATGTTGTACGAGACCTCCTCTACGACGAAAAGAACCACAGAGTTGGCCACCCCGAACAGGTCGTAGGCCTCAATGATACCCGCGCAGAGGCCGGACAGCGCGCGGTTTTCTGGCATCTGTTTAAAATAAATAAAGAATTTTTTTCTTAATGTATTCATCATAATCATCATTCAAGGTTTCGTAAACCTTTTTAGAAAAGTGAAGTATGCCGCTATTAGCTCTCTTAATAATTCATGTCAGCGATGATAATGATGATGAAGATAAGGATATTAGGTGATATTAGTATCAATGAGGATTAGATATTTTAATAAAAATATGTTTTCTTTACTTGTACTTTTTTACTGTTTGTGTGAGGAAAAGGGACACAATTGTCACTCGCCTTAAATTCTCTTTTAATTTGGAGCTCCACTTTATAAAATGGATACATTCAGTAACAAATTAAATGTGTAGACTCAGATGTTCACACTCGTATTGAAATTGAAAAACGTGCCCAGCCAAAAAATGTTTCTAATCTCTGACATGTCAAAAAATGATACTTTCAGAATTCCACGGAATTAAAAATCAGACTTTAGTATGATTTTAAATGTTTGAAAGAGAATCTCTACGTTTTTGTTGAGATATCAGTCGAGGACGCGAGGCTAGGCGTGTCTTGAAAAAGGATAATAAAACAGTATTTTTGCTAATCAGCATCTTTTAATGAAATAAACCTTACAATACATCAAGACTTGGCTTAACGACTGCCATATATCGACGGCAGCCGGCACCAACTGCCTAACGTGCCTTGGGAAGCACAGAGGCCTTAGGGCGGCTTGAAAACTTCTGACAGTAATACCAGCCACTAGTCTTACAAGCCTCCACCAATCCGGACTTACGTATGGCCTATACCTTCCTCAGGGAAGAGACCTGTGCCCCTCGGTGGGGACATGATGGGTTGATGATGATTGTTTATTTATATAATTAATATACGCAGAGTATTTAATAATTCATATACAAAGAGTATTTAATTTACTTTAATTTGTCTATTGGAGTGTAAAATTTAACGAATTCATAAATAAAATAATAAACTAAATACCTACAAGGCATAAAATAAAATTTTACGGAATCGACTTTCACAAACTTACATTTTTTATCAGTTCCCCGTGTCCAAGTTGACGAAGAATGTAACTGGGAAAAATAAAATAAATAATTATTATGTAAGACACTTACCCCCTGTTGCTCGTTGCAAACAACGTTGTTTACCAAGCTGTTAATTTACTGTTAACAAGTTAAGTAACAAGTTTTTTTTCGTATATGGCCAACAGACAGGCTGTTGGCCATATACGAAAAAAAAGTTTTGACACTGTTAACAGCAGATTAACAGATTGTTAGCCTACGAGAAACCGGAGGTTAGCGGCCGAATTTAAAAACATACATATGTATTATTTTTATTTTAGTAAACGACTATAAAGAAAACTATAGTAAAAAAATCAATATTGTTATTACTATTAATTTTAATATTAAAACTAACACAACAATACAGCTATAACAATACAAAGTCAACGATGCTAACAACATACGACATAAACACACTAAACTCACTGCAAACAAGCACAAAACATGCAAAAATACACGGAATGAAGAGGTGTTATGTATAATGCTGCAAACTATTAACGTGCTTATCAATCAAACGACTGAAATTTTTAGTAGACAACTTGCCTCGAACCTAGTGATAATGCTAAGTGTTAGTGATGATAAATTATCACTATCACTTAACATCTCTGAAAATTTTATGTTAGGAATACCATAGAAGATAGAAAAAATTTATCCATACATAATTTTTTTTTGTTTTCTAACCACAAAATTTTCTAAGACATAGATATATTTTCTCGGGTTTTTGTCATCTCAAAAGATACCAAAAATCATGTTACTTGTCGTGAAATCTGTCGTTTAACAACAATGCAGACCCATAAAATTATTAGATAGATAGATAGAATATTCTTTATTGTATGTACTAGGTACACCAGGAATTACACGTGAGATTTGACAATAACATAGTATAGTACATATTATTTTATTTTCTCATAAAATACCATTATCTTTATTCAAGATACAATTACTTGGCTTTTTGCAGGTTTACCATTTCGTGCTTATAAAAATTTTAATTCAAGAAAAGTAAATATTTGATAGTTTAAGCTTCATACATTATAAAGCAGTGGGGGCATGTTGCGACGTCATAGTTTGACCTGATTTGTATGAAAATATTTGTTGTTGAAACGTTTTTCCAAGTTCTCCAGTTATTTAAAAAAAGCAACAATCGACATTATCCTCAATATTGAAATACTTAAATAAATAATAGCTCATTTTAAAGGTAAAAGGTCATAGAATAATTCTACAGTTATTTATTAATAATATTTACAGTTATTTCGTATTTTTGTGCATAAGTGTGAGACCAATTCGGCCTTATAATATTCGTTTCAAACGTCAATGAAAGTACCTTTAATAATTTTTTTATGAAAAACGCCGAGATATTGACATTTCGAAATTCCGTAAAAAAAAACATTTAAAGTATAATTTAACTTTTACGTTTACAAATTAGGAGCCTATTTATTTTCGTTTATTTAAAGAGTTTTTGTATCGAGCAGTGGTATCAGGAGAAACTGACACCTCGTTGGATCTCAATGAGCGTTTTTCCTTTCTTTTTTTTTTTCTTAGTTCCTTGAGATAATCTAGATGGCGTTATTCGTTTCTACGTACAAAATTGTGATTCGTAGCAATCATTGTCAAAGCTAGTCCAGATTACTAAACAAGAGAAGGAACCAGGGTTGCTATTCGGACGAGGTTTCTCGTAATAAAAATAAAAATTCAAACCCACAATCCACAGCAAAGACTCCAAAATATCCAAAATCGCACTTATCACCAAACGACAACAGCATTTTTGTTTTTCCGTAATCAACCATCACAAATTCCACAGAACCATAGTATTTATTATTTTTTGCTTTGACGTTTATTATTACGGTACGGCAGCGCCAAGTAGGGATTCGTTTAGAACTAAATTTGACATAAGGAAAAACGCTCATTGATGACGTTTTACCGTACATGACGTATTTCCGGTAATGTAAGGACTCTTTTTTTTTGCTTTAAAAATTAATTAAACCTTAACCAGGTACGTGTACAAAGAATTTTTCATTGGACTTTATATCAAAGTGATAAGGTTCAAATTAAAGTGGTACCTATTAGACCATTGCCTGATTAAGGGTTAAAGGTATCTAAAAATAAATATTTGGCCCAGGCTCTCAAAATTGCCTATTTTCTCGAAGTAAATAAAATAAAAAGAGCATTTTTCTTAGTTCTTTTAGAACAATGCCAATTAGACTGACATGGATCTTTTGGTTTGAAAATTAACCATTTCAGAAATGAATCATTTGTATCAACGTAAGGAATTAGCAATCTGTTTGGTGAATGTCTTTGGACCGTATTTATGTTTGGTCTGAGGTGGCCCAGGACCGAAAACTTTGGACTGAACTGGGGGAGGCCTTTGCCCGGCAGTGGGACACAAAAATGGAGGCTACGTAAAAAAAAATGTTTTATGTGCGTGTGTATGTGTCTATAAGCACAAATGAATGTTTTATCTATCTGACTATCTGAAAATCAGCGCTGAGGGTTCACGCCCTCACCACAATGCTGAGTCCGCTGCCATTTGCAGCACAAGAGGCACACCGCGACAGTTTATAAACTGTTTTTTATTATTATTATTTTTTTCGATGTCACAAGAGCATTTCATAACTAAGTCGTAGGTTTCACATTAAAAAAAATTACATTACAAACATAATCAAAATTCACATAAGCTTTTTTTATTATTTTTCCTGTCCATATTTTGTTCTGTTTAAGTTTTAATTTATTATGTGTTGTCTTTTGTCGCAATAAATGTTTATACTGTTAAGTCCTGACTTTGAAAATAACAATAGAAAACCATTGTTATTTTGAAGATCAGGACTTAAGAGGTTAACTTACTTTCTTTCAATAAAGTACTCTGTATACGTTAACAACATTTTAAATATTTCAGTTTTATTTAAAGGTCCAATTCCAGTCCGATTCCAAAGCAATTTAGTTTTTTAAAAGCACTGATTATCAAAAAACAAAGTGTTTTTTAATAAAGACAATTTGTGAAAGGTGTATGGTGAGAGCCAAATAGAATTTAAAAAAAAGTGTTTGAAAGATGTGTACCCTAAGCCAGCACCAGCAATGATTGGACAGAATAACACACATTGGACAAAACGGAACCAATCTGTCATTTTATTACAGCAACTGACTAGATATCGCGGCGTGGTAAGGGAACATCTCTCAAGTGATCATAAATATTGTAGCAGAAAGCTTGTAACTCTACTTTAAAAAGCACACATGCACGCACGATGACTACATCTAAAATTAAAACAAATTTACAAAAAATATGAAGCAAATAGTAAGTATTTATTTTTTGTCTTAAAAATATATACAAAAATGCGACAAGTTCTACTCGAAAGAGATTTTTTTTTTGCGATACGGTTTTGAAACGCTAAAGCAAACGCTGTATTACATTACATAAACTCACTCCTGTATCCCAGAGGGGTGAGTCTGCCACGATCCTGACATACCTCATTTGTTTCATCGAAATTTATAAATCATTGCACGCATGCACGCCGAATTCGGGTAAGTGGCTATTTGATCGTAATATTACCGCTTTGGACGTTTCTTACAGGATCTTCCGCCCACATTTGCTCGATATATTTATTTCATTAACCTTTCTTCCTTCATACTCTCCATATCTTTAAAATATTCCTTTCTCAGTTCTAGTTACTACATCCTCTTTGAGTCCACAACGTTCTCTAATCACACTATTGCATATCCTCTCATTCAAAGTTAGGTACACCACACATACTTCTCAAGGACATCGTTTACATACATCACCCCTGTATCCCAAGGAGTAGGCAGACTCCAGAGACTGCCACTCGCCACGATCCGGACCGATCAGTTTCGCTTCATCAACAACATTCAACAGATGAGATCAACATTAATAAAATTAGTCGATGCATGCACGCACGCTTTTCCATCTTACTCTTTGTTTATACATCCCCTGTTTGATCGAAGTATGTCTGCTTGGGATGTCCCTTACCGTCTCTTGCAGCAGCAGCACTCGTTCGATATATCTCATTTGTCAACCTTTCCCTTTCATCCTCTCTTTGCACATCATCATCACTATCAACCCATTATGTCCCCACCGAGGGGCACGGGTCTCTTCCCTGAGGAAGGCATAGGCAAAACTCCACCACGGGGGCCAAGTCCGGATTGGTGGAAACTTGTAAGACTAGTGGCTGGTCTTACTGTCAGAAATTTTCAATCCGCCCTAAGGCCTCTGACATGGCTTAACGACTGACATCTATTCTCAACTATTCTAGTAACTACATCTTCTTCTCTGATCAAACTATTCATCCTGTCATTCTAAGACCTCATTTCTGCAGCATTAATCCTTCTTTTTTTATTCCTCTACCATGCACAAGACTCCCGTATATACGTTTTGGTACCAGCACTGGCCACTTTCGGGCACTCTAAAAGCGTCTACACAGTTTTCCACTTTTACTATCCTTTGTTGCACTAAAAATAAAATACAAAAGCCAAGTGAAGAGTGAAAGAGATGGGTGAATAGCGTGCGTGCAGGATGTAAGAGAGAGATAGCAGTCACATGAGAGATGTTAACAAAATAAACGCCCACAGGGCCCCATTTCACAGAACAGAATCATGGTTTACTATGACAATTCGATGAACATTGCATCGCCGGTTAAACTAAAGATTGACATGTTGGAAGACCAATTTTACTAATCTGCTACGCAATGTAAGTCGAAATCTCATATTAAACTGTAAATTTTAGTGTCATGAAACGCGACCCAGGTAAAAGGCAAACTTTTGAGACCTGAATTTTAACAAATAATTGTATCAACAGAACCAGCACGTTTTATTTCGGTGGGTTGGTATTAGTTACTCCTAGCCACCGAAATTAGATTCTTTAAAGACGCCAATATTACAAAAAAATCTTTGAATTATTTCCGTGAAACTTGTTAAATTTTTCATGCCAGCTTCACATTAGTAACGAGGGTGATAATGAGAGAGCGCTTGAGAGTTTTTTGTTTACTAACAACTTTTTAATGTACTCTTAACAGCAGTCAGTTCACTGACTGCTGTTAAGAGTAGATAACAGATTCTTAATAACCGAGAAACCGGGGTTAGACATGACATGCAGAGCTACCAAGGCCCGGACCTTACGGCTAAACTGACAAGACAAGATTATTCAAAACACAGGTCTCAGAAGCCACACCACGCCACGAACATCAAGCGTCAGTACCGAAACATCGTGGGAAGATGGGAGGTCATCGCGCCGAAGCTCGCCGCGATCGTGTTAAACTCCACTTGCTTCATCTTATTCTGCTCCGGCGCGTGCATAAGGTAGTCGGAACGGAAGAGGCCGAGACTGACCGACTGCAAAGCAGATTGGTTGGGCTAGAGATATAATACTGTTGGTGTACCGCGATATGACTGGAATGCATGTCAGTCGCTGCAGCACCTGACCCCTATGGGTCCACTTGTAAAGTATGATTATAGTGGCGAAATTCTGGTGCCAAGCGACATAAAAAATATTCTGGTTCAGTTTGTGATTGAGTTAGTCGGAACGAGCCCGAGACTGAACGGCTGCAAAACGCATTTGTTAAGCTACAGATAATGTAGTTTTGGGGTCATTAATGAGATGTGACTAGAATTCATCCCAAATGCTGCACCGATAGGGGTCTAACTGTAAAATATGATTATGGTGGCCAAATTCAGGTGCCAATTGACACCAAAATTATTCTACTTCAGTTCGTGAATGAGGTAGTCGGAACAGAAGAGCCTGAAACAGACCGACTGGAAAACACATTGGTTGGGATAAAGATATCATAGTTTTGGTGTGATGAACGGGATGTGACTGGAATTCATGCCAAATGCAGCACCGATAGAGGTATAATTATTAAATATGATTATGGTGGCCAAAATCAGGTGCCGATTGGGCAGTGAACACAGGCGATATGTCCGACGCCGGAATTGACTGACTTAAATGACTGAAAAATACAATTGTAAAGATTGCATGGCATTCAATTTTTTGTATACTATGACATGTTACGGATAGGGCGGGTGAATTTCACGGCACAAAAAAAGACAGAAATAACATGTACCTGAAAATAAAAATTAAAAATAATTATGTTTAGCCATCTGTCGTTTGTATTCCGCTGTGAACAATGTAAAATGGTATTCTGTCCAATGATAGGTGCTTGAATTACAATACAACTGCGATCGACTGAGGTGAAGGTATGTACAATAAAATGGCTGTAAGTTCAAATGGCTCATACTATATTATCATCTATATAATTAATTTCGTACCTGTCTACGGTAGACTCGAACAAAATGCACATCAAATTAAAGTGCGAAAAAAAAATTCGGAAAATGGAAAAAAAAATTCGGATTATCGCGTATTTTCAATGTAAAAATGATCTTTCTCTATAATGGCGTTGCGAAGAAACATGTCAATGTCACCAATGATGCGTTGGTGTCACGCTCTCTTCTGAGCAGGTCCGAGTTTTCATCTATGATAGTTATGAAATATTTTACTGTAACCAGATCTAAACTAAGTACACACATTATTAAGTGCTAATTCTAAGTTTCAATAATATTGTTAACTGGTTAAGATTGCATGCTTTTCTTATTATTATTTTGTCTACTTAAGGGAACTGCAGGTCTATTTTTGTATACACATACTTTTACAGTGTTTTTCTGTATGACTGTTTGTTTATGTCCTGAATAAAAAAAGATACAATGTAAACTAAATTACATTACATAGCATAGTAATCTATGTAATTAACAATACAACATTATTTTGAAATTATGTGCTATGTTGTGAGGAATTTATTACGATTATGTTATGATTGTTTTGTGAAAAATTATGATGATTATTATTATTTAGAGGAATCGTGTTTTTACAAGATTCAATAATACTTTTCGTTTCGAGTTTTCTTGTGATTTTTTTTCTTCAAAATTTTATATTATTATACCAATATGGTTCACCTGTTCACACCCCAAACCTTCGTCATACTGAATCAAGTAATTAATTTATAATGACTCTGTCTTGTTATCTTATTCAAACACTTACCACCGCCTCATGTACGCCTTCATGCTTTGAACAATGGGATACTCTGTTACTCGTAATTCAAGAATCAAGATGTAATTTATTTTTATTATTTTGTTTTTCAAATACCCAAAGGTTTAAACGTCCCATTAATAAGCTCGCAGTATATAATATTGCTCGCAAACAAAAAAAAAACCTCATCGGATGCGGACCAATCATCCAACAGTAACCTTGCTTTCGTCAAATTTCTGTCAATCAGTCAAGAGTCATATAGCGTATACCTACTAATTTTGTTCAGTGCACCTAGCAGATAAAGTCTAATTTTGTTCGCAAAGTGAAGCTAAACTTTCAGTCAAATAAAGTTGTAAACAAACTGTCTCGTTTCACTTGATAACTGAGCCCCGTTCTGACGGGGATAACACAAAATTGAAGGGCCCAGTCCCCAAGACCACTTAGGGATTGTCAGACCTGCTATTACCAGCGTGTAAAGCAAGTCAGCGACCAAAGTCAGGCCAAATTGATTTCGTGGTAGATAATCGATATGAAAATATAATATGTTAGTTTGTTATGAAATTGTGTATGTTAGTTAAGTCATGCCAACAGTGGTACGACAACGAATTTTGAATATGACAAGGAGTAAGGGAGTTTTATTCCTAACTGTACTATACTGAACTAAGAATGTGGGTTAATACGAATGTGTCAATTTCATATTGTGACCAATGCAGTATGCAACTACGTGATAATGTGACAAATAACGAGTCACCTAAATCTCTTGTGGCTTCTGGCTAAATTGGTCTATGTCTCATGTGACGAATCGCGAAAGTGACGTTCATCTCACAAATCCGGGGTATCTCTTGGCACTGACTGAAAATCAGCGCTGAAAGCTTGTCCATCAGCATACCGCTGAGTCAGCTGCCATTTATAATAGCAGTGCCACGCCGCGACCTTTATTTTCTTTCTGTTTTCTTCTGATTTTATTTTTGTATTAATTTTATTTTTTTGGATTTGTTTTGTTATTGTGGCGCGTGTACTCGGTTTTTATAAAAAAAAAATCTTCTCCTTCTTCTAGTGGGACGTACGGTCGGGGTCTAAAAATATTTATCAGTTTTCAAACTTGATTCTTTGTCGCAAGATGTGCATTATGGTCTATAATGCTTTAACAATGTACTTATTACCTTTCAAAGTTCCGAAGCCCCGATTCTAACAAGTATCTAAATTCATTTCTTACAGTGCCACCAACTTATCTGTTCAGTTGATAGCGGCGCTAGTGGAGAATTTAGTAGTAGCATTTGAGGAATTTACCTAGAAAAATGAAAATATTTTAACCCGTCTTTCAAATTTAATGAAAATATATCTATAAATCTTAGTAAGTGAATAAATAAAACAAAAAATGGGGAACAGGATTTACAATTTATATGTTAGTTACAATTTTGCCCACCTGAACAGATAACTTCGTGGCGCTGTATTTTAAAATTATTGCATTTGTTTAAATGACACAGATCAAAACTCTGTCAAAATAGAAAGTTTTAAAATATATTGAATACTATTTTTACAAAATAAATAAAATAAAACCTCCTTGAGGGAGCGAAGAAGGTTTGCTCTAAACTTTGACAGGTTGGTACTCAACTCTTTATTCTGAGCTTTAAGCTTTATCTAATCAAATCAATACAAATATCGACCTTGTGTCGTATAATTGTCTGTACAATCATGAACCTTAAGGTGGTAAACATTTTCAGACCCCGACTGTATATAGACTGCTTACATTTTACATGATTATTATTGTGCATGTAGTGTTGATGTAATAAACAATATTAAATTTACAATATTATTAAAGTAAATGTTTAATTTACAAACAGGCACATACAATGCTTCTGGCCCCACACTAGGATACCCTGTGTCGTGGGAACCAGAAACAGTGACATAACAACTAAATTGTATTATTCTTCTAATTTGTAATACAAAAAAATAAATCAACAATTCGACTAAATTCCAGCACTCGTTCCGTGTACCAAATACATACATGCTAAACTACATTCGTCATCCAGCGAAAATTGTTTCAAAATCTCAGTACATACTTATTTACAACAATGCCTTGATTTCATCATTGTCACAACTTCGGTCGATGACGATTACACTGGACGGGTGGACGCGCTATCCCGTACAAGTGACGTCACTGGCGAGCATAGGTATAGGTCTGTTATCTAAAGCTGGCACGTTCACAGTACTCACACTTATGCAATTTCACTATACAGGATGTTTAAAAATATATGATTTTGATTCAAAATGCGACTCTAGTTTAAGTGTAGACTAGAGTTAGGTTTTAGTAAGATAGGTGCGTTGTAGATAAATAAATACAAATATATGTGTTACTTGTTATAACATATTTTTAGCAAATTCGAGCGAAAAGTATTAAAAACAAGGTGGAATCAATGGTCACAAAATAGTTTTAAATTTCAATAAATTTTCACATGAACAAAAATAATTTCACCTAAGAAAATCTTTACCAAAACAGAAAATAATTATCCCAGAAATCCTCAACAATTTAATTATGTAACAAAGGGTAGCGGACGCTCAGTGGCCAGTTACTGGATTAATTACCCTACCTTTTTTTCTAATTGCTTGCCACAGATAAAAACATTATTACTGTTCTGTAATTTCATCAACTGGAAGGAATCTGTGATCAACTGAGCAACATCATTCGGTTTCTATTGTGGTTACGCGAATGTTCTGTTCTCCTATTCTTCTTCTTTTTCTTCAACGTTTTTTTCCATGATTTTAGCACCAGTAGCAGTTGTTCGAAGTCCAATCACAATCAAATGCAAGAACCAAAAGAAAAGAGGAAAGACCACAGAATAAACTGGCAATTCCCATTAGAAAAACAAAAACCCTCTCTTAAAAATGCCATCTACTGACTAATGAGCCGTTTTAAGAAGAAAAAAAAACGAATGGCTGTCAAAGGAATGCAGTTTTGGACCTCAGCCCAAAAGCCATGTGTGATGTATACATGTTATTTTTTTGAAATTGAAAATTTTAGTTTTTTTTCAATGCAATATAACTCCGAAAGGACAAACATTTGGCTGTTGACGTCATAGAGTGCGACAAATGAGTCCTGGCACAAGCCTTTGGCGGGAAATTTAAAAATCTTTTAGTTGATAACCCTGCATCTATATGCCATAAACCATCTTGATACTTTTGCTTAAGTTTATTATTTGTTTAATTAGTTTGGAGTCTCCAATGAATTTTGTCCAAACATAAATAAATATAAGCAAAACGAAAACATTAACTACATCAAAACCAACATTTCCACTCCACCAAAAACAGGGATAATAAAGATGCACCACATAAACTTATAAACATTTATTAATGCTGAACCATAATCAAAATCTGATTCATATCTTTTTTCTCCAACATCTTTGAGTTCTTTGACTAAGTCTTCGATCTGACGTTTAAAATTTTCGTCATCCGACAGACCTTACAACAAGAAATAATTCATGTTTGTTTTAAAACATTATTACTCGTATGTATATACTAAAACATAGGTAAAATTATGTTGAATAGAAACAAAAGTTCTTGTTGAAATCTAGGACGAGTATCAAACTGTTTGGGCTGTACTACTTGCAGCTGAAATACCTAAGTTTGACAGTCAGAGTGTGGCCATATGAAGAATTCGAAATAAATCGCGTCCCAGGACTCGCTTGTCAGACTCTAGTAACTTTTATTCAGCTCGCTGAGACCTATTCGATGATGTATCACACATGGCTATTGGACTGAGGTCCAAAATTGCATTCCTTTGACAGCCATTCGTTTTTTTTTTTTAGTTCTTCTGAAAGCGGCTCATTTGGAACTACTTTTCCTAGCTGTCAGAAAAATCCCTCATTGAAACGCACATACGGTTGCATACCAAAAAGATCACGCTGTATATAAACAGTAGTAAAAGTAAAACTATAACTGTCCCCTTCACACTCATAAGCTAGACCGCGCGCAAGAGAGACGGGCAGACTTTTCATGATGCGCATGCAGTACACGTCACGCCGCGCGCTATTCACAGACACTACACAAGCGCAACGTGTAAATGTGTTGAACGTGCCAGCTTTACTTAACTGACCTATACTCCACGATTAAGGATCATTTTACGCAAACTGGAACCAACCCACAGGATGTCGATTTCGAGAAAACGAGACTTTTATTAATAAATAGGTTTCGCAAAATGTGTATTATAAAAAAAAGGTGATAGGCTTGTACGACAGATTGAAGCCTGTCCAGGAATATCAGACTTACTGATTTTCTACCATTTGGAAGGGTAGGAAGTGTTTTGTTATCACTATCTGTTCAGAAAATGTAGAAATTAAAGAGTACGGTTTTGCTCGGACTTTTTGTCTGTGTTTGTTAATAGCTTGCACTTACAAGCATTATATAAACTAAAACTTGAGCTTTTACATAAATTGAGGTATTGTGCTTCAATAAATATAGTACATGTTTAGATTTCTCAATAAAACAATTAGTAAACTTTCACTTCCGGTTTTTTGTATTTTTTTGACAAGCTGTACTTAAATCCATTTCACAACAAATGTGGGTTGGTTCCAGTTTGCGTAAAAGGGTCCGATGGTCGTCATGATGTGTTTTTTCAGGCACACCTCGAGACTGTGTCGTGTCGTGACGTAAATCGTGGGATAGTACGTCATATACACCATTCCACGAAAAGGACTCCTAAAGAAAATCGTACCTATATGTGCAGCCATTGGTTAAGGCGCGGGGCCTTATACTGTACAGGGTGCTCGGCGCATGGACCGTCAAAAATTTTCGGGGTAACCGGTGGGGTAATGACCCCATTATAAATGTATAATATTAATAATAATAAACTCACGCCCATTATCCCAGAGTGGGTAGGCAGAGGCACCGATCACTAGAACTGGGCCCACGTTTTGCAGAGTTTACTTGCCGAGTTTGCCGGGGTCATTTAATAATTTAAAAAAATGGTACATTTACAAATAAACTGACGTGATGACGACCTCTGTGGCGTAGCGGTTAGCGCATCTGCCTACGATGCGAGAGGACCCGGGTTCGAACCCCGGGTGGGGAGAAAAAAAAACCCATCAAGGTCTTGGGTGTTTATATGTTTGTGACGACACAGGATATCCTAGTGTGGGGCCAGAAGCAATGTATGTGCCTGTATGTAAAATGTTGACTAAAAAAATTATGACACTTTAAATACAGAATTATTGGTAATTTTAGAACAAAATCTTTTTTTCTAAAATTACCAATAATTCTGTATTTAATTAAAGTGTCATAATTTTTTTAGTCAACATTTTACATACAGGCACATACATTGCTTCTGGCCCCAGAATTAGGACCCAGAATACAGGGTGGAAAGGTAGTAGATGACCCCACCAGTATAATGAAAATTTTTGACGGTCCATGCGCCGAACACCCTGTATAGTATGTAAGCCTACCCTACGAAGCGGATCGTCTTCGGTTATTGTTTCGCTTTGCTTAGCCGCGGGCGTTAACCAATGAGATGTGTATTTTGTTCCCTAGGAGTTCCAACTTGTGGAACGGAGTATAGTAGCTATTACGTAGCTTTCCACTTGTTAGACTTCGCAAGATCTTTAGCAATTACTCAACAATAAAATGCAAGAAATTCTGTAATGACAAACGTTTAAATAAACTGGTTTTCCATACACATCTGACATGAAGTAACAAACTTAGGAAACCATAGCAACGCAACTTTTTTTAAACGTAAAGACAAAGGTTTGATGCTAAATTCCCATATCCAACACCACTCTATCGGGTTGAGCATTTAGAAAACTCCGAAGTGACAACTACGTACATAAGTTGTCAAGTTCGGAGTAGGTAAAACTAAACAACTATATACAGTGGAGAAGTTACGTAATTGCAACCCTAGGTAGCAAAGCAACGCGAATCTTGATTTTAACGTCAACAGCCGCGGCTGTCCTGCCCATTCACTGTCAAGTTATGACATTTCGGTGCCACAGAATGCGTAATCGCTGGGCGTCTCTTGAATTGCGTCTATGGGGCCTAAAACCACGCCGGTGGCATTTTACAGAGTCTCTCATTAACCCTCTGTGGTATTTTGAGTTACCGTGGGCACTGACTAAAAATCAGCGCTGAGCATTCACACCCTCGGCACGACGCTGAGTTAGCTGCCTTTTGTGACACACCAAAGACTACACTTATGTTATAATTAATAAGCAAAAAAATAAGACTGACGCCGCGTTTTCACGGTCTTAGTGCGCTCGGACCGAGTGCGACATCAGAGTTAACCCATTTTAGTGTCGTGGCGAAAAACCGTCCAATCAGAAGCATTAGTTTACTCGGATGGCGCACTCCGAGCGCACCAAGACCGTGAAAACGCGGCTTGATAGTAGCGTGATTATTGTTTCATTGACATTATTGGTAGCCTTCTAACCAATCGCATTTCAATGGTACAACAAGTGCAACGTAACTCGACGCGTCGCGATTCGATCTCCTTCGCGAAAGATGCCTATTTAATTTGCTATTTGCTTAATAAGCCACAAAATAACGTAACACATCAGCCCTGTTCGCTTTATAGAACCAGCTTTGATTAGACTCTTGGCCAGAGCAGAGAAGCAACGTAAGATGGCATCGGCGCAGTGCGTAGACACCGTAGCGTCCTGCCGAGGGCCGCTACCTCTGTATCTCCCTCGACACCGGCCCGAGGTGGCCGAATCCCGAGGCGATGCTGTTGATCTCCACCTGCTTCCACGAGCAGTAGGGCGCGTGCTGCGCGCACTGCCTCTCACGCGCCACGTGCGGACAGCGCGTGTCCAGCATCATATCCGAGCGGAGCATGCCTAGCGACAAAGGCTGCGCCCGGGGAGAGACGCGCTTGTTCAAAATTCACTTGTGTGAAACAGCACAGGTGTACTGAGACTAATTCTGAACCTGTCTCATGAGCCCTTGAATAGTTTTGAACCTTAAGCAATCATCGCTTACAATTATTGTGAGCCTACCTGTGTGTCTACCTACCAGTGAGTCTGACGAATCACTAGAAACTGTAAGTCTGAACTTCTAATTCAGAAACTTCAATTATTATTATTAATTATAATTATTAACTGTAACTATAACCATCGTCGTCTTATCATAAATAATGACAAAGAATGAGTGATTGTGCTGTGTGGACAGCGCGTGTCCAGCATCATATCCGAGCGGAGCATGCCTATCGACAAAGGCTGCGCCCGGGGAGAGACGCGCTTGTTCAAAATTCACTTGTGTGTAACGGCACAAGTGTATTGGCCGCTTGACGGCTAATTTTGAGCCCTGAGGCCAAATTATGAACCTGCATGATGAGCCCTTGAATAGTTTTGAACCTTAAGCAATGTTCGCTTACGATTATTGTGAGCCTATCAGTCTGATGAATCACTAGAAACTGTAAGTTCGAAACCTTCATCTAATTCTGAAACTACAATTATTATTATTAAATTATAATTATTAACTTAACTATAACCATCGTCCTCTTAAGATAAATAATGACATAAATATAGTGATTGTGCTGTGCGGACAGCGCGTGTCCAGCGCGGCGCGTGTCCGGCTGCGCCCGGGGAGAGACGCGCTTGTTCAAAATTCACTTGTGCGAAACGGCACAAATGTCTGGGCCGCTTGAATGGCTAGTTTTGAACGCTGAGGCTAATTCTGAACTTCTCTGATGAGCCCTTGAGCAGTTTTGAGCCTTAGCAACCATCGCTTAGAATTATTGTGAGCCTATCAGTCTGACGAATCCCTAGAAACTTTAAGTCAGAAACCTTCGTCTTTCGATTATCGAAACATCAATTATTATTGTTAATTATAATTATTAACTGTAACTGTAACCATCGTCAAATCGGGCTAATTCTGAACATGTCCGATGGACCCTTACAATAATTTTAATTTTACGCCTGCCGCTCAAAGTAACTCTGAGCCTGTCACTCTGACGAATCCCCAGAACCTATAAACTTGAAATCTCAAAGTAATTCTAGGACCCCGTTCGTTTTACCTGATACCTTCAACTAATTTTGATTTACCTTACTGTGCAGCTTAAGCATCGCCCATGTAAGTATCATAAGTTTTATGAATCAAACTACTTACAGTGACCAATGAAAAGAAAGGGACTTTACCATCCCCTTTGCACCACACCCAGCCCAGATGCAACAAATGTGCTTGTGATGGAGGGTTGTAATGGAGGGACGACGTACTAACAGCGTATCAGAGCGGGTCAAACTGAGACTTAGCCCATCGATCCAATCAACTCTTGTTACTTGGCTCCCAAAAGACATATTTAAAATTATTAGGTATTTGCATTAGACTTCATTGATTGAGGAAATTGGATTCACGGATTGAGGATTGAGGACACTGCAAATCCTGGGTATGTCCTCAAAAGGTGCAATTTTTATAGCAGGACGAAACTTTGGCTGCAGTAGTGAAAGAGTGAATTCCGCTAGTGTAATGGGTGAAGATGTAGTAAAAAGTGGTAAAAATATTCACCTGTGAGACTCCTTCTTGGTTGACCTTCACCCAAATGTTGTACAAGTTGTTTGTGAACTCGTCGACCTGCAGAGCATTCTGGAGGGTCTGCTCCAGAAACTCAGCATCATGGGAGACCTGGAAAGTTTACATAATTTACTTTGAATTGCAGTAGAACTCCCATTTTTATTTCAACTTTAATAAATTTTACTAAAAGAATTTTTACTGAACGCTGCGCCACACTCAGGCGAATGGCCGCGTCGTGCGTCGCCCAACATAAATAATTTATGAAAGTACAAATGTACAATTTATGAAAGTCTTTGATAATAATTTATGAGAGTAGTGTTTTTGGATATGGCCATATCTTGGACTTTCTTATGTACATAAGAAATTGACATTTTAACATTATTTCTTGGGCTATTCAGTTTCTTCGATACCTAATTTGATGTTCAATCAGTATTTTTGCTATGCAAGATTTTTGTACTCTGAAGAACATTTTGTTTTGTATATTTTTTTATTACTGTTTCTGGTGCTATTTTTAACAATTGGTTTTTAAGTAGTGAAATGATTTATTTGAAAATATTTAACTGAGAAATGATAAATCGATGATTCGTGATGTCCAACTAAAAACCTTTTAAAACAATTGCGAAATTCTATATTAACCTAATTGTATGATATTCGAATTTCAACCAAATCTGACAGACCAAAATGTAATTAATTTGAGTAAAGTAATCACACGGGTTCTTATGACTTAGAATTATATTTAAGGAATTCTAAGTTCCACTGCCACTGGGAGAGGCCTACGCCGAGGAGGCAACGTCTATAAACAACAATTAATTAACTAATAATCAAACAAATAATATTAAAAAAAAGAAAAATTTTTTAGCAGGTATATAATAATCTTTTCTATACCCCTCGAAGATTTTCTTTTAAATGTATAGTTAGGTATATTACAGTCAAATCTATTTATTAAAAAACATTTCCTATTCTTCAGTATTTCGTGAAAATCTGTAATTGGCCTTACTATGGATACTTTATAAGTAGAAATATGTTTAGTTACGCTGTTGATTTTCTTATTAATAAATAAAATATAATAATAATAAAAATAGAAATTAGTAAAAAAAAATGTAATTGATTTCTTTATGGATGAACCAGGGATTTTTATTTTTTTTAATGTTTAATACTTATGAATTCCTTGCCTTGTGCATAAGCTCATTGAGCATGGGCTGCAGCTCGACTGCCTTGGTAAACTCCGTCCTCGGGAATGGAGAGGGCAGGAGCACAAACGGAGCGATCTGTTGGAGTGAAAACCCTGTTACCCACCTAAATATAAATTACGAGCTTTTGCCCGCGACTCCGTCCGCGTGGACTTTAGTTCAAAATTTTGCAACCCCGTTTACTCTCTTAATGGTTAAATTTAGAAAAACGGCGAAACACGTGTTCAATCAATTGTGTTGAAGAGTATTTATTTTAAGTTTCAAGAAAATTAGACAACATTCTTTACACCTCCCATACAAATTTTGGCAACCCTTTTCGCACCCTTAGGGGTTGAATTTCAAAAAATCCGGTCTTATTCCTTGCCTACATTATATCCAGACCCTCTGTGCAAAATTTCAGCTTCCTAGGTCCAACGGCTTGGGCTGGGCGTTGATGAGTGAATGAATCAGTCGGTCAGGAATTTGAATTTTATTTATATAGATTTCTATCTTTCAGAACCATTCACCCTTGGCCCTAATTATCCGTTCCCGTGCCGCGTTCGCCCGCTGCGGGCAGGCGGCCATTGTTTAACTATTGTTATGCTAATTACCGCCATTACAAGACTTATAGGCCTCATTGTACCATGATATCTGAGGTTAGACATAAAACTCTTAATTTACTCTAGATAACATAACATAACATTTACATACAGGCACATACATCTAATAATAATATAAACTTAGGTAAACTTAACTAGCCTCCACCAATCCGGATTTGGCCCCTGTGGTGGAGTATGGCAATACATATAGTAATGGCATAAATACAAACACTTTTTTTTGTGAAGATATTTTAAAAGAACTAATTGGAGCTTGGAGTGGTTGTCGATGTTGACATAGTTAGGAATTATTATAGAAGGAAGAACAAACACATTTTGATGTCATATTATTATGCAATTCAATGAAACTATAATTTAGTTCAAATCCTGTTCGATCTATAAATTAATGTACAGCAAAATAAAGCCTATTTTTATTTGATAATTTTATTCTCCTAATGCACTAACATAAAAAAAAAGTACAATGTGCCTGGCGGCATTATTTGTTTATTTTCTTTTATTTACAGACAACATGGTCCAATTTTTTTTTTTTTTGCTTTATGGCTCTGCACGGTTTGTGCCTACGCCAGTGTCAAGTTGGGACTTGGGGTTAAAGGTAAGGAAACGGAACATATTAAAAGAAAGGAAAAATAAAACGGAATTTGGAAAAAGGTATTTTAAAATCAGGTGTGAATAACAATAGGAATGAAATCAATAACACTAAAAGAAAAAATATAGGATTATGTTTAATACAATCGTAAATTAAATTTTAATATAATTTTTACTTAAATACTTAGCAATACATTATTTTTAAATATTTACATCAAAATTGTATAAAAGACAAGATACGGAAGAAGGAAAAGGGACACCAAGGGAAGTGAGGGAAGTATAAAAGGAGGAATTATCAAAATCGGGACAGGCAAATAACAGATGATTTAAATCTCCCACCTCGGCTCCGCAAGCACATGCAGGACTCTGCACAATGCCAAGCTTAGCAAGATGGGCCGGAGTTGACGAATGGCCTAGACGCATGCGAATCATAATTGAAGTAACCTTCTTACTAAGCCTGGCATAGGTGCAGGTCCAATGTTTGTTAGTAGCCATTAGCCTATTGTTAGTATTTAATATCTAGCAGTGACTTTGTGCGTTTAATTAAAATCCATATCAGTGGATTATCATTGAGCCGTAAGTATTTTTTACCACTAAACCAATTTAATTCAAGTCAATTTTATTGAAGACGAAGGTTTTTATACATATTGATATGTTTGATATGTTCTTTAATATTGTAGAACATACTTTTGTTTTAACATCAATAGTTTCCCCAGCTCATGCGACGAAAGACGTTTTAGGGGACTTTTATAGACCTTTCTACGTTATGGTTACTTAAGTTTTAGTAAGGAAGGATCCCTAATCTTTTCTAGCAATAAGAGAATAATAAGAATATATTTATTGACCAAAGATTACAAAATATGTCTAAGTTACATAGGACTGATATATTCAATAGCACAAAAACCTACAGCGTCTGCTACTGAGCTTGGCTTATTGCCCGTATTACAGTAAACAGCGCCTAAAGATATTGGTAAGCAATATATCCTGTTACACAGGATGAATGTAGCTTTCGAATGGTGAAAGAATTTTTAAAATCGGCGCAGTAGTTTTTGAGTTTATTCATTACAAATATGCACAGACAAAAATACAAATCTTTCCTCGTTATAATATTAATATAGATCTAACTACACCAGTTTTACTCAAACCTGCAGAGAGTCCTTAGTAAAGTGCTTCTTATCGCGCATCCCGACCCCGTGCATCAAGGCCCAGTCCTTGGCTTTCTCCACGATGTTAACCAGCACTTTACTCTCCAGCGGGAGCGGGACGCAGGGCGCCATGGGAGGCTGATGGGACATCCTGAGCAAACTGGAGGAATTACGATGGAATAAAACGCTAAGCTGGAACGTGGTGCGGATATTTTTCTAACTGAAGCTAAATTGAAAAGTTTCTTGGCGAGCAAAATTTTAAATGCACTGTTTTAAGGTTGCTTGTCGTCTGGAAAGACGATGTTTTTGAGGAAATGATTGCGTTGACGAGCGATTTTACGGATTTGCCACTGACAAATGATTTGTTTGATTTGATTTGTTTGACTGTCACTTATTCTGTGACTGTCAGCTGATTGGAAAAGCCGGCCAAGGGGTCAAGTGCGCTTGGGAGAACTGACTGAGGGTTCTGTCTGTATCCTTTCTCTAACCAAAATGGTTCTTATTTGTAATTTGAATCAATTTTGTATATCATTCGTTTCGTATCGATATCCGGAATCCATCTTTGAGTGAAGCCTCTGCTATTCTGACGATTGAGTGCACATATTGAGTGTTTATGTTTACTTGTTTAGCCGAAGTAGCCAACTTCCTCTCCCCGCGAGCTGTCTTGGGTATTTGACAAAATGTCAAATGAGTTACTTTTAAAACGGAATTTTGTATGAAAATTTTGCTTGTGAAACACTTGCTTGTGACGTCACATTTCAGAGCACTCTTTTTATATTTCATTTATTTAAAAATTGTAATAATTAGTAAATGATTAAAAGAAATACATTTTCCGAAACATTTTGTAATTTTAGTTTTAATCGAGCATCTCAAATAATTTATTGTTGAAAGTGTCAAAACCGTATTACACGCGAGCAGCGGCCGGAAAAAGTTCTATGAAAATTCATTGCTGTCGTGTTTTGCGGCCAAATAAATTACATACTAAACTACAGCGCCACCAAGTTATCTGTTCAGGTGGGCAAAATTGTAACTAACTAACTAATTGTTAATCCTGATCCCCATTTTTTGTTTTATTTATTTACTTACTAAGATTTATTATTACCAGATATATTTTCATTGCAATCAAAAGACGGGTTAAAATATTCTCATTATTCTAGGTAAATTTCTTAGAAGTTAGTACTACTAAATTCTCCACTAGCGCCGCTATCAACTGAACAGATAAGATGGTGGCACTGTAAACTCATATCTGTCGTGTTAGCCAAGGAGGTAACTTATCCGAGGTTTTATTTAAATTTCGAACTGGCTTGCGATAGAGAGCACTGCAGTAATACATTACTGCAGTGCTCTCTAGCAGTAGGTACCATTCTCCTAAAAAACAACCGTTCGATAAGTTATCAGTTTGGCTCCATGACAGCTCGCCCAACAAGGTAGGTGGCGCCACCGTCGGGGACTCGGGGAGAGGAAGTTGGCTAAACAGTCAATCGACAGAAAAGCAGAGGCTCCACTCAAAGATAATTTTTTGGGGTTCCGTAATTAACAAGTCGTGTACTCGTGTCTATCTGTCGGTCTGCCCTGCACATAGACGATGTAGGTATCTATCACGGTCTTGCAGTGTCCTCTGCATGGACGTAATAATAAGGTCCTTGGTCCCCTGCTGCTCTCCACATATTGAACCAATATGTTTTATAACAAAGATTAAAAATAATGTTGACGAAATGTTGTCGTATTGTCGGGTACCTATACCTATACGGTATGCTTCGACATAGCTCGCTCGAAAACAATATAAAAAATAATAATATTATCAGATTATGAAAATTGGCGAAGAGAACAAAAGAAAAAGTAGTTTCTGAGAAATGTCTGATTGATCAATGTGATCATCCATCAGACTGTTCGTGCGCGCGTGCCTTGCGTGGTTGGGTTGGGGTTGGGTTTTGCGAGGTTTTGCGACGGCCACAGGGTACCAATATAGCGACGGCTAATATTTTCCACTGGCAACTGATTGCAGTTCAGTTGTCAAAATAACCGTCATCTTTTCAGTTGTCCTTTGTGGTCCTAAGCATATTTTGTGAAAAATTCTGGCTAATTAGTGCTTTGAACGAATTTAGGCTGCAAGAAACGAATATATAAGACGATGGAAGTGACCGATGACAATCTGGCCACCTTGGCGAACTATTTGCAGCAAACGCTAAACCCCGATCCGAACGTCCGCAGACCCGGTAACTACTGTTTTTCGCAATTGCTGTAGTTCGATGTTTTAAGTGACCGTTACGATGTTGTACTAATTAACTTGAAATAATTATAATAAATTTAGTCTCTATGTGGAGAATCAAGTTTCTGGAGCCTTGACAACGCCTAACCTAAAAATGTGGATCAAACATTGTGCAATGTACACTCTCCGCCGTCCTAGGCTTGCCCAACACAAATACGTATGGCCTTAGTTCATAAGGAAGGTTATCAATATCATTGTAGCATCTGCAAGACCCCTACTTTTCTCAACAAAGATGATCACTACTCCACCTCCACACTCCTGTAATGTTTGTGGAATGGTCGTCATTGACTAGTGGTCCAATACCCCACGGCACTAATATGATAATAAAACTATAGGCAACCCCCTGGGTTCGGTTACAAACATACTTGCGGAACTTGGGTTATTGGGTGCTATAATTACGTTTAGGGGGGGTATATCAGTCATATAGACTTATATCAGCACTTTTACTTGCCGTAAACAAAATTCAGAGAAAGAATGGTGATAAAAGCAAAAAAAACTTGGTAACGGTAGGTCTAATGGTGGGCAAAAACTGTAGCTTTAGGTTAGGTTAGAACGGTAATAAAACCAAAATCCCCCTGACTATCTTATGTATCACTAAGTAGCCGTTACCACACTGATGCGGTGGGCCATGGGAGCCTCAGCATAGTTTGTATCTTCCTCAATCTGCCTTTAGATTTGTAAATCTCGTTTGTACGTACTGCTAACATTTCTCTGCTCTGACTATGTTTTGATTTAATAAATTAGTTTATTGCATCTAGGGGTATGAAACAAACTTTTTCGAACAAAAAACCCCAGGTCTTGGATGTGTACATGTTTGTGATGTCGCTGTTTCTGGTTCCCACAACACGGTATCCTAGTGTGGGGCCGGAGGCAATATATATGCCTGTATGTAAATGTTTGTTTTTTACATAACGTTATCTGACATTGAGGCCTTAGATGTTACATGCTTGCCTGTTGAGTGTAAAGTCACCAATAATAACTCAAACTGACGATCACCATTTCTTTCTCCAGCTGAGAAGTTCCTTGAAGGTGTGGAAGTGAATCAAAACTATGCAATCTTGCTGCTTCACCTTATTGACAAGGAGACCATGGACGTGAATATCCGTGTGGCGGCCGCCATTGTCTTCAAGAACTACATCAAGAGGAACTGGGCTGTGGTACGGTTTTTTCTATAATAATAAGCAAGTATGTTAAAACTAAAAGCTTCAACCCCTCAACCCCCGAGAACCCGCCGGCGGGCGATTCTGATAGGCTCTGCAGCCTGCGGGAGGGTCGATTTTGAATATTTAATATAAAATTTTCTACTTTAACAATACAGAATTTTCTACTGATCTATTTAGAATTTTTTGTTAATCTGCCTAATTTTTTATTTTCTGCCAACCAATAGTTGCAACATCCTTTATTACTGATAGAAAAGATTTTCTTGCTGACCAAAACCTTTACTTACCTTTTTGCTGATTACTTTACTGTTTTAAAAAAGCATGTCAACATCACAGATTCGAGAAATGAGCAATTTTTATGACACATCAGTTGGAGTTAAATATCTATTGCCTGCCTCGTTGGTCTAGCTCTCAGCTACCAAAACAGGGGCTGTGGGTTGGATTCCCACTGGGATCCACCATACTTTTGTACAACTGGCCTCAATGTGGATGTGTTTTCATGTTCTCTGGTTACCATAGCACTAGGATAACCATAGTTTGGGACCAATGCCCATTTTCACTAACAACAAGCAAGGAAGCGCCTTACTGAATAACTCCTAATTTAGGGCAATGCTTAGCATAAAGTCTCGTTTCACCAATCGATTTTTAATAGGTTGGTCCTAGTCAAGTTTTTTGACAGCTGTCCATGGTTTTATTCGTCTACCGTCCGGCCGCTGGGAGAATACGATCCTGACAGGTCATGTTAGAACGGACGACGTAACCTTGAAGTGGCGTTAAATTTTCGATTAAAATATTTTCATGACCTATTTATCCTACTAGCAAATAATTGTCATTGAAACTATATCATTGTGTAAAGTTACAATCAATGTTATATTTTGAACAGTGATTTAAATGTTAAATAAGAAGAAATCAATATTTAACGTAAAATCCTTACTACGCTGTCACAAGGTTATGTCAACCGTATTTTTTTGTAGTGACGTACCAAAAATAACGAAAATAATAACGGTCCCTTTAACGATACGAAGTTGATGAACAGGCTTTGGAAAATGATCATCGCGTTCTCAGAATCTCTCCGTACCACTGCCGTACAAAGCGATTGAGCTGATCTGGGCTCAAATAAAAGCACAGCTCGCCACAACACTTCACCGCCATTCGGCACAAAAAAGATGATGACCCTTCTAAAATGCCTGCGAAAATGGCACAAGAGATGACTGAGTGAAGGTCGTCTAAAAAACAAAACTACTTAATCGTGAGTCAGTAGCAAAAGCTAGTTAAGAATAACGTAAGGAATGATAACGTTGATTTTCTCCCATCACTAGTCATATGTGTCAGGATCGTAAACTCCCAGCGGCCGAACTAATAACTAAGTTGTTGTCACTTTAGGGGCACCTAGCACTACACCCTCCCAAATCGGTGTCGTAACTTTAGGTGATGCCTAACGTTGTTAGTCGTGACTGAGGGGTTAGTGAATAATGTTTTTGCTCTAGGCAACTTCTGAAAGTTTAGGCATCTGACATGGTTAGTGAAAATGGGCACAAGTCAAGTAATTGGTTTGTGTGGAAGTTAGTTTGCAACTACTTTAGTTCTAAGACATAGATATATATTTTTTCAAACTTTACATTAAGAATTTGAAAAAAATGTTTGTCTCATTGGATCTTATTGGAGATTGGAAAGGCCACATTGGTGTTGAAAAGTTGAATAATCACAGATAATAAATTCACCGTTCAACAGGCTCCCTTCACCTTCTCAAATCTGTTTCACCAGTATATCCATCAACACAATTCATCAATAATAATTATGTAAATATAATGTTATGTTATGTTATGTTGTTATGTTAATTATTGACGAAGCTGTATGTGAATTTTGATTGTGTCTGTAATGTATTTTTTTTAATGTGTATGAATAAACACTTTGAGGAACAAAAATAAAAATTATTAACTTTATTTTGGATACACTTAGTTGACTTTTTGTCGGGAGAGTCCGATTATCATGATTAAACTCACCACGATTAAGCTCTGCGAATGAGCAAAACCTGGTCAGACTTTTCCAACAAAAAGTCCAGTAAGTGTATCCGGAATAAAGTTGAGAATAACTAGTGCTTTCAAAAACAAGTCATCAATTTCAAATCATTGCCAGCCATTTGTCACCTCACAGCTCAACCTCGCCAAAGCCATTTCACCATCATCTCATCTCATCACCAATTAAACCACCACCTTCAGTACTCCGTTCCCCATCAGGACGAGGACGGAGTGGACCGCATCCATCCTCAAGATCGTCTCACCATCAAGACCCTCATTGTGACCCTGATGCTCAAGTCACCGGAGGCCATCCAGCGGCAGTTCAGCGATGCTGTCTCCATCATCGGCAAATGTGACTTCCCTGAGAAGTGGCCAGCGCTCATACCCGAGATGGTTGACAAGTTCCAGACAGGTAAAATAAAATTAACATAAATGTTATTCATAACCGCAAAGAAACTATGACTAAAGCCTGGTTTTTGCAGGCCCAGGTTCTGACCACCCAGTATAGAAACTGTACATTCTGCTGTCTATACAGTACTGTCACTTTCCCCACATGTTCTCACTACTAGGTCTGCATAAAGCCTGGTTTGCAATAACAACAAGCCAGTAACTGATTGGTCAGTCCTGGCTCAACTTTGTTTTCACGGACCCAGTAGCAGTACCCAGACAGTAACTGTTGTTCACTGACCGCCAGCTACTGGGCTTTAACAAACAGCAAGGTAATAATTCAATTCAATTAATTTATTTCAGACAATTAGTCCATAATTTATGTTAGTAATTGTTAATATGATATAAAAACAAAAAAAAAAACACTTCACAAATTACACAGAACCCCTACAAACAACAAATAACAATTATTACAAATAATACTTTACATTAATACATTCAACAATTTGTTTTGTAATTTTATTATAATCATAATAAATGGATTCTACTGTATTAATGAACTCGGCAATATGTGGGCCCAGTTCTAGTGATTGGTGCCTCTGCCTACCCCCTCGGGGGTAACGGGGATGATGTATTAATATTAATAGAAATTTCGTTTTGGGCCACAATGTTGTACGAAATTGATTAACACTTTCCCGGACAGTGGATGCTATAGCATCCGATAACAGTAAAAATAACAACAGATCACATATGACTGTCCGGGAAAGTGATAATTTTTTTATATTATAATTATAAATTTATTTAGAAGAGCGGTGGTGGCGTAGTCGGGTTGACCCTTGCTTCTCGATCATGAGGGTCTGGGTTCGAACCACGCATGTACCAATGACTTTTAGTTACGTACATTTGTTTGTACAGCAACACCATTCGCTGATAAATTGTGCCCGGATAACGGCGACAGGCTTGCCACTTGTCACGTTTGGGACCTAATAACCTCGGCAAAACGTAGGCCCAGTTCTAGTGATTGGAGCCTCTGCCTACCTCCTCGGGGATAACGGGCGTGAGTTTATTATTATTATTATTTATTATTATTATAAATTTATTTAATGAAAAATGTAAAATGTAAAAAAAATGTTAAATTTACAAATCATTATTATAAGTTATTATTATTCCTAGTATAGGCTACGTTTTTACTCTTACCTATGTTAAAAATTCAATTATTATGTGTTTAGTTCGGGGATTTTGTGGTGTGCGATAATTAAGTGGACTGTATGAAAACGTCGGTAGATTGTTTATTGAGTGCCTTTGAAGAGGGAATTTTAGGAAGGCTGAAAGACTTACCAGGTCCGATAGCGAAGGGGGTCAAAGGTCAGCGTACCTCGGGCGGAAGCCGCTTCTAGATCCTCGATTCACCTTCCGCGACCGCCCACCGTGATTTGCGTAACCTGACCTGACGACGATTGAGCCGGGTCCGTCCTTCAGCTCCCTTCAGCAGCTTCAAGGACCGGTTGTCGCGGAAAAGTCGGTCTATCGTCGCGCAACACAAAACTGTTTTTAAAAACAGTTCGTCTTTGGAACGACCACCTCTAATTGCTGTAGAAAAACGTCGCTTTAAAGCCAACTTTCTTGTCTCACAGGTGACTTCCACGTGATAAATGGTATCCTGCGCACTGCGCACTCGCTGTTCAAGCGATACCGCTACGAGTTCAAGTCGCAGAAGCTTTGGGAGGAGATCAAGCATGTGCTGGAGAACTTTGCCAAGCCGCTCACCGAACTGTTTGTGGTCAGTTTATAATAATAATAATAATAAACTCACGCCCGTTATCCCCGAAGGGGTAGGCAGAGGCACCAGTCTCTAGAACTGGACCCACGTTTTGCCGAGTTTATTAGGTCCCAAACGTGACAAGTGGCAAGCCTGTCGCCGTTATCCGGGCACAATTTATCAGCGAATGATGTTGCTGTGCAAACAAATGTATCAAAAATGGTCAGTTTCTCGGTGCAATAAAGTTTTTGGCCTCTGAATACATTTAATATTAATCTACTGTTGAACACCAGACGTATCTGTCTTCTAAATAATCGTTGCAAACATTGATGTGCTGTAAACTGTAACGATTTCAATTGGGTATTTGACAGGGTGGGGGCCGTCCATTAATCACGTGATCTTTTTTTAAGCATTTTTTAACCCCCTCTCCCCCTTGGTGATACATGGTGAGGTTTAAGACTACCCCCCACCCCCCACCCAACATCACGTGCATTTTTCGTATCAACAAAAAAATCTTGAATTTTTTAGAACTAGAATTGTATTGCGTTGCGCTCGTGTTGAACGCGTGCGCGTTTGAAAAAATGATGAAAAAATAAATACACGTGATATCTTACTACACCCCCCTCCAACCCTTGTGACATTTTGTGATTTTTGTCAAACCCCTCCCCGCCCCCTTTCAAGCCTCATGTGATTAATGGACGGCCCCATGTCAAATGAGTTACTTTTAAAACGGAATTTTTGTATGAAAATTCTTGCTTGTGACGTCACATTTCAGAGCACCCTTTTTATGTTTCATCTATTTAAAAACTGTAATAGCTAGTAAATGATTTAAAGAAATATATTTTCCGAATCATTTTGCAATTTTCTGCAGCATCTCAAATAATTTATTGTTGACAGTTTCAAATACCGTATTGTCACCAGGCCACAATAGATCTGACCACGAAGCACGCTGACAACCCCCAAGCGCTGCACGTGATCTACAGCTCACTGGTGCTCATCTGCAAAGTGTTCTACTCCCTCAACTGCCAAGACCTGCCCGAGTTCTTCGAGGACAACATGCCAGTTTGGATGCCTAACCTGCTGGGATTGCTCCAGATCAAAGTGCCGTGCTTAGAGGGCGATGTGAGTACTAAATTACTCACCCTCATTAGTGATGCAAGGACTGATATTAAGTGTTCACTCGATGCAAATCGGTGTATGTCATCATCAGGAATGCGATTTTATTTAATATGTAGTATAATACAAAAAATAATCTGCAAATAAAATGTTGTACGTAAACATTACATAGCAACAACTGTTATTTCTATTCCTGATAATTTTTGGTAGATTGTTAATCTGAATCATGTTATGATAGTTGCACAGAAATATTGTGAAAAGACGATGATGACTTCATATTTATGCCAGTGAACGTAAGATATTTGCGTTTTGATATTGTCATCGACTTTTACAGTGGTTGTGTAACTTTATCCTGTTCGAGAATGTCTGCATCTTGTAATGTACATTTTTAGGGCAATTAAAAAGATAAAAAAGATAAATAGTAGATTGTTCGCCATGGGCGCAAACAAAATTTTTGCGTCGAAGTTGTGAAAATGAATCCAGAGCGAACTGAGGTGATTCTCGCATTAAAGCCCGAGCGAAGCGAGGGTTCGCGAGGGTTTTAACTAAGAATCGCTGAAGGAGCGAAGGATTCAACACTACCGAGACCAAAACTGATTTACGCCCGTGTAGAACACTCTGCTTTTCACTGCTATCTGGGAGGAATGAAAATGCGTACTTGCGTTCCAATTTCAAATATTTGACAATTCGGTACTTAAAAGTTTTGCAGCAAAGAGTTTGGAAGTTCAGTAAGTTCCAGTCAGTTCCAAACTCGGTTTTAAAACTTATTGCTTGGGTTGGAGCGAAATAGATATAGGACGAAAAGAGAAGTCCGACTTCTTAGTAAATGAGTGCATTAGTATATAAATTCAAAACCTAATTTTGAGTCTATTTACTTCGATGCATCTTAGCTTGAACAACAATAGCGTGTTTTGGGTCCTAAATTTTGGCATCAAAATGCATCATTTCGAGCAGATGGAGTGAAAAGATGCGAGCGGTCTGGGTTCGAACCCAGACAAAAAACCCCAGGTCTTGGATGTTCAGATGCTTATGATGTCGCAGATTCTGGCTCCCACGACACAGGATATCCTACAGTGGGGCTAGAAACAATGTATATGCCTGTATGTAAATGTTTATGTTTGATACTTTTTAACCGACTTCAATAAAAGGCACCGAAATTCGCGCGATCGATGTATTTCTTTTGTCAATGTTTCTTTCTGCGTCATCTCTATACAGGGTGGCATTTTCACCGGTACAATAAATCAACATACGTAATACTAAGTCCAAAATACAAATACCAACATTTTTTGTTACTACCCCGTTGGTACAAAAAAACAAAAATACCAATGTCTGAACTTATCCGCAAATCTTAAATAAATATGGACTCATTACGCATGAGTACAACTAAACGCACGAACTGGCAACTGCGCGCGGCTTGCGGGAAGGAAAAGAAGCGGCGGCGGCGGCGCAGCCAGTAGGTATGACGTAGCAAAAAAAATCTTACTTGATTTCAATTCTTCCTTCATACTTGCACGGGCTTAGGACCGTCACCGGCGTGGAATGCTTGCACTGGTTGGTAGTGGTATGAATTTCCACACCACCCACGTACTGGCTAACGCCGAAGTGCGCCGTGCGTGCCGCGTCGTTGGTGCTCCTTCTGGGGTCTTCCTCGAAGAACGCGAATATCTGTTCCTCGATCTCCACGGCCAAGGGAGGTCTCCCTCCTCCTTGAGCGTGCGCTGGTGCAGTGAACTGTCCGTAGTCTAGCAAATGCTGCGTCACTCTCATGAATGTCCTGGTGTTGAGTATTTGAGGTTCAATAAAACCGGCATTTATCAGGCGGGGCAAACTTTCTTCAGCGTATACCCGCCGAGCTGCACTGTATTTTCCCCACTGAGAAAGTAACTACGAACCATTTCGTAATACTCGCGGTTTGTAAACATCGTGTTGCGCGCGTAATTTTCGACTGCAGGAAGTGCGGAAACACTCACCTAGGTCAATGCGCGCGGACTGACCGGCCAAATCGTGCGCCGGCCAGCCCGCCGCCCGCTCACTCACCCCACCCCCGCCGCCCTCTGCCTCGCACCGCGATGACACCTGGTAATGGGTGCCCATGAGTTACTTGGATGAAGGATAAATTAATGAAAATGAAAAAATATGTATGGTAATTTTATTCGATAAATGTAATCTATTATCGATACCAATGATATGGTAAAATTTATTGTACCGGTGAAAATGTCAGCCAGTATTATGTCTTTCTCAATGGTAGTTAATACATCCTCTGTAAATAGGCGATGATCAGTGACGTCATGATTCCTGTGCGACCCCATATTGCCCAAGATTGCTTTTTGGCGGCTTTTTTTAAAAGTAAATTTTCGTTTGTTTTTTAGAAGAAATACACGAAAGTTTTTTAAATTACTACTTTCTCAGCACTCAATGAATGCCAACAAAAAATCTGTGATGGTTTTCAAAAACCTGTCAAATCGCCTATTAGCCCTTATGAGGCTATAAGGTCTGATTTTTTTTCCGTAGACTTCTGTTTGACATGTCGGAGATTACAAACCTTTTTGGCCGGGCACATTTTTTAATTTCAAGACTAGTCTGAACATCAAGGTTTGTACATTTTATTTGTTAGCGAATATATCTATTTTATTAAGTGCGACGCTCCAAATTAAAAGGGCATTTACGGCGACTGATACAGTCTGTTAGCTTTTAGAATATACCTGAACTGAGCAATCAAAAACCGATTATATTGCAATAAGATAAGGTTTATTTTGTATTGTTATTTCTAACTTTACATAACTTTTCAAAATAGTGAAGAAAAGTTTTATATGGAGCAGGAAACCAACCAAAAACCAAATTTAGAAAAAAAAAATCTAAGGTGCCATGTTTTTTTTTGAAGATTGTGAAAAAAAAAACGTTTTGTTTTTTTTTTTTCAATTTACATCTCTACGAAAGTCCGATCCGCGCCCGCAGGGGGACGACGAGAAGCCGGGCGTGATGGAGCAACTTCGCACGGAGGTGTGCGAGTGCGCGTCACTTTACGCGCTCAAGTACGAAGAAGAGTTCGCGCCTCACGCACCGCAGTTCGTCACCGCGGCATGGACCGTGCTGCTCGGGGCTGGCCCGCAGCCCAAATACGATGCGGTGAGTTTCTTTCTTTATACTACACCTGCTTGGAAAGTACCTTGATACTTTATCAAATTTACGGTAGAAAGTACTTCATTGCATATCGAACAAATATGCGGGGAGCAAACGCATCTGAGCGGGAGAGAAAAGTGTATGAAAATCCATTTCTTACGTGGTTTTTCTTTTTTAATTTTGGTTAAGACTATGCGCCGGTAACCTAAATATCAAAAGCCAAAAAGTTTTTACAGTGAGTTTTTATCTCCAAGTTCGCAAAATGACACTGGCCACTAGCAACAATTTCAATATAAATTTCAATTAGTAAAGATTTCGTTTTTTATTTTCCTTGTAGGTGTAGTATAAAGCACTATGTATCACTCGAGAGAAACTGCGATTCCCGATCTCAGGTGTTTTAAAGCCCTCGCCTACGGCTCGGGCTTCAAACGACACCCTCGACGGTAATCGGTCACTTTCTCCTCTCGGTGAACAATGTACTATTCTTTTTTCTTTCTTTCTTCCTTCCTTCCATCCCTCCCTCCCTCCCTCCCTCCCTCCCTCCCTCCCTTACTCCCAACCCTCCTCCCTCCCAACCGTCCCCCTCCCTCCCCCTTCCTTCTTTATTTCTCTCTCTCTCTTTCTCTCTCTCTCTCTCTCTCTCTCTCTCTCTCTCTTTTTCTTTCCCCCCTTTCTTCCTTCCTTCCCTACCTCCCTCCCTCCTGCCCTCCCCCCTCCCTCCTTCCCTCCTTGCCCCCTTACCTCCTTTCTTCTCTCCCTCCTTCCCAGCCTACCTATCAAAGTGCTCCGAAACGGCTACACCTATTTTCTTTTTTTCTTTGTTGTGCATATTTGATTGGCCTGAGAATGAGCCATATAAGCCATAGGCTAATTAATGTGGAAAGAACAACGTTCTCCGTTCCGAGTCGGCTAGTAATTTAATGAAACCCGTCCCCCAGTTGGTGTCCAACGCGCTTACGTTCCTCGCGAAGGTGGCCGATAAGAACGCGTACAAGTCGCTCTTCGAAGACCCGGCCACACTCGGCAGCATCTGCGAGAAGGTCGTCATACCCAACATGGAGTTCAGAGGTACGTGGTTAGGCCATTTATCATTTCGAACGAGGAGGTTCGACCCGTGCCCCTCGGTGGGGAGATAATGATGACGATAATGATGATGATGATGGCCTCCTCGTTGTGTCCGACGACAGCGACCGTCATTGCTTCCTGGCGTGTGCTCTAAGTTGGCTGGAACATCCGAAATTTGTTTTGAATGTTCGGTCGCATTCGGCACAGTATAGCTGCCCGTCTTCATTGTATGTGTAGGTGTAGGAAGTCTTTGTTCTTATCTTCCTTGCTTGGCGTTTTGCTTCTACAACTTGAAGGCGGTTCTCCTCAAAGTTCTCAATACCCGCTGCACTAGGGTTTGCCATTCCTGGCGTGTACTTGCAAGATCTTCCCAGGGAAGTAAAGTGTTGTCTCAATACTAAAAACACAGTTTAACATCAATCTGTCGACCTCTGTGGCGCAGCGGTTAGCGCATCTGACTACCATGCGAGAGGTCCCGGGTTCGAATCCCGGCTGGGGACAAAACAAATAAACCCAGGTCTTGGATGTTTACATGTTTGTGACGTCGCTGTTTCTGGTTCCCACGACACAGGGTATCCTACTGTAGGACCAGAAGCAATGTCTGTGCCTGTATGTAAATGTTATGTTATGTTAATCATCTACTGTACTCCTTGGCTTTGATTTGTCACTGTAGCTTCACGTTTGTTCTACTTTTGTCCTGTATGAGCCTTATTTTTCTGCGTAGCTAAATAGGTCCGCTAGCTGGGGTGCTATCGGCTAGAAATGAAAGCACTCGAATGCTTATAAACTATGACTATACTAGCTGTGCCCCGCGGTGTTGCCCGCGGTTCATCGATTTTCCCGTAGGAATAAGATATTTCCCCGCGGTAAAACGTAGCCTATGTTTTAATCCAGGGTATCGGCTAACTCCATACCAAATTTTATTAAAATCCGTCCAGCCGTTTCAGCGCTAAAGACTGACAAACATATAAACACACACACAAACTTTCACGTTTATAATATTAGTGTGATTAAACTGAATAACGATAGAAATGATATGATGAAAATGATAACGCGCGGCGCGGCTGATTGGCAGTCGCGAAAAGTCTGTTTCCGCGCTAGCTAGGTGAACTGATGGAGTGAAATGCTGACTGTTCAAAAGATGTGCGGTTGCACCGTACATACAGCCTGGTGACAGATGGACCGGACAGCGGAGTCTCAGTAACAGGGTCTGTTTTGTCCTTTGGGTACGGTACCCTAAAAACAGCCAATGTATGCGTCAGTTCACACAATGACATACTTACGCAGGCTGATCTCATTGGTCACAGTTTTATTATATACCTTATAGAAAGTGCCAATGAGACTGTAAATTGTTACCTCGCTAAGATTAGCTTAAAAATATTTACCTAAAGTCTGATTTTTAATTCCGTAGAAAGAATTCTACGGGGCACATTTTTCAATTCCAATATGAGTGTGAACATCTGACTCTACACATTTAATTTGTTAGTGAATGTATCCATTTTATAAAGTGTAGAGCTCCAAATTAAAAAAGAATTTAAGGCGAGTGACAATTGTGTCCCTTTTCACCACACAAACAGTAAAAAAGTACGAGTAAAGAAAACATTACTAATATCAATATCTTCATCATCATCATCATCGCTGACATGAATTATTAAGAGAGCTAACAGCGGCATACTTCACTTTTCTAAAAAAGTTTACGAATCCTTGAATTCGTAGGCAGTGATGCCAGCGATAAGCAATTCGATATATTGTTCGTGATATTGAAATATTTGTTATTTTTGTATTAGGTCACTTGAGTAAGTAAATATTTATATTAACCTTTTTGTAGGTAAAACATAATTAAATACGTATAATTTTATTTTTTATTGGCATCAAATGGGTCAAATTTGTCCCTTTTTTGGTGGAGAACTTTTTCAGTTGCAACACTTAGAAATGTCAGAATTCTACGGAATAAAAAATCAGAGTATAAGTTCATTTAATGTTGGTGGCAATAAAATATTTTTTACTTTACTTACTTTACTTTACTTACTTTACTTTACTTTCTCAGAATCTGACATGGAGTTGTTTGAGGACAACCCCGAAGAGTACGTGCGACGCGATATAGAGGGTTCGGACGTGGACACCCGACGGCGCGCCGCCTGCGACCTTGTGCGCACTCTGTCCGTGCACTTCGAGCAAAACATGATGGCCATATTCGGCCAGTACATTCAGGTCAGTCGCGTTGGACTGCGATGGCAGCTGGCAAGATAGAATTGGTCCGCTAATACCAAGCCAATTTACACGGAACCGTTTCAAATGAATGAATGAATGAAAAATTCTTTATTGCACAATAAACAGTGTTCTGTACAAGGGCGAGCTTAATACTATAAAGTATTGCCTTATTACTACTTTTGCCTTATTGTAAACCTAGTTTAGTACCTACTTAATTTGTTAAAATGTTATTTTGATGAGGCAATAAATACTTTTATTATTATTATTATTATTATTTATTTATTTTCTACCAGCTAACCATGGGTGATGTGGAAAGAGTAAAGGGTAGTGCTATAGAGGTCATAAGAAACAATAAAAAAGATAAATTACCTACTTGCAAATTCGCAAACTTCTAATACGTATACTACACACTATATTATAATACTTCATAAATATGTAACATTATTTTATGCATACCTACTATAAATACATAAATAAATAAAAATATATATAAATAAATACTTTCATATACATAAATTATGTCGGATTGCTCTGAAGTCCAAAGTAATGCTCCTGGATCGCACTCTTAAACACTTCGGCCGACGAGGCCTGGCGTATGTGCAGTGTGCAAAGGACTTGTGAAGAGCGTACATCAAACTAATGGAAGTCCATTCGGTTTTTTTTTCCTTTGGTGTATATGAAAAATCCGCTCCGTGCTTCGTTAAGCGGTTGGTGCCGGCTGCCGTCGGTAGATGGCAGTCGTTAAGCCAAGTCAGTAGCCTTAGGGCGGGCGGCTTGAAAACTTCTGACAGTAAGACCAGCCACTAGTCTTACAAGCCTCCACCAATCCGGACTTGGCCCCCGTGGTGGGGTATGGCCTATACCTTCCTCAGGGAAAGGAACAAAAATGTTTGATATTATTTTTATCTTACTCAGCTGGCTATTCAAATCCCTCTCGACAGCTGATGCTGGCTAAATACGCAGAGGAGGGCGCCAACGCGTGGCGCGGCAAGGACACGGCCATGTACCTAGTGACGTCACTGGCAGCGCGGGGCGCCACTCAGGCGGCGGGCGTCACTCGCGCGTCGCCACTCGTCGACTTGGCCCAGTTCGCTCAACAGCACGCCTTGCCCGAACTTGCTGCCAGCAATGGTGAGCTGCATGGGATACCGCCGTTTAGCCAAAGTATTTTTCGCCAAATTTTACTTCCCAATAAACTTATGGCATCAGTTTCATTTCCCAAATGAAACTTTAGCAAGTTTTCATTTCGCATTTTATTCATTTGGTCAAATTATCATTTCGCATAATTTTACTGCGTCAAGTTTTATTAAGACAAACGTTTATTATGCTAACGTTTTATTTTGGCTTTTATTCATTTGGTCAAATTATTATTTGGCATAAATATAGTTGACGATTAGGTACTAATTATTATTGAACGGGGGGTCGGCGATGTAAAGAATACGTGGCAACAGAAATATAGGTGCGACGACGCGCGTAGCGAAGCGGAGCGCGTCGGAGCGTTAGGTTCTCTATGTAAGATCGAAAACAGACTCGACTTTGTTGTGTCATTTACACACATTGCCGGCAGCGTATTAGGTATTGTAGGGAAAGGTACTTTTTGCCAAACGATACTTTTGACTGAATAATGCTTGGTAAAATGAATTTTGACCAAGTATTTATTTGGTAAACAATAACTTGCCATAATAACTTTTGCTGACTGTTTATTTGCTTTAAGTTGTTTTGAGAAATGTTTTTTTGCCAAGTGATAATTTGCGGAAAATAGTTTGGGAAGTAATACTTTGGGAAACGATTTTTGGCAATACATTAGTAAACCGAGCTGCATACATAGTAAAGTCTGTTTATGATTCAATAAAAAAAAAAACTGGCTCGTTGACATGCCAAAGGCTGTCTATGTCTGATTTTACTCACAAGTAAAAATTGTGTGTGCTATGGGTACGTAGGTGGTTTTTTAGACTTTGCTCTTGTGAGTGATTACATTTTAATGTCTTTGATGAGATACGGATTTTGGTCATATGAGTCTTCTATTATGATGAGTAAAAATAATCTAAGCAATAAACCTATAATTATATGATCAGGATCGTGGCAAGTGGCAGTCCCTGGTCTCTGCCTACGCCTCTGGGATATAGGCGTGAGCTATGTATGTATGTATGAACCGCATGGAGGCCGTTAACCATGGAGGCCGACCATACTACTCTCTTCGAGAAAAGGTCTTTGCCCTTAAGTGGTATATTTGTTATTTTACATACGTGAGAGAATCAGCCTTGAAGCTGGACTGGCTTACATAATTATGTATGCGTATTTTTTTTCCAGTGAACCAGCTTCCAGTATTAAGGGCGGATGCCATCAAATATATAATGACGTTCAGAACTCTGCTGCCGAAAGAATTGATTGTAGAAGCTCTGCCGCTTTTGGTAAGCCATTTTTTGATCTCGAAGGAAAATATGGGTAACCGATAGTCTGAGTAGATACAAACTTCTAAGTCTTGACCTTGAAATTAATAGTCTGAAACCATTCTTATTTTTAAGGTCAGGATTTAGGAGCGTATTTAAAATGTAACTGGCATCTTTGTCGACTGATTGTTAATGGACTTTTTGTGTACGAAAAATCGAGTGTCGGTTAATTCCAATTAAAGAAATTAGATAGAAATTAGAAAATGTACCTATTTATATCAAAAATAAGTAGCATGGCCAATTGGGTTTATACACTTAGGGACACCCTATCCTCTTTTCTTGAATCTGCCATCTTTAGGTTGCAGAGTGAGCTTTGCCAGACCTTCCCTATTTCTCAAATGCTAACAGTCTGGTTTTACTGTTAACAGTTCTCACTTTCCATGAGTAAATTTAGACAACAGGTTATCAGGGTGCTTAGTAATCGGTGAAGTAGGTACAACCGTTTTCTTGTCTCTATTTTTCCTTTTTTTTCCGCACTTGTTTATTTTGTCCAGCGAAGCAGAGAATGAGGGTCGATGCGCTCTCCACTCCAGGTGCTGATTTTTTACGATTTTACTACCTCATACACGAACAGTGGACGCGCCTACTCATGTAACAACATGAGTAAGCGCGTCTACTAGGCATCGACCCACATCGGCTAACAATAAAATTATTATACTACGAGAATATTTATGTAGTAGATGTTATTTATGAATATTTATGGCGTAGTGGGGTTGAACCTTGCTTCTCGATCATGAGGGTCTGGGTTCGAACCACGCATGTACCAATGACTTTTAGTTACGTACATTTGTTTGTACAGCAACACCATTCGCTGATAAATTGTGCCCGGATAACGGCGACAGGCTTGCCACTTGTCACGTTTGGGACCTAATAAACTCGGCAAAACGTGGGTCCAGTTCTAGAGACTGGTGCCTCTGCCTACCCCTTCGGGGATAACGGGCGTGAGTTTATTATTATTATTATTATTAATATTTATGTTAATTGCAACTTATATAATCTTAATTATGTTAGTTTCATTATAAATGATTTAATTTTTTTTTATTATATACAGATAATAATTAATGAGTCACACATAGTTCACATCTTGCCTATAAGTAAAATGTGGATAACGTAGTGGACTACATGTTTATTAATCTAAAATTCTATTATTATTATTTTTTTGTAATATTTTAATATGTAGCTGTTTGTTATTCCAAATAAATAAAATAAAATAAAAATAAAAAACAGCTGTAAGTTGTTTGTTTTCATGCACTTTAGACAACTGACAGCTGTTAACAATGGATTAACAGACTGTTAGCGTTTGAGTAACCGGCTGTTTGCCGGCTGTCTATAGTTATGCTGCGGCCACACTTGAAGGCGAAGATTCGTGTTCGCGTTGTCGCGACAAAATTTCGTGTTCGCTCTACGGCGAAGAGCTTGGCCACATCAAATAAACCTTTACGTCGCGACAATCTAGAACGTTGCTAAATTCATTTTGCCCTTTGATGTGCGGTATTTTACCGACAGCAGCGCGAAGGGTGTTTGTATTCGCGATGATGATTCGCGATAGGACGAATTTTTTGGCCAGACATGTCTGCCCTCGTAAGGAAGAACGCAGTAATCGTAAAAACGCAGTTTTGAGTGAATAGCGAAAAACATATCACAAACATATCATTTCATGAGATAACTGCATATTTTCTTACTGAAATTTCAGGTTTCTAGTAGACCTACAGCCACCATTATTTTTTCACCTATAGATGCACCACCAGGGAGCTCCATTTTGCATCCAAAGTAAAAACGCAGTAATGGCTATTACTGCGTTCTTCCTTACGAGGGCAGATGTCGCGACAACGCAAATCTTCGCGTTATCGCGATAGTGTGGCCGTACCATTAGTGTACTGACATAACACCCTACTATCTGGTACATACTGTCTGGCCGCAGCATTGGTGTTTTATTACCTTTTAAGCATATTAAATTATGTTTGTCTTTGCAAGTATTGATTGCACTCATGGATCTTGAGATTCTTGGTATACAAACACTCATACCTAATTTGAATCGCTAGTTTCAGAAAGAACATTAGTCACAATCTGCTTACTTTTCAGTAGACATAAAAAACTGACCCCTCAGTGGGACCAATGTTGTTTCTGCGTCTACTGAGACGTAGTGCGTACACGTAGTTCAATTGATATTCATTGGACTAATGTTCTTTCTATAGGGATCTGTAGATCTACCCCCAAATACCATAGACAACAATAAGTCAGTCACACAAAATTTGGACTAATGTTCTTTCTGAAAGTACCGATTCATTTGTATTAGCTTTAAGTTGATTTGAGAAAAGATGGTCAGAGTGGAGTTTTTTTGCTGCCTTTTTCTCCACTACAGACGGCCCCAAGGCAGCGGCTGACATTATACATAACTGTATGTACATTGACATTCAACAAGCAGAATGTAAATTCTTTACGTTGCAATAAATTTTTGATTTCTGATTTCTGACTGTTTTGAGTTGGCCAAATGCTCCAAGAATTATTCCCGTGTCCCGGTACACTTGCCCAGGAGCCATCGACTCACCCAGCCAATGTCGATGACAACATTTTTGAATTTGAATTTTTGAATTTTTGACTAGATCGAGCACATAAAAGTCCCCGGCGTGGTGTGCACATACGCGGCGTGTGCCATCGAGAAGCTTCTGGTGGGACGCCTGTTAACTCGCGCACAGCTGCAGCCCCACGCCGCAGCGTTGCTAGGCCGGCTCATGCGCGCCGTGGACTGTGGGACCGACAACGCTAACCACAACGAGTACGTCATGAAAGGTAAGACTCCTATAGCTATATTCTATTTTTTGAAGCGAACGACTAAAGGTAAACAAAGACACAGCATCTCTCAAACTTACATGTCACTCAAAATAGCTCATGCACGTAGCTTTGCTTGCATCGTATACCCACTTAGGTTTAGGTACCTACTGTTTAAGGAAAACAGACAGACAACCAAACAAGACAAAACAAATACAAAAGAAAATAAAATATTTTAGAGAAGTTGCACTCGCATCAACAACGTCAATCGTGAGTAAATATGGCGTCGGGGTGGCTATCTTACTTTTTTTTGCCTTTAATTAAAAAAGAGGTTCGTAGTCAGCTCTCCATACATCTTCCTACACTTCGCGTAGGTAGCGCATTAGCATAAAATAATCAATCATAATCGGCTTTTAAACAAAAGTCCTACATCTTTGCTAGTTGCGAACATATTTGGCAGCAGTAGGATCGCTTTTATTTGAGGACCACTGAAATTTTAGGTATTTTATGGGGCATAGATCTCCTAAGCAAATGGCATACTCATGATAAAATAAAATATTTAGTTAAAAAAACTGCGAGTGAGGGATAAATCAGGTAATAACAGTGTTATTGTGTTTATTGCTTATTGGCATTTAATAGCCATATCGTTTTGTATAACTTTGCTACATAATATGCAGTGTTATAAATGTGGCATATTGAAAAACCAAATTTTTGACATGTTGACACTTACTCGTACGCTTCAGTAATTAAGGTATATGTCCACTTTGTACCTTTTTTCGTTCAACAAGGGCATGCGTCGTAGCGCAGTCAACAGCGCACATAAGACATGCCCTTGACGCATGCCTTAAATCACTTGAAAGCGTAGCGCGCGCTGTGACGCACGCGTTCCTGCGCTTCGTGGATTTCTGTGCAACATAGCGTTCAACATCAAGATGGCGGACGATATTACTTTACAGTTTATTGAAGACTACAGAATGACAGACAGAAGACTTGATGCATTCAACAGTTGCTTGCCCTAAGGGAAAGTTGAATAGAATGATGAAGGGAAAGTTGAAGATGAAAAGGGCACAGTGTGGACATAGCTTATAGGCATCACTAAAGCTAGAATTGTAATCAAAACGCGCGCCGTGGACTGTGGGACGGACCACGCTAACCACAACGAGTACGTCATGAAAGGTAAGACTCCTATAGGCATCACTAAAGCTAGAATTGTAATCAAAACGCGCGCCGTGGACTGTGGGACGGACCACGCTAACCACAACGAGTACCACATGAAAGGTAAGACTCCTATAGGCATCACTAAAGCTAGAATTGTAATCAAAACGCGCGCCGTGGACTGTGGGACGGACCACGCTAACCACAACGAGTACCACATGAAAGGTAAGACTCCTATAGGCATCACTAAAGCTAGAATTGTAATCAAAACGCGCGCCGTGGACTGTGGGACGGACCACGCTAACCACAACGAGTACGTCATGAAAGGTGAGACTGCTATAGACATCACTAATGCTGCCGATAGAGGCGGACAGCCCGCAATGAGTGGAAATTTTATTAAAGCGCGCGCCGTCGACTGTGGGACGGAGCACGCTAACCACAACGAGTACGTCATGAAAGGCGAGACTGCCATACACGACATCATCATCAACCCAATATGTCGTTAATGAGGGGCACGGGTCGCTTCCCTGAGGTAGGTATAGAGTCTATACTTATACTATGCTGGAGTATGGTCTAAACTATAGACCATTTTTTTTTTTTTTTTTTTTTTTTTTTTTCTAAAAACTGACCAACGATTGACCCCGATCTCACCTGATGGTAAGTGAAGATGGAGCCGACGATGTTCCTCGTTGGTTCAGTAAGAGCCTATTCACTCTAGCCTTACCATACTCCACCAAGAGGGAAATGGAATGGAATAAATACTTAAAATTACTTATGGTAATACTATTGCTGCTGAACCGTCGACGCGTCGATAGAGACTGACAGCCGATTATGAGAGGAATGTAATTAAAACGCGCGCCGTGGACTGTGGGACCGACAACGCTAACCTCAGCGAGTACGTCATGAAAGGTGAGACTGCTACCAGACATCACTAAAGCTAGGAATGTAATTAAAACGCGCGCCGTGGACTGTGGGACCGACAACGCTAACCTCAGCGAGTACGTCATGAAAGGTGAGACTGCTACCAGACATCACTAAAGCTAGGAATGTAATTAAAACGCGCGCCGTGGACTGTGGGACCGACAACGCTAACCTCAGCGAGTACGTCATGAAAGGTGAGACTGCTACCAGACATCACTAAAGCTAGGAATGTAATTAAAACGCGCGCCGTGGACTGTGGGACCGACAACGCTAACCTCAGCGAGTACGTCATGAAAGGTGAGACTGCTACCAGACATCACTAAAGCTAGGAATGTAATTAAAACGCGCGCCGTGGACTGTGGGACCGACAACGCTAACCTCAGCGAGTACGTCATGAAAGGTGAGACTGCTACCAGACATCACTAAAGCTAGGAATGTAATTAAAACGCGCGCCGTGGACTGTGGGACCGACAACGCTAACCTCAGCGAGTACGTCATGAAAGGTGAGACTGCTACCAGACATCACTAAAGCTAGGAATGTAATTAAAACGCGCGCCGTGGACTGTGGGACCGACAACGTTAACCACAACGAGAACGTCATGAAAGGTGAGACTGCTATAGACACAACTGATGGACCATTTACACGGAGCCAATACTTGAGACAATCCACTTAGCCAGTCCAATATTGGCAACGCGAAGACAATCCAATGTAGTGGACTGTCTCTATTTACACAATGCCAATAATGGTCCATAACGCTGCTGATAAGTCGATAGACGCCGACAGCCGACTATAACAGGAATGTGCCTAATTAAAACGCGCGCCGTGGACTGTGGGATCGACAACGCTAACCACAAGACGTACGTCATAAAAGGTGTGACTGCTATACACGACATCATCATCAACCCATTATATCCCTATCGAGGGGCACAGGGCTCTCCCCTGAGGAAGGTATAGGCCTTACTCCACCACGGGGGCCTAGTTCGGATTGGTGGAGATTTATAAAATAATGGCTGGTCTTACTGTCTGAAGTTTTCAAGCCGCCCTGAGGCCTCTAACTTGGCTTAACGACTGCCATCTAACGACGGCAGCCGGTACCAACCGCTTAACGTGCCTTGCGAAGCACGGAATCGATCGGAAAAATGCCACTAGCGTTAGGCATAGACGGTCACCCATCCATGAACTGAACGCGCCGTATACTACTCAACGTTCGTGATCGTTTAAGATCACTCAGGCGACCGGGGCTAAGAGCGATTCTGCTGCTATTCACATCACTAACGCTAGGAATGTAATTAAAGCGCGCGCCGTCGCCTGTCGGACCGACAACGCTAACCACAACGAGTACGTCATGAAAGGTGAGACTGCTATAGACACAACTAACGCTGCTGATAGGTCGATAGACGCTGACAGCACACTATGATAGAAATGTAATTAAAGCGCGCGCCTCCACTATGAATATTAATCCTTTAGCTTACTTACAAAAAAAAAAAATTTTGTGTATATAAAATTAAATGTAGGCAAAGACTATAATATCTGTTTGTGACTCTGACGAAGATCAGCCCTTATATTACGTAACTTTCCACTCTATCGGGTAAAGCATTTAGACAACTCGAAAGAGTCAAAATAAGGATGTATATTATGACAGTTCCGAGTAGGAGAATGAGATACCTACTGGGAAAAAAGTCCCAGAATGTAACAATGTGACATAAGGTGGTGTGACATACCGGGAACAAAAGGGCTAAATCAGGTAACTCCATATAGTGGAGTCTTACGTAATTGCACTCCAGAGCATGATTAACAGAATCACACGCACCAACATTTTAGAAAAAATATTAAAAATAGATATAATGAATAAAACTCAAAATTACAGAAATTAGTAAACATATACTAAAAATAAGTAGCATGGCCGAAGAAAAAAAATGGATATTCATTACCGACACATCTCATCGTCTTCCGCAGCCTACCTCCGGACTCTCAACTGCCTTCAAGAGGACAGCCTCCAGTATCTCGGGGAAGCCCTGCCCAAACTGGCGCAGATGCTCGCCGTGGTCGCCAAGAATCCCAGCAAACCGCACTTCAACCATTACCTGTTCGAGACCCTCTCTTTGGCTGTTACGTGAGTACATCCAGGCTTTCTTCCAGAGGTACCCTATTTACCCGCTGAGGAGCTGAGTCCTGAGTATAGGCTATTCACACTGTCAAATGGCCTATTATGGGTGTATGTTAGACTGTAATTGTGACTTTTGATTTCTTCACACACAATTATGTCATTATGACCTAGTACTATTTTCGATTTTCTTATTTAAGTTCATCATCAATCCACTATGTCCCCACCGAGGGGCACGGGTCTCTTCCCTGAGGAAGGTATAGGCCATACTCCACCACGGGGGCCAAGTCCGGATTGGTGGAGGCTTGTAAGACTAGTGGCTGGTCTTACTGTCAGAAGTTTTCAAGCCGCCCTAGGGCCACTGACTTGGCTTAACGACTGCCATCTATCGACGGCAGCCGGCACCAACTGCTTAGCGTGCCTTGCGAAGAACGGAATCGCTCGGAAAAATGCCACTAGTGTTAGTCGTAGACGGTGACCCATCCATGGACTAAACGCGCCGTATGTTGGTTAACCTTAGTGATCGTTTAAGATCACTCAGGCAGCCCAGGCTACGAGCGATTCGTTTAAGTACATCCGACTTATTTAAGTACATCCTAAAAATCCATATCTACCGACTATGTTCTTCCTGCAATTCTCTCCATACAAAGGTTGTCTGGAAGAGATCGCTCTAAGCGATATATACCATTACTTAGACACAAGGAAATTATAATAAGTCTGTATCCTGCTTGAGCAAGAAACTGTTATCTATCTATCTACTAATTGCATGTTAGATTATTCATAATGAAAATGTTTGATGCTTTGTTAGCAAAAACTAGAGTATATAAATGTATTTTCCAACTTATATATCCACCTGCAGTCTCTATCTCCTCTCTCTCTCTCTCTCTCTCTCTCTTTGTCTTCTCTTTGTCTCTCTCTTCTATCTCTTTGTTTCCTCTCTCTCTGTCTCCCCTCTCTCTTTATCTCCTCTATCTCGTCTCTCTTTATCTCACTCTCGTTATCAATCTCTGTCCTCTCTCTCTATCCTCTATATCTCTCTCTTTCTCTCTCTCTCTCTCTCTGAGATGAGTCTTGATTTCTGTCTCTGTCTCCTCTATCAATCTCCCTCAATATCTTAATGCGATTTTCGGTAGAGTTTCGTGTAGTTTTCGGAGAAATTAGTTCAAAGTATTTATGTGACTTTTTTTCTTTACCTAGACTCGTGACGAAGTCGAATCCGGGCGCCATCTCTGCATTCGAAGACGCGCTGTTCCCCATCTTCCAGGACATACTGCAGAATGACGTTCAAGGTATTTTCCTTTTTCATAATATGACGGACAACAATGATTGGGATTTGGTTAGACACGATATTTGTTGGTTTTGTTGGTAGATATAATTCGGCACGGCAGGCGACACGACCAACAATAACTTATTTGATATGCTTGATTAAAGCAAAAATTACAAAATACTTTGGAAAATGTATATCTTTTAGTCAATTACTAGTTATTACAATTTTTAAATAGATTAAACATTAAAAAGTGCTCTGAAATATGACGTCATATTCCATTGTTTCTATACCAAATTCCGTTTTAAAAGTAACTTATTTGACATTTTGTCAGCTACCCAATTGTACAAAAAAACTCATAAATAGGAGAGCTTAAATAACGTTCATCATAACGGTGATATTTTAGGAGTTTTGGGAATACAGTAGAAATGTAGCTGCGGGTGGTCTACCGAAAATAGTAAAACTTTGGAAGTGGTCCACGAGAAAGAAAGGTTTAGGAACCTCTGTCTAGTCTAATCGGAACCCCTCCCTTCCGACCGGCAGAGTTCATGCCGTACGTATTCCAAATGCTGTCCCTCCTACTGGAATTGCGCGGTGCGAGCACACCGAGCGGCGACGGCGACGCTTACGCGGCGCTGCTGCCGTGTCTAGTCGCACCTCCGCTGTGGGAACGCGCCGCCAACGTGCGTCCGCTCGTACGTCTGTTGTGCGCCTTTATGGCCACACGGGGGGATCTTGTACTGCAGTCTGGGAAGCTGGTGAGTCATTTCTATGTTTACATTCGTTACATTTTTTTTGTGTGTGTGTGATTTTTTTTTTAATGTGTTTAAGATATTATGGTAACCAACCCTGGCCCATATTGACATAAACACACATACACAGAGTAAGACCCTCGTTGTAATAGTACGGTAGTGGCGCCGGCGCTGTGCGCCTTCATGGCGACACGGGGGATCTTGTACTGCAGTCTGGGAAGCTGATGAGTCCTTTTTATGTTTACATTTATTACGGAAATATTATATTTATGTTATGTATTTAATATATTAAGTTAGACCCCAGTTCCAAGTAACTATGGTCAAGATATCGATGTTTTTGATCTTTGACAATGTCGCAAGGACTGCTGCCAGAAGATTAGCAATTGTTCCCTTGATACCCTTGTATTTTTGCGGCGCGTACGCCACCTAGTGTTAACATTTGCGAATTATTTTGTTTGAGTCTCCTGTTTTATTTTCAGAACGCGCTGCTGGGCGTGTTCCAGAAGCTAATCGCGTCGAAAACCAACGACCACGAGGGATTCTATCTCATACAGACTATGCTGTACAAATTCGGAATGTAAGTTACCATAAGCATCTTGTCTAGGATGTGGACGCATCCGATATTACCTACTTCGTGTTGTTAAGTGTTTTTTTGGTAGATACTTTGGCGTCCAACTGCGAGTTAAATTCAGGGTTCCGTAGCATCTCACTTTTTTGTTACTTAGAATTCATCATAAGTAGGGTTGATGGGGATTCCTCTTCCTCTTCCTCAAAATTTATTTTAAAAAAATCCTCTTCCTCTTCCTCATGAGGAATTTAAGAGGAAGGAGAGTTATAAGTTTTGTTGAAACGAAATGTGTTTGAGAGAGAGAGAGAGAAGTCTCGCCCTATTAAAAAGTTAAAGGAAGACAGAGATGGAAACATGTAGGTAAAGAAGTTCAATACTAGCGTAATCTACGTAATTATTTTGTCCTTCGTCTTTAGCATCCTCTTCCTCATCCTTTTCCTCTTAGTCTGCCAGATTCCTCATCCTCATCCTCTTCCTCATAACAAGTTCCTCAACAACCCTAATCATAAGTCCCACAATCACAAGCTCGATGCCTGTATGCATTCGTTTTAACCATAGAGCATAAACTTAAAATAAACGCCAAAACCCCCCTTTCACCGTACGACCTAACGCTACCACTAACGACCTTTTTTTTGTTGACGGGGGGGAAATCTTCACAAGATACCCGACCCCACAACGCCATACTCCATCACGGGGGCCAAGTCCGGATTGGTGGAAGCTTGTAAGCCTAGTGGCTGGTCTTACTGTCGGAAGTTTTCAAGCCGCCCTAAGGCCTGACTCGGCCATCTATCGACAGCAGCCGGCACCAACCGCTTAGCGTGCCTTGCGAAGCACGGAACCGCTCGGAAAAATGCCACTAGCGTTAGTCATAAAACTGTCACCCAACCATGCGCTGAACGCACCCTATGGGTCGTGATCCCTTAAGATCACTCAGGCGGCCGAGGCTACGAGTGGTTCTGTTTGATTCCCAATAAAATACTCTTTACACCTTAGTCGGTCTAACCCACAGGAAAGACAAGTGCAGAACCACGAGCTTAAAGTCCAAACGTTTGTCTCAGGTCAGTGATGCAGCCGTTCGTGAAGCAAGTAGTGACGCTGCTGTTCCAGCGTCTGTCCTCGTCGAAGACAACGAAGTACGTGCGTGGACTCATCGCCTTCCTCGGTTTCTACGCTTCACATTACGGCGCCGATAATTTGGTGGACCTGGTGGACTCGGTGCAGGCTGGGTATGTCGATGGCTCCTGGGCAAGTGTACCGGGACACGGGAATTCTTGGAGCATTTGGACAACGCAAAACAGTCAAAAAACAGAAATCAAAAAATTTATTTCAACGTAAACAATTTACATTCTGTTTGTTGAATGTCAATGTACATACAGTTATGTATAATGTTAGCCGCTGCCTTGGGGCCGTCTGTAGTGGAGAAAAAGGCAGCGAAAAAAAACTCCACTCTGACCATCTTTTCTCAAATCACCTTAAAGCTAATACAAATTAGGTGTGAGTGTTCGTATACAGTCAAAATAAGAATGACAGTTCGGCGTAGGAATATGAGATGCCTACTGGAAAAAAAAAGTCTCAGAATGTAACAGTGTGACATAAGGTGGTGTGACATACCGGGAACAAAAGGGCTAAATCAGACAACTCCAGCCAGTGGAGTCTTACGTAATTGCACACCAGAAATAGCGGTATCGCAAACATGTAATCATCCAAGACCTGGGGGTTTTTTTTAAGAAATAAAGAATATTCTATACTAGCTTTTGCCCGGGACTCCGTCCGCGTGGACTTTAGTTATTCAGCATGCGGAACAAAATTTTGCAACCCCGTTCGCTCCCTTAAGGGTTAAATTTAGAAAAAACGGCGAAATACGTGTTCAATCAATTGTATTGAAAAGTATTTATTTTAAGTTTCAAGAAAGTTAGACTACATTTTTTATACCTCCCATACAAATTTTGACAACCCTTTTCGGCCCCTGCGGGGTTGAATTTAAAAAAAATCCTGTCTTATTCCTTGCCTACATTATATATAGACCCTCTGTGCAACATTTCAGCTTCCTAGGTCCAACGGCTTGGGCTGGGCGTTGATGAGTGAATGAATCAGTCACTCAGGACTTTGAATTTTATTTATATAGATGTTAATTGGAATTGTCTTTTTGGAAATAAATAAATAACTTAGTTACTACCCAACCTGGGGTTGTTTTTTTAAAGAATATTCTAAAACCTAATTTGCCTCCGCAGTATGTTCGCGATGTACGTTGAACGCGTGCTGATCCCAGAACTTCAACGCGTGAGTGGCGCCCTTGAGCGTAAAGCGGCGGCGGTCGGCTGCGTCAAACTTCTCTGCGAGAGCACCCACTTCCGCTCCGGGGCTTTGCAACAACTCTGGCCTAGACTTATGCAGGTGAGGGGGGGAGAATAGTACATTGTTCACCGAGAGGAGAAAGTGACCGATTACCGTCGAGGGTGTCGTTTGAAGCCCGAGCCGTAGGCGATGGCTTTAAAACACCTGAGATCCGGAATCGCAGTTTCTCTCGAGTGATACATAGTGCTTTAAACTACACCTACAAGGAAAATAAAAAACGAAATCTTTACTAATTGAAATTTATATTGAAATTGTTGCTAGTGGCCAGTGTCATTTTGCGAACTTGGAGATAAAAACTCACTGTAAAAACTTTTTGGCTTTTGATATTTAGGTTACCGGCGCATAGTCTTACCCAAAATTAAAAAAGAAACACCACGTAAGAAATGGATTTTCATACACTTTTCTCTCCCGCTCAGATGCGTTTGCTCCCCGCATATTTGTTCGATATGCAATGACGTACTTTCTACCGTAAATTTGATAAAGTATCAAGGTACTTTCCAAGCAGGTGTAGTATAAAATACATTTATTTGAAGACACTATACTTGTTAATCGGTGCATGCATGGGTCACCGTCTATGACTAACGCTAGTGGCATTTTTTCGAGCGATTCCGTGCTTCGCAAGGCACGTCAAGCGGTTGCTGCCGGCTGCCGTCGATAGATGGCAGTCGTTAAGCCAAGTCAGAGGCCTTAGGGCGGCTTGAAATTTCTGACAGTAAGACTAGCCACTAGTCTTACAAGCCTCCACCAATCCGGACTTGGCCTCCGTGGTGTATGGCCTATACCTTCCTCAGGGAAGTGACCCGTGCCTCTCGGTGGGGACATAATGGGTTGATGATGACTGTCACTTCAGCATGCTAATTTGGTGGGACATGTCGGTGACTTTGGTTCTCTGTCGGTTTACCTCGTTTCGAATTCGATCTTTGCTTCTTAACTTTCTCGTGTATAAGGGGCGACCGTCAGCTGTGTCAAGCTGCTTTGCGGGAGTTCCCACTTCCGCTCCGGGGTGTTGCAACAACTCTGGCCCAGACTTATGCAGGTTAGGGGGAAAGAAAATACATTTATACTACACCTGCTTGGAAAGTACCTTGATACTTTATCAAATTTACGGTAGAAAGTACGTCATTGCATATCGAACAAATATGCGGGGAGAAAACGCATCTGAGCGGGAGAGAAAAGTGTATGAAAATCCATTTCTTACGTGGTTTCTTCTTTTTTTATATTTGGGTAAGACTATGCGCCGGTAACCTAAATATCAAAAGCCAAAAAGTTTTTACAGTGAGTTTTTATCTCCAAGTTCGCAAAATGACACTGGCCACTAGCAACAATTTCAATATAAATTTCAATTAGTAAAGATTTTGTTTTTTATTTTCCTTGTAGGTGTAGTATAAAGCACTATGTATCACTCGAGAGAAACTGCGATTCCCGATCTCAGGTGTTTTAAAGCCCTCGCCTACGGCTCGGGCTTCAAACGACACCCTCGACGGTAATCGGTCACTTTCTCCTCTCGGTGAACAATGTACTATTTCACCTCACTCGCTCACCTGTACTTAGAATTACGTACATTATTTAACAATAAAGACTATGAATATCGTGTGTCACAGAGGGACTAAACAAATTTTGTGTTTGTATCTTTCGCCAGGCGTTGATATCGCTGTTCGAGCTGCCTACGGACGAGTCTACTCTGCCCGACGACCATTTCGTTGAAGTGGACGACGCCCCGGGCTACCAGGCTGCGTACGCGCAACTCACCTGCGCTAAAGGCTCGGCCGAGGATCCGCTTGCTAGTAAGTCTTCATCATCGACCCACTATGTCCTCACCGAGGGGCAAGGCTCTCTTCCCTCAGGAAGGTATAGGCCATACTCCACCACGGTGGCCAAGTCCGGATTGGTGGAGGCTTGTAAGACTAGAGGCTGGTCTAAAGGCCATAGCCCACTTACACGACTCTGCTCCCACCCGGCAAAAATTATATCATTTAAATATTGCTCTTTAGATATACAGGGTGTTGATTTGTACAGTTTACTCCGACTCAGGGTTGGTTATTTACATGATACTGAAGCAAAAAAAAAATAGATAAAAAAAAAATTTTTTTTAGTGAAAATCACCTAAAATCCCCGGTTTTGCGGGGCCGGAGGCGAGCGCGCGGGCGCACTCTCCAGCCCCGCCCCGCGAAACCTCCGTCGGACCCGTCAAGTGCAAACGATAGAAGCTAAGCCATATAAATTTGTGATTTTTAGGTGATTTTCACTAAAAAAAAAAATTTTTTGTTATTTTTTTTTGCTTCAGTATCATGTAAATAACCATCCCTGAGTCGGAGTCAACTGTACAAATCAACACCCTGTATAATATATTTTACATTGGCATCAATGACAGCAGACACCTCGCTGTCAGCTGTCAACTAATTTATGATGCCAATGTAACATATATCTAAATAGCAATATTTAAAGCCCATATTTGAATTATATTATTTTTGCCGGTTGGTAGCAGAGCCGTGAAGTGGGCTATGACCTTTAGTGTCAGAAGTGCTCAAGCCACCCTAAGGCCTCTGACTTGGCATAACGACCGCCATCTATCGACTGCAGCCGGCACCAACTGCTTAGCACGTTAAGCACGCCTTGCGAAGCACGGAACCGCTCGTAAAAATTCCACTAGCGTTAGACACCCATCCATGCACTGAATAATTAAAATTTTTAATAATTTCTTACTTGAAGGGTGTAAAAGCAAAGTCGACTCTGTCCATGAAGTGTCAAACTGAGTTATTTAAAGCGAAATTCGTTTTTTTTAGTCAACAGCGGTCATAGAAAAAGTTTGTTTACTTAAGAATTAAAATAAAGTCTAAGATATTCAAAAGCTGTTTTAAAATGCTTATAAGATTCGAATATACGCAGGTATAAACTAAACTACATTCACAGGTTAGAATATTCAAAAAGTGGACAGAGTTGAGTTTGCGTTTATACCCCTCACTTACTATCCAAGACCTGAGCTCTAAGACTTGGATTCTTATCTTATTGTCTCTCCGCCAGGCGTGTCGAATCCTCAGCAGTACCTGGCAGAGTCGATCGGTGCACTGGCGCGTTCGGACGCCGCGTTCCTCCCGCCTCGCTTAGCAGCACTCGACGAGCCCCACCGAGCGGCTCTGCAGCTTTACCTCAGCAACTTCGGCGTGCAGTGCTGAGAGGCGTTCAGACCATGCCGCGGATTGTGAAGTGAAGTGATGTGAAGTGTGCTGAAAGATCGACGCCTCTCGGGGTCAGCCCCAAGACGCTCGGTTTTCAATGATATAATCACACTATGCCGCGAAGTGTGAAGTGTCTTTAAAAACCGACGCCTTTTGGAGGTAGTCCCGGTACCTTGATGTTTATCTCGAGCCCGGTAGACAGATTCATACCAGCTCTGTTCGCGAAGGGAAATTTATGTCGATAATATAACCAATCTGAACAGCGCAACTTCGACGTGCTGTGTTGTGTGGTGTTCAGACTATGCCGCGAAGTGTGAAGTGAAGCAAAAGATCGAAGCATTTTGATTTGTGGTGTGAAGTTTGCTTAAATATTGATGCCATTTGGAGTAATCTCTAGTACCGCGATGCTTATATATGAAGCCTGGTAAGACACAGCAAGCGTAAACTCTTGAGTAAAATAGTCTACCAGCTTTCTACTACGCCGCAAAGTGTGGAGTGAAATGATTTTTCGATGATTTCGTGATGATGTCAACAGTTTTGTGTACGAAGTGGCACCTGCACGAATATACGCGAACCAAATCCTTAACGACTAATTGTCTACCTGTCAAATTACATACGAATGCTATCGCATACACTTATAGTTAGGCCACTTCTCTCTTTATCGAGCTCAATATAATCACACTGGTTGTATCTATCTTAACACTTTCCCGGGCAGTCATATGTGATCTATTGTTATTTTTATTGTTATCGGATGCTATAGCATCCACTGTCCGGGAAAGTTTTAACAACCGGACCGGACTGTGATGGTAGGATTATTGATTGTTGTGTGTAAATGTCGATGTAAATATTGTAAAAGAACTTAAGCCGCTTGCAGACGATGCGTAGTAGCCTTCGCAAGTACTGGCGCTGGGGTTGAAATGTTTCTTTCGCTCCGTGTCATTTCAGACTCGTCTGACTACAAGACGTGTTCGGTGATTGCATAATTTGCGTGTCGTCTGCAAAGCATCATCGATTTGTGACTGATAAATAATAATAGTATATACGTTAGTAGGTACTATAGAAGTGTGCGAATGGTTCTTAACTGTTATTTTATTGTCTTCGTACGTAGTTATATCCCATTTTCGCTAACCCAATGTTACAAAAGAATGTATTGAAAAAAAAATTGTGTGCGCTTATGACCGCTCGCTAGTGAAAACTTCAGCCGCACCGACTGACTTTAGCTGAGTATACCCGCCTCAGGGTCAAAGACTCGACCTTGATGGTTCAGTTTGATCAACTATACAGAAAGTGCGCGTTTTGAAGCGACAATTTGTTAGTTGATATATCGAGTAGAATAAAAGAGCATCATGATTATCATCAACCCATTCTGTCCCCACCAAGGGGCACGGGTCCTTCCCTGAGGAAGGTATAGGCCACACTCCACCACGGGAGCTAAGAGAGCATGTCTTTATGAAAAATGTGCCAATTTGATTGTAGTTATACTATATCAGTCGCTTAATTAACCCCTTAAGCCCCGAGGACCCCCAGCGGGTCGGCCTTGCAACGGCACTTTGAATCGAATTTTGAAGATGATATAGACCACAGTTGTATGAGCATGTTTTATTCTTTGAAAACTGTGATTTATTTCAAATATTACTCTGTGAATAATTAACTTAGCTATGAAAGAAAAAGGCGTCCTAGGCCCGAGGGGTTAAGGATATTTCACTGAGCTTTGTATTGAAATGAACGTGAAACATGATGATTTGAAAGTGACATTGTGAATTATCTTTTTTGTTTGTTATTTTTATACAATAGTTTCTAACATCGTACCTACTTTACAAGCTTAATATGTAACTTTGTGAAATAATTTAATGACTAATTAAATAAATGTTCCCCCATTTGTAAATAACGTTTTGTTTCATTGTTATACAGGGTTTGGAAGGAACAGTAAAGGAGGACATAATGGCACTCTCATCGCTATTCGTATTTGCCAACGATTTAGAATACATACAGGTTTAACAAAATCCACTGCTTAAGATTCGCCAAGATGCCCAGCAATGGATGGTTAATATTTGCCAAATTGATGTGAAGTGCCGCCATAATAGTTTACACGTAAACGTCTCATTTAGGTTGGTCTGTATATGAAAAATTAGTATGACCACCAGGACACAGGGTTTAAAAGGCCGTTTCCTGGTGGTCATACTAATTTGTCATATCAGTAAGACTACGAGGATATACATGTCCTCGTGGTCATACTGCAACACAATATTTTTAGAAAAAGGTTTTTCCTTCCTCCTGCATAATATACATTCTTTTCTGTGTAAATAAAGAAAGTAGTACATACTTCTACTTCTATTATTAAGTAGTATTTACTTGTAGTTTTATATGGTGGCATTTGATTTTCCCTCTACAGAATGTTCAGGAAAGTGAGTAGTATGACCAGGAGGACATGTATATCCTCGTAGTCATACTGACATGACAAATTAGTATGACCACCAGGACACGGGGGTTTAAAATGATTTACCTACTGTCAAAGAAAAAATTGAGTTATTTTTATTAATTTAGCCTGAGAATTTTTAACACTAACAAACGTGGATATTCTTTCCAACAGTTCAGTGGAACTATTTGCCATTTTTGAACAAAAAAATTTGTAACCACTGTAAATTATTAACTTAGTCTGGATGACTTGATTTTTTGTCGCAAGAGTGACCAGGTTCGCTTTAAATTCAATGCTTTGAGCTACCTGAGTATGACCAGCCCTTATATTACGTAACTTTCCACTCTATCGGGTTAAGCATTTAGACAACTCGAAAGAGTCAAATTAGGAACGTAGGTATATGAGAGTTCGGAGTAGGAGTATGAGATAGGTACCTACTGGGAAAAAAAGTCTTAGAATGTAACAGTGTGACATAAGGCGGTGTGACATACCGTCAAGTAGCCTATTGTAGCACTTAATAATAATAATCGAGGAGTAATAATTAACCCTCTGTTAGAACTTTGGTAAAAAAATGAGAACACCATTATAAACATTCAAAATAATTTTATTACATACATAAATTACAAACTACCTTTCTAAACCGTTACAGGAATTCACTATACTTGGGCATAGAGTCCTTGAGGATCACATTACCGTCCTTCTTGTTGTATCCCTCCAAAAACTCGAAGTCAGGGTGGTTCTGGATCACCTGGAAGAGAAGATCAATTATTATCTTCGAATGGAAACTCTTCTAACCACTACACATGCTTAACTTAATTTCGGATTCATCATCAACCCATTACCCGTGCCCCTCGGCCCCACCGAGGGGCACGGGTCTCTTCCCCGAGGAAGGTATAGGCCATACTCCACGGGGGCCAAGCCCGGATTGGTGGAGGCCTGTAAGACTAGTGGCTGGTCTTACTGTCGGAAGTTTTCAAGTCGCCCTAAGGCCTCTGACTTGGCTTAACGACTGCCTTAACGCATCTATCGACGGCAGCCGGCACCAACTGCTTCACGTGCCTTGCGAAGCACGGAACCGCTCGGAAAAATGCCAGTAGCATAGAAGTCGAGTCAATCAGTAGTCATAGAACTGTCGCCCATCCAACTTTTCGGCTCCATCGGCCATCAGTTCTGCGTGCTATGTGCCCCGCCCACTGCCACTTAAACTTACTCATCCGGTGGGCTATGTCGACGACTTTCGTTTGTCTACGGATCGTGGCAAGTGACTTCAGGATGAAATGTAAACATTCGCGTATTTGCCGACGGTTTAGAAAACATTGCAGGACAAAAAACAGTGCTTAAGATTCGAGAGGATGCCCAGCAATGGATGGTCAATATTTGCCAAATACACGCATACATACAGTGTGGCCCTGGATAAAGTGCAATCCCGAAAGGGGATGAAACTAGACCATGAATCATTGACTAGAAAAATATTAAAAAAAATTATTGTAGGATTTATTGGTATTTTAAGATTTTCATGTTTCATTAAGGACTCTATGTACAAAAGTATTGATTTCTTCCAAAATAATGGGTCTATTTCTTTGAAATAAAAAAAAACAGTATGCCTAATACCTGGCGATGACCATGAAATAATAAATAGTCCGCAAAAAAGTAACTATCTTGGGTAAAAAAAGGTATTTTTATAAGAAAAATGATTTTTTTAGACGTTTATTTTAAAAAACTTCAAATTACTAAAAAAATGTGCCCTATAACTATGTAATTTTATAGCTTACTTTTATTCTTTACCATTTTAGCTTCCAAATAAAAAAAAAAACAATTTTCTAACTAAAAAAATGGCTAGGTAGGAGTTATTTACATTTTAGTAGGTAATAAAAGTCAGACTTTAATCACAATAACTTTATTAATAAAATTATCCGTAATTTACAATTTTGCATTTTTATTTAAAGCATTAAATGTTCAAAATGGGCTCCTCGATTTTGCAAGCACATTATTGCACGAATATTAATTTGCTTAGTGGCTCTGCGAATCATTCCTGGATCATTTTTAATGTCATTTGCGCACTGAATTATTCGGTCGTGCAACTGTGCCTCGGTATTTATTGGCGTGCTGTATACTCTTTGCTTCATGACACCCCATAAAAAATAATCTAGGGGTGTCAGATCAGGTGAACGCGCTGGCCAGCCTACTGGCCCTCCTCGGCCAATCCACCGGTTCGGGTAATTTTCGTTCAAAAATCGCCGCACCTCCCGCCCATAATGTGCAGGACATCCATCCATTTGGAGATACATACGCCCACGCCGTCTCGTAGCCAGGGGAACATCTTCCATCAACATGGGTAAATTTTGTAGTAATTCTAAAAAACGTTCAGCATTTAGGGTTCTGGGTAAAATGACTGGACCAATTAAAATGTCGTCGATTAAGACTGCCCATACGTTTATTGAAAATTTTACTTGAAAAGTAGATGCCCGCTTCAATCGTGGATTTTCGTGAGACCACTGGTGCAAATTTCTGCAGTTTGTAATGCCGTCTCGGGTAAATGTCGCTTCGTCCATCCAAAAAATGCGTTTGGGAAAATTTGGGTCAGCTCTAATTTTTCTTAGAATCCACGTCGACATTACGCATCTTGGACGATTATCTACATTTTCGTGTAAATGTTGTACTCGTTGGTAATGGAAAGGATGCAATCCCTCCTTTTTCAAAATTCGCCAGACAGACGTCTTCGATATGCCATGACGCAACGCTAATCGTCTTATGCTTGTTGTAGGGTCAGCAAACAGATCGTTTAAAATGGCCTCTTCTATCGCATTGTCAATAACGACAGCTGGTTGCTCACCGCGATTTCGTGCCAAACCAAGTCCAATGTTGGAGAGCCTCCTATGAATCTCTTGAAAATTTCGAGCTGAGGGTATGAGTCTGCCCGGGAAAGCATTTATGTATGCAGTCCGAGCGACTGTTGTGCGACCATGTGACATGCCATAATAATAATGCATGTCGGCTATTTCTCGAGGTGAGAACTCTGTCAATCGCGGCATTTCGTCAACACTTAACAGCAGAACAGGAACAGTCCAAACGTAACGAACAGTAGAAAACGTAACAGTCAACAATGTAACAAAAACTTAATAACAAATCAACGTGAACACAATGCGAGAACGAGAACAGTAGTAGCAGCGGCGAGAATATCGGAGCGACTGTGTAAGTCCTGTTTCGAACCCCCTGCCTCCCCTCCCCTCGCCTTCCCTCTACCTGAGTGTAGAACAAAAGGACTGCGACTGCCGAAGGGCACAGAGTAGGACGGAAACAATGGAAAAAACGGTCTCTACCTGCACGGTAACACGATTAGGCTCCACTTTAAAAGTTCGTAGATAGCGTGTTTTTTTAGTTAGAACATTGCTTTTTTTTTTATGTGGAAGCTAAAATGGTAAAGAATAAAAGTAAGCTATAAAATTACATAGTTATAGGGCACATTTTTTTAGTAATTTGGAGTTTTTTAAAATAAACGTCTAAAAAAATCATTTTTTTCATAAAAATACCTTTTTTTACCCAAGATAGTTACTTTTTTGCGGACTATTTATTATTTCATGGTCATCGCCAGGTATTAGACATACTGTTTTTTTTTATTTCAAAGAAATAGACCCATTATTTTGGAAGAAATCAATACTTTTGTACATAGAGTCCTTAATGAAACATGAAAATCTTAAAATACCAATAAATGATACAATATTTTTTTTTATTTTTTTTTTTATATTTTTCTAGTCAATGATTCATGGTCTAGTTTCATCCCCTTTCGGGATTGCACTTTATCCAGGGCCACACTGTATAGTCATGTGAAGTGCCAGCACTAGAATGCTTCTGTATAGCACGGTCCAATTGGACGTAGGTAGTTGAGCAAAAAGGTTCCAACCCACAAGACGGTAATTTACAGTTAAATATACCAAAACGATCACTATGCTCTATATTTATAAATGAAAGGCTTTCATAGCGATCCGATGAACATGTGCAAAGTTATGGCACATGGTAGTCCCAACCCATCAGAGTGCGTATACTGAGTTTTGTCATTCACTTTCGATAGCGAGAGCGTTTGCGATTTGCATAGGAGTGACAAAGCGCGCCCTCTAGTTGTCTCTCTGTCACTCCTATGCAAATCGCAAACGCTCTCACTATCGAGAGTGAATGAAACAACTCAGTATACGCACTCTGCAGTCATTGTATCGAAAACGGCCTGGATAGCCAGATTCTATGATGACCATCCATCGTACGAGTTTTGCGGCAAACTCTTTTGCTGTAACTGCCGTGCGGCTCCGGAATGAGCTACCGGAGAAAATCAGGAAAGCCCCTTCACGTCACTCCTTTAAGCATCTCGTCCGACAGTACTACCTTGGTGTCGTAGACAGCAGACTGTCCATCCAAAACAATTAATTATATACAATTATTATTTTCTATTTTTTTTTATTGTGTATTCTTTTGTCTTTGTAATTTTTATTTCTTATTTGCAAAGAGTGATCATCCAATATTAACTTATCTGGTCTATTTATAAAATATTTTATTATAAATATCTATATAATATGTATTAGTATGTACCTACTTATTTAATATTAAGTATTAGTGTGTATTGTATTATATTATTGTTATTTATGTGCTCGCACCTTACTTTCAAGTAACTATCTATTTTATCTTTCTTTTTTGCACGCCCACCTCAATTTTTCCCTCTCCTGGACCTCCTGTGGGTGGACTGGTAGAAAATGCTATTAGCATTAAGTCCACCTTTTGTACACTATTGTTTGTGCAATAAAGAATTAATAATGATAATAATGACGTCACATGCCAGTAAAAATGGCGTCATTCATTTTTTCTTACGTTCATTGGTTGGTTTACTGGCAAGTGACGTGATAATTCCTGTGCGACGCCATATTTCCCTCAAATATGGTTGAGACTGGCGATAGCTGACCCCTGCGTTATGCTCGTGAACGGGTACCGTCCGTGTGTCTGGCCGCAGCATTGGCGTTTTCATACTTGTTTAAGAATATAAAATAATGTTTGACATTGCAAGTATTGATTGCACTCATGGGTCTTGAATTTTGACATTCTTAGGTAGATGGACATTCGTACCTACCTTTGTATTAGATTTAAGATGTTTTGAGAAAAGATGGTCAGAGTGGAGTTTCTTTTGCTGCCTTTTTCTCCACTACATTCGGCCCTAAGGCAGCGGCTAACATTATAATTTTATGTACATTGACATTCAACAAGCAGAATGTAAATTCTTTACGTTGAAATAAATTTCTGATTTCTGATTTCTATTGTCCAAGATAGCGTTTTGGCGGCTTATCTCAAAAGTAAATTTTCGTTTGCCTTTTTTCGAAGAAATACACGAATTAATTTAAAATTACCACTTTCTGAGGACTCCATGAACACCAACAAAAAATATGAGATGGTTTTCAGAAATCGGTCAAATAGCCTATTGTTTTCGGGCGTAAACATTACGGCTGCGTCCCCAGTTGGCAAGCAGTTTGCTGCCGACTGAGTTAGCGGCGTATCGGTTTAGTATGCCCTTCGATATACCTACTTTAAATGGAGTGTTCACAGTTTGCTAGTTTTGCGCTCAATCTACGCAATTTGCAGCGTTACGCGCGCTGACTGTCTTAGTGGGCGGCTGACTCACAGAAAAGCCTGTCCCACTCGGCGGCGAAATAGTTTTGTTCGCTTTGAGTATGCCGCTAAGTCGAACTTCAGTTGGCTACAAAGCGGCTCACTCAGTCGGCAGCGAACAGTTTGCCTACTGGGGACGCAGCCTAAACAATACTCTTATCTTATCCTACCTGATCGCGCTGCAAGGCGTCATCGGCGCTGAGAATCAGCTCCGGCACATCGGTGCGCGGGATGTTGAACATATTCATCAGATAGCACTTCTGGTTAGTGTACAGCTGAAAACAAGACGAGAAACAAATTAAAACTTTACTTAATCCGCGACGCAACACAGCGGTGGCTGCTTGTACGGTTTCACAGGAGATTCGCCGTATAACGTCACGTTCGCCAAATTTACCGTATACCTTAAAGTCCCGTTTGCAAAATCTTCCGTTCACAAAATGTTCGATAAACATTATGTGCCGTAAAAATAATAAAGCTTATTCTATCTATCTAACCCCCGGATTCGCTAACAATCTGTTTATCTACTGTTAACAGCTGTGAAACGTTTTTTCGTATGCACTTTGACCAACTGACAGAGCTGTCTAACAGCGGGTTAGTGTACGGGAAACCGGGGGTAAGTCTCCTTGTAAAATATGTTTGTTTGTTATTTGTTACACTTTATCATAGGCTATTTGACAGTGTGAAAAAAACAGTATTATTCATACGTATGCGAGTCTTAAAATCGTTTTAAAGCATTTTAACTAAAAAAAAAGATTTCTAATAAAAAACACAGGATAAAATTTGATAATTATGTATCTGCAGCTATTGTATCGAAAACGGCCTGGATTGGCCGATTCTATGATGACGTCACAGCTCAGTAAAAATGGCGTCCGTCATTCATGTCGTTCCTGCGTTCATTGGTTTGTTTACTGACAAGTGAAGTCATAATTCCTGTGCGACGCCAGAGATAGCGTTGTGGCGGCTAATTTCAAAAGTAAATTTTCGTTTACCTTTTTTTCGAAGAAATTCACGAAAGACTTAAAAATGACCACCTTCTGAGGACTCCATGAACACCACAAAAAAATATGAGATGATTCACTTCAATTTTGGGCGAAATGGCAACCAGCCGCTGGTCGATGAGATGGTTATTCAGAAATCTGTCAAATAGCCTAACATAACATAACATTTACATACAGGCACATACATTGCTTCTGGCCCCACACTAGGATACCCTGTATCGTGGGAACCAGAAACAGCGACGTCACAAACATGTAAGCATCCAAGACCTGGGTTTTTTTTTGTCTCCAGCCGGGATTCGAACCCGGGACCTCTCGCATGGTAGTCAGATGCGCTAACCACTGCGGCACAGAGGTCGTCAGCCTAGTACATATTGGGTGTAGCTAACCTGTGGAACAGGAAATAAAATCCAATCTTACACGGTATAGAGATAGACTGAGTAACCACCCAAATGCCTTGGCATCAAAACTGATGACAAACCCAGTTACCTTCAACAGGCTGAAAAGAAGAGCACCCCAAGATATGCTGAAAGCCAACTAAAATAATAAAATTTATATAGAGAATGAGACAGTGGCCTTATTCCCTGCAAGCCTGGATAAAGATAACAAAACTATTGCTAAATGTTCCAGATAACAGTTGCAATAAAATGAGGAAGATATAAAAAAAAGCTAACCTGTCTCTTGTCAGCCCACTCGACCTCGCGAGGGAGCCGCCAGTCCTTCAGCTTCGGTTCCTCGCGCTCCGTATACTTGTCGAAGTCCAAGCGCTCAATGTCCTCAACCACCTGGATGGAAAAATACCGAACATAATAGCTAGAACTTGAACATTTGAGTTGGATGGAGTCTGTCTATTGTTCTTAATAGGCAGATGAATATCCTCGTAAGGCCCGACCTTGAAAATAACAATTGATTTTGTGATCACTTGTTGATTTGAGAAAAGATGGTCAGAGTGGAGTTTTTTTTTCGCTGCCTTTTTCTCCACTACAGACGGCCCCAAGGCAGCGGCTAACATTATACATAACTGTATGTACATTGACATTCAACAAGCAGAATGCAAATTCTTTACGTTGAAATAAATTTCTGATTCTGATTCTTGAAGACATTGGGCCTTACGAGGATATGTAAGTATATTATACTAGCTGACCTGTAAAACTTCGTTCAGCAAAATTGTTCGTATTTTTTCTCACCTTTTAAACCTTCCCTGGAATTCCACAAATATAAAAAACCAAAATCAGCCAAATCTGTTCAGCCATAGTCGAGTTTTAGTGACACTAACGAACAGCAATCCATTTTTATATATAAAAAAAAAGGAGATTATACTTGTACAGTGTGATTTTGAGACTGACGAAGCATATAATATCGAGCAAATGTAAGTGGAAGGACTGGTAAGGGACCATAAGCACCATATATTTACATAGATCAAATGCAAATGCCAAAACGCTGCAATCCGCTACTTGACTCTTTTTTCAAGTATGTCTTAAATGCTAAATATCTCTTCCATTAGACCAAAAAATATTTTAGTATATTTTTTGAGGACCTAAAAGCAACAAAATCATTATTTTAAAACGTTGCTTTGCTAAACAGCTAAAAACGCGGTCCGCCATTTTTGTCTATGGTTTGAAGTCCTCTACGTTTGTAAACAAAGTTTGACATTCAACATAGGTAGAGTTCGTGCCACGAAAGAAGTATGAGTCACAATAGAACCTACGCACGCACGACTGACAGATGTTTGTTTACAACCAAAGATGCTTTCAAGATGGCGGATAGTGTTTTCACCGTTCCGATTTAAAAGCGAAAAACATTTTTTTTATTTGCAAATTTCGCAGCCATCCTGCATATTTACTTAGCAAAGTCAATATATTTCGGTTTCTTACGTTAGATACTACAGGAAATATCCATTTATCGCGTCAAATTTGATACGAGGCAAGTAGCGTATTGGCCGCCTCAAAAATCTAACCTTCATTTTACAATAGCAAAGGGTTTGAGGAAAAAGAGAGACCTCTACACCCTTAGTATGTTCATTTGTGCCTAAAAAAAATGCTTTCAATGTTATTTTTGTTTAACATAACATAACATTTACATACAGGCACATACATTGCTTCTGGCCCCACACTAGGATACCCTGTGTCGTGGGAACCAGAAACAGCGACGTCACAAACATGTAAACTTCCTTTTTTTTTTGTCCACAGCAGGGATTCGAACCCGGGATCTCTCGCATCGTAGGCAGATGCACTAACCGCTGCGCCGCAGAGGTCGTCTGTTAAGTAAGTGTATCCGGAATAAAGTTAATAATGTCTATTGCTTACTAAAGTAAGAGTAGTTCAATAATGTCTTTCAACCGGTCGTTTTGGAAATCCATGGAGGATGCCTATGTCCAGCAGTGGACTTCTTGTGGCTGAATGATGATGATGATGATGAATGCCTTTCACTGTCTTACCACTTCAACCTCGCCGCCGCCACTCCAGTCGTACACGAGCAGTTCAGCGTGAGAGGAAATGTCGCGCAGATACTTGTCCTTGTACTGACGCTCTATCTCGGCTAAGAACGGGGTGGTCAGCGCCTTGCCTGTCACCTCGTAGCTGTTGTTGCGGCTCTTCACATTGTTCTGCACCTGAAATTCAGAGGGGTACGTCAATATGCCTTTTTATGTTAAGACCATGTCACGTGGTGAACAAATGCAATTTTATTATATATTTTCCCATGGGAATAAGATATTTTCCCGCCGTAAAACGTAGCCTATGTGTTAATCCAGGGAATCAGCCAACTCCATACCAAATTTTATTAAAATCGCTCCAGCTGTTTAGACGTGAAGAAGTAACAAACATACACACTCACACACTCACAAACTTTCGCCTTCATAATATTAGTGTGATAAACTTTTGATAAAATATGAGATCTGGGACAAGCTCCCATAGGTACATGATTAAATTATAAATATTAGATATTTTTGTTTTGTACTCCGTTTGATTTGTACAAATGGTCTCAGTATGTCCTGTATTACATGTATGATGTCCTTGTCTGATATTTTAGAGGGTGTCCTACTTTGCGCCCAGGACAAGTGATTGTGCTGTGAGGTGTGGACGTAATTTTATGTTATTTATCCTGACTTGTCAGGTAACAAGTCAACTTGTTAGCTAAGCTTAGTCTCCTCGTTCCCTCATGGTCCCAGTTCTTATTCTTACTTTTTCTTACTTCATTAGAGCTATACGATCCTTTAACGACTTCTGTATTGAAAACGTAGACATTGATTTGTTCATGGACAGCATTTCCATTATTCGCAAACTAATAGCTTCCAGATTTTGTGAATCGGTGTAGGTTTTATTACCGATGCAACTTATTGACGGTGTGCCATCTTTCTTCCTTTTATTCTTGGATAAGCTGACTCTGGCGTTTTGTGTCATTTTTCTTCCACCTGTACTATTTGCTTAAATTATGGCTACCTGTGAAAACTTTTTATTCGCATTCTGTTTCTATGTGTGGAAATTTGATGTGTTAGTGATAAGCTTTTCGTTTTCCTTATAAAATAAAGAAAATAAAAATTTATACACTTACAATATTGACAGGCACATCCAGATAGATAACAAGGTGTGGTCGCAGCAACTCCTCAATGGTATTATTTTTAATCTCATAGTAAATAGAGCGGGCACCCTTGCTCATGTACTTTTGAGAGAACATTGCCTCCAGGAACACAAAGTCTGAGTACGGGGAACGTTCCAGAACCACACCTTGTCCGGTGTTAAACAAATGAGCCAGGGCATCAATGTACTGAGCATAGCGCGCTTCGTACATCATAATCTGGAACGCAGCTGCATTACGGTGGAACGGGTCAGTGTTGAAGTTGGCATGGTCGTAGGTGCGAGCGTCCTCAGGGATTTGAGAGTCAAACATCCGCATATCATGACCGTTTGGACGAAGGTAGTGGTAATCCATGTTCGCTTCAGGGAAGTGCTTCATGCCCAGGTCCTCAGCCAGGCTGGAAGCGAACTTGGTCTTCCCCGATGCCACTGGGCCTTCAACGACCACGACTTTGGAGTTTTCATCAAATCTATGAGTCGTTCTATCGAAGAGACTACGAAGGAAGGTGTAGTCCTTATTAACGTAGTCGAATGGGGCTGGCTTCGGCGCCTTGGGCGGGAGGGACTCCCGCAGTGCCTTGCCGGATATGTTCCGGTGCTGTACGAAGGTGCATGCTGCGATCTTGCCCCCTTGAGCTGGACTCAGGATCTTCACAAACGCTGTGCGGACGAGCGTAGCCATTTTAGCCTGAGGTATCAGACTTCTACGTGATACCTGGAAAGGGTAGTGAGCTTTGATGATCTAAGATGGTTATGGAGGAGTAAATAGACGGATTTAGTGAATATACATACCTCAAATCAATTCATATTACAAAATTCAAGACGAAAACTGTGACATAACCACACCACACACAAATGACAGCTGATTAGTTTGAAAAGTTGTTGTAAGCTTGTTGGGCTTTCCTTATAATCTTCCCAACGTTGCCATCAAACTGCTCAATATAGAAAAGGTTTTTAAGTGTTGCCGTTCATCACAATTTTTAAACGAACGAATCGTAAAATTCCGGTTTATTTCTTTTGACAGCTGCTGCCATTCTCGAACCATGTGCGAAATATCTCTCAGCAAAACAATAACGTAGAACGCAATTTTGTCGTGTTTTCGTGGCTTAAAACTTTACAAAACTCAATATGGAGACGGAAAACATTAACGTAGACCAGTTCCTCCCAGCAAAAAACCCTATCAAGCTGAAAAATGTGAAACGAAGGGCCGTATCAGAGTCTGGTGAAACCATGGAGGTTGAGGAGCATAATGGGATCCAGGGCAAAGCTAAGCACAATAGACCGAGAGCTAAGAGGACTAAAAAGGCCGCAGAACCTAACGAAAGCAAAGTTAACATGAGAAAAATCGCTGTTCCCGCTCACAGGTACATAACCTCAAAACCTAACCTTTATTTGTAAATATTTATATTTCTAGAACTTCGCTATCGCCACCGTTAACCTCATATTTAAGAGGTAGAATAATGAGGTATAATGTTTATTTATTTGGCAAAAAACTTAATGTTTCAAACAACAACTTTCAATGGGTTTATATTCTTATTTCTAATTTGGTTTTCCATGGTCAAACTGTGTTTTCTGAATGATAAATGGCTTGTGCTCTGTAGTGAGATTTATGCAAAGTTACGTTGAAAAATATGACTTTCTTCTTATATTGGTTCCTGCCAGTCAAAACTGAAGTAAGTTTCTATATCTCTTTTTTTTTACAGATATACACCACTTAAAGAAAGCTGGCTGCAGATCTTCACTCCCATAGTAGAACATTTGCTTCTGCAAGTTCGCTTCAACACAAAGACACGCAATGTTGAGATCAAGATTGGCCCAGAGACACAAGACGTAGCCAACTTGCAAAAGGCTGCTGATTTTGTCAAGGTAAAAAATAAAAAAAAAGACATCAGCCAAATAAGGATGTATTCCTTATTTGAAGTAGGTAAAAAAAAATAAATTCATATATGTTTTTATAAATCATCTCTCTATATTTATTGTAATTTTTATATCATAAATTAGCAAAAATGTTCCAACCTACACAACATAGTAATTTTTGAGTTAAATATACCAAAATGATCACTATGATCTATATTTTATGAATCAAAGACATTCATAGCAATCCAATGAGTGTGTGCAAAGTTATGTCACATGGTAGACCAACCAACATTATGGAGAGTGTAAATCATCTTAAACCTAAAAAGTGAAATATCACAAAACTCACTTTGTGTGGGTTGAAACATTTTTGCTAAACTACGTCTAATTCGGTTGAATCCTGACACCTGAAATAGATCTATTCTCAGAACTACAGTATTTCCACAGTATATATTATAGAATTGATAATTTTACTAACAAGTTTCCGGCTTTTTAGTTCTGAGACAGAAACTAAAACAGAAATGTGTTTGTTGATTTCAGGCCTTCATCTATGGCTTCGAAGTGGAAGATGCCCTCGCACTACTCAGATTAGATGATCTATTTGTAGAGTCATTCGAAATAAAAGATGTAAAAACACTCAACGGTGACCACTTGGGACGTGCCATAGGGCGCTTAGCTGGCAAAGCAGGCCGCACAAAGTTCACAATAGAAAACGTCACCAAGACCAGAATAGTATTGGCCGACTCAAAGATTCACATCCTAGGAAGCTACCAGAATATTGCACTGGCCAGGAGAGCTATCTGCAACCTGATCATGGGATCGCCACCTTCTAAAGTGTATGGTAATCTGAGAAATGTCGCCAACAGAGTAGCAGAGAGATTTTAGATCATAAATATATTTATCCGTTTACAATTTGGTGGTTTTAATTTCATATCAAGGAAAAGAAATTAAACAATAGAGTTAGTGGAATGTATATTTTACAAATTAATAAATATTTACATAGAATATTTTTTACCTCTCCATTCCACAGCTTGAAAGTGCAATTAATTTAGTTTTCCTTCACAAAGTAAACCCTCACTGCAGCCATAACTATGTGGCAGCCAGATTGACAAGCCAGTCTATGTTAAGAATAGAATAGAAGATTGACATCACATATTATTATTATTTGATACATTATTTGATGAGCTGATGCGTGTAAGGCGTGTATGTCTTATCTTATCAATGCACTTGATTGTTTTTGGTTTTTATATTTTTACTTTATTAGGAAAACTTACAGCTATATAACATACATTTCAACTGAAATAAAGACAAAGAGCTCGACCCACCCTAGCGTGTATGTCTTATCTTATCACTGCACTTGATTATTTTTGGTTTTTATATTTTTACTTTATTAGGAAAACTTACAGCTATATAACATACATTTCAACTGAAATAAAGACAAAGAGCCAAGTTTTCAAGTTTCCAAGCCCTGAGGCATGTAAACTATTTAAAGAAATATCGACGCGCCTCATCGACTCTAGGCGATCCCAGAGCTGGTAGCTACTTCGGGCCTCTGCCCGCATCAGCTTGGCCATCCAGAGGGGAAATGCTGCCAGCATCTTGGGAACTCTCCCCAACGGCAGCGGTCTGGAGTCCATTTTTTAAATTTAGACTATATTAGATATTATTATTTTATATGTAGTTTAATTCTAATTTAATAATTAATTTTAGGACATATGTTTAGTAATATAGAATAGCTATAATGTCTTTTACAATATACCTATAATGTATTTTACAATAAATTACAATTCTTGACAGTTTTCTTATCCAATCTATTTTTAAAACAGTTGATTGAGTCTGCACTGCACTAACAATAGAGTCAGGAAGTTTGTTACACTCCCGTACAATTCAGTTAAATTAAAACAATACAAATCGCAACAGAAATTCGTACCGTATTGATAGAGAAATAGAGATGAATTTAGAACAGTTGAAAAACGTGACGCTTCGCTTCGCGACGCGACGCTTCAACTCTGCGCCAGTGGGAGTTGAGCTGTGTTGAGCTGGGAGTTGATGTTGCGTGTCGCCACACCTACGCGCGTACTTTCAAACAACGTAAGAACACGCACGCAACATGCAGCGTGGTGCGGGGCAGTGTGCGAATCGCCTTAGGGTTAGCGTAAGCGTTAGTATAGTAGGTATATAGCTAAGTTACTAACATAGTCCTAAGTTCTTCCTTTTACTAATATAGTCACGTCACATGTAACTTTAGTGGGCTATATCTTTGTTATTTTTTGTTTAATCGAAAAAAGAAAAAATACGTGTCCAATATTTTCTTATAATCTAGTTCAAGTTCAAGTTCAAGTTCAATCATTTATTGCTTCATGTGGTACAAAGGTCTTATTAAGTAAATAGTATAGTCCTCAACATGATACGGACTAAATAGAATTTAATTATTTTGACCCTGGAAACTACCCTATTTTTACCTTTAGTTTTAGTTTTTAAGGCTACTAACATCACTATGGATCGCTGTTTTATTCTAAATCAATGTTATTATTATTACTTCAGTGCCCGTCCGTCTGTCAAGAGCTTTCATTTACACCCACATCACGCATAGATGCTGATGCAGATCATAGTTGTCTCCCTCTCTAAAATAGGCTATTTGACAGTGTAAAAAAAACAGTATTATTTATACGTATTCGAATAAAATATGTGTCTAAGAACCGCTTAAAGGCATTTTAACTAAAAAAAGAATTATGATTTGTAAAAAAACGCAACATCAATTTTGATAATTTGTATCTGCCGCCATTGTATCGAAAACGGTCTGGATTGGCGGATTCTAAGATGACGTCACAAGTCAATAAAAATGGCGTCGGTCATTCTTTCTTGCGTTCATTGGTTGGTTGACTGGGAAGTGACGTCATAATACCAGTGCGACGCCATATTGCCCAAGATAGCGTTTTGGCGGCTTAATTAAAAAGTCAATTTTCGTTTGCCTTTTTTCTAGAAGAAATACACGAAAGAATTTAAAATGACCACTTTCTGAGAACTCCATGAACACAAACAAACAATATGAGATGGCTTTCAGAAATCGGTCAAATAGCCTATCCTGCTCGCTGTAAACCGTCTACAGCAAACTGATTGAAAACGTTTGAGATTTTCTAGTTGATCCGGTTGTGACAATTTGTCATATTGATTTTTAACGTTAACACTCAGTATATTGTATCTTTCTGAGGTAACGTATAATTCGCTATTAAACATAAACACTTTCATACAGGCACGTACATTGCTTCAGGCCCCTCACGATGATATACCGTGTCGTGGGAGCCAGAAACAGCGACGTCACAAACATGTAAACATTCTGGGGTTTTTTTTTTGGCCATGCCGGATTCGAACCCGGGACCTCTCGCATTGTAGGCAGATGCGCTACACACAGAGGTCGTCCTTACTAATATTAAGTTCGTCTATTCTAAGAATTAAGTTAAATTGTAAAGCTGGTTGGCTTCTTGAATAATAAAAATTAAAACATTAAAATTAATAAACATTTACATAATTATGCACATAAATTGCTTCTGGCCCCACACTAGGATACCCTGTGTCGTGGGAACCAGAAACAGCGACGTCACAATCAGTGTCGTAGCTAGGTAACCAAGGGCCCTGGGGGAAATAAAAAAATGGGTCCCCACTGGTATCTGAACTGGTTAGGTTTTATCAAGTAAAGATATGAAATATACAAATACTTTTAAAAATTCTAAGCTACTTTATCATCAGCTCTTTTTGTGCACTGCAGGGTTGGTAATAAAAATATTAAACAGTAACAACATAAATTACAATTAATAAATTGGTGTAGGTAAGGTAAGGAACATTTTCAAAAGTTCAGTTCGAACAATATTTACTGGCGAGGGCCCCCTGAGATTGAGGGCCCCGGGGCACTGCCCCCCCTAGCCCCTGGGTAGCTACGCCACTGGCACAATCATGTAAACATCGAAGACCTGGGGTTTTGTCCCGTCTGGCCGCAGCATTGGCGTTTTCATACTTGTTTAAAAACTAAATTCTTAAGAATATCAAATAATGTTTGACATTGCAAGTATTGATTGCACTCATGGGTCTTGAATTTTGACATTCTTAGGTAGATGGACATTCGTACCTACCAAACTTGGTATTAGATTTAAGATGTTTTGAGAAAAGATTGTCAGAGTGGAGTTTTTTTTTTGCTGCCTTTTTCTCCACTACATTCGGCCCTAAGGCAGCGGCTAACATTATAATTTTATGTACATTGACATTCAACAAGCAGAATGTAAATTCTTTAAGTTGAAATAAATTTTTGATTTCCGATTTCTGACTGTTGATTGCTTCATGTGGGCTTCTAGAGCAGCAGTTTGTACTTGAAATGACGCGGGACTGTGGACAGGACGAGGCGGGCGTCCGAACTGAGAGAGGCGAAGCTCCAAGGCTCCGCGGCGCTCCATTCCACACAGTACACCGAGTCCTCGTGCTGTTCGTAGGACTGAAGCACCCCGTCTTCAAGTCTGGAAGCAGAGTAACCATTGGGTGACTTTCACCAACTTACATACATTGAAATTTACAAATTCAATTTTTTTTACGTAGCCTCCATTTTTGTGTCCCACTGCTGGGCAAAGGCCTCCCCCATTTAAGTCCAAAGTTTTCGGTCCTGGGCTACCTCATTCATTCATAATACAAATAGAATATTTACTTCATGAACGTCAATGTTGTTAGTTTCACAATTAATAGGTTACATGGAGAAGAAACTAACAAAGAAACTCCACATTTATTCTTTTCAAAACAGTTTTAGCCTAAATTACAAACTTAAAAAAAAAACTCTTGGATGTGTTAAACACTACACATTTATCGTCTGATTAAATTAAATTTAATATTAAACTACTATTTAATGACAGACAGACTATTAAATAGCATTTTATCTATTGAACCCTTCGGAGTACGGCAAATCCCAAGTTCCTATAAGCTTTCTTGCAGATGATGTTAATATGAACACTAAATGAGATGTCACTTTTAAATCTGACCCAGAGATCCCCCACTTCAGTCACCCTCTTCATGAGGACGGCGTCTACCTTATGTTCGTGCTGGAGAGGATTCCATGCCCTGGAGAAGGAGATTATCTGACACTTGGAAGTGTTTGTTCTCTCTGCTCCATTCCACGCTCTCGATATCGCCCTGTAGCCGTTCACAATAAACTCACGCCTGAGTGAGGGGTTCCTCTGGGATACTTTCATCAAGTCACTGGATAAGGGAGCATCGATAAATTACGTTACAATGATTTCTAGATATTTTTACCCCTCCCCCCGTCCTTGTCACAGCTGGTCATATTTGTCACAATCACACAATCCTCCACCAATTCGGTATTTGACACTATCAACAATAAATTATTTGATATGCTCGATTAAAACTAAAATTACAAAATGTTTTGAAAAAAGTATCTCTTTTAATCATTTACTAGTTAACACAATTTTTAAATAGATGATACATAAAAAGAGTGTTCTGAAACGTGACGTCATAAGCCAGTTTTTTCATACAAAATTCCGTTTCAAAAGTAACTCATTTGACATTTTGTCAAATACCCTCCGGACTTGTCTCCCGTGGTGGAGTATGGCCTACACCTTCCTCAGGGAAGAGACTCGTGCCCTGCGGTGGGGACATAATGGGTGGATGATGATGTTACTTACAAATCGGCAGCCTTTTCGTCGTCCGGGTCCCGGCAAATGCTGGCGGCGGCTGTAAGCAGCGCCCGCGCATCTGAGCTCCCCGTTAAAAGTAACTGCTCGTGGTAAGTGTTGTAGCGGACTGTCCACACCCTGAGAGATTGATAGACAAATGTATCAGAAATCAGAAATTTATTTCAACGTAAAGAATTTACATTCTGCTTGTTGAATGTCAATGTACATAAAATTATAATGTTAGAAGTAACCGCTCGTGGTAAGTGTTGTAGCGGACTGTCCACACCCTGAGAGATTGATAGACAGACGTATAGACTCAGAAATCAGAAATTTATTTCAACGTAAAGAATTTACATCCTGCTTGTTGAATGTCAATGTACATAAAATTATTATGTTAGCCGCTGCCTTAGGGCCAAATGTAGTGGAGAAAAAGGCAGCAAAAAAAAACTCCACTCTGACCATCTTTTCTCAAATCATCCTAAATGTAATAAAGAGTTTTGGTACGAATTATACTTAAGAATGTTAAAATTCAAGATTCAAGACTCCGTCTAATTCTAGTTAACATAACATTCACATACAGGCACATACACTGCCTCCGGCCCCACACTAGTTAGACCTGAGATTACCGCACTTAAGTCTGTTGTTGTTTAGAGTGTGTATGTGTGTGTGGGTGTGTGTGTGTGTGTGAGTGTATGTGTGTGTGTCTGTGTGTCTGTGTGTGTGTGTGTGTGTGTGCGCGTTCGGTCGTTTGTGTGTGTACGTGTGCGAGTAAGCGTGTTTGTATGTGTGAGTGTGTGTGTGTGTGTGTGTGTGTGTGTGAGGGTGTGTGAGGGTGTGTGTGTGTGTGCGCGCGTGTGTGTGTGTGTGTGTGTGTGTGTTGTTATCCAGCTCACCAGTGGGAGTGGTCAGTTCTAGTGAAGATCGGCTCCTTGCCGTTGCGGTAATCCCAAATATTGAGCGCCCCATCGTCGCCGCAGCTGGCTAGCTGGAACTGCCTGCAAAGAATTAGATACAACCATTATGTAGAAACTACAAATAAACTTCTACCAACAAACAAGACCAACAACTTCAGGTTGACAAATCGTATAGGTATCCACGATACATATTTCTAGATAGAGGCTGTTTTTTAATTCAATGCAAAAAAATAAAACTGTCACGTTGACATCTCAATACAATTCAAAGGCTGTCAATGTCTGAATGTTGCTAGTACGCTAACACCAAATAACCCTATTTTACTTCCAAGTAAAAATTGTTTGTGTTTTTGTTACACTTTGCTCTTATGAGGAATTAAATGTTAATGTCTTTGACGTGAGAAGGATTTTGGTCACATGAGTTATATTTACGGAAAAATAAAATCTACCGAGTAAACCCATATATTTTATAGCGGTAACACCGCGTCATTTTTTTGCATCGAATTAAAAAACGGAATTTAGTGTTAGGGGTTAGGGGTAAACGGAACTATAGTTAAAAGTCATTTGGACATCTCGAAAGAGTCAAAATAAGAACGTATATGACAGTTCTGAGTAGGGGTATGAAATACCTACTGGGAAAAAAGTCCCAGAAAGTAACAGTGTGCCATAAGGTGCTGTGACATACCGGGACCAAAAGGGCTAAATCAGACAACTCCATACAGTGGAATTTTACGTAATAAGCTATCAGTAAAAATGGCGTCTGTCATTTATTCGTTCTTACGTTCATTGGTTGGTTTATTCGCAAGTGACGTCATAATTCCTGTGCAACGCCGTATTGCCCAAGATAGCATTTCAAAAGTAAATTTTCGTTTGCCTTTTTTCCAAGAAATACACGAAAGAATTTAAAATGACCACTTTCTGAGGACTCTATGAACACCACAACAAAACATTATGAGATGATTTTCAGAAATCTGTCAAATAGCCTATTGCACCCCAGGTAGGTTCTCAGTCGTGGGTATCAAAATCACTACTGTAAAAAAAATGATTTCTGACTCGTGGTCCCACATAAATAATAAAAATACCTGTTAATAGTGTCGCGGTCCTATCCCGAACCATCTAGAATAGAGCCTTCTAGAAGCCTATCGAATAGTCGCCGCATGCTGCGTTTTAGTAAACAATAAACTGAAAGCAATAATGACTCGTATGTCCACTAGCGTAAGGTTCAAAACTCTTTGAATGGGTTACTGTTCGAGCGACGTTGCCTCGAGTACGCACGTAGGTACGTACGTAGGGAATGTTCTAGAGCCCTTGCGGCCGGATATAAATAGCGGCCGCCGCGGCGCGCAGTCAGTTCCGTTTGGAATAGCGAAGAGTGAACTTCGAGCGAACATACCTGCGATACGAGCGATAACCTACGACCTCAGCGATACTACTGGACTTCGATTGGACCTGCGATTGGATTCTACGTGTGGACTTCGTGTCGTGAAGACCTGCAGACCAGACCCTGCGTGAATAAATCCTAAGAAGTTGTCATTGGCGTTTTACATCCAAATCCAGAACCCTAGCCCGTAACATTTGGTGTCAGAAGTGGGATTTGGAGATGCCACTGACTCCGAGAGAGGATACTTCTGGAGTGAGGACCAGGTCCAGAAGTGCTGCGGAGGCCACGCCCACTGCCCCTCAGGCCACGCCCATCGGCCATAGGGACACGCCCACTGGCCCCGCCCACCAGGCCACGCCCATCGAGGAGACACAGCGTACCTGCCCAGCGGCTCCGCCCACTGGCCACGCCCACCAGGCCACGCCTACCGCCCCCGTGCACCAGGCTCCGCCCACCGGCCTTGACCACCAGGTTCCACCAACCGACCAACAGGCTCCGCCTCCTAGCCACGCCCACCAGGTCACGCCCACCGAAGACATTAAACCTCCGTCACGTCCAATGGAGGTTTTGGATATGTCATGCATGATGGCAATGTTGAAGGGCATACGAGAAGAACAAAGAGGCCTGCGAGAAGAACAGAGCAAGCAGATGCAGTGCCTGCAAGAAGAACAGAGAGGCCTGCGAGAAGAACAGAGCAAGCAGATGCAGTGCCTGCAAGAAGAACAGAGAGGCCTGCGAGAAGAACAGAAGGCAGACCAACAGACGATCCTTTCTGCCGTTACAAAGTTCAGTGATACGGTCGCTAAGCTACATGAAGATGTAAAAGTAGTGAACGAACGGGTAACAGAATTAGAGGAGGACCTAAAAAATGTGAAAACCGGCCTCACTGGACTAGAACCGGAATTTCGGCGTATAAAATCTGCTGGAGTCACGTCGAGTGGAATTGTCGGCATAAACCAGGGGCCTAAAGTGAAAGTGCCTCCGTACGACGGTACTACGTCTTGGGTCGCCTACCGACAGCAGTTCCAGACTGTCGCTGCTTCAAACGGATGGACGGACGAACAGAGCTTGACAGCCCTCACCGTCGCGCTCAGAGGTTCGGCCTTATCTGTCCTGGAGACATTGCCCACCTCAGGCAGCGAGTTCAAAGATCTGCTGGAGGCACTTGAGGCCAGATACGGGGAACGACACCTGGAACACGTTTTTCGTGCTCAGCTACGCGACCGAACTCAGCGCCTGGGTGAAGGACTTCAACAATGGGCGTTGGAAATTGAGAAGCTGGTTCGAAAGGCGTACCCTTCTACTGATAGTAAGATGGTGGACACGAATATTTTGCAAGCCTTCGTCGACGGAATCAAGGATCTTGAAATTAGGGCCGCAGTAAAGCTTCGCCACCATTCTTCATTAAAAGAAGCTCTGGCACACGCCCTAGAAGTAGAAGCTGTGCGTCAAGATATCCGGCAAGGTTATAAACTTCGAGAAGTTACGGAGGAGGTTAAAGAGATCAAGACACCGCCCAAGAAGAACTCCGGGCCCATGTGTTACAAGTGTGGGGAAAGAGGGCATCTGCAGTTCACGTGTCCTAAGAAGGAGAGGCAAGCAACCAAAACAGATGACAGACTGGATGCGCGTCTCAAAAATATGGAGCAGCGTTTTGAAGAATTCGTAAAGAAGCACGACGCTGCGCCCTCCACCGTGAATCAGGGAAACAGGACTGCGGGGCGGGTACTGGCTGGAGCGGAGGTAGCCCCAGTAACCAGAATCACACAAGCATGGAATGGGAACAGTCTACTAATACGCGGTGCAGTGAACAAAATAGAGTGCAAAATCACCCTAGATACAGGAGCCTCTAGAACAATAGTGAGACCAGACCTGGTGAAAGCTGTAGGGAGACGCAAAGGCACCAGTTTATGCAGACCTCTCTCCGCTTCTGGCCAGCAGATACCCGTCCTGGGTGAAGGATCGGTTTCGATATGTGTTGGGGAGGCGTCATTCACGACGTAATCGTAGCCGAAATTATGGATGATTGCATTCTGGGCCTAGACTTTATGAAGAAACACAACTGTCACATCGATGTCACTAACGGTGTCTTTAAATGTGGTGATGAGGAGAACTTCATACTTGGCGGTCCCGATGGAAATGTCACGTGCCTGAAGAAAATCGTAATACCTGGACGAGCACAAACTGAAGTAAAGGTGAAGCTGCCTTCGAGTCAGAAGAATCAGCGGAATAGGTGTGTGCTGATTGAAGATACACGAGACAGTGCAGCCAGTCAGAAATTGCTGACAGCAAGAACTCTCGTCTATGGAGGCAAGACCGCTGTAGTGAGGGTTGTGAATATAGGCGATCGTGAGATTACCCTTAGCAAAGGTGACGTTATTGGACGGTGTGAGGAAGCCGTTTGGATGAAAAGCTGCCAATCATCTCCAAGCTCAAACACATCGAATACCAGGAGTGGAATTATAGTCACTAAGCGTGACTGAAGGATTCTAAGAGTAATCTGAGCTATTCGCAAAGCATGAAAGCTAAGAGGTTGCTACTGCGCTTTAGGGATATCTTCTCTGACGAAGGAAATCCTGGAAGAACATCGTTAGTTCAACACAAAATCGACACCGGACAGGAGCGACCACGTCAGCGAGCGAGGCGCATACCGATTGCCAAAGAAAAGGAAGTACAAGACATGTTGGAAGCCATGAAGAGAAATAAGATTATAGAACCTTCTGCTAGCCCATGGTGTTCTCCCGTAGTGTTGGTAAAGAAGAAAGATGGTAGCACAAGGTTCTGTGTAGACTATCGACGGCTTAATGATGTGACGAAAAAGGATAGTTATCCACTGCCACGAATAGACGATACCCTAGACACTTTGAGTGGCATGAAATGGTTCTCGACGTTAGATCTGAAATCCGGATACTGGCAAGTGGAAATTGATCCGAGGGATAAAGAGAAGACTGCTTTTTCAACTGGTAAAGGTCTATGGCAATTTAACGTGATGCCTTTTGGATTGTACAACGCGCCAGCTACATTCGAACGACTTATGGAGTGCGTACTGGCAGGATTAGTTGGGGAAGCCTGCCTTGTCTACTTGGATGACGTCATAATCATGGGAACAGATTTTGAGGACCACTTGCAAAATCTAGAGCAAGTTTTTAAGAAGATAATGGGAGCAAACTTAAAGTTAAATCCGAAGAAATGCAGTTTATTTAAGAACAAGGTTAGCTATCTCGGTCATGTGATAACCAGCAAAGGCATACAGACCGATCCAGCCAAAATAGAAGCAGTGCAAAAATGGCCTACTCCCAAAGACAAGACCGAAGTGCGAGCATTTTTAGGGCTATGCTCATATTATAGACGGTTTGTTAAGGGGTTCTCTGAAATTGCTAAGCCTTTACACAGACTGACTGAAGACAAGCAGTCATTTCATTGGGATGACACATGTGAGAGTTCATTTCAAAAATTAAGAAAATGTCTTTGCGAGACCCCAATCTTGGGATTTCCACAGGCTAACGGCCAATTCATTGTTGACACTGACGCCAGTAACACAGCGATCGGAGGAGTGTTATCGCAGAAACAGGGCGACAGAGAGGTTGTGATGGCCTATTTTAGTAAATCGCTATCGAAACCTGAAAGGAACTATTGTGTGACAAGAAGGGAGCTCTTGGCTGTGGTAAAGACATTACAGCACTTCAGCAAATATCTCCTCGGCATGCGGTTTACGCTTCGCACTGACCACGCCGCCCTGAAGTGGCTGTTACAATTTAAAAATCCAGAGGGGCAAGTTGCTCGATGGATCGAGCAACTGCAGGAGTACGACTTTATGATTGAACACCGCAGCGGAAAGGCGCATGGAAATGCTGACGCACTGTCAAGAAGGCCGTGTCCGGAAGACTGCAAGCACTGTGCCAAACAAGAGACAAAGGAACTGCCATTGAGATTGACAAGAATGAGTCCATCGAGATCTTGGGAAGATGAGGCGATGAAAGAAGCACAGGAAGATGACGAAGATGTACGGCTCATTGTCGCATGGAAGAAACGAGGCGAGGATAAGCCAAGATGGTGCGAAGTCGCTCCTACTAGTGTTGTTACCAAGGCATACTGGGCTCAATGGGACAGTTTTATTCTTCAGAACGGAATACTTGACCGTAAATGGGAGAAACCTAACGGCAGAGAGTTCCATCTACAGATAGTTGTCCCAAGAGATAAGGTACAAGATGTCCTTCGTGAAGTACATGACGGCGTGTCAGGTGGACATTTGGGCGTAAAGAGGACTTTAACAAAGATTCGAGAAAGGTTTTACTGGCTCCATTGTCGAGAAGATGTGCAAGATTGGTGCCGCAAGTGTGCTACTTGCGCCGCGGTGAAGGGCCCATCAACTAGAAGCCGTGGAAATCTGCAACTTTATAACGTTGGTGCGCCATGGGAACGCATTGCAGTTGACGTGGCTGGACCGTTCCCAGTAACGGAATCGGGAAATAAGTATTTCATGGTAGTTATGGATTACTTCACTAAATGGCCAGAGGTATTCGCAATACCCAATCAAGAAGCCACGACCGTTGCCTCCAAGTTGTTTGAGGAAGTAGTTTGCCGGTTTGGTGTGCCCTTGGAAATACACTCCGACCAAGGCAGGAACTTTGAGTCTCAAGTATTTCAAGAACTCTGCAAAGTATTGGGAATGAATAAGACTAGGACCACCCCATATCATCCTCAATCAGACGGCATGGTAGAAAGATTTAACCAAACACTTGAGAGACATTTAGCAAAAGTCGTTGACAGGCATCAGAGAGACTGGGACAAATACATACCGCCATTTCTTCTGGCCTACAGAACGGCAGAACATGAAAGCACAAAGGTAACCCCGGCGCGTGTAAATTTTGGCCGAGAACTGAGAATACCAGTAGATCTGCTGACTGGAGGCCCTCCTGACGACTCACGTTCTCTACACGACTACATTTCCGAGTTACGTGAGAAAATGCGAGAGATTCATGCCATAGTACGGGAAAACGGATTGGAGTCGAGTGAAAAGATGAAGACTAGGTATGACCGCCGAGCAAATACAAGCGGCTTCGAAGAAGGATCACTAGTCTGGCTTCACAATGTAACTCGACGAAAAGGAAAATCTCCGAAATTGCAGACAAGATGGAGGGACCGTACAAAGTGGTAACTCGGTTAAATGACGTGACGTACCGAATTCAACGGCAGCCAAGAGGTGCACAAAAAGTGGTTCATATCGACCGCTTAGCTTCTTATCACGGCAGTAATGAAGATGCTCGGGACGAGCATCTCTAAGAGGGGAGCAGTGTCGCGGTCCTATCCCGAACCATCTACAATAGAGCCTTCTAGAAGCCTATCGAATAGTCGCCGCATGCTGCGTTTTAGTAAACAATAAACGCTGCAAGCAATAATGACTCGTATGTCCACTAGCGTAAGGTTCAAAACTCTTTGAATGGGTTACTGTTCGAGCGACGTTGCCTCGAGTACGCACGTAGGTACGGGAATGTTCTAGAGCCCTTGCGGCCGGATATAAATAGCGGCCGCCGCGGCGCGCAGTCAGTTCCGTTTGGAATAGCGAAGAGTGAACTTCGAGCGAACATACTGCGATACGAGCGATAACCTACGACCTCAGCGATACTACTGGACTTCGATTGGACCTGCGATTGGATTCTACGTGTGGACTTCGTGTCGTGAAGACCTGCAGACCAGACCCTGCGTGAATAAATCCTAAGAAGTTGTCATTGGCGTTTTACATCCAAATCCAGAACCCTAGCCCGTAACAATAGTTTTTTGAAGATTTCGTAGGAGTCGTACATATCGTCTATCGAAGACAGTACTGGAACACATCCAAAATTTTGAAAATCCAGTTTTTAAAATACAGTCTATTTTATTTTATACTATCTAGTGCAGTATACGAATATCTCTAGTACTCCTTTTATTTATTTTTTAATTACTAAAAATCATTAAATTACCGTCCTCATCATAATCATTCAGCCTCAAGAAGTCCACTACTGGTCATAGGCCTCCTCCATGATTTTCCAAAAAGACCGGCTGGAAGCGGCTTGCATCCAGCGTCTCCCTGCCACTTGGATGAGATCGTCTGTCCATCTTGTGGCTGGTCGTCCTACGCTGCGCTTGCCGATGTGTGGTCTCCACTCAAGTACTTTTTGGCTTTTTGGATTACAGTTCTAAAAGATCAAAACTTTGATTGCCAATTACTCAAGTATGGTAAATTTTGAAATGTTCCAGTACTCTCTCCGATAGTCGATATTGTGTCTAATCCGCTACTTGACTCTTTTTTCAAGTATGTCTTAAATGCTAAATATCTCTTCCATTAGACCAAAAAATATTTTAGTATATTTTTTGAGGACCTAAAAGCAACAAAAACATTATTTTAAAACGTTGCTTTGCTAAACAGCCAAAAACGCGGTCCGCCATTTTTGTCTATGGTTTGAAGTCCTAAATATTTGTAAACAAAGTTTGACATTCAACATAGTTAGAGTTCGTGCCACGAAAGAAGTATGAGTTAATGAATTTTGGCTTTTATTTGTAGTGTATTGAGGGTAGTTTATAGGAACACCGTTATGTAGCTGTACCTAAGTGACATACGTCAGTCTACAACAAATGGTCTTGGAAGCAATACGTTGTCTCTGTTTACTCCTTCACGCCGGTAACAGCCGCTTAGGACAGACTATCTGGCGACGAGGATTAGATTCGCGAGTGGAACAACGCGTAAAAGTGCACGGCAACCATGGCGATCGGAAAAATCAAGGCGTTCGACTTAGACGCGGGTAACTGGACGTTGTATTGTGACCGCGTGGCTATTTATTTCGAAGCAAATGCCATTAAACCGGAACTGTGGTTATGTAAGTTGACGAGCGCCGAACAGGGCTATTCTCGAATCCATCCAGAGGCGCTCGCTATAGTTTATTGTGTTAAAAAATTTCATCAATACATATATGGTAGGAAATTCGACCTAAAAACAGACCATAAACCGCTCGTTAGCATTTTCGGTCCTTATAACGGTATACCTACTATGGCCGCGAGTCGCATGCAGAGGTGGGCTTTAATTTTATCCGCTTACGACTTCAATTTAGAATATATTAGGACGAATGACTAAGGGGCTGACATTTTATCACGCTTGCCAGTCGGAAGAGATGACGGCTACGAGCCACCGGAGCAAACTTATTTACATGTTGCAACAAATGCATTGTTATTAGATAACAAGGAGGTAAAAAACAAACCGCGCGGGACCCTATTCTCGCGCGAGTTTACAGTTACATTGAGAGCGGTTGGCCCAGCGCGGTGAGTGTGAGAGAATTAGAGCCGTTCTTTAGTCGCAGGCAGGAACTGTACACAGAATCAGGCTGTGTCATGTGGGGACATATATCGCGTCAAATTTGATACGAGTCAAGTAGCGTATTATCTACCTTTCTGTTTTTCCGCTACAATGCCCCACAATTTTCCCCTCTATTCCGTACCTGTTAGGGTTGAAATCGAGGTCCCGCACCAGCTGCCGATGCGCTCCCTCGATGCTCCAAGTTGCCTTGGTGGCGTCAGTGCGCGTGTCGAAGCATCTGATGTGAGTGTCTTGTAATACGGCGAACTGGAAACGAAAGGTGTTGCATCTAAAGGTATATTATTTATTTACTGGCTGCAAAGCGACAGGGTTAAGCAACATAGGGCCACCTACCATCTACTGACGGTAGTCGGCACTAACTGCTTAAAATAAAACGGTCACCCATCCGTAAACTGAACGCGCCCTATGTGGCCTAACCTTCGGGATCGTTTAAGATCACTCAGGCGGCCAGGGCTACCAGCGAGTCTTACAAGCCTCCACCAATTCGGACTTGGCCCCCGTGGTGGAGTATGGTATACCCGTGCCCCTCGGTGGGGTCATAATGGGTTGATGATGAATGCGAGAGGTCTCAGATTCAAACACCGGCCGAGGGACAAAAAAACCCAGGTCTTGGATGTTCATATGTTTGTGACGTGGCTGTTTCTGGTTCCCACGACATAGGGTATCCTAGTGTGGTGCCAGAAGCAATGTATGTGCTTGTATGTAGTTTATGATTTTGTTTTTTACTTTGGCAACAGACAGTCACAGTTTTACAAATTGACATTGTTGGAAAAGAGAGTGCCAAGAATAAAATTTTAGGCTTAGATGTATATGCTAACTATAGTACACAATTTATAACTAATGTCTATGAATCATAAATTAGGGCTGGGTTCTTCGAGAGCACGGATTTGTATGAGAGCGAAAAGTAAACATAAGCATTTACATACAGGCACATACATTGCTTCTAGCCCGACACTAGGATACCCTGTATCGTGGGTACCAGAAACAGCGCCATCAAAATGAAATGTTTCAGAATGGACAATATTTCTATGGTCACGAATCAAGAAAGTTTCTTCTAGGATATGGATATGAGCGGTCACTAAATAAGAATGTATTTTTTGTTTATTTTTAGGTGCTGTAGTTTTCGAGAAAAAAATTTCTTTATTTAATTTCGCTCAGTGATACAGAGCATTACGCCATCACAGATTAATACAAAGTCAGAAAGTATCATTCATTCGAACCTGTCAAAAGTAATTAGTCTGTTGCCTTTAAAAAATAAATACTGAAGTAGGTACAGCGCCACCAAATTATATGTTCAAGTGGGCAAATTGTAACTAACTAATTAATTGTAAATTCTGTACCCCATTTCTTGCTTCATTTATTCACTTACTAAGATTTATAGATATATGTTCACTAAAATTTAAAGACGGATTAAAATATTCTCATTGTCCTAGGTAAATTTCTTAAATGTTACTACTAAATTCTCCACTAGCGCCGCTATCAACTGAACAGATAAGATGGTGGCACTGAAACGAAATAACTGACAGAGCAGTGACAGTTTTTTTTAAATGCTTCAATTATTATTAAATCTTTATTTTACAGGGCCTGTACGAAACTTTAGCCCTAACTGATGTTCGGGAAACATTGTTACAAAAAAATCGAACTTTACGCCATGATGGCTGAAAACGGAATCTTAAATGCTTCAACGTTGGATGGCGTGGATACACGACTATTATTCCGTTCCGTTTTGCTTATACGCCCTTTTAGAATGAGAAGGTTTTCAAAACCAAAATCATGTATTGTATATTTCGCTTCATTTCGTTGACATACGTCTCGACCGACACACGTTTCGGCTGCTAAGGCGTTATACAGGGTGTTATGGATCTGTCGACTTACTACTAGATTTAATAGATAGGTAGTTCATCAGAAGATGATTGAGATTTTGATGCGCGTATGCGTTGGCACATGTGCCAAAAATAGAACGATGTGCATTGAACATCATATAAAGTAAGGAAAATTCCGAAGAGTTTAAATTATATGCGGATTTATCAGACATCGCCATCAAGTGGACAGGCATGATATTATTACAAAATTGATGACCACTGTGTTGCTACACTTTTTTTTCTTTTCTTGAGGTAGATTGATTTTTGTTACTATCCTTCATGTTAAAGGCAACTTTAATGTTATATTCCATCACTATATACCAGTTGTAACTTCCTATGTTATATCTGTAAAATCATAGGTCATCAATTATTATTATTATTAATACGTTTATTGCACATAAGTAAAAATTACAATGGCAACGCGGCGGACTTAATGCTACAAGCATTTTCTACCAGTCAACCGCAGGAGGTGTATCAATCGACTGAATCGAAGAATTGCTCGCAGCCCTGGCCGCCTGAGTGATCTTAAACGATCACGAACGTTAAACAACGTAGGGCGCGTTCAGTGCGCGGATGGGTGACCGTTTATGATTAACGCTAATGGCATTTTTCCGAGCGGTTCCATGCTTCGCAAGGCATGTTAAGCAGTTGGTGCTGGCTGCCGTCGATAGATGGCAGTCGTTAAGCCAAGTCAGAGGCCATAGAGCAAGACCAGCCACTAGTCTTACAAGCCTCCATCAATCCGGACTTGGGCGCCCGTGGCGGAGTATGGCCTATACCTTCCTCAGGCTTACGAAACGTAGCTTACGGCCGATTTCTGAATTGAGAATTTCGCTAAGTAACTACTTAACTCTAGTGCTGTCTCGTCAAGTTTCTCAGAAAAGAGCGTGACAGAACGTTATTTAAATATTTAAGTGAAATTCTCAATTCGGAAACCGGCCTTTAGCGAGACTATTTATATGGAGCAAATCTATGTGGAGCAAATGATTTTTTTGAGATAGGACTCTGAATACCTATGTCGTTTAGCGACATAAGACTCCTAGTGGAGTTTTTTGAATCACCAAGAAACTTTTTGAACACCCTTTACGAAGGAAGATATATTGTAATATACGGAAAGGTATTGGGAGGTATTGAAAGGTATCGAAAGGTAAATATACATCTTCGTATCGCTCAGTACCTTTAAGGTACGAAGATGTAAGGATGTATATTGTAGATGTCGTGTGTGGTCTCCTGACGATTTCTATGAATTGTATTAACTAGCAAATGAGTAAAAGAGATACATTTTCCGAAACATTTTGTAATTTTTGTTTTAATCGAGCATATCGCACCCCTAGATGAACCCCACTAAGTCGAAATAATGTGTGAAAATTTAGTTAGCTACTTTTTCGACTTTTTGACCTTATACCGGACCGGACAATATAACTCCCATAACGTCTCCTTCAAGATGAATGTATTGGTGCAATATCAAATAATTTCTTGTTCATAGTGTCAAATAGGTACCGAATAGGCTATTTGACCGATTTCTGAAAGCCATATCATATTGTTTGGTGGTGTTCATGGAGTCCTCAGAAAGTGATCATTTTAAATTCTTTCGTGTATTTCTTCTAAAAAAGGCAAACGAAAATTTACTTTCTAAATAAGCCGCCAAAACGCTATCTTGGGCAATATGGCGCCGCACTGGTATTATGACGTCACTTCCCAATAAACCAACCAATGAACGTAAGAAAGAATGAATGACCGACGCCATTTTTATTGAATTGTGACGTCATCATAGAATCGGCCAATCCAGGCCGTTTTTGATACTATGGCGGCAGATACAAATTATAAAATTTTACCTTATGTTTTTTTACAAATCATAATTGTTTTTTTAATTAAAATGCTTTAAAGCGGTTCTTAGACACATCATTTATACGAATACGTATAAATAACTAGCTGTGCCCCGCGGTGTTACCCGCGGTTCATCGATTTTCCCGTAGGAATAAGATATTTCCCCGCGGTAAAACGTAGCCTATGTTTTAATCCAGGGTATCGGCTAACTCCATACCAAATTTTATTAAAATCCGTCCAGCCGTTTCAGCGCTAAAGACTGACAAACATATAAACACACACACAAACTTTCACGTTTATAATATTAGTGTGATACTGTTTTTACCACACTGTCAAACAGCCTATTTACCTGCGTATGTCCCTGGTGGGGGTTCCACTTGCCGCTGGTGCATTTGATGCGCGCGCGCGGCTCGGCGGCAGCCCCGACCGCGCGGCCGGACGTGACGTCATACACTCGCGCGCCGCTCTCTGTTACTACGCAGACGCGGGCTGCGTCTGTGGGGTGCCATTCGGCGCAGCGGACCTCCTCGTCGGCCTTCTAATACGGACAGGGATGCCAGACAATAATTTGACAAAGGAGGACGGTTGCGTCTAAAAAGAAGGATTTACTGTAAAGGACATTCGTAATATCTAATGCTAGCGACCCACCCCGGCTTCGCGCGGGTGGCAAAAACGTTTCCGTGGAAACAGCTAATTAGTTCCGTGGAAAATTCCCGGAATAGTAAATTTTTTACACCTTGGTTTATGTTTATTATTCGAGATTTCGTAAGGAACCCTAAACTTTTTGAAAATCTAATATAGGCTAATGTTACTCACGAGAATGTAGCTTTTTAATGGTGAAAGAATTAAAAAAATCGGCCCAGTAGTTTCTGAGCCCATTCATTACAAACACACACACACACACACACACACACACACACACACACACACACACACACACACACGAAAATACAAATCTTTCCTCTTTATAATATTAGTAATAGATACTACATATAGATAAAAAAAAATCGCGTGTCACCGTGTTAGTGTTACCGTGTCACCTAAAAATCATAAAGTGATATGGTTTTGCGGGGCGGGGCGGGAGAGTGCGCCCGCGCGCTCGCCGCCGGACCAGGTGATTTTCAAGGTTATTTTGACTAAAAAAATAAATTGTTTTTTGCTTCAGTGTCATGTAAATAACCACCCCTGAGTCGCACGAAACTGTACAAATCAACACCCTTATATTTTAAGTATTTTATAGCTTTTAAGTTGTTTTTATGAATAAGAACCTGCAGGGTAGCCGCATAGTGTCATTAGCTTACCTCTGGTCTGATTGTGATGAGGAGTTCCATATCGTCAGCGTTGCGGCCTTGTATCGCGCTCAGCTCGTCAAGATCCTTGGGTATCACCTGCCAACACAAATTGTTATATAGTATACTCACACTTTCTTCCAAATTAATATGCCGTGTTATTTTTAGCCGTGGTATTTTTTTGTGTAAGTGTTGCCGACCAACCACTGAATCTTTTTTAATGTTTTTATATCTTTTCCTTTTTAGCGATATGTCTAATTTTTAAAATAGAATAATCAATCACTTTGTCAATGCGATTCGGACCCAAAACATGAAATAAAAGATTCCTCAAAGTTACGTGCGCGTTTTCCTCATTTTTCTACGTGCATACATTTCACGTATAAGTACTATAGGTAGACTAGCTGTGCCCCGCGGTTTATTAGAGAAAATAAATTGTGTATTAACAGTAAAAACAATAACTATCGCCGTACATTATCCGCGAATTCATTTTCATCAATTTTCCCATGGGGATAAGATGTTTTCCCGCAGTAAAATGTAGCCTATTTATTAATCCAGGGTGTCAACTAACTCCATACCAAATTCAATTAAAATCGCTCCAGCCGTTTAGAAATGAAGAAGTAACAAACATACACACACAAACTTTCGCCTTTATAATATTAGTGTGATTCACAGTTCCATTTTTATTTTTTTTATTCCTGAACTTGATTTTTTATAACTGAACTCTATTTTACCTTTTTGGAGACTCCAAAAATGCAAAAATTATTAAAAATGCATTTTTCTTTATCTTCAATGGCAACAATGTATAAAAGTGGTACCAAACAAAAGTTTGATGCGAATTCAACTCGGTATTTGACACTATCAACAATAAATTATTTGGTATGCTCGATTAAAACAAAAATTACACAATGTTTCGGAAAATGTATTCTTTTAATCATTTACTAGTTATTACAATTTTTAAATAGATGAAACATAAAAAGAGTGCTCTGAAATGTGGCGTCATAAACAAGTATTATCATAAAAAAAATTCGTTTTAAAAGTAACTCATTTGACATTTTGTCAAAAACCCAATTGCAAAGCTTTACCTCTGTGGTGGGCAGTTTGAAGATGGAGACCCCCATGGCGCATTGCGAGGTGGCCTGGTCGTACGCATTGTGTGTGGTCATCAGTGTAGCCACATCGTGCGGGGAGCAGCGCAGGTGCCATATCTCACCAATCTCGTGCTTGAACACCTGGAGGTGAAGAGAAGCTTTGCTTTTTATGATAGTGTTGATTAGAAGAAGAAGAAAACACTTTTATTACAGCAACAGCTACACAGAACATTAGACATACTGACTGTTCAATACATTGAGACACCACAAAATAAAATACTTAAGAAAACATTTACAAACAATCGTCACGGTGTGTCTCTGCTGCTGCAATAGGCAGCTGACTCAGCATACTGCCGAGGGTATTACTCCTCGGCACTGATTTTCAGTCAGCGCCTGTCCCATGAGGGATCCACGAGCGGCACATCATCATAATTTTATTAACTAATTACAATATTATTTCATACATATAGGAAAAAAATACGAACATAATTATACACCGATGGTAAAAACATTTTTAACTACACTACATAAATATACAAATACCTACAGTTGAATTAATAATAGTGAAGTTACAATTACATAGATATAATAATTAAAAAACATATACATACACTTACCGAGACTAAAATACTATAACTAATTACATACATAAATAGAATTTACATAATAATAGTAATAATAAATGTAAAACAACGGCCTTACAAAAGTTATAAATTAATTATTATGGCTCATATGTAGCTTTGAAAATCTTGGTAAATTGAATGTGCCCCAATATCATCATAGAAACAAAATCGAACAGAATCTATGGCTAAGTACCTACATAATCTACAGAATTAACACTAAACTATGAATTCAAGCTTTACACAAGTTCTAGGTTTTGTAATAATAATATAAATTCTGTTGTTTAAGGACATGAAAAGACTAAGTTTGGTGTGTTTCATTGTATCCATTATTTCTTAAAATGTTTAAATAAATGCAAAGTTTAACTTGCAATGTTCATATTTTATTGAACATTCATTAAGTCGTACGTTTTTGTATCACTTCAAATAAAAGCACTTACGCGGTTTGTTAAAAGTCGTGACGTTATAGTGTAAATTGTCTTGTACCATCATGCCCGCACAGGGGTTTGATTTTGACTTTATGCAGTTTCGTACCTTAGTATGAAGCGCCCCCGTGTCCTCTTCCAGCTCCACTACATGCACCTGGTTTGAGTGAGGCTTCAGACTCTGTGTGCCGATGAGGAAACGTATGGCATCACTCTCTGCAAACTGAGGAGACAGCGCCCGCGTCTGGAATGAGATCAGAGGGAAAACGTAATCAACACGTACCATTAGGGCTTTTCTCTCTGAAGACAGGAGCGTTGGTTTGGTGTTGTTTTGGGACTCCAAAGTGAACATTTAGAAGAAGAAAATTGTTATCAAGTTTAAGACTTCAAAATTGATGATTTCATTAAAAGTTTGGGTGATGGATTACCTGGTTCTCAAGTCCGTAAATTATAGAGTTTCCTTCGTCCATTGCTGAAGTTTTCACAAGTTGTAACGCTCTAGAATCCGCAATTCGAGTTTGTTTACATCTTCACAGGCTGGCGAAACGTCATCAATCAATAATAAATCAATGTCAACGAACTGTCAACTTGACATTTGTTTTTTTTTCCAGTGCTGCCACTTACTAATTTAAAAATTTTGAATCGGAAGCTACGTCAGACACAATATGTTTACTCGACGCGGTGCACGCATTACAAATATAAATTAAATTTAAATATCACCGAACTAGCCGCGCAAGATGAGAAAAGCGTCCGCTCGGGTGTGACGTGGTGTTAACAAATCAGAAATTATTTTAACGTTGTTAAAATCAGTGTAGATAGGTACTATGTTACCCGCTGCCTTAGATATGGAAACTGACGAAGAAGTTGTGGCCGACAAACTTTACAAGATACAAAACATTTGCATCAATATGGTACATTTTTGATGTTATATTTAGATAGTGTTTCCAACATATTTTACCTATTCTAGGCATGCAAATATTGAGAATTTTAATAATTAATTTCTTTTTACAATAAATTCATCATTCAAAATAAACATATTAAATAATTCATTACACATTACACATTCATGCACTTTTTACACGAAGATCTCACTGCGCTGACAGTGATGGATCAAATGAAGGAGGTCCATACCACAGGTCCTCACCTCAGGGACACCTCGAGCTGTTTGGCTATAACGCCTTCGAGCTCCCATCGTCAACATAGGCCAGAATAATATGCCTCCTGCATCCACCACCACCCTGTAATCAGTGGCGGATTAACACATTTGCCGCCAGTAGGCTATTCAAATTTTGCCGCCCCTTCTAACCTCTACATTTCGATACCCTACGGGCCTACACGGACAAAAGAAGGTGAAAGAATAGTACATTACTGCAGTGGCCAGCAAAAGAGGCATTGATGGACGAACGTGGAAATGTGGGCCGAGGCGAAGCCTAGACACGCTTAAGTGAGTCCATCAATGCCTAGTTGTGGCCAAGACTTGTATATGATTTTTCTCAAATGATGCGCGGAATTTAAAAATATGAACTCATTCTGTTAAATTCATTAAACTTTCAAAATCAGACGAACCACGAACGAACAAAAATATTTTTTCCCGCGTTAGTGTCCTTTTTTCTCAATAGCTTTCTATCGCAAGCCAGTTCGAAATTTAAATAAAACCTCTGATAAGCTAATTGATAAGGAGGTAGGTATCCTTGGTTGTCATTGTTCGGTTCGGAGTAAAAGATCGTTCCATTTTTGAATAAAATGACAGATATGAGTTTAGTATGTAATTTATTTGGTCGCAAAACACGACAGTTTTATGAATTTTCATAGAACTTTTTCCGGCCGCCTCGAAGAAGGTTGTCGAAATAATGCTCAAATTTCCAAGCATGTTTGAGAAAAATATTTTACAATTGAAAGACTAAATTAAAAATGATTCTTTGTTTTTAAAATAATCTGTATCTTATAAAAAAATTGGGTGTTATTTAAATGGTTAGCATAGTATTGCTATTTTTGTGAGCAGAAAAATGTAATCTGTGAGCAGAAATAGCTACCTGATCAACATCTCAAGGCCAGCAAACATTTCAAAATCAATCATCAATTTATGTCATTCTGGATGGCTGTAATTATTTTTATCCAGCATATTAATTATATGAACTGCACTGAGTTGCTCCTGTTTAATAAAATTTTGGTAAGCATTCAGAGTGTAAGCAAAATAAATTAATTTTGTGCTACATATATAGCAAAAATACTTTACTTGTCATGCGGAAAATGGGCGCATTTCTTACAAAGATTATTAAATTTATTTACTCTCTGAGTGGATGTATTGGTTTGGGTATGTTTTATTATTTAAAGAAGTGTAAATTAATGTTGTTTTTTATTCTTACTAAAAATCATTCAGATAAATTAAAAAAATAAAACAATTAAGTAGGTCCCTAAGTACTTAAACTAGAATTATCTTTATTCTTAAAATAAAGACATAGCGAAAATTATCTGCTCTTGCTCTGCCCACTTTTAACGTACATTGCCGATGTTTCAACAAAAACGCAATCTTTAGTTATTTTGCTCACCATGTTTTCAATATGCATACCAATCAAATACACTGCTTTTATATAATTATGTTTTATCTGCTGATCAATTTTATTAGAAATCTTTCTGAGCAAGTAGTTATTTTGCGGACTGAATGTTTATTATGCCAACTCATATTATTGTAAGCTGCCTATTTATGATTTATTTTTTTACCACTATCAAAATTATTTGCGGAACAAAAATTGCTGCCTGATTTTTTTTAATGCAAACAAAATCTTTGTATGCTGACCAAATTACTTAAATGCTGTTTTTTGTGGAAGACCAAATGGCTAACCATTTTAATTACTTGTCTAAAAAATTAAGAACTGATTACATTCATTCTAAACCTGTCCAGTAAAATAAAATATACAGCAACATACGAATTTATAGTAAGCAAGATACTGATATTTAATAGGTATCATTGGATTCCAAAAAATACTGCACCGTTTCTAAATAATTGGTATTCTAATCACAAATATTAAACTACCTATACCTATAAGAATACTTGTACTAATTTGTGATAAATGGTTGCTGAAAAAAGATAAATACTAGTTAGTAAATTTACTTTTCTCGAACATGCTTGGAAATTTGGGCATTATTTTGACAACCTTCTTCGAGATAAATCGAAATTGCTGTACCTACTGGCCAATTACACGCGAGCAGTGGCCGGAAAAAGTTCTATGAAATTTCATAACTGTGGTGTTTTGCGGCCAAATAAATTAATCAAATCAAATCAGTTTATTGCTTCATGTGGTACAACAGTTCTTAAACAATAAGGTATAGATCCACGACACGAGCCCTGCAAGGGCACTGCAATTTTAATACAGTTTACTTAAACAATTATATCCTAAAAACTAATCAAACAATAACCTTCTTCCATAAAGTCTTTTATACTGTAATAACATTGCCAACAAGATATTGTTTTAACTTCATAACAAATTATAGGTACTAAACTCATATCTGTCGTGTTATTTAAAAATTGATCGATCTTTTACTCCGAACAATGACAAACAAGGAGGTAACTTATCAGGTTTTATTAAATTTCGAACTGGCTTGCGATAGAAACCTGAATATACCTATTGAAAAAAAAAAAAAACTAACCCGGCAAAAATTATTGTTGTTCGTTCGTGGTTCGTCTGATTTTGAAAGTTTATTGAATTTAACAGAATGAGTTCATAGTTTTAATTTCCGCGCATTATGTGAGAAAAATCATATCATGAAAAATCACAAGCCTTGGCCACAATTAGGCATTGATGGACTCACGTATGTATGGTATGCCTAGGCTTCGCCGCGGCCTTCATTTCCACATTCGTCCATAAATGCCTCTTTTGCTGGCCGCTGCAGTAATGTACTATTAACCACTTTTCAGGTTAAGTTAAATGGTGAAATCTAATGGGTGAATATACGGTATTTGATTTTTTTGTGTCCCAGAAGGAAATCTGTTCCATTCAATATTGATAATTTCTCTATTTGACACTATTTTTAAATGATTAATGATAAGGGCCAGAAGATTTTTCCATTTTTTTGAATTTTATAAGCACCAGAGGAAAATGTGTTACCAGAGGACTGACACTATTGGCAGAGTAGTCACAAATTAAAGCAGGGAAGTGGCAGGCCATTGATTTTATAGCTAAGAAGGGGACACGTATTAAATAAAACATGAAACATGGCAGAGGAGTGACGCCACAGAAATGACAAAATCGCACAAAACCTACAAAAACATATCACTCGCTTTTCTGATCACCGTTTAACGTAATACATGACATCTACACACAATAAACATTGCATTGTGCAAATATACAATTTCGTAACTATAAAATACGAAAAAAGACTTGCCAGAGGAAATACTCCAACGACTGGCAGAAACACGCTTTTCTACAGTGAATCGCTAATTGACGCTATATTATTGGAATTTTGCTCAACGCCATTAGCTTGTTTCTAACTTAACACTATTGTATGCGCGCAGTTCATGGCCAAAAACATACCTTTGCGGTTTTAAGTCAAATTTTACTTCTTTGAGTTTCGCCAGATGAAGTGACATTATTGTAACGTGACATGAAAGTAAGTTATTTTTCTTTTAAATTTTTTAAATTTTTTTACTGTATATTTTGATGAAATATGTTTCGATGTTTATAAAAGCATATGATCATACTTAAAAAAAACATAATGGCATACGTATTTAAAATATCTCGCCATAAAATCTTTATAATCTAGAAATGGGGAGGCCAGAGGAGTATACATTTACAACTATTTTTAACGATTAATGTCTTAAATTAAACAATTATCGTGAATAGACTATATGGGCTAAATAAAAGACCATATTCTTTAATGCTTAAGCATACAGACGCAATAATATAATAAGTTTAACATAATATTTGTCTATGGACCATAGAAATTCAAATAGTGTATATTCACCCTAATAACATTTATTAGGTATTTTTTATGTTTTATTTCTGTAAGACAAAAAAAAATTGGGGCAGATTTGCCTATTTATACATGCATGAAATTGCTGATATTTTTTTCGATATTTAAAAGTTGGTCTAATAACAAAAAGTTCTTTGATTGATGAGCAGCATAACCCCTGTTAATTTTATCGGATCTCAGTCACAGCCCTCAGATTTTTAAAAATATTTTTATTTTAATCTTAAACATCACATACAGGCACATACATTGCATCTGGCCCCACACTAGGATACCCTATGCCGTGGGAATCAGAAACAGCGAAACCGCAAACACACAAACATCCAAAACCTGGGGTTTTTTTTTGTCCCCAGCCGGGGTTCGAACCCGGGACCTCTCGAATGCGTTAACCGCTGCGCCAAGGAGGTTTGCACATCCTGTAAATATGGATTTGCAAAATAAAAATATTTAAAGAAAGAAACTTAATGTAAATCCTTGAACCAGGGTTGTAAATGTTGATTTACCATCAACCCTTTTAACCACTCTGCATTATAAAACCAATATTAGCGGACTAGACCGATAGACCCATAATTAAAGTTTATCTTGAAGAAAACAATAATACGTAAACGGGTATTTTACCGCAAACCACCAGCAAATTACAGATAAACGTTAAAATTAGGTGTCAGACAGATAAAACATGGTTTAGGTAGGTACTTAATTGCTATCCTTGAGACAATCATGGATGGTGATTGATTGGTTCATGTCTCGTTTGTTTTTATCTATCTAGCTACCTCTTGTGTTTTACGTTCTTGCAAGGATTTGTAGTTTTTAAGTTAGGTACTGAGTCCTTTCCTGTGTTCGTCAGAGGCTTTATTAATAATAGTACCTGGATGACCGAGCTTTGCTCGGTATTTTTTTGGTAAATCGTGTTTTTTGGCAAAAAAAAGGAAGCTTCATGCTCAAGCATCGAACCAGGGTCTTTTGTTTACAGTATCGTCCTAATTCCCACCTGGCCTACGACAACCTTACAAATTAATGCGAAATTTACGTTCTTATAGGGTAACAGTTATGTCTTTGCCCAAAAACACGGTTAAAACGACGTTTTCTTAAAATGAAACCTAGCTGGATCAATCGATCGCCCCCGAAACCATCTATTAACAAAATTTCATGAAAATCGTTGTAGCCGTTTCCGAGATTCCGATTAGGTATATATATATATATATACGTACATATATACAAGAATTGCTCGTTTAAAGAGATTAGATAGATAGATTATTAGAGTCAGACAACGCTAACTTTGCAACGACAAAAAGACGATAGATTTTTTTTTCTTTAAATGGTATCCCTAAATTATTCAAAAAATTATCTTGATACTTTGATACTCTATTTTTAATCATTCGCGTGTTCAAGAAGAAATAAATAATCTTTGAAAATATGTATGTAGGTATTATTTACCTACTTCATTATGTATTATAGATAAGACCGATAGATGTTCATACCAGCACGTGATGCGTAAGCAACACAGGATGCGGCAAGTTCCCACGGGTGTATCGGAATCGGAAGCCAGCCGATTGTCCTTATCTCTATCTTAAAATATCCGCTCCCATCCTACTACTTCCTATGTTGTCTGTTCCTATGTTCCTATGTATTGCGCGTGACAATACTAATATTCTGAGCAGTGGCGTAGCTAGGTTACCAAGGGCCCTGGGGCAAATAAAAAAATGGGCCTCGCTGCTATCTAAACTGGTTAGGTCTTGTCAAGTAAAAATATTAAATATACAAATACTTTAAAAATGCTAAGCCACTTTATCATCAGCCCTTTTTTGTGCTTTGCAGGGTTGGTAATAAAAATATTAAACAGTAATAAATAAATTATTAAACAGCCTTACTAATAAATAAATTATAACCTCTGAATAACTATTTGACGTATATCAATTTATACTGGTTTAATCGCATTTATACGGCTGTATACACTCATAACCTTTATTAGTAAGGCCTGTTTCAACATAAATTAAAATTTATATTTGGTGTAGGTAAGGTAAGGTAAATTTTCAAAAGTTCAGTTCGATCGAGTTTTTCTGGCGAGGGCCCCCTGAGCTGAGGGCCCCGGGGCACTCCCCCTAGGTAGCTACGCCACTGATTCTGAGTATGGTAAGTAATACTTATCCGATTACCCATTGAAAATTCCAGGGTCGATATGTAGTTTGTTTACCACAGTCAAACCAAAGTCAAACCCGGTTCACATTATTCTAGTCCAGTAATCCAGCGAGTCAATCCACTCCAGTGCTCATATCGTCCACATTATTTCAGTAATTCAAAAGCTGTTTAACGGTAACACAATAGTGACAATTTTTCAACGTGTATTCAAGCACTGGATCGGCTGTTCACACTATTGTACTGAAATTGGGTATTTGACAGGATGTCCAAATGAGTTACCAATTTTTAAAACGGAATTTTGTATGAAAATACTTGCTTGTGACGTCACATTACAGAGCACTCTTTTTATGTTTCATCTATTTAAAAATTGTAAAAACTAGTAAATGATTAAAAGAAATACATTTTCCGAATCATTTTGTAATTTTTGTTTTAATCAAGCATCTCAAATAATTTATTGTTGATAGTGTCAAATACCGTTGGTGTCACTTAGGTTGGCGAAATTAAATAAACATAACATAAACATTTACATACAGGCACATACATTGCTTCTGGCCCCACACTAGGATACCCTGTGTCGTGGGAACCAGAAACAGCGACGTCACAAACATGTAAACATCCAAGACCTGGAGTTTTTTTTTTGTCCCCAGCCGGGGATCGAACCCGGGACCTCTCGCATGGTAAGCAGATGCGCTAACCGTTACGCCACAGAGGTCGTCCGAGGAGAAATGTGGAGAGTCCTTCATGGGCTCATCTAAGAAAGGGTTATTTGGTTATGAGGAGCTTATGGGTTGGTTGGTGAAAACGGGCATACATAAATGTGTCGTTTTAATCCACGAAATATTGGTTTCCTTATAAGCATCAACATTGTAAAATCATACTATTTTTGTACTATCTTAAATGTTGTGTCTTTGGAATAAAGCTTTTCTGTTGCATTTTTATTTACGTAGCAAAATTCGCAATTCGGAAACTGGACCCTACAAATTAAAGTAAACCTAGAAACTACAGTGTTATTTTAATAATCATCATCATCATCAACCCATCATGTACCCACCGAGGGGCACGCGGGTCTCTTCCCTGAGGAAGGTATAGGCCATACTCCACCACGGGGGGCAAGTCCGGATTGGTGGAGGCTTGTAAGACTAGTGGCTGGTCTTACTGTCTTACTGTCGGAAAACACGGTAGGCATTAATAATACGGAGCTGGTGGAAAGGACAAACCAAGCTGATGAATGGACAGTCGTGAACAGGAAGAACAGGTACCCGAGCATCGAGGTGAGAAAAGGAGAAAGAACTAACTCTGTTGAAGTTCAAGGTACGGAGCGAAAGCGTTATCTGCATGTATGGCGCCTGAACAAAGATACAACAGATGAAGCCTTCGAGAGATTCGTCAAGAATATCTGCGGTGACAGTGTACAAATTAAAATCAATCGGTTATAACACAAAATTGAAAGAAGCTATGCTTCATTTGTCATAGGAGTCCCTGAAAGCTTGTATGATCAGTTGAATAAACAGGAAAATTGGCCGATAAACGTAGAATACTGCGAGTGGTGGTGGTTTCGTAAAACCACGAACAGAAATTCCTCGGAATGATTACATCGATATTTACTATCAGAATGTTAGAGGTTTAAGGACAAAGTTGGATGAGCTATACGCTAGCATACCGTCGTCGGGATCAGACTTGTTCGCATTTACAGAAACTGGGTGTAATGAGTCAATACAGGACGCGGAGATAGTGCCACCCGGGTTTAATATTATCCGCTGCGACCGAGCGGACGGCCGAAAACAAGGAGGCGTCTGTCTCGTGGCCTCACCGCGGAGAGATACGACGAGTGGCGACACCGGTAACGTGAGTGTGGACGAACAAGTGTTCGAGCTAGTTTCTGGTACAGTGTACTTACACAGCAGATTCTTATATTTATTGTGTATTATTTATATACCACCAAACAGTAGTGAGACTGATTATTTGATAATGTTTAGGATTATTGAACAGTTTTGTGATAAATATAGTGACGTAGTAGTTATAGGTGATTTTAACTTGTATTCGAGCTGTTCAAAAGTACGAAATTATTTTGAGTATTTTAAGACGTATTGTGGATTCACCCAGAGTAACGAAGTAGTTAACTGCAACGGTAGGCATCTAGATTTAGTTTTGAGTACGTATGAAACTTGTTCGGGTGTCAGAGTGCGCGCGGCGGACGCGCCGCTGCTGCCGGTCGACGCATACCACCCGCCGCTCGAGGTATCGGTGCGCGGGCGCGGCCGCCGCCATCGCTGCGCCCCGCCGACGGCGCCGCCGCCGCCGCCACTGCCTGTCGCGGTCAATGATCCGCACGACGCGCAGGTAACAGCTGATACGCAGTGTCTAACATCTAACACTAATAATTGGAACTTCAATAAAGCTGATTTCACAATACTTTATTCATCAATAGCGACAATAGATTGGAGTCCTTTGTATAAATTAACTACAGTGCAAAATGTTAACTTATTTTTACGACATATTAAATAGTATTTTTGACAAATGTGTTCCTAAAAAACGCCCTTATAATAATAAATCATCTAACAATATTTATCCAGAATGGTACACGAAAGAAATAATTAACGACATTAAATTAAAAAGCTCGCTTCATAAACAATACAAAAAGACTAAATGTAGTAGTGACTATGAAAAGTTCGCACACTGTAGAGCAAGGGTGAAAAGTTCGATTATATTTTCTGAAAAACAGCATAAAAATCGCGTGCAAAATCAGTTAGCAGAGAACCCTAAGACATTTTGGAACTACATTAAATCTAAGAGAGGCGGCAATTGTCAGCAAAAAATTGTGAAAGAGGATAAGATTCTGAATGCTCAAGAGTGTGCAACAGAGTATGCGAGGTACTTCCACTCGGTGTATAGTACAGTGCCAGCCAAGCTGGACGTGGCAGCTGCAATAAATGAAGCAGGCGACACGGGGGCGGCGCGTATACACGTGGACAGGCTTCAGCTGGCCGATGTACAGGCTGCGCTAATTCGACTAAAGCCTAAAAGATCTGCGGGCCCGGATGGCATTCCTCCATATATATTTAGGGATTGTCGTTTTGCGATACAAGAACCATTATTATATTTATTTAATGCGTGTTTAAAAGCAGCAATATTCCCAGACAGGTGGAAAGTTACACGGGTGGTACCAGTCCCCAAGGGACGACCAAGTACCCAAGTGGAGGGATACAGACCAGTGGCGGTTCTCTCAACACCCGCAAAAGTATTCGAATCGGCGATACAAAAAGAAATACTTAATCTAGTTCAGGTGCAGTTGTCAGATGCTCAACACGGTTTTCGGCCAGCGCTTAGTACCAGCAGTAATCTCCTAAACTACATGTCACAAGTGGTTTCAGTAGTGGACAGTGGAGGCCAAGTAGATGCGGCGTATTTCGACTATAAAAAAGCCTTCGATTTGGTTGATAACGACGTATTACTGAGAAAACTAGCAGGCATTGGATGTACGCCACATTTGCTACGGTTCTTCGCCAGCTACATGCAAGACCGAAGGCAATATGTTGATTATAACGGGCATATATCGGAGCCATACTGTACTAGGTCAGGAGTGAGTCAGGGGAGCAACCTAGGGCCACTCGAATTCATAATAATGGTTAACGATTTGCCAAAGGTTGTACAAAATGCAAACTGTTTATAGTCCAGTCAGTCAAGACAATTAATTCATAATAATTCCAAAAGTTTTCAAATTTTGATGTAAGGTCGGGAATGGTATTAAAACAAACTATAAAATTTTGCAACCTGTTCTGCGGTCCGGAACATTGTTAAAAATGCAATAAATGATAATTTGCTCAGTTCCTGAGACCAAAATTCCAAAAGTTCTGCAAAGTTGGAGTGGTGTTAAATATATTATTTTACATCACGTGTCAAATTTGCAACCAATTTAAGTGTACGGAACATTTTTTGTTATTAACAATTAATGTTTTTCTTTATTAAACTGAAGGAAAAAGTTCTGCAAACTTGACACATATATCGGAAAAATATACCGAACGGTTGTATAAATTTGCAACCTTTTTCGTTGACCGGAACATGTTTATTTATAATTATTTTTAATTCGTGGTAATTTTTTCGAGTAAGGTGGTCTCGGAATAATTACAAAAGTTTTGAAACTTGGTTGCAAACTTCGAAAACATCTATTCTGATGCATTTACAAATTTACAACCTCATACGCGATCCGGAACTTTATGCAATTTGCAAAAATGTAATTTTTTTATTTTTTCACCTTCAAGAAAATTTCAAAAGTTCTGCAAATCGAGGGGACTGTTTAATTTTGGGATTAATGTCAGTATTTGAATTTGCAACCATATCCGGAATACGGAAATATTTTTTAATCACTTTCACGCAAAATATTATTTCCGTACACATCGCTGTTATATATTCAGGGCCTAAACTTTGTGCTATACGAAGCCGCCGCGACATCGTATACCTGCGTTGCTATGGTAACGCGACCAATGGTCGCGTCAACCGCTGCATACGTTCCTTGATTATGAAAGCAGTGACGTAAGATCAGATGCAGAAGATGGTGCACCGGATAATACAATTGTGGAATGTGAAATGTCATCGAAATGTACCACGGAACTGGAAGAACATTATGGTGATCCAGGAATGGTGTGGGAGGGCCCACACAAAAAAATTCAAATGCCCATAATTATTTCTTTTCAGATATGTATTTCTACGAAATTCAAATAAATCAGATTTTCAATATCTTCAATTACAGATTGTTACATTCAACATGCATTCAAAGTTTTATCGCTAACTTGTAAGGTTTTAACACTTATTAACTGACCTCATAATATATTGAAAAAAGATATTATTTACGGACAATCTATTCGAAATGTTTTTCCTTGAATGCTTGAATGTAACAATCGTCAGTGTCGATTTTTACGAGAAATTATTATTTCAGGTAGTTTCTTTAGTATTTTTCAGCATGTCTCATCAACAAATTTTTCTACTATTCAATTTTTCATTACCTTTTAAAGGTATTATGGATCCTCCTAGTTCATCTTTCTATTGATGTAGATTCGTCTTTCAAATAAATCAATAATATACCATTCACATGCTAATGATTGAAATTGTTTGTAACACAATTTGTTTCTAACAGATGTTGGTATAGTACTATTTTTACATGACAGGTGATTATGCCAAAAATAAATTCCGTTGGGCTTATTTAAACCGGACGTAGGATTTTGCCGGTACAACGAATTTGGGGATTAAATACACTGTTACTCACCTACGCATTGTCGTCCATTAATGTTTACTTACCTTTTTTACGAATATTTGATATCTTTTTACGTCTATTTATTTTTTCGACGGTAATATTGTCGCAAGGTTCCGGGTCTCGTGCGAAGTTGCAAATTTGAATAGTGGTATCGATTCCAAAATAAGACCATCCGCTCGATTTGCAAAACTTTTGAAACTCTTTCAAGGATAACAAAATGCGAAAAATCGATTTTTGCAAAGAACACAAAGTTGCGGATCTCATGCGGGGTTGCAAATTTTAATACTGACATGCACCTCAAAGAAACAATCATTGGCTCGATTTGCAAATATTTGCAATTCTTTCGAAAATGAAAAATGCCATAAATTTAAATTTCCAACATCACACAAGATTCCGGATTGCGTGATGAGAGGTTGCAAATTTTAATACTAATATTAATCCCAAAATTAAACAGTCCCCTCGATTCGCAGAACTTTTGAAATTTTTTCGGAAATTAAAAATGCCATGAAGTTAAATTTCCGACATCACACAAGATTCCGGATTGCGTGAGAGGTTGCAAATTCAAATACTGACATTAATCCCAAAATTAAACAGTCCCCTCGATTTGCAGAACTTTTGAAATTTTCTTGAAGGTGAAAAAATAAAAAAATTACATTTTTGCAAATTGCATAAAGTTCCGGATCGCGTATGAGGTTGCAAATTTGTAAATGCATCAGAATAGATGTTTTCGAAGTTTGCAACCAAGTTTCAAAACTTTTGTAATTATTCCGAGACCACCTTACTCGAAAAAATTACCACGAATTAAAAATAGTTATAAATAAACATGTTCCGGTCAACGAAAAAGGTTGCAAATTTATACAACCGTTCGGTATATTTTTCCGATATATGTGTCAAGTTTGCAGAACTTTTGGAACGTTTTCATCCAGTTTAATAAAAAAAACATTAATTTTCAATAACAAAAAATGTTCCGTACACTTAGATTGGTTGCAAATTTAATACGTGATATGAAATATTATATCGAAAACTTCCCCAAGTTTGCAGAACTTTTGGAATTTTTTTCACGACCATACAGCAAAAATTAATTTAATTGCAATTTCAACAATGTTCCGGACAGCGGACAAGGTTGCAAAATGAGATTTATTGTCGTCCCAATGTACCATTCACTTGACCGAAGTTTGAAAACTTTTGGAATTATTATTAAATTTTCGATTTCGAATGTCAATAATGACTGGACTATTACTGTTTGCGGACGATTTAAAGTTGTGCATTAATGTCAGTGAAATAGAGGACTGTAAAAAGCTACAAAATTATATCAATAGAGTAATAGACTGGAGTATCAACAATAATTTAGAATTTAACATCTCAAAATGCGCTACAATTACATTTACCAGAAAACACACACCAATAGTTTTTAATTATCAGATAAAAGACCACGATTTAAAGAAAGTAAATGAGATAAAAGATTTAGGGGTTTTATTAAAATCTGATTTGAAGTACAATGAACACATTTTAAATATATGTAAAAAGGCTTACAGAAATTTAGGGTTTGTTTTACGGGGGGTTCGTAATTTTACAAATGTGAGAGCAATAATAGTTCTTTACAATAGTCTAGTCAGAAGTCAGCTAGAATATGGTTCTGAAGTTTGGTCCACACATGAGGCTAAATACGACACAATGGTGGAGAGAATACAAAATAAATTTGTTCGCTTTTTGTATTTCCGGTATTACGGGGTGTATCCTTCCTATCCTCTTATATATCCCACTCTTTTTGTGCTGGGGATGGTGGGATACAACCAACTTCGAGTGAGGCGGGATCTCACTTTAGTCTCATATTTACACAAAGTTTTGGTGGGAACAATACACAACCCGGAAATACTGGGACAGCTGACACTGTGTGTGCCGGACGGCGTGGCGCGGCGCCGCCGGCGGCCGCCGCTGCTGCTGGTAACGCGCGCGCGCACCAACCTGCTGGCTGAGGCGCCGCTGACGCGCGCACTCCGCACTCTAAATACCATCTCGGAAAAAATTGATGTTTTTGGATGTACTCAGGGTGAATTCACTAGGACGGCATTGACTATTATGTGTTATAATTAAGGTGTATAGTATTTAAGAAGTTAAAAATAGTTTAATAGTAGGTAAATAGATACCGATTGTATGTTTAAATTGTTAATTAATGTTTGTAAAGATTTTATAATGTTTTTAACTTGTTGCATTAGGTGTAAATCCTGTAATAATAAGTTATAAAGTTAAATAAATAAATAAATAAAAATAAATAAGTTTTCAAGCCGCCCTAAGGCCTCTGACTTGGCTTAACGACTGCCATCTATCGACGGCAGCCTTGCTGTTTAACGTGCCTTACGAAGCTCGGAACCGCTCGGAAAAATGCCACAAGCGTTAGTCGTAGACGGTGACCCATCCATGGACTGAACGTGCCGTATGTTGCTTAACCTTAATGATCGTTTAAGATCACTCAGGCAGCCCAGGCTACGAGCGATTTTAATAATAATATGGCACTTTTAAATATCCTTGCACCCTCAATCTCGACTTGACCCTATGCCTAAGCGTTCCGTCATAAAATCAATCGCAGACTGTTGTTGATTAGTTGCGCAAAGTTGACGTAAGTGATACGGGGAATAAAATTAGTCATTATTTACATTTACAGTAAACAATAGTCATCGAAAGGCATATCGCTACATCCTACAACATCGTAATAAGTAGGTAATGTAGCGGTAGTTTTTAATAAACATTTCTTCTATATACAGTTTGTCCAAAGCACTAGATACCGGAAGTGAAAGTTTACTATTAAGAAGTCTACATTTACTATATTTATTGAAACACAATAACCTTATTTTATGTAATAGATAACAAGGACCTAGAGGTGCTTAGTCGTCGCATAATCGGGAGACCAGAGGGCTGATACGAAAGTTCTAGGTCAGTTAATAATATTTATTTAACGAAATTATTAAATTACTTTTTTTTAGCCATATTGTAATTTTAAAGTGATATATTTAGCGCAGTTAGGCGAAATGATAAGTACCTAACAAGATATTATAGTAAATACAAGTGATATTTTTAATCAATTTTGATGCGAGTCAACCGGCGTAATAATGTTGTTTAGTTTAGCAAAAAGGTTCCAAGGCACTACATGGTCATTTTTGAGTTAAATATACCAAAATGATCCTTAGGCTCTATATTTTAAGAACAAAAGACTCTCATAGTGATCTGATTAGTATGCTCAAAGTTATGGCACACGGTATTCCAGCCTTATGTATGGAGAGCGTAAATCAGCTAAAACCTTAAAACTCAAATATCTCAAAACTCACTTTGTGTGGGTTGAAACCTTTTTGCTACTACGTCCAATTATACCTAGTTTAATACGAGGAAAACTTTTAATGTATTCCAGTCAAGGCGCCACTTGGCATGATTTACAGTGCCAGCCACCATCCTATCTGTTCAGTTGATAGCGGCGCTAGTGGAGAATTTAGTAGTAACATTTACGAAAATGTTACCTAGAAAAATGAGAATATGTTAACCCGTCTATCAATTTTAATGAAAATATATCTGTAAATCTTAGTAAGTAAATAAATGAAAAGAAAAATGGGGAACAGGATTTACAATTAATTAGTTAGTTACAATTTTGCCCACCTGAACAGATAACTTGGTGGCGCTGTATTAGGTTTGTTGTAGACAGATGGATAGGAGAACACGTTGTTTTACATAAAAAAGGAGATTACACTGATATAACTGACATAAGATTGGGAAAAAAGTCCCAGAATGTAACAGTGTGACATAAGGCGGCGTGACATACCGGGAACAAAAGGGCTAAATCAGACAACTCCATACATTGGAGTCTTACGTTAAATATTGCACCCCTGGGGTGGTTCTGGGGCTTTTTTCCTAGTAGGTATGTCATACTCTTACCCCGAACTGTCATTCACACTCTTATTTCGACTCTTACGTTGTCTAAATGTTTAGCCCGATAGAGTGGAAAGTTACGTAATATAAGGGCTGGTCCCAAGAACACCGGACAGCGTGTGACCCGAAGCTCACCGAGATTCTCGCGGTACGTACATTATTATCTATCTATATATATATATATAAAATTCAAAGTCCTGACTGACTGACTCACTCACCAACGCCCAGCACAAGCCGTTTGACCTAGGAAGCTGAAATTTTGCACAGAGGATCTATATGTAATGCAGGCAAGGAATAAGAACGGATTTTTTTAAATTCAACCCCTAAGGGGGCGAAAACGGTTGCCGAAATTTGTATGGGAGGTATAAAGAATGTTGTCTGATTTTCTTGAAACTTGAAATAAATACTCTTCAACACAATTGATTGAACACGTGGTTCGCCGTGAGGGAGTGAACGGGGTTGCAAAATTTTGAACTCAAGTCCACGCGGACGGAGTCGCGGGCGAAAGCTAGTTTATTATATATTGGTAACTGTTCCTTTTTAAACTGTGCCTCTACCCTGCAGTGAGGTGAGACATAATAGGCTATATAATAAAAAATATAGGGTCACTCGCGTCTAGAGTGCACACCTTAGATTAAAGACACTTCTTATAGAAGTACCAGGTTTAAGGGACATATTTTAACGAGTTTTTATTAGCGGATTTAGATATCAAACCAGTTAATCAAATACCAAAGGGCATAGCAAAGCAAGGGACTGTCTTGCCTTGGTTTATTTTTAAACACCAGCAGTCAAGTGCAAGGTGAACCTTTGTCAAGACTCAAGTATTGCGTGATCAGCTTAATTAAAGGTTACATCACGCCCCGTAGTTAGCTATTTAACTGTGAAATCGTGCATTTTATTCTACATTGTTATCTACGTAATTGGATTCCGCTAGGGCTGTCAAGAGATCGTCATTGTAACGAATAAATAGGCAGATGAATTCTTTGTGGAGGGTGTGTAACGATTTTAATAAACTGTCAAAGATTGGCGATCTTGACATCTTTAATTCATCAGTTCATAATCTTAGGGTAAAACTTAGTGCAGATTTTATCAGTTGTCAAGAGTAAATTTAATTTCTAGAATGTAGTATTAAGGTAGTTTTAGGCTGTTATTTGTGTAACTTGCTTAAAGTGCTTTTTTCTTAAATTGTTTCTAATAGTGGAGACTTAGAATTGGCCTTCTGTATGTTTAAATAATTGTTAATCGTTGTTATGTGCTGTTAGTCTTCCTAATATCAAATAAATAAATAATAATTTGTCACGTTGGCAAGAAAGAGAAAATAAACCGCGGCCAAGCGCGAGCCGCATTCGTACAGTCGACAGCAGACCTTTACATTTTTTGCAAAGTCACCTGTAAGTAATATAACCGAGTAGAGTGCATGCGTGTAAAGGATGATGTGTTATCGACTGTACATCAAATAGTTCTAATAAGTACATAAGTTGGTACGAATATTATCAGACGGGGTGCCGTTCGATCACCGAGGTAGCCAAGCTTGATCAAGCTCAATGGATATTTTTTATATTATTCTGAACAATAGTAGGGTCTGCAAACTGCAACGCATAATCGTAACAAGTTTGACATTTATGGAATTACCATTTTTAAGTAAGAGCAATAACAAACAAAAAACAATTTCAAAGTTTCTTGTTTGCGTACTAAAAATGTGGACACATTTTTTTACTTTTTGTCGCAATTGTTTCAGTCGCTGTGGCAAAATCAAAGCGAAGAAATCTGCTCTAGGGATGGGAACAAAAGATAAACAATTAATATCGATACCTATAAGTATATTTATTTTAGACGGAGTTTTGAACTTATATTTTTTTTAATATTTTTCCAATTTTTTACCTTTAGAGCGCTGATTGATAGACAGTCATTTTATTAAGGCTTAAAAATAATAATATATGAAATGACAATGACAAAATATTATAATGTGTTAAATAGAATATATGTTATTAATTTTATACCGGATACACTTACTTGATTTTCATATCAAGTATGTGTGTCTGGAATAAAGGCAATAATGTATTATTTTATTTTATTGTATTATTTTATGAATTTTTATTTGAATATGGGTCCCTTTGCCTGAAATAAATGACTGTTATTATTATTATTATTGTATTATTATTATAGTACCTACTTACGAAAGTTATGTTCTTATATGCAGGATAATGACTAATTAAATAAAATCAAATATAATGAAATTAAATTCAAATTATTGGTTTGTGTCATGATTTGCGGATTTCGTGCCATCCCTGCATGAAAAAATATTGAATCGAAATTCGTAAGCTTAGAACGTCGTAATTAAAGCTTACCTCTTGCGGTTGTTTGATAGAAAATGTTTATGTCATTAAGTCCGCCGCATATGTACTTTTTCTTAAAATGTAAGTGCAATAAATAAGTAAATAAAATTTACGGCCTTCATTTTAAAATCCATATAAAACGTCTTTCTTATTTATGTTTTTTTTCATTCCTATTATTTGTTTTCGTCTGGTACCGCTTATCTATTGGCAAACATTTTTTTGCGTTTTATGTTAAATGTTGTGTTATGTGTTGGTACTGCAATGATTTAATGTGTTTTTTTAGTACTGTGTCATCAAAACAAATAAATTTTCTCTTTCTACTGAAAATGTTATCAACGATAAACAAAACCTAAAGTTCATGAGACGATATCGATGTTTTTTAAATGGATACATTTTACCCATGCACAGTCTGAGAGTCCAGGAATTTGTGAAATAAACAAAAAACATCCGAAAGGCCACGGCAACAGGCGGAGGCCTGAATACAAATAATAAAAAAAGCATAGAAAGCAGTAGATGCGGCGAAAAATGCGAATTCTAAATTTAAACGACCGCAAAACTAACGTTCGATTTTATAAGCATCATTATAACCCTGCTGCGGCGAAATCGCTCTTAAGCTAACGGCGTTAAGGCCACGCGTGAGTGTGTAATGTAGGCAATGTGCGGAGTCCAAAGAAAACAAGAACTGGTTCCAAGCATTTAACTGGAACTTCGAGCCGATCGTAAAAAAGCCGTAAACAGTTCGCGAGGAGCCTTTGAGTTTGCCCGCCAGTGTAGTACAGTCGACAGAGGGCTGCATTTCGTTTTAGACAATTGTCATGATTTTCTTGAAATATATTTAACTTTATACCGCCGCATTGTACTATATTTTAATTTTTAAATGTGAGTGCAATAAAAGTATTAATAATAATAATAATAATATACGTAAATACGTATATTTAAGTAAGTTTTTTTTCAAAGCCAACAGCACTAGTTAAATACTATCATCCTCATCATCATCATCATCGACCCATTATGTCCCCACCGAGGGGCACGGGTCTCTTCCCTGAGGAAGGTATAGGCCATACTCCACCACGGGGGCCAAGTCCAGATTGGTGGAGGCTTGTAAGACTAGTGGCTGGTCTTAGTGTCAGAAGTTTTCAAGCCGCCCCTAAAGGCCTCTGACTTGGCTTAACGACTGCCATCTATCGATGGCAGCCGGCACCAACTGCTTAACGTACCTTGCGAAGCACGGAATCGCTCGGAAAAAATGCCACTAGCGTTAGTCATAGACGGTGACCCATCCATCGACTGAACGCGCCGTATGTTGCTTAACCTTAGTGATCGTTCAAGATCACTCAGGCAGCCCAGGCTACGAGCGTTAAATACTATAAACAGTTATAAATATAATTTATCATAGGCCAATTAAGGGCTTATTTTATGCTAACGTGACTTGAAGACAGGCACAAAGTCTAAAGAGAAAAATAGGTAAAAGAAAATGAGATCAAACAAACTAACTTTGAAATACAAAAATCAAGCAAACAGAATACTAAAATTAAGTGTAAAAAATCATGACTGCAGACTGTACAGACTCCTGTGTGAGTACTGTGTGTGGGTGTGGGTGTCTGTGTGTGTGTGTTTACTTGCGTGTGTGTGTTTTCGTGAGTGTGTGTGGGTGTATGTATGCTACGGGTAGAAGAAGTGAAAGAAATATGCGGAGTAATGAAAGATTAAAGATGCTATAGATTTTTAGATTTTATGACCATCCTCCTCAAGACATCGCAAAAGTGACTGTTTAAAAGCCGCCCTTGACAAGTGGAAAATGTCTATCCCTGAAAATCGCTTGTTGTAGGTGTCTAGTAGGCGACAACTTATAGAACCCTGTGCAAAATTCATGGAAACTTGAGGGACATCAAAAAGTTTCGTGTGACGAGTACGTGTGAGCGGCGTGCGTTCACAGTTAAGACGACAACAGTTAAGACGTTGCTTGTTAGGTCGGGGCAGTTAATGGTCCCGCGGCAGATGTCCGAAAGGAATTGCATGTCTTCGCTCCTCCAGGCTTAGCAGTTGGTGAAGTCTACATGAGTCCTCATATTTATTACAATGTGACCCCGTGCGAAAGTTCAAATGACTGACGAATTTGCGCTGAATGCGCTCTATCATATTTTTGTATATTGTGTAATGCGGGGTCCATATGCAGCTACAGTACTCCAAAACGCTTCTCACGTAGGCGTAGTAGAGCGTGCAGACACATTTGATGTCGCTGAAGGGATTGCTTACCCTCAAGACAAAGCCCAAGTTTTTATATGCTTTATTAGACATTGCCTCAATATGGTCTCTAAAAGTCAGTTTGAAGTCAAGTAAGACACCTAGATCACGAACAACACTCACTTTTTGGATAACTCATCATAACTTATCATAAGAATAGTCCCATCCGTCACCATTTAATAGAGAATCGTGAATCGTGGGGTAATGTAAACATTACATTGACAAGCATTAAATAGTAAAAATATTGAAGGGTAGCTAGTTGTAAAAGAAAACGGAAACTAAAGAGGGGTTTGCAAATGGCTTCACGTCGCACGCTGGCGGCGGGAGGCCATTGCGTTCCGGACTATGGTGCTGATCGGATCTCCCGGCAAAAGTTCCTATTAATTCAAAAAGAGTACTTAAAAGAAGACAATAGGCTATTTGACAGTGTGAGAAAAAACAGTATTATTTACACGTATTCGTATAAATTACGTGTCTAAAAACCCCTTTAAGGCATTTTAACTAAGAAAAAAACAATTATGATTTGTAAAAAAACACAAGATACAATTTGATAATTGTTATGTATCTGCAGCCATTTTATCGAAAACGACCTGGATTGGCCGTTTCTATGATGACGTCACATGTCAGTAAAAAAGGGGTCTATCACTTATTCTTTCTTACGTTCATTGGTTGGTTTTCTGGGGTGTGACGTCACAATGCCAATGCAATGGTGTACTGTTTCGTGTGCAATAAAGTATAGTATAAGTAAGTAAGTAATGCCTGTGCGACGCCATATTGCCCAAGATAGCGTTTTGGCGGCTTATTTCGAAACTAAATTTTCATTTGCCTTTTTTAGAAGAAATACACGAGCACTTTCTGTGGACTCCATGAACACCAACCAAAATATGAGATGGTTTTTAGAAAACGGTCAAGTAGCCTATATTAATCCTTCTCGATACTATTTAACTCTATCGTACTGGAATCGCTCGTAGCCTGGGCTGCCTGAGTGATCTTTTATTAAACGATTACTAATATTAAGTAACATACGATGCGTTCAGTCCATGGATGGGTCACCGTGGATGACTAACGCTAGTGCCATATTTCCGAGCGATCTCGTGCTTCGCAAGGCACGTTAAGCAGTTGGTGCCGGCTGGCGTCGGTAGATGGCAGTTGTTAAGCCAAGTCAGAGGCCTTAGGGCGGCTTGAAAACTTCTGACAGTAAGACCAGCCACTAGTCTTACGAGCCTCCACCAATCCGGACTTGGGCCCCGTGGTGGAGTATGGCCTATACCTTCTTCAGGGAAGAGACCCGTGCCCCTCAGTGGGGACATAATGGGTTCCTGACGTATGTCAGGGAAAGTGTTAAAGTTACTAGACGAAAAAACTGTCTAAAATCCAGGGCCCGATTCTGTTAGAGCATTATAGTTCAATTATAGTTACATAGTCGGGTCATGTGATATGTTTTGAATTCCATTGACGCCTAGCATTATTGAAAATGAAAAATGAAAAAATATTTGTTCTAAAAACAATTTCATACAAAAGGATGAAGCCCTAATTTCCACACTAGGATTCCCTGTGTTGTGAAAACTCGTCCCCTCCGCTTAATGGTTGACAATAATAAACTAGGAACGTTCTTTTTTTTTTTAATTCTGTCAGACGTCATATTCAAAGCTACTTAGAAGTCTCATCAGCTGATACAAAATAATAATATGTTACTTACTAATTATATACATGCAACTTACTTAAATGCCTACATAGTTAAGTCACAACACAATAGACATATCTAAATTATAATGTTAATTCTTATTGGTCGTATAAGAGTAACAAAAATAAAATTTATAAAGGTAAATCAGATAGAAAATATTGATTATTTGATACGCGTGCTCGCGTTGAATTGAAGCGGTAATGAAACGAAATCGTCATGTTCATGCAGTTGTCATTATACTACAATGCATTAGCAGAATCTAGGCACAGAATCTGTACTTCATAGATTCATAGCGGACACTGTCTACACGCGAAATATTTTTAGTTCCGAGTCTCGGCGAGTTAGAGGTCAGTTATCTTAAAATTTTAATCACTCCGGCTCCAGCCTGGCCGATTAGCTCCCTAAATACTATTTTAAAAGTGTAGATCGTCAGCGACAGAACTGAGATGTACACTCGCGTGCTAGAACACTGGCACAGTGCTTTACATTGACATACTATTTGGCTTATAAAACAGAGGAGCAAGTTGCATACTATTGTTTATTAATGTCAGTAGTACTTACCAAATAGATATTGTACATAAGTACAATGCCAAGGTGGCGCACTTGATGGTGTAAGCATTTTGTACCAGTCAACCACAGGTGGAGCAAGAAATTGACTGGTAAGTTACGAAATAAACCAAAAATATATATTAAAAAAAGATGAGGTAAGAATTATTAATTATTATTTATTGAGCAGGGGAAAAAAACATAACACAAGTTCAAATCAAGGAGAGTATTGGGCTCCCATGGGTGATTATTATACTTAAATGGGGATTGGAATTAAATGTTTAGTTCCAATCCCCAAACTTATTTCATTAATTTCTCATTTCTGAAGTTACACTGAATGTGACGTGCGTGATATAAATGTGTGGTGAGAAATGACGGTCTGTGCTTGTGAAAAACTAGAGTAGTCTATTCATAGGCCTAAAGATAGACTGTCTCTCTTAATGAGAGAAAGCTGTGCCTGTCAGTGGGACACTTTTTTCACATAGACACAACGAAAACTTAGGCAGGTAATTCTACCAGCGGGCGAAAACCATAAGAGGTTTATCAGCCGCTGTTATCACTCGGTTAGGTCACATACATTTTTATTCGTAAATAAAAAAAAAACTGATTTTTACATTGCTGAGGCTGTATACTTTCTAAGGTTTTTGGTGATAAATCATTAAGTATATGGGGTAGAATATACTCCCAGGTTCATTTTCCGAAATAATTAATATAATTTGGTAGGCTATAATTTTGGCTTAAATACGCATTACGTTAAAATAACCCGCTTAAACTACTTTACATTACCTGTACCTCGGAGGGGTAGGCGGAGAGGCTTGCCACTTGTCACGATCACACACATTGTTATTAATTGTCGTAAATATCTTAGTTTCTAAATAGCCCTAACTTTTAAGTAAGTAAAGTAGCGCATTAAGTCAGGTATCTACAGAAAAAAAACTAAGCTAGAAATTCTTAATTTGTAGATTTTACTTTCAAATTACTAAGATTAGTCGGAAATAATTAAAAAAAAATTGAAATCGTGATACTTTTATAGAACCTATTTTTTTGATTTTCTGATAGGGGATAGTCCGATCCTTCACCAGGTACCGTTTGGACCACTCATAACGGGTTACCCTGTAGGTAAGACAGCCTGGTAAAAATGTTCTATGTCTAAGCAAATATTGTAAACTTGTTTATTGTATCAAGCGTGTATTATTGTGAACTTACATAAAGAAATCTGAAAATCAAATCAATCATTCACTTGCCACGATCGTTCAATTCATCAACCTCATCAGGCGTTGCATGTCTGCATGCCGGTTTTGGGTTGGTACTTTTTATCTTGCTTGCTTTACTAATGCTTACTGTAATTTGTATCAAAATTTCGCTATTTAACGTGACGCGAGTTGCAACAATAAACTAACGATTTTCGTGTAATATTAAATTATGTGGGAACTCACTGCAGCGAAGCTGCTTGGTTTTCCCACGGTAAATAATTTAGGGTTTTTCCGTCGACAACAAAAGTCTTGTTTCTCATGTGACTTAATTCTTCGAATTCTTGCTAGCCATTGCAAAGGGATTTCTAGTTTGGGAACCAGTAACCGTTTTTTGGTACCGTTTTAGAACAAAGTTTTTTCAGTTTAATTTTGAATTTAACTAGCTGATAGTGTACCCTGTATCTTTGCTCCGTAGTGTACGACGTACCGTTTCATTTGTAATACGCAAACCTATAGACAGTACTGACCCAAGCGCCGCTCAGGCTGGTCATCTAGCCAGTAGATAAGTTCTTGTTTGTGTTAAAGTGGACCCGGTCGAGAGGATTTAGTGGACATGAAGTGGTTAGTGCTTGGTCTTTTGGCCTGCTTGGCGAGACATGGCAGTGGCGGAGGTTAGTGGACAGAATTTTACGATCGCAGCGCCAATATTTGCAACTTTTGTAGCTGTAAGATTAGTTCGGTGTTAAGTTGAAAAAAGTTTTTTTACTAAAGGAATAAATCGGGAGAATTCAATAAATTTTCTCACTTAGCCGACGGAAGAAAACTTTGTGACTGAAATTTTTCTAAGAATTTTTTAAAATATTTTTTTTAATTTTTTTTTTAAATTTACAAAAACATGATAGAATAGTTTGTGGAAAAAGGAAGACGTAGTAGGTAACTAAATTAAAATTGAAATACTTTATTCACAGTAAAAACAATGTTTCCTATAAGAACGTCAAAGTTGTTAGTTTCACAATCAATAGATTATAATGAAGAAGAGGCTAACAAAGAAAGTCAATTTCAATTCAATTCAATTCTGTTTTATGCAAAGAAAGTCCACATTTATACTTTTCAAAACAGTTTTAGCTTAATTAATAAACTTTCAAACTTAAAAATTATTATTCAGGGATGTGTTCAACACAAGACGCAATTCTCCTCTGAATACATTTATTACTTAAACTGCTTTTGAAGAGTGTTTTAGATTAGATGGGTTTGATAAACAGGACTGCTACGTTTGAAATTAACTGTGGAGATTAAAATATGCGTTTTGATTTTTAGTGGAACAATTTTCCATTTTCCGTTGGTGGTTGTCTTCTAGCGTCAATAGTATTTCCAAGGATAAAAGAACTGTATTAACTTGATTAGTATGTAAGATATGCATGGCTGGTAGATCTAATATATAAAATTCTCCAGTCACTATGTTAGTGCGCATACTCCTCCGAAACGGCTTGACCGATTTTGATGAAATATTGAAAAGGTCTGAGAATAGGTGGTGATCTATTTTTCGTATCCTTATCTGGCAATACAACGTTTGCCGGCTCAGCTCGTATATAGATAAAATTTTTATTTGAATTCTTAAAAAGCCCAATAAAATATAAATATTAAACAAAAAATTATTCATTAATTGTGCCCGGATAAAGGCTTGCCACTGGTCACGTTTGGGACCTGAGTTTGGGGCCCAGTTTTAGTGATTGGTGGCTCTGCCTACCCCCTCGGGGATAGCGGGCGTGAGTTTATTTTGTTTTATTAAACAAAAACATACAACAACGACTGATTTTACAGAACGTCTTTTGGTATTCTCTATTATGTCTTTACTCCAACAGACATAGAGAAGAAAGCGGGAAGGGACTGGATTGAAAGGGCAAATGATAAGATAAAAGGGGACTTGAATTCTAACATAAATTTTCACATTTTCTAAGTTTCTTCATCATCATCAACCCATTATGTCCCCACCGAGGGGCACGGGTCTCTTCCCTGATGTAGGTATAGGCCATACTCCACCTCGGGGGCCAAGTCCGGATTGGTTGAGGCTTGTAAGACTAGTGGCTGGTCTTACTGTCAGAAGTTTTCAAGCCTACCTAAGGCCTCTGACTTGGTTTAACGACTGCCATCTATCGACGGCAGCCGGCACCAACTGCTTAACGTGCCTTGCGAAGCACGGAATCGCTCGGAAAAATGCCACTAGCGTTAGTCATAGACGGTGACCCATCCATGGACTAAACGCGAGGTATGTTACTTAACCTTAGTGATCGTTTAAGATCACTCAGGCAGCCCAGGCTACGAGCGATTCAGTTAAGTTCAGTTTCTTAAAATCAAATAAATGCATTCATTCATGGTTTAATGAAGGCCAATAATAATTATTATTTTGACATTGATTGGGTAAAAGCGTTATAATCTACGACGGAAGTGCTACGATAGGGAAATATAGGCCTAAGGTTGCGCTTAATATCCCGAGAAATACCTCTGGATTCTGTTTCTGGAAGAAAAATAAAAATAAAATAAAATAAATAAACTCACGCCCGTTATCCCCGAAGGGGTAGGCAGAGGCACCAGTCTCTAGAACTGGACCCACGTTTTGCCGAGTTTATTAGGTCCCAAACGTGACAAGTGGCAAGCCTGTCGCCGTTATCCGGGCACAATTTGGAAACTTTCTTAAAATCAAATAAATGTATTCATTTAATGGCCAATTCATTCATCCATAATTCATTCAAGGTTTAATGGCCATCCAGAGAGGAAATGCTGCCAGCATCTTGGGAACTCTCCCCAACGGCAGCGATCTGGAGTCCATTTTTTATATTTAGACTATTTAAGACATTATTATTTTATATGTAGTTTAATTGTAATTTTATTAATTAATTTTAGGATACATGTTTGGTGATATTGGATCTAAAGTTATGATTATTATTAATAAATAATTTTCAGTCCATGAAGGCCAATAATAACAATAATTCTGACATTGATTGGGTAAAACCGTTAATGGACATAATCTACGACGGAAGATAGTGAAATATTTGGTTGCGCTTAATATCCCGAGAAATACCTCTGGATTCCAGGAGAAATACGAAATGAAAGCTCAATCGATTGAGGCCAATTTAAAACGATTGATTCCAATATAGGATAGGTGGCCATCGATTAAGATGGTAAATTCTGCTCGGCAGTCGAGAGCGAACCGTTATAGCTTTTTAATGTTTTAATATTGACTATTATAAGTTTCTATATCATTTCTATATCTTATCTTATATCTTATCTTTCTCTAATAAATAAAATTCTCGTGTCACCGTGTTAGTGCGCATACTCCTCCAAAACTGCTTGGCCGATTTTAATGTAATTTTATATACCTATCGTCGTTGCGTTTGGAAAAACCGACATACGTAAAATGCTAACTATTCAGGAGTAAGAAAAAACTTAATAATTTCGTAATGTATGTGCTTGTATGTAAATGTTATGTTATGTTATGTTAATTACGACGCCTTTTTTATTCATTAAATAGATAGTTGATATTTACATTTTTAGTTTCAAGCTAGCTTAGCTCAAAATCGGGTAATTACAGGCGACGACGCGGCTATGAAAATACGAACAAAATACAAAAAAGAACTAAATTTGCTACAAAAATGTTTGTCAGATTTTCCAGACGCAGTGACGATATTTAATCGGTAGGTCTGAGAATAGGTTGATGTTATCTATTTTTCATAGCCCTAAGTGAAAAAAAAATTCTATGGCGAAACATCGTTTGCCGGGTCAGCTAGTCTATAATAATTATAAAAATCTCGTGTCGTCACCCCTCTGAAACTGCTTGACCCATTTTAATGAAATTTAAAATGTATATTCCGTAGGTCTCAGAATAGGTGGTCATCAATTTTTCATACCCCTATCTGGCAGAACAACGTTTGCAGGGTCAGCTAGTATTTTAATATAATCCTCGTGATCTCTCTACTTCGACATTTTAATTTATTATCACGTGGAATCGTTTTGTTTTTACTTTGTAATATATTTTGAAGTTATTATAATATAACATAATTTCCACACAACACAATCACTTGAACTGGTCCCAAACTAGGATACCCTGTGCTACGGTAACCAGGCAAGGACATTTGGTCAAATATTGTATTGAATCAGGCGTTAGTTTGCGGAAATCCATAATAGCATTAAAATGTGAAAATTCGTCATCGTCATCGACCCATTATGTCCCCACCGAGGGGCACGGGTCTCTTCCCTGAGGAAGGTATCTATCAGGACATACTCCGCCACGGGGGCCAAGTCCGGATTGGTGGAGGCTTGTAAGACTAGTGGCTGGTCTTACTGTCAGAAGTTTTCAAGCCGCCCTAAGGCCTCTGACTTGGCTTCTATCTTGGATACCATCTATCGACGGTAGCCGGCACCAACTGCTTAACGTGCCTTGCGAAGCACGGAATCGCTCGGAAAAATGCCACTAGTGTTAGTCATAGACGGTGACCCATCCATGGACTGAACGCGCCGTATGTTGCTTAACCTTAGTGATCGTTTAAGATCACTCAGGCAGCCCAGGCTACGAGCGATTCAAGCAGAAGCAAGACATGAACATACCGACACCAATTCTTGTGTGAGACAATGCGACAGTGGGAATCGAACCCTATATCTTGGTAAGTAAGCGCCTTAACGGCTAGTCCAACGAGGCAGTCAAATAATGCTATTATTGTGATAATCACAGTTTGTACGCCTGTTATGGCAAAACATACTGAACTAAATACGAGTATTGTTAATTCCACCTGTCTGAACACATGATTGACAAATAATCCTCTTTATCTTTAAGCGAGTAATATGCGTGACGGGAATAACCCTTCATACATTACATACATCCCGTTAACATTTCATTAAAATAAAATAAATTAAAATCGAAATTATGTAAAAAAAGAGGGAAAAGTATTATAAATTACAGAAGTATACAATTTCATTAAAATTAAATAAATGAAATTACAATAAATAAATATATAATGGTATTTATTATTGACATAACAGAAAAGTAATTACATAGTATTTACAAAACTAAAACTTTATTAAATTGCGCATACTGGACTCCATGGAGAGTGGAGAGTCATGGACAGTCAAAAAAATTTTTTAAAAAAAATTAACTAAAAAAAGTTATAGGCTTTAAATACTCAATCATAGGTACTAGTTGATGTCCGCGACTACGTCCGCGTGGGCTTTAATTGAGTTAAGTGTTTGAAAATAAGGTAGGGATACTTTTAGCACATGCGAAAGAGCTTTCATACCCTTCTACCTTTCATACAAGTTCGCAACCCCCTCTTACCCCCTTAAGGGATGATTTTCGAAAGACTACTTTAGTTTACACGTCTTTCATGCCATTCAATGAAGGACCTTCATACTGAATTTCATTCGAATAACTTCAAAAATGGCAAAGTTTCATACTAACATTGCACGCCCTTTTTATCCCCTTAAGAGGTGATTTTCGAAAAACTATTTTATATGTGTTTCAAGACATTCAATGAAGGACCTTCATTCTGAATTTCATTCGAATAACTTCATAAACGGCAAAGTTTCATACTAAATTTGCACACCCCTTTTATCCCCTTAAGGGAAGATTTTCGAAAAAGTATTTTACGTGTATTTCATGACTTTCAATGAAGGACCTTTATATTGAATCTCATTCGAATAAATTCAAAAACGGCAAAGTTTCATACTAACTTTGCACCCCCTCTTACCCCCTTAAGAGATGAAGAATCTTTATTCTGAATTTCATTGTAATAACTTCAAAAACGGCATTGTTTCATACTAACTTTGCACCCCCTTCTTACCCCTTTAAGGGATGATTTTCGAAAAACTATTTTACATGTGTTTCATGACCTTCAATGAATAATCGTCCGTCCAATTAGCTATTAAAGCACTTAATGTACGTCCTGTAGACGAAGTAAAATTTCTTGGTGTTTATCTTGACGCAAAGCTAACGTGGGCAACACAAATTGACAAAATAAAACAAAAGTTGAATCCTGCTACCTATGCTGTCAAGAAAATTAAGGAATTGGGTGGTATAGAGGCCGCAAAAACAGTCTATTTTGCTTACTTTCACTCTATAATGGTATATGGTGTGTTATTCTGGGGCACTGCTGCACAAGCAAACTCCATCTTTGTGCTTCAGAAAAGGGCTTTACGTTATGTTCTAGGACTAAAGCACAGAGATTCATGCAGGGAAAAATTTAAAGAAGTAGGTATAATGACAATGACGGGAGAATACATATATCAAAGCTTATTATATGTAAGGGACAATTTAATATCGTTTAAAACACTTGGTGACGTTCACAGTATTGATACTAGACATAGGACAAGACTGGTGATCCCAACACATAGACTGGCTAAAGTATCAAAGTCCCATTTAGTACAGGGAATCAAATTATATAACAAATTGCCGGAGTACATACAGTCTCTCGATCATATGGAATTTTGTGCAATAATCAGAAAGAATCTTATTGATAAAAGCTACTATTCAATAGATGAAGCACTTGCTGATAATGGCCTTGTACAACCTGACATGTAGACTTAGTACTTAAGAATTCCTCTAATTTTATAATTTTAATGTATACTCATGAAAATTGGCATAATTATGATACTAATCTGTAATAAAATTTCTAATATTATTTAGTTGCATATATAGACTACCTGCATGAATGATTTATAATGATAATTTTAAGTGTCCATATGTTGACGTTTCTAAGTGTATCTTGTATGCCTAAAGATGAAATAAATACAATACAATACAATCTTTATTCTGAATTTCGTTCGGATAACTTCAAAGGCAAAGTTTCAAACTAACTTTGCACCCCCCCTTTTTAATCTCATTTGAATAAATTGATACTTTTAGCGCATGCGAAAGAGCTTTTAATACTAACTTCGTAACCCCCTCTTACGCCCCTAAGGGATGATTTTCGAAAGACTACTTTACACGTCTTTCATGACTTTCAATGAAGGACCTTTATATTGAATCTCATTCGAATAAATTCAATAACGGCAAAGTTTCATACGAAGTTTGCACCCCTCTTTTTCCCCCTTAAGGGATGATTTTTAAAAAACGATTTTACATGTGTTTTATAATTTTACATGAAGAACCTTCGTACCGAATTTCATTCGAATAACTTCAAAAACGGCAAAGTTTCATACTAACTTTGAACCACCATTTTACCCCTTTAGGGGATGAATTTATAAAATCCTTTTTTAGTGCTCCCCTACGTTACAAAAGGAACCCCTGTCCAAAATTTCAAGTTTCTAACCCTACCCTTATAGCTTAGGCCCTGCATTGATATGTCAGTCAGTCAGTCAGTCAGTCAGTCAGTCAGTCAGCTTCTCCTTTTATATATATAGATTTTAGAAAAAAAATAAAAAATCATATCTCCATAACCGTAACTCTTAGAACCCAGGATCCAAGGGTGGAAAGGTAGTAAATGACCCCACCAGTATCCCGAAAATTTTTGACAGTCCATGCGCCAATCATCCTGTATATTACCTACGCTCTTTTGTTTTAGAAATATCTTTTTCTCTGTGTGCAATAGAGCATATAATAGTAACAAAATTATTGGCTAGAAAAATAAAAAAATATAATTTTTTTATTTTTCTAGCCAATCGGGAAAAGTTACTGGTCTCTGCCTACCCCTCTGGGATACAGGCGTGAGCTTATGTATTAATTTATTTGAATTATCAATAACAATAGTGGACATAAATATACCTACAGTGTAATTTACTCTTGAACGAAGAAAGAAAATACATTTATAATAACAAGACACACTACAGAAAAAAAATCGGATATAATAATGACATAATTATGACCTAATGGGCTCCGTAATAAGCTCCGTGCAGGCAAAAGTCATAAGCTTTTGTTTGCAGAGTGGCTCATATCCAGATCTACTTAAAAAGACCAATGTATAAACCAATGTGATAACTCTGATAAGAGTAAGACCAATGTATTTAATAAACAAGGCGGCCATTTAGATTACACTAACTACCGCCCGGTGGCATTCTGTCCGTAATTAATAAAATAATAGACATGGTGGTCGTGAAACAAACAAAATAGGCTATTTGACAGTGTGAAAAAAAAACAGTTTAATACCTATCCGTATAAATTATGAGTCTTAAAACCGCTATAAGGCATATGAACTAAAAAAAAGAGATTACAACACTCACAATAAAATTTGATAATTATGTATCTGGAGTCATTGTATCGAAAACGAAAAATGCTATCATGACGTCACAGCACAGAAAAAAATGGCGTCGGTCTTTCATGTTCTTACGTTCATTGGTTTGTTTACTGACCAGTGACGTCATAACTCCTGTGCGACGCCAATTGCTCATGATATCGTATTGGCGGCTAATACTTTTACTTTTGAAAGTAAATTTTTGTTTGCCTTTTTTAGAAGAATTTTCTTCTAAAAAAACAAACAAAAATTTTATACACGAAAGAATTTAAAATTACTACTTTCTGAAGACTCCATGAGCATCAACAAAAAACATTACGTGGGCATTTCTAAACGGGGTCCGAATTTGACGGCCCGGCGCATAACATGTTCAGATTATCAAAATATACCCCTGTAAAAAATACTAGTGTCCTCTAGGTTCTCGCCTACCTGGAGAACATGGAAACTTTGCTGAAAACCGTTTGCAACTCACAGAAAAAAATCTGAAATGGCTGAAAATGACCTTCGGTGGCTTGTCCCCAACCCAAACCTTGACAATTTATAATTATTTCTATAAAACTCAGACTGTTTTCTGGGAATGTGAACATTGACATATTGTCAGATAGTTAAGTACCTCTCATTTAAATATCATAAGAATCTAATCAATAGTTCGCCTACAATAGCAAGATGTTTGAATGTCCCTTGCTTCTGCCTGAATTCGGTGGCACTTATGAACCAAGCGTTTCTTCGGTCGTAGATTACTCTAGGAATTCACGGTGTGGACGAGCCATTATGTCATTCACCCAGCAGCGCCCGAGGTCAACGGACGGGTGATTGAATGAAAGTCTTGGGAAATATCAGGGTAAGAAATTCATTCTTCAGATTTGGTCCAGGGCACACTTTGACTTCGGTGGAGGTGTTATTAGGAAGAATACTTATTGACTGTAAAATCTAGTGCCTACTGCATAATTTATCTCAGTGACTACTTTCTAGTGCCTTGAGCTGGGGTTGATACGTGGTGTTGTATAACAGTGAACTTGAAAAAACTATCTATTCTGATTTCGGTGTGCTTGATTTTGGACGCTTTTTGAGCACCAAAGTCAGAAAAACTTCCACCGAAGTCAAATTTGCCTGATTTCAGTGTATTTCGTTCGACTTTAGAGAACCGAGGTCAGATTCCTTACTTGTAAGTTTCAAGTAGGATTTGCGCATTTGTTTTTTTTTTGAAAAATAATCGCTAACTGTGAAAGAAAACATCGTGTGGAAACTTAAGAATAGTTTTACACGTGTAGATATTTTCTTTACTGTTAATAATAACGACAAAAATATGTTGTTTCTGTCACAATTGATTTCAGTCAGATTAAAAACTGCTGCAGCAGCAACTACAAAAATAGGTTGTTTCTGTCATAAATGATTTCAGTCAGATTAGAAACTGCTGCAGCAGCAACTACGTGCCTACGTTAACTTGAAAATGTGAAACATGTGTACATATTCGTGTGTACATTTTTTCATTTCCATGTGCGTGTTTATTATGTCTGTGTTTGTGAATTATGTGAATGTGTCAACAATGACAAGTTTAAAGTACCGTTTAAGTGGTAAGTTTATAGTAAGTTTTCTGATTCCAGTGAATTATTGTCTAATGTCGATGCTTACAATCTGATTTCGGTGCAGGTAGTCAGATTTCGGTGTTAGTTTTTCTGATTTCGGTGCTGGTAGTCTGATTCCGGTGTACAGTTTTCTGATTTCGGTGTAGTCTGATTTCGGTGATTTAAATATTTCGTTATATAACCGAGAATCTGGGTACCCAAAATATATCACGTTTTACAGTTTTTAGCCCTTTATCCAAAACAATCAATTCAATTCCCGAAAGACGACAAAAAAAAACGACAACCGAAGTCAGCCATTTTTGCCTCTTCTGGAGAAATGCCCACGTGCTTTTCAGAAATCTGTCAAATAGCCTACTGTTTCAAAATAGATACCTACTCGTCCCCGTCTTACTCGGCCCCATGCATCGTCACGTATGGGGCCGAATCATGGACCCTCACAAAGTAGAATATGCTTCGGGCACTACAAGTGACACATAAGAGCTATGGAGCGAGCCATGCTAGGCCTCTGCATAGCGGATGGGTTACCCAATGTCGTCACTCGACGTCGGATGAGTGTCAACGATATTGATGACGGATCTCGAGTCAAGTCGAGTCTGAATTGGCGATGGGTGGGACACCTGACGAGGCGGGAAGATCGCAGATGGAGTAGGGCAGTAACGGAGTGGCGGCGGCCGAGAAGTGGGCGGGCGGTCAGTTGGTAGACCAATAGCCCGATGGTTAGACGATGTGGCCAGTTTGGCAGGCGGCCCGTGGATGTATGGCGTGATGGGGAAAAGTCCTATACCCAACAGTGGGCAAAGGTGGGCTGATGATGTTGATGATATACTTACGTACTGCGCAGGCTTAGTGACCCGAAGTGGGTCTTGGCCTCCGACACAAGAAGTCGCCACTTGTCTCTGTCCTGACCGGTCACCAGCCAGTCGCTGGTTTGGAGCTCACGCAGGTCCTTGGCCACTTCATCCTTCCAGCGATTACTAAATTAAAATTCAAATGTTTTTATTCCAAACTCAAACAAAATGTTTATTTATGAACGTCAAGTTGTTAGTTTCACATTTAATAGATTAGTAAGAAAGTAACAAAGAAACTCCATATTTATTATTTTCAAAACAGTGTTAGTTTAAATAACAAACTTTCAAAGTTAAAAATATTACTCATAGATGTGTTGAACACTAGACACAATAATCAATATTAATTAAAATGAAATTGAAAATCTCCTCTAAATACATTTAATATTAGTGTTTATCACCAGACCTCCTTGTCATCCAAATAATCGTTCATTTCATAATAAGTTTTTTTGTACAGAGTGTGCTTGAGACATTACATTTCTTAAACCGCGTCGGAGGTAACTCTAATACTTATATCTTGAGGAATCTTGTTCTAGAACCTTATATAATGCCCCATATAAGATGTATTAACTTTTGCGAGTCTACCGTAGAAATGACAATTTATGTTTATTTCTAGCATTAACGTTATGATGGCTACTAAATGTTTCGAAGTCTTTGATATTTTTTCGAACGTACATACCTAATTTTTCAAGAAACCAACATCTTAACAGTTGCAAGCCAATACAATTTTATTAGTATTGGTTTGTAAATGTTAAGATGTTGGTTTCTCTGAAGAAATCTCCTAACTAGTCTGGGGTGGCAAACCGGTTTTTGGACGCTCGGCAACTCCGGGAATGCTCTCTTTATAGCTCGATCCTCTTCCATGCATTTGGGAAAAATATGGTAATTTCTAATTGTACATCTAGCCTGATGACGATGATGATGATTAATTGAGCAGTGCGTTCGCCGGACTTGGTTGCCGTGGTGGAGTATGGCCTATACCTTCCTCAGAGAAGGGACCCGTACCCCTCTGTGGGGACATAATGGGTTGATGATGAGTGCGTTCGCGTGACAATAAAATAATACTACGTCTATTTCAAATACTGGTAAAATCATTTTCGAAATTGAATTAGTAGTTTCGGGGATTACCCCACATGCAAACTTACGACCTTTCCTCTTTATAATATTGGTACAGAAGTAATGATAACCATTGACTGTAATACGAGTTGGGAAACCCACATTGAGAGTTATAAAATACGTCATTAGAAGAAAAACAACTTTTGGAAAAACAACTGGGTACCTTTGAATCATGCACTGGCAGTTTCATAGGTTACGGGTCAAGTATGTACCTACTGTAACTACTTGCATAGCAAATATTTTTGTTAAACGGCTACCTACATTAAACATAAAAAATTACAGACAGGCACATACATTGCATCTGGCCCCACCCTGTGTCGTGGAAAGCAGAAACAGCGACGTCACAAACATGTAAACATCCAAGACCGGCGGTTTTTTTGTCTCCAGTCGGGGTTCGAACCCGGAACCTCTCGCAAGGTAGATAGATGCGCTAACCGCTGCGCCACAGACGTCGTCATGTTAGCACCTAATATTATTTTTAGACCCAATTTTTACGCGCCTGTCCCGTGCGGTGTCTCGCTCGCTTGTGTTGTTACTGAGTACTATAATTTGTACATTATGATTGACTACAACTTAGAAATGCTTAGACATTTTGTATGTAATACTTTGTGTAGTTAAAATGTAGGTCATATATTCCTCCGCATTATATTCGAGAATCGCTCATAGCCCCCCCGGCCGCCTGGGTGATTTAAAAACGATCACGAGGGCTAAGCAACATAGGGCGCATTCAGTGCATGGTTGGGTGACCATTCTATGACTTCGTTCCGTGCTCCACAAGGCACGTTAAGCAGTTGGTACCGGCTGGCGTCGATAGATGGCCGTCGTTAAGGGAAGTCGGAAGCCTTAGGGCGGCTTGAATACTTCTGATAGTAAGACCAGCCTCTAGTCTTACAAGCCTCCACCAATCCGGACTTGGCCCCCGTGGTGGAGTATGGCCTATACCCTTCCTCAGGAAAGAGACCCGTGCCCCTCGGTGGGGACATAGTGGGTTGATGATGATATTTGTGATTGTCAATTTTTAGGATTTCATACCTTTATGTCGTTGAGTCGGCGGAAGGTCCGTGGATGCGAGTGGCGAGAGACCGTGTGAAATGGCATTTGGGGGAAAAGGCCTATACCTAGCAGTGGGCAGCGGTAGGCTGATGATGATGATGATGATGATACCTCGAATAGAGAAAACGGAACCTTTACATATAGGATCACTTCATTGCTCGGTTAATTGAGCAATGAAGTGATGTGTGCAGGCATTACAAAGTAGCGAGTACCTAACATACGACCAACTTTTAAAAGCAAAACTTCGTACCAAATCAATAGGCTACTTGATAGTGTGAAAAAAACAGTATTATTTATACGTCTTCGTATAAATTATGAGTCTTAAAACCGCTTTAAGTTATTTCAACTAAAAAAACCATTATTATTTGTAAATACACAAGACAAAATTTTATCATTATGTCTCTGCAGCGATTGTATCGAAAACGACCTGGATTGGCCGATTATATATGATAGAATAGAATAGAATAGAATATTCTTTATTGTATGTACACCAGGAATGACACATGAGATTTGACAATAACATAGTACATTACAATTGGCGGCCTTATAACTAAAAGTAATTTGATGATGTCACATGTCAGTAAAAATGGTGTCTGTCGTTCATTCATTCTTACGTTCATTGGTTGGTTTACTGGGAAGTGACGTCATAATTCCTGTGCGACGCCATATTGTACAAGATAGCGTTTTGGCGGCTTATTTCAAAAGTAAATTTTCGTTTGCCCTTTTTGGAAGAAATACACGAAACAATTTAAAATGAACACTTTCTGAGGACTTCACGAGCACCAACAAAAAATATGAGATAGTTTTCAGACATCGGTCAAATAGCCTATTGAAAATTACTTTGATAATGTTGTTAGTTATATAAAACAGATAAAACCTCCTCTTTCTACGGAACCCTTGCAGCCTGACTACTAGCAAGTAAATCCAGGAAGTCAAATTAATTAATGCGCCAGATAGATAAACATTTGTTCAACAGATAGTACGAGACTACACAATCATGTTAATTTTCCACATGACATTGACGATCGGGTGATGATCTGCGTAGTTTGAAAGTTGTTGTGATGCGTCTACTATGTATTAATTTGTATCCAAATACCTTGACTTTGATTTGTCATTGACGTGATCTCATTTAAAGATCTAATGGGCGTTTTCGAATAATGCTAACAAAATTTTCGAAAATGACACTTATTCAAACTTTTCGAAAATCTTCGTTGTTAATCGAAAAAAGGTACTAATGTGTGTGAAAGTCACGCCACAACCTACAATATTGTAAAGATGGCAAACCTCACAGAGTACATTAGTTGGTAAACATTCACTAGCGAAGTGAAACAACAATGCAAGTGCATTGCATTCGCACGTTAGTAAGTTAGTAAAGTTAGTCGAATTGAAAATGTATGTCAGTATTTTACTAATTTCGTATTCGAAAATGAGAGTTAGTTAATTCAAATAATTCGAAAAGGGATTGTGTCATTCGTAATCGCCCATCTCTATATAATCTCATTGGTGGGAGTCGCGAGATTCTGATGGACTCATAGATTTAGGACCATTACCGTCATTATCATAAGGGCGCACGGGGCCAGTACCTAGGCCCCCATCCCCAACGGGCCCCTGAAGGAAAGAAAATAAAGTAAAAATAATCATCATCATGAACCCATTATGTCCCCACCGAGGGGCACGGGTCGCCTTGCGAAGCACGGATCCACTCTGAAAAAGAAACTACAGTCTGTTAGCTTTTAGAATATACCTCGGCCACTATCGGATAGAATCGAATATATTCGAAGAAATATCGCAACTAATATGACCATGAACCTTTATTACAACTGGACTGTGCACAGTGAAATAAAAAACGAGCAAAGTGAGAGGCTCCAAAGTTGTAGTGCGTCTCTTTCGAATAGAGTGTCCATGATATGTGAGTGGCTGACCAAAAAGGGACCTCAACGGAAAATAATTGATTTCGAGAGAATCGCGTTTGAAGTTTCGTGTTTCTATAGGTTTCGATTCGTGCTCAGCTCACAAAAAAAATCATAGAAAAATAACTATGGCACCTAAAAATATTCTGGTTAGACCAAAACAAAGCTAAAATACCACAAATTAAAAAAATCAAATAAAAACAATAACGGTTTCCAATCCCTCCAGGTCCCTTTTTGGTCAACCACTCACATATTTATAAATCTTCACCAGCAGTGGTCCAGGTCCAAAGTAGTGAGGAACCCAAAATGACGTGGTACGAGTATAAGTAAAAGTTATCTATAGTAAGGAAATATTTCATCTTTAATGAAATATAATTTTGTCGATTTTTTTATGACAGATTAACTTATTAATACAAGAACTTTAACAGACGTACAGCACGACATAAAAGAGAAAATAATGAGAGCGCCTCATCACTACACCTCGTGTTTTGTACTTATAAAAATGGTGCCAATAGCCGGACTACAGACTCACCTCTAGGATAGTCTCACCAAAACTTTAATTCCGAACTATTTATGTCGCACTGTAAGTACCTACATTGTAATTTTATTTAGAGTGTGTGTAATAAAAAACATTTAAAAACTCACCTTACTTAGATACCTTAGGTAGGAATGTAGAAAATAAAACGAGAAGGTAATAATTACTGTGTTTTATTATTAACTTTTTAAAATTCTATCGGCCAAACCAATTCGATGTAGATATGTAGGTACTTATTCATTTAACTACACTAAACGTTACTAAATAAAATTGTTTTGTGCAATCTTTAGCGCATTGCAATTCGATTGCCCATGATTTTAAGAGTCTCCTTTTTTGCATACGTGTTTCGTCTCATATTCAGATATTTATTTACAATACATTTAATAATTTCTATTTCATGTGTCAGTGGAGTGAGACTGTACTGAATGAGAAATATCTTTCAATCGGGGATAAAAGTGTTGTGTTATTATGTTAATCATATATTTCTTCTTCAAATGTTCCTCCATTAGCGTCGATAAGGTTACGAACAATTTCTCGGTGTATTTTACAACATCAAACACTATCAATAATATGCTACTGAGCGTGTGAATATCTTTCTCGGCTGGAACAATCTGTAAAAAAAAGTGTTCTCAAAATACAATAATTTCAATTTGTTGTATTCTGTAGTGGTCAGTTCAACATTTTTCTTCACCTTTAGGAATATTGACGGTATTGCTGTAGATTTTTATCTTTTTCTTGACTGGTTGACAAAATCTTCAAATCTTGAAATGTAGACTGCAAACGACCGATGTCTTGGTGACTTTATCAGGTATATTTTCTTTCCACCTCTCAGCCATTAATGCGTCTTTAGGAATCCTGTAAGTATATTATGCATATAACTAGGACATTTTAGACATAACAAACCATTTAAAACTAAATTATATATAAGAATCCCACGAATAAAGACGAAGACCCACGAAGTTTCTTAACTTTTGTTGGCCCCACCAGTAAATCCTGAGTACGCCCATGCATAATGGACACCCTACTCTAGCATTATTTCGAAAATTATGAAATTGACTCACCTGTGAAAAGATAAGCCGTACCCCGAATACCATTTGGTTTTACATCCGTTAACACAGCAAAAATACACCATTATACAACAAATCACACTCAAAACGTAAAAACAGCAAATTATTTCAGGCGGTTGCCATGGCAACCGCTTGAAAGGTCGCTTAGGATGACGAAAAGCTACTACATTTTTCTTAAAACTACTTTTATTTCGTTTTATAACTGAGATAACAAAATTCTTATTATAAATTATTAGTTTCAATATTCTAACTATACAAAAAAAGCTTAATGTCACTATATCTAAGAGATAATACTGCCGTCTGCCCAATAAATAGACTACCAAATTGGATTTTATTTAGTTCTGGCAACTCGGTAGACAAGGACGCACTACTACTATTAAACCATCTCACACGGCTCGTTTTGCTACTTTCACGTTTGACGGAGAAATATAAACGTTATATCGATGGCTTAGAGTATAAGTTTGTGTTCATTGTAAATTTGTGTAAGCTATCCAGTTTACGAAGTATATCCTCGTGAGGCCCAATGTCTTCAAGTGATCACAAAATCAATTGTTCTTTTCAAGGTCGGGCCTCACGAGGATATAAATCCGTGAATATTACACTTAATTTCGAAATCAGAACGATTATGACAATATGAGCAGGAAGTACAGTGCCACCATCTTATCTGTTCAGTTGATAGCGGCGCTAGTGGAGAATTTAGTAGTAACAATTAAGAAAATTACCTAGAAAAATGAGAATATTTTAACCCGTCTTTCAATTTTAATTAAAATACATCTATAAATGTTAGTAAATGAATAAATAAAACAGAAAATGGTGAACAAAATTTACAATTAATTAGTTAGTTACAATTTTGCCCACCTGTACAGATAACTTGGTAGTATTACACTCGAGTGCTTTCGGCGAAAACCGAAGCCTACTCTAAAGCCCGCGGTATATTCTAAAAGCTAACAGACTGTACAGTCGACAGCACGTCAACCTTCACATTTTAGTTGCAAAGTCGCCCGTAATGCTACGCGGTAGAGTGCATGGGTGTATAGGATGATGTGCTGTCGACTGTACCTATTGTGCATAGTTTCTTATTATTATAGAGTAGGTGTTCTCTTAGATCTACCTGAGAGAATAAATTACTGAACCCTAATTATTATAATTACTCCATTACACCAGTCGAACACCTAGAGAACCAAATACCCGCATCTCATTAGTCCATGGAGTTAAGCGAAATACAGTTTGTTAGCTTTTAGTCGGGCTATAGAGTAGGCTTCGGTTTTCGCCGAAAGCACACGAGTATAAGACCGACCAAGGAGCGACCGTATCCAAGCAGTTAGTATTGAAATAATGAATGAAATAATTGAAAGAATATATTGAATGAATGAACGGCTGGTCTTACTGTCAAACTTAGCTTGATTTAGCTTAACGACGGCCATCTATCGACGGCGCAGCCGGCACCAACTGCTTAACGTCCCTTGCGAAGCACGTAACCGCTTGGAAAAATGCCACTGGCGTTATTCATAAACGGTCACCCATCCATGCACTGAAACGGGCCTATGTTGCTTAACATTCGTGATCGTTTAAGATCACTGAGGCGGCCGGGGCTACGAGCGATTCCATTAACACTGTTAACAGTAATGAATTATAGCGGGTCGCAGGTGGCCTATACCATACTAATTCTGCAGCCTGCCAAAATGTAAAAGTGATGTTATGCTTATCTAATTATGCAAACGACGAGTGTATTTCTCAGATTATGTGTCTGGGAGGACTACCGAGGCTGTTGACCTTATCCGAGTTGTTGAACCTGTGCCAGACAGCGGTGGTAGCGGAGTAGAACGTCAGCTTCTCATTCGGCAGGCCGTGGGCTCGAAAGACTTTGTTTTCTTCTAAGCTATTTACGTTGGTAAAATTGTTGTGCAACACCCACTAATCGTGAAGGAAAACTTCGTGAGAAAAGCCTAGTATCTGAGCTATTCTACAGCCTTGAAACCCAAAAAAATAACCTTTTAGCTAGCCGTTTTTGGCAAAGTCCTGTGATTTTAACCAGTGTACAGTCGACAGCACATCATGGTATACACCCATGCACTCTACTCCGTTGCATTAAGGGCGACTTTGCAACTAAAATGTGAAGATTGACGTGCTGTCGACTGTACCGCGGCACGCATTTTGCGGCAAACAGCAAGTGCTTAGGTATTAAGTAAAACTAACACAATATCGATGATGGTATCATAGTTTGCAATGTTTTTATTTGATTTATCCTATTGTCAGGGTGTTTACAGTCTGTTAGCTTTTAGAATATACCTCGGACTCTAGAGTAGGCTTCGGTTTTCGCCGAAATCATACGAGTGTAATACTACTTCCTGCTCTGTATAAAACTTTTCTTCACTATTTTGAAAAGTTATGTAATTTAAGAGTCATATTAGTTCCGATATTTTTCTATAATACGAATATATCCGATTCTATTATATCCGATTCTATCCAATAGTAGCCGAGGTACCTATATTCTAAAAATAAGTGCTTGCCTTATTCCTACACAACATGACATGACATGACTTTTTTTTACACGACATTTACATACAGGCACATACATTGCTTCTGGCCCCACACTAGGATACCCTGTGTCGTGGGAACCAGAAACAGCGACGTCACAAACATGTAAACATCCAAGACCTGGGTTTTTTTTTCCCCAGCCGGGATTCGAACCCGGGACCTCTCGCATGGTAGTCAGATGCGCTAACCGCTGCGCCACAGAGGTCGTCACACATCGAAAAACACCGAGACTGAGGTCATTTGGACCAAAAACTTACGGCGGCGAATGTAAGCATGCAAATCTATCTTTTAACTTATTTTCACATACCAGTTTCCGCTACACGGGTTGTGCTCAATACTATTGAATGTTTATGCAAAGGACGCGGACGTCTCCAACCAACTGGACCTCGGCCTCGATGCCAGATACCTTAGGTCGGGTAACGGTGCCTGAGTACCTACACTCAGCGGTGGGCCAGCTTTGCATCGTTGTTGCGAAGTCGCCCGGAACTTAACATCTTTAATTTAATTTATTTATTTGTAGAAAATACAGGCACATATAGTGGATATTCCATGGTGTACAATATAGGGTATTAATTTATCTGCCCTATTGAACATTTCACACTTATATTTAGGGCTGGTAGTGTAGAGGTGCGAGGCACTTGCTATCGTCTAACGCGCACACAAAATAATAACAAAACAAAAGAAAAAAACACAACATTCTAAAGAGAAATAGGCATAGGCCACTCAACAGGTTAGAAAATCACATTATTTGGCTAGAATCGCAATCAGACTACAATCTATTTACTGAAGCGAACGACTAAAGGTAAACAAAGACACAGCATCTCTCAAACTTACATGTCACTCAAAATAGCTCATGCACGCAGCTTTGCTTGCCTCGTATACCCACATAGGTTTAGGTAGGTACTGTTTGAAGAAAGCAGACAGACAACTAAACAAGACAAGACAAACACTAAAGAAAATAAAATAGTTTAGAGAAGTTGCACTCGCATGAACAACGTCAATCGTGAGTAATATGGCGTCAGGGTGGCTATCTTACTTTTTTTTGCCTTTAATTAAAAAAGAGGTTTGTAGTCAGCTCTCCATACTTCTTCCTACACTTCGCGTAGCGCATTAGCATAAAATAATCTATCATAATCGGCCTTTAAACAAAAGTCCTACATCTTTGCTAGTTGCGAACATATTTGTCAGCAGTAGGATCGCTTTTATTTACATTTACAACATTTAACATTTACATACAGGCACAAACATTGCTTCTGGCCCCACACTAGAATACCCTGTGTTATTTTAGGACCACTGAAATTTTAGGTATTTTTTGGTGCATAGATCTCTTAAGCAAATGGTATTTTCATGATAAAAGAAAATATTTAGTGAAATAAACTGCGAGTGAGGGATAAATCAGGTAATAACAGTGTTATTGTTTTTATTGCTTATTGGCATTTATTAGCCATATCGTTTTGTATGACTTTGCTAAATATTATGCAGTGTTATAAATGTGGCATATTGAAAAACCAAATTTTTGACATGTTGACACTCACTCGTTCGCTTCAGTAAATAGGCTGTACAGTATGTTACGAGTATACACCATTGTCTTGGATTGAGCCAACGAATTGTTGAATAGATCAACCGACACCAGGCGTTTGTTGTAGGCATCACATATTCTACGGAGTGGAGCCCTGAAACCGGCGTTCGTAGTACTCTTGTGAATAGCAAAGAGGTCTGTTGAGCGAGTAGCTCGAGATGGGACTGTAAATTTAATCGTTCTAGAAGTTGTGGACAATTTAGATGGTTTTTACAGATTTTAAACAGTATGGTGGCTCCTAGGAATGTCCGTCTGTCGGCGAGGGACCGGAGGTGGTAATGCCGAAGTAGATACTCGTAGATAGATAGAATCATTGTAGTGCAACCGGGTATGAGATGTCCTATAATATAGGCGTCTAAGAAAGGCCATAGTGACTGTCCCACCAATTTTAGAAAAATAAAAAAAATCTTCCAAATTACTTTTAAAATGGCCTTGTACCCAAAAAATATTGATTCCCACGAAATGCTAATGGCATGTCTTTCGTCCAATAAAATATGCATACGATTTCTATACATTTTATTCGACGAAAGCGACACATAAAGTCACCACTAACTAGAGGGCTGTGTATCTAAAATGATACACAATGTTGAGACAGTGTGTGCAATAATGATACACACGGCGCTGAGGGTGCTAAGCAAGAAGAGTGCACGAGCCAAGCGCTTTGGCGCGCTGAAATAAACATAAACGTAGGCACATACATTGCTTCTGGCCCCACACTAGGATACCCTGTGTCGTGGGAACCGGAAACAGCGACATCACCAACATCCAGGATCTGACTGTGTGCAACGAGGACTGCTTTTAAATGAAACGTAAAACGGTTCTATTATCGCGGACCACAAAACTGTCTCCTTTGGAACGGCCACCTCTAATGTGAATATCTCGGACACTCAGATTTCCATAGCTTTGTTTTGTAAAATTAATATTTCCCATGATGACCTTGCGGTATGTAACACGACAATAGCCTTTACCTAGAAATGTGTTTCAATCGTTGCAACAGGATGTATCATATTTCAGTATTTCTTATTGTGCTTGGTACTTTGTAATCCTACACTTTTGTTTTATAACGTTTTAATCAAGTCAGCATCTGCGTGATTTGTTTTGCAACGAAGTACTGTCGTGCCAAAAAATGTGTAACTTACTACTTACACTCAGACCAAGAAAATGGGATTTTATCATTTTGACACTTGTTCCCAAAATTTTTATAAGTGAGGGTATATCTCTTTACCGCATCGTGGTCTTAATGCGAGCCAAACCGGTTTTTGCTCAAAAACTCTTTAAAAAGTTAAATATTGTGACCCCAGAGCATACTTGTCCGAATTCGTACCGTACTCCCCTTCATTTTGATACTACCAACGACATCTGTTGTCAAACGTTTGGAACTTATGTAACCTCAAAGTTTACTTTGGAGCGAAATTTGTACCAGTGACGATTGCCGTACTTGGAAAATAAAAATAAAATAGTTTTACAGCGTTTCCTTGCAAATATTGTAGTTGATTCGTCAGATGAATACGTAAACAACTACGTACAGGTAAGTTTTCAACTTTTTACTAGTAAATTTCATCACAAATTTGATTTTTCGGTGTGTACCTCATTTGGAACAGCATGCAAAAATGCAGAACATACTTGCGTCGGTCTGGTCTTAATCTGACACGGCATGCAGAATATGCATTTACGGGTGTGGTCTATTTATGATCCAAAATGCATAAACTGTAGTCTTACTAGCGAATGAATATTTTATTACCTTGGGTTGCACACACATTTTCTTCTTACTTCTTTTTAGGGTTCCGTAAGTAATATGGTGCCCAAAGATACACTATACACTACTATGCCTACCCCGTCTGTCTGAATTTGAATTGCCTATATAATTTTTATGAACCATCAATGCGCGAGTTCGCCTTGAACTTGGCTGGTTTTCTTCGCATCCTTTTATATTTTTTCACTTTTTTTTAGGATGGATCCAAAAATATTTTATGGTGGCTTGCATAGCATAATACCCTTGCCTGAAGACAGCTGCGATGAAGATTTGTCATCGGACGAAGATAATTACAGGCCACGTCCCATTCAGTCTATGACTATTCCACAGAGTGAGTCTGAGGACGATCTGACTGAAGATGAGGATTCTGATTCCGAGAACGTAGCTCCATCATCTGTTCCCAATAAACAAAAGCCAAAATGGAAGAAAACATTTTTGGAACCATCTGAAACCACATTTCTTGGAAACTTGAGCTTACCTGAAGAAGTGAATGCCCTTGAAACCCCGATTCAATTTTTCAAATACTTCCTAACGGATGAAATCTGTCAACATATTCGAGACCAAACCATGCTTTACGCACATCAAACTGCACCAAATAAAAATTTTACTGTAAATTGTATGCAAATAGAACAATTTATAGGAATGTGTCTAATGATGTCCATAGTGCAACTTCCTTCGTCAAGACATTATTGGAATGAATATTTGGGTCATCCAAAAATCAGCGATGTCATGACCTGTAATCAGTGGGAAGAAATAAAACGATTTCTTCACTTCAACGACAACGCTACTCAAATACCAAGAGGACAACCTGGTCATGTTGTGGCTCATAAAATTCGACCCTTTTTGGTCCAAATCCGTGAAAGATTACTGACTATTCCCAAAGAAGAGTACATGGCGGTAGATGAGCAAATAATTCCTACCAAAAGCCGTTCAACTATGAAGCAGTATAACCCAAAAAAACCCCATAAATGGGGCTACAAAAACTTTGGTTTAAGTGGAACATCAGGGTTCAGTTATGACTTTGAGCTTTACACGGGAGCTAAAAATCCGTCTGATGATCCCCAAGTGGGTAATGAACCTAACATTTCAGCATCCAGCAATGTGGTTGTGCAACTATCACGAACAATACCCGAATATGTGAATCACAAATTGTTTTTTGACAACTGGTTCACATCCGTAAATTTGGTAGTTTACATGGCAAAAAAAGGGATTCTTCCTTTGGGCACAGTCCGAGGCAACCGTGTCACTGGCTGTAAATTACCCACTGAAAATGAGATTAAAAAGAAAGGGAGAGGTGCCTTTGAAGAATTCACAACTTCTGTCGATGATATCAGCGTTACAGCGGTCTCATGGTTTGATAATCGAATGGTAAACCTCCTATCGACGTACGTTGGAAGCCAACCAATGACAGAAGTGAGCAGATATGACAAAAAGAAAAAGATTTATTTTAACATACAATGCCCGAATGCTGTCGGCGTCTACAACAAACACATGGGCGGTGTCGACTTACTAGACGCCATGCTCGGGTATTATAGAATACAACTTCGGTCCAAAAAAATTTACCATCGAATTTTTTTTCACATGCTCGACATGGTGACCGTAAATGCATGGTTATTATTCAGACGTAAAAATGGAGATCATGAACCATATTTGCCTTTGGCAGATTTTAAAGTAGCTGTGGCGGATGCTCTTTGTTGGACGAACAAACAGGGTAAAGGCTCAAGGAAACGTGGGCGTCCAACGGTAGATGTAGAAGAACAGATAGACGAGAAGAGAAAGAGAGGTGCAGTCTGTATAATGCCTCAACAAGATGTGCGACTGGACAGGTATGACCATGTACCATAATGGGGCATCCGCCAAAGATGCAAAATGCCGAGTTGCAATGGACGCTCACACGTCTTATGCAGCAAATGCGACGTGAATTTGTGTTTAAATAACCATCGCAATTGTTACTCCGCGTTTCACCTAAGTTAATATTTTTTTAATTCCTTTATTGCATAATGGTACAAATATGACATCTGTCCTTTCTGCATAGTGTGCACAATTTGGACCAAAGTGGTTTTTTGTATTTTTTTCGAATATAATAATTAATATGGAAAAACAAAAAAAAACGGGTTTTTTGTTTTTAATGCCCTATAACATACATTTTTTTTGGCGAAAAATAAAATATCATGCGGTAAAGGGATATTATGGTTGACGCACTATCCAGACAAACATTTGCTCTATGAAGCTTTAATATTTTGCAAACACCCACGGATTTATATTAATCATGCAAACACTTTAAAAAAAATCTTTCTTTTTTTAATGTGCTTGCCTGTCTTCCACTTCACAGGGGCCCATTTCTGAATTCAGAATTTCGCTAATTAACTACTTAACTCGTTCTATCACGCTCTCTTCTGAGCAATTTGACGAGACGGCACTACCAGTTAGCTTAGCTTACACTACTTAGCGAAAATTATGAATTCTGAAATTGGCCATATGTTGTGCTGACCGAGTCGGATTAAAAAAAACTATCCTGAATGACATCACTGCATAGGAAAACGATGAGAAGTGTCAACGTTGAATAATAAAACTAAAGGTGTAATAGCTTTACACTGAAGTTCCTCATTCATCTTAACATGCGATCTGATTCTATAAATATATAGGTACACGAAAATGATACAACAGAAGTTCACCTCTGTTAAGTTAGGAATACACGACCACAACCTTATGTGTGTGTGTGAGTGTGTGTGTGCGTGTGTGTGTGTTTGTGTGCGCGCGTGTGTGTGTGTGTGCGTGTGTGAGTGTGTGTATGTTTGTGTGTGTATTAAAACCCGAAGAGTAAAATGTACCGACACTAATTTCTTTCTTGTCTCCGTTGAAGGTTGCTTGGAAGAAATTGTTTATAGCGATAAGGATGCCAATTGTACTGCGATTTATAAAAAAATCAGTAAATGTAATTATGTTTACAGTAAATCATATTCTGTCTATCTATGTCTTAAAATATATTCACACTTTATTTTCTACTCTTTGCATAACTCTTTAAAATCTTTTTTACTCTCAATTTATTAAGGTCTGGCTGGAATCAAAATATTTTATTAAGTAATTCAGTAACACCGACGTGAAGAACGTTATAAGTGAAACTAGGTGTCTATTTCAAAATTTATTATTTTTTGTTTATTTGCGTCATGTGGTACATACTATGGTCTTAAATATTAAATTCCAGTTCACAACATGAGGCGTAACGGCATTGCAACATGCAGTTTATATTTAAGTGTAATTTTGGAGAAAAACAGACAAAAATATCTTTCTCTCATTTGGATTACTAGGTTAGTGGACCTTTTGAGGCATGTTCAGATGTATGATACGTGAGTAATTACGATCGTTCCAATAACAATACTATTATTTGCCATGAAAATAGAATCGCTGAGACGTATTTTCCTCTTAAGGGTAAACCGTAAGTAATGTGGTGAGAAGTTTAGAATAGAAGAATAGAAATGTTACCAAAACACAATAAAAAAAAAATCATTAATACGAGTAGCCCAGGGACAAAAAACCCATAGTTGAATGTTCACATGTTTGTGAAGTCGCTGTTCCGGTTCCCACGACACAGGGTATCCTAGTGTGGGGCCAGAAGCAATGTGTGTGCCTGTACGTAAAAGTTTATGTTTAAAGATTGTTTTATTTAAATTTAAGCAAATGTATTTGTGAAACAATTTATAATTTGAAAAAACATGGTCAGAGTGGAGTTTTTTTTGCTGCCTTTTTCTCCATTACATTCCGCCCTATGGCGGCGGCTAACATTATCATTATAAGTACATTGACATTCAATAAGCAGAGTGTAAATTCTTTATTTCTGATTTCTAATGTTCTGAAGTTATTTTTCTATTTATATCGTGTACTCTATAAATAAATATACTCCATAAAAATATTGTAAAGGGGGGGCCCCTTTACAATATTTTTTTTAGACTGCGTCTAACCATTTTGGTAATTGCAGAGTGCTAAGCTAACATGTCGGTAACCACCAAATAGTACCTAACGCTGATTTTCAGCAGTCTTACGTTGATATTTAGAGCAGGAGGTAAGCAGGCAGGAACACGTTAATTACATTAATAAATAACTATTATGTTTAAGCTCGCTGGAGCGATGATCTTCGCAAGGCGGTTGGCAAGAACTGGATGAGAATCGCCGATAAGAGACTAAATTTATTTTTTTTTGCTCTGCAAACTGTCTAAGCTAAAGTTAGTTTGTTTTTGTTATGTATATAGTTAACTAGGATATAATTTTATAACGGGTACGATGGAACTGTCGTCGTCACCTTGTGACAAAAGTTCCTAAAATAATATAGATTTTAAAAAAAAGAATCGCCGAGGACCGTGCTCAGTGGCGTGCAATGGGAGAGGCAGTGGTCAGTGGTCAAGCATAGGGCTATGATGATGATGATGATGATGATGATGATGATGTTTATGCTTCTCACGCCGGTTCTTTCAATTTTGTCCAAATCAGCAACAATCAATCAACTGCACGCAGCAGCTTTCTTTAATCACAAAACCTACGTTTTGAAAAGAAGGCACTCATTCCCGGATTTCGTGGTTTAGGAGAACTCTCTTCTAGGCAACCTTGAATCCAGGACCCTGAATTTTGGGAACAAAACTTGTTGTACCCATAGTATAACATAAATAGGCGTATTTTTAAAGTAATCTTTAAGGCGCCATTCGGTGATATTTTTCTGGAGAATAAGTAGGAGCAAGCGGGAACGTGGGAATTTTCGTGCAACGCGATACGAGTACATTTTCCACCGTTCGACACATTTCCTTTTTTTTCTTTTGCATCTTGAATGAGAGTAACGTAGAGGATTATCCCGAAAATACCCTATTTAAATTCCCCTGATTAAAGTTTAATTTTTTTATAGATTTTTTCCACGATAAATTCTTCAGATTTATGTTTCACGAAATATAATTCTTTAAACACTCGCGCCAAGAAAAATTAACTTGCTGTTTAAATTACAATTATTTATTGCCACTAAGCGTAATTTCGACAAAAAATCAAGTACCTACAATCCATTTATCTATACTTGAACACGGAACCGCTCGGAAAAATGCCACTAGCGTTAGTCCGAGACGGTCACCCAACCATGCACTGAACGCGCCCTATGTTTTAGGCGATTCGCACACTGCCCCGCACTACGCTGCATGTTGCGTGAGTGCGTGTTCTTACGTTGTTTGAAAGTATCTCCGTTTGTATAGAAAACACGAACATGCAGTGTGGTGCGGGGCAGTGTGTGAATCGCCTAAGATCACTCAGGCGGTCGGGGCTACGAGCGATTTTTATATTAATGAAGTAGAAAACACACAGTACGTAATGTTTTCCGTCGAATTCAGCGAAGCATTAGCGTGAGGTTACAACCTTCGGCTCTATCGAACAACCGACAGAGATTATGGCTTGAACGGCCCAGTCATTGCTTGTAGTATGGATGTGGTGACGTCACAGGCGCCTATCTCGTCCGGTGGTCGATGGAAGACAAAAAAATTGCGTACAAAAGTATCGGTTCGATCGTCTGGCTTAAGCCTCCTCTACACGTCGGCAGATGCATCTGCAGACGTCATCTCCAGATGCGTCCGCCGACGTGTAGAGGGGGTGATTTGTGCATCTGTGGTAGGTATTTAACGTCTGCAGACGCGTCCGCGGACGTCTGCCTCGAATCCGATTGTTGTCGGTTTTTGTGGCACACATCAAAGGGTTTCGGCGCGAACGTCCGGCATCTGTCCACACGTCTGCCGACGCATCAGTTTGATCGTAGTTGCGAATGAGAGTGCACGCGTGCTTCTTGTGGTTTAATTCCCCCCGAAATGACTAACAATATGAGCGCCGAGAAAATTTTAGGTTTATTGAGCTGTATCAAGCTGAAAACTATCTATGGAATCCAAAAAATAAATATCACAAGAATAAAAATAATTATGTAGGTACCTATAGCTAACATCCACCACCTTCTTCTTCTCCATAACTCTTAATAACTCTGCTGCGATGTAGGTACAGTCAACAGCACGTCAACCTTCATATTTTAGTTGCAAAGTCGCCCATAATGCAACGGAGTAGAGTGCATGGGTGTATATGATGATGTGCTGTCGACTATACAATCAAGTAGTAGTTATAAGTAAATAGCTGCGGCAGCTACGGTCTCAATATCCATTTTTTTAAACGGGGCGAAGGCGTGTTTCGTCTGCCGGGAATGAACATAGACTGATCGACCTACAGACGTGTGGACAGCTCGTGCAAATTCATCTGCGGATGCATCTGCCAGCGTCCGCGGACGCATCTATTGACGTGTAGAGGAGCCATTAGACGCAGTGTTGAGGATGGATGGATGGCTGCCTTTCAGCAATGGAAAATGTGTCAGATTATATCTACGTTCAGTGTATGGATGGGGGACCCTCTATGAGGGTTGTTAGGTGGGTGTCATGTTCGGCTTTGACTAACGCTAGTGGCATTTTTCCGAGCAGTTCTGTGCTTCGCAAGGCACGTTAAGAATGATGCCAACTGCAGTCGATAGATGGCAGTCGTTAAGCCAAGTCAGAGGCCTTAAAACTTATTTATATTTTGTAATGATTTATTTTGGTTAGGTTAGGTTACATAAAAATGTACCTATATGTATATTGTTTTTCTTTTACTCGTAAGCACCAAGCACGAGTTTGTATTCTTTAAGCAACGTTGATAGGGTTGTCTGGAAAAAAATCTAACCAGCAGTATTCAAATTGTAGGTACGCTAAATCTTAACAATTTTTTTGTCGTGCTCTGTGCACTAATTATCTTCGCCGCCGCATTCGCAAGTGGAGCGCTAGTGTACAATTTGTGTCTGAATACAGAATACAAATTGCCCAGTTTACTTTCGAACGCACGTGCGAACAGGCTTGCAGAATGGCACTGCTGGTGCTCAATAAAGAATACATAGTATTCTTACTTTATCGTGTCTTGTACAATTATGTACGTTCATAGGTCCTTAACCTATGGTCCGAATTTGACAAGTAATTAATTCCCAATCCATTCCGAAATCCGACAGCAAAATATAAAAATCCTGATCAATCCAAACCCCCCATTTCCCTCCACAGGCGCCAACTCTAGTAATCGTTCGATACTAGATGGCGCTGCTATTTTGTAAAAATAAAAAATAAAACTTCTGTTCACTCGCATCGTTATTGAACGCTGGTTGAGCGAAGTGCATGAATGGAGGCGACCCACGACCCCAGATAAGTGTGGCCTGTGACGCGGCGGGGGCACACGACGCGTCGAACGACTCCCGGGTGTCGGTGTCAGCGTTGGGTAAAAAAGTAATAAGAACTTATATAGATGAAGAAAACATTTATTATACCAACAAAACACATCATAGAAACAAAATAAACAGACAAGTAACATAATTTATAATAATGTAAGTCGTTAAGCCAAGTCAGAGGCCTTAGAGCGGCTTGAAAACTTCTGACAGTAAGATCAGCCACTATTAGTCTTACAAGTCTTGCTTATAGTATGCTTATAATATGCATGCGGATAATTTTCTTAGTTTGTAACAATACTCGTACATAATGAATCATCATCAACCCATTATGCCCCCACCGAGGGGCACTTCTCTGAGGAAGGTATAGGCCATACTCCACCACGAGGGCCAAGTCCGAATTGGTGGAGGCTTGTAAGACTGGTCTTACTGTCCGAAGTTAAGCAAAACAGGGCACGTTTAGAGCATGGATGGGTGACCGTTCTATGACTAACGCTAGTGGAATTTTTCTGAGCGGTTCCGTGCTTCGCAAGACACGTTAAGCAGTTGGTGCCGACTGCCGTCGACAGATGGCAGTCGTTAAGCAAAGTCTTAGACGGCTTGAAAACTTCTGACATAATAAACAGAACTAGACAATTAACTGTGATCAGTAATAGAAAGGAATGTGCAAATGGTGTTTGCTGGTCCTTATACTAAGCAAAAGCCGGATTATAAGCTTTTTATATGTATAAACGTCAGTAAAGTCAGGTATGTCAGACAAACATACAGGCAGACAGACAAACTTACGGACTAACGACGGACAGATTACATGTCACACAAAGTTTCACATGTAAATAATTATCTACATATAAATAAAATTCAAAGTCCCGACTGACTCAATCATCAACGCCCAGCCCAAACCGTTGGACCTAGGAAGCTGAAATTTTGCACAGAGGGTCTATATAATAATGTAGGCAAGGAATAAGATCAGATTTTTTGAAATTCAACCCCCAAGGGGGCGAAATGTTTTGAAATTTGTATGGGAGGTTTAAAGAATGTTGTCTAATTTCTGTAGTCTTCAACACAATTGATTGAAACGTGATTCGCCGTTTTTCTAAATTTTGAACTAAAGTCCACGCGGACGGAGTCGCGGGCGAAAGCTAGTAAATTATAAGAACAAATACATTTGCAGGTTTTATGTAGATTTAACTTTGTAAATATTTCATGTTTGTGTTTTTTCTCAAAATTCTCATCTTATCTAAGATTGAGAATTTAGTAAGTTTTTTCTCGTATTCGGCGTTGGCTTCGTCACAAACTACGTAGGTATGTCCGCGGATAATAAAAATAATCGAATCTATGTCGAATAACTTTCCTTTACTGATAGACAAACAGACAGATCACAAGATTTCCTTGTTCGTTCGTTTCCTCATTGTGGATTTCCTTTCTATGGCCCTAAAAATTATAAATAAATAAAAAAAATAAACTCACGCCCACACTCACGCTAGAATTGGGTCCACGTTTTGCCGAGTTTATTAGGTCCCAAACGTGACAAGTGGCAAGCCTGTCGCCTTTATCCGGGCACAATTTATCAGCGAATGGTGTTGCTGTACAAACAAACAAATGTACGTAACTAAAAGTCATTGGTACATGCGTGGTTCGAACCCAGACCCTCATGATCGAGAAGTAAGGGTCAACCCCACTACGCCACCACCACTTACTACACCACCACTTACACCACCTAAAAATTACTTTTTCTAAAACACACTTTGATATGAGTTTTCTTAAACACATTTCGCTGAAATAAACATAACACAAAGATTTACATACAACCGTATAGGTACCTACATACTATTATTATTGCTAAATTAATTCTCCAACTTAAAACTGAGAAAGTAAAGAAAATTTTTGCTTATCTCAACAGTTCTTCGTACATAAATTACCTACTTTTTCATTTAAATAATGCAGCATTTATCTTAATACATGGAACCGGAACATTAATTTACTAATGCAAGTGTTTGAACATCGGGTTGTTGATTTTCGTAATGTGTGGACGATTTACACAATTGCTATTAATTCATCATCATCATCATCATCATCATCATCATCAGCCCACCGTTGTCCACTTCCCATGTCCACTTGGCATTTTCCCCGAAATGCCATCTGACACGGACGTTCCGCCGATTCAACGACATCGTCTGACCATCATCGAGCCGCAGGTCTACCACTGAGCGTCATCCTATTCTCGGCCGCCACTCTGTGGTTATTCAAACTTCACTAATTTGAGAAATATCTGTCTAATATTGTAACTCATCATCAGCCCATTATGTCCCCACCGAGGGGCACGGGTCTCTCCCCGGAGGAAGGTATAGGCCATACTCCACCACGGGGGCCAAGTCCGGATTGGTGGAGGCTTGTATGACTAGTGGCTGGTCTTACTGTCAGAAGTTTTCAAGCCGCCCTAAGGCCTCTGACTTGGTTTAACAATTGCCATCTATCGACGGCAGCCGGCACCAGCTGCTTAACGTGCCTTGCGAAGCACGGAACCGCTCGGAAAAATGCCACTATTAGAGTTAGTCATGGACGGTGACCCACCCATGGACTAAACGCGCCGTATGTTGCTTAACCGATCGTTTAAGATCACTCAGGCAGCCCAGGCTACGAGCAATTCAAAATATTCAAAATATACTAATATTGTAACTAACTATTAGTTATCTATTTTCAACACACAAAGTGTGACTATGGCCGACAAATTGATATTGGTTTCTATTCTGGGGAACGCTCATTTTCAATCGCAACGATATTGAAGCAGCGGCAACATTCCGAAAATAGCATCCATAAATTTATCATTAGCGACGTGATAAAGAGCTAATTATAGAGAAGTAGAGAAATGGAGCCCACACACCGAGACGATGTCGATAAGTTGGTCTACATTAAGGCCTTCCGCCCTATCAAAACTTAACCCGCCCTACCATAACTTTAGTAAGCAATACTTACTTATTTATTACTTAAATAAATATTGCAACATAACAGTAATTACACCAAAGCGTTACAATATTATAACTAAGCACTACCTATCCAACATCTTCTAGCACTCTCTAATACATTATTAAGTGCCCTGCCTCACTAGGACGCCATTTCGACGTCGCCAGCGACCGTATCCAAGCAGTTAATTTAAACATAAACATTTACATAAAGGCACATGAATTGCTTTTGGCCCCTCAGTAGGATAGTGTGGGGCCAGAAGCAATGTACGCCACACCTGTGTCGTGGGAACCAGAAACAGCGACGTCACAAACATATGCAAAACATCCAAGATCTGGAGTTTTTTTTTCTCCCCAGCCGGGGATCGAACCCGGGACCTCTCGCATGGTAAGCAGATGCATTAACCGTTACGCCACAGAGGTCGTCCACAGAGGTTAAAATGTATGGTGCCTAACACACTTGGCGACGGTGTGGCAACGTCGCCATTCAATATAAACTGCTTGGATACGTAGCTGGCGACGTCGCCACGGCGTCCTAGTGAAGCAGGGCACTTTATTCCGGACAAACTTCATCATTATATCAGCCCACCTCTGCCCACTATCGGGTAAAGTCTGTTCGATATCATAGTGTCACTTTGATATTTACCGCCTCGGCACGTGGCGGCTTGTCACAAAAGAAATTAAAGGAAGCCGACGCGACGCAAACACGCCAGTTAATTTGGCTCGCAGCTCGTCTCATTCTACTATTATGTAGATTACGCAATTAAAGAAGTAAATCAATCAGTATTTTAGGATGGATTCATAACGAGATGATCCTGCATCACTTAGGTAGGTCCCTATTCTAAATACCGGTGGCGATCAGTATTCTGAGTACACTTCGAGTGATGAAGAGTAATGTTTTATTTTGTCCTAAGTTTTATTATTCAAATAAATGTTTTTTTACTAAAACCAATATTGCCTTCGTGTGTACCGACACTATCTAAGCGAACGGACTTTACAGGCCTTTACTCCATCACGCCACCCCTCGCGGTCTCTCGCCATTCGCATCCACTTGCCTCCTACTGACCTGGCCACATCGGCCGACCATCGGGCTGTTGGTCTACCGACTGACTTCTCAGGTCCTGCCCAGCCCTGGTCCACCTCCCATCTTCCCGTCTCTCCAGGTGTCCGGATACACTAAGGCCCTTTCTGCACTGCTCCGGTCCGGCGTCGGAACCGGAATCAGTCATGAGAAAAATATCGGATGCCGGATTATGCTTCTCCACTTCATACGATTATAATCGGCAATGGACGTGACGCAGTGCTTTATTAAAATTCCTGGGTTTTTCTATTCGAGGCAGGGGACGTTTTCCACACATTCTATTAATCTTATTAAATAGTATGGGAACATTTTTGGGTTGTATGCGCGGTTCAAAAACGTGTATTGTTTTTGTACGTCGATCACTTCGGCCCAGTAAAATACCGTTCCGATCTAGCAAATTAACGGACCGTTAAAAACCGGATGCCGGAGTAGTGGAGAAGCTTACTAGTATTCTTGTGTGTTTCTAAATCGGACCGGTAATTAACGTTTGCCGGACCGGAGAAGTGGAGAAAGGCCCTTACTTGACTTTTTGTCGGAACAGTCCGACCAGATTTCGCTCTGATTCGCAGAACTTAATCATGGTGAGCAGACTGTGCTCGCGTCGGCAGTTGCTCGTCTCTGACCGAGTACGGACTCTTAAAAAGTCAAGTAGGTAAGCGTATGAAAAAATGAAAATGAAAAAGTATTTATTTGTTCCAAAACAAAATCATACAAAAGGATGAAGACGTTCCCTCACTAGGATTCCCTGTGTTGTGAAAACTAGTCCCCTCCGCCTATTAACTAGGAACTTATAGCAATAACAAGTTAGTTCTTATTGGTTGTAACAAAAATAAAATGAAAAAGGTAAATCAAACAGAAAACATTTTTAAACTAGCTGACCCCGCAAACGTTGTTTTGTCAGATAGGAATATGAAAAATAGATAACAACCTATTCTCAGACCTACCAAATATACACATAAAATTTCATCAAAATCGTCAAGCCGTTTCGGAGGAGTTTGCGCGCTAACATTGTGACACGAGAACTTCCAAATATACACATAAATATATTAGAAGATGTATCCGGAATATCATTTTAAGTTGATCAAGTTAGGTCTATGCCGTCTACGCCGCGAATTAATTAAGAGTCCTCATACGCCACCGATTTCCCATAAAACAAGCCACAGAGATGCTTCGATGGCTCGTCAAATTGGCCTATAACCTGGACAATAATTGCACATGGATCTAATAATAGCCGTTAACCATAGACATACCACGCAGAGACAGTGACAGAACAAAATTCCGCACAACAGCGAAGCGACACACACACATTGACGAAACGTGTATGTGCGTAAGTAGATTATGGTAAGGACTTTCGCAGACACGCACACATTCGCATTAATCGTGCAACACTGAGTCAGAATTATAAAACGCATTCAGTTTATATTTTTCAGATGAACCTATCTTTTTTAAACGTGGCATCGCGACATCGGCTGGGAATTTGTATTCGTGGCTTTTTAAATCTTAGAGACAAACTGAGTTGTTATGGCCAAAAAGCGCCAGCTTGTCCGCTATGCGCTAAAATTCTCAGATGCGCGCCTAAGATGCCAAAAAAGCGCCAGATCTAGTGCCGAAAGCGCTAAAATGGCAGCACTGCTGTCCACCGCAATTTTCTGCCCCGGAATGCTAGATGTACAGGGGTGCAATTACGCAAGTACTCCACTGTATGGAGTTGTCTGATTTAGCCCTCTTGTTCCCGGTATGTCACACCACCTTATGATACACTGTTACATTCTGGGACGTTTTTCCTAGTAGGCATCTCATAACTGCTCCTACTCCGAACTGTCATATACATTCTTATTTTAACCGTTTCGAGTTGTCTAAATACTTAACCCGATAGTGTGGAAAGTTACGTAATATTAGGGCAGGTCTCCGTGTGGTACACTCAGAAATCGGAAATCAGAAATTTATTTCAACGTAAAGAATCTAAATTCTGTTTGTTGAATGTCAATGTACATAAAATTATAATGTTAGCCGCTGCCTTAGGGCCGAATGTAGTGGAGAAAAAGGCAGCAAAAAAAAAAACTCCACTCTGACCATCTTTTTTCAAATCATCTTAAATCTAATACACAGTTTGGTAGGTACAAATGTCCATCTACCTGGCAGACGTCCTCGTTCCAAATTATTTGTGGCGAATATACGTAGACTGCGTTCTATACTTCATAATAACTCTATGCCACTAACAGTGCCCGGTAATTATGTCCGCGTATCGCAGAGCGGTCGGGCGCTCTTGATTGCCCCAAATGGAATAGCGCTTTCCTGCCGGAATACCATCTTCGTTGGGAAATGGACCAGTCTCAATTAGACAGTTTATCTTGCACTAACCCCCGGTTTCCCTTGTTAACCACAATTAGGCCAAAAATTTGAATTGAATCGCTCGTAGCCTGGGCTGTCTGAGTGATCTTAAACGATCACTAAGGTTAAGCAACATACCTACGGCGCGTTCAGTCCATGGATAGGTCACCGTCTATGACTAACGCTAGTGTCATTTTTCCGAGCGGTTCCGTGCTTCGCAAGGCACGTTAAGCAGTTGGTGCCGGCTGCCGTCGATAGATGGCAGTCGTTAAGCCAAGTCAGAGGCCCTAGGGAGGCTTGAAAACTTCTGACAGTAAGACCAGCCACTAGTCTTACAAGCCTCCACCAATCCGGACTTGGCCCCCGTGGTGGAGCATGGCCTATACCTTCCTCAGGGAAGAGACCCGTGCCCCTCGGCGGGGACATAATGGGTTGATGATGAAGCCAAAAAGCGTGAAAAAAAACCATATAGGTTCCTAGTTAACATACAGAAGTCAGAAAACACAACACTGGTGTTGCAGTGGTCTCTTATAGCTGCTACAATACCGACGGCACGGCTAGGCGGCTTTGCCGCCGGCATCGGCATGTTTAGGCCGCCGGCACTTGCCGCTGGTGCTGCAGAGCATCATTGGCATGCCGACGGCTCGGCTTGTGCGGCATTGGCGGCGGCTTTCTAACCTCCTTTTTATATATTGTTTTTGCTTCAGTATCATGTAAATAACCACCCCTGAGTAGGATTTAACTGTACAAATCAACACCCTGTATATTTACATGTTTGTGATGTCGCTCTTTCTGGTTCTCACCACACAGAGTATCCTAGTGTGGGGCCAGAAGAAGCAATGTATGTAAGCCTTTATGTCAATGTATATGTTTATTCATGTTATATTGAGCATTTCACCCACTTTTATTTGTTGGTTCATGTGTTTATTCTTCGTTTCTTTGTTTCAGCCATAAAATGTTTACCATCGAGTACAGCCCCAGAATGTGCAGCAGAATTAAAAGGTATGGTAGTAAACATACATTAATTTTAGATTGTTTCCAAAGAATGCTATGAAAAATTACACATAGTTAGCATTAGCATCTTGTCTGTTTATTATGTTTCTGTGATTGCGTCTTTTTGGCATAATAAATTCCTCTAAATCTTTCTTCTTTTCTTCCTTTCTTCGTTTCTTCCTTTCTATATTTCTTCTTTTCTTCCTTTCTTCTATTCTTCGTTTCTTCCTTTCTACTTTTCTTATAAATCTCTAATTGCCAAAATACAGGACCTAGTTTGGCAATTCATAACTGTACCAATAGCCTTTACATTTAAAGGCTATTGGTTTTAAAAAGCCCTACAGGCTCGTAATACGTTATGTTTGTTGTTCTTTGTTTTTATGGTGAGAAAGTTTATTTCTCATATAAAATCATTTAAAGGCTATTGGTACAATAAACTTTTACTTTACTTTACTTTACTTTTGTTCCATTCTTCCTTTCTACCTTTATGCTTTTGTTTCTTTCTTCCGTTCTACCTGTATTCCTTTCTTCCATTTTTACTTTATTCCTTTGTTCCATCTTGAAGATGAAAGGAAGAATAGAAGAAGGTAGATACGTAGATAGATAAGGTGCTAAGAATAGAAGAAAGGAAGAAAGTAGAAAGGAAGAATGGAAGAAAGGGATAAAGGTAGAAAGGAATCCTTTGGAATCCAAAAGAATTCGAAGATCCAAAGGAATTGTTGATCCAAAAGGAATCCTTTCTACCTTTATCCCTTTCTTCCATTCTTCCTTTCTCCTTTCTTCCTTTCTTCCATTCATAGCACCTTATCTATCTACCTATCTACCTTCTTCTATTCTTCCTTTCTTCCTTTCATTTGTTCGAGGCCGTAGTGTAAAATAATTAACTTACAGTAGTAAGTAAATACCTTGGTATTTACTAACTATTAAGGAGGCACAAAAAACTGCATACCGAAATAAAATAGACTATTTGACAGTGTGAAAAAAACAGTATTATTTACACGTATTCGTATAAACTATGTGTCTTAAAACCGCTTTAAGGCATTTTAACCAAAAAAACTACGATTTGCAAAAAAACCAAGATAAAATTTAATAATTCGTATCTGCCGCCATTGTATCGAAAACGGCCTAGATTGGCCGATTCTATGATGATGTCGCATGCTAGTAAAAATGGCGTCTGTCATTCACTCTTTCTTACGTTCATTGGTTGGTTTACCGCAAAGTGACGTCATAATCCTGTGCGTTAGAGACGGAATCTTGGATGACTTGGATGACAATCTTGAGACCCAGGTCTTGGATGTTTACCATGTCTTGTATATTCTTGTTTTCCTCTTGGCCTACAAATCTCGATGTGTGGAAATACCATGTTACCTTTTTTTCAACCATCTTACGGAGTCGCTAATGACTAATATCCTCAAGGTATTTTTGCTAAGCACTGTTTCTTGTGCTCCATTACCTTTTGTCACAATGGTGTGAATTGTAATATATCCTTTTTTACATATTTTAGTATTCAACAGTCATATGACTTATGCCCTATTACCTCCTATACGGAAACCAAATTTAGCTTAGTCGTCTATACTCTTCCTTTTTTTATTTGTAGATGTAACATATTATGCTGTATTACCTCATATAAAAAATGTATGTGCCTGTATGTAAATGTTAATGTTAATTTTAATTGTTGATCCAAAATTAGATGTACATTAACTAATAGATTATTTACATGCAATAATCATTACTTAATATGCCTATAAAGAGGTGCTGTAAAAGACTGTAAAGAGAACAAAATCATGCATTTCGTGATTTTGGATGTTTAAAGAAAACCAGATTAGGTACGACCTATTATCAGACCTACCAAATTCAATTAATTCATTTCAGGCAATTAGTCCACATTTAAATTTCAAATTATAAATGTTGTGCTTGTGGTAACCCGACATTTGTTTACATTTTAAATTATAACATGTACTATAAGTAACATTAATAGTTAGACATAGTTATACTATGTCAGTATGGTTATGAAAAGGCCGCTGTCTCGGCATATTGTCACGGGTTATAAGCCCGAAACTGCTGGTATTCTGACAGGGCCGGTTAGTCTTCAACATAGAACATATATCATTAGATTAAAGGTCTCGCGTTGCTACAAGGGTGGGTACGTTATGACTTATCATCATCATCAACCCATATGTTCCCACCGAGGGGCAGGGGTCTCTTCCCTAAGGAAGGTATAGGAGGCCACGTCCGGATTGGTGGAGGCTTTTAAGACTAGTGGCTGGTCTTACTGTTAGAAGTCTTCAAGCTGCCCTAAGGCCTCTGACTTATCACTTATAATTCTTAAATAATGATGCGTTGAGTGGAGGAAGTTACATTGTTATCTTAACAGAAGCAAATGTGTTTCGCCACAACTTTTGAGCTTTATGTCCGAATCTCGAGAATGGTTCGATATAACTACGACAGCCGAAACAACAATTTAAACTAATCTTTTCATCTAATCAGCACATAAACAAACCCCACTATTGGGCATAGGCCTCTCTTTCACACCAACCCATCTGAGTGCTTATACTGAGTTTTTTCATTCACTTTCGATAGCGAGAGCGTTTGCAATTTGTATAGGAGTGACAAAGCGCGCCACCTAGTTGTCTCTTTGTCACTCCTATACAAACGGCAAACGCTCTCGCTATTGAAAGTGAAATGAAAAAACTCAGTATACCTAAGCACTCTGAGTGCTTATACTGAGTTTGTTCATTCACTTTCGATAGTGAGAGCGTTTGCAGTTTGTATAGGAGTGACAGAGCGCGCCACATAGTTGTCTCTTTGTCACTCCTATGCAAATCGCAAACGCTCTCGCTATCGAAAGTGAATGCAAAAACTCAGTATAAGCACTCTGTTCCTTTGTTAGTCTCGTCCAAAGTTTCACAACCACTCTCACAATATCGTCGGCCCACCGGGCTGGCGGTCTGCCCACCGACTGTTGCAAGTCGTTCTTGGCCATCACTCAGTGGCTACCTTAGTCCGCCGGTTGTCTTTCCCCATAACCAAATACCCAATCTTCATTTTAGATTTATTATTCGTGTGCCTGCATCATCGACCCCAAAATGCTACTCTAAAATTCCAGGCACTTCCGTTCCTGAAGCTGACGTTCGGCAAAAACTACCACAAGCTATTGTCGAGTTAACGCAAGATATCCCGACAATGGGGACGCTTCCTGAAGTGGAGTGCCTAGCGGGAACTGAGTGGGAGAGCCACTGCCACGCCTGCCAGTGCTCAGGCTTCGGCATCGCTGACTGCACCAGGATAGCTGGCTGCAAGGAGGTTGAAGGTTGGTATGCATGAACTCACACAATTACCTACTGGTTTGCAATAAAAAGTTACCAAGGATCAATGTTACTGAAAATCTGTAAATGTAATTTCTGTGTAGGTACAATAAAGAATATTTTATCTTCTATTCTATATATATATATTGTTAGGACAGAAGTGAAATTACAATTAAAAAAAAATATTTATTTATTAACCTAAAAACTAGTCACATTATTTCATCAAAATAATTAACAAACAAAGGAACAAAAATCACAGAGGAACAAAATCATTAACAATCAAATAATAAATCAACACTAAAATAATAAAATACAGAGATACCAGGCTAAGTAGATTACACCGACCGACGGGCAGCGCTTCCGCACGCGACGAAGTCCAGACGAAAAAGAGACCTGCGCCGGTGCTCGCGGCAGTTTTATAGAATCAACCCCTCCCGCGTCGCTGCGTGGGGACGTAGTATCCAACACGGCCATCCTGATCATGCGTCGTCCTCGACCGCATCAGATAGATCGGGCAGGCCCTGCATGGGAGTCTCGGGGGCTTCGCTAGCTTGATGGGAAGGACCAACGGTTGCCTCTTGGTGACCAGAGGCGGTAGTGTCCTCGATCGTATCATCTTCTGAGGAAATAGAAACTAATCATTAATGCGTCTAGAGCAATTACATCTGCCTATTCTGACACGTTCATTCAACTCGTCTTACAAGGCCTCCTTCATTCCTCAAACAGCCAAACTTAGTAACTTAGCTAGACTATTTATGCAGTACCAAGTCATCATCTTAGTACTTCATAAATTTTCATTCATCACACATCACAAAATGTTTACATCATGATTCATACATCGTCACTCAATCATCTCACAACACACATGGATCCATGTTCATTCGCTGTCATGTAGGGCTTTTATCGCCAATAGGATCGTCTCGCAGTCCGTCCTCTACATGACCCATCGTGTAGGGTGATTACCAAATCACCGAAAGGATCGTCTCGCAGTCCGTCCTCTACACGACAAAACACACGTATACAGGAACGACATCTGTAGTACGTCTACACGACAAAACACACGTATACAGGAACGACATCTGTTGTACGTCTACACGACAAAACACACGTATACAGGAACGACATCTGTTGTACGTCTACACGACAAAACACACGTATACAGGAACGACATCTGTTCTACGTGGGTGGCATGGCCACTCTTTGTGAGACTGGTCAGGTACCTCGCAGTTTACCTGTCGTAGACGTATCTCAGTCCGTCTACTATCTCACCGAAATCTGAACGACCCTCTGGCCGTGCAGATTACTCACAGTACGCAAGCATAATCACGCTCAAAGAATGCAGCGCAAGTCTCAGGACACCACTCCCCTTTCCAGGGCACCATATACTGGGCAGCCGCTTGCGTAGTTTTGCCGTAGGATCCGGCCAACAGCCGAAGCTCATACCGCCCATTGGGCAGCGCGCGTGTGACCCCGTACGGCCCTCGCATTCCATGGTCCATCTTCCCCACAACCTGGGAAAACTTAATCACAAAAACCAAATCATTCACATTAAACACCTTTGCCGGATGACGGTTTCGATTCACATACTCGTCCTGTCGAGACTGGTTTTGCTTTAGTAGATCGACTGCGAGCACGGCGTAACTCCCTTTGTGCTTCACGATTCGCTTGTCCATCCTCCAGGGCTACGTCACGGACCAGTGACCTGATTACGGGGGTCGTAGCGTCAGTCCCCACCAGCAGATTTAGCGGTGATGCCTGGGTCGTCTTTTGTTTGGTCACGTTGAGGGTCAGTTGAAGTCTCCATAGCGTTTGGGACCAGGCCGCCCCTCTATGATTGGTCTCAATACGAAGTAAATTGAGAACGGTGCGAGCGTACCTCTCAACCTGCCCGTTCGATTGGTGCATCTCTGCTGTGATCAAATGTATCTCCGATTCCATATCTTTTACAAATTCTAGGAACCTAGCTGACTGATACATTCTACCTCTATCCGTTACAATCATCTTGGGTACACCAAAAAGCGAAACTGAATTTGTGACCACTCGTAAAAGTTCTTCTACATCTTGTCTATAAATGGGGTAAAGGAGAGTGTACTTGGTGAACGCCTCCACGATCAAAAGAACAAACTTAAAACCGTTTGACTCAGGTAGAGGACCCAGTACGTCTGAATGAACCACTGAAAATGGTTGATCGGGTTTTTCCCATGAAGTTATGTTCTGCTGTTGAGCTCTAGGTACACGCTTTTTTGAGATGCAAATCAGGCAATGTTCGAGGTATTTTTTTAACAAATGGCCTTATGCCAGGGAACCAAAAGTGCCTTAGAATGAGGTCTAAAGTCTTGTCGTAACCAATATGACTATGCTCGTCATGAAATACGCGAAGCAGGCTAAGACGGTGGCCTCGAGGAATATAGCAAAGGAACCGCCTATCGGGGTGTACTTATAGTACAGGAGACCATTCTTCTCAACGTAGCTATTGGGGTCTAGGCTGCCTTCTATGAGTTTTTGAAGAAGCTCTCGCGTCTCTTCATCTGCAGCTTGTGCTATCTGAGCCCAATTGCGAGGTTGAGTAATATGGAGTACCTTACGAGGAGGGTTCCTACTCAGATAATCGGTATGTGACATCATCACCCCTTTTCGGTATTCTATGTCAAAGGTAAAATCTTGGAGGTAAATCCACCAGCGGGCCACTCTCGGTAGCAGATCCTTCTTAAGCTCGGTGGCTTTGAGAGCATTGTAGTCTGTAATTAATTTAAATTGAATCCCGATTAAATAGTGACGAAAATTCTGCAATGCTTTCACAACCGCCAGCGTCTCTAACTCATATGAGTGATATCTACTTTCTGCGCCTTGAGTGGTCCGACTGAAGTATGCTACGACTTTCTTATTACCGTCTAAGTGGGACTATAAAAGGACGGCGCCATAGCCGATGCTACTAGCGTCCGTGTGGACCTCTGTGGGTAGTTTTGGGTAAAAAATAGATAGCACGGGCTTGTTAGTCAAAATTGAGATTATGTCCTGCCACACCTTTTCTTGTTCGGGACCCCATTTGAACGAAATGGTCGAAACGAACGTCTTTTTTGGTTAGTTGGGAAATACAGAACGTTTTTGTGGCATAAGCCTCAATGTACTTTCGGAAGTATCCGGCTAGTCCTAGGAACTGTCTGAGTTGTTTGATACTTTCCGGAGTAGACGAATCCACTAAAGCCTGAATCTTGTGAGGGCTCGGCCTAACCTGACCTTGGTTTATTATTCGGCGTACGAGACAAATTTGTCAGAAGTCGTATTCACTGTTTCATAAAGTATAGTTGCATAGTCCAACTTTCGGGGGCATAACGGTTTAAACTCACGCTTAAAACTACTCCAAGACCTATCAGAAGTTACCCATTCGTTTAACCACGTCTTTGCGTCACCTTTTAAACATCCCGCTACGCGTGATAAGCACTCTCGATCATCCCAGCGATTAGTTAGTTGTGCGCGATCCACTTCGTCGCACCAGGAGTCCACGTCGTGGATTGATGGGTCAAAGTTCGACACAAAGTAATGTGAACGTGCTGGATTAACGCAGTGGATCGCGTCCACTATAGCCTGAGCTAGGAACGGCGCCGACTTTTCTGGTTGCGGAACGGGGGTAGACGTGAATTTGTTTTTCAATCATTTCTAAGCGTGACAAAATCGTATCAAGCGTTTGCGATTCAACTGGGATAGACTGTGTGGACTGGTTAGTGTGATAGGACGCAGCCGGGGTCGCGCCAGGTGACCGCGCCCGAGAGGGGGTCTGTTCGCGGCGGCTACGTGATTTATTCCGCGATCTTCGTGAGCTATCTCGCGACCGATCGTGCCTACGACGCCGTCGGTGCGATCTACTACGTGATCTACTGCGTGAACTATGCGTGTTAGGCATGTTCAACCACCAAAACAAAGTCTAAGTACGCAAGCAAAATTACACACATGGGTAATGACAAAGTTACTCTATTTCCAAATTACACTAGTCAAGGGGCCCAAATGTGGGTGAAGGATTGGAATCCCACTTCTGATGTTAGGACAGAAGTGAAATTACAATTAAAAAAAATTATTTATTTATTAACCTAAAAACTAGTCACATTATTTCATCAAAATAATTAACAAACAAAGGAACAAAAATCACAGAGGAACAAAATCATTAACAATCAAATAATAAATCAACACTAAAATAATAAAATACAGAGATACCAGGCTAAGTAGATTACACCGACCGACGGGCAGCGCTTCCGCACGCGACGAAGTCCAGACGAAAAAGAGACCTGCGCCGGTGCTCGCGGCAGTTTTATAGAATCAACCCCTCCCGCGTCGCTGCGTGGGGACGTAGTATCCAACAATATATATAAAAGGAGAAGCTGACTGACTGACTTAGAATCAACGCAGAGCCCAAACTACTGAACCTAGGGGGTTGAAATTTGGCATGGGAGTTCCTTAGGGAGCCTAGGGGAGCACTAAGAAAGGATTTTTTGAAACTCACCCTCTAAAGGGGTAAACGGCGGTGTTAAAGTTTGTATGGAGGTATAAAAAAATGTTGTCAGATTTTCTTGAAACTTGAAATAAATACTCTTCAACACAATTGATTGAACACGTGTTTCACGGTTTTTCTAAATTTAACCCTTAACGGGAGTGAACGGGGTTGCAACATTTTGAACTAAAGTCCACGCGGACGGAGTCGCGGGCGAAAGCTAGTATTCTATAAGACTTTCTTAGTCTTTCTAGTGTTACAAAAAAACATCCAATGAAACAGATCTCGCAATCTTAAGGCCCTTTACACACTGCGACTTTAAGCATCCATGCAGTCGCGATGCTGTCGCGATGCAGCATTGATGCTGTCGTAAATGGTCCACCTCTACACACTTGTGCTAGGTACCTACTTTAGCATCGATACAGTCGCGATACAGTCGCAATGCTGTCGGGACGCAGAACCTAGCCAATTGTACTGTAGCGATGCAGTACCGATGCAATCGCGATGCAGCATCGATGCACTCGCGATGCTGTATCGCGTTACCGTCGCGACTGCATCGATGCTAACGTGAGCAACGAAAAGTATATTTTGATCAGTCATTCGTTGACTGCCACAGCGATATAAGTTCGATTGAAACTGTTTTAATCAAGCTCTCTGTATTATTGCTTTTAAAAATTAATCGTAAACGCAAACAGAGGTAGTATTGGAAGTATGCCCAAGCGCGACAGCATCGATGCTAACGTGCGTTAGTATCGATACAGTCGTGCGTTAGCATCGATACACACGCGCGACAGCATCGTTGCAAAAATCTGTTACTGCTGGTGTCGCGATGCTGCATTGATGCTAAAAGTAGCACCCTCAGCATTATGCTGAGTCAGCTACCTTTTGCAGCAGCCGTTACACACCGCGACAAAACTGTATAAATGTATTTCCTTATGTTTGTACCTCTTTTTATCTTTAATGTTTTCTTCTCATTTGTATTTCGTATTTTTGTTGTGGGTGACTGTTGGTGCAATAAACGTTTCTCTTTCTCTTCTTTCTTTCAGTGTGTAAATATTACCCCTATTATTTCTAGAAGCCAAGCCGATCCGGTGCAAGCCCAGCACGACTTTCTACCGCGACTGCAACACCTGCACCTGTCTGGAAGGCGGGCTGGCGCTGTGCACGATGATGATCTGCGGTAACGTTAATGTTCAAAGTTCCCCGTTCATATCCCCGTAAAATCCTCCCAAAACCTCTCTCAGTCCCTTACAGAAAAACAGCAGTGTTAGGCCAAAACTCACCAATTCCACGATACTATCTTTGTAACCAACTTAGCGTCCTAGATGTGCACTTGGACACTGCGCAAGACTATAAAAAAAATATATTTTAATAATGTCATGTCAAGCACGTTACATTATTGTGATTAGACTTTAGTAACTTATTTCTTAAGTTCTAGCTGTAGGTACTTGTACTTTTGTTATGCATGTGAGCTGTGCCCTGCGGTATTACTCGCGATTTATTAGGGAAAATAAACTGTGTATTACCAGTAAAAATAATGACTATTCACATTACTGACGGCCTGTGGCGCAGCGGTTAGCGCATCTGGCTACCACGCGAGAGGTTCCGGGTTAGAATCCTGGCTGGGGGACAAAAAAAAAAACCCCAGGTCTTGGATGTTTACATGTTTTGTGATGTCGTTTGTCGATTGTCGTGCTACCGCGGATCGAGACCCTTCCCACTGTGTGTCATGCGAGCTGGTCCGTGTCCGTTCGCGATATCGCGGACCGTGGGAAGCTAGCTTAAGAAGGTGGCTGGAGGATAATGCACAAGATTAGCAGTTGACCAGCGAGGTTGGCGTAAGATTTCTGCGTACTGATAAATAGATCCTTCATTTTCGGATTTACAGCTCCAGTACAACCAATCCAGCTAGTCAAAGACACCTGCCGTCCTGGGACGAGTTGGAAGATTGGGTGCAACACCTGCACTTGCCTTGGGGATGGACGACAATTGTGCACGGAGATGGAATGCACAGATAAGGAAGGAAGTAAGGATTAAATGTTTTTATCAAGAGATGTCGGAGTAAAAAAACACATCCCTCCACAGACCCTGCCCACAAGACGTGGGGCGTGGGGAAAAGATGCGACGCATGAATCGCTCGTAACCTGGGCTGCCTGAGTGATCTTAAACGATCACTAAGGTTAAGCAACATACGGCGCGTTCAGTCCATGGATGGGTCACCGTCTATGACTGACGTTAGTGGCATTTTTCCGAGCAGTTCCTTGCTTTGCAAAGCACGTTAAGCAGTTGGTGCCGGCTGCCGTCGATAGATGGTAGTCGTTAAGCCAAGGGCGTACCCAGGATTTCAGCTAGGAGGGGGCAGGGGGCTGCTTATACCTGTTTCGAAAAGATCGTCGGTCGGGTATATTGAAACAAAAAATCATGAAAATTGACTTTTATTCATTACTTTTGATGATGACACAAAACAAAATATTATACATAATTATATATACATTATGTATAATATATATATTATGTATGTATATATTACTGTAACAGTAATCTTCTCGGATTTGCCGAAAATTTGTCTATGTCAGTCTTTTCAATAAACTCACTGTTGTCTTTTAAATAATTGCGATGTACGCTCATCAAACATAAACCCGTAAGCCTTTCTTCACCCATGGTGCTTCTAAGCCACGTTTTAACTCTTCGCAGCGTACTGAAGGACCGTTCTACGGTCGCCGTGGTGCATGGGATAGTGCTTAAAATAATTAATGCCTTTCTGACAGCAGGGTAAAAAATGTTGGCTTCGTTGAACAGATCAACTACTTCTATGTCCCTTAATTGATCATCTGATAAAGCCTTCGTCACCCATAAATTATGCCAAAGGTTCAGTTCTCCGGTGATATCCAGGTTATAAAATTCTTGGAATGATTCTGCGTTTTTGTGTAGGTCTGTAATGCTGGTTTTTGTCATATACAAGGGATGTAGCCTGCTTAAAGCAAACGCCGGAGTATTTTCTTGGGAGAATCGAATATTCAATGATGAAATGAGTGAATCAATGTATGGTATTATCAGGGAACGCCGCCAATATTCGTTATCATTGTCTGATGGCGGATTACTTCTATGTGTTTGCTTGTGAGCAAGACGTGGAACCGAAATTTCTATGTTCAAATCCATTGCAACAGCTCGTGCTTTTTGAAGTATTTCATTACTTATTCTATCAGGAAACTCGCGGTCATTTCTGAGAATGTCCTTGTAGTGGTCTGGAGAAAGCAGGAATGATACGCACAGAATGGAGTGACATAAACAACTGGTTTATTTAACTAGTACCCCACATTACAGGTTCTTGACCTTATCTCTAAGTACCTACAATAGTTACAGCTACTCACTACATCTCCCTTCTTATAATAATAAACTAAAGAAATAACGTTTTATAAAGTAGATCATTTCTTACATGTCTATTGCTCCCCCTTTTTACATGAAGCAAAACAACTATATAATCTCAAAATACATAAGGGGTTTATATACCACCTGAAACTATAGTATACGTGATACTTAACATAAAAAAAAAGTATACTTAAATTAAGAACATTTACTCGAGTCATAACTACTCTGGAACATTAAATCTTTTAGGCGGGCGAACCACACGGCCACTTTTGGTAGTTACTATATTGGCAGGCCTCACAGAGTGAATGGCCTGCGGCGCGAGAGGCGCTGGTGCAATTGACCCTCCATGTTCCCCGGCCGGCACCGATGCCGACTCCGCCGCACGACCATTAACATCAGAAAAGAACTCTTCATAGTCATAACTACTTACTTGTTGAGATGCCTGACTCTTTTCTGGCGTCGGCACCTCTAGTATGTGTGACCGGTTACGCCGATAAACCCCGCCTTTATCTAAATTTACCCAGTATGAGCGCTCATTTTCATCTTTGCCATTGACAAAACCACCCACCCATACTTTTCCATCTCGCACACACACTCTGTCTCCTACTTTCAGAGGTGGTAACTCTCTCGTGCCTCTATCATAGTACCCTTTCATACTACGTCTCCTTTCTTCTCTTTCACTGATATTTTTGATGTGTTCCCCTACCGAGATCATGTCGATCGATTTAGCTTGCAGTGCGTTAACTACTGGTTCTAAAACTGCTGAATATTTGGCAATTGTTTGTAGAGTAACAATAAACACTGGTTTTGTAACGGCTGAATGCAACTGATATGCAGATTTTCTGGTGGCATAATTTCCCTCTACGGATAACGTTTCTAGAGATTTCACAAGCTCTAAAAAATGTTGAGAAAACTTTCTGATTGATTTATATTTTTCGGACCACTTCGTCTCACATAATCATGATAGGTTTGGAGCGTAGTTTCGACGTGTAGTCAATTCCCTGAAAAACGTTATAACATCCTTTACAGTGGCGACAGTATTTCTAATTTCTGGCACTGCGTTCGCATCATTCACAACAAGGTTGAGTTTGTGACCTGAGCAATGAAAATATAAAGCACGAGGATATTTTTTTCTCAAAATGGCTTGTACGCCACCCTCTTTCCCTGCCATTGTAGAACAGTCATCGAATCCAAGCCCTACGCAATCTTCGGTTGAGAGGTTAGAACTAATTAAGAAGTTGTCAATTGCTTCAGCGATTGCGGAAGCATTTTGTGCTTTTAGTTCAACAAGCCGTACAAATTCTTCTCTGATTTTCCTTTTGCTTTCGTCGTAGAGCCGCACGCCTATTGACAGCTGTTCTTTCCCAGATACGTCTGCTGTTTCATCAGCTAAGACTGCGTAAGCCATGGTCTTCTGAACCTCACTAATTATAATAATAATAATAATAATAAACTCACGCCCGTTATCCCAGAACGGGTAGGCAGAGGCACCAGTCTCTAGAACTGGACCCACGTTTTGCCGAGTTTATTAGGTCCCAAACGTGACAAGTGGCAAGCCTGTCGCCGTTATCCGGGCACAATTTATCAGCGAATGGTGTTGCTGTACAAACAAATGTACGTAACTAAAAGTCATTGGTACATGCGTGGTTCGAACCCAGACCCTCATGATCGAGAAGCAAGGGTCAACCCCACTACGCCACCACCGCTTAATTATATTCTCCTTAATAACTTCGCCACATAAATTTATCAATTCGTTTTGTATTTTTGGCGATGTGTAAACTACATTGCGACGGCACTTTTCCAGGCGACTCTTTAATTTGTCATCCCCTGAATTGATTCTCAACTTCAATAAATCTAATAAAACACCCTCATCTGCTTGTTTGCCCCTAAGAGGCATATCATGTGTACCGCAAAATACTATACAAGAAATAATTTATGACAATATTTGTCTGTTTTCATCGATTGCTTTTTGGTGTCCACTTTGCAGTTGGATGTCTACAGGAACATTTTCAAGAAAGTTTTTTGCAGCATTTGTCGCCGTTTGGTGAAGGTTGGTCGTTGCATGCTTTCGGCAGTCTTCATGCATATTTTTGAACTTTATATATGGCCTGACCATAAACGATCCCAAAATTTCTCTCACAGTGCTAATGGGCGGAGGGAACAAAACACAATGCTTACAAAGAGCACCTTTTAGTCGTTTGGAATATACTAGCCATGGTGAATATTAATCCAACCAAGCATGATTAAATTTTCTTTTTAAATGGCTTGCATCACTTTCAAAATCGTAATTTCTGGGCGGGATCCAAGGATTTTGTAACAACTCCCTCTTCTTTTCCGTCGATAGCTGGGTAGCCAAACCAACATAACGGCCCAGATCATTTTCATGACAGCCATCGTCCACTATAATTTCAGGATCGACGTTGACGTCATAAGTTTGTTGGGATGTCTATGGAGAAGAATAGTCGGCAACAGATATATTAACTGGTTCTGCTGGAGAATTTGACGCTTGTCCAATGTTAGCATGCAATGCTCTTGGCATTACATGAGTGGTTTTATCATGGTTTGACATTTTGACATTTTTTTCTTTTTTCGCGTGTCCTCCCTAAAAAATGGATACACAAAATTACTCTTACAGTGTTTAGGCGGGTTGCGTAGGACGAAAATAAAGATCAAGTTTCACATTCTAATATATTTACTTCCTATCAGTAAAAGTAAAATCGCGATATTCAAAACTTTGTGGTTTGAACGCCAAATAATAAAAACTAGGTAAGTAATTTAAAATAATACAGTTGTTGTGACGTTAGAGAAAAGGGACTTTGTTGTCGGTATGGACTTATTAATAAATCCAAAATATTGCAAGGATCTTTCTTTTATATTTTTTTTTTTAACTTTTTAATCACAAAATATTCACAAATGTTATTTTAGCTATTATAACAACACCACGTCTTGTAATTAATAAATTTAAATATTGTAAGTAATGCTTAAGATATACACTTACAAGAGAGTCAAAGCCATAATCAAATAATCATATTAGGTACCTACTTAAGTGGTTTGTTTTGACTCACCTCTTTCAAAGAATTTCCTGATATCCATTTGACGGAGTAATATTTCCAGTTGTTGTGCAGTAAACGTAAATCTCGTGTCGCCGCAACGAAACTATATGACACTATGGCGTATGAAATAGTCGCTCGTATTACACTCCGAACTGAATTGTATTCGAACTATATTGACGTGCTCTATATATCGCTTATATATTGAAATACATATTCTCGCTCCCGAAATATGTAGAAAATACTGTGAAAATACTCGACTCTATTTCCATCCTTGTCTTATACTTGCTATCACTGTCTTTTCTTTCCAGAATAGTCCATGCTAGAACGTTCTTCGTGGCATTGCTATTCAATACAAGATTGACCGTATAAATTGATCCTATTTCTTTTTACTGGAAAAAGTACTGCCGTCCGAAACTAGATGGCGCTAGATGTTGTTTTCTCCCAAATAAGAATCTTAAACTAAATCTGTACAGATATATACTACTTAAAATAATATGCAACATATTGAATATTGTTTTATTTTAGCATTGACAACAAATTAATATAATAAAACCAAACTTGCATAAAAAAAACCGTACTTAGTTTTTATTTATTCTGTCTTGTAATCAAAATCAGATTCCATAAATTAAATTCTCGACTCACTTTCATTATCACTAAAAAATAATAAAAACGAAATAAAGAAATAAATAAAGAGTATCAAAACTTGATCAAAACATTTTGCGTTTCGTTTGACGGCGGCTGAAGGTCGCCATACAATAGTACATTATGATACAAGTGTGCTAAGTTGGTCATTGCAGTCGAGGAGGTTTTTAAGCCTGAGCCGAAGGCGAAGGCTTAATAGAGCCGAGAACTGTAATTACCAACGCACACGAGTATCATACGACGTTTTTCAAAACACACTTGCGAATAATAATAAATTCTCAAATGTGTTGGAAAACGTTTTATTTCAGTTTTATCATCAGCTGTAAATAAAAGATGGCGGAAGAACGTTTTATATTCAGCGCGAACTTGGTGCGCGCACAAATAAAAAAGTCGCAAACAGCCAAACACGATAAAATGAGTAGATATATGAAATTATAAAGCGGATAATAAATAATAGCGTATAGGAAAACAATATTTATTCGTATAAATTTCATTGGTAAAAAGAATTATTATCTATTTGAATAAGATTGTTTAATTTATTTGCAAATAATTAACATTTTCGGAACAAAACTTTTTTCAAAAAGGATGCACATAAGACTAGGCTGCATGGACTGTACAGTCCTTAGCTTGTCCCCATTGGGACAATTGGATGAACAGCGACAATTTAAAACTATATATAATCAAAAACACGCGTGCGGTATTGATAAGACAAAAACGCACGCGTGTGTAATTTGAAGCATTATAAGTCTAATTACTGTGTAATAAGAGCCACATTATGAGCAAGTGTGTTGAAAAATATTCTAATAAATACGTTGTGACACGACCGACACGACTCACTATACAGACTCTATATCGAATGAATTCGAATGTTGTAGAATATTTAACTATAGAAAATCTGACTGAAAAGATATTTTGTTTCCAACACTTCATTTTGCGCAGAGTAGGTAACACGTTTTTAATTTCTATTTGCCAAAAAAATTTACATTTAATTCATCTTCTACCCCTACCTGGGTACGCCCTTGCGTTAAGCCAAGTCAGAGGCCCTAAGGGCGGCTTGAAAACTTCTGACAGTAAGACCAGCCACTAGTCTTACAAGCCTCCACCAATCCGGACTTGGCCCCCGTGGTGGAGTATGGCCTATACCTTCCTCAGGGAAGAGACCCGTGCCCCTCGATGGGGACATAATGGGTTGATGATGAATGCAGAGTTCACGCCCTCGCCTCGTCTCTCAAATGTGGGCTTCACCTCTAACTTCCCTATCTTTGACCTAACCGAATTAAGTCCTAGGTAGTTAGGTACCCAGCCAGTGTTTCTAAGTTTCAGTCATCTCTGTAGCCTCAAAGATTATAAGTATTATGGTTCCTATTTGATTTCGGAACTCCCTAAGTTTACACACTGCGACTTTTAGCATCGATGCAGTCGCAATGCTGTGGCGATGCAGCATCGATTCAGTCGCAAATGGTCCACCTTTACACACTTGCGCTACTTTAGCATCGATACACAGTCACAATGTTGTCGCGATGCAGAAGCAGGAAAATTGAACTGTAGCGATGCAGTATTGATGTAATCGCGATGTAGCATCGATACACTCACGATGCTGTATCGCGTTAGCATCGCGACTGTATCGATGCCAACGTGAGCAACGAAACGAATAGGTATTTTTATCAGTCATTCGTTAACTGCTACAGCGTGTTCAGTTCGATTGAAACAGTTTTAATCACGCTCTCTTTTAAAAAAGAATAGTAAACGCAAACAGAGGAAGTATTGGAAGTATACACACGCGCGACAGCATCGATGCTAACGTGCGTTAGTGTCTTGTGAAACATTAAACTTCATAGTTTGCCCCTATTTATCCACTCAAACGTCCAGGCGCGCGAGCGACTTTAACCTTACCCGTCCACGAGTCAAAGGTCACTTTTTTCTCGCTTTTTTTCGACCGCGACCTTCTTGACAAAAAATATCCTAGCTAAAAGACTACTATTAATCTTTCACACTTCCCTATCGATATCTTGTTATTTCCAGATCGACTCCCACTGCCCCAAGGCTTTGACTGCGCTCCCGAGACCAGCTGGAAGGGTCAGTGTAACTCGTGCACGTGCGGCCAGGATGGACGCCCTTTGTGCACGGAGTTAGGGTGCTCGGATGTTAATGCAGGTGAGAGTCTAACATTCAAATAGCAAGAAGAAGACATAGCTAAGGATCAGTACCAGGATACGGACAACAGTACTTCCTGCCTTCCTGCATCCTAAAACCATGATATCGACGCTGTGGAGTATCTAACATTAAAGCCGAATTTACATTACGAAATTAGTAGTATGCATGTTAACCTCAGTTTCACGAAAGTACTCGTAGTTTCGATATATGAGAAAGTAATTTCGTAAAATAAGTAGTGTCGTGAAATCGTCAGTCTAAATTATGAATTAGTTATTCGAATTAAATTATGACACGAAATTCATTAGCTGTCGCGAAATTAATGCATGCATTACGAAAGCACTACATTACACGTGAAAACTTTGATAGAACTAATGTAACGACATTAATTTCATGCCACTAATTTCGTAATGTGAATTCGGCTAAAGATACCAGGATTTGAACGCAGGCGAGGATCCTTCATTTAGTTTCTGGGATGTGGATTCAGTTGAGGTTGCTCCCTTTACATACTAGGATGTACCTACACTTGAGTGTAAGCATCTAACGTGTGTAAATTGGTTCAAACTTACTCGTTTCCTTATGATCTGATCTATCCCTGTTCGGCAGAACCACTGTGGAAGTGCGCGCCGACGTCCGTATGGAAGAACGATTGCAATGAATGCTGGTGCACCGAAATTGGACTACCTATTTGCACCAGAATGGCTTGCGACAGCGACTTTAATACTAGTGAGTACCTAAATTATTCACAGAAGTTTTCATAGAAGGTTTCATATTCATATTATCATATAAGATGTTTTGAGAAAAGATGGTCAGAGTGGAGTTTTTTTTGCTGCCTTTTTCTCCACTACATTCGGCCCTAAGGCAGCGGCTAACATTATAATTTTATGTACATTGACATTCAACAAGCAGAATGTAAATTCTTTACGTTGAAATAAATTTCTTATTTCTCATATTCATAGGAATTCATATTTTTGGGCGATTTTGTTCCCAAGCAAGAACTTTCCCAACACTCTACCTCAGCGCTAAGACCTTATAACTTTCCACGAGGTAAATTCCTTGAACAAAAGTAAAACATTGTACAGTACTGTGAAATCCGTACGTAATTTAACACTGCTTAGTGAATATCGGTGGAGACCACGAAATGAGAAACATAATGTAGGACCACCATCCATCATCACTCATTATCCTTCTCACTGGGCTGACGATCGGAAGCGGAGTGCTGTCAGAGGCTAAACGAGGCCCAGGGCACATATGTAGAAGAGCTTGGGGGAGGCTATAATATATCCATTAGTGGACGAATACAGGCTGATTGATTTATAGTGAATACAGTAGGAAAACCACTCAGTTAAAAATCACATAATAGGCCCAACTTGACAGACGCTGTATGTCACTGATTGCAATTTGTTTTTCAGCCAACTTGTTCTTCGACGATAAGGCTCAAGGCAAAGATGAAGCTCAAATTGAGAAGGAGATTCAGGAGAAAACTGTAGCTGCAAATAAATTAAGCAATGAACCGGTGAGTCAATTGGTTTTTCTGTGACAATTGCACAAATCGTTTTTCTGAAGATCGTTTCACCAAACAAGTCCCACGGTAAGATCCTTACTAATATAACCATAAAAGCCAAAATTCATTAATTCATGGGACTTCTTTCGTGAAACGATCTTTACTTCTAAAGATTAAAGACAAAGAGTCTAAGTTACTATGGGCCGGCGAGGTGCAGGCGAAACCATTGCAATCTAAAACCATCCTTAAATTCTTAAGACGTTAGGGGTTACAACAGAAGAGCAAAAATAAAACCGTCGATGTGACGATGGCGGATTGCACGGACTATTGTACCCTACTTAATAGTATTAAAGGTTCATTTTAGTTTGTATCATTACGCCTGTGCCCTGCTTTACCCCGTTGTAATGTGGATTGTTCTATAGTTGACGGTGTGGGAAAGGATTCAGTAAGGCTTTATGTTGTGTGGTAACCTCCTTTATTTGTAGCACTTTCGAATATACTTAACACTGTGGAATTCTCTCATGTGCTGTAGTACTTCTATGACCTAAGATATATGCACTCGTCAGAATCTAGCCTCCAGCTAGTCACTATAGATGTCGCTGTAGTTCCTCAATTTTGGCGGTAGGCGGTCCGTTGTTTTTTGGCGGGACTTTCCTATTGTTTGATACACGCCCGACGAGCTGTAGGTAGGTCTAGGAGCTATGGTGTGAAAGTGTCTATTCAGTGAGAAATGTTCTGACAAAACTGACACTGCTTTAGACAGATCAGTTCTCTTCAGACGCAGGCTAACACAGCTTTAATGACGACCTCCGTGGCATAGTGGTTAGCGCATCTGCTTACCATGCGAGAGGTCCCGGATTCGAGCCCCGGCTGGGGAGAAAAAAAAACTCCAGTTCTTGGATGTTTACATGTTTGTGACGTCGCTGTTTCTGGTTCCCACGACACAGGGTATCCTAGTGTGGGGCCAGAAGCAATGTATGTGCCTGTATGTGAAATGTTACGTAACGTGTGAGTTTTGAGATTTTTGCTAGAACCCTCCGACTTGTCTGCATTTTATATTCGTTCTTCATAGTTCAGCATGTTGTTTCTTGGTTGGCAATACCGTTTCCGGAATTGATTGTATGGTGCGTATGGGTATGGTCGTATGCGTATGGTACGGAATTGATTATATGCGCTCCATTGTCATTTTTTATTGTTATTAACTGTATAGAGCGATCAGTGTCCATAAAGATGTTAATCGTATGGCTTTTATTTTTTTTAGAGAAATGAGAATTTTACTAAGTTAAAGTATGTAAAGCCAGCCTTCTCCAAAAATATCAAGAAGAGAGGACGAACGATACGGTATTTACTTACATAGTATTCTCAATTCCGAAAATCGCGTTTGGGGTCCTAAGTTAGGATAAGCGTTGCGATGTTTGGCTGCGTCTCTATTAGATACTGTTTCGACTCTACTGTGTCTAAAAATCTGCACAATTTTCTGCACTTTACATCTTTTTGTAGTATTCACTCTAGGGTTGTGTCAATTCTAAACAAAACTGCACTTATTCATTCCCGCACGGTGATTTGGTGGATAATCAAAACAGACACACACACAATGGGTAAGTACCATTTCAGTCTTTTGTACGACTTTATGAATTTACCTGCCGTATTATAATCCGAATTCAGATTTAGTAAAAGACTGTGCCAAAGCCCACTGTTTCCTCTTCGGGAATATGCAAACAGTTGTAGAAAAACGAAATCCCTTTTTAACTTTATGTAATATACTCGTATCACAAAATGTGTTTGGCTAACGAATATATACGTTTTACTCCACATAACCAGCCCCACTAAAGTTGCAAATATTCCAGGACTGGAACCTATTCCACAACATCGTCAAACGTTCCCAAGTCTGCAAGCCCAATCAGGAATTCCAATCGGATTGCAACACCTGCAAATGTGCCAGTGACGGCCTTAGCTACAGGTGTACGCAAAACGAGTGCATGGACAAGGAAGAGGGTGTTGATAAGGAGGTGGAAGTCTTCATGGAGACCGAGGTTAGATAAAGGATACTTTGGATTTAATTCTCTTTGCATCCATCAGCCTTAAGGAACGCGAACAGGCACCAATCGTCCCGAGTTTAAATAATATCATTATTATTATTATTATTAAAATTCTTTATTGCACCAATATTTGTACAAGGGCGTGCTTAATGCAGGAAGCATTCTCTTCCAGCAAATCATATCCTTAAATACAAAAGCTTGGACTTAAGACTAACCTGATATATCTAGCGGTTCAGCCATTCAGCCATTACCAATGAGGTTATTAAATTGGCACTAACCAAAGCCAGGTTCCTGAATTCCTGATATCGTCGAACAGTAGGAGTAGTCGAGTTGGCTCGGTTGCTAATCTTAGAGACTGTAGGGCAGTTACATCTTCCAAAACTAACTGCCTTCTTAAGGTTCTCCAGAACACGAATCGACAGTTATAAAGTTGTCAATTACACTGCCAGAGAAGACTGAATAATGTTACTCTACAGGGTGGAATTTTGTAATGCCACCTGAAGGGGAAGTATTACTCTATTATTATTTACTGAAATTTTTACTCAAAGAAAACATTCCTTTGTTTTTGAAAAGAAAGAAAACTGCATTCAAAGATTTTTAAAAATTCGCTTGCCGCACCCGGCAATCGAACCGACTAAAATCTGTGAAAGATGCAGCCTGTACTTTTATTGCATCGATCGTTAGGGTCAATTATAATTATGAAATTTTTCTAATTTATAAATTAAATGACTTTATAAATTAAATGAAAGGAAAACAATGAAATCTTAAATTGTTTTAATTATCTACTGGTAAACTAACTAACGAATTGCTCAAAATGGGCTCCATTTTCTTAGATAAACAAATTTATTCTTCTAACGAATTCATTTCTTTAATAACGTGTTGTGGTGAATGTTATAAATCGTATTCTGAACTTCAACTCTCAACTCGTTTACTGCCCCCGATAGTTGAAAAGGCGCGTGTAACAAGAATCTAAAACTGAGAAAAAAAATCTTTAATGAATAAAAACTTAAATTGTTTGCTGTCTGTTAGTTAAACGAAGAAATATATTTTTGAAGATGTCGAAAAATAGTTAACATGATTATCTTTCAATTGCTATAGTACAATAGGTATATTTTAAATATATTATATGCAAAATCTCAAAAAAACCTTTTCATTTTAGTTTAAAAAATATGAAGAAATGAGACATAATTAATTGAATAGGCGCATATCGCTACATGCGCCCTATCAATTTCGTATGCGCTTTTTATTACTTTTAACCCAAGTACCCAGTACCAAGTGTATAATTTTAAATATTTTCCTAGAAAGAAAAGGCGCATTTAAGTAGGCACTTTAGGCACAAATATCCATTATCAATCTAATAGCCCTTGGCTAAGTTGAAAAGTACCTATGATCGTCTATTGTAGGTTTCATCTTGACTTATGAGTAAAAAAACAATAATTTCAGCCTTTTATTTATTTTAAAAAACATACGGAAAAATACGAAGTAGTAAGGGCGCATGTGGCAGATGTTGACTTTTCTACTTAGTAGGTATAATACGTTCCAACTAGCGTCTAAGGCGCAAATGGTCACTTGCGACCTATCTATTAAGCATTAAAAACGATATCAAATAAGCGCCTATTAAACTTCCGATCATGAAATATTACTATGAAGCTCAAAGGCGTATATGTGCAAATGCGGTTATTCTACTAAGTTTATATTAATTTCGGCTTTTCATCTTCCATTTAGTCAAAAAATTGGATGCATATGCGCCCATTTCTACTACAGAAAATCGCTATAAAGCGAGATAGCGAAAAATAAAAAATACTGGCCGATGCGCCTTTTTTTGCTGATTCCAACAATGTATATAACTCAATTTCGGAAAAAATGTTATATGCGCCCTTTCAACTATCGGGGGCAGTTTACATTCTCATAAGATTACATTATGGTGCAATAAATATTTTGATTTGATTTGATTTAATGTACATTTGATTTTTTAAATATCTAAGTTATGTCGCATCTAAGAAAGCAGTCTGCATTACAAACACGTGCAAATTGCAATCGTCTTATCTAAATAGTAATTCGTCATTTTAATGGTAAATGACGTCAATGATAATTATTAATTAATAACATAAGTAAACATAAAGAATCTGATTTTTGAGTAAAAGTGCTTTAACTTGACCCATTGAATTAATAATTTAAGATTTCATTGTTTTCCTTTAATTTAATTTATGAAGTTTGTTAGAGAGATTTCATCCTTATAATTGACCCTAACGATCGATGCAATAAAAGTACAGGGTGCAACTTTAACAGATTTTAGTAGGTTCGATTACCGGGTGAGGCAAGCAAATTTAAAAAAATATTTGAATGCAGTTTTCTTTCTTTTCAAAAATAAAGGAATGTTTTCTTTGAGTAAAATTTTCTATCTAAAGTATTAAGAGTACTTACCCTTCAGGTGGCATCACAAAATTCCACCCTGTATAGGGACGGCACAACAAGTCTAGTGACAAGAATATCCAAAGCGATCAGTATCCACAAAAAAAAAACGGTAACCCTTTTGAAATCCAAATCTTTTACAGGGCGTTGACCACATAGAACGCCACTCTGTGTGCCGCGCCCAGGGCGTTTTCTACATTGGTTGCAACACATGTCACTGCAACTACGACGGCACTGACTACACCTGCACTAATAAGCCTTGCCCGTTGCCCGACGACGTTGAGCTGTTCCATGAACTTCGGGTATGTGGTGTCTAATTTGAAGTTGGAATTGAGATACAAGGTAACGACGGAATCACAACACAGCGAGGAGAAACTGCAGACTATCCTGTGTATATGTCGCAGTAAAGTAGTTAAATCAGAGAGTCAACTGAATCTCTAGACAGTCAATCAAAGATCGATATTCAATCAAGTCGGTAGCATTTTGATTTAAGTAAAGCAGCGTCGAAAACGTTTAACTAGGTATCTAACTGACCGAAAGCCAGCATGTTGATTAATAATGTAAACCAGATGGCGGTCACGACAACAGCTGATTACTTTTAGAGTCGTTCGTTTGTTGTGTGAGTGGTGTCTTTTTTGAACTAAAACTTTCGTAAGCACAACACATTGTAAACTTTTAGTCCGGATTTACTTACGGGTTTTGTTATATCGGAAGAGTCCGACCAGGTTTCGCTCCGATTCGCAGAGCTTAATCATGGTGAGCAGAGTCGGAGCTCGCGTCGTCGGTTGCTCGTCTCACACTGCGATATAACAACACCCGTAAGTAAATCCGGACTAAAAGTTTACAGAGTAGTGTCTTGTTTCAAATTGTGGTCTTTGGTGAAATTGTAAACATGTCGACTCCGCCACGATTATTTCATTTGTTATTGTTATTTCGGTGTCATCGTGAAGAAATTCCGTTTTTTGTTTTGTTGTAAATGGTTACTCAGCAAAATTAAGAAGAAGAGTCTTGTTTTCGTAGTGAGTTTCCAATCAAATATCTTGGTCACCCTACCAAAAATGAAATACCTAGGAATGTTTAGGAAACTCGTTGAACGTTTCGTTCACTCACTTGTCTGACGGAACTTTAGCGACTTGATTGAATATCGATCTTTGATTGACTGTCTAGAGATTCAGTTTACTCTCTGATTTAATTACTTTACTGCGACATATACATAGATGATCTGACGATTGTGGTTGCGTATGGCACAAGACAGACAAAAGTGGTGTTAACCTGAAGAGGCCTTTGCCTCTATTTCCTTTTGCGGCTTTGCGTTGATAAACAGACAAAAATAAGTCTTGCGCAGCGTAGGACGACCAGCCACAAGATGGACAGACGATATCATCCAAGGGGCGGGAAGTCGCCGGATGCAAGCCGCTTTCGACCGGTCTTTTTGGAAATCCATGCAGGAGGCCTATGTCCAGCACTGGACTTCTTGTGGCTGAACGATGATGATGATGATGATGATGATGATGTAATAACATGCATAAGTACAGGTTTTATTTTTTTGTTGCAGGAAATGAAACCGATTGTACCGTTGAAAGAACACCCTGATGTGCACCAAAATGTTCATACAATCGTTAATTGAACTAGACGACCTAATATGTTAGATTTAACACAGTTTTGCCGTTGCAGCTGAACTCGGCTTATTACTTGTTTAAACTAGGCCATCTACGATTCTTAACAGTGCCTTTAAAATAATTAAATCTATTAAAAAATATAGTGAAGATCTATGTAGTAGTTTCAGTATACCTGTGTACTCGTAATAAAATTTTACCTCAGTGAGCTTCATATTTCGTTGCTAGCTATTATGAACTAGTTCTTAATGAAATGGATTAATTAACGCCAAACTATTTAATGAGATTTCAAGTTCTTAGCACTTCAATTATTTTGGCTCCAGTCTTCATCTCCTTCTTATACATATGTATAATTAGTGTTATCTATCTAGCTATCTATAATTGTCTATAAATATCTATAACCGTCCTTCATCGATTCACTCATATGAGTTTGTATCATTTGCACCACTGCCAGTCTCCATCAAGCACATTTTCTAGGCGACAAAATCAGCTCAGAACAAGACTGTAGTCTGCGTTGCCAACCGAATGTTCATCAAGGACTGCAATACGTGCTGGTGCAATGACGATGGCACGGGATTCTTCTGTACCAGGAAGGTCTGCGTTCTAGAACAGCCCGAGGAAGGCTTCGATTTTGATAAGCCTGAGGTAAAATATTGGTTTTTGTCTTGGTGGTGGTTTTTTAGTTTTATCATGTACAAAATTTAAGCAGGTGATCTGAATAATAGAACATTGGCGGGTGAAAAACTTTACAAAAATATTTCAATTTATATTGTGACTCTCATAATTCTTGCCTGATTCTAAATAAATAGATTCTCTCTAGTACTGCAAGAGTTCGAATTGAGCAAATGTTTTATCGTACAATGTCTTCCTCATTTTAAAACTAAAATCTGGTCCTTTTTCTAACTCATCCTCCTTGAAGAATCCAGCTATCAAGGCAAAGGGTGAAATAATTTACTTGGTAACTAAACCAAGGCGCCATGGAACAATATAGGACGCAATTTATACTTATCCATGGAGCTTTGGCTTAGTGGTTTTATTCGCTATCCGGATCATGAGTTCCTCCTATGGTCTCTCAAGACTGTCAAACCAATTTATATGATATTGCTAGATACCAGTTATTGATCAAAGTCCACGGCAGGCGCTGCACGTGATTAAGCGCACGTGTCGACCGGACGAAGTGTTCGAGATCGACTGCAACATGTGTCGGTGCAACCCAGATGGACTGTCGTTTTCGTGCACACGACGTGCCTGTCTCAGCGAAGAGACGGTTGGCGACGAGGGCGTGCAGTTTGCTAAGGTTTGCACCAGCCTTAGAAAAACTCTTCTGTTCTTCATCATTGGTTTCTTTTTGTCTCTCTTTTCTTCATCCATAAGGATGTCGGGAAGTTTGTTGGCAATAAGACCGGTGTTTGTAAATATTTTGGATGAATCGTAGATAAACTTCTTTTATTCTTGAGCATAAGTTTCTTTTTTCATCTTTCTTCCGTCTTTGTTTTCTTTCAGTGATTCTCCATTGTAAGGTCGGAAAGGAATTTGTTAGCAGTAAGACCGGTGCTTTTGTAAATATTTTGCACTAACCGTAGAAAAAGTTGCTCTCTTCTTCAGCATCAATATGATTAATTGTACTCTTTCTCCTCTCATCCTCTCCTTTCTTCTCTTCTACGTTTTTTTTTCAATAAATTTATCGTCAGGATGTTGGAAAACTAATATTGTTAGCAATATGGCCGGTATCTTTGTAATTTATTTTTCATCGTATAAGAAGACGATACTGAAAAAAATAAACAAGAAGATGACAAGATTAATATTATAGTGTATGTATTATAATTCGTCTTACGAGTTATTAAGCGAGTTTGATACAGAGATAATGTGAGTAATACCTCTCTTAACACTTTTGCTGTAATTTGTACTGCAAATCAAGATGGGGATAACTTGTAACAAACTTTGTTTAAGTTAGTGGTTGAGATTTAGTATTTTTTCTTTCTCCACTATTTTTATTTTATGGACTTCTGAATTTGTTACCATCTATTCTTCGTGGTCTCTGGTATATGTAAAAGTATAATACTTATTAGGAAGCGATGGTGGTTACATACTTAATTTCTTGGTTTCGGTACTCTTATAATTTTCAATTGACTTAACTGGTTTTTTTTTATTTCTCTTCCTGTTACTTCTTCTTCTTTAACATACTATGTTTTTATTCGCAGAATGCGTCACTAGCCAGAAAAGTTCGGGCGGTCTCGCAGGTAATATCAGCATCATTTGACAAAACTTTAAAGATATTCCTACATCGATAAGTTCTAATGAATTTCAAAGGCTAAAGGCTGAAGGTAAGGGCTAAAAAATTACTTTACGCGAATGTCACTGGCCACCGCGAATAACAAGGATTTACCACGAATAGCAAGCTTATAAATACATTGACATTCAACAAACAGAATGTAAATAGATAGATAGATAGAATATTCTTTATTGTATAATGTACACCAGGAATTACACATGAAATTTGACAATAGTATAGTACAGTACAATTACTTAAATTACAGTACAGTCGACAGCACGTCATCCTTCACATTTTAGTTGCAAAGTCGCCCGTAATGCAATGGAGTAGAGTGCATGGGTGTGTACGTGTAGGATGATGTTCTGTCGACTGTACAGTAAATTATTAACGTTGAAATAAATTTCTAATTTCTGATTTCTGACTATTATGGAGGCTGCTGGGAGGAGGCTGATTAAAATACCCAGTAGCCTCCGCATTGACACTTGCAAACACGATATAATACACGTGGGGTATCCAGTAGGAGCCGCCGCGGAAGGCGTGCCAGCCGGGCCAGGAGTTCCGGATGGACTGCAACAAGTGCCTATGCGACTTACAGGGGCAGGATTTCTCCTGCACCCGCATCGACTGCCGCACCCAAGATGGCGGCACAAGGAGAAGACGAGGTGAGTACAGTCTGTTAGCTTTTAGAATATACGTCGGCTACTATCGGATAGAACCGATTGTATTGCAATAAGGTAGGGTGTATTTGGCATTGTTATTTGTAACTTTACATAACTTTTCAAAATATTGAAGAAAAGTTTTATACAGAGCAGGTAGTAGCATTACACTCGTGTGTGAAAATCGTAGCCTACTCTAGAGCCCGAAGTAGGTATATTCTAAAAGCTAACAGACTGTATCTGGCCTTGATGTTATTCAAACCAAATCATTCAAGTTTTGCAACCATCATTTACATGATCTTTGATTTGTTGGATTGGTATCTGCACCAATTAGCAGAATTAATATGTGGGATGAAATCACGATTCTGAGGCGGTACGAAATTTGCTATGTCAACAAGCAGTACCTAAATAAAAACAATGAGATTTTTGTAAGACTTTATCTTAAACCCATTATGTACCCACCGAGAAGCACGGGTCTCTTCCCTGAGGAAGGTATAGGCCATACTCCACCAAGGGGGCCTAGTCCGGATTAGTGGAGGCTCGTAAAACTAGTGGCTGGTCTTACTGTCAGAAATTTTCAAGCCGCCCTAACGACCGTCATCTATCAACGGCAGCCGGCACCAACTGCTTAACGTGCCTTAAGAAGCACGGACCATTCGGAAAAATGCCACTAGGTCGTAAGCTAATTAATATGGTTAAAGAACGTTTCCCGGATCAGCTAGTATACAGGGTGGAATTTTGTAATGCCACCTGAAGGGGAAGTACTCTTAATACTGTACATAGAAAAATTTACTCAAAGGAAACATTCCTTTATTTTTGAAAAGAAAGAAAACTGCATTCAAAGATTTTTTAATATTCGCTTGCCGCACCCGGTAATCGAACCTACTAAAATCTGTGAAAGTTGCACCCTGTACTTTTATTGCAGCGATCGTTAGGGTCAATTATAAGGATGAAATCTTTCTAACAAACTTCATAAATTAAATGAAAGGGAAACAATGAAATCTTAAATTATTAATTCAATGGGTCAAGTTAAAGCACTTTTACTCAAAGATCCGTTTCTTTATGTTTACTTATGTTATTAATTAATCATTATCATTGACGTTATTGATCCATTAAAATGACGAATTACTATTTAGATAACGATTGCAATTTGCACGATCACCAGATCTCATCCCTTTAGATTTTTTTTGTGGGGATATGTAAAAAATCAAATTTAGGTACATTAAATCTTACGAGAAAGTAAACGAGTTGAGAGTTGAGGTTCAGAATACGATTTATAACATTCACCACAACACGTTATTAAAGGTTAGGTACTAGAAATGATTTCGTTAGAAGAATAAAAGAGAATTATCAATTTACTATAGGAGTTCGTCTATTTTTGCGTCTTCTTGCACATTGATGAAACCAACGGTAAACTATAAGAAATTAGCTCTGGATTATGCAGGAAAAATATTATGAAAATATTAGATGAGAGTTCCGAGAAATGTTAATTTTGAGCCCATGTTTTGAGGTTATGACAACTTTGGTGGTTTGGTGTTATTTTGGATTGGCATTGACACCTTTTAGTTTTTATTATAAGCATATCTACAGTATTAAGAGCACTTCCCCTTCAGGTGGCATTACAAAATTCCACCCTGTGTATTACACAAGTAGTTTGGTTTTGGTGACCAGTGGCTGCTTTCGGAACAGATTATGTTAACACCCATTATGTCTTATATTCCCTCTCCCTTTCAGATGTGACTCAGCAAGAGTCTGACTCGTGCACCCCGGGATCGGTCTTCGAGCGCGGCTGCAACGTGTGCCGGTGCAATGATGACGGAAAACTCGCCACCTGCACTACGAAGAACTGCAATAAGCCTACGGAGGAAGAGAACCATCGTAAGTCATCCACTCCCAGGTTCATGATCCTATAGTTTCTTCGTCGTGAGTCCTAAAAGTTACTGTTAACATGATTGAGAGATTGTACCTTTCCAGACACATTTTGCAAATTCCATCTGATCGATAAGTCACTTTGGCGTAGGGTGGGTAGGATAAGCAGCGTCGAACGTTGCAGTTCGATCAAATACGCTTTTTGCTAGTGCAAACCGAAGACCGGCATTAAGACTTCGGATGAAGAGAGCCATCCTAAGTAGTCACAACTCCACTAAGACCACTGATGACGACGGCCGTAATTTTTTACTCAGATAGAGTTATTAGGTTAAACCAAGGAGAAAAAAGCGTTATCGAGGTTACACGGCTTAGAAGTGTGTGGTGTCAGAATCATAAAATAATCCCGGTATCCCGGGAGTTTTAACACAGAGTTTAAAAAGGAGAATGATCAATTTACTATAGGAGTTCGTCTATTTTTGCGTCTTCTTGCACATTGATGAAACCAACGGTAAACTATAAGAAATTAGCTCTGGATTATGCAGGAAAAATATTATGAAAATATTAGATGGGAGTTTCAAGAAATCTTAATTTTGAGCCCATGTTTTGAGGTTATGACAACTTTGGTGGTTTGGTGTTATTTTGGATTAGCATTGACACCTTTTAATTTTAATTATAAGCATAGGTCATTATCAGTTCGTTCCTCCCTTATTCTGAGGTTCGGTCCTACGGAAGAAGTTTGTGCTTTATGCCACAGATTATTTATGCTTTTAGCCAAATATGCAGGCGTTTACATACTGCGACTTTTTGCAGATAGCGTGTGTGTGTAACGATGGACGATTTGCGACTGTATCCATGCACTAGCAAATCGTCTAAATCGCGACATTATCGCTGCAAAAAGTCGCAATGCTTAAGGAGCCTAATAAAGAGATAATTTCTGATAATCATAAACAGTCTTAGGTCCTGCACAATGGCGGTTTATTTTAGTTATTTATTCCACATATTGTTCATACATCATCATCATCATCATAATTTCAGCCATTGGACGTCCACTGCTGGACATTAGAATCTCCCAACGATTTCCAAAAGGGCCGGTTGGATTGTTCATACACATTACACATGGTCATTTTAACAATAAATTACATTAACTAAACAATATCAAATCCACTAGGATCAATTTGCAAAAATAAAACCGTAATAAAACCGCTCGTTTCAATTCCCGTCAAAAACTCCCCGTTTGCAGTTTGCACTTTCGCAATGTAGTACACAGTAAACCTTTTGCGATTTTTGCAATAATTTAATCTAATCTGTGTTTGTAATCTGTATTGAGTGACTGAAGTGGGTTACTATTGCACTGACCGAGAATGTACGGCATGGGAATGTTCAGCCCGGGAATTCGTGCCCAAATGACACCAATTATCGGGATGTGCATTCCTGCCTGTACATTCCCGTCCGTGCATTCCCGGTCCATACCGGGAATGCACGAACGCGAAACGTACAGCCCTGGAATCGGTGACCATTCGGTGCCTCGTTCACATCACATAGGATACAATCAACTACGTTGTTCACATCATAGGTTTTGCGCGTTTTACTGGAGTGTGTGAGGTATTTATTTTGGGATTCGTTTAGAAACGCTGATAACGCACGACCCGAGAACGTGCGGACGGGAATCTATGTACATGTACACGGATTCAATGGCTGTACATTACCAGGGCGTACGTTCTCAGGGTGTGCATTCGCGGTACGTGCATTATCATCTCCCACTGAAGTTATACAATCAATACAGATACTTTTTATTTTTTCCTTTTAAACCCCTGATTCTTTTATTTTATCAAATAGAAGAACTATGAAATCATTTTTCAAAAGAAACATTTTGAGGTATAAATGCTTAAAGCGCAACGCAAAAGCAACATGGACTGTTTTTGGTCATTCTCCTTTGTGAAACTTATTTAATTCGCAAAGGACAAGATAAAAAATACCCGAAACCGGCGTGCGTTCATACAACGACTGATGTTTGCGCGTGAAGCGTCAGGATGGTGGCATGTGGCCCTGCCTACCTCTCTGAAATACAATACAAATAAACTTTATTTCTCTATCTAGAAATTAGGTACAATAGCTGATGTGATACAATAATGGCACAATAAGAATAATATGTCAAGTCTGTTTTTTAATTCAATGCAAAAAAATAAAACTGTCACGTTGACATCTCAATACAATCCAAAGGCTGTCAATGTCTGAATGTTGCTAGGTTGTCTGGAAGAGATCGCTTTTAGCGATAAGACCGCCAATTGTATACGGCAAAACTTAGATATATAAGTCTTACAATGTATTTGTTTGTTTTTCTGGTGTGTACAATAAAGAGTTCTAATCTAATCTACGCAAAAACCTAATAACCCCATTTTGCTTCCAAGTAAAAATTGTTTGGGACGTAATAAACTCGGCAAAACGTGGGTCCAGTTCTAGAGACTGGTGCCTCTGCCTACCCCTTCGGGGATAAGTTTATTATTTATTTTATTTTATTTATTATAAAAATTGTTTCGCTACGTAGGTGTTTTTTTTGGACCTTGCTCTTATGAGGAACTAAATTTTAATGTCTTTGATGTGATAAGGATTTTGGTCACACGAGTCTTCTATTCACGGTAAAAAAAATTACTGAGTAAACCTATATATTTTTTAGCGGCAACACCGCGTCGTTTTTTTTTTTTGCATCGAATTAAAAAACGGACTTTGGTATAGACTTACGTACTTAATTCTCATGTGCTCCACCTCACCTTTAATGAGTTATGGCTATGACAATCTTCCCCGTGTATCAAGCCTACGACTTTCTCATCCAGTTCCTGTTGTTTTTTTGTAATAGTCAATATTGTTCACAGTGCCGGAATCTGACCTGAGCTTCCGTTGCTACCCCGGGGAGCAGTTCAAGAGGAGCTGCAACGACTGCACGTGCTCGGCTGATGGCAAGAGCGTCTTCTGCACGCTGCGCATTTGCGAAAAGGATGTATCGGCAAACTTTTAAATTCTGAATGAGTAGTGACAATTCAGGAGTGGCTGTTTTAGGGTAGTAGTCTTTCGTTCCCTTCTTACCCACGGTCCACTGAGACCACCTGGGTGAACCGTGGGGTTTTTTTTTTCAACAGACCACCTTTGTCCACCTGGGTGTTTCTAGGGAAATATTTTTTGCCCCCGTACACCTTGATGTCGAAACTCTTCAAAGTCAAGCGCAAAGAGGTTGTTGTTATCATTTTGCTGTTGCAAATTTAGTAAAAAACACGCCGAAAAAAATCCATAAATATTATTTGTGGCCAGCATCAAACTTTTGGGGTGGACCGTCACTAATGGTACGGCCACACTATCGCGATAACGCGAAGATTTGCCTTGTCGCGACATGTCTGGCCAAAAAATTCGTCCTATCGCGAATCATCATCGCGAATACAAACACCCTTCGCGATGGTGTCGGTAAAATACCGCACATCAAAGGGCAAAATGAATTTAGCAATGTTCTAGATTGTCGCGACGTAGCGAAGGTTTATTTGATGTGGCTTTCGCCGTAGAGCGAACACGAAATTTTGTCGCGACAACGCGAACACGAATCTTCGCCTTCAAGTGTGGCCGCAGCATAATAAAAAATATAACCTTTAAATGTTTTATCAGAGAGGTGAACCGTTGTAAAAAAAAAATCCCACGGCTCACCCAGGTGGTCTCAGGAGGTGGACCGTCGGTAAGAAGGGCTTTCGTTGTGTATCATTGTTTCTTGCATAGTGCTTTTACACGCACTGCCTGTTAGGACAGTCATCTGAAGGGTCCGGCTGAATTAGGCTGGTTGGTTAACCCGGTTTGTCGAACGCTAACAGCCTTTTAACAATGGATTAACAGACTGTCAGCGTTCGAAAATCTGGAGGTAAGCCGCAGACCAGTTTCTCATGTAGTGACGGACCTCTTTCACAAAACTTCCACCCAGAGCTTTCATAAAACTTTAAATCCACGGAGTCTACTAAGTTACGTTTGCCAACCTTTCATCATCATCAACCCATTATGTGCCCACCGAGGTGCACGGGTCTCTTCCCTGAGGATGGTATAGGCCATACTCCACCACGGGGGCCAAGTCCGGATTGGTGGAGGCTTGTAACACTAGTGGCTGGTCTTGCTGTCAGAAGTTTTCAAGCCGCCCTAAGGACTCTGACTTATGACTTATGCCAACCCTAAGGCTCAATTCACACTGGCGCAGAGTCGAAGCGAAGCGAAGCGATGCGATGCGAAATAATTCGCGCGCAGACGCGCGAATCCGAGCGACCGTTGCAGGCGAAGACGCGCGTCGCTGACTATATTAAATTTTTCGCAACACAAATTGATATTATTATATAGAGAAATAGAGATGATAGAGAAATAGAGATGAATTTAGAACAGTTGAAAAACGTGACGCTTCGCTTCGCGACGCGACGCTTCGACTCTGTGCCAGTTTGAATTGAGCCTAACTCACTGGAATTAAACGTCATAGAAACAGTATACATACCTACTTCCTGTCCTCCTGAACAGACACTACTGATTTGTGAACTAGGGCTAAGTGCATCAAGGTGAAGTAATGTTGTGTGTTTTTGCTGCAGCGGTGTTTTCGAGTACCTACATATAATTGAGTATAAAATATCATAAACGAATTCGTTGTTATGGTAACGTTATCATATTGTTTAATACCATGCTTCCGTAATGTATTTCCCTCGCTAAATAAACCATTTTCGTGGGCTAGCGCGTTCAGTAGGACAGTAGAAATCTGCATGAAAAAAATTGTCGTTAAATCAGTAAAATGCGGGATGTGTCGCAGACGGATGTCAGAAGGCAGCACAGTCTAACTCTGGGACCACACCAGCGTCTTAACGCGTATATTAGCACATTCATGGGCGTTTTTCCTTTCTTTTTTTTTTCTTAGTTCCTTGAGATACACTAGATGGCGTCATTCGTTTCTTCATACGAATTTGTGATTCGTAGCAATCAATGTCAAAGTCAGTCCACAGATCACTAAACAAGAGAAGGATCCAGGGTTGCTATTCGGACGAGGTTTCTCGTAATAAAAATAAAAATTCAATCCCACAATCCATAGCAAAGACTCCAAAGTATCCAAAAGCGCACTTATCACCAAACGACAACAGCATTTTTTCTTCTAGGTAACCAACCATCACAAATTCCACAGAACCATAGTATTATTTTTTGCTTTGACGTTTATTGTTACGGTACGGCAGCGCCACCTAGGGATCCTTTTAAAACTAAATTTGACATAAGGAAAAACGCTCATTACTCCGCTACTTAGGTGTGGACAACGATTTAGCGTGTTCAATTACAAAAGACATTACTAATGTCATTAAACATTAAGCGATAGCTCGGGTGTCGGTTTTTTCGACACATCAAAGGTGTTAGCGGGTAGTTTAACGCGCTAAACGATGTTCATTCTACAGGGCGCATGGAAGTTGAAGCAGTTGCAACTAGTGCAGCTGCTTCAACTTCCTTTTTGTGTGTTAACAGACTAAAGACGTGTATAACGATCAAAAAGATTCAAATGGTTCAACGGACCCGCTGATAATCTTAATGTGGCTACTCGGGGACAGCTGAGTTTAAATGTTTGCTTGATTTATAGTTCATAAAATATAGCTTAACAGTAATATTTTGGCACAGGTAAAGTAAAATGTAGTAATAGGCAATGGCATACTTTACTGGCATCAATGTCCAGTGTTTTCTCGTGTTCATATTTAAATTTAACACAACAATAGGTTATTGAAATGTATCGGTTTCACTTGCACTTTGTCCTGCCTGAATCAGACCTGCCTAGACTTACCAGGCTATATTTTAATAACTATACGTACGTACTGTTAGTTTTAAGGTCTTTTGTCTGTTTGTTATGAGCGATATTATTGTGTATGAGTGCGCTTTCATTTCGTCCATTATAAAATAGTTTTATCTTTTTCATAACCTCTGAAGACAGATGTAGAAAAACAATCTTTTGAGATTAATTTACTTTAGTAAAACCGTTCTTTTACATTATTTACATTATTTGGCTGGGTACTTTTCTTGAACTATAATAGTAAATAGTTCTCTACAGCCTTTTTTTTTTTTAATTTTAAATCGCACACAATAAAAATCTTTTTTATCAATAGCAATATTTTTTTAAAATTAAAACAAAAAACATACTTATCGTACTATTTGCTTAATCTTCATTATTCCTCTGTATAACGGCCGTTCGCTCATATTTCGTCGTATGGTGTAACACTTGGTAGTTGGATTTTTGTGAATTCATTTTCTAGTTAGTGAATTTGTTATTAAGTAATCCAGTACCTTGGTGTACCTTGATTGTATTAGTTAATTTAATTGGTAATTATACTTATCTGTATTAAGAATCTTTGGAATAAACAGTTTTTCACAGAAGGAAAATAATGTGTTTTTTTATGACAGTGGCTAGTGGAGAAGCTGTAATAGTAAATTGTTCACCAAGGGCGCAAACAAAATTTTTGGGTCGTGGTTGTGTGAAACTGAATCCAGAGCGAACTGAGGCGAGTCTCGCATTAACTAAGAATCGCTGAAAGAGCGAGGGATTCAACACTACCGAGACCAAAAATGATTTGCGCCCGTGTTGAACACTCTGCTTTTCACTACCATCTGAGAGGAACGAAAATGCGTACTTGCGTTCCAATTTCAAATATTTGACAATTAGGTACTTAAAAGTTTGGAAGTGCAGTAAGTAGTTAACTCGGTTTTAAAACTTATTGCTTGGGTTGGAGCGAAATAGATATAGGACGAATCCTCAAGAGTGAAAGAGAGTCTGACTTCTTAGTAAATGAGTGCATTAATATCTATATTCTATTTACTCAAGCGAACGACTAAAGGTAAACAAAGACACAGCGTCTCTCAAACTTAAATCTCACTCAAAATAGCTCATGCACGCAGCTTTGCTTGCATGGTATATGTAGGTACATAGGTTTGGCAGAATCAGCGTTGGGTCCCGGCTCGCCCACATTTTCCGTTTCGTAATAACAAACGCAAAAAAAGTACAACAACAACTGTTCTGGACGATGGACCAAAAAACTTACCAATACCTTATTTACAATGATGAACAGACTAAAGAAAATAAAATAGCCTAGAGAAGTTGCACAGTCCTGACTGACTGATTAATTTACTCATCAATGCCCAGCCCAAGCCGTTGGACCTACGAAGCTGAAATTTTGCACAGAGGGTCTATATCTAATGTAGACAAGGAATAAGACTGGATTTTTTGAAATTCAACCCCTAAGGGGGTGAAAAGGGTTGCCAAAATTTGTATGGGAGGTATAAAGAATGTTGTCTAATTTTCTTGAAACTTAAAATAAATACTCTTCAACACAATTGATTGAACACGTGTATCGCCGTTTTTCTAAATTTAACGCATAAGGGAGTGAACGGGGTTGCATAACTAATGCCCACGCGGACGGAGTCGCGGGCAAAATGTTCATGTTCATGTTCATGCAGTTGTAATTGTATTACAATGCATTAACAGAATCGACGCCAGGTCGTCAGACCATCTGGTGGGGGCCTGCCCACGCCAGTGTTTCTTGGTGGTCGTACTGGGATACCGCCGTTTAGCCAAAGTATTTTTCGCCAAATTTTACTTCCCAATAAACTTATGGCATCAGTTTCATTTCCCAAATGAAACTTTAGCAAGTTTTCATTTCGCATTTTATTCATTTGGTCAAATTATCATTTCGCATAATTTTACTGCGTCAAGTTTTATTAAGACAAACGTTTATTATGCTAACGTTTTATTTTGGCTTTTATTCATTTGGTCAAATTATTATTTGGCATAAATATAGTTGACGATTAGGTACTAATTATTATTGAACGGGGGTCGGCGATGTAAAGAATACGTGGCACCTATGTGCGACGACGCGCGTAGCGAAGCGGAGCGCGTCGGAGCGTTAGGTTCTCTATGTAAGATCGAAAACAGACTCGACTTTGTTGTGTCATTTACACACATTGCCGGCAGCGTATTCGGTATTGTATGGAAAGGTAATTTTTGCCAAACGATACTTTTGACTGAATAATGCTTGGTAAAATGAATTTTGACCAAGTATTTATTTGGTAAACAATAACTTGCCATAATAACTTTTGCTAACTGTTTATTTGCTTTAAGTTGTTTTGAGAATGTTTTTTTGCCAAGTGATAATTTGCGGAAAATAGTTTGGGAAGTAATACTTTGGGAAACGATTTTTGGCAATACATTAGTAAACCGGTCGTACTGGCATGTCATAGGTACTAATATGAGCAGTGAGAATCGCTTGTATTGGTGGTCATATTATTTTTATAAACATCTTATATAGGGTTTCCTGCTTACCATGCGAGAGGTCCCGGGTTCAATCTCCGGCTGGGGAGAAAAAAAACTCCGGGTCTTGGATGTTTACATGTGTTTGTGACGTCGCTGTTTCTGGTTCCCACGACACCGGGTATCCTAGTGTGGGTTCACAAGCAATGTATGTGCCTGTATATAAATGTTTATGATATGTTATGTTTATGTATATTTGCTACATACGTATTAATAAAGTACAATTCGCTTAAAGTTCAAAACAACGTTTTTATTTAATTTAACGAAGACTATCTAAAAAAATCCGCCGCTAATCTCATTATGCAAAAGCTGTAAGTATGACCACCAATACAAGCGATTCTCACTGGTCATATTAGTATGACATGCCAGTATGACCAGCAAGAAACGTTGGCCCACGCCAGTGTTTACCCGTGGTCGCGGTGGGTCGACCCCTGGACTTCAGACTATATCGATAAAAAATGAAAACCAGTTACATACACTCTTCCGATATAACAACACCCGTAAGTAGATCCGGACTAAAAGTTTACAGTTACATACAATTTGGAATTTATGAGATACTAGCTTTTGCTCGCGACTCCGTCCGCGTGGGCATTAGTTATGCAACCCCGTTCACTCCCTTATGCGTTAAATTTAGAAAAACGGCGAAACACGTGTTCAATCAATTGTGTTGAAGAGTATTTATTTTAAGTTTCAAGAAAATTAGACAACATTCTTTATACCTCCCATACAAATTTTGGCAACCCTTTTCACCCCCTTAGGGGTTGAATTTCAAAAAATCCAGTCTTATTCCTTGTCTACATTAGATATAGACCCTCTGTGCAAAATTTCAGCTTCGTAGGTCAACGGCCTGGGCTGGGTATTGATGAGTAAATTAATCAGTCAGTCAGGACTTTGAATTTTATTTATATAGAAGATTGAATATTTGTTCTGGCTAGTCCTCTCCAGACCACCTAGCCAGTCAAAAAAAGTACCTACTAGGAGGACATAGTTGCTAGGAGGTTTAGTCATATTGTCATACGTTACCACAAAAGAGATCACATATTACAAAGAGAGTAAGTAAACCAAGTATTGTTCTAAGGATGGAATTATTTATAGCATTTTATCGATATAGTCAGAAGTCGTAGAACCACCCCTAACGCCATGGGTTCACGGGTAATTAAAATTACCCGTTGACCCGGTGATGGGTCGAGCCACCGGGACCACGGGTAAACACTCGCCCACACTGCGTCGTCCAGTCAGCGGTCGTCAGGTCAGACTTTCTACACCCCATATGTCCCCTGCCCACTGCCACTGCAACTGAGCAATAGGCTAGTTGCCCTAAAAAATTTAATTAGTCCGTGTTTTAGATTATTCAAAAATAAGGGACACGTATTTTTTTATTTGTAAATTAGACCAAAAATGACAAAGATATAGCCCATTAAAGTTACGTGTAACGTCACGCCCTGCTGCATTTTTTAGCACGGAGTGACGTCACTTTGTTATTTTTTGTTTAATCGTAAAAATAAAAAATAAGTGTCCAATATTTTTTTATAATCTAAAATACGGACTAAATAGAATTTAATTATTTTGACCCTGGAAACTACCCTATTCTTCGAGCTATATTAGGTAGTAGGTATCCATCATGGAATGCCGGTGCCTATCTTCCGGCTTCATCATCAGACCTTGAAACCTACTCGTGGTCAAAATTTTTTACAAGACTTTGCCAAGAAATCCAAAAACTGCTATGATACGATGTTCCATCATGAAGTTCCAGTTCATATCTTCCGGCTACATCATCAGATCAGTTCGACAGTGGGTACCATATTATTGTATTGTGATCAGAACTACATACAGCTGGCAATTTTCATCTCGCTACGATCCTTGAAAGATGGTTAAGGTAACTATACCTTAGATTCCATTACATAGTTAGTTACACACAAGTCGACCTAACAAAAGCGTGTTAAAATCGATTCGCTATCAATTAACTGAGACTAATAATTTTTAACTATAAAAGTAATATTTTTCAGTTAATATTTCTCAGGCAAGCACTCTTAAAACACCGAAAAAAATGTTGTATTTCGTTATTATTTACATTTTTATATTTTGTGATATTTCTAAAGCACAAGGAAATGATCCACCCGGTTAGTCTCGCAGATTACTCCATTTAATTAAATACGAGTACTTACGGCAGGGGTAAGCCGTTAGCACGGGTCACGCGTTTTGTAACATCAAAATGTCATAATTTGACAATTAACTTACTGTAATTTTTTTATGTTTTTTTCCGTGTGTGCCTTAATAACATATTTCCCTGCATCTTTGTGGTCGACGAAACATTTAGTGGATTTTGTGCATGTTTATAGTTTTTAGGAATTGGAATACATATTATGGTAATAAATAAATAATTATTTTATAATAATAACAATAAATAAACTAACGCCCGTTATCCCCGAAGGGGTAGGCAGAGGCACCAGTCTCTAGAACTGGACCCACGTTTTGCCGAGTTTTTAAACATATAATAATTAGTATAATTCACGATCATATATTTTTACAAATAAATATGATAAAATTAATTATTTAACTAAAACTAAACTAAATATAAAATAATAAACTAAATATTAAACTAAATACTACCTAAATATAAAAAATCGTCTCTAAACCGCTGCCGCTGGGGAGAGTTCCCAAGATACTGGCAGCAATAAATAAATTATACTACTGTATAATTTATTTATTGCTGTCAATCAATAAATTCTGTTTTATGGACTCAATGCAGTGATTGTCCAGTATAAATTTGCTAATGCCCCGAGTTACAATGTAAATGTAATATAATTAAATTATAAAATCAAGTAATATTTATTTTCATTCCAGTAGTTTTCCATCGCTTTGTCTACTGTAAAGTGGGGATTTTCGTAATTGAAAACGAGCGACTAGCATCCCAGGGGAAGTTTGTCAGGATAATCTGTAAAGCAGCCCAGCTCCAGCCCTTTTATTCCGTAACTTTCCACTCTATCGGGTTAAGCATTTAGGCAACTCGAAAGAGTAGAAATAAGAATGTACATGACAGTTCGCAGTAGAAGTATGAGATAGGAAAGAAAAAAATTCCCAGAATGTTACAGTGTAACATAAGGTGGTGTGACACACCGGGAACAAAAGGGCTAAATCAGACAACTCCAGCCAGTGGAGTCTTACGTAATTGCACCCCTGAAATGGCTTCGTTAATCTGTGTGTTGTGTGTTCATTGTTCGCGTATTTGTTTCAGCAAATCAACAAAGCAATGAACCGGTGAGTTACACACCTCCGGTTTCTCGAACGCTAATAATCTGTTAACGGTAGATTAACAGCTTATCAGTTGATGAGAAACTGAGGGTTACCTTGTCTAAACCTGCCTTTGTACAAATGTTGTTTTACTGAAGTGCTATTCACAATTATGATCAAACAAACGTTACGTAGGTGACACATCATTTGAATTAATGAACTGTAAGCAAAATAAACAATAATAAAATTTCAAAAGGTAAAATGAAAAATCGCTGTAATAAGTATTATAATTTGTCATAATAAGGCCCAGTTTCTCCAAGCTCTGTTAATGGTCTAACAGTCTGTTACATCTTCTGACGGACTGTTAAATGCTGTCGAGTGTCCCACCACGCTCTAATGGACCGTTAACTTCTTTAACAAAGCATCAAATCTAATCCTGGCATTGGAGGTCCGTTAAAACATTAACAGCCGATTTAGTTCCGTCAAAACTGACAAAATGGACGCTGCCTACAATATTATTTTTGAAAATGAAGATGTTTTAGAAAATTTGGATAATTTGGAGCACGTTATACGCCGTCCTAAGATTTTCAAAACACAGCGTGACTACTTTGACGAATACGCTGACCTGGGCCTTAATTCTGTTGGTGCATTATAGTTCGATGACAGATCCACGGTCAGGTCACGCGACGTCTTTTTCCATACGATAGACGCCTACATTGCTTGATTTGAGTTTGCGCGTAGACTTGAAGCGGCAATGAAACTAATTCGCCATGTTCATCCAGTTGTCATTGTACTACAATGAATTAACAGAATCTAGGCCCTGGACTTCTGCAGCCATCCTTCGTGTTTCATAGAAGTCGTAACGGCGTCTGTTTTTTTTTATTTTCCACTACATCTTTGTTCTTTGACACTAAATGGGTGAGGATATCCTTTTCGTTAGCAGAAAAATTGGGTTATCGTGTTTTCTTAGACATCCCTTGTAATTTAATTTAGAAAACGCACGAATTTAACAAAATCACAACAAAACAAACCAGAAAAATCTTTTCACAACCTCAAAAGCGTTGAACCACAGACGCAAATGTTTAACGTTTGACAGGAATTTGAATGACTGGTTTGCGTTTCATTCACGTAATGCTTGATTTACTAATGGTGTGTTAAATTTAGCTCATAGGACATGGACATTTTAACATTGCTTTAACATCCTTGTTAGTTTTGACGGCTGATTTATAAATGCCGCGTTTACCACTAACAAACAGAGTTTGATGAAACCGGGTCTTAAGCTTAGTTCAATTCATCTTAAGGTGAGTCGTCATAGTAGAAATGTAGCAAGGGTAAGCGTGTTTCAAAAAGGCGTGTAGTGAACCCGTCGTTACAATCATGGTGTGTTCCCAGTTGACTTGCATAACGTAAAATATAGTTAATTCTATTTACAGATTCCATCGGGCTACACATCGCTCAAAAAAATTCTGCAACATGAGGCCAACACATTGGTAATATTAGCATCATTTTACAAAATTCATAATACGCTTCGACAAAGCGCTAACGAATCGTGAAAGCTAAACACTATTGGCCTTACTAATAAATAAGTTGTAAGCATATCTATTTGGCTACGAGCGATTCGATGGATCACCGTTCTATGACTAACGCTAGTGGCATTTTTCCGAGCGGTTCCGTGCTTCGCAAGGCACGCTAAGCAGTTGGTGCTGGCTGCCGTCAATAGATGGCAGTCGTTAAGCCAAGTCAGAGGCCTTAGGGCGGCTTGAAAACTTCTGACAGTAAGACCAGCCACTAGTCTTACAAGCCTTCACCAATCCGGACTTGGCATCCGTGGCGGAGTATGGCCTATACCTTCCTCAGGGAAGAGACCCGTGCCCCCCGGTGGGGACATAATGGGTTGACGATGATGATGATGATAACTATTTGACGTATATCAATTTATACTGGTTTAACCGCATTTAGCGTACAAATAACCAGATTGTCAGACCTCCCGTAGCGGCTGTATACTCGTACACAGCTCATAACCTTTATTAGTAAGACCGTATGTTACTATGCGAGTGTTACATTTTAAATATAGCCATCTGTTCGACGGTCAAAAGCAGGTCAACTTATGGTTTTTAAGTATTCCTTAACGTAACGTAACACACTACACACACCGCTGCCGCTCCCACTGGTGAGCTGGATTACAACACACACAAACACACACACGCACGCACACGCACGCATGCACGCACTCATGCACAAATCAGTGAATGCATTATATAACTATAGTTTCTAAAGCTAAATATGTTTACAGTCTGTTTTTTCATTCAATGCAAAAAAAAATATTGTCATGTTGACACTTACATACAATGTCTTAGGCTGTCAATGTCTAAGGTTGCTAGTACGTAAAAACTAAATAACCCATTTTACTTCCAAGTTAAATTGTGTATGCTACGCAGGTGTTTTTTTTTAGACTTTGCTCTTACGAGTAATTAAATTTTAATGTCTTTGATGTGATAAGGATTTTGGTCACATGCGTCTTCTATTCACGGTAAAAAAAATCTACCGAGTTAACCTATAGCTTCTATAGCGGTAACACCGCGTCATTTTTTTTGCATAGAATTAAAAAACGGACTATAGTTGTGGGAGAGCGGGATCTCCTGGTGCTAAACCAAAAAGGAGGTCTCAAACTTGTAATAACGTTTATAAAAAAAATCTATTTTCGTACTAAAACTTTTGTAAGCACTACACATTTTTAAATGTTATCCGCATCCACTTAGCTACTTCATTTCTGTCGGAGGAATCCGACCAGAATTTGCTCTGACAGAGACGTCAGAGACTAGCAACCGACGACGCGAAATATCCTTCGCGGATTTACTGCGAACTCGACGCACACGGTGTGCGAAATACTGGGTCCATCCATCCCCTTATAACAAGTGGATACTTCAACGAGGAAGTCCGAAGTGTGCGTTGCTTCGCCTAGTCACACGAGTAATGACGAGTAGCCGGTCCGCTCTCTGCATGTGTTCGGTTATTCGGGGGATTTTTTGTACGCGGTACTTCCCTCGTTTGCGTTACTCGATACAGTTGTAAGCGATCTATTTTAGCGGATAAAAGTGTCCGCGGACAAAAAATCCTCCTCTGCGCAAGCTATTAATATCAGCGAGGTATTCCTTTTATAGCTTGGTCGCCACGTCTATTACTCGTTAACTTGTAAGACAGACGGACAAATAGACGTGGTGTCATAATATATTTTCAGTTGACTTGCATAACACTTTTTTTTTCAGGACAAATCACGCTTCATATCACTGAAAAATATTCGGCAAAGTAGCGGTCACAAATCGGTAATATCAGCATCATTCTACAAAATTAATAGATACATAATGAAATGCCAAACAATATGCTAAATTCAAATTCAAAATTCGAAAAATTCGTTTTTCAACTTAACACAGAAACTGGGTTCACCAATGTTTGACACAAAACGTATGACAAATGATTATTTTTACAAATAAAGTTTTAAAATATACGTAATTTATTTTAACAAAACAAATACTCCATCATACAAACTTAATTAACAATATATTAAACTAATCTACTATAAACTAAATTATATAAATAATACTTATCTAATAAAACTAATAAAACTTATATAAACTAATTTCTAAATATATATTTACAAATAAAAAACTTGCCCCAGGTCGGTGTCCCGCGGCAGAGAGCCTAGGATGCTGGCAACATTCCCCCTTTGGATGACCAGTTTTAAAATATATTATGTCACTTGGCAAGCATCTAATTTCCCAAATATTTTCTTCGCATATTTTGCGAGAAACGGATAGAACCGAGCTTGGTCTAAAATTTGTGGGATCTATAGCTTATCACCACGTTTAAAAAAATAGGAACAAGCCTACACTTCTCTAGTTCAGGGAATAGGTACACCCTAATCAAACATTTATTAAAAATCCTGGCTAAATGGGGTGCTAGAACATCGATTACTGAGCTACTGTTCTTGTTACTGATATAAATTCCATAAGTCATCAGTTTTCTAAGATTCCGTTTTTAGAACGTTTTAAAATAAAAATTGTTCTGGAGGGGTTAGTCAGCTTCAATTTAGTCGAACGAAAATCTCCTAGCTTGTGCTACCGTAAAAGATAAATTACATTACAAAGAAATTTTTTTTATGCAGACTGTTGCACATCAATATTATTGTTACTCTTTCAAAAATATTAAAAGTACTTTTTTTGACGCGTGACACGAACTTTCTAAGGTCGAGTTAGGGTCCTCACCCACGGCGAATTTTTGCAGGGATGCAGTATCGATGCGGTCGCGCGTTCGAATCGATACGGTCGCGATGCGGTCGCTAGCTGTGTGCCTTCGCCCACGTCACCGTGATTCAGTCACGATGCAAACGCGATACCGTCGCGCTTCTGCTTGCGATCGCCACAATTGCACAAAACCAAACTAATTATCTTTAATACTTTTTGCACAGTGGTATTGACCCCGATCGATCGATTGGACGACAAATTATTGTGATTGTATTATGTTTACTCCATTCTTTCCCCGATGTCGTCCGACACGGTCGCTACAGTAACGCGAGCTATTAGCACGTTGACATCGCTTCTGCAGCGCGTTGCAAATGCGACGTACGCGCGTTAGTAGCGATGTTGTCGTGAGTTTACAAAACGCACGACAGCATCGCTGCAAAAAGAGTCGCCGTGGGCAAAGTCACTTACTTATTCATAAAAATACAAGAAATTAGTGACCTTTACAATGAAGTGTAATGTATAACTTTTGCCAAAATTTTGAGCAATGTCTATGAAACAGCTTTCTAAGCACTTGTCGTCTCTGTGCTAAGCCGCAGAAGAACAGGCCGACAGGATTGCTGGTTGATTACGGAAACTCAAACAGACTGTTGCTGTCAAGCTGTGATACTTGTTCAGTTGACCTGTTTAACATTAGGTATTTTGTTTTCAGTATCCATCACGATTCAGATCACTCAAAGACATTCGAGAACACAAAGTCCGGAGAGTGGTAATATCACATTATTTTTCAAAACTCTATAAATCCAAAGCAGCACATGGCAGCACTCTAACAAATCGTAAAGGCTAAATACCTACTATTTACTGTGCGAGTGTTATATTTGATGAAATACTACTTTCTCCCCGTTTCCTGGTGGTCATGCTAATTAGTCATATCAGTATGACTACGAGGATAAATACGTGTCCTCCTGGTCATACTCACTTTTCTTAACATCATGTAGAGGGAAAAACAAATGCCAGCACATAAAACTACAAGTGAATACTACTTAATTATAGAAGAAGAAGTATCTAGTACTTTCTTTACTTACACAGAAAAGTATTTATATTATACAGGAGGAAGGAAAAACCTTTATCTAAAAATATCGTGTTACAGTATGACTAGGAGGACACGACTGTATGTCCTCGTAGTCATACTGATACATATTATTAGGACTACCAGGAAATAGTGTTCTTTCTTTCTTTATTTCACAAGAAAATTACGCTTTAGACATCAGGTCAACCTTAGCGTTTTTATTGCAAAATAGTCCTTAAAATAAGTGATTGAAATGCGTGTATGTGAAAGTTTATGTCTGTCGACTGTACCAATACTTCGTCGCAATTATGACGGAAAATATCTTGAGGAAACCCAAGTGTCTGAGGTCACGCTTTCACCCAGGGCACGCTCGGTGATTAAGCCTATAATTCGTGGACGAATATTGCATACCTACCCTCAAAATGCACAATCGGCCGACCCAATCGGCCATGCCCCTTATATGTTTGATATTATTTTAATAATATTTTGAAAATATTGACTATTTTAAGAAACCAATTTAGTTTTAGGTATATGCTTTTAAGTTTTATTCATTATGTCTATTTTTAATATTTTTCTAAAAAGTTGGTGTTTGTGACGTCATCAGAGCATGATTAAAAGTCTTGGCCTACAGACAAAAAAATATGTCATTATCGTCAGTTGTTTTGGTTTGGTTTTTTTTTGTAAGTAAAGCAAAGGATGCTCATACTGTCTTTGCTGACGTCATAGAAAATTCATTTAAGGTCAAAGCTTTTTATTGAATATCTTAAAAAATACAGATTGTTACAAATCTGATAAATAGAAAAGAAAATAATTTTGACATTTGTTCAAAAATGTAGCATAGCCAGATTGGCCAGTTAGAGTTTGTATTTTAAAACAAAATTTGTTTCATCGGTATTTTCTGCTGTTTTAGCCTTACCGCCTTGTCGGCGTATTTATTATTTTAGGTAAGTCTATGAGTACTTACCTGTCGTCTTTTTGCTAAGTCATGGACGATTAAATGGACAGACAGGCAAACAGACAGAAAAACAGATGGTATACAGTCGTTAAGCAAAGTCCGAGGCCTTAGGGCGGCTTGAAAACTTCTGACAGTAAGACCAGCCACTAGTCTTACAAGCCTCCACTAATCCGGACTTGGCCCCCGTGGTGGATTATGGCCTATAACTTCCCCAGGGAAGAGACCCGTGCCCCTCGGTGGGGACATAATGGGTTGATGATAAGGGTTTCTTGTTGACTACTAAAAAAGGCTGTTGCCATCATACTGTGATATAGTTTCAGTTGACTTGCTCATACATATTTTCAGGATCTATCACCCGGCACAGCACAAGAGAAGACCCGAATATTGGTAATTGCAGCATCATTTTATAAAACTTTAGGCAGCCCAATACACTGTGCTATTTGAGTGTCACCAATGTGCAGTCGACAGAAGCCCCCTTAGCATGATCTTCTACGTAGCCCGCGCGCGAGAATGGACGTGACTCGCGCCATCCCTTTGTTGTCCGCTATAGGCTCAATTCAAACTGGCACAGAGTCGAGCGTCGCGTCGCGAAGCGAAGCGACACGTTTTTCAACTGTTCTAAAGTCATCTCTATTTCTCTATCAATACTTCGCCTGCAACGGTCGCTCGGATTCGCGCGTCTCCGCGCGTCTTCGCGCGAATTGTTTCACGTCTTCACCTGCAAGGGTCGTCGGGTCGCGCGTCGATGCGCGCAGACGCGCGCAGTCGTGCTGACGCGCGCATTTGCGCGAATTATTTCGCGTCGCGTCGCTTCGCTTCGCTTCAACTCTGCGCCAGTGTGAATTGAGCCTATGCTGTGGACGAATACTACTAAATGCACGGATCCTAAAATACCCCGATGGGAGTTTTTCTTTGAAAATAACTTTTTTCATGGGTATTTTCTCCATTATACCTACTTATGTTAGAGCCATCGCCCATGACAACTTCTATACGAGCTTCTGAATCGCGTTTTGTGACATTTTTGAGAAGCTATGCAAACTCGCCGCAGCGTAGAAGTTTTGTTTCCGTTTTTACTTTTTAATAAAATTAGTAAAAGTTTTTCAATTATATTGTCGTCGTCGTAGTATCATCGCTTATTGCTTATTGATTTGTAAGGCCTACTTGGTCGGTGTAGTATGGCCTATACCTTCGTCAGGGAAGAGACCCGTGCCCCTCGGTGGGGGCATAATGGGTTGATGATGATAATCTATCACTGCCCTGAATTTTACCCCGTTTTTACAGCCACGCCTGAGGGCACCCTATTTCTAAACAAAAATGTATTTGGAAGCTTAAACGTCCATAACCTCATAAGTCCCGACCTTGAAAATAACAATGGTTTTCTGTGGCAATGTACCTGCCTGTATGTAAATGTTTATGTTATGTTTTTTGTTTTTTTATGTTATGTTATTTTCAAGAGCAGGTCTAAATAGGATAAATCTTTGAACAGTTTTTTTGGTAAAAAAAATGCGTCCTTAATTTAGCGAGGTCCACTGACATCATTATTTTAAACTTTTTATGTTTACCCTTTTGTTGGTGTAACATTAATAATAGATAATTATGCCGATTTTCAGCTTTCTACTACTTGTTGTGTACCTATGTGCTAATACGTGGTCAAACAAACAGACGGACAGATGGACAAGCATGGCGAAATTATGATGATTCCTTGTTGACTACGGCTGTCGCCAACATGCTGTGGTTTATTTTTAGTTAACTTGATTGACATAATATAATTATTTATATTTTCAGGATCATAAAGGCAGTGACATAATAAAGGTAATAACAGTACCATTTTTCAGAACTTCATAGACAAGTAGGTATCGAAAAAACGCTTATCGTCGTTGCCATTGCTACTTCCGATAATAGTATGTAATGTGCATTTTATCCACTTGCCAGTATAGACAAACATAACTGTTTTATTCAAAAACCACAACCCGTAAGTGAATATTTTTTTACAACTAGCTGTCCCGGCAAACTTCGTACCCCCAAAGTTTTCGATTTTTTCTCCATATTTTCTCACCTTCGCCTTTTAAGGCAATTTTTTATTTTTTTGCTGTCCGTAAGAACCGTCCTCGTACTTCAAGGAATATAAAAAGTAATAATTAGCGAAATCGATGCAGCTGTTCTCGAGATATGAGCTTAGCAACACATTCAGCGATTCATTTTAATATCATATAATACCTATTGTAGGTATTACGTTTCAAAATATCAAAATCGTGTTATGAAAGAAAATAACCCCATAGCAAATGGATGCATTGGGCACGAATATGGAAGAAATAAATAATAAATAGATGAAATGCACATATCGGAATTGGCATTCGCAGCGTACATATTTATGTCTTTCCAACCAGGGCACAGGTGATTACGCCCATAAATTAAAATGACCTCAGCCTGGGTGTTTTTCCATGTATGTAACGTCATTTGTTGTAAGCATAGCTTGTCTATGAAAGAATAGAAAGAGATAGGTAGGTATATAAGTTTGTTATGTGCCAAGGGAGAAGAAAAATAAAGAACTGTCATGGCGTCGTTTTCTTTACATGGCGCTGCGCATCTCAAACAAGAATAAAATAAAAAAATCGTCTAATTACGTGCAAATAACACGAATTATCAACGATAAAAGTACTACAAAGGACGGAAAAGTAATTTTCCGATCGATCCACGTAAGGATTGCTGAAACAAAACACGATTGTCTCATCACGTTTCTTTGTGACAAAAGTGCGTACGTACCACGGACCGGGGTTTTCGATTTCTTTTCAGCTTACAGATAAAAAAATACCGATAAAAGATTTCATCCCCCCCGCCATTGTCCTGATATCGCCACTGATTTTAGGGTCGTGTGTAACCGGCTTTCTGAATTGATAAATTTACACTGAGTAAATACTTAAGTAACGTTCTGTCACGCTCTTCTCTGAGAAATTTGATGAGACAGCACTACAGTTACGTAGTTACTTAGCGAAATTCTCAATTCAGAAATCGGCCCTTTACGAGTATCTCTAGCATTTATTACATACTTAGGTATTTTAGTCAGTACGAAAACCTGCCTACCTATCCTTTAATGAGATAAAATATTAGATATCAAACCAACGTTACGTAGGTGACACATCATTTGAATTAATCAATCATCATCAATAATGAAATGTTAAAAGGTGAAATGAAGCATCGGGGTAATATATAATTAGTCATAATGAAGCTAAGTTCAATTCATCTTAAGGTGAGTCGTCATAGTTAGTAGAAATTTAACAATAACAAGGTTAAGCGTGTTTCAAAAAGGCGAGGCGTAGTGTACCCGTCACAATCATGGAGTGTTCCCAGTTGACATTCTTAACATAATAATTCTATTCACAGGATCCATCGGGCTACACATCACTCAAAAATATTCGGCAACATGAGGCCAGCACATTGGTAATATTAGCATTATTTTACAAAATTCATAGATACCTACTCATCGACAAAGCGCTAACGAATCGTGAAGGCTAAACACTATGTTACTATGCGAGTGTTAGATTTTATTCAAAGCCATCTGTTCTACAGTCGACAGCAGGTTAAACTTATAATATTATAGTACATTACTGCAGCGGCCAGCAAAAGAGGCATTGATGGACGAACGTGGAAATGTGGGCCGAGGCGAAGCCGAGGCAGACATACTTAAGTCCATCAATGCCTAGTTGTGGCAAGGCTGTTAAGTTAAATAAACTTTGAAAATCAGACGAACCACGAACGAACAACAATAATATTTGCCGCGTTACAGTGTTCTTTTTTTTTCAATGCGTAATATCCAGCTTTCTATCGCAAGCCAGTTAGAAATAAAACCTCTGATAAGTTACCTTCTTGGTTGTCATTGTTCGGATTAAAAGTGATGGTCATTTGCTTTATCTTAAAGGCATCGCCCACGACGACTTTCATACGCGCTTCTGAATCGCGTTTTGTGACATATTTGGGAAGCTAAGCAAACGCGCTGCAGCACTTCGTAATATTGCTTCCGTTTTTGCTTTTTAATGGAATTTGTACGAAGTATTCCTTTTATAATGGTCGCCTCGTCTATTACTCGTTAACTTGTAAGATAGACGGACAAATAGACGTTTCTTGTTCACAACGGAATGCTGAAACGGCTGCCATTTCCACGGTGTTATATATTTTCAGCTGACTTGCTAACACTTATTTCTTTTTTCAGGACAAAACACGCTTCTCAACACTGAAAAGTATTCGGCAAGATAGTGCTCAACCATCGGTAATATCAACATCATTCTACAAAAAAATATTAGATACATATTATGTATGTAAATGCGAAACATTATGCTAAATTAAAATTCAAAATTCGAAAAAAATTTTTTTCAACTTAACACAGAAACTAAGTTCACTTTTGTTTGACAAAGAACGTATGACAAAATCACTTTTACAAATAACGTTTTAAAAAATGTCACTCGGCAAAGTTCTAATTTCTCAAACGTCTCGAATATTTACTTCGAAAAACTTCTCGAATATTTTGCTCCAAGCGGATAGAACCGAGCTTGGTCTTAAATTTGTGGGATGTAGCTTATCACCACGTTTAAAAAAAGAAACGAGCCTACACTTCCCTAGATCAGGATCAGATCATCAAACATTTGTTAAAGAGCCTGGCTAATTGGGGAGCTATAACATCAATTACTGAGTGTTATTGTTACTAAAGACATAAGTCATCAGTTTTCTAAGATTCAGTTTTTAAAACTTTTTAAAACAAAAAATGTTCTGGAAGGCTTAATCAGCTTCAATTTAGTCGAACGAAAAACTTCTAGCTTGTGCAACCGTAAAGAGAAATTACTTTTCTTTTTACATAGCCTCTCTTGTGTCCCACTGCTGGATAAAGACCTCCCCTCCTTCTCTTTGTCTCCAGCCGCCTCGCACCATCCCGGCAAGAATGCATTTAGATCGTCCCGCTATCGTCGGTGTCCACTATGATAGTGGGCCAAAGTATAGTTATGACACGGCAGTATCTACGCTCATACGACACGGCCAAGGCCAGCCCAGTCCCACTTTAACCTAGCGGTCGTGACCCCAAGTGCAATTTTTGTTTTTGAGCTCAGCGTAGGTACCACGCTGCGCTCAAAAACATCGCTCATCATTCAAACAAACGCTCATTTCTATCGCGGTCATATCTTTTTACACCCAAAATACTGCGCTCCATTGCCTAAAATTACATTACTAAGACAATTTTTTTTGCAGACTGTTGACATAATATCAATTTATTGTTACTCATTCAAAAACATTATAAGTAGGTACTTTCTTTGACGCACAAAATGATAATTGCACAAAACCAAATATTATGTTAATTATCCTTAATATTTTTGCACAGTGGAAGTGTGATTGTATTATTTTTACTCCATTCTGTCCCCGATGTTGTCAAACGCCGTCGCGCGTTTATATCGCTACAGTCACGATGCTAACGCGAGCTAGTAGAACGTTGGCATCGCTTGCAGCGCGTTGCAAATGCGTCCTACGCGCGTTAGTAGCGATGTTGTCGTGAGTTTACAAAACGCGCGATAGCATCGCTGCAAAAAGTCGCCTTGGGCGAGGGCCCTTAGTCACTTACTTATTCACAAAAAACAAGAAATTAGTGACCCTTAGGGACTAGTCACAGAAAGCGCCCGGGGCGCGCGCCCGGAACGCTGCGCATTGGGCGCGCACCACGGGCGCTTTCTATGACTATACTCTGATTTTTAATTTCGTGTACTAAACTGACAGCTGCAAGCGCTCTTTCTTTTTTAAAATGTTGCTAGCTCAAGGAGTCTCGACCGAGTTCTCGGTCTCGGTGTCGATCTCGACATCGTCAGCTAAAATTCTACTTTTTATTTGCTTATTGATAATTAGGTACTCCGTTGCAAACTTATCATAATGAAAAAAATAGTATCGTATCAGCTTAGTGATCAAGTCGTTTCTTTTTTAAATTTACTAAAATAAGTAATTTTAGAATCTTAATTTACGTTGATCAGTAATCAAAGTAGCGTTGATTTCTATCTACAGTGACGTTTTCAAAATGGTTAAATTAATTTAAGGAAGAAAATCATAAATGTAACATGCAACTTTTTTTTTCAAATCACCAAACCGAATACTAGTTTGGCTTTGGAATCATATCTCGTTTCAATATCTCGATAGTCTTCGAGTACTTTATTGTACAACAAAATCCAAAACTGGCAACCCAACAAATGTCAGTTTGGTACACGAAATAAAAAATCGGACAAAATTTAGGACAATGTCTATGAAACTGCTTTCTAAGCATTTGTCGTCTCTGTGCTAAGCCGCAGAAAAACAGACCGACAGGTTTATTATTTTATTATTATGGAAACTCAAAAAGACTGTTTCTGTCGTACTGTAATGTTTGTTCTGTTGTCCTGTTTATCATTATGTTTCTTTTCAGCGTCCAGATATAATCAGATCACTCAAAGAGATTCGAGAATACAAAGTCCGGAGATTGGTAATATTATCAACATTATTTTTAAAACTCTATAAACCAAAGCAGCACTAACAAATCATAAAGAAAGGGCAAATACTATTTTACTGTGCGAGTGTTACATTTGATGAAATACTTCTTTCTTTCTTTTTTTCACCAGAAAATTATGCTTTAGGCGTAAATATTAATTAGGCGTAATAGGCAGTGGCGTAGCATAGGTCACTAGCACCCGGTGCGGATTCCAAATTTGCCGCCCTCTTATTTTTGTAATCCATTATAAAAAATTTGGGCATGGTAAAAAGAGTTCTTTTATTAGTTTTATTAAACGATTTATTGAATTGAAAAGTGAAATTAACATTTTTTGACATAGGTAGAATATCACAGAAAAATTACAGAGAAAACGTAATAGAATAATGGAGAAATCGTCTACTTCACGAACGCTCTTTTGCGCACGAGTCTCATTCTAAGCTCAACTCCTCAACTGAAAGATTAAAATTTAACTTTTCTAGTCTTCCTTTCAGCCTTTTTGATCACACTTTCAATATCGATTGCATCAGTGAGGTCTTGTTCGATCGACAATATAGCGAGATTAGTTAATCTCAGCGTACTCATTGTAGATCGCAAGTAATTTTTTATCAATTTCAGTTTCGAAAAGCTCCTTTCACAACTAGCATTACTTATAGCAGTTGTCAAAAATATTCTGAGCATTATGAAAATATTAGGGACGGAGATTTCGTGCTTAGATTCGACAATGAACTTCAATAATTCAAGTGGACCTACATTAGCTTTGCCTAATTTAGCAAAACTGTATTTCTGTAAGCAAAAAATGCTGTCGATTGCCTCCAAGGTGTAATTCGTGTTGCAACAATGTACGCGTAACGCGTATCTTCGCTGTTTTTTTACCAGTAGCTTTTAGCTCAAAAGGCCGTTTACCAACTATTATATTAATATATACTGCCTAAGTATTCATCAAAGGATTTATACTGCAGACTAGATACGCAGAATATCAATATGTACGTAGTTTCATACGATAAGCCGCGAAATCGACAAATTGGGGCAACAATCCGCAAGCTTGTTTTTATATCTTGCTTTTTACACAAAGTCATCAATGCCTTGTGAAACAACGGTCTGTCATTACCGTATTACGGTGAAGTACAAAGAATGCGTAAGGAGACATATTTATTTAAAATAACATTGAAATGAAATAAGTTTCCTAAATATAAGTTATTGAGAAACCTTGCGCTTACATCACCCATGCATAGAACCTGCATAGGTACCTGGGTATTTGGTAACATAAAAAATAAAAAAAAAAATTTTTCTAACTGCCACCTCCGCAGTGCCGCCCCCGGAAAAGTGCCGCCCGGTGCGGACCGCACACTCCGCCCCCCCCATGCTACGCCACTGGTAATAGGCTGTTGCCATCATACTGTGATATGTTTTCAGTCGACTTGCTTAACATATACCTATTTATATTTTCAGGATCTATCACAAGTCAGATCACTCAAAACAATTCGTGAAGAGAAGATCCGAATATTGGTAATTGCAGCATAATTTTATAAAAATTAAGACAGGCCAATACACTGTGCTATTTGAGTGTCAACAATGTGCAATCGACAGAAGCCCCCTTAGCATGATCTTCTAGCCCGCGCGCGCGCGAGTTTAGACAGACTCGCGCCATCCCCTTGTCGACCGCTACCTGAGCGCAGGATAGGGCGATGTTTTCTCCACTTCTCGCGCCAGGGACGAGAGAAAAAAAAGATAAACTTGCGTTTTTATTGCAAAGTAGTCTTTAACGTAATCGATTATACTAGTAGGTACATATAGGTATGTAAAGGCCGTCAACTGGTACAGTTGATTTACAGTACAGTACAGTTATTTTTGTAGCAAGACCAGCAAGTCTTTATTTTCTACCTCGGATTCTTTTTTTTTATTTATTTATTTTCTCATATACCTAGACACAACATAAACTTAGGTGTACTTATTCTACCAGCAGTGGGCGAAAACCATACGAGGTTTATCTGCCCCTGAATGTATAGTAGTGTGAATGTATAGTACATAGTTAGCATTTATGACAGAAAATATCTTGAGGGAACCCGAGTGTCTAAAGTGTTCACAAAGGTAAATCTATGAAATAGTAATTAAGCTTATGATTGCCGCTCAGAGAAGGTCTTCACTGTGTTGCGGGACGTGTACCTACTGCGTTACCTTCGAATGCACAGTTCCTAAAACAGCCCAAATAGAGTTTGTCTTAAAAAAAAATGTCTTTTTCCCCAAATTACTAGACATTTGTTTTATTTTAGAGGCTTCACCCACAACGACGCATCATACGCGCTTCTGAATCGCGTTTTGTGACATTTTTGAGAAGCTATCCAATTGCACTCCAGCATTTCGTAATAGTTGTTTCCGTTTTACTTTTTAATCCGTTTTGCTTTTTAATAAAATTTGTACGAAGTATTCCTTTTATAACTTGGTCGCCTCGTCTATTACGACGTCTAGACGTTTCTTGTTCACAACGGAATACTGAAACGACTGTCATTTCCACTGTGTTATTATATTTTCAACTGACTTGCTAACACTTATTTCTTTTTTCAGGACAATTCACGCTTCTCAACACTGAAAAGTATTCGGCAAAATAGTGCTCGACCATCGGTAATATCAGCATCATTCTACAAAAAAATATTAGCTACATATGTATGTAAATGCCAAACATAATGCTAAATTCAAATTCCAAATAGGAAAATTTTTTTTTTTAACTTAACACAGAAACTGGGTTCACTTTTGTTGGACAAAAAACGTAGGACAAAAAATAACGTTTTAAAACATGTCACTCGGCAAGATCTAATTTCTCAAACGTCTTGAATATTTTCTTCGAAAAACTTCTCGAATATTTTGCTCCAATCGGATAGAACCGAGCTTTCGTCTAAAATATGCATGGGATCAAGCTTATCACCACGTTTGAAAAAAAGAACGAGCCTTCACTTCCCTAGGTTGAACGAAAAACTTCTAGCTTGTGCAACCGTAAAAGATAAATTACATTTTTTTTTACATAGCCTCTCTTGTGTCACACTGCTGGGCAAAGGCCTCCTTTCCATCTCTCCCTGTCTCAAGCCACCTCGCACCATCCCGGCAAGAATGCATTTAGGTCGTCCCACCATCTTCGCCTTGGTCTGCCGCGACGTCGGTGTCCATTTTGCGGAACCCAGTTGGTCGCAATTATGGCCCATCTATCTACGCTCGTAGGACAGACATGACCAGCCCAGTCCGACTTCAACCTAGCGGTCGTGACCCCAACATCTGCAATGTTTGCTTTTGAGTGCAGCGTGCTATTTCTGACGCGGTCAATTCTTTTAACTCCCAAAATACCTACTGCGCTCCATTGCTCGCAAATTACATTACAAAGACGTATTACTAGTACTAGAAAGTACGTAGAGTACTTTCTTTAACGCGGGACACGAACTTTATAAGGTCGAGTTAGGGCCCTCACCCACGGCAATTTTTTGCAGCGATGCAGTAGCGTGCCTTCGCCCACGTAACCGTGATTCAGTCGCGATGCAAGCGCGTTTCAGTAATGGCACAAAAATGCTTGCGATCGTAGTAATTGCACAAAACCAAATATTATGTTAAATATTAATAACATCAAATATACCAGATAGATATATATACCAAATATTATCTTTTATACTTTTTGAATAGTGGTATTGACCCCGATCGATCGATTAAACGACAAAATGTGATTGTATTATGTTTACTCTATTCTTTCCCCGATGTCGTCCAACACGGCCGCGTGTTTGTATCGCTACAGTTGCGATCCTAACGCGAGCTAGAAGCACGTTCGCTTTTGAAGCGCGTTGCAAATGCGACCTACGCGCGTTACGGCCTAGCCACGGGGATCGGCGGTGCGAACGGCGGTGCGGTGGGCGGGGCGGCAAACTGAAACAAACTCATAGAAATGTACGGAGCAAGCCACGCGGAGCGGCGAACGGTGACGCGACTGGCGAAATGTACCGATATGTACTTCGAAATACAACATAAACATTTACACACAGGTACATACATTGCTTCTGGCCCCACACTAGGATACCCTGTGTCGTGGGAACCAGAAACAGCGACGGCACAAACATGTAAAATATCCAAGACCTGGAGTTTTTTTTTTTCTCTCCAGCCGGGGATCGAACCCGGGACCTCTCGCTTGGTAAGCAGATGCGTTAACCGCTACGCCACAGAGGTCGTCGAGATAGTTTTTGTATACGTCGGTCAGGGTGCAAGCGGGCTTCTTGCGGCATAGAGGATTCCCCGTTTACTGACGCAAATCTTTTCACATACAGTAAAACAGAATAGTCAGTTAGTTTATGTACATAGATATATCCCATCACTCTATTTCATGTACATTTACCTACCTTTTCTCTAATCTCCTTCTTTCTATCCATCCCAAGGTTGTCTGGAAGAGATCGCTTTTTGCGATAAGACCGCCAAATGTATAAGACAAAACTTACATATATATAAGGCTTTTAATGTATTTATTTCTTTATGGTGTGTACAATAAAGAGTTTTAATCTAATCTAAAAGCTACATTTGTAATTTAATAAGTGTAGCATATTGAGTACAACAGGTTTTCCTCATTTCGTTTCGCAAGTGCTGTCAAAGTTCGTAGTTTCAAAAAATTCTCAAAATTTCTTAAATAAAGGCAATTTGTGTTAGATTTAAGAGTAGTTGTATTTGTCCAGTCTATAATTGTTATGTGTCAGATTTGATTTGCGATTTGATATTTTGAAATTACTATTCTACTGTTTTCCAAATATTATGTATTGAACAAAAAAAAAAAAAATATTACTTTGAGATAAAGACATTTCGCTCTTGACCGGCCTGCCCTACTCAGCCCTACTAGTCGCGGCGGCAAACGCGCCTGCCCGTGGCTGGCAAACCGCGCCGCGCGAATTTTCGTCCCGCTTGCCGCAGCGCCGTTCGCGCCGCCGTTCCCCGTGGCTAGGCCGTTAGTAGCGTTGTTGTCGTGAGTTTACAAAACGCGCGACAGCATCGCTGCAAAAAGTCGCCGTGGGCGAGGGCAATAATACAAGAAATTAGTGATCTTTAGAATGAAGTACAATTTGTAACTTTTGACAAAATTTAGAACAATGTCTATGAAACAGCTTTCTACCACTTATCGTCTCTGTGCTAAGCTGCAGAAAAACAGACTGACAGGAGCCCTGGCTGATTACGGAAACTCAAAAAGACTGTTGCTGTCGTACTGTGATATTTGTTCTGTTGACCTGTTTAACATTATGTTTGTTTTCAGCATCCAGATATGTTAAGATCACTCAAAGACATTCGAGAACACAAAGTCCGGAGTTTGGTAATATCAACATTGTTTTTCAAAACTCTATAAATCCAAAGCAGCACTAACAAATCCTAAAGGCTACATACTATTTTACTGTGCGAGTGTTACATTTGATGAAATACCTCTTTCTTTCTTTATTTTACTAGAAAATCATGCTTTAGACATCAGGTCAACCTTAGCGTTTCTGTTGCGTATTTAGTTCAATAGAACTAAATACGTGTTAAGCAAGTCAACAAGCTCGTATCGCAAGAATCGCTCGTAGCCTGGGCTGCCTGAGTGATCTTGAATGATCACTAAGGTTAAGCAACATACGGCGCGTTCAGTCTATGAATGGGTCACCGTCTATGACTAACGCTAGTGGCATTTTTTCCGAGCAATTCCGTGCTTCGCAAGGTACGTTAAGCAGTTGGTGCCGGCTGCCGTCGATAAATGGCAGTGGTTAAGCCAAGTCAGAGGCCTTTAGGGGCGACTTGAAAACTTCTGACAGTAAGACCAGCCACTAGTCTTACAAGCCTCCACCAATCCGGACTTGGCCCCCGTGGTGGAGTATGGCCTATACCTTCCTCAGGGAAGAGACCCGTGCCCCACGGTGGGGACATAATGGGTTGATGATGAAGTCAACAAGCAAGTCAAGCTGGGAAATATCCCAGCATAAGTAGTAAGACGAGGCGAGTCACGCGTTTTGTGGCGCTAAAATGTCAGAATTTAACACTGAAAAGTTACTGGAAAGTCATGTTATGGCGCGCGATTCGCATCGTGGTATTTTAGTCAGTTCAAATACCTGCCTACCTATCCTATAGTGAGACAAAATATTAAGATGATCAAACAAAGACCAGCCACTAGTCTTACAAGCCTCCACCAATCCGGGCTTGGCCGCCGTGGTGGAGTAGGGCCTATACCTTCCTCAGGGAAGAAACTCGTGCCCCTCGGTTGAAACATAATAGGTTGATGATGATGATGATCAAAGAAACGCTACGTAGGTGACACATCATTTGAATTAATGAACTGTAACAATAATAAAATGAAGCATCGGTGTAATATTATAATTTGTCATAGGGCAGATTTCTGAATTGAGAATTTCACGTTAGTAAACACTTAAGTAACGTTCTGTCACGCTCTTTTCTGAGAAATTTGACGAGACAGCACTAAAGTTAAGTACCTAATTACCTACTTAGCGAAAATCTCAATTCAGAAATCGGCCGGTAATGAAGCTTCATCATCAACCCATCATGTCCCCACCGAGGGGCACGGGTCTCTTCCCTGAGGAAGGTATGGCCTATACCTTACCATACTTCACCACGGGGGCCATGTCCGGATTGGTGATAATGAAGCTTAGTTCAATTCATCTTAAGGTGAGTCGTCATAGTACAAGATTAAGCGTGTTTCAAAAAGGTGGGAAGTGAACCCGTCATCACAATCATGGTGTGTTTTCAGTTGACTTGCTTAACATATAATTCTATTTACAGATTCCATCGGGCTACACAAAACTCAAAAAAATTCGGCATCATGAGGCCAGCGCATTGGTAATATTAGCATCCTTCTACAAAATTCATAATACGCTTCGACAAAGCGCTAACGAATCGTGAAGGCTAAACACTAACGGCCTTACTAATAAATAAGTTATACACCCTGAATAACTATTTGACGTATATCAATTTATACTGGTTTAATCGCATTTAGCGTATAAATAACCAGTTTGTCAGACCTCGCATAACGGCTGTGTACACAGCTCAAACCATTATTAGTAAGCCCGTATGTGACTACGCCAGTGTTAAAATAATTTAAATAAAGCCATCTGTTCGACGGTCAAAAGCAGGTCAAACTCATGGTATTTAAGTATTCCGTAACGTAACACACACACACACACACACACACACACACACACACTCACTCACACACACACACACACTCACTCACACACACACACACACACACGCACACACACACACACACACACACACACACACGAAACACGCACGCACACGCACACACGCACGCACGCACGCAGACACACACACGCACACTACACGCACGCACAAATCAGTGAATGCATTATAAAACTATAGTTTCTGAAGCTAAATAGTATAGTTGTGGAAGAGCGGGATCTCCTGGAACATGTGGAAAAGGAGGTCTCAAGCTTGTAAATAACGTTTGTAAAAAAATTATATTTTTGAACTAAAAGTTTTTTAAGCACTACACATTTTTAAATGTTATCCGCATCCACTTACTTAATTTCTATCGGAGGAATCCGACCTTGCACTGACAGAGACGTCAGAGACGAGCAACCGACGACGCGAGCTCCGTCTCTGCTCACCAAAATTAAGGCCTGCGCAGACGACGGACTTTCCTCCGCGGCGGAGAAAAAAGTACGCTCCGCGAATAAAAAGTCCGTTACCGATTTACCGCGAACTCAACGCACACGATGTGCGAAATACTGGGTCCATCCATCCCCTTATAACAAATGGATACTTCAACGAGGAAGTCTGACGTGTGCGTTTGCTTCGCCTAGTCACACGAGCTGGTCCGCTCTCTGCATGTCCTCGGTTATTCGGGGGACTTTTTGTACGCGGTACTTTTAATGCCTCGTTTGCGTTACTCGATACAGTTGTAAGCGATCTATTTTAGCGGATAAAAGTGTCCGCGGACAAAAATTCCTCCTCTGCGCAAGCTATTAAGCTGAGCGAACTATTCCTTTTATAACTTGGTCGCCCCGTCTATTACTCGTTAACTTGTAAGACAGATGGACAAATAGACGTGGTGTCATAATATATTATATTTTCAGTTGACTTGCATAACACTTTTTTTTTTCAGGACAAATCACGCTTCATATCACTGAAAAATATTCGGCAAAGTAGCGGTCACAGATCGGTAATATCAGCATCATTCTACAAAATTAATAGATACAGACACAAAACGTATGACAAATGATTATTTTTACAAATAAAGTTTAAAAAAATTATCACTCGGCAAACATCTAATTTCCCAAACGTCTTGAATATTTTCTTCGAATATTTTGCTCGAAACGGATAGAACCGAGCATGGTCTAAAATTTGTGGCATCTAGCTTATCACCACGTTTGAAAAAAAGGAACGTAAAAGATAAATTACATTACAAAGACAATTTTTTTTTGCAGACTATTGCACCTCAATATGTGGTTAATCTTTCAAAAATATTAAAAGTGAAGAACTTTATAAGGTCGAGTTAGGGTGGGTGAGGACCCACGGCGACTTTTTGCAGCGATGCAGTATCGATGCGGTCGCGCGCTCGAATCGATGCGGTCGCGATGCGGTCGCTAGCTGTGTGCCTTCACCCACGTAACCGTGATTCAGTCACGATGCAAACGCGATACCGTCGCGCTTCTATCGCGATGCAAACGCGTTTCAGTAATGGCACAAAAATGCTTGCGATCGCCACAATAGGGTAGCTTCCAGGATCAAAATAATTAAATTCTATTTAGTCTGTATTTTAGATTATAAAAATATTGGACACGTATTTTTTCTTTTTTCGATTAAACAAAAAATAACAAAGATATAGCCCATTAAAGTTACGTGTGACGTCACTCCGTGCTAAAAAATGCAGCACGGCGTGACGTCACACGTAACTTTAATGGGCTATAATAATATCTTTGTCATTTTTGGTCTAATTTAAAAATAAAAAAATACGTGTCCCTTATTTTTGAATAATCTAAAGGACGGACTAATTACATTTTTTAGGGCAACTAGCCTATTGCACAAAACCAAATTAATTATCTTTAATACTTTTTGCACAGTGGTATTGACCCCGATCGATCGATTGGACGACAAATTATTGTGATTGTATTATGTTTACTCCATTCTTTCCCCGATGTCGTCCGACTGTTAGCACGTTGACATCGCTTCTGCAGCGCGTTGCAAATGCGACGTACGCGTGTTAGTAGTGATGTTGTCGTGAGCTTACAAAACGCACGATACCATCGCTGCAAAAAGAGTCGCCGTGGGCAAAGTTAACTTATTCATAAAAATACAAGAAATTAGTGACCTTTACAATGAAGTGTAATGCATAAGTTTTGAGAAAATTTTGAGCAATGTCTATGAAACAGCTTTCTAAGCACTTGTCGTCTTTGTGCTAAGCCGCAGAAAAACAGGCCGACAGGATTGCTGGCTGATTACGGAAACTCAAAAAGACTGTTGCTGTCAAGTTGTGATATTTGTTCAGTTGACCTGTTTAACATTAGGTATTTTGTTTTCAGTATCCATCACGATTCAGATCACTCAAAGACATTCGAGAACACAAAGTCCGGAGAGTGGTAATATCAACATTATTTTTTAAAACTCTTTAAATCCAAAGCAGCATATGGCAGCACTAACAAATCGTAAAGGCTAAATACTATTTACTGTGCGAGTGTTACATTTGATGAAATACTACCTTCTCCCCGTTTCCTGGTGGTCATACTAATTTGTCATATCAGTATGACTACGAGGATAAATACGTGTCCTCCTGGTCATACTCACTTTTCTTAACATCCTGTAGAGGGAAAAACAAATGCCAGCACATAAAACTGCAAGTAAATACTACTTAATAATAGAAGAAGAAGTATTTACTACTTTCTTTATTTACACAGAAAAGTATTTATATTATACAGGAGGAAGGAAAAATTACGCTTTAGACAACAGGTCAACCTTAGCGTTTTTGTTGCAAAATAGTCCTTAAAATAAATGATTGAAATGCGTGTATGTGAAAATTTATGTCTGTCGGTCGACTGTACCAATACTTCGTGGCAAGGGGCCGTCCATTAATCACGTGATCTTTTTTTAAGCATTTTTCAACCCCCCCTCCCCTCTGGTGATACATGGTGAGGTTTAAGACTACCACCCACCCCCAACCCAACATCACGTCTATTTTTCGTATCTACAAAAAATCTTAAATTTTTTAGAACTACAATTGTCTTGCGCGCGCAAGCGCGCGTGTTGAACGCGTGCGCGTTTGAAAAAATAATTAAAAATAAATACACGTGATATCTTACTACACCCCTCCTCCCCCTTGTGACATTTCGTGATTTTTGTCAAACCACTCCCCCCCCTTTCAAGCCTCACGTGATTAATGGACAGCCCCCAAGTTGTTGTTTTCTGACTCGCGAACGTCAGACGACTGACTGACCTTCAACTTTATAAACTGTCCAGCGCTGACGATCTGAGTAAAGCTGTTTCGGATCTCAATGAGGATCTATGTCGGATTAAGAGGTGGTCTGAGTGTTTCGGCATTGCCGTTAACCCCTCTAAATGCCAGGCGATCATCATTGGCGGCTCGAGGCAGCTGGCAAAGATAGATTCTGTCTCACTACCCTCATTGTTGTTCAATGACTGCCCAATAGCTTTCTCCGAGAAGGTTACTGATCTCGGCCTCGTCATTGACCGGAAACTGTGCTGGGATGCTCAGGTAAAGGCAGTTTCGCAGAAGTTTTATGCCTCGCTCCATCCATTGCTTCGTTTGAAGAACTTTCTCCCTAGTAAAATCAAAATTTCTCTTGTAAATTCCCTCCTTCTTCCCATCCTAGACTATCTCTAGATCTCTCGCAGGAATTCCTAAATAAACTCGATCGTCAGCAGAACTCCTGCATTCGATTCATCTTCGGTCTGCGCAAATTCGATCACGTGTCAGAATTTCGCACCAGGTTGAGGAGGCTACCGATTCGAGATCGCAGAAACTTTCGGATTCTCTGCACCCTCTTCTCTGTTCTTAACGATCCCAACACCCCTCAATACCTCAAGTCACAATTTGCCTTCTTATCCTGCACACATAGCCGAGGAACGGCCTCTCAAAATCTTCTCCTTTGTACCCCCTCTCACCACTCTGGTTATCTCTCTAGCTCTTTCAGTGTCTCGGCCGTTCGTCTATGGAATGCTCTTCCTGATAATATCCGCAAAGCCCCCTCTCGGAATTCTTTCAAAGCCCTTGTCCGGGAACACTTCCTCGATAAGTGTTACCTGAAACACCCTTAGCCTCACTCGTGTTAAGGATCTTTCAGCTGTGTGTTCTTTGCTATTACACTTATATATGTGTATGTATGGATATGTATGTATGTATATATTTTGTATGTGTGGTGAAATATGTTTCATATCCCTTGTTTTCTCTTAGTGTGTATGTAATATTATTAATTCTATTTTCGAAGTGATACTCGTATTTCGGCTCATTGTATATTATTATAATAATACTATATTATATCACATATATTATTTTATTATATCTTATATGTGTAAGTATATGATAATGTGTAAGTTTATTTAATGCACCTTATATAAGTATGTTTGTATTTTTATTTAATTACTTTTGCACGCCTACCATCACTTTCCTTTACCTCCTGCGGTTGACTGGTAGAAAATGCTTATAGCATTAAGTCCGCCGCATTGTACTATATTTTAATTTTAAATGTAAGTGCAATAAAAGTATTAATAATAATAATACGTGTAGTTAGCAATTATGACGGAAAATATCTTGAGGAAACCCAAGTTTCTGAGGTCACGCTTCCACCCAGGGCACGCTTGGTGATTAATCCCATAATTCTCGGACGAATACTGCGTTACCTCCAAATGCACAATTCAGGGCACGCTTGGTGATTAAGCCTATAATATTACATTATAATATTATTACAATATAATATTATAGGCTAATTAAGAATAAGAATTAAGAATTATTCTTGGACGAATATTGCGTTACCTCCAAATGCACAATTCTTAAAACACCCCAATCGGCCATGCCCCTTATGTTTGATATATTTATAATATATTTTGAAAATATTGACTATTTTATGAAACCAATTTAGTTTTAGGTATGTGCTTTTAAGTTTTATTCATTATTGTCTATTTTTAATATTTTTCTAAAAAGTTGGTGTTTGTGACGTCATCAGAGCATGATTAAAAAGACAGTCTTGGCCTACATACAAAAAAATATGTCATTATCGTCAGTTGTTTTGGTTTGGTTTTTTTTTTTAAGTAAAGCAAAGGATACTCATACTATCTTTGCTGACGTCATAGAAAATTCATTTAAAGTCAAAGCTTTTTATTTAATATCCAGGAACATTACTTTGGACTTCAGAGCAATCCGACATAATTTATGTATATGAAAGTATTTATTTATATATCTTATTTTTTATTTATTTATATATTTATAGTAGGTATGCATAAAATAATGGTACATATTTATGAAGTATTATAATATAGTGTGTAGTATACGTATTAGAAGTTTGCGAATTTGCAAGTAGGTAATTTATCTTTTTTATTGTTTCTTATGACCTCTATAGCACTACCCTTTACTCTTTCCACATCACCCATGGTTAGCTGGTAGAAAATACTTTATAGTATTAAGCTCGCCCTTGTACAGAACACTGTTTATTGTGCAATAAAGAATTTTTCATTCATTCATTCATTCATTTAAAAAATACAGATTGTTACAAATCTGATAAATAGAAAAGAAAATAATTTTGAGATTTGTTCAAAAATGTAGCATGGCCAGATTGGCCAGTTAGAGTGTGTGTTTTAAAACAAAATTTGTTTCATCGGTATTTTCTGCTGTTTTAACCTTACCGCCTTGTCTGCCTTACCTGTCGTCTTTTTGCTAAGTCGTGGACGATTAAATGGACAGACAGGCAAACAGACAGAAAAACTGATGGCATGCAGTCGTTAAGCCAAGTCCGAGGCCTTAGGGCCGGCGGCTTGAAAACTTCTGACAGTAAGACCAGCCACTAGTCTTACGACCTCCACTAATCCGGACTTGGCCCCCGTGGTTTATTATGGCCTATACCTTCCCCAGGAAAGAGACCCGTGCCCCTCGGTGGGGACATAATGGGTTGATGATAAGGGTTTCTTGTTGACTACTAAAAAAGGCTGTTGCCATCATATTGTGATATAGTTTCAGTTGACTTGCTCATACATATTTTCAGGATCTATCACCCGGCACATCACAAGAGAAGACCCGAATATTGGTAATTACAGCATCATTTTATAAAACTTTAGACAGGCCAATACACTGTGCTATTTGAGTGTCACCCATATGCAGTCAACAGAAGCAGCCTTAGCATGATCTTCTAGCCCGCGCGCGCGAATAGGCTTGACTCGCGCCATCCCCTTGTTGTCCGCTACCCTATGCTGTGGACGAATACCCACTGCGTTGCCTCTAAATGCACGATTCCTAAAATAGGTACTCCGATGAGAGTTTTTCTTTGAAAATAACTTTTTTTCATGGGTATTTTCTCCAATTACTTAACGGACATCATTACAATTTTATTATGTTAGAGCCATCGCCCATGACAACTTTTGTGCGCGCTTCTCAATCGCGTTTTGTGACATTTTTGAGAAGCTATGCAAAGTCGCCGCAGCGTAGAAGTATTGCTTCCGTTTTTCCTTTTTAATGAAATTAGTAAAAGTTTTTCAATTATATTGTCGTCGTCTTATTATCATCGCTTATTACTTATTGATTTGTAAGGCCTACTTGGTCGAAACTACTTGGTGGAGTATGGCCAATACCTTCGTCAGGGAAAAGACCCGTGCCCCTCGGTGGGGACATAATGGGTTGATGATGATTATGTATCACTGCCCTGATTTTTACCCCGTTTTTACAGCCACCCGTGTAGCCTGAGGGCGCCCTTTTTCTAAACAAAAATGTATTTTGAAGCTCAAACATTCATAACCTCATAAGTCCCGACCTTGAAAATAACAATGGTTTTCTACGGTTATTTTCAAGAGCAGGACTGAATAGCATAAGTCTTTGAACGGTTATTTTGCTAAAAAAAATGCGTCCTTAATTTAGCGAGGTCCACTGACAACATTATTTTAACCTTTTTATGTTTACCCTTTTGTTGGTGTAACAATAATAATAATTATGACCGTTTCCTGGTCGTCATACTAATTTGTCATATCAGTATGACTACGAGGATATACATGTCCTCCTGGTCATACTGTAACACGATATTTTTAGAAGAAGGTTTTTCCTTCCTCCTGCATACTATAAATTCTTTTCTGTGTAAATAAAGTAGTAAATACTTCTACTTCTATTATTAAGTACTTGTAGTATGTGCTGGCATTTGATTTTCCCTCTACAGAATCTCTCAGAAAAGTGAGTAGTATGACCAGGAGGACATGTATATCCTCGTAGTCCTACTGATATGACAAATTAGTATGACCACTAGGAAACGGCGATAATTTTGCCGATTTTCAGCTTTCTACTACGTACTTCTTGTCGTATATTTTATGTGCTAATACGTGGTGAAACAAACAGACGGACAGATGGACGAGCATGGCGAAATTATGATGGTTCCTTGTTGACTACGGCTGTCGCCAACATGCTGTGATTTATTTTTAGTTAGTGGTTGTGGTAATATATAAACAGAGCTTAAACCAGCTAACAGAGCTTAAACCAGCTTATAAATACGTATGGATTGATCATGGCAAGATATTGATACGTAAAAGCGAGGAGAATAGGAAGGTCCACTCAATACGCTCCGAAGACGATATTAAACGCTTGAAAGAGGACCGCAATTAGTGCGCAGCGTCAGACTGCGCTCAGCCTACAGGATGATTTAAATTCCAATTTAATGGAAATACAAAATAAGGATATACTTTCTGCAATTTCGGTAGATATTAACTATAATAGATACATAGATAACGCAACATGGTACACAAACATAAACGATTCGAATAACTACTTCAATATCGTTCACCTGAACATAAGATCACTAAGAAAGCATTTTAATGAGCTGTTGGTACTACTCAACCCATGCTTATCAGGCATCGAAGTAATAATACTCACAGAGATTAATATTAAAGAATCTGAAGTGCCGCTATTCCCTATACCTAACTTTAATCAACACTGGAATACCCGAGAAGCACAAAGAGGAGGCGGTATTTTAATTTACACCCGACAGGAGATAAATATTGCGACGTCAAGTACTACTGGCATTGCTGGCGAATACATACATGGCCGGATACAAGGAGCAAACATACGTGATACTCATATAGTAGCGATCTATCGACCACCCAAGACAAATAAAAATAGATTTGTAGAAGAAATAGATCAGATCATAAAAACAATACCTAAAAACTGTGATGCAATATTGATTGGAGACTCTAATCTGAACCTTAACGGAGAAACAAGTTCTGCACTGGGTTTTTACCAGAACACCCTGTGTGCGCATGGATTTCAATGCACGATAACCGATAACACGCGAGAGGAAATATTGGACGGCCGGCTTGTGACGTCATGCATCGATCATCTGTGGGTGCGCAGCCGGCAACCGGTTCTAGAAGCCTACCTACTTACTTGCAAAATATCAGATCATTACTTAATTGGCGTGCGAATGGAGGATAGCGTAGCCTCAAGATAGTGATTTAAACAGTAATTTAGACAGTAATTTAAATAATATGATTGAAATTAGGGATGAACTATTCCGAAAGTGGAAAGATTCTCCGAATAGCATGTGTAAGAGACTGCAATACATATACTAGATATAGAAATAAAGTTAATAAACTACTAAATGTAGCAAAAAATAAATTTAGGCAGGAAGAAATTTTGAGATGTAATAACGACTGTAAGAAAATTTGGTCAAAAATTAATTTGTGGCTTGGAAGAAAAAAAGGTGACATAGACAGCACAATTTTAAAGTATTTAGGCAAAACTGATAATATTGAAAATGTGTGTAGTAATTTTTCAAAGACATTTACTGGAGAAATATGTAACATAAAACACTCGTGCAATAAAAAGTTCTTAGATAGGGTGAACTATGTAAAAGAAGCTAATATTAGTATTAGATATAGAAAGGTAAGCGCGTTTTTAATTGAAAAACACATTGAAAATTTAAAATGCCAAACATCTCCCGGTTCTGACGGGATAAGAATATCAGATATAAAATACATTAAATCTAAAATAAGCCCAGTATTAGCGAAATTTGTTAATATGTGTGTTTCTCATGGTGTATACCCCGATGACCTCAAACTGTCCCTGATTCTACCTATCTTTAAACAAGGTAGTCACTTAGACTACTCGAACTATAGACCGATTGCCATTTTATCGATCATTAATAAAATAACTGAGAAAACTATAGTTAACCAGATAACGCAGTTCGTAGAGAAAAAATCCTTACTATCAGACGTTCAGCATGGGTTCAGGAGGGGGAGGAGTACGGCGACGGCTTTGGCCAAGTTTACAGATTATATTAATAACAACTTAAATAACAGAAACCAAGTCGTCGCCGTATTCATCGACTTTAAAAAAGCTTTCGACACGCTCGACCATGATCTGAGTGCGTATACTGAGTTTTTTCATTCACTCTCGATAGTGAGAGCGTTTGCGATTTGCATAGGAGTAACAAAGAGACAAATAGATGGCGCGCTTTGTCACTCCTATGCAAAACGCAAACGCTCTCGCTATCGAAAGTGAACGACAAAACTCAGTATACGCACTCTGAGTGCGTATACTGAGTTTTTTCATTCACTCTCGATTGCGAGAGCGTTTGCGATTTGCATAGGAGTGACAAAGAAACAACTAGATGGCGCGCTTTGTCACTCCTATGCAAATCGCAAACGCTCTCGCTATCGAGAGTGAATGACAAAACTCAGTATAAGCAGTCAGCTGATTCAGGCTATGAACGAATGTGGTGTGCGTGGGCCTATAAGTGCTTGGGTGCGTGCCTACCTAGAAAATAGGCGACTAACGACAGTTGTCAGTGGCAGGAGGGGGGAGGAAGCGGGGATAGATAGTGTATGGTGTGCCGACCGGATCGGTATACGGTCCGATCGGGTAGGTACATCATGCATGTCAACAGCATGAGTAATGTTGTAAAGAATTGTACAATGTATATGTATGCAGATGACACCTTTTTGCTTTTTGCTCATAAGGACCTAAAAGTAATTGAATGTAGTATACAATCAGACTTGGAGAACATAATTAAGTGGGCCCATGACAACGGAATTATAATAAAAAATAAATAATAATAAACTCACGCCCGTTATCCCCGAAGGGGTAGGCAGAGGCACCAGTCTCTAGAACTGGACCCACGTTTTGCCGAGTAAACTATAATAAACGAGTGAATTATAATAAACCTAAACAAAACCAAATGCGTACATATACGGTCCCCTCATAACAGGAATATAAATTGTAACATTAAAATTATAGGTCATAGCTATGATTGTTTACATGATCAGGGTAGTAACTGTAATTGCGGGGAAATTCAATTTGTTGATAATTATAATTACCTAGGATTAACTGTCGAACAAAATATGTCCTGGCAAGCTCATATAGACAATGTATGTAAAAAGCCTAGATCGGTCTTAAGCAACTTCTACCATCTGAAATCAATAGTAAATAGGGCGACGCTTTATACTGTCTATTATGCGCTCGTAGATGCGATTATTTCTTATGGTCTTAGCAGTTACGGCTGCACCTTCAAATCTTACCTAAGCCAGATAAGAGGGATTCAAATAAGAATAATGAAAACTTTAGTAGATGATGAATTGTTCAAAATATGTAATCTTCTTCCGATTAACTATAAAGTAAAATTTGCAATTTTAATGGAAAACTATAATAATAGCTTATACAAAAATCCTGTAATCTACAATAAAAACACTCGGAATGTAAAAAATAAAAAGTTAACTGTCCCACAAGTAAACAACAATTATGGAGAAAGAACAAGACAGTACTTAGTCCCTACTATACTAAATGAAATGTCAGTGGAATTAAGATCCTCACAGTATGCCAGTAAAATACTAAATAAAAAATGTGTAGCTTCCGAATTAATGAACCAGTTTGTAACCAGTACCATGGTGATCCTAATGTTTGTTAAATATAAGTATGTTACTTTTCTATGTAAAATTAATTTCAGTAATTTGTTAGGTATTTTAAGTAATTTAGTTTTAAGATGAGAGTAAGTCTGCCAACAAACTATCATTTAGTTTGGCGGAAATGAAATATTGTATAAAATTGTGTTTTCCTTTACTGAATAAAACTTTTATTTATTTATTATTTATTAATATTATTTATATTTTCAGCATCAACCAGGCAGTGACATAATGGAGGTAATAACAGTATCATTTTTCAAAACTTCATAGATAAGTATCGAAAAAACGCTTATCGTCGTTGCGATTGCTACTTCCGATAATAATAGTTATGTGCATTTTAACCACTTTTCAGTATAGACAAACATACCTAGCTAACTGTTTTATTCAAAAACCAAAACCCGTAAGTGAATATTTTATTTACAACTAGCTTTCCCGGTAAACTTCGTACTGCCAAAGTTGTCGCTTTTTTTCCATATTTTCTCACCATTTTAAGTTTAAATTTTAAACCTTCGCCTTTTTAAGGCAATTTTTTATTTTTTTTCTCTCCGTATTAACCATCCTCGTACGTCAAGGAATATTAAAAAAAATAGCGAAATCAGTTCAGCTGTTCTCGAGATTTGAGCTTAGTAACACATTCAGCGATTAATTTTTATTTTATAGGTAATATAATATTTATATTGTAGGTATTACGTTTCCCATAGCAAATGGATGTATTGAGCACGAATATGTAAGAAAAATAAATCGAGGAAATGGACATATCGGAATTGGCATTCATCATCATCATCATCATCAATTGGCATTCGCAGCGATATAATTATATTAATTTATCCCTAACCAGAGCACACGTGATTACGCCTATAAATTGAAATGGCCTCAGTATGGTTGTTTTTCCATGTTTGTAACGTCATTTGTTAAAGTTGTCATTTTAATTTTTTTCGTGTAAATTTCTTCAAAAGAGGCAAATTAAAATTTACTTCTGAAATAAGCCGCCAAAACGCTATCTTGGGCAATATGGCGTTGCACAGGAATTATGACGTCACTAGTACCTACTGACCAGTCATAATTCCAATACAAGCGAATAAACGTAAGAGCAACATGAATATCAGACGTCATTTTTACTGAGCTGTGACGTCATCATAGAATCGGCCGATCCAGCCCGTTTTCGATACAATGACTGCAGATACATAATTATAAAATTTTGTACTGTGTTTTCTTATAAATAATATTTTTTTTAGTTAAAATGCCTGAAAGCGGTTTTAAGACTTTAAATTTATACGAATACGTATAAATAATACTGTTTCTTTCACACTGTCAAATAGCCTATGCGTTTCTAACGGTAGATTGGACCTCTGTCAATATTTTTTTTAACTTTTTATCCTTACCCTTTTGTCGGCCTACGAAATAGTATATTTATAAAAAAATATACTTTTCTAATACTTACTCGTCGTCTTTGTACTAAGCTGCGGAGAAGCAGACGGATGAACAGACGGACAGACGCTTGTTGTGTTGTTGACTACGGAACCATGAAACAGCTGTCACAATAGGGTTCAATACGCCTTTTCGAAATACGCTTAACCTTGTTACATTACTATGACGAATCATAGACCATACATTAAACCTTAAGTTCAATTCATAGGATGGATGGTATGCCTTTTACCCGTTTAAGTGCTACGTTTCACCTAAATATTGTACGAAATATATTTTATCGAAATACTATTTAGGGCTCCCACATACGACGAGCATCGTACTACGACGCGACATTGCATCGTGTTTATACGTTCCCTACCACAGTTTACATAGTACAGGTACAGAAGATTCACTCCGCAAAATCAATTAAAGAAAAAGGGACTCAAGCAGCGATACAACAAAAAAAGAAAAGGCAAAAAAGCGAAGTGTTACATAAAGGCGTATCCTACCTGCAATGACCTACGGAGCCGAGACGTGGATACGGCTGGTCCACCAATTCAAAGTCGCTCAGCGAGCTATGGAGAGAGCTATGCTCGGAGCTTCTCTGAAGGATAGAATTCGTAAAGAATACATCCGACAGAAAACCAAAGTTATCGATATAGCTCAGAGAATTAGCAAGCTGAAGTGGCAATGGGCTGGCCATGGTTTACTAATGTATTGCCAAAAATCGTTTCCCAAAGTATTACTTCCCAAACTATTTTCCGCAAACTTGGCAAAAAAACATTTCTCAAAACAACTTAAAGCAAATAAACAGTTAGCAAAAGTTATTATGGCAAGTTATTGTTTACCAAATAAATACTTGGTCAAAATTCATTTTACCAAAGAGGCAACAAGAGGCAAGGTAAGAACGCATCAAAGTCGAGTCTGTTTTCGATCTTACATAGAGAACCTAACGCTCCGACGCGCTCCGCTTCGCTACGCGCGTCGTCGCACCTATATTTCTGTTGTCACGTATTCTTTACATCGCCGACCACCCGTTCCATTATTTGAAAATAACACTTGCCAAAATAAAACGTTAGCATAATAAACGTTTCTCTTAATAAAACTTGACGCAGTAAAATTATGCGAAATGGTAATTTGACCAAATGAATAAAATGCGAAATGAAAACTTGTTAAAGTTTCATTTGGGAAATGAAACTGATGCCATAAGTTTATTGGGAAGTAAAATTTGGCGAAAAATACTTTGGCTAAACGGCGGTATCCCGCTGGCCATATCTCGCGAAGAACCGACAATCGCTGGGGTAAACGTGTTCTTGAATGGAGACCGCGACTCGGCAAACGTAGTGTAGGACGCCCTCCAACCGGAGTGCGTATACTGAGTTTTGTCATTCACTTTCGATAGCGAGAGCGTTTGCGATTTGCATAGGAGTGACAAAGCGCGCCATCTAGTTGTCTCTTTGTCACTCCTATGCAAATCGCAAACGCTCTCACTATCGATAATGAGAGCGTTTGCGATTTGCATAGGAGTGACAAAGAGACAACTAGATGGCGCGCTTTGTCACTCCTATGCAAATCGCAAACGCTCTCGCTATCGAAAGTGAATGACAAAACTCAGTATACGCACTCTGAGTGCGTATACTGAGTTTTTTCATTCACTTTCGATAGCGAGAGCGTTTGCAATTTGTATAGGAGTGACAAAGAGACAACTATGTGGCGCGCTTTGTCACTCCTATAGAATATGAGTTTGCGTTAAAGCGATCGAGTAGTTAAAAAAACTCGCACTAAGCACTCGGGTGGGATGACGATCTGCGAAAAACTGCAGGCAGGGCGCTATGGCGCTCATTAGAGGAGGGCTATGTCCAGCAGTGGACTAATATAGCCTGATGATGATGATGATGTCGATGACATAAAGGCGTAGTGAACATAAAGGGTGTGTTTTCAGTTGACTTGTATAACTTAAAATGTTATTTACAGGATCCATCGGGCTACACATCACTCAAAAAAATTCGACAACATGAGGCCAGCAAATTGGTAATATTAAACATCATTTTACAAAATTCTCAGATACACATCGACAAAGCGCTAACGAATCGTGAAGACTAAATAACTATGCGAGTGTTACATTTTAATTAAGCAATCTGTTCTACAGTCGACAGCAGGTCAAACTTAAATATTTTTAAGTATTCCTTGGCCTGCGCAGATGACGGGCTTTTCTCCACGGACTTTTTTATCCGCTAAGATACCTATATCGCTTACAACTGTATCGAATAACGCAAACGAGGGATTGAAAGTACCGCGTACTAAAAATCCGCCGAATAACCGAGGACATGCAGGGAGCGGACCTGAGTGCGTATACTGAGTTTTTTCATTCACTCTCGATAGTGAGAGCGTTTGCGATTTGCATAGGAGTGACAAAGAGACAACTAGGTGGCGCGCTCTCATACGCACTCAGAGTGCTTATACTGAGTTTTGTCCTTCACTTTCGATAGCGAGAGCGTTTGCAGTTTGTATAGGAGTGACAAAGCGCGCCATCTATTTGTCTCTTTGTTACTCCTATGCAAATCGCAAACGCTCTCACTATCGAGAGTGAATGAAAAAACTCAGTATAAGCACTCGGATTAAAGTACGCGGGAGTCCCCGAAAAAAATAGAACTAGTGTGACTATATAAATATAAAAGAACAATTTTTGAACTAAAACTTTTGTAAGCACTTTACATTTTTAAATGTTATCCGGATCCACTTAATAATTACGTAATTTCTACCGAAAGAGTCCAACAAGGGCCCAGATTCTGGTAATGCATTGCAGTACAATGCCAGTAGCGTGACTGCGTCGATTTCGTTTCATTGCCCCTTCAAATCGACGCGCGCACGCGTATTCGTAAGTCTAGGCGTCAATGGAATTAAGTTCAGTAAGTAGTTCAAAACTCGGTTTTAAAACTTATTGCTTGGGTTGGAGCGAAATAGATATAGGACGAATCCTCGGAAATGAAAGAGTGAAAGAGAAGTACGACTTCTTAGTAAATGAGTGCATTAGTATATAAATTCAAAATTGGATTTTGAGTCTATTTACTTAATGGTAAATAGATTCAAAACCCTATTTTGAGTCTATTTACTTTGATGCATGATGCTAGCTCTTGAACAACAATACTCGTAGTATGTTTTGGGTCCTAAATTTGTGCATCAAACAAAATGCATCATTTCGAGCAGACGGAGTGAAAAATATCTTAACGATTCAATTCAATTCAATTCAATTCATTTATTGCCATAAATTACAGTATTCCTAGATCTTATAATTAAATATTGCACGTGTAATTTTACCAATAAAGGCGTAGCAAAATACTTAAAGTAAGGATTCAATTTAATTAATTTACGACTCATACAACACAATAAAACAAGGGAAACAAAAGGCATACAAAATACAATTATATAAAATTCTTTCTACAAAATTAAATGTCAACAATATGTCATTCATTGGGTGTTTTCATAATTATTAAATTCGAGGATATTATAAGGACACATTTTCATTAGGTACTCTTTTAAAGCCTTGATAAAATATTTACCCGAGAGAGCCTTAATTTTTATTGGAAGCTTATTATAAATTGAGACTGCCGCATGCTTAGTGCTTCTACTATAGGAGGTTGTTCTGCATATGGGTACATCTAAGTTAAATTTATATTTTTCATGAAATCTTGCGCTCTTTTTTGGTGCTAATCGGAAATTGATCTGGGAGACGATTTTCAATTCTCTCAATTTTCTCCACTACAGACGTCCCCAAGGCAGCGGCTAACATTATACATAACTGTATGTACATTGACATTCAACAAGCAGAATGTAAATTCTTTACGTTGAAATAATTTTTTTATTTTGATTTTGATTTTTGATATAGGTACATACTATTTAGCGCTTTAAATGCCCAATTCACCCAGCCTATAGTTCTCGCTGAGAGAAGGAAGTTGCTGTGCAGGGACGAATACTGCGTTACCTCTAAATTACAAAATTATTAAACATCCCAACAAGTCTTATTTTTAATTTTCTTTTCTTAAATTTATGGTCATTTGCTTTATCTTAAAGGCATCGCCCACGACGACTTTCATACGCGCTTCGGAATCGCGTTTTGTGACATTTTTGAGGAGCTATGCAAACGCGCTGCAGCATTTCGTAATATTTGCTTCCGTTTTTGCTCTTTAATGGAATTTGTACGAAGTATTGCTTTTATAACTTGGTCGCCTCGTCTATTACTCGTTAACTTGTAAGATAGACGGACAAATAGGCGTTTCGTGTTCGCTACGGAATGCTGAAACGGCTGTCATTTCCACGGTGTTATATATTTTCAGCTGACTTGCTAACACTTATTTCTTTTTTCAGGACAAATCACTCTTCTCAACACTAAAAAGTATTCGGCAAGAAAGTGCTCAACCATCGGTAATATCAACATAATTCTACAATAAAATATTAGATACGTATGTATGTAAATGCCAAACACTATGCTAAATTCACTTCAAAATTCGAAAAAAATGTTTTTCAACTTAACACAGAAACTGGGTTCACTAAAGTTTAACAAAAAACTAATGACAAATTACTACTTTTACGAATAACGTTTTAAAAAATGTCACTCGGCAAAGAACTAATTTCGCAAACGTCTTGAATATTTTCTTCGAAAATCTTCACGTATATTTGGCTCCAAGCGGATAGAACCGAGCTTGGTCTAAAATTAGTGAGATCTAGCTTATCACCACGTTTAAAAAAAGGAACGAGCCTACACTTCCCTAGGTCAGGGAATACACTCTCATCGAACATTTGTTAAAAATCCTGGCTAAATGGGGTGCTATAACATCGATTGAGTGTTATTGTTACTGACATATCCCATAAGTCATCAGTTTTATAAGATTCAGTTTTCAGAATGTTTTTAAATAAAAATTGGTCTGGAAGGGTTAACCAGCTTCAATTTAGTCGAACGAAAAATTTCTAGCTTGTGCAACCGTAAAGAGAAATTACTTTTCTTTTTACATAGCCTCTCTTGTGTCCCACTGCTGGGCAAAGACCTCCCCTCCTTCTCTTTATCTCTATGACACGGCAGTATCTACGCTCATACGGCACGGTCATGGCCAGCCCAGTCCCACTTCAACCTAGCGGTCGTGACCCCAAGTGCAATTTTTGTTTTTGAGCCTAGCGTGGTACCTATTTCCATCGCGGTCAATTCTTTTTACTCCCAAAATACTGCGCTCCATGGCCCGCAAACTACATTACTAAGACAATTTTTTTGGCAGACTGTTGACACATCAATTTATCCTCGTGAGGCCCAATGTCCTCAGGTGATCACAAAATCAATTGTTCTTTTCAAGGTCGGGCCTCACGAGTATATTGTTACTCATTCAAAAATATTAAAAGTAGATAGATAGATAGATAGAATATTCTTTATTGTACTCATAAATAACATTTACAAATTTTTATAAATCTAAGTACAATAGGTAGGTACTTTCTTTGACGCGGGACACGATTTTTATAAGGTCGAGATACGGCCCTCACCCACGGCGACTTTTTGCAGCTATACAGTAGCGTGCCTTCGCCCACGTAACCGTGATTCAGTCGCGTTGCAAGCGCGATACCGTCGCGCTTCTGTCGCGATGTAAACGCGTTTCAGTAATAGCACAAAAATGCTTGCGATCGCCATAATTGCACAAAACTAAATATTATGTTAATTAACTTTAATACTTTTGCACAGTGGAAAGTGTGATTGTATTATTTTACTCCATTCTTTCCCCGATGTCAGACACCGACGCGCGTTTATATCGCTACAGTCACGATGCTAACGCGAGCTAGTAGAACGTTGGCATCGCTTGCAGCGCGTTGTAAATGCGTCCTACACGCTTTAGTAGCGATGTTGTCGTGAGTTTACAAAACGCGCGATAGCATCGCTGCAAAAAGTCGCCGTGGGCGAGGGCCCTTAGTCACTTACTTATTCACAAAAATACAAGAAATTAGTGACCCTTAGAATGAAGTGTAATAATAATATATAACTTTTGACAAAATTTAGAACAATGTTTATGAAACAGCTTTCTAAGCATTTGTCGTCTCTGTGTTAAGCCGCAGAAAAACAGACCGACAAGTTTCCTGGCTGATTATGGAAACTCAAAAAGACTGTTTCTGTCGTACTGTGATATTTGTTCTGTTGACCTGTTTAACATTATGTTTGTTTCCAGCGTCCAGATATGTTCAGATCACTCAAAGACATTCGAGAAAACAAAGTCCGGAGATTGGTAATATTATCAACATTATTTTTAAAACTCTATAAGCCAAAGCAGCACTAACAAATCGTAAATAAAGGGCAAATGCTATTTTACTGTGCGAGTGTTACATTTGATGAAATACTTCTTTCTTTCTTTATTTCACCAGAAAATTATTCTTTAGGCGTAATTATTAATTAGGAGTAAAAGGCTGTTGCCATCATACTTTTCAGTCGACCTGCTTAACATATACCTATTTATATTTTCAGGATCTATCACAAGTCAGATCACTCAAAACAATTCGTGAAGAGAAGATCCGAATATTGGTAATTGCAGCATCATTTTATAAAACTTTAGACAGGCCAATACACTGTGCTAATTGAGTTTCACCCGTGTGCAGTCGACAGAAGCTCCCTTAGCATGATCTTATAGCCCGCGCGCGAGAATAAAGTTGACTCGCGCCCCATCCCCTTGTTGTCCGATACCTAAATGTAATTGTATACATGTACATAAAAAAAGTTGTATTGATGAGGGTGACATGGTCACTTGAGAACCAAACCCTTTTAAATTAATATAGATTAAACAATATATACTTTTTCACTGTAGTTAAAAATTCAAAGAAAAAAAACTAGAGTGTTTGTGTGTGTGTGTAAAGGTTGAAGTGCTGTCGGCTGTTTCTACTAGTTTTTTGTCGCCATTTGTTGTTTTCTAACTCGTATACTTACGTGTAGTTAGATTTATGACGGAAAATATCTTGAGGGAACCCGAGTGTCTAAAGTGTTCACATACCAATCAGCGCATGAAAAGGTAAATCTGTGACATAGTAGGTAATCAAGCTTATAATTTTATTGTTGCTCAGAAAAAGTCTTCCCTGTGCTGCGGGACGAGTACTGCGTTACCTTCGAATGCACAGTTCATAAAACACCCCAAAAAGATGATTTTTTTCCCAAATTACTAGACATTTGTTTTATTTTAGAGGCATCGCCCACGACGACTTTCATACGCGCTTCTGAATCGCGTTTTGTGACATTTTTGAGAAGCTATGCAATCGCGCTGCAGCATTTCGTCATTTGTTTCCGTTTTTGAATTTTAATAGAATTTGTACGAAGTATTCCTTTTATAACTTGGTCGCCCCGTCTATTACTCGTTAACTTGTAAGACAGACAGACAAATAGACGTCTCTTGTTCACCACGGAACGCTAAAAAGGCTGTCACTTCCATGATGTCATATATTTTCAGCTGACTTACTAACACTTATTTCATTTTTCAGGACAAATCACGCTACTCAACACTGAAAAGTATTCGGCATGATAGTGCTCAACCATCGGTAATATCAGCATCATTCTACTAAAAAATATTAGATACGTATGTAATTATGTATGTAAATGCCAAACGTTGTGCTAAATTCAAATTTAAAATTCGCTTCCCACTTCAACCTAGCGGTCGTGACCCCAACATTTGCAATTTTTGTTTTTGAGCTCAGCGTGGTATTTCTATTGCGGTCAATTCTTTTCACACCCATAATACTGCGCTCCATTGCCCGCAAAGTACATTACAAAGACGTACTACTAAAACTAGAAAGTACGTAGAGAGTACTTTCTTTGACGCGGGACACGAACTTTATAAGGTCGAGTTAGGGCCCTCACCCACGGCGACTTTTTGCAGCGATGTAGTAGCATGCCTTCGCCCACGTAACCGTGATTCAGTCGCGATGCAAACGCGATACTGTCGCCCTTCTGTCGCGATACAAACGTGTTTTAGTAATGGCACAAAAATGCTTGCGATCGCAGCAACTGTACAAAACCAAATATTATTATATTAAATATTGATAACATCAACTATACCAGATAGATATATAGATAATACCAAATATTATCTTTAATACTTTTGCACACTGGTATTGACCCTGATCGATCGCTTGAACGACAAAATGTTGTATTATGTTTACTCCATTCTTTCCCCGATGTCGTCCAACAAGGCCGCGCGTTTGTATCGCTACAGTCGCGATGCTAACGCGAGCTAGTAGCACGTTCGTTTTTGTGGCGCGTTGCAAATGCGCTCTACGCGCGTTGTCATGAGTTTACAAAACGCGAGACAGCATAGCTGCAAAAAGTCGCCGTGGGCGAGGTTAAGGGCCCTTGTTAGTCACTTACTAATTCACAATAATGCAAGAAATTAGTGATCTTTAGAACGAAGTATAATTTGTAACTTTTGACAAGTACAATGTCTATGAAACAGCCTTCTACCACTTGTCTCTGTGCTAAGCCGCGGAAAAACAGACTGACAGGATTCCTGGCTGGTTACGGAAACTCAAAAAGACTGTTGCTGTCGTACTGTGCTATTTGTTCTGTTGACCTGTTTAACATTATGTTTGTTTTCAGCATCCAGATATGTTCAGATCACTCAAAGACATTCGAGAACACAAAGCCCGGAGATTGGTAATATCAACATTGTTTTTCAAAACTCTAACAGTCTTACCACAAAAAATAAAATAAACACTGGTTTAACATGCGTTTATTTAAACAATGTCTAAATATTTAATCATTGTTTAACGGTGTGTTTAGCAACCAGGCCCCTTCGTCTGTCAAACTTTAAACATAGACATAACCGTATCTTTATCTAGGCAACCGTTAAACACCGTTTTATGGTAGCACTTTTTTTAGACACGTGCTCAGCAGGTGTTTTAGTTTTTTATAGTACGACTGTATAAATCCAAAGCAGCACTAACAAATCCTAAAGGCTAAATACTATTGTACTTTGCGAGTGTTACATTTGATGAAATACTTCTTTCTTTCTTTATTTCACAAAAAAATTACGCTTTAGACATCATAAAATAACAATAATAATTACACACAGGCACATACATTGCTTATGGCCCCACACTAGGATACCCTGTGTCGTGGGAACCAGAAACAGCGACGTCACAAACGTAAACATCCAAGACCTGGTTTTTTTTTGTCCCCAGCCGGGATTCGAACCCGCGACCTCTGGCATGGTAGTCAGGTCAGATGCGCTAACCGCTGCGCCACAGCGGAATCAGGTCAACCTTAGCGTTTTTGCTGCAAAATAGTCCTTAAAATAAATTATTGAAATGCGTGTATGTAAAAATTTATGTCTGACGACTGGACCAATACTTCGTCGCAAGTTGTTGTTTTCTGACTCGCATACGTGTAGTTAGCAATTATGAAGGAAAATATTTTGAGGAAACCCAAGTGTCTGAGGTCACGCTTCCACCCAGGGCACGCTTGGTGATTAAGCCTATAATAGGGTAGTTTCCAGGGTCAAAATAATTAAATTCTATTTAGTCCGTATTTTAGATTATAAAAAAATATTGGACAAGTATTTTTCTTTTTTCGATTAAACAAAAAAATAACAAAGATATAGCCCATTCAAGTTACGTGTAACGTCACTCCGTGCTAAAAAATGCAGCACGGCGTGACGTCACACGTAACTTTAATAGGCTATATCTTTGTCATTTTTGGTCTAATTTACAAATAAAAAAATACTTGTCCCTTATTTTTGAATAATCTAAAAGACGGACTAATTACATTTTTTAGGGCAACTAGCCCATTCTCGGACGAATACTGCGCTACCTCCAAATGCACAATTCCTAAAATACCCCAATTGGGCATGCTAATTATTTTTTATGCTGGTTTTTTATATATTTTGAAAATATTGACCATTTTAAGAAAGTAATTTCAGTAGTCTTAAGTTTTATTCATTATGCCTATTTTTAATATTTTCTGTGTTTGTGACGTCATCAGAACATGATTAAAAAGATACAGCGCCACTAAGTTATATGTTCAGCAAAGGTACAGCGCCACCAAGTTATCTGTTCAGGTGGGCAAAATTGTAACTAACTAATTATGTGTAAATCCTGTTCCCCGTTTTTTGTTTTATTTATTCAATTACTAAGATTTATGGATATAGTTGCATTAAAATTGAAAGAGGGGTTAATATATTTTCATTTTTACGGGTAAATTTCTGAAAAATGCCATGTTACTACTAAATTCTCCATTAGCGCCGCTATCAACTGAACAGATAAGATGGTGGCACTGTAGTCTTTGCCTACATAAAAAAAAATGTCATTTAAGGTCAGTTGATTTGGTTTTGTAGATGGAGTAGAACCATAGATCAAGCCACAGTGTAACTGGTTTTGCGTCGGTGAATATTAAGATAAACGAGTGGGTGAAAATGGCGAAACTATAAGGGTTCCTTATACAGTCGTTAAGCCAAGTCAGAGGCCTTAGGGCGGCTTGAAAACTTCTGACAGTAAGACCAGCCACTAGTCTTACAAGCCTCCATCAATCCGGACTTGGCCTCCGAGGTGGAGTATGGCCTATACCTTCCTTAGGGAAGAGACCTGTGCCCCTCGGTGGGGACGTAATGGGTTGATGATGATGATGATGATTATGATAAGGGTTCCTTCTTGACTACGGAACCCTAAAAAGGGTGTTGCCATCATACTGTGATATATTTTCAGTTGACTTGCTTAACATATATTTATACATATTTTCAGGATCTATCACGCGTCACATCACTCAAAAGAATTCGTGACGGGAAGAAGCGAATATTGGTAAAAATTGCAGCATGATTTTATAAAACTTTAGACAGGCCAATACACTGTGCTATTTGAGTGTCACCCATGTGTAGTCGACAGAAGCCCCCTTAGCATGATCTTCTAGCCCGCGCGCGCGCGAGAATAGACAGACTCGCGCCCTACCGTCCTAACTTAAACAGCCGTAACTAAGAAAAGTATATTTTCGAGATATCGCGCCATAGTTATTTTTCGAAAATTGGTATTAGTGTCGCAGCTTTTAAAAATATCTACTTTTGATTAATTTTATCTCTAGTATTAAACATTCCCTTTATGATCGTGTATTTTAGATTGTGGTAATAATAACACTATTTTTACATTTAGCAATACATCTATATACATCTTTATGGCTAGTGAAATTTAATTTAGATAGATAGATAAAAGCTTTATTTCCATAGGACATACACGTACATATAGCATAAAAAATTAAATCACAAACACATTATAAACACTGACGAAACAGAAACCTACATAAGCAATACAAACATTTTATGTGGTAGGAGATGTACCCATCTGTTGGATGTGAGCGAATAAAAACGTGGCAACCTTGTGTGTGGCAAATGCAAATGGGTTTCGACTCAGCGTGTGCTGAGAGTTTAAAAAGAAAACTCCAGCGCTTGTATTCTGCCGATACCCAGTGTGAGCGTCGCGCAGAGCCCATAGAAGTGATGTTTATTGAAGTAGTAGTAGATTTATAAAATGTCAAATAAGTCTACAGTGAAAATTAATTAAACCTTTGCAAACTTTAACAACTCAAAGTCGCAGATAATTATAATGTTATTGATATTAATTAATAATGTGATAATTTGATAATGTGCTTTGCCTAATTTCTATCTATCTAAGTTAGGACGGCAGCGCTATCCCTTTGTCGTTCGCTACCTGAGCGCAGGATAGGGCGATGTTTTCTCCACTTCTCGCGCGAGATACAGAGACAAAATAAGATACACTTACGTTTTTGTTACAAAGTAGTCTTTAACGTAATCGGTAAGAAAGAGTACATGTATGTAAAGGCGGTCGACTGTACCAGTTGTCGTTGCAGCAAGTCATATTTTCTACCTCGGATACATTTGTGAATAGTAGTTAGCATTTGTGACGGAAAATATTTTGAGGAAACCCGAGTGTCTGAAGTGTTCACATAAAAATCGCGCTTGAAATGGCCAATCAACGCTGGGCACGCGTAGATAGAACCTTTGTTCCCGGTATGTCACACCACCTTATGTTGCAGTGTTACATACTGGAACTTTTTTCCCACTGATCAAAAATAAAATGATTAAAAAATGTCGTTTCACCGTCACAAACTGGGAATTATTTTTAAAGTCGATTCCTAGTATGTAACAGTGTAAAAAGGTGGTGTGAAATACCGGGAACAAAGGCGATAGAGAGATAGATGGAATCTCAGAGCATGTGGATAGAATATTCCACTGGCAAACAAAAATAAACTTTTTTTGGTGCAGTTAATTTTTTTTAGATAATTATTTGAACGTGTCTCTGATGACGCTCCGATATCTGGAATATTTGTATCATAAAAGTACATAAGTTTATAATGAACTAGTAACTAAACGGTCTACTAATGTTTTGGAAATAGGTATGTTTATACGACTAAGCCGCGTTTTCACGGTATTATGGCTGGTTCACACGTATTAAGTTGACAAGTAGTTAACTAAATTTTAACTTATCTAAATCTAAGCGACTTGGGGGAAAATACGACAGCAAATATCTTACAATAAACAACCTTAAAACTAGCACGTACAGTTTGTTAGTAAGCAACCCTCCCTTGAGAGCTCTTACTATAATTCTTCTTGTTTTTAAGACCGGGGATTCCAGAATCCCAGGACGTTTCCTTTACAAAATGCCGGTATCACAACGTACCATTAACACTATTTCCCGATAGCTTAACAAAAAAACACCGTTAATCGGACAAGTTACCTACCGACTCGGCCATTTTTTTTTTACTAGTGAGGTGACTCAATGAAGTCTTTTCAATGACAGCTGTCAGTTGAGTTCATTAAAAAAAAACTAGATGGCGCTGCAAAAAGACCAAAATGTCATCATGTTTTTAGGTCTGTGGTTTTAATCGTTATTAATCCGTGATAGCCTAAACATCTCTTTGTAGTCTGTGATCTAAACTAGACTTTGTTTCGAAATTGTTGAAACTTGAAAAGTATCGAAGTATTTTTACTTTGTTTATTAAATACGTACGTGAATTGTGTCTTTGCTCATGACTAGCCCATGCATTGTGCATTTTTGTAAAAACATAGGACAGGAACCACAGATAAGGTAGGTACAGTGATGTCATGTCGTCAGCACCATCTATCGGTAATTTGCGGTACTATTTTTTTTAATGACTCTCTGAAAAACCCTCATTAACATAGTGCGAAACCATAGACGCACTCGATTCGATATTATCGATTAATCCATTTATTCTAAACACCTAAGTAGCAGATTTTTGTGCTAACCCACAGAGTCTATTACATTTGCCACATTTCGTCCATCTGGACCAAAATGCCGAATGTAGATAGGGGTCGCCATTATGGTGCCATAATTTTTCAGTTGACTTGCCTAACCTGATTATATGTGAGTGGTTGACCAAAAAGGGACCTCAAGGGAAAATAATTGATTTCGAGAAAATCGCGTTTGAAGTTTCGTGTTTCTATAGATTTCGACTCGTGCTCGGCTCACGAAAAAAATCATAAAAAAATAACTACGGCACCTAAAAATATTCTGGTTAGACCAAAACAAAGCTAAAATACCACAGATAAAAAAATCAAAGAAAAAAATAACGGTTTCCAATCCCTCCGTGTCCCTTTTTGGTCAACCACTCACATATTATTTCTTTTTCAGTTAGCAGCACTCGAAGGAACACACAAAGGAGCGAATAACCGCAAAAACATCCTCAGGAGGAGACGCACTGGTAAGGATCCTGCCCGTTTACTTTTGATGTTTTTGAAATCCAATCAACAATCCATCAAGTGATTAATAGTCTGTTAGCTTTTAGAATCTTCCTCAGCTGAACAATCAAAAACCGATTATATTGCAATAATGTATGGTATATTTTGTATTTCCATTTATAACTTTTCAAAAATAGTGAAGAAAAGTTTTATACAGAGCAGGAAGTAGTAACGCTCGTGTGCTTTCTGCGAAAACCGAAGCCTACTCTAGAGCCCGAGGTATATTCTAAAAAAAAGCTAACAGACTGTATCTTCACCCGCTTCAGCAGCCGCGAAGACACCCTCGGGAGCAGACGAATTGGTCCGAATCTTGCCCTTTTACTATTGATTTTACTAACCCTCTTTCAGGCATCACATCTATAGGTACACTAATTAAATCAATCGAAAGGGTAGTGGGAAAACCGCTTGGAAGGTGATCATGAGCACCCATACACATAAGTTTGATTTTGTGATAGAATTCCTCATAATCTTTTACAAAATAAGAACACTTTTTAAAATTAACTATTTTTAAGAAAGTTATCGTCGTCATCGTCATCAACCCATTATGTCCCCACCGAGGGGCACGGGTCTCTTCCCTGAGGAAGGTATAGGCCGTACTCCACCACGGAGGCCAAGTCCGGATTGGTTATAAGAAGAAAGTTGAAGAAAGTTATATGTACATATAAGTACTAAAGATGAATACCAAATGTTCGCAGCAGCTGAATTTTTTCGCCATTAAGAAGTTGTAATGCCAGCACCACACTTGGCTATCCGTATTTGCGTATTGTAAACGATTTAGCCAATTGCAGTTCAAGGCAGTATTCTCTAAGTTGTTAAGGAGTATGTCTACCTCGGGCAAACCATGCAGTTAGGTAAAAACAACTTCGAGAAAGAGGCCAATAGAAGAATACAGCTGGGCTGGGCAGCGTATGGGAAACTACGTCGAGTCTTCACATCGCCAATCCCACAGAGTCTAACGACGAAAGTCTTCAATCAGAGCGTCCTACCCGTTATGACATACGGTGCCGAAACGTGGACACTCACCGTGGCGAGCCACGGCCCACGGGGCTGATCCACAAATTTAAAGTCACTCAGCGTGCTATATAAAGGGCTATGTTCGGGGTTTCTCTGAAAGATCGAATTCGAAACGAAGTCCTCCGACAGAGAACCAAAGTCAACAACATAGCCCACCGTATTAGCATGCTGAAGTGGCAGTGGGCCGGCCATATCACCCGAAGAACTGATAGATAACCGATGGGATAGACGAGTTCTTGAGTGGAGACCGCGGATCAGTAAACGTAGTGTAGGACGTCCTCAGACTCGGTGGAGTGATGATCTTCGCAGGGCGGCTGGCAAGAGCTGGATGAGAGTAGCCGAGGACCGTGCTCAGTGGCGTGCAATGAGAGAGGCCTATCTCCAGCAGTGGACAACCATAGGCTCATGATGATGATGATGATGATGATGATCGTTTCACGATTTAACAAAAAAAAACTGTGCTTAATATTCGTCAGAATACTCGATAATGGATGGTTTAATACTCTTATTTGCCAAATACGCCATAGGTATCCAAGTTGGGATGTAAAAAGTAATCTTTTTAGGATAGCGCGCTCTGCCATAAAAATCGTAGCAAAAAAATATTGCAAGTCTGCTAACAACTGAAATAGATTACAATCCGCGCACTGCGAAAATTAATAGTTTGAGATTTAAGTAGCTCGTGCGAAATCATACCTTATAAAGTGTACCGTACCGAGCCATGCAGCTCTTTTGTTTTGTAAATCCTTCTATCGATGGTCTCCGCTCTTTTGCAGGAAATCGTAGTGCGCATAAGAATAATTATTGTCGTTTGCCAATTTATTTCGCACTTTGAAAATCGCAACGAATGAATTTCGTAGTGCGCGCGAACGTTTAGTTTAATAACAAAAAGTTTAATAACATAATACAATATGAGCGTAGCAAAAGAATAAATCTAATTTTTACGAGCTTTTAAATACATTTTTGTACAAAATCTTATGTCTCTTCCTTCCACGTGTTTCGGGCCTCGGAGTAACTGGAGGGAAAGCCCTCCAGTTACTTACCTCTTATTTTTTTTTCTTTTGCGTTACATATATTATGTTACTTGTCTGTTTATTTTGTTTGTGTGATGTGTCTTGTCGGTATTCTAAATATTACTCTTCTTCTTCATGTACCTACTTACTGTTTTGTAAAAGTAAATAATTCTTTCACAGCCCCGAAATTTGACCCGAACTTCCGTTTGCTACCACGGAGATTAGTTTAAAATCAGCTGCAATGACTGCACGTGTGCGGCCGACGGCAAGAGCGTTTACTGCATACAGTGCATAATAATATGCGAATAAGCGACAGTTGTAATTCATTATCCTTACACAGACACACAACATAAACACTCCCATCTCACACAAGCACAATACATACAAATAATTACATCCATCTCCCATTCATCCCAGCTCCTTCACACACTTATAGAGACCAACATCTAACACCACTTACCAAATAAGCTATTTGACAGTGTGAAAAAAACAGTACAATTTATACGTATTTACGAATTATGTGTCTTAAAACATTTTAACTAAAAAATGATTTGCAAAAAAACATAAGATAAAATCTACTAGGTAGCAAATAATTGTCATTGAAACTATATTATCATTATGTAAACTTACAATCAATGTTATATTTTGCACAGTGATTTAAATGTTAAATAAGAAGAAATCAATATTTAATGTTCATGCGTAAAATCTTTACTACGTTGTCACAAGGTTATGCCAACCGTATTTTTTTGTAGTGACGTACCAAAAATAACGAAAATAATAACGGTCCCTTTAACGATACGAAGTTGATGAACAGGCTTTGTCAGGCTTTGACAAAATGTCACAAGAGATGACTGAGTGAAGGTCAGACGACCCGAAAAAACAAAACTAAAAGCTAGTTAGTTAAGAATAACGGAAAGTAAGTAAGTAGTAAGGAATGATAACGTTGATTGTCTCCCATCACTAGTCATATGAAACAGACAGGTGTCAGGATCGTATTCTCTCAGCGGCCAGACGGTAATTTCCAATAGGCCATGCTACTAATTTTTGATACCTACATGTTTTTTATAATTTATTTTGAAAATATTGAATTTTATGGAACTAATTTCGGTATTTTTGAGTTGTATTCATTACGTTCCTAAAATTCCTAAAATTTGGTCATTAAGGAGACTGTTTTTGTCTCCTACATACAAAATTAAACAAATTGTCATTAACGTCAGGTGATTTGTTTTTTTTTAGTAACGCAAAGGAAAAATACTCATACAGTACCGCAAGTCACCGATAGATGGTGCTGACGCCACAATTTATGTTTTTTTCCTTTTATTCATTTTTCTGTCTCATGTCACTCTTCTTTGTAATATTCTTGTTGTAATCACCATTTTGTTCTGGGATTCTACGATTAAATTATATTTTACCCGTATTCATCAGCTTGAAAACATATTCTGACAGTAAGACCAGCCACTAGTTGTACAAGCCTCCACCAATGCTGGGGAGTGGCCTGTACCTATAATTCATTATCAACCCATTATGTCCCCACCGAGGGGCACGGATCTCTTCCCTGAAGAAGGTATAGGCCATACACCACCACGGGGTCTAAGTCCGGATTGGTGGAGGCTTGTAAGACTAGTGGCTGGTCTGGAAAACTTCTGACTTACTGTCAGAAGTATTCAAGCCGCCCCAGGCCTCCGACTTGTCTTAGGTAATTCTTAACGACTGCCATCTATCGACGGCAGCCGGCACGGAATGTAAGAAACGCAAGAGGTTTAAGTTTTGATTCGATTTTGGTAGTTAGTAAATAGTTTGGAACCAGAAGGGGCGATTCTCTAAAATGCATAGCTATTAGATATTTAATAGTGTCATAATAGAGCTGTAATGGTCGTTTCATTTACTTCTTGTAATAAATTGAACGTTGTTTTTTGGACGGACAGTCGTCGAAGGACGTCGTAGTTTTTGTATTATTAATTTTCGTAAAAAAGGTCTCTATTCATAGATGCCTTGTTACTTTTTTACTTTTCATTAAAAAGTTAGTAAATAGTTTGGAATCAGTACGGGTGAGTCTCTTGAGCCTTAAGCCTTCGGTTTCTCGCAAGCTAGCAATATGTTAATAGAATCTGTCAACGGCTGTCTAATGTTTTTTTTCGTATGTTCGTTGGCCAACTGACAGCTGTTAACAGTAGAAAAACAGCTTGTTAGTGTATGAGAAACCGGGGTTAGTGTCAATTAAAGTATTAATATTTCTTGATAACCATAGTTCGAGAAACTACTTTGACAAGTGAGTGACGGATAGAGTGTTACAGTGCCACCATCTTATCTGTTCAGTTGATAGCGGCGCTAGTGGAGAATTTAGTAGTAACATTTGAGAATTTTACCTAGACAAATGAGAATATTTTAACCCGTCTTTCAATTTTAATGAAAATATATCTATCAATCTTAGTAAGTGAATAAATAAAACAAAAAATGGGGACAGGATTTACAATTTATAAGTTAGTTACAATTTTGCCCACCTGAACAGATAGCTTGGTGGCGCTGTACGAGGGTTAGAGGACATTAAATAGTGACGTAGCCGATATCGATAATTAATATCGACTCGATCAATTGGTTTGCTAGGTCGTAATAATTAGCGAATATTATAATTGCAGTGAACCCTTTTCAGGACAGCTTTTTTGACAGCTGTCAGTTGGGTTCACCAAAATTAATTAAATGGCGCTGTACGTGTACGCAACCCCGCCCGGGAACAGTCAGATGCAAGGAGCTCTATCAACACAACGTTACAGGGTGTTGATTTGTACAGTTTAATTGGACTCAGAGGTGGTTATTTACATGATACTGAAGCAAAAAGTAGCGCTAGACAGGCCTTTCTTGAATGGGTTAGGTATGGTAAGCCACGTGCAGGGAGTTTGTACCAAGATATGTGTCAAACGAGAAGAGTGTTCAAAAATAAATTAAAATTTTATCATGACAGACAGGACCAAATAAAAATGGATATTCTGGCAACACAACAGTCCGAAACCTTCTACTCCTGTAGGCGTAGAAGGTGTTAGTGACCCTGAAGAGATTGCAAACTTATTTAAGTCCCATTTTCAAGTAACGTCTCTTCGTCTGCCTGCAGAGACGCTAATCACGGGTAGTGTTAGGGGGGTGGTATCAGATTCTAAAGTACCTATGTATATTACCCCTAGGGACATAAAATCCGTCGTGAAGTCGATGAATCGAGGCAAGTCACCGGGATGGGACGGACTAAGCATAGAACATCTCCAATATGTGGGTCCTCATCTCCCTAGGGTTTTATCGCTTCTGTATAATTTTTGTATCAGGCACAGTTATTTACCGACAGATCTAATGAGAACTGTAGTTATTCCTATTGTTAAGAATAAGACCGGAGATATGTCGGACAAAGGGAACTATAGGCCTATCTCGCTGGCGACGACACTGGCTAAGGTGCTTGACGGCTTGCTTGAGCAACAGCTTAATTCTCATCTTAATTTGAATCATGCACAATTCGGATTTCGACCCGGCCTATCGACGGAATGTGCTATATTGTCGCTGATGCACGTAGTCAGGTACTACACACAACGAAAAACACCAGTGTACGCTGCGTTCTTGGATTTATCCAAGGCATTTGACCTGGTCAATTATGAGATGCTGTGGTCAAAGCTACGTGGTATTGCACTGCCAGATGAAATTATTGAAACGTTTAAATATTGGTACGGTCATCAGATTAACCAGGTTAGGTGGTCCAACGCGTTTTCTGATGAATATGTACTGGAGTGCGGGGTGAGACAGGGGGGGTTATCATCTCCAGCGCTTTTTTATTTATATATAAATGAGCTCATCGATGGACTCCGCGACACAGGAGTCGGATGTTCCATTGACGGTTATGCAGATGATATGGTGTTGCTGTGTCCATTGTTGAGTGCCCTCCGAAAGCTCCTGAGTGTTTGTGAGACCTATGATTCAGCTCATGGTCTCCGTTATAACGTGGAAAAAAGCGAATTGATGGTATTCCGGGATGGCTCCAATCGGCAGGATGTGCGTGAGTTAGGCACCTGGGAACAGCACTCAACAGAGTGTCACAATTTAAGTATATGGGACACATTGTGACGGAAGACCTATCCGATGACTGAGACATGGAACGCGAGAGGAGGGCGCTGGCTGGCAGTCCGATGCAATATGCTGGCGCGCAGGTTTGCTAGGTGTACTAGAGATGTAAATCCTTTTGCCAATCTTTCTACACCTGCAGCTTGTGGGCCCGGTATACGCAGAAGACTTACAACGCCCTCCGCGTGCAGTATAATAACGCATTCAGGGTGCTGATGGGTCTTCCTCGTTACTGCAGCGCGTCAGGTATGTTCGCTGAAGCTGGGGTGGATGACTTCTTTTCTATTATTAGAAAGCGAATTGCCTCAATACTGCGTAGAGTGCGGGGAAGCTCTAACAGCATCCTGAGTGTTGTTGTCGACCGGTTCGACTGCCACATTTTCCGGCACTGGATCTGCACGCATGTGCGTGGAACTACTAAATATTTAAATTAAATTAGCTTACCTAGAGTTAGTTACTAATATAGGTTAAGTACATAATACTAACAATTTTTATATGGATATACTCCGAAATAAATAAATAATAATAATAATAATAAAATAATTTTTTTTTTAGTGTAAGTTACCTAAAATCCCCGGTTTTGCGGCGCCGGTACGGCGGCGAGCGCGCGGGCACACTCTAACGCCCCGCCCCGCGGAACCCCCGCCGGCCCCACAAGTGCAAACGATAGAAGCTAAGCTAACTTTATGATTTTTAGGTGATTTTCACTAAAAAAAAAATTTATTTTATTTTTTTTGCTTCAGTATCATGTAAATAACCACCCATGAGTCGGATTAAACTGCACAAATCAACACCCAGTATATAGGCGTGTCATCATACTTGTAGTTGTGTTCTTTGATATCCAACCACGAAGTAGTTTGAATACTCTTCGGCTGGTCTTTCTTCATTCAGACAGGGTTTGCGTCAGCGCCATCTATCGATCAAAGGGGTACCATTTTTTTTAAGTTTGAAAGCCGCCATCCCATTAGGGCTCTCGCCCACTGCGGCTTTTTGTAACTAACGCGCGTAGGTCGCTTTTGCAACGCGCGACCGTAGCGATGCAAGCGCGCCGCTGTAGCGCTGCTAACGCGCCACCGTAGCGATGCAAGCGCGCGGCTGTAGCGCTGCTAACGCGCGTTAGTAGCGATGCAAGCGCGCGGCTGTAGCGCTGCTAACGCGCTACCGTCGCGTGGCCGTAGCGCTACAAAAAGCCGCCGTGGGCGAGGGCCCTTAGGATTACTCAGGCAGCCGGGGCTACGTGACGTCGCTGTCGTTGTCGGCGCTTCGGCTGCTTACGTAAAAGCAGCACCAAAGACAACGTGACTAATGTTGCCTCAACGGAGTCCATCTTGCAACTGTGGCGATTGGAAGCGCGACGGTAGCGCGTTTGCATCGCGACAGAAGCGCTACGGCCGCGCGACGGTGGCGCCTTCGCATCGCGACAGAAGCGTGGTTACGTGGGCGAGGGCACACAGCTAGCGACCGCATCGCGGCTGTAGCGCGGCGAACGCGCCACCGTCGCGCGGCCGTAGCGCTACAAAAAGCCGCCGTGGGCGAGTGCCATATTATGCAATATCGCCACGTTCTCGAGATCAAGGGCCTTGTTGGAAGGACGGTCAAACAACGAAGTGATTTTAATAAGGGTTCTGAGTGCGTATACTGAGTTTTTTCATTCACTTTCGATAGCGAGAGGGTATGCGATGTGCATAGGAGTGACAAAGAGACAACTAGGTGGCGCGCTTTGTCACTCCTATACAAATCGCAAACGCTCTCGCTATCGAATGTGAAGGCAGAAACTCAGTATAAGCACTCTGTGCTGCCTACCGTGCGAGAGGTCCCGGGTTTGAATCCCGGCTGGTGACAAAATAATAAGAAACCCTGGTCTTGGATGTTTACATCTTTGTGACGTCGCTGTTTCTCGTTCCCACGACACAGGGTATCCTAGTGTGGGGCCAGAAGCAATGTATGTGCCTGTATGTAACTGTTATGTTATGTTCTGTTTCTTCCTTTTGAGGTACGAAACCCTAAAAATTCCATAATATTTATTAAAATCTTATCATACTGTTTTGTCGATTGGACATACCTACAGGCTGATTAAACCACAAATATCTTTGTCATATTCCAGCTTTCTAGTACTTGTCGGCTCTGTGCTAAGCCGTGGACAGACGCACAGACAGATAGACGGACGGATATTGCGACACTATAAGGGTTCGTCCCTGTTGACTACGGAAAAATAACCTAAAATTGACTAGTTAGCCGCGATCTGTACGGCATTACGGTGAATGAAATCGCAGCATGATAATAAATACAGAAGAGAGATTCCAACACAGACATGAATCTGAAGATTCCGAGGATATCGATAAAATTGGACTAAGAAAAGGCATATAGAATCAACGGTTGGTAAGTGCCATACTTTCCAAATATGTGCCATCTAGTGTTACACTATGCATTTTTTCAATTTAGTAACAAAATCAGCAAAAGACAAATCTCATATTGGGTTTAAAGGCTGCTAAGTGTTACCGCGTTGGAATCAAATGCGGCAAAGTGGCTTGTGGTACTTTGCAGCCTTTGATTCTAATGTCAAACAAAATTATGGTGTTTTGGTTGCATTGGTTTATTATTCGACGTATGTACCCGGTAGATAATTTAATTGGACCACGATGAGCTCCACAGTTGTAACCTGTTCGCATATGTACAGCGTACAGAAGAGGCTCTCGTCTCCGGCCACGCATGTGCAGTCGCTGCAGCTCCTCTTAACCCCTTAAGCCCTGCGGACCCGCCGGCGGGTCCAATGTAAACTACGGCGCATTCCGTTAGACCCCGATAACCCGCCGGCAGTTCGGTCTCGCAACGGCAATTTGAATCGAAGATGATGCATACCACAGTTGTATGAGCAAGTTTTATTCTTTGAAAACTGTGATCAATTTCAAATATTACTCTGTGAATAACTAATTTAGCTGTGAAAGAAAAATGTTCTAGGGCTGAGGGGTTAAAATGATCTCCGGGGTAGCAATGGAAGTCGGGTCATGGGACTGTAAAAAAACAAAGACTATTGCAAAAAGTGAAATATACGAGCTGGAAGAGAAAATGGATGGCTTGGGAAACGTGGCAAAAGATTAGTAGAAAGCTACTATAACGCCCGGGGCAAATCGGCAAAGTATAGCTGGCACAACATTTGATTAACTGGCATGCCCGTTGAGGGAGGGGTCGAGGGGTGTTTCCAAACGGACACGCCAGTTAACGTATACCTACACAATGACAGTAGCTGTTACGTGCAAGCTACGGGCATGTGTATCCCTAGCTTTATGCTAGCGGTTTTGTGCAATGCTCCGTTCTTTAAGTTAGGGCTGATTTTTCAATAGTCGGATAACTTTTATCTGAGGAATAAAAATGGCGGCTTGACAGCTTATGTGTGAAAGTTATGTCAAACCGCCATTTTATTCCTCAGATAAAAGTTATTTGACTCTTGAAAAATCAGCCCTTAGTCGGTCAAACCGGTTATTTAACTTTTGACAACTCCATCTAGTGACCCCCTATGAAGTTACTAAATCGATTATTTATAATATTATATTGTAATTTCGTTTAAGTTGTAATCGATTTATTATTCACATAACATTTACATTTCATTTTTACATTTTTTTATGGTTTGTCTGTCGAGCGTGATAAAGTAAAGATTACCGAACGGGTTTACAAATTATTTTGTTAGTTATACCTAACATTTAAAATTAATTTCATAAAATAATAAACCTACTTGAAAAGCCTGCGCTACATAATCTACCCGTAACAGAATTGTTGCAAAATATGTCGCATCACTAGGGAGTACTTAATATATTCTTGGCGCATCACTATTGTGAAAAGAAAAGCGGTGCCTATAAAGTGTTGCATTTTACGTGTATTACATTCATAGTTTTCTTGCGAAATAAATTAGAAACTTCATAGATGTGCATCTGTCTCTTCCGAAGTTAAATAAACGTTTGGACCGAGTGTAGCTGTCACTATTTATGAAACACTTGCTACTTACGATGTTTGTTCTCACCCGACGACACAGTGGAATTCTTCGTGGTATAGGTACCTAAGTAGCAAACCTGCAGCAACCGTGCTTTCTGACGCTGCTTGTGTCATCAAATAAATATATTTTTCTTTCTTTCTTTCTTATGATGCCCGCTTCATGCAAAACTTGTTACTTACGAGGTTTTTTCTCACCCGACGACGCAGTGCAATTCTTTGTGGTGCAAGAGGCTGACGCTGCTTATGCTGTCGGAACTATGCAAACATGTTACTTACGATGGTTTTTCTTACCCGGTTTCAGTAGAATTATTCGTGGTACCAAAAGTGACACGCCTGCAGCAACTGTGATAACTGACGCTGCTACGCTGCCCGCCCTACGCCAAATTCGTTAGGTACTTGCAGTCAGATACGCCACCCATTTCCGTAGCCGTCGATAGACAGATATTCTGTCTGTACAAGGCCAATTAAAATCACCAGCGGTGATATTGTGCCTAACAACCAAGTTTAACACCCAAAACAATCCACAAGGTACGTACAATCCGGATTCGAGCAGTTCTTCGTGGTGCACGGATCGGTCTGGTGAGTAATCATGGCTGAAAGGGACAGGCAAGTTAAAATCAGATAAACCTACACACGGCCCTAAAATTCGTGGCGATATCGGGACAGTGGTGGTGGGGATGAAATCGGCTAGGTACTACTCTAAACACGTTTCTGCCAGTGAGTAGCACAGTAACCGACCGTGTAACAGACTGCTCGTTGATTCGAGATGCCGCAGAAACATAAAAATATCAGAAATCAAAAAACAGAAATCAGTCCCGATTTCGCTACACACGTGCCGACAGTGTTCCCTAGACGATAATCGTTCCTAAATCGTGAGCTCGCCGAAAAGGGTAAATAGTAAAATTCCGGTTAGATTTGTATAGTCTGTTTTTTAATTCAATGCAAAAAAAACTCATGTTGACATACAAGCCAAGGGCTGTCAATGAATTTTGCTAGTACGTAAAAACCAAATAACCCCACTTTAGTTCCAAGTTAAAATTGTGTGTGCTACGTAGGTGTTTTTTTTTAGACTTTCCTCTTATGAGATAAATTACATTTTAAAGTCTTTGATGTGATAAGGATTTCTGTCACATGAGCCTTCTATTCACTGTAAAAATAAGTCTACCCATAAACCATTATATTTTATAGTGGTAACACCGCGTCATTATTTTTTTTGCATCATATTAAAAAACGGACTTTATACACGAGGCGATTTATGGTACGATCTTCGACCACTTTCCCGATATCGCCACTGATTTTAGGATCGTGTGTAGCCGCTTAGGGCCAGTTTCTGAGAACAGTTAAGAAGTTTCACTAAGCAAATGAGACGAGACAGCACTAGAGTTAAGTAGTTATAGCGAATTTCTCAATACAGAAATCGGCTCTTAGTGCGCACTATACCAAAGAGGAGCTTGGCAAGGTGTTGTCGGATTCAAATCGATTTTAGGTTCGCTCTTGGATGTTTACGTGTTTCTTATGTCGTTGTTTCTGGTTCCCACGGCACAGGGTATCCTAGTGTAGGCCCAGAAGCAATGTATGTGCCTGTATGTAAATGTTTATGTTAAACAATTATTACTATAAGAAATAAACACTTCTAACACAATGTGTGTTAAGTACGAAGTTGTTTTTGTTGTTGTTACACTTGCGAAGCCCATGAGGGGACATACATAAGCTCACGCCTATATCCCAGAGGGGTAGGCAGACAAGGGACTGCCGCCTGCTACGATCGTGACAAATCACTATTTTCTTAAAATATAACTCCAGTTAGCATGAATGAGAATATAACGAATAATATATATTTAAAAAAAAAGGTTTTTGTGTTTTCGTACCTTTTATCCTAAATTGGCCTTCGACGCGGCAGTCGAGGCGGGTGCAGGAGAATATGTAACCCGTTGAGTCACACAGGCACTTGTTGCAGTCTATCGGGAAATCCGAATACGGCTCGCAAACCGGTGACTTCGGCTGTATGCACCACGAGTGTTATTTTCAGTATACAAGTTATCATCATCATCAACCTATTATGACCCCACCGAGGGGCACGGGTCTCTTGCCTGAGGAAGGTATTGGCCATACTCCACCAACAAATCCGGGGTCAAATCCGGATTGGTGGAGGCTTGTAAGACTAGTGGCGGGTCTTACTGTCAGAAGTATTCAAGCCGCCCTAAGGTCTCTGACTTGGTTTAAGGACTGCCATCATCATCTGCTATCTGCTTAACGTGCCTTGCGAAGCACGGAACCGCTCAGAAAAATGCCATCAGCGTTAGTCATAGACGGTCACCCATCCATGCACTGAACGCGCCCTATGTTGCTTAACCTTCGTGATCGTTTAAGATCACTCTGGCCCCTTAGTACGAGTTTTTTCATTCACTTTCGATAGCGAGAGCGTTTGCAGTTTGTATAGGACTGACAGAGAGACAACTAGGTGGCGCGCTTTGTCACTCCTATAGAATATGAGTTTACGTTAACGCGATCGAGTAGTTAAAAAAACTCGCACTAAGCACACAGGCGGCCGGGGCTACGAGCGATTCGAGCGAGTACAGTCGACAGCACGTCAATCTTAACATTTTAGTTGCAAAGTCGCCCGTAATGCAACGGAGTAGAGTGCATGGGTGTATACCATTATGTGCTGTCGACTGTACCTATACAAGTATTACTTTAATATTTTTGCATTCTCCACTCTATCCTATCTCTAACAGTGTTTTATTATTTTATTTCATTGTAACTTTAATTGTAATTTTCAAAATCACTTAGGCTGAGATTCTTAAACTGCACTTTGACTTTACTTTGACGAAAAGATCGACTTTCAATCAAAAATGTTTCATACAGTGCCACCATCTTATCTGTTCAGTTGATAGCGGCGCTAGTGGAGAATTTAGTAGTAACATTTGAGGAATTTACCTAGACAAATGAGAATATTTTAACCCGTCTTTCAATTTTAATGAAAATGTATCTATAAATCTTAGTAAGTGAATAAATAAAAAAAAAAATGGGGAACAGGATTTACAATTTATAAGTTAGAATTTTGCCAACCTGAACAGATAACTTGGTGGCGCTGTAGCCCTGTCACACCATTACTTTACTTTCACTAGCCTACACTTTGCTTAGTAAAGTCGAAGGAGTTGATGATCATGACTTTGGCCTCAAAGTAAACTTCAGTACCTAAGCATCAATATGCGTACAAATAATGTAGTCCTGAATGATAAAGACATTTTCATAAAACCCAATCAAATTTTATTAGGTTGGGCTATACTTCAGAAACGTAAAGTCAATTTTTATTTTTTTTGTTTTATTCGCTTTTCACGGACCAAAAAGTGCCCCGAAAGGAGGTTCATTAGCATACATCCTTGAAGTCAAGCTAAAGTTGACATCTTTAAATGACTTTGTCAAACAAAGCTTACTTTGTGAAGACGTCTTTGCTGTAAAGTCACAACTGTGAATCTGGCCCTTAAACCCTATTTAAATTCCTGTTAAAACAATAACGCTCCAAGGTCATAAGGTACGGTTAGTTTGAGTTTTAATATATATAACTATGTGAGCAGCCCCAGAAACGATTTATAAAATAATGCTGATATTACCGTCGTCGTTTGGTTACGTGCCGGAACTTTAATTAATGGTGGTGGCTTCTGAAAATAAACACATAATATTAACCCTATTAGCAACCATGTCCCCACCGAGGGGCACGGGTCTCTTCTCTGAGGAAGGTATAGGTCATACTCCACCACGGGGGCCTAGTCCGGATTGGTGGAGCCTTGTAAGACTAGTGGCTGGTCTTTCTTTCTTAGTTTTCAAGCCGCCCTAAGGCCTCTTATTCGACTTAACGACTGCCATCTATCGACGGCAGCTGGCACCAACTGCTCAATGTGCCTTGCGAAGCACGGAACCATTCAGATGCCACTAGCGTTAGTCATAAAGGGGTCACCCATCCATGCACTGAGCGTGCCCTACGTTGCTTAACCTTCGTGATCGCTTAAGGTCACTCAGGCAGCCGGGCTCCTAGTGATTCTACTGAGCGATTACGGCCGGAACTAAAAATATTAAACATTTGAACATAAACATTTAACCACATACAGGCGCATACATTGTTTCTGGCCCCACACTAGGATACCCTGTGTCGTGGGAACCAGAAACAGCGACGTCACAAATATGTAAAGATCGTATGCCTGGGGACGGCCCGGTCCAACTGTTGTCCATTGTATTTATGTTCCTCCAGACTACTCGCGAAGTCCCTCGGCGAAGTACTCGGGAAAGTTGACCGACGTACGTAGGTAGCTACACACTCAAGGTTGGACGAATTAAAACGAAGTGCCTCTCCACACCTACCGTATTCGCCTACCCTCGGTCAACTTCGCGAGCAGTGTGGAGGCCACATCAGAATTTGTAGTGCGCGCGCAGAGTTGACATGTGCTCGACACAAATCCAAATGTAAATGGCAGAGAAAAAACACCTTTAGTAACTTACCGGATAATTCATTACTCTAATTCTACACTTTGGGTCCGTATTCGATGGTAAACATTCAATGTCTGGAACAGAAAAAGCGAATAAAGGGCGGAATACAACAGACGCTGGAGTCATGTTAGTTATACATATTTTCAGTGCGTGGGAGGATCATAGGGATGCTATAGGAGTATTTGAGATTTGATAAAGGCGAGGCGTTCGATTGTGTATAGAGTCTACGCTTGATATTGTAGTCTCTGGCGGAAGACGCAAATAGTGACTAAGAATTTTATTATTGAGACTTCATCATCGGCCTATGGGTGTCCACTGCTAGACATAGGCCTCTCCCATTGCACGCCACTGAACACGGTCCTCGGCTACTCTCATCCAGCTCTTGCCAGCCGCCCTGCGAAGATCATCGCTCCACCGAGTCTGAGGACGTCCTACACTACGTTTACCGATCCGCGGTCTCCACTCAAGAACTCTTCTACCCCATCGGTTATCAGTTCTTCGGGTGATATGGCCGGCCCACTGCCATTTCAGCATGCTAATTCGGTGGGCTATGTCGGTGACTTTGGTTCTCTGTCGGATGACTTCGTTTCGAATTCGATCTTTCAGAGAAACCCCGAGCGTAGCCCTTTCCATAGCACGCTGAGCGACTTTAAATTTGTGGATCAGCCCCACCGTGAGTGTCCACGTTTCGGCACCGTATGTCATGACGGGTAGGACGCACTGATTGAAGACTTTCGTCTTTAGACTCTGTGGGATTGGCGATGTGAAAACTCGACGTAGTTTCCCATAAGCTGCCCAGCCCAGCTGAATTCTTCTATTGGCCTCTTTCTCGAAGTTGTTTTTACCTAATTGCATGGTTTGCCCGAGGTAAACATACTCCTTTACAACTTCGAGAGTACTGCCTTGAACTGCAATTGGCTCCGGATTTACGTGTTCATTGAACATAATCTTGGTTTTATCCAAGTTCATCCGGAGACCAATGTGTTGAGAAGAATCAGCTAGGCTACTCAGCATATGTTGTAAATCTTGCAGCGTTTCCGCCATAATGACAATATCGTCTGCAAACCGCAAGTGTGAAAGGTACTCGCCGCTAATATTAATGCCGTACCCCTTCCAGTCCAGCGTCTTAAACATATCCTCCATAGCATTTGTGAACAATTTGGGGGAAATAACATCCCCTTGTCTCACACCACGATGTATGGGGATAGGTTCAGACTGCCGGTTCTGGATTTGGACGGCCATAGTAGCGGCGTTGTATAGACCTTTCAACACTTGGATGTATCGCCAGTCGACTTGGCATCGCTGCAAAGATTCCAGAACAGACCAGGTTTCGACCGAGTCAAAGGCCTTTTCATAGTCCACAAACGCTAAGCACAGGGGCCTTCTGTATAATCTGCCGCACTGTGTGAATGTGGTCTATGGTGCCGTAACCCGACCGAAAGCCGGCCTGCTCAGGTGGCTGAAACTCATCGAGCCTCTCGCAAGACGGTTCGCGATGACTCTTGAAAACAGCTTGTAGACGTGGCTTAAGAGTGAAATGGGTCGGTAGTTCTTCAGGAGGGTTTTATCACCCTTTTTGAAGAACAACACGACAACACACTTACTCCACGCCTCCGGAGTTCTCCCATCAAAGAGGACAGCATTAAAGATCTTCTGGAGCTCCTTCATTACGGGTTTACCGCCGGACTTCAAGAGCTCAGTAGTAATACCGTCCTCTCCAGGGGCTTTTCCATTTTTAAGCTGTTTAAGAGCCATCGCGATTTCGTCTAGGCTGACTTCTGGCAAGTCTTCAGTATAGTGGCGTGTCAATGTAGCTCTGGAATCCTCATTTTCGGGATCTGGCCGAGATGCATGCGCAGCGTACAGCTGGCCGTAGAAGTTTTCAACTTCCGAAAGAACCTCTGGTATGGAGGAAACAACCACTCCATCCGTGGTGTTCAACTTTGTCAGATGGCTTCTCCCAAGAGATTGGACAAACACTTTCGATCCCCGATTTTGCTCGATTGCTCGTTCTATTGAACGAGTGTTGGAGCGTCGGAGATCGCGTCGAATTAGTTTGCCAATTCTCCTGTTCAGAGCATGCCTTTCTGACGCAGTGACTGGTGGGCGTTCGCGTCGTTCCTCCATAAGCTTGAGTGTTTCTTCCGAAAGTTTAGACTTCGTCCCTTTATGCCACATTGCGCAAAATCTCACACCTTCCTCCCTGAGAATTCCGACTACATTCTCGAGGGCCTGGTCGATGTCAACGTCATTTGTGGTTTCCACAGCAGCGAATCTGTTCTCCAGGTTAGACTGGAACTTTTCAGATCCCACTATAGTTTGGTGCAGGGCTGGTCGGAGCCTGGATTTCATCAAACGGACACGTTCGAGCTTAACATTGATATTCAGAGAGCCTCGCACAAGTCGGTGATCGCTTCCGGTATTAAACCTATTGATCACTGAGACGTCTTTGAATATACGCTTTTTGTCCGTTATGATGAAATCGATCTCATTTTTTGTCATAGTGTCGGGGCTCTGCCATGTCCACTTCCTTTGGGGCTTTTTCTTAAAGAATGAATTCATCAAGAATAACCCCTCCCTTTCGAGGAAGTTGACTAGCATTTGCCCCCTATGATTCCTGTTTCCATAACCATGGGATCCTACTACCGATCCGCTGCAATTCTGTACTCCCACTTTGGCGTTGAAATCCCCCATGACAACGTTGTAGTGGGCCTTGGTGGTGGAGTGTAAGGCCTTTGATATGTCATCGAACATATCGTCTTTCGGAGACAGTACTGGAACATATCCAAAATTTTGATAATCCAGTTTTTTACACCAAATGTTTCAATATGGACTCCTCTAGACCTTTGCAATCAAGTCCAGTATACAAATATCTTGAGAATACTCCTAGTATTTATTTGTTAATTACTAAAAACGATTACAGTCTTAAAAGATCAAAATTTTGATTGCCAATTACTTGAGTATAGTATTGAAATGTTCCAGTACTGTCTCCGATAGACGATATCTTCCACTTCATCGTCCGAGTGCGTCGAGGTCGGTGCGTAAACCTGCACAACCTTAAGGTTATACCTCTCGGTTAGCTTAATGACAAGGTACGCAACCCTGTTCGACACACTTGAAACTTCTACAACGTTGTCACGGAGAGCTCTATTTACCAGAAACCCTACGCCACCCTGAGATAGCTGATCTCCCTCTCGAAAGTATAGCAGGTGGCCTGATTCAAGGGTTACGGTGTCCTCCCCCTCTCTTCGGACTTCAGATAACCCAAGAACATCCCACTTTACCTTCTCGAGTTCGACTTCCAGTTGTGCCAGGTGCTCGTCCAGCCGTAATGTGCGTCCATTATACGTCGCCAAGGTCAGTTGTTTTTGGCAGCCTTTCGTAACCCGGGGATTCTTCGCACCCCCTACCCTGCCGTTATCGTGATCGCCGCCTTGATCAGGAATAGCAGGGCGACCGGGAACTGGGGGCCGTGGTCCGTTTTGGCTTTCCATGGAAGGATTTGCTCGTAATTGCCACGCTGAGCAGGCGGGTTGGCAATCGCAGACCGTATACGTACCGATGTCGCTGCTGCCCGACACCGGTACGACCCGTATGTGCTGGGTAATAATATGCACGGGTATTGAGACTTGTTTAGTCAAAAACCCCATCCTACGCGTGTTATGGCCAATTTGCAGGGCATTACAACGGAGCATAATAAAGAAAAAATATATATGGTAATATTTTCGTTAGTGTTAAAAATAATAGTGAAGTATAGAGAAAAACCATAAGGAAATAAACCCAAAGAGTAAATGTAAGTGATTATAACAAGAAAAATAAAGATAAAAAGGTACATAGGTAAATACGTGCCCAACAATACGCGATGGTAGCCAACACAGACAGCACCGTCGGTTACGGTCTGACACGACCATCGCAATGCTACTTTTATTTGTGCAAAAGTGTTTGTTAGTGAATGCTTTTTGTAGTGTTTGATACGGCACCTGACTCAAAATTGATGAGCGTGATATGACACCAGATCACGTGCTCCATAGTACAGTAGCGCTATTAACAATTTATGGACCGGCTATAGGCGGTTTGTCAGTTAGAGCAAACCAAAGCTAAACGTCGACGGCCGTGCTGTCATAACACTCTCCGTAATGCCCGAGGTACACGAGGCTAGTTTTTCAAGCTAGGATAGCAAGCTAGTGTCAGTAACCTAGCAAGCTAGTACTTCTGGCCTCGGTTAGACAAAACTAGGTTCATTTCTGAGCTAGTAAGCTAATTCACAAGCCAGGGTAGTTTTTAGTAGGATGGAGTTCTTTTTTTTAGGGTAGTAGCGCCCCCCACCACTGATTTTACTATCCTGGCTTGTGTACTAGCTTCATGTGGCCGGCGAAGCTATAGTTTTCAGTTGGCTACCCAACCAGCAAAATAGTCTCAGGGTCCGCATTTTATAAGAGTGGTAGGCTTAAATCGCTCTAATTACTGTTTTGTAATGTATTCGTTCTTATATCAGTCTAGAACAAGTCACTTCGTACTCAAGAACACTCAGTCTTATTGATTGGTCTTATATATGTATATAAGAGCATGTTATAAAAGTATTTTAAGCCTCTGCTCATTTGATCTTAAAATAGACTTGATGAATGCTATTATAAAATTTTCATGTCTAATATCAGCATTGCATAAGAGTATTGTTAGTATGGTTGTTTTTGATCTTATTGAAAGCTATAATAAGATTAACAGCTCTAGTTTAGTAAGATATAAGGGTGATATTGGATCAATACATTTACAATATAATACACAAGAACAATATCATCATCAACCCATTATGTCCCCACCGAGGGGCACGGGTCTCTTCCCTGAGGAAGGTACAGGCCATACTCCACCACGGGGGCCAAGTCCGGATTGGTGGAGGCTTGTAAGACTAGTGGCTGGTCTTACTGTCAGAAGTTTTCAAGCCGCCCTAAGGCCTCTGACTAGGCTTAACGACTGCCATCTATCGACGGCAGCCGGCACCAACTGCTTAACGTGCCTTGCGAAGCACGGAATCGCTCGGAAAAAATGCCACTAGCGTTAGTCATAGACGGTGACCCATCCATGGACTGAACGCGCCGTATGTTGCTTAACCTTAGTGATCGTTCAAGATCACTCAGGCAGCCCAGGCTACGAACGATTCGATACTCGAAACACAACTGCAAGAGTAATATTATATCATGTTTACAATACAACAGACAATCGATCTAAGATCGCTGTAAGATCGCTTAATCTTACATCGATCCTGAAAACACAACTGTAAGAGCAATATTGGATCAATATACTTACAATACAATAGACAAGATCAATATAAGATCGCTTAATCTTACATCGATCCTGAAAATACAACTGTAAGAGCAAAATTTATTGGGCCAATGTTTTGTAAGTGAAAGTGTGATTTAATTTTTTATAACGAGAAATGGTATCATGGATTACAAAAATTGGAAAAAAACGCACAAGTCCTTGTGGGTATCGGTGGCAAGTTCAAAAGAAGTACGAAATGATAAATAATTCAAATGTTCTGTTGCTGCCAGGACAAGCATGTGGGGACAAAAATATTTGTGAGGGTTCTGCAGGTTCTGCTTATATACGATATTCATGAAAGTGTGTTACATAACTGATCTTAGTGAAAATGAATTGCTATTTATTTTAAACAGGCAACCACCCCCACCCCGATCCCCATCCCCGTCCCCGTCCCCGTCCCCGTCCCCGTCCCCGTCCCCGTCCCCGTCCCCGTCCCCGTCCCCGTCCCCGTCCCCGTCCCCGTCCCCGTCCCCGTCCCCGTCCCCGTCCCCGTCCCCGTCCCCGTCCCCGTCCCCGTCCCCATCCCCATCCCCATCCCATTCGCATCCCATCCTCATCCCCATCCCCATCCCCATACTCATCCCCATTCTCATCTCCATACTCATCCCCATCACAATCCCCATACTCATACCCATCCTCATCCCCATTGACATCAGTAACCTTGTCGCTTGGACGCAAATATCAGTACAATAAAAAAAGAAAATAATAAAAAATATACAAAATGTAATTCTATAATAAATATATAAAAGAAGAAACTGACTGACTGACTTAGAATCAACGCAGAGCCCAAACTACTGAACCTAGGGGGTTGAAATTTGGCATGGGAGTTCCTTAGGGAGCCTAGGGGAGCACTAAGAAAGGATTTTTTGAAACTCACCCTCTAAAGGGGTAAACGGCGGTGTTAAAGTTTGTATGGAGGTATAAAAAAATGTTGTCAGATTTTCTTGAAACTTGAAATAAATACTCTTCAACACAATTGATTGAACACGGTGTTTCACGGTTTTTCTAAATTTAACCCTTAACGGGAGTGAACGGGGTTGCAACATTTTGAACTAAAGTCCACGCGGACGGAGTCGCGGGCGAAAGCTAGTATTTGATAAGGCGCACGAAATTTGAAGCGTAAAACAGGGTCTAGTTTACAGTAAATAATTATTCCCACGAGAATATTTACTATTAAATCTAAACAAACACCAGACGATAAAGACAGTTTTATTATTTGCTATTTTTATTGTCACGCTGCATTTATCACACACAAGCAACCATTACAATGAATTGTTTCGCGAAGACTTTCTGGTCTTACGTCAAACTAAAATAAGATTGATGATACTAAGAATATTCTTAAGTAAGACCAATTTTAGCCTACGTAGTCTTAAAAGATACTAAGGTAAAAGCGATATTAGCCTAAGACCCGGTTTCATCAAACTCTGTTTGTTAGTGGTAAACGCGGCATTTATAAATCAGCCGTCAAAACTAACAAGGATGTTAAAGCAATATTAAAATGTCCATGTCCTATGAGCTACATTTAACAGACCATTAGTAAATCAAGCATTACGTGAATGAAACGCAAACCAGTCATTCAAATTCCTGTCAAACGTTAAACATTTGCGTCTGTGGTTCAACGCTTTTGAGGTTGTGAAAAGATTTTTCTGGTTTGTTTTGTTGTGATTTTGTTAAATTCGTGCGTTTTCTAACTTAAATTACAAGGGATGTCTAAGAAAACACGATAACCCATTTTTTCTGCTAACGAAAAGGATATCCTCACCCATTTAGTGTCAAAGAACAAAGATGTAGTGGAAAATAAAAAAAAACAGACGCCGTTACGACTTCTATGAAACACGAAGGATGGCTGCAGAAGTCCAGGGCCTAGATTCTGTTAATGCATTGTAGTACAATGACAACTGGATGAACGTGGCGATTTAGTTTCATTGCCGCTTCAAGTCTACGCGCAAACTCAAATCAAGCAATGTAGGCGTCAATCGTATGGAAAAAGACGTCGCGTGACCTGACCGTGGATCTGTCATCGAACTATAATGCACCAACAGAATTAAGGCCCAGGTCAGCGTATTCGTCAAAGTAGTCACGCTGTGTTTTGAAAATCTTAGGACGGCGTATAACGTGCTCCAAATTATCCGAATTTTCTAAAACATCTTCATTTTCAAAAATAATATTGTAGGCAGCGTCCATTTTGACAGTTTTGACGGAACTAAATCGACTGTTAATGTTTTAACGGACCTCCAATGCCAGGATTAGATTTGATGCTTTGTTAAAGAAGTTAACGGTCCATTAGAGCGTGGTGGGACACTCGACAGCATTTAACAGTCCGTCAGAAGATGTAACAGACTGTTAGACCATTAACAGAGCTTGGAGAAACTGGGCCTAAAGCAGCTTAAATTAGTTTTGGCTAGATTACTATAATAGTGAACAGCATTCAATAAGATTGATATTAGAATGATATTAAATCAAGTACGCTTATAATCGTGCCCAAATGCAGGCTTATACGATGATTTAGGATCAATATTAGAGCGAAAAAATAGTAGTCTTGAGACTGTTTTAGGACTGGTTTTTGCTGGTTGGGTAGTAAGCAGAGACCACACGTTTTATTTATTTTCTGAATTTTCACATTTGAAATCTAGAGTGATCTCCAGTTTCGCTTTTGCTGTTAGCGGCTGTCTTTTACAAGACTCAACAGAATATCAAACACATCAGGCGTCATTCGCAAAATACTCCTATACTCGTCTAAATCTTCATTGTGAAATTCTTCCAATAGTAAAGCAGATGATGCACGTTTATCTCTTCTTAAAATCCACGGTCTTGTCCACGCTCGTTTTTGTAACTACTTCTAGTTAACTCATTCAGTCGAATAGTGTTTTCTTTCGCATGCAACTCATTTTGGACGTGTGGTCACCTCAGTCACTGCAATAGTACTAGCTTAAAATAATCCTAGCCTCATGTAAACTGTTCCGCCAGGTCAGCAAGCCAGGACAGTACTAACTTGCTACATATATCGTCTATCGGAGATAGTACTTAAAAATTTACTATACTCGTGTACCTAATTACCAATTAAAGTTTTGATCTTTTAGGGCTGTAATAGTTTTTAGTATGTAATAAAAAAAAAGTAACACTTCTTGTGTTCGAGATATTCGTATACTGCACTAGATTGCCGTCTATTTTAAAATCTTTTGTGTAAAAAACTGGATTTTCAAAATTTTGGATATGTTCCAGTACTGTCTCCGATAGACGATATCCTAGCTTGAAAAACTAGCCTCGTGTAACTCGGGCATAACAGTAACGTTGACAGAACTGCCCCGGAAAATCACATCACACTAATATTACAAACGTGAAAGTTTGTGTGTGTGTTTATATGTTTGTCAGTCTTTAGCGCTGAAACGGCTGGACGGATTTTAATAAAATTTGGTATGGAGTTAGCCGATACCCTGGATTAAAACATAGGCTACGTTTTACCGCGGGGAAATATCTTATTCCTACGGGAAAATCGATGAACCGCGGGTAACACCGCGGGGCACAGCTAGTGTCAAAATATAGCTAACTCCAGTTACATATTATGAATGAAAATATAATGAATACATAAAAAAAAGGTTTTTGTGTTTTCGCACCTTCTCTCAATAATCCGTTTTCGACGCGGCAGTTGAAGCGGGTGCAGGAGAATATGTAACCCGTTGAGTCACACAAGCACTTGTTGCAGTCCATCGGGAAATCCGAATACGGCTCGCATAACTTCAGCGGCTTCGGCTGTATACACCACGGGTGTTATTTTCAGTATAAGTCATCATCATCAACCTATTATGAGCCCACCGAGGGGCACGGGTCTCTTCCGTGAGGAAGATATAGGCCATACTCCACCACGGGGGGCAAATCCGGATTGGTGTAGGCTTGTAAGACTAGTGGCTGGTCTTACTGTCAGAAGTATTCAAGCCGCCCCCTAAGGCCTCTGACTTGGCTTAACGACTGCCATCTATCGACGGCAGCCGGCACCAACTGCTTAACGTGCCTTGCTTGGAACCGCTCAGAAAAATGCCATCAGCGTTAGTCATAGGCGGTCACCTATACATGCAATGAACGCGCCCTATGTTGCTTAACCTTCGTGATCATTTAAGATCACGAGCGATTCGAGCGAGTATACAAGTAAGTATTACTTTAATATTTTTGTATTCTCCACTCTATCCTATCTCTAACAGTGTTTTATAATTTTACTAGCTTTCGCCCGCGACTCCGTCCGCGTGGACTTTAGTTCAAAATTATGCAACTCCATTCACTCCCTTAAATGTTAAGAAAAACGGCGAAACACGTGTTCAATAAATTGCGTTTAAGAGTATTTATTTTAAGTTTCAAGAATATTAGACAACATGTCTTATACCTCCCATACAAATTTTGGCAACACTTTTCGCCCCCTTAGGGGTTGAATTTAAAAAAATCCGGTCTTATTCCTTGCCTACATTATATATAGACCCTCTGTGCAAAATTTCAGCTTCCTAGGTCCAACGGCTTGGGCTGGGCGTTGATGAGTGAGTCAGTCAGTCAGTCAAGACTTTGAATTTTATTTATATAGAAGATAGATAGATTTTATTGCAACTTTAATTGTATTTTTCAAAATCACGTAAACCATATTCAAAATCCTATTAAAATAATAACGCTGCAAGGTCATAAGGATAGTTTGAGTTTTAACATAACTATGTGAGCAGCCCCAGAAGAGCTTTATAAAATAATGCTGTTATTACCTTCGTATGGTTATGTGCCCGAACTTTCCTTAATAGTGGTGAATCCTGAAAATAAAAACATAGTATTAAGCAAGACAAATGAAATCAGAAATAAAAAATTTATTTCAACGTAAAGAATTTACATTCTGCTTGTTGAATGTCAATGTACATACAGTTATGTATAATGTTAGCCGCTGCCTTGGGGCCGTCTGTAGTGGAGAAAAAGGCAGCGAAAAAAACTCCACTCTGACCATCTTTTCTCAAATCACCTTAAAGCTAATACAAATCAAACTTACAAAATAATATCTTGGATGTGTTGAACACTAGACACATTTATCCTCTGATTAAATTTAATATTAAACTACTATTTAATGCCATAAGTTCTTGTCTTCTAAATAATCGTTGATTTTATAATAAGCTTTTTTGCAAAGAGTGTGCTTAACACAATTCTTAAATCGCGTTGGAGGTAACTCTAATATAACTGTCAAAAGATCTTCATGATACCTGATGCATGAAAAGGTATTATGCGTTCTTCACAATTTACTGATGTACAGGCAGCCAGGTGGCACCAACTGCTTAACGTGCCTTGCGAAGCACGGAACCGTTCGGAAAAATGCCACAAGCGTCATAGAGCTGTCACCCATCCATGCTCTGAACGCACCCTACCCTTAACCTTCGTGATCGTGTAAGATCACTCAGGCGGCCGGGCTAGCTAGACACTCGAGGTTGGACGAAGTGCCTCTCTACACCTACCGTATTCGCCTAACCTCGGTCAACTTCGCGAGCAGTGTGGAGGCCACATCAGAGGTTGTAGTGCACGCGCAGAGTTGACATGTGCTCGACACAAATCCAAATGCAAATGGCAGAGAAGTTACTTTAAGCAACCCTGACATTGGAAGAGTTATAATGAGTGGTCGACCAAAAAGGGACCTGGAGGGATTGGACACCGTTAATTGTTTTTTTATTTGATTTTTTTAATCTGTGGTACTTTAGCTTTGTTTTGGTCTAACCAGAATATTTTTAGGTGCCATAGTTATTTTTTTATGATTTTTTTTTGTGAGCCGAGGAGTATTGGAACCTGTTTATACACGAAACTTCAAACGCGATTTTCTCGAAATCAATTATTTTCCCTTGAGGTCCCTTTTTGGTCAACCACTCACATATGTTGCCGTTAAACCATAAAAAAATAGAAAGAAAAAACACCTTTAGTACCAAACTCTAAGCGAAACCTGGTCGGACTCGTCCGATAAAAACACCCGTAAGTTGATCCGGGCTAAAATTTTACAATGTGTAGACAGTGCTTACGAAAATTTTAGTTCAAAAACCTTTTAGTAACTCACCGGATCGTTGATTATTCTATTTCTACACTCTGGGGCCGTACTCGATGGTAAACATTCGACGGCTGGAAGAGAAAAAGCGAATAAAGAAAATCACATTACTTGCCTATACCCGATTCCACGAAACCAGGTCCCAAAGAATATCTTCCATAAGAGCCCATTAGGTAGACGGTCTACAGGTGATTTTTGGGACCCCAGACCGAGAGCAATATTAGGCCAGTCCAATCTTACAAAAATAACACCTAAAATCGCAGAACGCGATTTAAAGCTGCTTCTTTGGGCCCCTTAAGGGGGTATGAAACTACGTTTTGTAAGCAAAAAAAAGTTTCATGGATGGTGTTAGACTGTAGGAAAATTGTAGCCGCCTCAACCAGCAGCGGATGTTTTTGGAGGAATTATGAATTTAAAGTTTTCTTTAAACCAAGTAAATTCTTCAAAGCATCATAGCTCAAAAAACTATTAGACGTACGGAGCTGTCGGTTTGCTTTTTTAAATTGTTTCAAATTTAATATGCTTTTAAAATGATAATAACAACTAATGTAAAAAAACCGATAGGGCGAGCAACAAAGGGCGCGTTCAGTGCATGGATAGGTGACCGTTCTATGACTAACGCAGTGGCATTTTTCCGCGCAGTTACGTGCTTCGCAAGTCTAAGTCGAACTTTTCGAACTCTAAGTAGTTGGTGCCGGCTGCCGTCGATAGATGCCAGTCGTTACGCAATGTCAGAGACCTTAGGGTGCCTTGAAAACTTCTGACAGTAAGACCAGCGACTAGTCTTACAAGCCTCCACCAATCTGGACTTGGCCCCCGTGGTGGAGTATGACCTATACCTTCCTCAGGGAAGAAACCCGTGTCCCTCGGTGGGTACATTTTGAGTTGATGATGATGATTATGAAATAATCATGCAGGTATGTAACCTGTAAAATTTTTGGTAAGCCGATCAGCTATAACAATATTTTTCTCTTTTTAAACTATTGCTATGGCTGATCAGTATAACTATAGTTTAAAATTAAAGAGACAATCGAAACCCGTGTTGTAAGTGTCATTTTCAAGGTATAAAGCAACTGATTTATTATGACACAGAGATTGTACTGACACTTTTTGCAAAAGAAAAAACAAAGATACTACTTTTTCCATTGGTGATGCTAGAATGTTACTACCTTTAGGCTGATCATCATCTTCCACTATAGAGGGATAAATGGATAACCCTTAAATGGGCATGGGGATAATAGTTACCACCTTAAATTGAACCTTATCGTCTTGAGATAAAGTCCAAAACCAATGAAAAATTTATATTTATACTAGCCATGCCCGTTTAAGGGTTAAATTACTTGCTGTGCCCCGCGGTGTTACCCGCGGTTTATTACGGAAAATAAATTCTGTATTTACAGTATAAACAATCTTTTGAAAAAGTTATGCACAAAGTCACATTATCCGCGAATTCATTTTCATTGATTTTCCCATGGGAATAATATATTTTCCGGCAGTAAAACGTAGCCTATGTGTTAATCCAGTGTGTCAGCTAACACCATACCAAATTTATTAAAATCGGTCCAGCCGTTTAGACGTGAAGAAGTAACAAACATACACACTCACAAACTTTCGCCTTTATATTATTAGTGTGATTAAATCTATATAATATTACATTAAAACTTAGCTATTATTAAAAATAAGCTACTGCTTGCCAGATTATCTTGTCATGAGTCGTCTAAAACTGAGTCATCTGCGAAACTAACATTGGGCTTTCCTTTCTATATCTTTTAATCGTGACTTCAAAGTGTAAGCTGTAAGATCAGCAAATATAATAAAGAAAATAAAAACAAAATGCAACATTTTTTTTCTGTTTCTAACTAAAGACAAAACGGCAAATAATGAGAATTTATTTTATAGTATAGGTAACTATAATAAATAGTAAAATAAATATTAGTCCCACTTAATTGTTTAACGAATCAATTTGTAACTAAATGTGTTTCAAATCGCTGCGATGACTATACAATATTTGTAATTAATAATTACTTAATCTCTAATACATAAAATTCTCGTGTGACAGTGTTAGACCGCATACTCCTCCGAAACGACTTGACCGATTCTGATGAAATTTGATATGTATGTTCGGTAGATTTGGTAATAGGTCATTATTAATTTTTCTTAGCCCTAAGTAATTGGAGTGGTCTACCCCAATTGTTTTTAATGAGGACTTTTCAGAGCGTCATTAAAAAAAAATAGTACCGCAAATTACCGATAGATGGTGCTGACGTCATGACATCACTTTAGGTACCTTATCTGTGGTGCCGGTCTTATGTTTTTACAAAAATGCACAATGCATGGGCTAGTCATGAGCAAAGACACAATTCACGTACGTATGTAATAAACAAAGTAAAAATACTTCGATAACTTTCAAGTTTCAACAGTTTTGGAACAAAGTCTAGTTTAGATCACAGACTACAAAGGGATGTTTAGACTATCACAGATTAATAACGATTAAAACCAAGTAAAAACCTAAAAACATGATGACATTTTCGTCTTCTTGCAGCGCCATCTATTTTTTTTTATGATTGAGTTCATAGCTGTCATTGAAAAGCCCTCATTATAATCACTGTAAATAATTTAACGGCGAAACAACGCTTTGCCGGATTTTTTTTCCTAGTTCCCTGCGTCGCTGTCTCTGGCTGGCACGTGCGCTCTCTGTTTTTTGGCTCCCTTTAAGTACTTTTCGGTGGCTTTACTGTTGTTTTGTCTTGTGTGGTGTTGGTATTCAGTGTTTGTCCAAATAAAATAACATTCCGGTAAGTCCAACCATTTATTCCGTAAACAATGGACGAAACAAGGATCCCCCCCTAAACCTCCAGATATTGAGCCGTTTGAATGGACCCCAGTCATCACGGTTACTCTCCCCCAGACCCAAAATGCCGTTTCTGAGAAAATGGAAGTCTCTGAAACCCAAAATAGAAAGCGCCCAGCGGTGCCTAATTCCCCTAGCGAGATGCCGGTAAAATTGTCGAGACCCATTCCAAACCCACCTGCCAGAACGAAATATTCAGTACTTGACAAAGGTCCATACGTAGTACATGTTTATCTTATTGAAAACGAACCAAACTGGGGCACAACATTGCACCATGTCAAGTTTGGACTATTTCTGATGAAGAACAACGTCACTAATGTATTGCAAGGTGGAATTAAAAAACTCGGACGCAACAAAGTAGAAGTACCTACAGTTCAAGGTACCAGAAGACGCTAACGCTTTCCTCTCTAAAACAATATTGGAAGCCTACAAATATAGTGCGACTATACCTCAGTATAACGTAACTCGCATGGGATTGGTGAGGGATGTCCCTCTTGAATGGTCGGAGGAGGAGATAGTTACACGGACAAAAGTACCAGCAGGCTGTGGCAGGGTTTTGAAAGCCCGGAGGATGAATCGTAAGTTTGTATCTAATGATGGGCAACCTGAATGGAAACCAATACAGACAGTAGTCTTCACATTTGACGGTCAAACCCTGCCAAAGCGTGTGTACTGCTGCTATTCTGCACTGGAGGTAGAACTGTACATGTACCCAATAGTTCAGTGTATTATCTGCTGTCGTTTCGGTCATACTCGAAATCTGTGTCGCTCAACGCCCAGATGTTACAAGTGTGGACTTGACCACCCCGGTGAAAGTTGTAACTTTTAATGGCGGAGCAATCTATCTCATACCCAGAGGCCAACAAAAAAATCCCAGCTATAACGAGAAGCTATGCAAATGTCACTAAAATGCCAACATCTCAGCCTCCGCAGGCCCACTCAGGTATCTCACAAACCCAATTAGTCCCACCTCACAGGCCACAGTCCCATGAACCGCCAAAATCATATAAAAACACTGTTTTCCTGAAACCCAGGTCCCGTTCACCATTATCCCCCGGATTTGACAGACAAACTCATCAAGCCTTAATCCATAATTATTCATTCTCGCCCTCTAAAAATGGTTGTGCTCTAAGCCAGGAGCACCAAAATATAATGTCACCCAATAGAGAGGACCCGATGGAACGACTTGTTTCTTTGATCTGTTCGCTGATCACTTCCAAATCCATACCAGACCACGTTGCCCATAAACTGAACATGATTATGTATGCCCTCCACAATGGCTCTCCCCCTCACACTGCTACAGTGGAATGTGAGGAGTATTAATACTAAAAAATCAGAACTAATTCACCTTATAAATAAATTTAATCCAGGTATATGCGGCCTTAGTGAAACTTGGCTACGGCCTAGTTTCAATTTTAGTTTAGGTAATTATAATTGTGTCCGTGATGATAGGGTTGACAACTATAGTGGTTGCGCCATACTTGTCAACAATAAAATTCCTTTTTCCCCAATTCAACTCCCTCCATTAAACAGCGACGATAGTGACTATGTCAATGTGGTTGCTGTAAAAGCCCTTGGATTAACCTTTGTATCTATTTATATATCAGACCCCATATTTCTCTAATTACCTCCCTCAGATCCATCTTTATTCAGCTGCAGGTTCCATGTATTATCATGGGCGACTTCAATTCACATCATTATCGCTGGGGCTCAGAGTATTGCAATCGCTTTGGTGAGGAGTTGGTTGAGTTGATTGATGATGTTGGATTGTGTGTTCTCAATGATGGTAGACCAACTCGCAGAGGTAACATTGGTGAAAGGAAGAGTTGTGTTGACCTCTCCATGTGCTCAATGGATATGGCCTCCAGCTGCAACTGGGACCGCTTGAATTCCACTTATGGAAGCGATCACTTCCCCATTCTAGTTGGTTTACCACACAAATCTCGACCAGAAAGGACAGCGAAACCACTACTGAGATACCGGCTAATTAAAAGTGGCTGGGGGCCGTACTCTGAGTGCGTGGAGAGAGAGATGCAGTCCCTTCCGACCCCTGAGGCAGGTAATCTTGCCACGACCTACAATGGTTTTACCAGTGCCATCGATAGGGCTGCTGAATCGGCTTTCCTGACCAAGAAACCTCCAACCAGAAAAATCCCTTCACCTCCCTGGTGGGATGAAGAGTGCTCCCTAATTATAAGAGAACGCCAAGAAGCAGAAAGGAAATGCAATGAAGTATGCTCCATTGGCAACTTGGTTGAGTACCGCCGTATCTTAGCCAAATCTAGACGAGCGCTTAGGAGAAAGAAAAGACAAAGCTGGCTGTCGTTCTGTACCTCCCTCTCCCCATCTACCCGTCCCTCTCTAGTATGGAAGCAAATAAACAGGTTCAGGCATAGTTTTTCGCCAAAATTGTCCACTTCCATCTCCAACGAGGTTGCCCAAGCCTTTTTTCAAAAGTTAGACCCCCCTTATGTCCCCGCTGAGGATGAGCTACATATCCCTATCCTCCCCGCGGCTGTGCCCAGGGACCAGTTAGACGAGTCTTTCTCCATGGAGGAATTGGAAACTGTCGTCTATCAAGTGAAGGACTCTGCCCCCGGGGAGGACGGATTGCCCTACTCATTCCTAGGCAAAGCTGGTCCCAACACACTGCAGTATTTCCTAAATTTCGCCAATACTTGTTTCGAATCTGGTTATATCCCGGAACCATGGAAAAAACAACTAGTCATGCCCCTCCTTAAACCTGGCAAATGCTCCGAGGATCCGAACTCCTTTAGACCCATTGCCCTCTCATCTGCTTTATCCAAGGTACTAGAACACCTCCTGAAAAACCGGCTCGAATGGCTAGTAGAAAGTAAGAACCTCTTACCAAAGACCCAATTTGGGTTTAGAAAGGGCCTAAGCACAGTGGACAGTGTTGCGGTACTGGTAACGGACATTAGAGTTGCATTAAGCAGGAACGACTCAGCGGTGGCAGCTTTTCTAGACATATCATCAGCATATGACAGTGTACTTCTTTCAGTCTTCAGGCAAAGGTTGCTACAGCTGAGGGTTCCTGTTAAGATGGTCCGATGTATATGTCTGTTGCTTGTGTCTCAAACTGTGGCTCTGCGCGTACCTGATTTGGAACTCCACTGCAGAACTCTATGGAAAGGCCTCCCTCAAGGATCTGTGTTGAGTCCCATCCTTTTTAACATATACACATCTGACATTAACTCCAGCCTCAACTACAACTGCAATATTCTACAGTATGCCGATGATGTTGCTTTGTATGTCTGTGATAACTCCATTGAGCATGCAGTGGAATCATTAAACCTGTCCCTAAGTTCCCTCAACCTATGGCTTAACCATCGGGGCCTCTCTATCTCGGCTTCCAAAAGTGGCGTGATATTCACGCGTAAACGTAATATCCCGGACATCACAGTAAAATTAGGTGATGTTCCCATAGGTACCACAAAAATCGATGGTCAAATTCCTAGGAGTCTGCTTAGACTCGAAACTCTCTGGTAAGCACCATGTAGAACACCTCGTTAAAAAATGCGAACGCGTATTTTCCATTCTCAGGGTCCTTGCGGGCGTTTGGTGGGGTACCCATCCGGTCTGCCTTACGCTTGTTTACAATGCCCTTATTAGGAGCATAATGGATTATGGGTGCTTCGTCTTAGAAAATATCAGTAGTACCTCACTGATTAAGTTGGATCGTATACAGTTCAAACGTCTGCGACTTATATTGGGATGTATGCGTTCAACGCCTAAAAATGCTCTTCAAGTAGAAGCTGTGGAACCGCCTCTTCATCTGCGCCGCCAGTACCTTTCGGACCGCTTCGTGGCCAAGGTTTACTCCCGATCGTCCCACATTCTTATCCGGAGGCTGCAGGAACTTGATGACTTAGACCGCACCAGCAGTTACTGGGAACACAATAACATGACCCCTTATGATTAAGAGCTTTAGACAGCTCAAGCAATTTGAGAAATCTCTGGTAGCTACTGATAGTGTTCCTTTGTTTGGCTACGAGTATCGCGTTTCGATATTCAAACCGAACATTGTCCTGGATATTGGCATCGGTAAAGGTAACCTTACGGCAAACGCGCTATTCAATAACGTAGTACACGAGCGTTGGAGCGGTTAAGTGTCCCCCCGAATCCTCAGTCTTTACTGGGGAGTGTGTTGGAGTTCTGGAGGCCTGTTTATTTGTGGAATCTCACAATATTGAGAGAGCCGTTATTTTCACTGACTCCCTAAGCTGTCTCCAGGCCCTAGGCCGGAGCCAACTTAAGTGCAAACTGAACAGCCGCATAATTTTGTATATTAGATATACTCTATTACGCTGCTCTGGTAAACACCTTGATGTGGTTCTGGTCTGGGTGCCTGGTCACTCCGGCATTGTGGGCAATGAGAATGCGGACTCCATCGCAAAACAGGCCTGCGGTGGCGAAGCGGACCGAAAGCACTACTTGTACCATCCCTACGACTTACTTTCGATCCCGAAGAAATGTCTCTCCGAATTATGGTTGTCTCTGTGGCAAGAGAGCAGTCTAACGAAGGGTTCTCGTTTCTTTGCCGTCCAACCAACTATCAGAGCAAAACCATGGTTCATCAGTTTTAAAAAAATTTCTAAAAGGGTAGTCTCGATAATCTGTCGATTGCGCATTGGGCACTGCTGTTCGCCTGTCTTTCTGCACAGAATTGGAGTTCGGGACATCCCAATTTGCGATTGTGGTCTTGAGGAGGGTGACCTGGACCACATCTTTTTCAATTGCCCAAAAAACAACAAGTCCATTGACTTATATTCGTCCCTTCAGGTCATCAAAATCTTGCTCCCTATCAACTTCACTTCCCTCCTGACCCATATGTCTTCGGATTTGTTCAGGCTTTTAATAAGGTTTATTGAAGAAAACGAAATTAGATTATAATATTTACATATTTATAACTTATAATGTCCTTTGTCCCTAAATGTTTATTTAGTAAATGTAATGTGAATGTCTGTAATAAAATATTGGTTTTTGTGTTTCACAGATTGTACTTGTGCTGTGCTGTCCGCATGTAAAGCCTACACGAACTGTCATTTAAAAATAGTGTTTTTTTCAGACCAGTTCAGTCAAACTCAAGTGTACTTCGTGTCAAGACGTGACTCTGGCAGGAATAGTCACCATCGGCTGGTTGCCATAAAATCAAAAATCAATCAATCAATCAATCAACGCTTTGCCGGGTCATACATCGGAGTGCTTAGTGCGAGTTTTTTCGTTCACTTTCGATAGCGAGAGCGTTTGCAATTTGTATAGGAGTGACAAAGAGACAAATAGGTGGCGCGCTTTGTCACTCTTATAGAATATGAGTTTACGTTTACGCGATCGAGTAGTTAAAAAAAACTCGCACTAAGCACTCCGCTTGGTCCCAAATGGTGAGCAAAGGCAAACTTTGCAGTTTATTAGGTACAGTTGTCAGCACGTCAACCTTTACATTTTAGTTGCAAAGTCGTCCGTAATGCAACGGAGTAGAGTGCATGGGCGTATAGTACCTATGATGTGCCGACGACTGTACAAGCTGTTTGGCTTGCATGTGGCGTCCTTTGATCGAAGTTTTTTATAAACTTGAAATGGGGTTGTGATCATTTTCCCTACAGCTTGTCGGCAAACTACTGATGTCCCGCACGCACGCACGCACGCACGCACGCACGCACGCACGCACGCACGCACGCACGCACGCACGCACGCACGCACGCACGCACGCACGCACGCACGCACGCACGCACGCACGCACACACACACACACACACACACACACACACACACACACACACACACACACACACACACACACACACACACTTAGCAGCCGGAAAGTGCGTCAATAATGACAAGCTATACACACAGAACATAAAAAAATTGTAGAAGTCGTAAGTGGGCGGTGTCCGCGTGCCTCACATTAGCAATGTATTGCCTATGCGTAGTCTATGACAGTTTTTCTTACCTCAGTTGCCGTGCGCTTCTAGTAAATAAAACAATGTTGAAAACTCTACTAAAAGGCCTTGTTGTGCTGTGTTAGAGTGCGTTATATTTTACTGTGTTATATTTTACTTGGAACTTTTATGATGTATCAGAATTGCCTTTATTTACCAATGGCAGCTTGGCAGCGTTCGTTGACGCAAGTAGTTGAATCTAGCGTCAGTGACGCGTCAGTCGGGTTATTGGTTACAGGCACATCCATCACTGGCTATTGGCACACTGATGGATAACATCTATTTCAGCACTGCTGTGGGACTGCGTTTGGGTTGCGCTATCACTGTGCCTCATCGGTGCCCGTGCGGCACTGACGTCGACACGGGGTCAACACAGGCTATCCTGTCAACGGAATGCTGGCCGCTTACCGAGGCATGCAGCCTTAAATAACGTCATCCGAATGGGCCTCGCCACATCCGGAGTTCCAGCAATCCTGGAACCTACAGGAATATTTCGCGATTATGGGGAAAGGCCTGACGGAATGACGTCAATACCATGGAAACATGGGAGGCCGCAAGTGTGTGACTCAACCTGTTTCGACCAACTGGCGCCTTCCCATGTTTCTCAGAATGTACGGGTGGCTGGCTCGGCGGCTGCGCAACGGAAGGCCTCAAACGGAGGAAATATGCGACATTGGGCAACCAATACATATTTCCACCGTTTGGGGTCGAGACAATGGGCCCGTGGGGACCCGAGGCGCGTTCGCTTTTTAAAGGCAAACCTCTGTCAGAGTAAAGCGGCCTACAGACTATTGAAACGCGACGCGACACCACGTATCGACACCCCGATGTGCATCGTGCACATTGCCAACACGCGATGCCCAAAATGATTCTGATCATAGAAAATAGTAGATGATTGACTCAATGATTTGACTCTACACGCGTCACGTTGCGTCGGGTCGCTTCGCGTTTCATAATGGGTTTCCGCCATAAGTCTGTTGCAAAGGGAGAATGTTGCCAGCATTCTGGGCTCCCTGCCGCGGGACACCGACCTGGGGCAAGTTTTTTATTTGTGATTTTTTATGTCTATAATTTTATATTAATTACGAAATAGAATTTATATTAATTAGTTTTGTCATTACCCATTAGTTAAGTTTTTACAGTTAAGTTTTAGTTATTGTACAAAATTATGAGTTGTAACTATGGTAGTATTGATATACTGTTGTCATACTAATGGAAATAGATTTATTAATATTAATTTCTTTTATTGATTTGTAAGGTTTTCCATTTGAAAGGGATTTTGTTACGGTAGAATGATGCCGGTTGATGAAAATAATAAAATACTCGAACAGGAGGAACGGCGGAGGAAGCCATTCGGTGCTAGACTGTCGTGGTGTTCGGACGTATCCACGTATTAACTGTTACTATTTTAATACTATTGTAAGCTAAGACCTAACATGGCAAATAAAGATAGATTTATACTGTATCGTGACCTGAGTTTTTCTACAGAATTAAAAACATTTTCATTTATTTCAAACAAGTTGAAAAAAAAAACAATTTATTGGCTGATTTTGCCTCAAAACTTATAAGAACATATAAGTTTCATAACTCCTTACATCAGTTATAGGTGTTGTTAGAATATTATTAGCGCTATCGTTGGCACTATGTGATGGAGATGTTATGAGAGTTCTTGTAGTATATACCAATTATAATGAAGCGTTTGCATCAGAAGATGACGTAGCGAAGATTGACTGCTGTTTAGATGTTATGGGTGATGAAGAGTCTGCACCAGAACGTGATGTAGCGGAGATTGACTGCGGTGTAGATATTATGGGTGATGAAGAGTCTGCACCAGAAGGTTATCTTTCAACGATTGATTGCAGCCTAGATGTAATTGGCGTTGGTGTTGAATAGGTTACTTCATACTACTTATTTCATAGAATATTTATGGAAGTAGTTTTTATCTTTGTGTCCTTTAGCGGCGGCGGAATATTCAGAAGATGGCCTTTGGTCGCTGTGGTTGGTCGAAGAATGTGGTTGATTTCTTTGTTTAAGAAGTTCTTTATCCCCATATCTGGTCAAGGTACGCTGTATTTGATTTTGGGCTAACAAAGCATGCTTTGGCCCCAAATTCCTCAGTTGAAATGCAACACTCTTTCCAAACGCGTCGAATGCAGTTTCTTCGTCAGAAACTTCAGAATTAACGGATTTATTTGTCTTTTCCAGATCCGGAACGGCTTGGTTTTTAGGTGGGACTTCCTGTTTGTGTTCTGAAGGCGCGGGAGTGTGACGACGAAGCTATAAAATAAAAAGAAAATAATAATTGTCTCGGGTACCGAAGAAGAGCGGGAAGAGATATAACCAGGCTTCGCTCGTTCAAATCGCTCGTAGCCCCAGCTGCCTGAGTGATCTTAAACGATCTTATCGAAATGATCTTACCGAAGAAGAGCGGGAAGAGATATAACCAGGCTTCGCTCGTTCAAATCGCTCGTAGCCCCAGCTGCCTGAGTGATCTTAAACGATCACGAAGGTTGAGCAATATAGGGAGCGTTCAGTGCATGAATGGGTGACCGTTCTATGACTAATGCTAGTGGCATTTTTCCGAGCGGTTCCGTGCTTCGCCAGGCACGTTAAGCAGTTGGTGCCAGCTGCTGTCGATAGATGGCAGTCGTTAAGCCAAGTCAGAGGCCTTAGGGCGGCTTAAAAACTTCTGACAGTAAGACCAGCCACTAGTCTAACAAGTCCCAATCAATTCCGATTTTACCCCTGTGTGGTGGAATATGGCCTATACCTTCCTCAGGGAAGAGACCCATGCCCGTGCCCCTCGGTGGGGACATAATGGGTTGATGATGATGATGATGATTGACATATTATATTTCTTAAACGAAAGGAGGCGTACCTAACAAGGGAGAAAGAGACCCGTCTCTTCCCTGAGGAAGATATAGGCCATACTCCACCACGGGGGCCAAATCGAAATTGGTGGAGGCTTGTAAGACTAGTGGCTGGTCTTACTGTCAGAAGTTTTCAAGTGGCCCTCAGGCCTCTGACTTGGCTTGACGACTGCCATCTATCGACGGCAGCCAGCACCAACTGCTTAACGTGTCTTGCGAGCCACGGAACTGCAACCGAATAAGATAAGAACATTCCGGAACCGAATAAGATGAGATAAGAATATTCTTATTTTTGCCACTAGCGTTAGTCATAGAACGGTCACCCATCCATGCACTGAACGCGCCCTATGTTGCTTAACCTTCGTGACCGTTTAAGATCACTCAGGGAGCCGGGACTTCGAGCGATTCAAATATAGATAAAAATTACTTACGTATTCTTTAAGAACTATGTTTATGTCCTTAACGACCACCTGTAATATCTTTCTCCTTAGCCAAGTATCATCTGGAGTGTCATTGTGCTTGGTCCCAGCTCCATGTTTTCGGCCTGTAATATTTTTTTACCAACCAGGTGAACAGTAAATATTTATTTTACAAAGGCGGCGGCTACGTAGTTTGATTTTTATTTACAAACGACACTTTTTGGGCAGCAACCCTTGATTGTGATGTCCTCTGAACATGTTGGTAAAGTGTCATTGAGGCCCGATGTCATCCAGTAAAAGCAAAAACCAAACAAGGCCGTTTTTTAATACGGTATTCGACACTATCAACAATAAATTATTTGAGATGCTCGATTAAAACAAAAACTACAAAATGATTCGGAAAATGTATTTCTTTTAATCAGTTACTACTAGCTTTCGCCCGCGACTCCGTCCGTGTGGACTTTAGTTCAAAATTTTGCAACCCCGTTCACTCCCTTAAGGGTTGAATTTCGAAAAACGGTGAAACACGTGTTCAATCAATTGTGTTGAAGAGTATTTATTTCTAGTTTCAAGAAAGCCAGACAATATTTTTTATACCTCCCATACAAATTTCGTCAACCCTTTTCGCCCCCTTAGGGGTTGAATTTCAAAAAATCCGTTCTTATTCCTTGCCTACATTATATGTATAGATCCTCTGTGCGTTGATGAGTGAATGAATCAGTCAGTCAGGACTTTGAATTTTATATAAATATATTACAATTTTTAAATAGATGAAACTTAAAAAGAGTGCTCTGAAATGTGACGTCACAAGCAAGTATTTTCATACAAAATTCCGTTTTAAAAGTAACTCATTTGACATTTTGTCAAATACCCAATTCGATGCAAAAAATGACACGGTGTTGCGGCTACAAAATATATAGGTTTACTCGGTAGACTTTTTTTACCGTGAATAGAAGACTCGTGTGACCAAAATCCTTATCACATCCAAGACACTAAAATTTATAATTACCTACCTACCACATCACAATTTCTACTTGGAATTAAAATGGGGTTGTTTAGTTTTTACGTACTAGCAACACTCAGACTTTGACAGCCTTTGATATTGATATGACAACGTGACAGTTTTTATCCATCATCATCACCGTCCTAAGCGTACAGCGCCACCAAGCTATCTGTTCACATGGGCAAAATTGTAACTACCTAACTTTTATCATCAACCCATTATGTCCCCACCAAGGGGCACGGGTCTCTTCCCTGAGGAAGGTATAGGCCATACTCCACCACGGGGGCCAAGTCCGGATTGGTGGAACTTATAAATTGTAAATCCTGTTCCCCATTTTTTTGTTTTATTTATTCACTTACTAAGATTTATAGATATATTTTCATTAAAATTGAAAGACGGGTTAAAATATTCTCATTTGTCTCGGTAAATTCCTCAAATGTTACTACTAAATTCTCCACTAGCGCCGCTATCAACTGAACAGATAAGATGGTGGCACTGTAGATTGGTCCTAAGCCTGTCCATTGCTGCGTGTTCTGCATACCGTAGTACGATGACGCGAGTCACGCGTTTTGTGGCGCTAAAACGTCTGAATTTGTCAGTTAATGTACAGGAAAGTTGCGACTTTTGCCGTTATAGCGCGCGACTCGCGGCGTCGTCGTACAGCAAAGGTAGTATGAGGACGCGAGTCGCGCGCAACAACGTCAAAAGTCGCGACTTTCCAGTACATTAACTGTCAAATTCTCGCGACTTTTGACGTTGTCGCGCGCGACTCACGTCCTCATACTACCTTTGCTGGTCAGTTAAGTAAAGCTGGCACGTTCAACACATTTACGCGTTGCGCTTGTGTAGTGTCTGTGAATAAGCGCGCGGCGTGACGTGTACTGCATGCGCATCATGAAAAGTCTGCCCGTCTCTCTTGCGCGCGGTCTAGCTTATGAGTGTGAAGGGGACAGTTATAGTTTTACTTTTGCTACTGTTTATAAATACAGCGTGATCTTTTTGCTATTCAACCGCATGTGCGTTTCAATGAGGGATTTTTCTAACAGCTAAGAAAAGTGGTTCCAAATGAGCCGTTTTCAGAAGAACTAAAAAAAAACGAATGGCTGTCAAAGGAATGCAATTTTTGACCTCAGCCCAATAGCCATGTGTGATACATCATCGAATAGGTCTCAGCGAGCTAAATAAAAGTTACTATGAAGCCAAATGTTTGTCCTTTCGGAGTTAGGTATATTGTATTGAGGTCAAAAATTGCATTCCTTTGACAGCCATTCGTTTTTTTTTCTTCTGAAAACGACTCATTATTAGTCATTAAATGGTATTTTTAAGAAAGCGTTTTTGTTTTTCTAATGGGAATTGCCAGTTTATTCTGTGGCCTTTCCTCTTTTTTTTGGCTCTTGCATTTGATTGTGATTGGACTTCAGACAACTGCTACTGGTACAGAAAAAAAGGTAGGGTAATGAGCAGTTTTCAGAAGAACTAAAAAAAAAATCTAACGGCTGTCAAAGGAATGAAATTTTGGACCTGAGCCCAATAGCCATGTGTGATATTAGATATATCATAAAATAGGTCTCAGCGAGCTGAACAAAAGTTACTATGCCGCCAACAGCCAAATGTTTGTTGTTTTTTTTTTCAATACAATATAACTCCGAAAAGACAAACATTTGGCTATACGCGTTATAGTAACTTTTGTTCAGCTCGCTAAGACCTATTTGATGATGTATCACACATGGCTATTGGGCTGAGGTCCAAAATTGCATTCCTTTGACAGCCATTAAATATTTTTTTTAGTTCATCTGAAAACGACTCATTCATCCAGTAACTGACCACTGAGCGTCCGTGACCCTTTGTTACATAATTAAATTATAATTAAATTGTTGAGGATTTCTGGGATAATTATTTTCTGTTTTGGTAAAGATTTTCTTAGGTGAAATTATTTTTGTTCATGTGAAAATTTATTGAAAATTATAACTATTTTGTGACCATTGATTCCACCTTATTTTTAATACTTTTTGCTCGAATTTGCTAAAAATATATTATAACAAGTAACACATATGTATATTTGTATTTATTTATCTACAACGCACCCATCTTACTAAAACCTAACTCTACTCTACACTTAAACTAGAGTCGCATTTTGAATCAAAATAATTTATTTTTAAACATACTGTATAGTGAAATTGCATAAGTGTGAGTACTGTGAACGTGCCAGCTTTAGATAACTGACCTGTACTACCTAGGCTGGACATAAGGCCTCTCCAATTGCACACCACTGAGTTTAACGATCCGCGGTCTCCACTCAAGAACTCGTGTATAGTCGACAGCAGGTCAATCTTCCCATTTTAGTTGCAAAGTCGCCCGTAATGCAACGGAGCAGAGTGCATGGGTGTATACCATGATGTGCTGTCGACTGTACCCGTTTTTTTGCATTGAATAAAACAACAGACTTTACGTTTGTGTGGGATTCGCTCATTGAGGTGCAGAACCCCATCCATGCGCCGAACACCCTGTATATTTCCATGCATGTGATTTGTTTCACTAAGTTTACATCTATCGGTGAGGAATGCTTATGAGTTAACAAAATATAGCAATTTTCTCCATTTAAGTAATTGTTGTTCGTCTTGTTTTTCCTCCTTAATAAAAAAAAAAACTAAAAGGCATCTGACTCAGCGTTGTGCTGAGGGTGTGAACCTTTAGCGCTGATATGCGAAACCCCGTTGGGGGTTGATTTGATTTAATAGGCTATTTGACAGGGTGTAAAAAAATGAGTCTTCGAACCGCTTTAAGGCACTTCAACTTAAAAAAAATGGATCATTTTCCCAAAAAACCAGGATAAAATTTAAGAATTTTCTATCTGTAGCCATTTTATCGAAGACGGCCTGGATTGGCCGAATCTACGATGACGCCACAGCTCAGTAAAAATGGCGTCTGTCATTCATGTCGTTCTTACGTTAATTGGTTTTGCTTACTGACCTGGGACCGCAGAATAAGTTCTTATTCTAAGCCTGGGACGTTACGACGCCATATTATTGCTCAAGATGGCGTTTTGGCGGCTTATTTTAAAAGTGTTATTATTTACTTTTTTTAGAAGAAATACACGAAAGAATTTAAAATTACCACTTTCTGAGCCTTCAATGAACACTAACAAAGAACTGATTTTCAGAAACCTGTCAAATAGCCTATTAACCCATTAACGCCCAAATAAAAACTACACATGATATCACCAATATTTTTGGTTTTATTGGTTGAAAACAATGTTATTTATAAGAAAAATGGCGAAAAAAATATGTATATTTTATTTTTGTTGATTTTTGAAGGTGTACACAGTTGTGTACACCTTCAAAAATCATTTATTTGCATTTACACACACATTCAATAAAAATAAAACAAAGCAGACTGTACAGTAGTAGAAAAGCAAACAACACAGACAAAACATAATGAAGCAATATAACAAAACAAAAACATACATACATACAAACATACGTTGCGACATACAGCGATGCTTTATCCGTGTAAGTACTGTAGGTGTGACAAATGCAAAAGGGCTCTGACTCAGCATAAGCTGGAGATATACAGGGTGTCCCAATACTCAACGTCAAGCCGGAACCGGGTGAAAAGGCAAGTCATACTGGTTATCAGAAAAATAAAAAATAAAAAAAAAATTGAGAAAAAAAAAGGTAAATACTTATTTAAAAAAAAATTGAAAAATCCTGTTGCCACAAATCTTTACTTAACCCAATTTTTTTTTTGTTTTGTACGAGTATCTCTGAATAATGCTACTTTAAACTGTTAACAAAATTTCAAAACCAGCTGCTTGGAAGAAAAGGAAACTTAAAAAAAAATAACTAAAAAAATTGCCCATTTTTAATTTTAATTTCAGTTTTCATTATGTTTGTGAAATTTCTTGAATAAATAATAATTATAAAAAAATTATTATACTTAAAATGAAAAAAATGATTTTTTTTATATTTTTCTGATAACCAGTATGACCTGCCTGTTCACCCGGAACCGGCTTGACGTTGAGTTTTGGGATACCCTGTATATTATTATGTAGTACTCCTTACACTACCTTCTTCCGCTATTAGTTGGTCCTGAGCGGCGCAGTCAAAGCGGGTGCAGGAGTATAGGCTCCCCGATGCGTGACACAAACACTTATTGCAGTCGTTCCAAAACTCCTTGAAAGGCTCACAAACACGATGTTTCGCCTAAATAAACAAACAGTTAACATTTTTCTTTGTGAGTGGAAAAGCGGGCAAGGGACGCCCCAGGCGGACATACTTCGACCTCCGTACTTCAGAGATGTATTAGCAAAGGACAAGATAAAAAGTACCAGAAACGACGTGTGTTTGCAACGACTAATGAATGTCGATGAAGCGAAATTGATTTGTCAGGATCGTGGCAGTTGGCAGTCCGTGGTCTCTGGCTACCCCTGTGGGATACAGGCGTGAGCTAACAAATTGTAGTTCAATGACAATACGGTATTTGACACTATCAACAATAAATTATTTGAGATGCTCGATTAAAACAAAAATTACAAAATGATTCGGAAAATGTATTTTTTTTAATCATTTACATTTTTATTACAATTTTTAAATAGATGAAACATAAAAAGAGTGCTCTGAAATGTGACGTCACAAGCAAGTATTTTCATATTTTCATACAAAATTCCGTTTTAAAAGTAACTCATTTGACATCCTGTCGAATACCAATTGCATGAACTTGGCGGTTTAGTTTCATTTTTTTTTTATAAAGGCACATAAATTGCTTCTGGCCCCACACTAGGATACCCTGTGTCGTGGGAACCAGAAACAGCGACAAAGCATTGCCGCTTGAAGGCAACGCGAACACGTACATATATGAACAAATCTAGGCGTCAATGATATCTATAAAAAAACACATTACGTACTATAATGCACTTACAGAATCGAGACGCTTATCATGATGTGCAAATGGGGGCGAAAAACAGGCAAAGTTACTCACCGGTTCATTGCTTAGTTTGTTTGCACATTTTGGGTCCGTACTTGAGGGTAAGCATTCGATGGCTGGAAGAAAAAAGCAAATAATATATAGGTATGTAATGTATACCACTTCTTAGGTATACTAAGCCTTTTGCAGTTCATTCCCCTGGTTGCGCTATAAAGTGTTGTCTATGTATGTAGGTATACATCTATCTTATAGGTACACTAAAAGACGTATGAACTACCAAAAAAAATATTTGATCGAGAAATGTGAGTGGTTGACCAAAAAGGGACCTGGAGGGATTGGAAACCGTTATTTTTTTTATTTGATTTTTTTAATCTGTGGTATTTTAGCTTTTTTTTTGTCTAACCCACAGACCTTTTCCTTCCTCATTGGTCTAACCAGAATATTTTTAGGTGCCGTAGTTATTTTTTTATGATTACTTTTGTGAGCCGCGCCGAGTCGAAACCTTTCTATACACGAAACTTCAAACGCGATTTTCTCGAAATCTATTATTTTCCCTTGAGGTCCCTTTTTGGTCAACCACTCACAAATATAGCCGAAAAATAACTTTACGAAATTGATTTGTGTTCGCTTGGACGTATTTCGAGTCTCTCTGGCGGCAGACGCGGATTGTGAATTAGAATTTATTGGACTTAAGTCAAAATAAAACATTAATACTGGGATTTTGTTCAGTTTAACTAACGGACATTATACCTAAGGTCAACGTTAGGTATTATGTAATATGCGGTATTTTATTTTGATTAAAGTCCGATAAATTCTAGTTCACAATCCGCGTCCTCCGCCAAAGAGACTCGAAGAACGTCCTAGTGAAGACAAATCCATTTTGTCAAGTTATTTTTCGGATATTTCGGATACCAAATATTTTTTTGGTACCTAGTCCATGTGTCTAAGATAGTCAATAAGATAGATTCTTGTAACTATAAAAATGTTAGTATGTGCGGGACTTTGTAACAATTTTATAGTTACAAGAAAAACTCTACACAAAACTAAACTTTTCAGGACTGCTTGACACATATATTATGTTTTTTCTAAATCACCGATAAATTAATTATATGAACACTAACACGTGGATTTTTTGTGTACATCTTTTGCTTGCGTTTCCCAACCATAAGCTGTAGAATCTCCAAATGTAAAAACGAAGACCAAAAGAAAATACAGCATTTTTGGGTGCTTTTGAAGGCAAAAGGGCAGTGAGACGTATTAGGTTGATACTTAAGTACTGTTATAAATTTGTATTTTATCATTTCTAACAATATTAGTTCCAGTTAATTGCTCACAAATCTATTCAAAATAATTATGTATTTCAAATCGATTAGCAAACATTAATTTTTTACTACTGGCTGTCCCGGGAAACTTCGTGCCTCTACAGAATCATTAAATACTAGCTTTCGCCCGCGACTCCATCCGCGTGGACTTTAGTTCTAAATTTTGCCACCCCGCTCACTCCCTTAAGGGTTGAATATAGAAAAACGGTGAAACACGTGTTTAATCAATTGTGTTGAAGAGTTTCAAGTTTGAAGAAAATCAGACAACATTTTTTATACCTCCCATAAAAATTTTGGCAACCATTTTCGCCCCCTTAGGGGTTGAATTTAAAAAAATCCGTTCTTATTCCTTGCCTACATTATATATAGATCATCTGTGCAAAATTTCAGCTTCCTAGGTCAAACGGCTTGGGCTGGGCGTTGATGAGTGAGTCAGTCAGTCAGTCAGGACTTTGAATTCTATATATATAGAAGATAGATAGATCGTCACCAAGAGTTAATTATCATCAGGAAATCCATTCTATACTAAATGTTTCAGAAAATTATAAAGAACGAAAAGGATTACGAAAGGAAGTATTTATTTCCCTAAAGGTTGACATATAAACATTCATAAACATAAACATTCACATACAGGCACATACACCGCTTCCGGCCCCACACTAGGATACCCGGTGTCGTGGGAACCAGAAACAACGCCCTCACAAACATGTAAACATCCAAAACCTGGAGTTTTTTTTTCTCCCCAGCCGGGGATCGAACCCGGGACCTCTCGCACGGTTAGCAGATGCGCTAACCGCTACGCCCCAAATAGGTTAACAGAAAACTGCGGATCCCATGACACTAGGCGGAGTATCGTGGAAGCCAAACTATAAGTCTTAAAATTATATTGGGCGTATCTTTTTATAACAAAGCAACTTTAAAAAACTCAAAATATTAATTAGCGCCTCTATTTCAATATGTTCAACTATCTGTTCAACTAGTTGAACGAACACGACTGCTTTCGTCCAGTTTGTTCAACTACATTTAACAGTTGAACTTTTTGGACTGAAATTTCCAGTTTGTTCAATCGTCATATTTTTATTAATTTAACAAAAAAATCACATGCTACAAAATAATTTACTTACTGTTTTATTTTGTTTAAAGTTAGTTTTTTTTTAGATTCTCAAAGATTGTGTGAAAATATATGCAAAGGAGGGTTAAAAACCTCTTCATACTTACTTTAAGCATTCCCAGTACTTATAGTGATAGCCTCATTAGAGCTAGCAGCGACTAGGTCTTGAATTATAGTAGTGCAAGCAATCCAAGTAAGTACTAACTGGAATTTTCAGTACAAAAAGTTCAACTGTTATAATATGTACTTGAACAAACTGGACGAAAGCAGTCCTGTTTGTTCAACTACTAGTTGAACATATTGGATCACATCTAATTAGCAATGGAGTAGGTATAATAATTAAATAATAATCCCATCCCATCGCACCACAGGTCACTATCTCGCTAGTTTACTGTAAGACTGTTGCTGTTGTTGGTATTTTATTTTATGTCCTATGTGTATGGATTACAAATGTATGTATTTATATAAAATCAATATTTTTACATTATTATTTCTTGAGTATATTATTTTGTACCTATGTATCTATCTATTGATAGTTCATATTTATATTACATAGTATTTTAATATTATATTCGTATTATATAGTGTTTTAATAGTTTCTAATAGTTTTAACTAAAACTTTACAGCACTAGACTTTACCACTAGACAGAGCGAAACCTGGTCGGATACTTCCGACCAAAAGTATATTCGGAATAAAATTTTACCTAATAGATCGGGCTGGTTTATGAGTTGAAAATTTTCATTAAGTAAATACATACTTAAGTAACGTTCTGTCACGCTCTGTTCTGTGTGACGAGACCGCACTACAGTTAAGTAGTTACTTAGCGAAAATCCTGAATTCAAAAATTGGCCCTTAGTGTGTTATTCGGAACGAAGACCAATCAAACCTCATAAAAATCGGTCCAGCCGTTCTCGAGTTATGAATGGTGGGATTAATGCGATTTTGTAACATGGATTGGAAAGTTCGCAAACTAGAAATTAAATATTAGACTCTGTTAATACGGTATTTGACACTATCAACAATAAATTATTTGAGATGCTCGATTAAAACAAAAATTACAAAATATTTCGGAAAATGTTGTTCTTTTAATCATTTACTAATTATTACAATTTTTAAATAGATGAAACATAAAAAGAGTGCTCTGAAATGTGACGTCACAAGCAAGTATGTTCATACAAAATTTCGTTTTAAAAGTAACTCATTTGACATCCTGTCAAATAGCCAATTGTAAACGAATCGATTTGAAACCCAATGCATGTCGAGTCGATTCGTTGACCGCAAAAAATATTCTGTAATAAATTATTATTATTAATTATTATGTATATAAAAAAATGCGGCGCGGCGTGCTGGGAACCACTGTGAAGCGAAGAGCGAAGTACTGGGAATTGAAGTAAAGCGCAAGTCGACATTATGGGAAGAGAGATTCAAGGAATAAACCTTATGATGAAGGTCCTAAATCAAGAAAAAAAATTGGAACTATCAGAATGAACACTATGATCGCGACCACTGTTAGAGGTCAATAATTCAATGAGCGAGGCGATTGTTAACCTGACTCCCTTTTTCTGCAAAAAACAGAGTGTGTCCAGTTGACGAAAGAATAAATTATAGGTACTAATTTGAGTTTAACCAACTCGACACAGGTGTGACCAGTCATGTGTGTCCAGTTGGTGAATAACCCCTAGTCTGACCAAAGTGGTGAGACTAACGCATGACGCCCTCCGGCTGAGGAGTCAAAGGGGTCGGAGGTCAGGTCATACATACACACGCACTAACTCACCCACTTAATCACTCACACGCACACACACACTCTCACGCGCGAGCGACGTTACGATAGCATGTTAGCTAGTTTATAATTTCTTTTACTTTATGCAATGAGGAACGGGCCTGTGTATTGTAAATACAGTTTAGATGATAACCTAGATAAAGCACCAGATACCAACTAAAATTATACGGGTTTTTCTGTTCTCACTGAATGGTTGAACTCTATGTTATTACTCTATTATTTTATTATTCGCACAGCCACTGTTTTTTTTAATTTTTCCGAGCGGTTCCGTGCTTCGCAAGTGTTATTAGTGTAAATTTCGTTTTTAGTATTTTTTTTTATTTCGTTAAAACGCAGTGTCTGGTTAGGTCTTAAGTACATCTGCAGAACTGAACTGAGTTTCTGTACTCAAGTCGTATGTTCGTAGCCGATTTCTAACCGATCTGTTATCGGTTCTTTGGCAATAACGATGTATGATTGATTAATGATCAATATCTGTAATCTCTGTACAAAAAGTAGTGATATCCCATCAAAAACATAAATTGAATGAGAGCCAAGTTCAGTATTAAGAACAGACGTCGTTAGGTATCGACTTCGCCGACAAAAGAATTGAGATCTATATGGGTGCTGCCAAGTTCTCTGTAGAAAGTCATGAAATTTTAGTTACAAGATCACTAGAGATGTAAATTGTTATTTAAGCTTAAGATTTGACTTGGCTAGTTTTCAAGTACAGGCTAAATAATATTTATTTAATGAACTCTACTTCGTTAAGTCATACGGAGGTTAGTTTACTTTCTGTTTGTATTGTACTTATGCTGTTAGATTGATATAATAGCTATGTGACTTTTCTGAAATTTGGTTTGTTCGTAAAAACTTGGTTTATACCAACAAACCGATAAAATTGGTTTAAGCAAATGTCAAACAAGGTTATGGTGGTTTCGTTGTACTGGTTTATTATTCAACGCACAATACCCGGTAGATTATTGGACCACGATGAATTCCACAGTTGTGTGTGACGCTGTTCGCATAATTATGTACAGCGTACAGAAGAGGCTCTCGTCACCGGCCACGCATGTGCAGTCGTTGCAGCTCCTCTTAACCCCTCAAGCCCTGTGGACCCGCCGGTGGGTCCATGTTCTGTGGGTGGGTCCAATGTAAACAACGGCGCATTTCGGCTGGGACCGCACCTGCGTCTATCGTGACAAAGCTTCGGTGTGGACAAAGCGCCAGTACTCTGTGTAGGTAATGTATGGACTGACACATGCCCGTGGCGCGAAGCTTTGTCATGATAGACGCAGGTGCGGCCCCAGCATTAGACCCCGAAAACCCGCCGGCGGGTCGGTCTCGCAACGGGACTTTGAATCGAAGTTTGAAGATTATACATACCACAGTTTTATGAGCACGTTTTATTCTTTGAAAACTGTGATAAAATTCACATATTATACGAAAAAGAAAAATGTTCTAGGCCTGAGGGGTTAAAATGATCTCCGGGGTAGCAGTGGAAGTTTGTTTCGGGTTATAGGACTGTAATAAAACAAAGACTATTACAAAAAGTGAAATACACGAGTTGAAAGTGAAAATGGCTTGACAATGAGGGCTTTTCAATAACAGCCGTCAGTCGAGTTCATTAAAAAAAAACTAGATGGCGCTGCAAGAAGAGCAAAATGTCATTATGTTTTTAGGTCTGTGGTCGTAATCGTTATTAATCTGTGATAGTCTAAACATTTCTTTGTAGTCTGTGATCTAAACTATACTTTGATTCGAAACTGTTGAAACTTTAAAGTTATCGAAGTATTTTTACTTTGTTCATTACATACGTACGTGAATTGTGTCTTTGCTCATGACTAGCCCATGCATTGTGCATTTTTGTAAAAACAGGACAGGAACCACAGAGAAGGTACAGTGATGTCATGTCAATTTTGACGTATTAGGTGACGTCAGCGCCATCTATCGGTAATTTGCGGTACTACAAACGACCAACGAGGAACATCGTCGGCTCCATCTTCACTTACCATCAGGTGAGATCGGGGTCAATCGTTGGTCAGTTTTTAATAAAAAAAAATAAAAAAAAACATTTTTTTAATGATGCTTTGAAAAGCCCTCATTGTGGCAGAAGATTTCGTAGGAAGCTGTAATTTATGAGTACGTACAAGAATATACTATCTACTATACGGCTAGCACTAGAGTCTGACAAGCGAGTCCTGGGACGCGATTTATTTTGAATTCTTCATATGGCCACACTCTGACTGTCAAACTTAGGTATTTCAGCTGCAAGTAGTACAGCCCAAACAGGAGGAGTGGAAATGTTGATTTTGATGTAGTTAATGTTTTCGTTTTGCTTATATTTATTTATGTTTGGACAAAACTCATTGGATACTCCAAACTAATTAAACAAATAATCAAGTTAAGCAAAAGTATCAAGACACGACTCACTTGTCGCACTCTACTCTGCAATGAGCGTTTTTCCTTATGTCAAATTCAGTTCTAAAAGAATCCCTAGGTGGCGCTGCCGTACCGTATTATTAAACGTCAAAGCAAAAAATAATAATAAGGTTCTGTGGAATTTGTGATGGTTGATTACGGAAAAACAAAAATGCTGTTGTCGTTTGGTGATAAGTGCGATTTTGGATATTTTGGAGTCTTTGCTGTGGATTGTGGGTTTGAATTTTAATTTTTATTACGAGAAACCTCGTCCGAATAGCAACCCTGGTTCCTTCTCTTGTTTAGTAATCTGTGGACTAAGTTTGATATCACAATTTTGTACGTAGAAACGAATAACGCCATCTAGATTATCTCAAGGAACTAAGAAAAAAAAAAGAAAGGAAAAACGCTCATTCTCCGTGGTGTAAGTATATTCTGTGAAACCGTTTATTTAACTTTTGACAACTCGATTTAGTGACGCCCTATGAAGTTACTAAATCGATTCTTCATGACAATCGATTTAATTTTGTTCAAGTTTTAATCGATTTATTATTCACATAACATTTATTTTTATATTTTTTATGGATTGTCGGTCGAGCGTGATAAACTAAAGGTTACCGAACGGATAAATTATTTTGTTACTTATAATATTTAAACCTAATTTCGTATAGATCTGTGTAGTAAGGATAGATTTATATTCTTGTAGAAAATCCACTTGAAAAGCCTGCGCTACATAATCTACCCGTAACAGTACCTATTCTTGCAAAACATGTCACCACACTATTGTGAAAAGAAAAACGGTGTCTATGAAGTGTTGCACTTTCACTGTTGCCTTTGATTTCTTGCGAAATAAATTATAAACTTCATAGATGTGCATCTGAAGTTAAATAAACGCTTTGATCGAGTGTAGCTGTCAGCCTGTCACTGTTTATGCAAAACTTGTTACTTACGATGTTTTTTCGCACCCGAAGTGCAGTTCTTTGTAGTGCAAGTAGCTGCTACTTATGTTACTTACGATGGCTTTTCTCACCCAACGACTCAATGGAATTCTTCGTGGTATAAGTGGCAAGCCTGCAGCAACTGTGCTTATGCTGCCAGCTCTACAGCGTGTCCCAAAACTCAACGTCAAGCCGGTTCCGGGTGAAAAGGCAAGTCATACTGGTTATCAGAAAAATATTTAAAAAAAAACGATTTTTTAATTTAAGTACAATTTTTTTTTTTATGATTATTTATTCAAGAAATTTCACAAACATAATGAAAACTAAAATTAAAATTAAAAATGGGCAATTTTTTAAGCTATTTTTTTTTCAAAGTCTTCTTTTCTTCCAAGCTGGAGCAGCTGGTTTTGAAATTTTGTTAACAGTTTAAAGGAGCATTGTTCAGAGATGCAAAACAAAAAAATAAATTGGAAAAAGTAAAGATTTGTAACAGGATATTTAATTTTTTTTTAAATGCCTATTTTTTTCTGATAACCAGTATGACTTGGCTTTTCACCCGGTTCCAGCTTGACGTTGAGTTTTGGGACACCCTGTATGAAAAACTTGTAACTTACGATGTATTCTCTCACCCGACGACTCAGTGCAATTCTTTGTGGTGCAAGTGGCTGACGCTCCTTGTGCTGCTGGAACTATGCAAAATATGTTACGATGGTTTTTCTTACCCGGTTTCAGTGGAATTATTCGTGGCATAAGTGACACGCCTGCAACAACTGTAATATCTGACGTCGCTATGCTGCCCGCCCTACGCCAAATTCGCTAGTTGCAGTGAGATACGCCAACCATTTCCGTAGCCGCTGATACAACGAAAGCCTGTCTGTACAATGGAAGACCAATTAAAATAATGAGTGATGATATTGTGCGTTACAAGCAAGTTTAACACTCAAAACAATCCACAAGCTACGTACAATCCAGGCTCGAGCAGTTCTTCGTGGTGCACGGATCGGTCTGGTATCTAATCATGGCTGAAAGGGACAGGCAAATTAAAATCACACAGAGTATAAAAAGCCAACGCCAGACCAGAAAGCAAATCTGTAGGTGAAAGGCTCAGAATTCCTATTCTGAGGTGAGAGGTAAACAAAAACTCGTTGATTGAGTACTGCCGAGCTGACAGTAAGAGCAGTAAGTCGGAAATTTCAAAGATGAGTAAATCGGGGACAAAGTTTTGGATTACATTTTTACTTACTACTTACTTCTTTAGCTTATAAGTTTTAGTACCTACTAAAACTTATAAGCTAAAGAAGTAGTAAGTAAAAATGTAAGTAATCCAAAACTTTGTCCCCGATTTTCTCATCTTTGAAATTTCCGACTTACTGCTCTTACTGTTAGCGCGGCAGAGTAGTTAAAGGTTTAGTAGGTAGTATATAATGAACATACAAAAAAATAAAGGTTTTTGTGTTATTTTCGTACCTTTTCTCCTTAATTCGTCTTCGCCGCGGCAGTCGAGGCGGGTGCAGGAGAATATGTAACCCGTTGAGTCACACAGGCACTTGTTGCAGTCCATCGGGAAATCCGAATATGGCACGCATAACTTCAGTGGCCTCGGCTGTATACACCACATGTTATTTTCAGTATACAAGTCATCATCATCAACCCATTATGTCCCCACGGGTCCCATTACGGGCCTCTTTCCTGAGGAAGGTGTAGGCCGTGCTCCACCACAGAGGTCATGTCCGGATTGTCATGTCACTCTGGCGGCCGTGGCTACGAGCGACTCGAGCGAATATACAAGTATTACTTTAATATTTCTACATTCTCCAATGTATCTCTAAACAGTGTTTTAGAATTTTATTTCATTGTAATCTTTAATCGTATTTTTTCGAGTCTTTACATCAAACTTAGCAGAGGGAGGTTTTGCCACACTGCTAAGTTTGAGTTTTATACAACTATGTGAGCAGCCCCAGAAGAGCTTTATAACCTTTAGAGCTTTAGAACTAGATAAAACCCTACTTTGCTCAGCTAAAATCTAGACTCATACATAATTATAGACCCCATTTTTTTTCCAAAAAATTTAAATGATAAACAGATTTTATTAACCTTATTGGATGCGGTGTCCACGGTGTCCCACACACCATGGAGTTAACAAATTAGTTAGACCTAACTGTTCACAATGGACACTTGTGAGACGTGATGACGTGACACCAACGCAAAGTTGGTGACATTGACATGTTTACCTACTTCGGAAAGCCATTAACAAAAACATAAAACATAAACATTTACATACAGGCACATACATTGCTTCTGCCCCACACTAGGATACCCTGTGTCGTGGGAACCAGAAACAGCGACGTCACAAACATGTAAACATCCAAGACCTGGAGTTTATTTTTCTCCCCAGCCGGGGATTGAACCCGGGACCTCTCGCATAGTAAGCAGATGCGCGGTGTGTTTGTGATGCTACCTCCCAGAGTGCAGTTGGGCTCCAATTATTGATGACACGTATGTCAATAAGGGGACCCCACTGACGGTACACGCCGGTAACAATAATTAGTGACATAAGTAGCTATTGCATGCCTAGCTTACTCGCTGCTTACTTTGGCTTTCTTTTTGGCTTCTCAGACATTAGGACAGCTGCAGTCTACATGGAGAAATGCCGACGGCTTGCCATCGCTTTCTTACTAGTTATTGGCTAAAAGCATCATAAATACGACCCTGGTAACTCAATCTGTTCTCAGTTTGGGGGCACATGGGGTTGCCAGGTGTCTGAATACAGGCCATCGTGCATCCTTCTGGGAGTGGTACTGTTCACTCATGGACTGGAACAATCCTGGGGGATGTTGCGATGGCTACTTCATGAGCCCTGTGGTCATGCTCATGAGGCTTCTTCACCACAGGGTTGGCTGGTGTGAAGGGGGGGGTTTCTTGACCACCTACGTGTTTGCCGTGCGTGGGAACCCGTACGGAGGGATGAAGGGATCCTGGTGGCTGAGCTGGGCCCCACCTGCGGGTCGGGTATCGGCAACACTCCACTTTGGCCCTAATTTCCTCCCACACGGGAGGTCGCAGGGGGAGCCAACTGCGATCAATCGGCTCGGTGCTTCCGTTGGTTACTTGTGGACGCGCGAATGTTATCTTAACCTTGGCGCGTCCGTGGGGAGCTGGCGGGCATCTTGGCGAGTGTCCTGGGACGATGGGGTCTGCAGATAGCGGAGCTCGGTGCCTACGCCATCCTGAGGCGTGGGATCACTCAGCGCCGTGATTCTCGTGGACAACTCATCCTGGGTCGCTATACCTCCTAGTAGCCCTGGTGCCTGAATAAGGCATCCCCAACGTTGAGGACTCCAGGCCGGGTGGGGATCTAGGATGGTGAAGATTAAAGAACCTGACATGAAAACTTTGCAGGATAAACTTATGGGCTTGACCGACAAGGGCGAGCCTTCTCAAGGTCGCGTACCCTCTGGGCGCGTGACTCAAAATGCTAGGGATAAGGCTGTGGAAGGGAACTCCTCAGCTCGGGGTGGAAATGTTGCCTCTCGGGGCGACGCCCACATCCGGGATGAGAGAGGAACCATTCATGGCAACGCTTTGGGGGATGGGCGCCGGAAGGCGACTCCACAGTTGCCAGGTGGCGGGGACGTCAACAGACCAGGCGTCGCTCTCGTTGCTGGACCTTCTAGGGCTGGCACTGATGCTTCACTGGCTGTGGACCGAACCGTCGCAGCGGCGACCACCTCGAAAAAGAAACGGCTCAGCGGCGCCCAAAAGAAAAAGCGTGCGCTCGAGCGACAAAATGCTGCGGAAGGGCCCTCAAAGAGGGCACGGGAAGTCAGAAATGAGGCCACTCATCCCGCGGGTGTCGCCAAGAAGCAGAAAACCCTGTTTTCGGCCACTTATAAAGAGGCACTAAGGGTCGCAAGATGGCTATAATTGCTGATGGTGACCCATCGAGGATCACACCGGAGGCGGCTCAGTTAATAAAGGCAGCAGTCTTTGACTTGATTGAGGCGTCGCCGGACCCGCTCCCTAATATTGAGGCAGGAGCCCTCATCGCGGGGGCACGGCATATCCTATGCGAAGGGAACAGTGACGCTCAGTGGCTGTGCGGCCTCAACGGAAAAACCGTTGGGGACGTAAAGCTACGAGTGGTTGACGCCAAGGATTTGCCCAAACCAGTGAAGCTGGCCTAGAAGACCAGGAACAACTACACGTTGGACATTTCCAGGGTGTTAGCTCTAATGCAGCGCTACAACACAGAGCTTAAGACCCGCGAGTGGAAGGTGGTAAACTCGTAGGAGGACATAACGCAGGGGACCGTGCGGCGCATTGTCCTGGTCGACCAGGACTCTGCCAACTACATCAAGTCGCAGGGGTACTGTCTCCGTGCGGGCCTCAATAAGAGTTTCTTTAAACTCTTACAGGAGCCTGTAGGTGGGGCCTCTAGTGGCTTGAGGGCTGCACCCGCTGCCAAGGCAGAAGCGTGCACCGCTCCTGTCGTAGAGCTGGCGGAAGGGGTTTCGGTGACGGTGGATGGGGTATCGGCGAGGGAGAGCGCTGAAGTCACGGTGACTCAGTCTCAACTGCAAGTGGCCTCTTCCCCGAAAACCGATGATGTCCTGGACGTCTTTGACGGCCTGGAACTAACGTCCCCGCTGACTCTCGATGAAGCGACGGCAGAAGGCTTGGAGGGTGGTCACCAACTGGCTGCCCCCAGCGTCCTTTAGTTACCCACAAGGATAGCCGAGCTAAGGTGCGTACAGATTAATCTTCACCATTGTAAGGCGGCTATGCCCGCCAGCTTAAGGAAAACAAATTCAGATATTGCCCTACTACAGGAACCTTATTAATATAAAGGAGCTGTTTCAGGCTTAGGTAGGATAAATGGCTCCATATTTTACCACCGTTCTACAAACAATACAAGGACCTGCATTTATGTCAGGAGTGGCATAAACGCAGTCCCCTTGCACGATCTTTGTTGCAGGGACCTTACGGCAGTTAAGGTCGTAGCAGGAGGTCGGGGAGCAGATAAAAAGCCAGTAGTTATGGCATCTGCATACCTGCCCTTTGAACAAGAGGACCCCCCTTCAGCTGCGGTAAGAAATTTAACTAACCATTGTAGTAGAGAGGGATTAGATCTTATCTTAGGCATCGATGCTAATGCACACCACACTGCTTGGGGTAGCACTGGTGTGAACAGGAGAGGTGAAAGGCTACTTGACTTCATAGTCAGTGCACCTTTACAAATTCTCAACAAAGGTAATAAACCAACATTTATCAACTCAAGGAGAGCGGAAGTCATCGACGTCACGCTGGCTTTCAATCGGGCTAGTAAAAACGTCACTGAGTGGTGTGTCTCTGATGAAATCAGTGGATCAGACCATCAGTACATCTGCTTCAGATACTGCATTGAATATTCTGTTCAACGCGTGACAAGGAGAAACCCACGTCACACCAACTGGGAATCTTACAAAAATGACCTAGGGATTGAACTAGGTACTGCTAAAGGAAAGCTCAATTCTATACTCGACATAGAATTTGAAGCTGACAGAATAGTCCACGCTGTTCATTCGGCATGGACAAATAACTGCCCCGAGAAGAAGAGCATGGGCAAAAGGGAGCCCTGGTGGACTTCTGAGTTGGAATCGTTGAGACTAGAAACACGCAGAGCATTCAATGAAGCGAATTCTTCGAAAGACTTCAGTAAATACTCTCGTGCCTTGACTCATTTCAACCGTGAGATCCGTAAAGCTAAACGCAAATCATGGAGAAATCACTGCCAAGCAGTTACTTCTGCCCCGGAAGGTATGAGACTCTCTAAGGCCCTAACCACAACTAGGGCGCAGCAGCTCACCACCGTGAGAAATGATGAGGGTAAGCTAACAGAATCTGGTAGAGATACACTAGTCATTATGCTCAGGACTCATTTTCCAGATTGTAAACTCGTTAATAAAGGCTACCAGGAACCAATTGGAAGTGATGACCTTAATGTTTGCACATCCAAGTGGGACTGGGATGCCGCGAAGAAGGCGGTAGACGAGGAAAAGCTGTCAGGGGTCCTTGGAGGATTCCAACCCTTCAAATCGCCTGGTCCTGATGGCATTTATCCGATCCTACTTCAGAAAGGTGTCAAAATCTTGAGACAACATCTGTGCAAACTCTTTCGAGCATGCATTGCCTTTAGCTACACCCCAAGAATCTGGAGGGTAGTAAAAGTGGTATACATACCGAAAACGGGCAGAGAATGTTATGAAGAAGCCAAATCTTACAGACCGATCAGTCTCTCATCTTTTCTGCTTAAAAGTCTAGAAAAATTAATAGACCAATATGTTAGAGAAGGCCCGCTCAGAAAGCGGCCCTTTCATGAACTACAATGTGCCTATCAACAAGGCAAATCTACGGAGACTGCCCTACATTATGTAGTCTCAAAGGCGGAATACGCAGTGGAGAACCAAGAAATATGTGCTGGCGCTTTTCTCGACATAGAGGGAGCATTCGACAGGACTAGCTTCGAGGTCATCAAGAAGGCGGCCATCGACCATGGAATTGAGGCAACTTTAGTCAAGTGGATCGATGGTATGCTTCGGAAGAGGATCATTACATCGTCACTGTTAGGCGATGATGTCAGTGCGTTAACCACCAAAGGATGTCCACAGGGCGGGGTTCTTTCTCCCACACTGTCGTGTCTTGTGGTCAACCCTCTTCTACAGGATTTAAACAAAAGTTCGTTCTATACTAAAGGATATGCGGACGATTTAGTAATACTAATCAATGGCAAATTTCCTTCTACAGTCTCGGAAATCATGCAAAGAGCACTCAACAAAGTTGAAAGGTGGTGCATGGATAATCAATTATCCATAAACCCGACAAAGACGACGATCGTACCCTTCACACGGAAGAGGAACTTAAAAAAATTAAGGACCTTGACTATGTACGGGCAGGAACTGAATTGGTCCACAAATGTCAAATATTTAGGTGTAATACTAGATAAAGAGATGCTGTGGAATACCCATGTGGAAAAGAGCATTGAAAAAGCAGTTCGTGTTTTTAATATGCTCAGATCTGCTTATGGCAAGACCTGGGGTCTGCGACCACAGGTTGTTTATTGGATTTATACCATCATTGTTCGGCCCATACTGACATACGGCAGTATTGTTTGGTGGCCCAGAACTAGGTTAAAGACTTGTCAACAGTCGCTAGAAAAACTTCAGAGACTAGCCTGCATGGCGACAACAGGTGCATTTACGACGACGCCAACGCGCTCGTTGGAGGTGCTGTTAGACCTTAAACCACTTCACATTATGATCCAAACAGAAGCGGCAAAGGCCTTATACAGACTAGCAGTCAACGGTTCATGGAATTTCAACATGCCTAAAACTAGGCATACAAATTTGGTAATTGGACCTCAACTCGAGAGAATGTTGTGTATGGGGAGTGACAAAATGTTACGTGTGCACATCTCAAGGACCAAATATAACATCTTTATACCCACCAGAGACGAATGGAGGCATGGTCTGAAAACTACTGGACCTGACACGACTCATGGTTTACTGATGGGTCGAAAATGCCATCTGGCACTGGTGCTGGCAGGACTTCAAAGAAAGTTTCAGTCTGGGGCAATATGCAACAGTATTTCAAGCGGATACTTATGCGATCATTGCCTGTGCTCAAGAGAATATAAGCAGGAATGTCAAAAACAAAACTGTTCGTATTTTTAGCGACAGCCAAGCAGCACTCATGGCCGCAAAATCCCGCGTGGTAGATTCAAAGCTGGTGCTTAACTGTGTCAAGACCCTAAACAAATTGGGCTGCGACAACAGGGTGCAACTAGTCTGGGTTCCTGGCCACGCTGGACACATGGGAAATGAGGCAGCCGACGAGCTGGCGAGGGAGGGATCCGCGCAGCCTTTGCACGCCCCTGAACCATGCGTGCGGCTCTCATCGAGCACCATTAATTGTGCTATCAAAGCTGAGGCCAATGAACGGCACAAATGCGAATGGGCAGCCACTGAAGGACTGCAACATTCTAAAAGCTTCATTGGTGAAGAAATCGCAGGCTCAGCAAAGTTCATACTGCGGGGAGGACGACGTCGTGCGAGGGCGCTTACTGGCGCTCTGACGGGACACTTCTCGACAGGGAAACAACTCCGCAGAATGGGGTTATGTCAAGACGACACCTGCAGGGCATGCGGTTTTGAAGTGGAGTCGATGGTACACGTACTGTGTGACTGCGATGTCCTTGCCCGAAAAAGAATGAGCCTTCTGGGAATAGCTTACCCCAAACCAGAGGACTTCAGGCACCTGTCCCTAAAGGGTGTGACCGACCTCGTAGAGTACATCTTCGATTAGGCTTAGGTGTAAGGTCAAGGGGCAGACACAACAGATCCCACTGGGTCGAAGTGTCGCCGACTAATTTGTCGGCCCCCGCACGACTACTTGATAAGATAAGATAAGATAAGATAAGCAGATGCGCTAACCGTTACGCCACAGAGGTCGTCAAAGATAATTTTTACATTGAAAATACTCGATAATCCTAATTTTCCGCCTATAAGTTGTCTACTCAGATCGACAAATTTTTACGCTCTTTAATTTGACATTGCATTTCGTTCGAGTCTACCGTAGACCGGTATTATTGCTAAAGATGCTGTTATTACCTTCGTATGGTAATGTGCCCGAACTTTCCTTATTAGTGGTGAATTCTGAAAATAAAAAAAAAATATTAAGGACTAGCTTTCACCCGCGACTCCGTCCGCGTGGACTTTTAGTTCAAAATGTCGCAACCCCGTTCACTCCCTTAGGGGTTAAATTTAGAAAAACGGCGAAACACGTGTTCAATCAATTGTGTTGAAGAGTACTTATTTTAAGTTCCAAGAAAATTAGACAACATTCTTTATACCTCCCATACAAATTTTGGCAACCCTTTTCGCCCCCTTAGGGGTTGAATTTAAAAAAATCCGGTCTTATTCCTTGCCTACATTATATATAGACTCTCTGCAAAATTTCAGCTTCCTAGGTCCAACGGCTTGGGCTGGGCGTTGTTGATGAGTGAATGAATCAGTCAGTCAGGACTTTGAATTTTATTTATATAGATAGATGTCAACGGTCATAAGATCTGCATGATACCTGATACATGAAAAGGTACATGCCTGAGTACCTACACAATTTACTGAGTGCATACTGTTAAACTGTACGTTTTTTGTCAGCAACCCTGAATTTAGTCTGTCCTTTAACGCATGTATTTTATTGTCCTAAAGGAAACTAAATACAAAATAAAATGACCCTATTTTTTTATTTTCGGAAATTCGATGATATTCATTCATAATTTTCAGCTTTAATTTCGTTTTATTGTAAAACGACGTAAACGCCAAATGACGACTTTTTAAAAAGCATTGTTGATTGACGTTTATTATTGAATGAAATTGAAATTGACATCTGTCATAACATTTTTAATATTAGACAATGGTACCTTCTCATTCAGCCGTATGTGTGACGTCATCATATAATTTTTGGTTTTTATTATTTTAGCACCAAAGTAACATAGGTAGCGCAACAAGCGCGGACGACTGGGGCACGTGGTCACTTCCCCGAGGAAGGTGTAACAGGCTATACTTACTCCACCACGGGGGCCAAGTCCGGATTGGTGGAGACTTGTAAAACTAGTGGCTGGTCTTACTGTCAGAAGTTTTCAAGCCGCCTTAAGGCCTCTGACTTGGCTTAATGACTGCCATCTATCGAAGGCAGCCAGCACCAACTGCTTAACGTGCCTTGCGAAGCACGGAACCGCTCGGGAAAATGCTACTAGCGTAAGTCATAGAACGGTCATCCATCCATGCACTGAACGCGCTCTATGTTGTTTAACCTTCGCGATCGCTTAAGGTCACTCAGCGGCCGGGGCTACGAGCGATCCGATATGTGCTTGCCACAAATCTAAATGCAAATGGCTGAAAAAAAAAACACCTTTTGTAACTCACCGGATCATTGATTATTCTATTTCTACACTCTGGAGCCGTACTCGATGGAACACATTCGACGGCTGGAACAGAAAAAGCGAATAAAGACACAAACTAGCAAAAAAAATTAAATTACTTGCCTGTACTCGATTCCGCGAAACGAGCTCCCAAATAAAATCGTCCATATGAGCTCATAAGGTAATACAAGTAAATTTCAATAGCGGTGAAATTTACGAAAACGGTGCCATTCAATGAAAAGCACCGTTTTCGCGTATTGTATCGCTTATCTCCAGCCGCGAGCATTGACCAATGAGGTGTGAGTATTTGGTTACCAAGGAGTTTGACGCGAGTCAAATAAATACAATTATATCGGGTGTCCCAAAACTCAACGTCAAAATTCAAAAATTCAAAATTAAAAAAATTTTATTTCAACGTAAAGAATTTACATTCTGCTTGTTGAATGTCAATGTACATACAGTTATGTATAATGTTAGCCGCTGCCTTAGGGCCGTCTGTAGTGGAGAAAAAGGCAGCGAAAAAAAACTCCACTCTGACCATCTTTTCTCAAATCAACTTAAAGCTAATACAAATTAGGTATGAGTGTTCGTATACCAAGAATCTCAAGATCCATGAGTGCAATCAATACTTGCAAAGTCAAACATCATTTAATATTCTTAAAAGGTAATAAAACACCAATGCTGCGGCCAGACACACGGACAGCACCCGTTCACGAGCGTAACGCAGAGGTCAGCCATCACCAGTCTCAACCATATTAGAGGGAGATAGGCGACCCGGCCACCGCGCCACCATTCGCATGGCCTTTGGCAAACTTGTGTGATAAAGTTCTTGTCAGTTATCTATAATAATAGCATAGTTTTGATATGCAATCACAGCGTCTGTACATATGTATGAAATTTATTAAACCCTATATATTATTAGAATACCAATAACTAGCTCGTTGTGGAATTGGTTTACTGCCAAGGGTTTTTATCATCTATAAAGTCATCTATTCTGTAGTATGCCTTTTTACACAGCACAGTTTTAATAACAAATTTACATTTATTTCCTGGCAGGGATAGAATACTTTCAGGAATTTTGTTATAAAAACGTACACTATATCCTACAAATGATGTATTTACCTTGGCTAATCTGAATCTAGATGAGGCAATTTTGTTTCGATTTCTGGTGTTAACGTTATGTATATCCCTGTTTAGCTTAAATGTAGTTATGTTTTTACGTACATACATTATGTTATCGAATATATATTGGCAAGCTAGCGTAAGAATTCCTATTTCCTTAAAAAACTCACGTAGTGAGTGTCTGGCAGGTAAATTGTAAATACCTCTAATAGCCCTTTTTTGGAGAATAAAAATTGTTTCTATATTTGCCGCCCGCCCCCATAGTAGCAGACCATATGCCATAATGCTGTGGAAATAACTGAAATAAACTAGCCTCGCAGTTTCTACATCTGTTAGTTGTCTAATTTTTCTAACTGCAAATGCAGCTGAACTCAACCTACCCGCTAACTTTTCTATGTGTTGATCCCATTGTAGTTTTGAGTCTATTGTAATGCCTAAAAACACCGTTGTCTCAACTAAGTCTAGTCTGTCACCAGCTATTGTTAAACTTGTGTCCACTTTTTTGACATTGGGCAATGAAAACTTAATACATTTTGTTTTTTTGGCATTTAACATAAGATTGTTTACGTTAAACCAGTTCAGAATTTTAGAAAGAGCATTGTTTACATCGTCTAAATTAGATTGACCTCTCTTGGTTTTAAAAATTAGAGAAGTGTCATCCGCAAACAATACTATTTGTGACAATTTCTCAACTAGGTACGGCAGATCATTAACATACACTAAGAAAAGGAACGGCCCTAAAATTGAACTCTGAGGAACTCCTATTTTAACATCGGATCCGGCTGACTTAACTCCATTAATATCAACTTTCTGCACTCTATTAGCTAAATACGATCTAAGAAGTTCTAAAGATTTATTACTGAGACCGTATCTGATCATCTTACGAAGGAGGGTTTTGTGGTCTACGCAATCAAAAGCTTTGGATAGGTCACAGAAAACCCCGATGGCATCCTGCGCCTCCTCCCACGCATCAAAGATGTGATTCATCAACGCCACACCTGCGTCTGTCGTTGAACGACCCTTAGTGAAACCGAATTGTTTTTTATGGAAGAGTTTATTTAATGTGAAGTGTGTCAGCAATTGGTGTAAAATTATTTTTTCAAATACTTTACTAAATACTGGAAGTATTGCTACGGGTCTAAAATTGTTCGGATCATCACTGTCACCTGACTTAAATAAAGGAACAATTTTACTAAACTTTAATAGATCAGGGAACGTCCCCTGATCAATACATTTATTAAAAATTATAGCAAGGTGTGGTGCCATGATATGAATTACCGTGGATATCAATTTAACTGATAGTCCCCAGAGATCTTCGGTTTTCTTTATATTTATTTGTTTAAATGCTTTCAAAATGGTTTGGGGGCTAACGTGGGAGAATTGAAATGCTATTGTGCACGGTTTTATATTTTCTAACATCAAGGATTCTGCTGACTCTGGGGAAGAATTTAAACACGCTGTTATATTGAGGGGGATGTTTGTAAAGAAATTTTCGAATATTTTTGCGATATCCTCACTTGTGTCAACTACTTTCCCATCTACCCTTAGTACAAAATTTTTTTGATCCCTAGGTTTAGTTTTGCCTGTCTCCTTGTTAATTATTTGCCAAACCGTTTTTATTTTATTCGATGACGCTTAAACGATGACGTCAAGCCGGAATTGGGTGAAAAGGCAAGTCATATGAACAACAGTCAGTGAACCAACGAGGAACATCGTCGGCTCCATCTTCACTTACCATCAGGTGAGATCGGGGTCAATCGTTGGTCAGTTTTTTAATATAAAATATTGGTTATCAGAAAAATAAAAAATAAAAATTGGATAAAAAATATTTATAGGCATTTGAAAAAAATATTGAAAAATCGTGTTGCCACAAACAACGGGTTTTAATTGTCATTTTCAAGGTACATAGGCTGCTACTTATGTATGCGGAATCTGGAATTCCAATAATTTTAAACGCAATGTCTGACCTCCATGGTCAAATTCGTTATTTTTTTAAATACTGGCCGCTAATATTTTTCTCTTATAAACGTTAGTGTTTTGTTTTTGTTGGGTTTAAAATGTCATATCGCTGAAAAATGGAACTCACTCGTGAAAATATTCGTGCTATGATTTATTACGATTTTCGAGGTGGTTTAACGCAACAACAGTGCGTAGATTGGTTCGACTCAATCAACGGCGTAGATCAATTAACTTCGACTTTTGGTGGTGAAGCTCCATCAAAAACGACTGTGTATCACTGGTTTAGTGAGTTTAATCGCGGGGGCGCAGTAAGCTCACGGACGAAGTTAAAGAAGGTCGCCCGAAATCGGTGGTTGTGCCACAAAATATTGAAGCTCTGCGAAAACTAATAATGCAAGACCGCCATGTTACGTATCGCGAGATAGAGGCTATTCTGGGCATATGTATGACGAGCATTCATAGGATATTACATGAACATTTGTCTGTAAAAAAATTTTGCTCGCGTTGGATTCTGCACAACTTAACTCAGGATCAAAAAGATGCTCGCGTCGAATGGTGCAAGAAAACCTAAAAAAAATTCAACGGAGGCGACTCAAAATCTGTTTATAATATCTACACAGGTGACAAATCCAGGATCTACGCGTACGATCCCGAAACTAAACAACAATCAGCAGTTTGGGTGTTTCAAAATGAGCGAACCCTACGAAAGTGACTCGTGCAAAAAGCACTGTAAAGCAAATGGTGGCCTGCTTTTTTGGTATTAGGTAATGGCCATGTGGCTACAATACAATACCACTGGAGAATCGCAGAACGGTTAATTCGGAGTGGTACACGACCATTTGTTTGCCGGAAGTATTTGAAGAAATACGCCAAAACAACCAGCGACGCAGAATCATACTTCACCATGACAATACCAGCTGTCATACATCTCAGGAAACAATTACATTTTTGGATGGTCAAAAAATAGAATTGATGGGTCATCCACCGTACAGCCCTGATTTGGCTCCCAATGATTTCTATTTATTCCCAAATGTAAAGAATAAATTACGTGGTCAACGATTTTCGACCCGTGAAGATGCCGTAGATGCGTTCAAACAGCACGTTTTGGAGATACCTCAATCAGAGTGGAAAAAGTGTTTTACAAATTGGTTTTAATCAATTTTTGGAAAAACTTATGTACAAAGTTCCCCTTACATTATCCATACATTAGCGAATTCATTTTCATCCATTAAGATATTTTCTATAAAAATAAAAAAATAAAATAAACTCACGCCCGTTAACCCCGAAGGGGTAGGCAGAGACACCAATCACTAGAACTGGGCCCACGTTTTGCAGAGTTTATCAGGTCCCAAACGTACCAAACCAAACCAAATTTTATTAAAATCGCTCCAGCTGTTTAGACGTGAAGAAGTAACAAACATACGCAGTCACACACTCACAAACTTTCGCCTTTAACTATTAGTGTGATTATATCTATAATTATAATATTAAATTAAAATGTAGCTATTATTAAAAATAAGCGACTGCTTGCCAGATTATCTTGTCATGAGTCGTCTAAAACTGAGTCATGCGAAACTAACATTGGGCTTTCCTTTGTATATCTTTTAATTGTGACTTCAAAGTGTAAGCTGTATGATCAGCAAATATAATAACGAAAATAAAAACAAAATGCAACATTTTTTTTCTGTTTCTAAAGACAAAAAGGCAAATAATGAGAAGTACGAACTGAAAAATCTTAATTTTATAGTAACTATAAGAAATAATAAAATAAATATCAGCCCCAGTTAATTGTTTAACGAATCAATTTGTAACTAAATGTATTTCAAATCGCTGCGTTGACTATAAAATATTTATAATTAATAATTACTGAATCTCTAATACATAAAATTCTCATGTGACAATGTTACTTCTCCGAAATGGCTAGACCGATTTTTGATGAAATTTTGTATGTATATTCGGTAGATTTGAGAATAGGTGGTTAGCATTTTTCTTAGCCCTAAGCAAGGAAAATTTCTCCTTGCCCTAAGTAAGTATAGGAGTGATCTACCACTATTTTTTTTTTATAATCCCTGCAAATAATTTAACGGTGAAACAACGTTAAAAAATAACAATACATTTTTAGTTTGTGACCTGTCCTGTATGATTTGTTTTTTTTAAATTATTTATTCAAGTAATTTCACAAAAATACAATGTCATTGTGTCATTTATGTGATGGCATTGTATAGCGCCACCAAGTTATCTGTTCAGGTGGGCAAAATTGTAACTAACTAAGGAATCGCACATCCTGTTCCCCATTTTATGTTTTATTTACTCACTTACTAACATTTATAGATATATTTTCATTAAAATTGAAAGACGGGTTAAAATATTCTCATTTTTTAGTTAATTTTTTAAAATGTTACTACTAAATTCTTCACTAGCGCCGCTATCAACTGAACAGATAATATGGTGGCACTGTAGCTCATGAACGGAAGAACCGTTTTGATCGTTTTTAGGGTTCTGAACCAGAAAAGAAAAAAACGGAAGCCGTATAAGATTACATTGTTCTGTCTGTCCCTCCGTCCGTCCGTCCGCTTGTTAAAATTCTTTATCTCGGAAACGCGTGGAGGTGTTAATTTGAAACATTTCATATAGAATGGATGACCTGATGATAATTACCTGTTGATGATGGTATTTATAGATTCTGTGGAGGCAAGACGTTCCCCGGGACAGCCAATAGTAACAAATAAATCTTGGTTAATTGGTTTGAAACACATAGTATTTTGAATCGATTTATGAGCAATTAACTGAAACTAATATTGTTAGAAACGATAAAAAATAATTTATAACAATACTTAAATGTAAATATAATACCTGTCACTGGCCTTTTGCCTTCAAAAGCACCCAAAATGTTGTATTTTATTTTGGTATTCGTTTTTGCATTTGGAGATCTTACAGCCTTTGGTTGGGAAACGCAAGCTAAAGATGTACACAAAAAATCCACGTGTTAGTTTTCAGATGATTAATTTATCGGTGATTTTTAGCTAATTTCGAGTTTTTCTTAGAACTATAAAAATGTTACAATGTGCCGGCGAGAATCTACGTGTATCTTACACTAGGTACCCGACACATGGACTGCCAAAAAAATAATTGGTCGAGCATTATATTCTGAAAAATTACTTGACAAAATGGATTTGTCTTCACTAGGAAATAAAATAAAATTCAAAATAAAATACCGGACATTATACCTAACATTCATCATCATCAACACATTATGTCCCCACCGAGGGTCACGGCTCTCTTCCCTGAGGAAGGTATAGGCCATACTCCACCACGGGGGCCAAGTCCGGATTGCTGGAGGCTTGTAAGACTAGTGGCTGGTCTTACTGTCAGAAGTTTTCAAGCCGCCTTAGGGCCTCTGACTTGGCTTAACGACTGTCATCAAACGACGGCAGCCGGCACCAACAAACGTTCACCTTAGGTATGATGTCCTGTAGTTAAATAATTTGTCAAAAGCCCACATTATTGTTATTTTATTTTGACTAAACTCCGATAAATTCTAATTCACAATCCGCGTTTCCCGCCAGAGGGACTCGAAATTCGTCCAAGCGAACACAAATCAATTTTATCAAGTAATTTTTCAGCTATAATTGTCGAAAAATTATTTTTTTGGTAGTTCATGTATCGGGTAGTGTATGAGATACATAGATCAGCGGCTCTCAAACTTTCTTGGTGACGGAACCCTTTTGGAAAGCGAAATACTTGACGGAAAAATACAATAAAACAATTGTTTTTAAAAATGTATTAATTATTAATAAGCATAATAAAAGATCAATGTAAGTTCGGCTCGTGATACGCCGCTGCCGCGCGCCGCCGCCGCCGCGTTGAAACGTTCGACCAGAGAGAGGTGTTTTGTCTTTTTTTCTAAATTCTTGTGGAACCCCTACAGGGGTATCGCGGAACCCTAGGGTTCCGCGGAACACAACCAGGGGAATGAAATGCAAAAGGCTTAGCATACCTTAGAAGTGGTATATTTTTTGCTTTTTTGTTCCAGCCATCGAATGCTTACCGTCAAGTACGGACCCAAAATGTGCAAACAAACTAAGCAATGAACCGGTGAGTTACTTTGCCTGTTTTTCTCCTCCATTTGGATGGCCCAATTCAAGAAATCACTAAGTCCAATTTCATACAATGAGACGTTTTCAGAAGAATTTAAAAAAAAATCTAACGGCTGTCAAAGAAATGCAATTTTGGACCTCAGCCCAATAGCCATGTGTGATACATCATAAAATAGGTCTCAGCGAGCTGAACAAAAGTTACTATGACGCAAACAGCCAAATATTTGTCCTTTCGGAGTTATATTGTATTGAAAAAAAAAACTAACATTTTAAGCAACATAGGCTAACTTCAGTAGGTATTATGTAAATAACCACCCCTGAGTCGGAAACTTTAGGTACAAATCAACAACCTGTATGTTAGCATTTTTTTTTCGAAACATTTTTTTACGACAAACCATTGCAGTTAAATTAAAAGCAATTAAAGTTAAGTTTAAAATATAAGTTAGTTATGTTAAATAACAAATGTATTTCGCGCTAAATTGCTTAAAATTTAATTGAAATGCTTTCCCGTAAAACGATAGTCTACAAAAAAATTGCTAACATACCAGGCGCTTTCTAAGAATTTTTTTGTAAAGGTAAAATAATTAAAACCGCTGTCTAATAATGATATTATTTGTAACACGTGGTGTATCCCCAGGACTTGGATATTTACATGTTTGTGACGTCGCTGTTTATGGTTCCCACGACACAGGCTACCCTAGTGTGTTGCTAGAAGCAAATGTGTCAGGCACATACATTTGCATAAATGTAAATGTTTATGTTGAAATGTTTGTTTACATACATACATACATAAGCCCACGCCTGTATCCCACAGGGGTAGCCAGAGACCACGGACTGCCACCTGCCACGATCCTGACAAATCAAATTCGCTTCATCGACATTCATGCATGTACGCACGTCAGTTTCGGGTACTTTTTATCTTGTCCTTTGCTAATATATGTCCGAAGTACGGAGGTCGAAGTATGTCCGCCTGGGGTGTCCCTTACCGGCCCTTCCACTCACAAAAAAATGTTAAATGTTTGTTTGTCTAGGCGAAACATCGTGTTTGTGAGCCTTTCAAGGAGTTTTGGAAGGACTGCAACAAGTGTTTGTGCCATGCAACGGGGGCCCTATACTCCTGCACCAACTTTGACTGCGCCGCCGAGGACCAACTAATGGGAGAAAACGGTACTCTCCGGCTCCGCTGCGCCATGCTAGCGTGTTAGCAAGCACCTAACATGTTATTATGAGCGTGGCATAGCGTGTTAGGCCCTTTCTCCACTGCTCCGGTCCGGCAAACGTTAATTACCGATCTGATTTAGAAACACACAAGAATACTAATAAGCTTCTCCACTACTCCGGCATCCGGTTTTTAACGGTCCGATAATTTGATAGATCGGCACGGTATTTTACCGGTCTGAAGTGATCGACGTACAAAAACAGTACACGTTTTGCACCGCGCATACAATCCAAAAATGTTTCCATACTATTTAATTAGATACCTATAGATACAACACATTCTATAGAATAATATAGAATGTGTTGAAAACGTCCCCTGCCTCAAATAGAAAAACCGAGGAATTTTATTAAAGCACTGCGTCCATTGCCGTTTATAGTCAGATGAAGTGGAGAAGCATTCCGATATTTTTCTCGTGACTGATTCCGGTCCGACGCCGGACCGGAGCAGTGGAGAAAGGGCCTTAGCGTGTTAGCAAACACATAACACGTTAGCCGCGGCGAATGGATAACATCCCCCGCGTTCGCCTCCGGGGGGGTGAAGTCATTCATTTTATGTTAGCGCTTGCCGGGCACGCCTCGCGATTCTCTGATTGAGTGGAAAAAAGAAAATACTTTGTTTTTCATACGATTATTTCGAGAAAGATTAGTGCTTTGGGTCGCTTCATGTAGTGAACATAAAGATAAAATTAAAAAGCTGGATTCTCTAGCAGATAACGCAAAAATAAAAGGAATTTCAAAAGAAGGAGTGAATACAAAATGGATAGCTAAAGGGACAAAATAGCAGACACGTCTTCTCCGTTGGCACTCATTTTATTTTTGTTATAAAAACAGTGTTATCTAGAAACTAGAAAGTCGCAGCAGACAGGCTGTTAGCAAACACCTAACATGTCATAACGATAACATGTTAGGTGTTTGCTAACACGCTAACATGGCGCAGCGGACCCGGCTTTATGAAGGACTGTCTGCTAATTAATAGGCTATTTGACAGATTTCCGAAAACCATCTCAGTTCTTTATTAGTGTTCATTGTAATGTATGTGCCTGTATGTAAATGTTTATGTTTATTGATGAGCACTCAAAGAAGAAAGTGGTAATTTTAAATTCTTTCGCATATTCCTTCTAAATCTCTCGTAGTCCCGGCCGCCTGAGTATCTTAAACGGTCACGAAAGTTAATCAACATAGGGCGCGTTCAGTGCAAGGATGGGTGCAAGTTGCATTTTTCCGAGCGGTTCCGTGCTTCGTAAGGCACGTTAAGCAGTTGATGCCGTCGATAGATGACAGTCGTTAAGCCAAGTCAGAGGCCTGAGGGCTGCTTGAAAACTTCTGACAGTAAGACCAGCCACTAATCTTACAAGCCTCCAACAATCCGGACTTGGCCCCCGTGGTAGAGTATAGCCTATACCTAGCTTCCTCTGGGAAGACACCCGTGCCCCTCGGTGGGGAGATAATCTGTTGATGATACTGATGATTTCTTCTAAAAAAAGCAAACAAAAATTCACTTTTAAACTAAGCCGCCAAAACGCAACCTTGAGCAATATCATGCGTCATGACGTCACAGGTCAGTAAACAAAACCAATGAATGTAAAACGACATGAATGACAGACGCCATTTTTATTGAGATGTGTGACATCATCATTCTGCCAATCCAGGCAGTCTTCAATAAAATGGCTACAGATAGAAAATTCTTAAATTTTATCCTGGTTTTTTGGACAAATGATCCATTTTTTTTTAGCTGTACCTAGTGGCTTACAGCGGTTCGAAGACTCTTAATTCAGACGAATATTTTTTCACGCTGTCAAATAGCCTTTTAAATCAAATCAATCCCCAACGGTGTTTCGCATATATCAGCGCTAACAGTTCACACCGATGCCATTTATTTTTGAGGAAAAAGAGAACGAACTATTTATATATTTACTTTTGACCTGGTTGGTATTTTTTTTACAGATAATGCTTGGCTAAGAAGGAAGATGGTACAGGTGCTTCTTAAGGACATAAACGTAGTTTTCAACGAATACGTAAGTAATTTTTATGTGTTATTTGAATCGCTCGAAGTCCCAGCTGCCTCAGTGATCTTAAACGGTCATGAAGGTTAAGCAACATAGGGCGCGTTCCGTACATGGATGGGTGACCGTTCTATGACTAACGCTAGCGGCATTATTCCGAGCGGTTCCGTGCCTCGCAAGACACGTTAAGCAGTTGGTGCCGGCTGCCGTCGATAGATGGCAGTCGTCAAGTCAGAGGGCATAGGGCGGCCTGAAAACTTCTGACAGTAAGACCAGCCACTAGTCTTACAAGTCTCCCCCAAATCCGATTTGCTCCCGTGGTGGAGTATATGGCCTATATCTTCCTCAGGGAAGAGAACCGTGCCCCTCGGTGGGGGCTTAATGGGTAGATGATGATGATGATGATGATTGACATTTTTATATTTCTTAAACGAAAGGAGGCGTAACAAGGAGCGACGCAAGGAGGAGACAATAAATGAATGCCACCAAAAACATGTTTATGTAAAATGTTTACCTACAAGACGAGACCATGCTTCGCTTCGTCATTGGTTTTAATAAATATGTATGTTTAATTTGGTTGTTCTACTTTTGTAAACTTTTAGTCCGGATCCACTTACGGGTGTTGTGCTTACAATGTGTTGTGCTTACGAAAGTTTTTGTTCTACATTTGTTTAATAGTCATAGAACGGTCACCCAACCATGCACTGAGCGCTCCCTATATTGCTTAACCTTCGTGATCACTTAAGATCACTCAGGCAGCCTGGGCTACGAGCGATTCGAACGAGCGAAACCGTTATAAGTATCTCTTCCCACTCTTCTTTTGTACCCGAAACAATTATTATTTTCTTTTTATTTTATAGCGTCGTCGTCATACTCCCGCGCCTTCAGAACACAAACAGGAAGACTCACCTAAAAACCAAGCCGTTGCGGATCTGGAAAAGACAAATAAACCCGTTAATTCTGAAGTTTCTGACGAAGAAACTGCATTCGACGCGTTTGGAAAGAGTGTTGCGTTGCAACTGAGGAATTTGGGGCCAAAGCATGCTTTGTTAGCCCAAGATAAAATACAGCGTGAATTGACCAGATATGGGGTTAAAGAACCTAAGGAAAGAAAGAAATCACTTCTTCACATCACAAATTCTTCGTCAACCAACCACAGCGAGCAAAGGCCATCTTCTGAGTATTCAGCCACCTCCAAAACACCCAAATATAAAAACTACTTCCATAAATATTCCACTAAATCAAAACCACAAGTAACCTATTCAATAACAACGCCCATTACATCTACACTGCGATCAATCTTCGCTACATCATCTTCTGGTGCAGACTCTTCATCACCCATAACAACCACACCGCAATCAATCTTCGCTACATCATCTTCTGGTGCAGACTCTTCATCACCCATAACAACCACACCGCAATCAATCTTCGCTACATCATCTTCTGGTGCAGACTCTTCATCACCCATAACATCAACACCGCCGTCAATCACCGCTACGTCATCTTCTGGTGCAGACTCTTCATCACCCATAACATCTACACCACCGTCAATCTCCGCTACATCATCTTCTGGTGCAGACTCTTCATCACCCATAACAACCACACCGCAATCAATCTTCGCTACATCATCTTCTGGTGCAGACTCTTCATCACCCATAACATCAACACCGCCGTCAATCACCGCTACGTCATCTTCTGGTGCAGACTCTTCATCACCTATAACATCTACACCACCGTCAATCTCCGCTACATCATCTTCTGGTGCAGACTCTTCATCACCCATAACATCTACACCGCCGTCAATATCCGCTACATCATCTTCTGGTGCAGACTCTTCATCACCCATAACATCTACACCGCCTTCAATCTCCGCTACATCATCTTCTGGTGCAGACTCTTTATCACCCGTAACATCTGCACCGCCGTCAATCTCTGCTACATCATCTTCTGGTGCAGACTCTTCATCACCCATAACATCAACACCGCCGTCAATCACCACTACGTCATCTTCTGGTGCAGACTCTTCATCACCCATAACATCTACACCGCCGTCAATATCCGCTACATCATCTTCTGGTGCAGACTCTTCATCACCCATAACATCTACACCGCCGTCAATCTCCGCTACATCATCTTCTGGTGCAGACTCTTCATCACCCATAACATCTACACCGCCGTCAATCTCCACTACATCATCTTCTGGTGCAGACTCTTCATCACCCCTAACATCTACACTGCCGTCAATCTCCGCTACATCATCTTCTGGTGCAGACTCTTCATCACCCATAATATATACACCGCCGTCAATCTCCGCTACATCATCATCTGGTGCAGACTCTTTATCACCCATAACATATACACCGCCGTCAATCTCCACTACATCATCTTCTGGTGCAGACACTTCATCACCCATAACATCTACACTGCCGTCAATCTCCACTACATCATCTTCTGGTGCAGACTCTTCATCACCCATAATATATACACCGCAGTTAATCTTGGCTACGTCATCTTTTGATGCAGACGCTTCATCATAATTGGTCTATACTACAACAACTCTCAGGACTTCCCCATTACATAGTGTCAACGATAGCGCTAATAATATTGTAACAACACCTATGACCGATGTAAGGAGTCATGAAAATAATATTTCTCCGTATTAGTCCGTATAGTTGGCCTTCACGTGGTCGATTTCAGTAATTTCAAGTATGCCACCGAACTGTGTATCAATAGTGCCTAATAGTTAGTGCTACAAAGCACAATTAGGTAGAAAAAGTATTTCATGAGATATTAAGGCGACTCACTGAGGCAGCCAACTAGACGTCTACTTAGCAGACACATCACGAACGGCTGTATATAGAGTTATGATTTGTATGCCAGATAATTGTGTGCTTATAGTGCGCCCTACATGTCAAGTTTCAAGAACTTAACTTAAGAACTTTTAACTTTTATGTTCTTATGTTTTGAGGCATAATCAGATTTTATACTATTGTTTATTTTTTCAACTTGCTTGAAATAAATGAAAATGTATCTAATTCAATAAAATATTTTTTTAAGTAATCTGTATACCTACATCCCACTGCAGAGCATAGGCGTTCTCTCAGAGAGAGAAATGAAAAGGAATTATCGAAATGAGAACCAGGCCTTAATTTCACTTAACGTAATGTCGAAGAATTCTGAGCCTCATCACACATCCCCTCAAATGTATCCTTTAATACGTCCATCATCATCAACCCATCATGTCCCCACCACCCTCGCGGCGCCCTCGGGAAGCTTCCCTGAGGAAGGTATAGGCTATACCTACTCCACCACGGGGGCCAAGTCCGGATTGGTGGAGGCTTGTAAGACTAGTTACTGGTCTTACTGTCAGAAGTTTTCAAGCCGCCCTAAGGCCTCTGACGTGGCTTAACGACTGCCATCTATCGACGGCAGCCGGCACCAACTGCTTAACGTGCATTGCGAAGCACGAAATCGCTCGGAAAAATGCCACTAGCGTAAGTCATAGACATAGATATTAATTATAGTCAAAATATTAATCAGGCACTGGTAATGAATAGCCTAATGCAATCAAACCTGCCGATTTTACTGCAACATTTACGATCGGTCGTTAAGTCCATGTTTTGTAGCGAATTAATTTCGCTAATCAATATGGGATACTACTTCGAATAACATGAACGTCTTTATGTTACACCTTATCGTGCTATTTGCCTTTGCTTGGGTAGTTAGCGCTTATAACTTCGGTAAGTTTTAAACTAAAGCGCAATATTAAGCTATATCATTGTTCCTATATAATAAGCTTGACCACCTCTGCGGTTAGCGTATCTGACTACCATGCAAGAGGTCCCGGGTTCGAATCCCGGCTGGCGACAAAAAAAAAACCAGGTCTTGGATGTTTACATGTTTGTGACGTCGCTGATTCTGGTTCCCACGACACAGGGTATTTAAATTAAAATGTCAACATGCCTGCTTACTTTTAGGTAAAGTTCTAGTTCTGAATTAAAACTTCTGTAACTACGGAACCTGTCAGCTTCTAATTTTCCAGCAAACCAAAGCAACTATGACCAGCTCCCCGTCTTGCGGTCGGGCCAAATCTGCACGCCTGGAAGGATCTACAAGGTGGAGTGTAACACGTGCCGATGCGGGAATAACAACATTCTACTGTGTACGAAAATGGCGTGCCTTGACCGCAGCGTGATGACTGCCCTCATAAAAAAGCGACTACCCCTCTACGACCCAAAAAGGTATCGGGATGAGTGGTAACAGTAATTCAACATTCGCAGTCATGATACTGTAGCTGGAACAAGAAGAAAAAATAAATATTCATAGTCCAATATAAAGTATAGTAATAAAAATGCATGAATGAGTTTCCGTGAAAGATCAGTCTGCATACCGCCAATCAAATGGGCCGAAATAGTTTCAGTTTTCGCCAAAAAATACGGTGTAATATAATATGGCACAGGGCCGTGGAAAGTGGCAAGGCATGAAAAGACTTATACCCGGCTGTAGGTGTCAATTGTCAATAATAATAACTCCCACACAACACAATCACTTTACCTGTTCCCAAACTAGGATACCCTGTGCTACGGTAAAGGCAAGGACATTAGAAACATCGAAAACATCCACACTGACGCCATTTATACAAATGGAAGGTGGCCCCCAGTTGGAATCGGACCCACGACGTCTTTTTTGGAGCTAAACGTCAATGATGATGATTATCTATGACTATAGTCAGATCATAGGTACGGTGGGTAGGTTTTAGTGCAAGAAATACGAATTCTTGAATCCACTGTGAATCGTCTCCATGTATTTATTAGGAAGGGCGATAAAGGACAAACTCCGTCAGACGTAGAGGAAGAAAGGCGCCACATCCAAAGAGAAGGGCGCCCTCAAATCATGGGTAAAAAAAAACTGCTGTATCCAGACTTGCCAGTTGGCAATTGTAAGCCGGGCAAGATTTATCAAGTGGGATGCAACAGATGCTTTTGTAATGCGGACAAGAAAGTAGACTGTGTTGAGGCTGAATGTGACGATGAAGTCAATCGTAAGTATGGTTACTTAATAAATCATTCGCTTTCTCTGAAATGTAGAGGTAACTATTTGGCTCAGTGATTCAATTTCATGAAACTGAGCAGCTAGTATCAAAGTGAGTACATGGATAAGGATGATTTGCACTATCTAAGTTGAAGTTTATCATAATGATTGTAATTTTCGGTTTTATTATTTAGACTCATTTCAATATGAATGTGTCTAATAATCTATTGCGACACTGATAGAAAAAGAAATTAATATTGGAAGAATGTATGTGCCTGTATGTAAATGTAATGTAAAAATGTTATCATGCTACCAGCTAGCATGATAACATTTTTAAGCTGCCATACACCACTTTCTTACACAAAAACCATGTGACTAACAAAAGGCTTGTTAGTCACATGCCTTGCAAAAAAACCCAGGTCTTGGATGTTTGCAGGTTTTTGATACCTGTGGTTTTCACGACACAGGGTATCCTAGTGTAGGGTCAGAAGCAATGTATGTGCCTACGTGTAATTTTTATGTTTGTGTTTGTTTGATATGCCAAGATAGGGGGATTTCTTACAGAGCGCTTGGCCCGTACACCTAAAGATGTTAGGACAGCGTTCACGACAGAGGAATTGAAGTCGCTGCCCGTTCTCAGCTATGCCTCCGCGAAGTGCCAGCCTGGTGCAGCTTATAGGGTTGACTGCAACAGCTGCTTATGCTTGGCTGACGGGACCACGCTCTGTGGGGACCTTCTGTGCATAAGCTATGAGGATATGGACAGCATCGTAGCCAGGCACCGTTCGGGTATGTATTGGAAGGGTATTAAGGATCATTAACCCAGGAAAAGTGTAAGAAAAAGTTTTTTTTTAAAGACTGTCTGTGATAGGTCCATGGCGCATGCCTCACCATCATCTACCTATTGACCTCATTGACCTATTATGTCCCCACCGAGGGGCACGGATTTCTTCCATGAGGAAGGTATAGGCCGTACCCCCACCACGGGGGCCCAGTCTGGATTGGTGGTGGCTTGTAAGACTAGTGGCTGGTCTTACTGTTAGAAGTTTTCAAGCCGCCCTAAGGCCTCTGACTTGGCTTAATGACTGCCACCTAACGACGACAGCCGACACCAACTGCTTAACGTGCCTTGCGTGCACAGAACCGCTCGGAGGAAAAATGCCAATAGCGTTAGTCATAGACGGTCCATCCATGGACTGAACGTGCCGTTAAGTGATCGTTTAAGATCACTCGACAGCCCGGGCTACGAGCGATTCATGCCTCCCCAACAAGAATCCAAATCAAAATAAATTAGATGACAAGTTAGATTCAACTCGATATTCCGTAAAGCGCGAATCCCTTACCTCTACCCCCACAATGGATCTATTTTCATCTTACGCTGTGCTTGTTCAAGGTGCTCATTGTGACCAAACCACCAAGCTGGAACAGAATCCTTGCGTGACCTGCACATGTGTGGATGGCGTGCAGCAATGCATAGTAGTCCCGGACTGTGGGACTGGTTTCCTGCGATCGCCCCATGGGGATTTCCCGGAGTCCTTGGATCCAACCGATGGCAACTGCCTGCCGGGTAGTGTTTACAAGTAAGTCTGAAAAGTACCTACATATCAACCGAAAGAATGAAAGCGAAGTAACTTGCCGACACACCGCACAACCGTACATGGCGCCTGTTTGCATTTACTTTATTAACCTCCATATACTTTTTTGATACTTAGGTATGAAATGTTAGCACGTAATCGACACCGTACCTACTCTTAGAGTTCATGTCACATGTACTGTGCGTTAGAATGTGTAATTATTCATCATCAACCCATTATTTCCCCACCGAGGGGCACGAGTCTCTTCCCTCAGAATGGTATAGGCCATATTCCACCATGGGGGCCTAGCCCGGATAGGTAGAGGCTTCTAAGACTGTCGCTGTTCTTACTGACAGAAGTTTAATAGCCTCCCTAAAACCTCTGACTTGGCTTAACGACTGCCAGCTATCGACGGCAGCCGGCACAAACTGCTTAACGCTCGGGAAATGCCACTAGCGTTATTCATAGACGGTCTCCCATCCATGAGCTGAGCGCGCCCTATGTTGCTTAACCTTCGTGATTGCTTAAGATCACTCAGGCAGTCGGGGTCGGTCAGTTATTATTTGTAATGGTTATCCAGGTAAGTGCCCGTGAATCTCATGTCATCGGTTCTACCTATTCCAGGGAGGACTGCAATAGGTGCTACTGCCAGTCAGATTATACACTGCGGTGCACCCGCAAGAAATGTCTCAACTACGTCCAAGTCCAAAAGCTGAAGAAGCTGCGAGAAGAACTGCAGAAGAATGGTCTTTGATGACTGAAAATAATACTGGATATGGACCACGCTACCAAAATTACTAAAATCACTTTAAAGTCACGAAGAAGAGCTGCTGAAGTTGTTTTCTTTGATCTGTACTACCAAATATGTATCGTACGGCATTATAGGTTCCCTTAACTGTAAGCTTTACTCATTTAATTGAAAAGGTTGGCCGGTTTCATATTGAGCAATTTTAGATTTTAATCAGACAAGGACTGATTATTATGTCAATTAGGTAATTACTATCGAATTATCTAAAATTGCAGTTGTCATCGAATGTAGCTAAAAGCCCGATGGTTGGACGATGTGGCCAGGTTAGCGGGGGGCCCATGTACACGAATGGCGAGAGACTGGAATAATGGGGGAAAAGGCCTAAACCCAGCAGTGGGCGGAGATAGGCTGATGATGATGATCGAATGTGATACTGGTCATAAGCGCACACTAATATAACCCGCGTTGAGTATCACAAAGAATCCTACTTAATAACTAGGCCTGTGGTGACTTTCAAGTTAAATATGGAAATCACTCATAGTTAAAAACCTACTTAAAGTAGTCTACAACAACAAAAACCAATATTACAAGTTATACCTTAAACCATAGGAATCTGATATAAATTATAAAATAATTAGATGGTGATCAGTGATAGCGTTTAGATCTCCAGACATTCATTCAGTTTATTCTGATCACTTGTACTGATTTGAGTAACAGCCCTCATTACCTGGATTACCTGATGACCAAATGACGACTTAATGGAAAAGTTACGGATGACGAAAAAGGCCAATCAAAGAGAGTAATAAAATTGAGTTGGAAATTAAAACGACATAATACGAATGAGGATTTATTAAGAAACACACATTTCTACCGTGAAATTGAGTTAGCGTTGCTGAAAAGAGCGCTGTAAATTGTATCTAATACAAAACAACGATGAAGTGTTATTAAGTTGTAAAGATAATGTTGGCAACTGTGACAGTTCTTATTTTATTGTCACAGTTGCCTGGCGAGGTTGTTACATCGCGTAAGTTGCTATTTTCACTGTGAATTAACATTCAATTCAGCCACGAGCTCCGATGCTTAAAATTTACTTTTACAATTGCTTATCATCTCCTAAATTTAGAAGAAATTAACACAATCTTTACAATTTTCCAGAAGAATGTGAGCCCAACAAGCAATTTTTCGCTGACGGCTTATCGTGCGTGTGCGATAGCTCCGGTCGCTGGAAAGAGTCGCACTGTCGAGTTATACAGCGCGGGCAACACTGCCACCCGGACAGTGTTACGCAGATTGGCTGCACTCAATGCGTCTGCACTTCAAATGGTCACCTAGCCTGCGACGACAGACTCTGCAATGAAGATACAACAAACAACAGTTCCAGAAGGGGCCTCGGCGTTATTGGGCAATGGTGTACTCCTTTCAAGGTATATTACGTCGATTGTAGCGTCTGCGTTTGCTCTGCATCGGGAAAAACTTCTGACGCTCAATGTGTTAGAGACACATCGTGCTCATTTAATGAGTCCACAGCAAATATCACGTTAATCAAGAGAACCATTTGCCTTCCGAAAGTTACATATTTATTTCCCTGTCTCCGTTGTATGTGTTCCGATCATGGGCACTTTGAGATATCTAAGTGTGTGGAGACCTGTCAAAAGGATCCTTCAAGGCTGGTGGCTAGATGCAAGCCGAAAAAGCTGTACAGAAAAGGGTGCAACATGTGCTTATGTCCAAACAATGGAATCGAAAACCATTTGTTGTGCAGTAAAAAAACCTGCCCGAATTCGGTCAGTTCAAAATCATTCAGGAGTCTACAGAAAAAAGACGAAACATGTCTTATACATAGTTTTACCACCAAAAGGTGCATCTACTGCGGATGCACCTCCGATGGGCAGGTAGACGAAGAAACTTGCATAGAAGCTGAATGCTTGAAGCACATCGCAAAAGACTACATTACGTCGAAAGCAAGTTGCTCTGCGGGTGAGATAGTGCCCCTGTGTTCAGAATGCTTCTGCCTAAGTAACAGAACGACAAACGAGAATTATTGCTCGCGATCGTGCTCATATCAGAGTAAACTTTCCATCATAGAGAAGGTTCTTCAAGATTCTACCAAAGACAACACATTAATCAATCGAGACAAAATCACTAAGTTAACGAATAAAAGCTGCCATGCCAACGAAATCTATATAAAAAATGAGGAATTTTGCCTATGTGATGACAATGGAGAAATCAATGAACAGCTATGTATAAATCAAAAGGAGAGAGTATATCTTCAAGCTGGTCTCCAAAATAAGCAGGTCTACAATTTTAATATAACCTGTGAACCGAGAACGTTCGTGGAGTTTGACTGTAACACATGTTTCTGTTCCAAAAACGGCACAATAGACCCCAAATGGTGCACCTACGACGATTGCGAAAGCAAAAAACTAACACAGGAGTCGCATAAAGCGAAAATGCAGACTCTACCCAGGAGCTTCAATAACACTTGCACCCCTGGGACCATTTCAAAAGAAGACTGCAACTTCTGTATTTGTTCCGAAACAGGACTTGTGAGAGATCGAGCGTGTACCAAGAACCGATGCAGCGACGACGGCTCAGTTGGCTTGACGGTGGACAGGTTTAGCTGCGAACCCCTCTCCTACTACGAGGTCGATTGCAACATCTGCTACTGTCCTCGAGATGGCCTTAAGAACGTCTCAAACTGCACCAAAAATTCGTGCGAGAAGAACTTCTTGAGATCCAATGTTTGCGTGCCTGGTCAATTATTCAGCGAAAAGTGCAATGTCTGTATTTGTCCGCTGAACGGAGATAAGAATGACAAAGCGTGCACAAACAACACCTGCCCAGAGATCGCCTGGAAGAAAGTTCTTGAGATATCTTCGCCGACTGGCAACCAGATAGTCGACGATATAAGCATAAGAAACCTTGATCATTGCTACCCTGGTGAAGAATTCTTCTTAGGGTGCAAGCTTTGCGTGTGTCCGGACATGGGGTTACGGTCGTATGCGATGTGTTATCAGATGCTGTGTGGGGAGAACAAATTCCCGAGAGAAGTGTAAAGGTATGTGAATTTATTTAACATTTACTCTTTAAGATTGGCCTTGAAAAGGGACGTTTGCGTAGCTCCACTAAAGTGCATATCTTTGCTAGGTATGCCCTCACTCAGATCAGGTTTTACTAACGTTTGGTAGTCATTAATCATGCCGGCAAATAGTTATTGAGATAGAGAAAAATACATTTGAATAAAATAGAAACATTCCTGTGTGTAAATGTTTATGTTATGTTATTCAATGTCATGAAAGATCCGTTGATACAAAAGTGGATTTCTTTGGATCTTAAACAGACTCTATGCACCTATTACCGATAATTAGTTCTTTCGTTTTTGTTTTTTACAGCTAACTGAGGGCGATAGTCAGGCAAGGAGGCAGGACGACAACCGTAACTCTACTCACAGGACACCCGAAAAAGAACTTAGGCCGTTTTAATGATATCTAGTCCTAGGTTTAATTCACCGCTGTTGGTTCTAAAAATCACTATTAACAGGATTGAGGATAGATACTTTCTACAAGTTCCATCGGTAATTTTTCTAACAATTTCTGTCTGTGGAGATATTTAATTATGTAATCCACTGGTACCCAACTTGGGGCTTTTACACATACTGCCTGTTAGGACATTCATCTGAAGAGTACGGCTCCATTAGGCTGGTTTAATTAAGCCGCAGACCAGTTTCTCATGTAGATGTCGCAGTAAAGTAGTTAAATCAGAGAGTCAATTGAATCTCTAGACAGTCAATCAAAGATCGATATACAATCATTTTGATTTAAATAAAGCAGCGTCGAAAACGTTTAACTATCCGACTGGCCGAAAGCCAGCATGTTGATTAATAATGTAAAACAAGATGGCGGTTACGACAACAGCTGATTACTTTTGAAGTCTTTCTTTTGGCAAACGTTGTGCGACGTTGGTTTGTTGTGTGAATGGTTTTTTGTTTCAAATTGTGGTCTTTGGTGAAATTGTAAACATGTTGTCGATTCCACCACGATTATTTCATTGTTATTGTTATGTCGGTGTCATCGTGAAGAACTGAGAGCTTGGAAATTCCGTGTATTGTTTTATTGTAAATGGTTACTCAGCAAAATTAAGAAGAAGAGTCTTATATTCGTAGTGAGTTCTTGTAGCAAAGATGCCTTTACAAGACTCGACACATTCGTTCAAGGAACATTTTACGAAAAGATTTTGGAAGATGATGAGCGACATCAAGGTAGGTTTGTGAGTTTATTTCATTAGTTTTTTTATTGGTTACGTTACTAAAATAAGCTCAATGCATTTCTACACTAACGCTTGTGTGTATTTTCTCCTGTAGGATCTAAAAGAAAGTCTTGGACGCGGCAAAGAATCAATGACATTGAAAGAGTTGAAATACCTAGGAACGTTTAGGAAACTAGTCAAACGTTTCGTTCACTCACTTGTCTGACGGAACTTTAGCGACTTGATTGAATATCGATCTTTGATTGACTGTGTAGAGATTCAATTGACTCTCTGATTTAACTACTTTACTGCGACATAGACACGGACCTCAACCTTTTTCCTGAGTGCTTATACTGAGTTTTTTCCTTCACTTGTATACGCACTCTGAGTGCGTATACTGAGTTTTTTCATTCACTCTCGATAGTGAGAGCGTTTGCGATTTGCATAGAGTGACAAAGAGACAACTATGTATATGGCGCGCTTTGCCACTCCTATACAAATCGCAAACGCTCTCGCTATCGAAAGTAAATGACAAAACTCAGTATACGCACTCTGATGTCTTTGTCCGGTCGTCATATCCTAGTTTGTAATGGACCAGTGTAGTGTAGATACGATTAAGCCTAAGCCGATGCATCGTAAGGCTTAAGACTGCACTAACGAACTGGAATGAAACAAAAAAATATTAATTACGTGGAAACTAAAATCTCACTCAGATTCTGAAGGCACTGTAACTACAATGAAGAATTTTACTAATTACTTACTACTGAATTAATTATTACTTTGTATAATTTTATGTAGTTTCTTATGTAACGTTCTGTTAAATATTTTGTGTGCAATAAAGTATTATTATTATGCAGAAAAACAGTTAATAGTCTCGTCTGACCAAAGTGGCCAGACGGACGCCCTCCGGCTGAGGAGTCCAAGCGGCCGGAGGTCAGGGCGACAGCGAGAGAAAACGCCGGACTATCCGGGCTGTATCACAAGCAAAACCGCCTTCTGCATGACAGCCGGAAGCATGCCCACACGGAGTTCCAACCGCCTCAGATGGTTAGCGAGACTGGTCGGAACTAACGGAACTGTCGGAACGATTTCGGTCGACACCACCGCCATATTATTATGATGACTTCATCATGGTATCACGTATACCTAACACTATCTACAGCTAATGCAACATCAATCAACAAGCAAATGGAAGTTTCGTCCGCGGACAGCGATCACTTTCATTTATTTCATTTATACTTTATTGCACACGAGACATTAAACATAACATTCACGCCAATAAGCCTAGTGTGAAACACCTATGCCAACGTTTTTGATTGCGACGAATACAAATCTGCAAGTTTGATTGTGTGTTTTACTAAAGAGTTTGAAAATCTTGATAAAATTGCTATTGAAGAATCCACAACGAAAAATGTAAATTAAACTATACTTTATTATACACAAAGAAAGAAATATTTACAAAAACATGAGCGTATAAGCAAATACGTGGGAGCGTTATTTCTATAGAAATTAAAAATAAATAAATGAATGAAAATTTACTAGTGGTAGTAGTGGCAATATCATTGGAAAGGTAGGCATATATTGCATTCCCAAAATGCCAATATCGAACAAAGCATAGCAGCTACCAATTTGTGGTCTTAGATGAATAGATTCTGTCGCAACTTACAAAGAGACTGACGAATCAAATATATCGATCGAATGGAAGAGCCGGTAAGGAACGCCTAAAGTGGACATAGTTTGACCTGACAAAGGATGTATTGGCAAAGGACAAGCTTTGAAGCGAAAATATGTCAGTCAGGATCGTGCCAAGTGACAGTCCCTGTCTCTGCCTACCCCTCTGAGATACAGGCGTGAGCTTGTGTATGTATTCAACTTACAATCGTTTAGGCAATAGTTTTACTATAATACCTGTATAGATAGATATTAATGATAAATTGCTATATGATTAAAATGGAATAACGTAGTCGGAGTTCATTGGCAAGCCAACAGAGATTCAAAGAGGCAGAGTGGGGTATCTAAAATACCAGCCATAGGGAACCTGTCGATGATACTTTACTACTAAAACTAAGTTATACAACTTACAAATCAAATCACATTACCTACATATTTGAATGCCCTTGATTACTTCTTTAAGTAAAATGGTGGAAGCATACGTATGCGTATGCTAAAGTACGTACTTTATCTTGTTAAAAGAATTTACCTGATACGAACACTCATAACATAACATAACATATACATACAGGCACATACATTGCTTCTGGCCCTACACTAGGCGGCTACCCTGTCTCGTGGGAACCAGAAACAGCGACGTCACAAACATGTAAACATCCAAGACCTGGGTTTCTTTTTTTATTGTCCCCAGCCGGGATTCGAACCCAGGACCTCTCGCATGGTAGGCAGATGCGCTAGCCGCTGCGCCACAGAGGTCGTTTCGTGGAAGTAATAAGTGGACACTATAATCAAAATGTCGTAAACTGAAGTTTAATTTCAGTAAAGTTAAAATTTTATCACGTTTTTAAAGTGGTACCTACCTGAGTACGTTTTCTTTTTTCCTATTTAATGTGCGATATGATCAATGTTATTTGTGTTTTTGCCGTTATAGTTACGTTAGCACAAACTCATTATGTTGCGCGTAAGATAATTTTTAGTTCCTTATTTTCAATGCCTTCGATCAGTGAGTTCATCAAAAGTAAGATATAGTTTTATTTTCCAGAGGTACGAGATTATATACTCCCAGTCCCAACTGACTGTACACCAAACAAGCTGTATGCAAACGTCAACGTTACATGCATCTGCAGCCAAGCAGGTACATGGCCGTTGCAGCAGTGCAAGACAGTTTTCGGGCATCTAATCGGAAAAGGGGACAATGAACAATGTGAACCTAATGGCTACACAGTTATAGAATGTAACGTCTGCAGATGTACTTCAACGGGAGTGATAGACTACAGTCAGTGCACCAAAAATGTTTGCGAGGAAGAAGTCGAAAACATTACGCGTAACAAGAAGTACAGACGAGCCGATAATGTCATTGGAACGTGCGTAACAAACCAATGGTACTCAATGGGACCCTGTCAGTACTGCTACTGTGCTAACAAGAATAAGCTGCTCTGCAACACTGGGAGTATCAGCAAAAGTGAAATGCAACTTGGATCCTACAAGCTTAGCGTCTGTGAGACAGATCTTCGGCAGGACATTAATGCTCTCTATCCAAAACCTTTGAGATATGGGAGCCCACATATTACTACAGAAACAAAGGCTGAGGAACTCGTGGAGGTTAAAACTGAAGATGCTGTAGATGTAGATGATGTTGCTGGCATAAATGCTAAGTCAGTTGACCAGGACAATTTTAAAGAGGACGAAAAGTATGAAGAGATGCCAACAGAAAGTACAAAAATTAGACCCAGCCCTGTTACAACACGTTTTACTAAACCAAAAGCAACAAAGGCAGTAACGAAGAAAATCCTGAGAAAAGAAAAGCTAACCGTAACGAAGATTCATCCTACTACAGCGAACATCGAGTCATCAGAGTCCGAAAATGAAAAATCAGCATCGAACGACAAAGTTGACGTAGGCTTGAATCTAGACTTAGGTCGACCGCAAGAGGTTGAACAAGTTGAAGATGACCAACCAGATAAATTAGAGCTGGATGACACGCCAGCCCCCGCTAATGACAAAGAAAATAACGGAGATGGGCAAAGCGCGGGCGGATTCTTTAGTAAGCCTAACACGTTGTCGGATATGTTAGATACGTTTATACACTTGGCTCTGCGGAAGTCGATGATGATGCTTCAGCCCGGTGACGCATGCGAGCCTGGTACTCAAACTCCAAAGGGATGTAACTTATGTTTCTGCTTAAAGAATGGAAAATTGCTTTGTACTAATAAATCGTGCTGACCGATGTTGTATTCTTTCATAATTTTTAATACCTATATTAAAAATACATTTCGATGAAGCGAAAATGATTTGTCAGGATCGTGGCAGATGGTGGTCCCTGGCCTGCCCCTCTGGTATACGGGCGAGCTTATGTATGTATGTAGATATATTCTTTGCAGTCGACTGTTGGTCGTCGATTGGTGGTCGACTTAAGTCCAGATACCAGCCATCTGGACTTAAGTCGACCACCGGTCGTGATGCCGCACATGAATCTTTTTTTTTTCAGTTACACGTGACGCATTGTTTGAGTAGAGTGCATGCATGAGAAGATGCTGTCGACTGTGGGTTCCTAGGAGCCGTTTCCAACCAGTGGTCCAAGGGCCGTCTGCGAGTGGCGTGTGCGTGCAACGAATAAGTAGGCATAAAGTATCTTATGCACAAATCTTGTGGATGTCTTTACATACTTATAGGTACTTGTAGAAACAAATGCTTAGTACTTGAAACACGTCAACAACGTACAGTTAGTCATTTACAACTTTGGTTCTGCGAAAAAACTTAATCTAATAGAAACCTAAGTAGATGCCGGCATACTATAAAGATCAGCACTACACCGAAGGGCATTTTATACTGGGATTTCAGTTTCCTGAACCCAAAATCATCGAAGAAACAAAATTACACCAAATTTGCATCTAATCTGGTAGCTCGGTCACTTGGAAAAGATGGGAGAGGATCGGGCGGTGAAAAGGGCATACCAAGCGGCGATAAAGTAAGATCGTTTATAGAATTAATTTTCATGCAGGCCAAAGTTAAACTAACGAAATAGGTAGGTATAACAGCTATTCTTCTGAAAGTAGAAAGGCATATAATTTTATTGAACTGATAAAAAAAACATGCAATGCAGACGTTTGTCGTCGTACCAAATTAATTAAATTCAGCCATTTCCAGTGATAACATAAAATTGGAGTCAGTGTCTAATCAGAATGTGGCGAATGCGTGTGATGGTATTGTGGATCTGTCAAGCACGTCTAGTGTTTACGTTGCCAAGTCATCAACCCTGTAAGTACCTGTCAACAATTAGATTCTTGGGGTTCTATGACCTCTTATCTCGTCTTCCACGCTTGCCTCACATTCGGAAGCTCCTAGTTCTGATCCTTCCGTGTACTAATTAATTTGTTTTCTAAATCACGCATAATTTGTGAATGTGTCGTAGCCACACTACTCGCTAACTGTGATGTAAAACGCTTTGATCAAGAATTTGAATTGTATCAAGAAAAACATACAAAACATTTACAAAGATGCAGCACTTTGGCGGCCTTGTTGCTAAAGGATTTTTTTCCAAACAACCGGCGAATAAGTATGCAAGTTACACGTCCATTGTGCATAAATATTTTTTGGAAGTGTTTCACTCGCAAGAATGCTAGGTAGTTTACACAAAAACAATCAAACATCTCCAATCAAGGTGCGCCCTTTCTGCTCAAGATTGATGATTTATGACTGAGTTTATGAACATCTAAATTTATTGTCAAAATAACCACCACTGATTCTTTGCAGGGATTCCCAGAATGCCCTGTGACCGATCCACGCGTATCCTGAACGACTGTAACCTGTGTAGGTGCATTGATAGCGTTTTCCAATGTGCGACCCGAAACTGCGGTTTAGTGGACAAGTTTGAACATTTCAATGGTGAGTTTTACGAGTTCACCGTGTGGTTATCGATATACGGCTATGACCACCCTGATTGATACCAGTACTCTAAAAACTTTAATGCTAGGGCCACACCTGCGAGTATCGGCACGCAGCACTGCGTGCCGAAGATTCCTATGTTAACCTCGCTAAAAGTTATCCTGCTAATACGTTGGTCAGCTTAGTGACTTCGAAATTTTAAACGAATTATCGTAGTAATTAGTAATTCAAGATGGCCGCAACACAATTTCTTTAATTTGACGTTGATAGTGATGATATTTAATAGTGACGATAGCCGATAATGGCCGGTTACATCTGCGTAGATCGGGTCATTGCGCGAAGCTTTGTCACGATAGACGAAGGTGCAGCCCCAGCATATGAGAAATTCCGGAGCTGGATAGCACCAATTGATGTTGAAACACATACAACGTTTTGTAAAGGTAACCCAATCTCCCTTTAGCGATGAATGGGGAAAAGTCGCCATGATCTACCTAAGTATCCCATTACAATCCACTTCAACATGTTTTTGCCACAGCGGTAAAACAATATCTTGTGGTAAAAGTATGGTCTAGGTCTAATTTGCTGTCAGTAGTTTTATAATAACTCCATTATTGTTCTCAGAGGCGATCCAGGACATAAAAGTAGGAATGGAAGGGCACGGAGCATGGCGCTCGGGTCCGAATGTCACCGAAACCAGTTGCGATCCTGGTGTCCACTATACCAGGGACGACCTCATCTGCGTTTGCACTAAAACAGGCCACTGGCCCCACAGAAAATGCCAGGTGATCTTCGACAAGCTCCTAGTAGTGCAAAGCAATGATCTTGAATCATTTGATGATCCGTGCACGCCTGGTCTCACCTACCTAGTCAAATGCCACGTATGTCAATGCAACTCAGCCGGTCATGTGTACGAGCCACTCTGCACAAAAATGGACTGCTCAAAATTAACGCCAGCCGTGATCGAATCTAATGAAGCTTATTCCATCAGAACAGGAATTACAGGCGACCAGAAGGAAATATATGCGGAATGCACAGAAGATGTCATGTACACATTAGGTTGTAAGAATTGCGTTTGCCAGGCGAACAACAAACTAATTTGTGACAGGTGCGACGAAAACATGAACAGAGCAAAGAGTGACAAGGAAAGTATCTGCAGTAGGAAAACACCTGGTGTAGTCTTCCAAATAGACTGTAACCTGTGTTTTTGCGATAAAGCCGGAAACACTGTATGTACGATGAGGTTATGCGTTGGTAAAAGCTCTCCCAAAATCCTGAGAGAGTCGTTACCCCAATTCGATAGTAATGAACCAACATTAGTAGAAGCTCCAGCCAACGACAAGGACTGTATCCCAGGTACGACTTACAAAAAAGATTGCAATATCTGTCAATGCTTGATGGGCGACGTGAAAACGCTGCTCTGCACACAAATAATCTGTTTTGGTTCTGCAAGATCCCTTCGTGACACAACCACGGAACTGATATCGTACATAAAGAATGACTGTGTTCTAGGAACAGTGTACGAGGCAGACTGTCGTACTTGCCACTGTACGGTTGAAAACGGAGTGAAACTGGAAAAATGCGAAGTTAAGTCGGTTTGCGATCAAGATTCTGTGAAGGCAAGAAATCTTGGCGCCCTGGACACTCTCCATGGCTACTGCGAGCCGTTCCATATTTACAGAAAAGACTGCAATAGATGCGAGTGTCTTGCCGATGGAAAGATTCTGAAATGTACGACAAAAGTGTGCCACAGTAAATCAAATTTGGAGAGCGTCTATGTGGAGATTGTGCCAATTGCTTCACAAAACGGCTTGAAGTGTCCCAGAGCCCCGAATCCCTATAAGATAGACTGTAATTATTGCTATTGCTTACCGAACGGCAACGCTTTGTGCACTACAGCGACGTGTGATAAGAACTCTGTTTTAAGTAGAATCGAAGAGTAAGACTTCCGACCGACTTTATAAAATGATTTTTATTCACCTGCATCGTAGCACCTTGTGAAACATCATCATCATTACATCCAATTTAGCGCCTTCCACCAAAAACCACTGGGTAAAACACAGTTTCTTATAGTGCATACTTTGATAGGTAAGAACAGGAAATCATCAACCCATTATGTCCCCAAAGAGGGGCACGTGTCTCTTTCCTGAGGAAGGTATAGGCCATACTCCACCACGGGGGCCAAGTCCGGATTAGTGGAGGCTTGTAAGACTAGTGGCTGGTGTTACTCTTACTGTCAGAAGTTTGCAAGCCGCCCTAAGGTCTGACTTGGCTTAACGACCGCCATCTATCGACGGCAGGCGGCACCAAGCACCTTATGTTGCTTAATCTTCGTGATCGCTTAATATCACTCAGGCGGCCGGGGCTACGAGCGATCATCAGATCGATCAACAGGAAATCATCTTATTTTATTTTTACTAAAAGTATAAAACAAGACGACTTCGTGATACAATTACTCAATGTTGATTATCGTAATGGTCTTGATGAACACTAGGTAGGTACGTATAAAGGAAGTAACAGTTTCTGTAATAGATTTTATTAACTGTAATCATCATCATAAATTATTATTTCACACATTTAATTTTATTCATTCGTCGTTTTATTAAAACAAATCACGGGATTACAAGTACCTAAATTTATTTATGGTGGTAGTTCTAATAACATGTGCATTTAAGTAGGAACAGTCGACAGAAGATCAAACTTTTTCATTTTGCATTTCTTTGCAATGTCGCCCATAACAATAAACAAGGAAAGGTCACGTTAGCATAAAGGCTAGACCGTGCTGAGCGACAATAATTCACGGCATTGGTGCGACGCGACACCTAGTGACACTAGTAGGTAGTTATGTATACCACACTTGAACTGCAGTGCCGCGACATTTTGCTGGTCATTATAATTATCTCAGGATACTGATTGACTGCTTTAAAATTAATTTCTCTTCGTCGAAAGCCATTTCAAATAAAACTTGTCATCCTACGTACCAAACACATTCTAACTTGAATAAAGAGAAGTGTGGCGTCGCTGGCGACTCCGCACTAACGGCAGCGGAAATACACGACGCAACACGACGCGTCAAGTTTGATGAGTTGGTCAACTTTGACGTGCAGTGTCGCGGGGCGCGTAGTTACGCTGCTGCGTAGTGCGTTAAAGGTACTTCATACAATTTCTTACAAAGAATATTTTGTCGTTACGTGTCGCGTCGCGTCGCTGCCATGAAGTGACGCTTAGTGCGGTCTAGCCTTAAGAGTTTAACATGCTGTCGATTGTTCAAATATACAGTCGCCTTCAAAGAGAAGAACATAATTATCACGTAATTCAGTGTGAACAATGTGATTGTTTATTTATAGTTATTTGACATCGGATAAAGTGAGTAGGTAAGTACAATGGCCGGCACATAACTTGAGGCAAAATCCGTCTTTTCAGAATTAGGTAGGTAATTTGAATGTCCGGAGACCTCGAAATCGTATCCGGATGGGACCGGAAATAAGACTACGCTCGGTCTAAATGAGTCACTTGGTCAAGTTATTTGCCGATCACTAAGTAATATTTGTTCTACACAATTCTAAGTTTATTTTTTACTATCGAATCATTATTACTATTATAATTATGTAACATTTACAATATCGATCCATAATGCAGCACCAGAATTTGTCCGTTCGGTTAAACTTATATTCATAATAGCAACTGTTTAAAGAAAAATATTAACTAATAATACCTTGCCTCTGACAGTAAATCGCAATCATTCGCAGTAGTTCCATTGCCGAGTTCCATGATGGAACTATGTACTGCGAGTTTTTTTTGGCGCTAGTTCTATTCATCCGTACAAGCCCAAGCAATGGAACTACTTCGACTTTTGGTTCGTTTGGATTCGAACTAATTAAATTGCCTGCAATTAGTTCGGTTGTAAGGCGATTCACACACTGCCCCGCACCACGCTGCATGTTGCGTGTCGCCGCACCTACGCGCAGATCTGCATCACCGGGTGCGGGTTTTTCACGCACTCACGCGCGTAGTTGCGTATTATGGATTCACGCGACATTGACTCATTTCATTCAAAGCACACGTCATGCTCTTCCAAAATCACGCACGACACTGCGTGGCTCTGTGTGCCATACCTTGCGTCTCGACCCGCACCCACGCGCGGGTGTATGTTTCTGCGCTTGTAGGCGCGTGATCTGCACCAACGCGCGTGGATGCATTTTCTGTGTGTTGGACTGTGCGTGTTTTCTATACAAACGGAGATACTTTCAAACAACGTAAGAACACTCACTCACACAACATGCAGCGTGGTGCGGGGCAGTGTGCGAATCGCCTTAGACACCACCGAACTACTGAGTCTGGAGTTTGGTAACCAGACTATACAATCGCTCTACTGAGACAAGGGATGTCTTAAAAAACCGAAAGTACCACCAAACTCAGTAGTCAGGTTGTGGCATTACTACCCTTTTACTGCGTAACTTTCCACTCTATCGGGTTAAGCATTTAGACAACTCGAAAGAGTCAAAATAAGACTGTTTATGACACTTCGGAGTAGGAGTAACCCTTGGGCCGCACTCATCGCGATAACCCGAAGATTCGGGCTATCGTGATGTGTGTAACCAAGTATTCGCGTATACTTCGGAGCTGCGTCAGGACTTCGCGTAGCTGTCGGTAAACTTTCACAGATCAAAGAGTTTTATCACGATGAACTTCGCTTGAGCGGCCACACTTCAGTCAGCGTGCACCTGTCAAACGTGGCGGACGTGTTATTTCACAGAGTAGGTGCATAAGCTGAAGCGTAACATGGATTGGAGTAATAATAAAATTTTAGAATATATTGCAAACTACGATAAATAAATAATAACTACGACATAAATGTAAAAAATCATTATTTGCTGGCATAAAATACAGAGCAACCGCGGCGTCCATTTTGTTTTTTTGCATTTGACATCGCTTGCACATCGCGATAAACTTTACATCGCGCATTGTGTGGCCGCGAGGATTCGCCGTAGACCGAAGACGAAGTTTATCGCCCGAATTTTATCGCGATGAGTGCGGCCCAGGCATATGAGATACTTACTGGGAAAAAAGTCCCAGAATGTAACAGTGTGACATAAGGTGGTGTGACATACCGGGAACAAAAGGGCTAAATCAGACAACTCCATACAGTGGAGTCGTACGTAATTGCACCCGACTACTAAGTCTCAATCAAAAGACTATGGAGTTGTATAGGTAGCTAGGTAAAATACTTTTGGTTATTTAGCGACACCTCCTGTCTCAGTAGTTCGGTGGTAGGCCAGTGACCGAACTTTCAGACTCAGAGTCCGGTGATCCCATAAAATGTGAGTGGTTGACCAAAAAGGGACCTCAAGGTAAAATAATTGATTTCGAGAAAATCGCGTTTTAAGTTTCGTGTTTATAAGGACGGTACAGGTTTCGACTCATGCTCGGCTCACAAAAAAAATTATAAAAAAATAGTTACGGCACCTAAAAATATTCTGGTTAGACCAAAACAAAGCTAAAATACCACATATTAAAAAAATCAAATAAAAAAAATAACTGTTTCCAATCCCTCCAGGTCCCTTTTTGGTCAACCACTCACAAATTCATTAAGTTCCCTCCATATTTGTAGCATTTCGGTGTATCATATCGTATCTCCGTTGCGTGGTCTCGGCGCGTATCATGATGATCGCTAGTTTGGACGCAAGATGATACCCGTTAATGATACACGCCGTATCTGATACGGCCCGATCCGCACTAACCGCGTATATTGATACATCTCGTCATCGTCGTACATGATACAGCATTTGATACGGACGAGTTTTTTACAAGATACGCCTTAATAATACGACATGGACAAAATTAGCGGCCATATTTATGATACAAATACTCGATACGATACGAATAATCGTGATACGTCAAGATGCTACAAATGTGGACGGGGCTTAAGATACATTCGATTCCCATTTGTGTAATACTTAAATTAAGTACAGTTCTAAGGCTGACCTGCACCACTTCTTAAATGTTACTTAAGTAGCCATTTAAATCAAATAAAAACTTACGTATGAGGAATTTAAGTTAAATGCTGTTGGTTAAACAGATTGAGGTTCAAAGTAGCGCATTACTTTCGCAAAATGTATCTAACTTAATATAGTTAATAAAAAAAAATTAAAACGCCGAGCTTCTAAAAATTTTAATATTACCAAAAAGTTTTATGGTCAACCTGTAGAATTCTTGGTGAGCAGATGGACACATCATAACATCATCATCAACCCATTATGTCCAACCAACTGCTTAACGTGCCTTGCAAAGCACGGAAGCACGGAACCGCATCATAACAATGATGGAATCATAACAATGATGGAATCATAAAAACGATGGAATCATAACAATGATATTTAATTGTTCTTCTTAAGGTCATAACTCAACGGATTAAGCTACATTTAGGAAAGTGATGCAAGTTGGACTAAACCGAGAGTCCGTATTAGCTACTTATAAATGGGCAGTGAATACTTTAAAAAGAATCTAATTTTATAAGTACCTAAGGAATACTTAAATATCCTACCTATCTATCTGAACATTCTCATCATCAGCCTACCGCTGCCTACTGCAGGGCGTCGGTCTTTTCTATAAACTCTATTTATTTGATACGTTCCCTTGCCATCCGCGTCCGCGGACCCTCCGCCGACTCAACGATATCGAATAACCATACGCCATTATGAATTTTGGTTGGTTCCAAAGCCATAGTACAGAATACATAATAGTACAGGTACAGAAGATTCACTCCGCAATATCAATTAAAGAAAAAGGGACTCTAGCAGCGATACAATTAGGTGCAATTCAGATCGCAGGGCGCTAAAAAAGCTAGAGTTATATTCACCTACATGTTGCCTCTCTTTCTACGGCGTAACTCGCGCGCGCGTCACTGCTCGCTCGTGCGTGGGTCCCTACTTATCAGCCACTCTGGAGTGGCCGCCGCATGTACTTACGCGTTCGATATCTACACGCGAAGTGCGACAGGCCTGGCCATAGCATTATAAAAGTGCCTAACAGCAGTGGCTATCTCCTTTCCTTCGCGCGAGTTAAGTGTGACGACCCTTCGGATATCACCTTTGTCAGCTCTTCTAGCAAGACACGCGCAGACCAAATTGGGGACAAGCGTCATTGCTGAGTAAGATGTTATTTAGATATAAATAGTTGTTACTTAGACTATTGAGATGATTACTATATTGTTAGATCTAGGAGAAACTCTGTCCGTTCAAGTTAATAAAGTATTTTTTTTAACTTTATTCCGTCTCGACTCTTTAATTGGCGCAGCCGGTAGGATCTCAGCAGCTGGATCTATATCCATCGTCCGTTTCAACGGTTTAGTTGAGATCACCGAACAAATAAATAAATTAGTTAGAGCCGAACCAAAGTTCCTGCGGAGCCCAAGACCGACGCATCAGGACCAGGAGAGGATCAGGACTAGAGGAGTTCCCGAAGGATCAACAATAGTATTCCAGTTACGAGGACATGGGAGCAGCTACAGGTCTGTGAGTAAATCTTTTTCACCTTCCTTGTATCTTTCCTTTATACTCCTTGTGATAAATTTACGTGTGTTATTAGGGATTAGAAATTGCCGTAATAATACTATAGGTACTTTTCATCGATATACATCTCGTGAAAAGTTATTTAAGTCGTAGATAAAGATAAATATTGGGGATTTTTTTTCTCTCTTTAATAAAATGGAAAACGTTAACCGTGTACCGATGGAAATGGTGAAAATCATCCCACTGTTTGAGGGGGATGCTAGGCAGTTGCCTTTGTTTATTAAAAAGAGCGAATACATTTTGCTAGCTTACCAAGGAACGGAAGTGCAAAATGAGTATTTATTCCATGTAATAACAAGTAGGTTAGGTGGGGAAGCAGCGAATCTTGTGGGAGAAACAGATCAGATTACCACTTGGGAGGAGCTAAAAACATTGTTAAGCAGACACTTTGGCGACCCACGGTCCGAGGAATGTCTTGCTATGGAGTTAGAATCAATGAAAGTAAATAGGAACGAAAGTTATTTAGAATTTTGTCATAGAATTCAACAGATAAAAAGTACCCTATTTGCAAAGGTGGGCGAAACTGTACGTGACGCTAACATACGATTAACCAAACAGCAAATTTATAATAATACTGCATTGAATGTGTTCCTATACAATCTACCAGCTTACATGGTTAGGTTGGTGCGATTGCGAAATGTTGTTGTCCTGGAGGACGCTTTGAAAATTGTTCTGGAGGAACAAAACTTCCAAACCGTGTATAACGCAAAAAATAATACGCGTAATGCTAACTATCCCAGTTCAAGGCCCAACTTTGGTGAAAATAATTACAGCGGCCCAAGACACAACAACTCGCAACGGTTACCAAGTGCATTTGCACCGAACAACACTAGGCTACCTTCTGATTTAGGTACACCAAATAGTGCATTCCAACCGCGTTTTAATAACAATAGAGCGAACAATAATGCAATGAATCACGGAAATCAGAGGAACCACAGTCAGTGGCAACAGCCTACTAGGTCACAACAACCGTTCAGTCAGCATCTCACGGGCAATGCACCGCGTATGACGCAACCTCCTAGATCGCCGCACGTAGCGCCGTCGCCGTCGGGTTCGAACACTGACGTCACGATGCGTACTGCTAGCTCTAGGCGAGTCAACTACACTGACAACTACAGTCAGGAACCAATGGGTTACGGCGACTTGGGCCACTATAACGAGGAAGCCGGGCCCTCAGTAAACGAACAAAACGTGGAAAATTTTTGCATAATAGCCTCCCCAGTATGGAAAGAGTAACGTTAAATCTTAATAAACGGTTAAATCTGCCCCATATTTCAATTCCCGAATTAAACGCCGTTTTTATGATAGACACGGGCAGCACAAGGTCTTTTATTAGTCCACGCATAGCGGAGCAGTTTTATAAACATTGCAAACTGATCGAGCCGTTCGAGGTTATTAGTACTCACGCGTCGAGTAAACACAATGAGGTCGCAATTATTCCTTTACCGGACATTTTCAAAACACGCCAACAATACAAGTTCTATGTATACAGTGTAGATGAAAGATACGACGGTCTTATAGGATTCGATCTTATCCAGCTTTTAGGGGCTAGAATCGACGCGAGATACATGGCGTTGATAACTAAGGATGCCCAAATTCCTATAATATATAAGCCTCCCATGCGAGAGACTTACCATTTGCCTCCCCGCAGTGAGTTACGGGTAAAACTTCCGGTAAACTTATTAGACGGAGAAGCAATCTTAGATTATAAGCAGTTTGGTGAAGGGATTCGAATGCCCGCTGCATTAGTACGTTGTGTGAATGGGTATGCAACCACAGTGATTCAGAATTGTAGTGACAATATGGGCACATTAATGATTACATCCCCATTCCGGGTAGAACCGTATAATCAATCAGAGCCCATTAGTGTAAATTACAGCAACGATAAGGGAGACACTGATGCGTTGCTTATGAATAACTTGTCTAAGCTGAAATTTGATCACATGAACGAGGAAGAAAGGAGAATGATAGAAGGTGTTTGCAAGGAATATAGGGACATCTTTTACTGTGAGGATATCCCATTGAGCTTCACAAATCAGGTGAAACATAACATTAGAACGAAAAATGAGGACCCTATAAATCTCAAAGCTCATAGGTTATCTCCAGCTCAAACAGCAGAAATAAAAAAACAGGTTGATAAAATGTTAAAGGACGATGTGATTACGGAATCACATTCTCCATGGAGTGCCCCAGTACACTTAGTACCAAAGAAAATGGATGCCTCTGGCCAGCAAAAGTGGAGAATGGTTGTTGATTATAGGCGCCTGAATGAAATAACTATAGATGACAAATACCCCTTACCTAATATCAACGATCTATTTGACATGTTAGGAAAAAGCGTCTATTTTACTACTCTTGACTTGGCTAGTGGGTACCACCAGATAGAAGTTTCAGAGGATGATAGGTCTAAAACTGCATTTAGCACACCATTCGGGCATTATGAGTTTAACAGGATGCCTTTTGGGCTAAAAACAACACCTGCAACATTTCAACGAGCAATGGACAATGTATTAAGAGGCCTTCAGGGCTTACATTGCCTCATTTATTTAGACGATGTCATAATATTTTCAAAAAGCTTACAGGAACATGTAACAAAGCTCAGGGCGGTATTTAAAAGATTCAGAGATACAAATTTAAAAATACAGCTGGATAAGTCACATTTCCTGAGAAAGGAAGTGCTTTATCTTGGCCATACAATAACTAATGAAGGGTTGAAACCGAATGATGACAAAATTGAAGCTATTCTAAAGTTCCCAATTCCAGAAACAGTAACACAAATTAAGAGCTTTTTGGGGTTAGTTGGTTACTACAGGAAATTTATCAAGGATTTCGCAAAAATTACAAGACCCCTCACGGTATGCTTAAAGAAAGGACGAAAGATAATAATAGATGATGAATATAAAGAGTGTTTTGAAGCATGTAAGAAGCTTTTAACAAACGCACCGTTACTACAGTTCCCAGATTTTAGCAAAACTTTCATTTTGACCACCGATGCATCAAATTTTGCAATAGGTGCAGTGCTTTCGCAGGGCACGCTAGGATCAGATAAACCAGTGGCATACGCAAGCAGGACATTAAGCGACACGGAAACAAGGTACAGCACTATAGAAAAAGAGCTTTTGGCCATAATCTGGGCAGTGAAACATTTTCGTCCATATTTGTACGGGAATAAATTCACTATCTATACAGACCACAGGCCACTAGCCTGGCTATACTCGCTCAAGGAGCCAAACAGTAAGTTGACGCGTTGGAGGCTTAGATTACAGGATTATGACTTCGAAATTCGATATAAAAAGGGTAGTCAGAATACTAACGCGGACGCACTTTCAAGGATCAAGATTAATGTTACTAATGATGACATTGAATCTATGATAGTTAATTTAGACGATAGTAATGACAAGGTACAGGACATCGTAGAAGAGTTAGAAAGGGATTTGAAGGGAAATAAGGACGAACTAGATATCGAAACAATAGTCTTATCTGACTCAGAGCAGGAAGAGATAATGGAGATATCAGATTCAGATGATGGAGCAACAGCCCATTCAATATCAAATAGAGAACACAAAGGAATCCCGATCTTGAAGGAAGCCCTAGATACAAAACCTAGGCAAATACTCGTTTATACGTGGTTCTTAAATAAATTCACTGTCAAGGACATTTCCACTAAAAAACAAAACATCCTTGAAGTTCACATGCCGGTAAACAAGGCTCACTTTGTGAAAAACTTCATGAAAGAGTATTTAGATACTAAGTATAAGTACCACATTTATTTTGAGGATACACAATTTCGTAAAACTTTTTCAGAAGTAGTTACAAAATTGTATAAAAAGGGGACCATGAATCTGATAGAATGCACAGAACGAATAGTAAATCTGACAGACAGTGAGGAAGATCAGATGTATGTAATAAAAAAGTATCATGAGGGTAAGACATGTCACAGGGGCATCAAGGAAACCCTAACCAAACTAAAAAGGGACTACTGGTGGGCCAGTATGAAAGAAACAGTAAGTGCGGTTATAAATGGGTGTGAAGAATGCAAAAAGATGAAGTACGAAAGAAAACCTATAAAACCACCCATTCAATTGACTCAAGATCAGAACACCCCCTTCCAAGAGGCCTTCATGGACCTTTTGTTTATTGAAGGAAAATATTACTTAACCATCGTAGATGCCTTTAGTAAACTAGGCCAAGCAATCAATATTCCGAATAGAAGTACTCCAGAAGTAGTAAGAGCCCTAATAAAGTATTTCAGTATGTACGGTTTGCCGACAAAAATTAACGCAGATTCAGGAACAGAATTCAAAAATGACCTTATTAAAGAACTCCTGAATTTTTACAAAATTGACATCCACATAGGGACACCTAACAATCCCACGTCAATGGCAATCGTTGAAAGGTTTCATTCAACAATAATCGAAATCTATAGGTTAGCCAAATATAATAAAACAGAATTTGACGCGGCAACCGTTATGACTTACGCTATTATGGCCTATAATAATACAATACACTCAGCGACGAACTACACGCCCTTTGAGATAGCGTTTGGCCATACGGACGCCGGGAATGTTTTTGACATAGATGGAGAACGGAACTTATCACAAAAGCTCCTGCAGGACCACAGAAAACGTCTTAAAGTCCTGTACGAATACGTAGCCGAGAAACTTCATGGAGACAAAGCAAAAGTTGGGGATAAGAGAGGCGGAGAGGAAGCCACAAAAGATTTCAAAGTAAGAGATGTGGTTTTTATGAAAAACACTAGGACTAGGAAAGCCAAGGAACTGCCACGCTATGAAAAAGCTATCGCGATAGGCAACGTAGACAAAAACATAATACCAGTCCAGTTAAATAAAAGAAAAACCAGGGTGGCCATAAAAAACGTAAAACGTCCTCCACAGATCATGCGTGACACTCCTGGCACTAGTTATTCAGGTGACCAGCCTGGACCTTCTAAACCTCAAAGAACCCAGGAATAGCTCCACTACGGATGGGAGCAGCAGTGAAGAAGAATAACTTCTGGACTATTTTTAAGACTCGACTTAGAATCGTCAGTAATACAAATAGATAATAATATAATAGAATATGGTAAGTTAAAGGTTCTAATCAGAAGAGATAGTGAGGCACGTCGGGAATGTGCAGGACTGCAGGTTCAGATAGAATCTTTAATAGGATTAAAAAAAGATAGGATACATCAAATACTACCTTCTCATAGAGTTAGGAGAGGGATCATAAACCCATTAGGAGCATTAATTAAATGTATTTCTGGTAATTTAGATCATAGTGATGCACTTAAATATAGCAGGGAAATAAGTAGTTTAAATATGGAACAACACTCAGTACAGCGTAAAGTATCACTTATGCAAAAAGCGTTTGATAAGCTGGTAAATATATCGGACGACATAAATTTAAACGTCAAACACGTAGGGTTGCGAACGTCACAGTTGGAAACACTCTTGCAAAATGAAACTAAATTTAATCATGTCTGGTCCATAATAAACAGCCTTTACCAAATTCTAAATAACTTTCAAACCATGCTTAATATAATACAGGAAATAGAAACATCTATAGCATTCAGTAAACTACATATACTCCATCAGTCAATAATTAACTCTACTGAACTGCTAAGTATCTTAAGCGAAATAGAAGAAAACACTCACTTAATATACAAAGTAAACGTGCATAATTTAATAAAAATAGAACGTAATATAATTTTAAAATCTTATATGGATAGGAATAGTTTAGTTTTTGTTATGGAAGTACCCCTAATAGACGCTGACACGTATATTTATTACAAAATCATCCCTTTACCCATTCATAATCCTGTAAACCATAAAACCTTCACGATAGTCCCAAAATATCCTTACCTTATGGTGAATAGATTGAAATTCAGACCTGTACAACACCACTGCGAGGAGATTGAAAACAGCAAGTTCCTGTGTTCTGAGGAAAACCTGGCACAATACTACGCGGAGACTTGCATAGAGCAAATCATGTTGGTGAAGAACAACTACACAGCAGATGTCATCAAAGCTACATCAAGATCGAAAAGCTAAGAATACAAAGACTAGTTAACGACCACTGGATGCTGTATAGCGAAGATAACCTGATCATCACCGAACACTGTGACGCGGAAGTTCACAAACACAACGTACAGGGTACCTACATATTAACGCCAAGTCAACACTGCAAGACACAAGTTGGAGAGCTATTTATAGGTACTACAACAAACGCATCAGCAATTAGCCTTCAGTTACCTCTTGTACAGATCCCAGAGATTGGACACAGCATCACGAAAGGAAACAAGCAAATAGATCTGCGAGACATCGACTTCAACGACATCAAGGAAGTGTTGAATAGTGCCAAACACAGTGAGAGTGAAAATAACTCTGATCAGTTCACAGTGACGTACCAAGTTAGCATATGGTCTTTAAGCCTTTATTGCATTGTAGTATTATGTGTACTTGTGACCATTTGGAAACTAAAAGTGTATAACTTATGCCTAAAACAAAATTCTCCGAAGCCTACTTTATCACCTTCGGATAATTTTTCTCTTAGGGAGGGAGGAGTTAAGTGTGACGACCCTTCGGATATCACCTTTGTCAGCTCTTCTAGCAAGACACGCGCAGACCAAATTGGGGACAAGCGTCATTGCTGAGTAAGATGTTATTTAGATATAAATAGTTGTTACTTAGACTATTGAGATGATTACTATATTGTTAGATCTAGGAGAAACTCTGTCCGTTCAAGTTAATAAAGTATTTTTTTAACTTTATTCCGTCTCGACTCTTTAATTCGCGCGACTCTTCCCCTTCCTCCACCCCTTTGTACGCACATTTATATCGATTCAAACGCGCGTATACGTGCGTTTGTATCGCGTTAAACGTACGTTTCAATAAATACAAACGCAACAATCTGTATCTACGGCGCCGAAAGCGCGCGTTGGTGATACGTGCGTCATCTGCGCGTATAAAATACGCAGTGTGCTTAGGGTCTTAGAAATTTTCAAAATTAGAACTCTATAGTAGCCCGCCAGAGCAGTGCTTACTGCGGTCCGCGAGTCATCGTTCTGATAAACGACGAGGTGGTACTAATTGCTCGCGCATTTATTTAAGTAAAAATGTTTTTTCATCTCAACTTATTTTAATTTACATCTAGGCGCGATGTAAATTAGATTTACATCTAATTTACATCTAGGTAGGGTACTTAAAAATTGTAGTCTGAATAGATGATATTTACTAATTTAATACTATTTACATAACAGCGTCTTTCAAACCAACCAGACTTCAGCGAGTATTGATCGACATAAAATCTATAGGCAGATATAGATAGGTAGATAATTTTTACATATGCATTTATGATACCTACATTCAAACAATGAATTGTGCTAAAGGACAAAATCTAAATACATACAACAATAATACATTTTACTGTTATTATTCCTAACAGCAGGACTTAAAACAAAGTTAAAATTGAGTGATTCCTGCATTCAGACTGGTAAATCACTGTTTAGACGAACTAAAGAGCACACAACGTTTTCTGAACATCCTGAAGACGCGCGCAGAACGTAATCAGGACACTCAGCGAACGGAGGGCCGCCGACACGTTCCAACATTTACACACGTTACTTGCGTTTGCTAACATCACCATCAAGACAGACAAATACAATACAATACAATAGAATACAATACAATACAATACAATACAATACAATACAATACAATACAATACAATACAATACAATACAATACAATACAATACAATACAATACAATACAATACAATACAATACAATACAATACAATACAATACAATACAATACAATACAATACAATACAATACAATACAATACAATACAATACAATACAATACAATACAATACAATACAATACAATACAATACAATACAATACAATACAATACAATACAATACAATACAATACAATACAATACAATACAATACAATACAATACAATACAATACAATACAATACAATACAATACAATACAATACAATACAATACAATACAATACAATACAATACAATACAATACAATACAATACAATACAATACAATACAATCAATGCCACATAATACAATACGATACAATACGATACCACACAATAAAAAAGTACACAATACACAAAGCGATCTCCAGTTGTGTAGGGGATGGAATGGCTGATGATGATGATGATGGATAGGACTCTCTCATCAATAACGACCCAATTCACTTGCGTAAAAAATGTTAACGCCATCGTTATACAACAATAAAGTAAAATATAAAGCTACGTTACGCCACAACAAGATTTAATAAATAACTATGACTTCTGAAAACGGACCTTTTTATCTACCCACCTCTTTGACAAAATACTGTTTAGTCTGTTGAGTTGGTATTTCTCTACATTTTATCTAACTACTCTCGCAAGTTGAACCGCCCCCTTAGCATGATATCTAATCCGCGCGCGAGAATAGAAAAAGACTCGCGTCATCCGCTTCTCGTCGACGAGAGCGCAGGATAGGCGATCCTTCCTGTACTTCTCGCGCGTGGAATTAGAGATCATACTAACGGACAGGACCAAGATTATGTTAATGCATTGTATTACAATGACAACTTCATGAACGTGGTAGTTTCACTGCAGCTTCAAGTCTATGCGCGCACGCGTATCAAACAATCTGGGCGTCTCATTGGTATGAAAAAAAAATGTCACGTAACCCGACCGTGTATCTGACATCGTACTACAATTCACTAGCAAAATCGAGGCCCAGGACTCAACCACCACTTTGTCTACCTAAAGGTTTTGGCGCATTGCCTAGATCGGGGATTTCCAAAGTGTGGAAGCAGCGCTCTGGGTTGCACATGCTTCTTCTTCTCTATTTCAATTTGGAAAAAAGTTTGGAACCCCCCGGCTTAGAAAACACGCATCGGCACCCAAATATACCTGGACTCACATCACTGGATAATCCAATAGTTCTTATCATGTAAAGCAAAGAACGCGTTTTTAGAAACAAGAGTTAACCAGCGATTACCTCCACTATACCCCATACATAAAAGAGTATCAACTAAGCTAGTTGTTGGACTGAGATATTTTAAAGCCTCCTTAGCAAGTAATACTAAAATTAAAGTAGATGGATTATTAAGGATCTTAGCAATGAATCATTAACTGAAGTAAGAACATTATTGAGTGGTTTGATTGGAGTTAGCTTAGCATATAACATAATAATACTCTTTCGGTGCCATTACGTCACAATAAGCAACGCATTCTCCACAATTTTGGCGTCATATTTTGTAGCACTTGAATTTATACTGGATCTACAAATCCAACCTTCATAAAACTCACACCTGTGATCCAAAGGGATAGGATGGGATCAAGCTTTGCCACAATACATACATCTCTTATTGAGTTAAAGTGTGTCCAATTTGGTAGTACGTTGCCTTGTCCAATCACCGGCTCATTCCGAAGCGTCCTCTCAGTCCAACGCAGTTCCACCTCCAGCTCTTAGGAGAAGCAGTCGTTGACTTGCGTACAGCAGCGCACGAAGGTGGCTCGCCGAGGAAGCTCCCGGAGTTTGGAGGCTCCCACGTAGGTACAAGCCGAGCGAAGCCCACCGAGTATGTCCCGGATGGTCACATTCACATCGCCTCTGTAGCTGATCTCCACGGTCTTACCTGCGGATGAACAAACCGTGGTTAGAAAAGTTTGGCAAGAACGAAAAGAGGACTAGGCAATAAATATACACACATAAGTGCCTATATACACGTACCCGTTTGTAAGTACACGTACTAGAGGGCACAGAATTGTCTCCGCACATGGTTGTATGCTACAAGTTAGTAGAAGACTTCAAAGAGTTTCGTTTCGCAAAGCCAGGAATCTATGGAGTCCAGGAGTCCTATGACCAAGGAATTCAACAAACCTGTAGAAGTGAAGATGAACTAAGGCCAGCAATTTTAGAGTTACCCTAATATTCGATTGAATTCGGTCTCCTAATCATACGCACCTGCTGCTCAAGGATTCATAGCGGTTTGACAATCAAGACCTCCATAATTGAGAGTGCAAACAGGTATAGGTACACCAGGATTACAGTTTTGTAGGTGCTGGCTACATTGGATGAATAAAGAACGTCTGAAAGACCGGTACCGCGCGACCCCACCGCTATACTTCTCCATGGCGCTGGCCATCCGGTAAAAGACCTTAACCTGCCTCCCTCGAAAATGTGTCCTACAGTTTCCGGATTACAAAGCCAGTAGACTCACCCTCCGAAGACCGGTACTCCGCGACGCCACCGCTATGCTTCTCCATGGCGGTGGAGCTGGCCATCCCGTAGAAGAGCTTGACCTGCCTCCCGTCCGGCTTGGTGACCACCTCACCGCCGCACTGGTCGTGGCCCGCGAACATTCCACCGGCCATGACGAAGTCTGCGCCCGCGCCGAATGCCTTAGCCACGTCGCCGGGGCACGTGCAACCTCCGTCCTAAGGGGAAAGGGTTAATATTGAAGTTAGTAGAGTGTAGGATATTTTATACATACATAAAGTCAAGCCAGTACGGCATAGCCTCTAAAGTAGCCTCATAATATGTATTTTCCTGGAATTATATTTAGTAACTTTTAAGTTCACTTTATTTTCTTTCTTTTTTTTCGTGTGAAGTAAAGAATATTCTATTCTTACCTGGGATGCAATTTTGTTACGTAAGACTCCTCTTTATGGAGTCGTCTGATTTAGCCCTTTTTGTTCCCGGTATGTCACACTTTTGCATTCTGGGACTTTTTGCGCAGTAGGTATCTCATACTCCTACTCCGAACTGTCATAATTACATTCTTATTTTGACTCTTTCGAGTTGTCTCGGCCTAGGCGCACACTAGCGACACGCGACAGCGACAGCTCGGCGACTAGACGCGACGACAGGCTACGGCCGACAATTCTCATATATTTTGTTCGAAGCTCCGCACACTTGGCGTCAGGTTCGCGGACTCGCGACGACAAGCTAAGAGCCATCGCAAACAGGGCGACTTGACGCTGCGACTAGACACGGCGACAGTCGCCCTGTTTACGCCAGCATCTGGAGTCGCGGCGACAAGTCGCCCTGTCTGGCTCTGAATGCTTAACCCGATAGAGTGGAAAGTTAGGTAATATAAGGACAGATCTAAGTAGCGACTGAATTTGAGAAGCGACAGGAAGTAGGAAGTCTCTTACCGAAATGATATGTCCTTTGAGTCCGTGCGCTGCGTCTGCGCACTCGATGACAGCCGACAGCTGCGGGTAGCCCACGCCCGTCTTGATCCTGGTCGTGCACACCGACCCTGGACCGATCCCCACCTAGAGAGGTCATGATATCGATATTAATATTTCTATGTCGGGGAACGATCGCGTGTGTGAGTAATCGCTTGTGCAAACTAGTGCTAATCTGTGGTTCAGAGAGTGGTGGTGCCTATACTCTGTGTAGATATGAATATGCACGCGTAACACGACCGCCAATTCGTCTATTCTCAACTGTCATCTTAAACACTCCAGAGTATTAAAATGACAAGACATGAGGATTCTCTCCGCATGCGAACATGAAGACGCGCAAGCTCTCTCTTCCTGCGCATTAATCTATACTTGAGCCATTACAAACGTGCGAACCGAGTCATAAAAGCCCGAGCAAGAGTTCCGATATGCCTGATATGCCTCCTATATGTGAGAGAGGTCTGGTACAAATGTTTATGACTCAGTTCGCACGTTTGTAATGGCTCAAGTATAGTATGGTTCGGGACGATTAGTTAGAACGGTTCTTTAAAAGTAGTAATTAAGGATTGGTATCAACAAGAAGGTACAAGGAAGCGAAGTTCAGGCACTCCCGTAACCCCACACTGAGTGGGGCCGGGGGCCTTCGGGCCGCGTGGAGACAACCTCTATAAAAAACACACGGTGGGGGCCCTACTCTCCCTCTGTTCAGCATTCAGAGCATAGAGGAGGTTGAGGGAGGGTCATAGACGGCAGGTTGGGGGACCTGCCGTCCGACATCGTGACGGGAGAAGGGGGTGGGGGGCCCATGCCCCTTCTCCAGTGAGGGTGGGCCCGACTCCTTGCGAGTCGGGTCGACGTCGCCGGGGCGCCGCTGTAGCATTCGCAACGTGGTCCACCACAAGCGAGATCCGGCGGCGCCCCATTGCACGAGCGACAGGACGGCTCCCGGGGTGTTTTAATCGGTATGCCTCTCCTATTATTAGGAGAGGAGAGTCCGGTACACGGCCGTCGCCCTCCCACAAGGGTGGCGGTGTCATGGTGCGTAATGCACGTCAAAAAAAAGGCACTGTTACCTACATCATCATCATCATTCAGTCACAATAAGTCCACTGCTGGACATAGGCCTCCTCCATGGATTTCCAAAAAGACCGGTTGGGAGCGCCTTGCATCCAGCGTCTCCCTGCCACTTGGATGAGATCGTCTGACCATCTTGTGGCTGGTCGTCCTACGCTGCGCTTGCCGATGTGTGGTCTCCATTCCAGAACTTTTCGGCCCATCGGCCATCAGTTCTTCGTGCTATGTGCCCCGCCCACTGCCACTTCAACTTACTCATCCGGTGGGCTATGTCGACGACTTTCGTTTGTCTACGGACCTCATCATTTCTGATTCGGTCTTACACTGTTACCTTTGTTATCTTTGGCAGAGTAAAAAGAAAAAAATACCTTGATAATGTCAGCGCCGGATAAAACTAATTCCTCGACCATCTCTCCAGTCACCACATTCCCGGCCTGGAAAGAAAACAAAAGGTAGATAAATTATAACAAATACGCTGACTTCACTACCGACTCAATCAGCTAGTCGTCCACTACTGGACAAAGACCGAAGATAATACTAAATAGTTAGTCCTCCACTGTACGGAGTTGTTTCATTTAGGGCTGATTTTTCAACAGTGAAATAACTTTTAACTGAGCAATAAAAATGGCGGTTTGACATATGGGTCACTGAATTTCTATGGTCCATGGACAAATATTATGTTAAACTTATTATATTATAGCGTCCGTATGCTTAAGCATTAAAGAATAATGGTCTTTTATTTGGCCCACATAGTCTATTCACGATAATTGTTTAATTTAAGACATTAATCGTTAAAAATAGTTGTAAATGTATACTCCTCTGACCTCCCCATTTCTAGATTATAATGATTTTATGGCGAGATATTTTTAAATACGTATGCCACTATGTTTTTTTAAATATGATCATATGCTTTTATAAACATCGAAATATATTTCATCAAAATATACAGTAAAAAAAATTATTAATATAACGAAAAATAACTTAGGTACTTTCATGTCACGTTACAATAATGTCACTTCATCTGGCGAAACTCAAAGAAGTAAAATTGGACTTAAAACCACAAAGGTATGTTTTTGTCCATGAACTACGCGCATACAATAGTGTTAAGTTAGAAACAAGCTAATGACGTTGAGCAAAATTCCTATAATATAGCGTCAATTTGCGATTCACTGTAGGAAAGCGTGTTTCTGCCAGTCGTTGGAGTATTTCCTCTGGCAAGTCTATGTTTTTGTATTTTATAGTTACGAAATTGTATATTTGCACAATGCAATGTTTATTGTGTGTAGATGTCATGTATTACGTTAAACGGTGATCAGAAAAGCGAGTGATATGTTTTTGTAGGTTTTGTGCGATTTTGTCACTCCTCTGGCGTCACTCCTCTGCCATATTTCATGTTTTATTTAATACGTGTCCCCTTTCTTAGCTATAATCAATGGCCTGTCACTGTTCATACAAAGCTGTCAACCCGTCATTTTTATTCCCCAGATAAAAGTTATCTGACTATTGAAAAATCAGCCCACAACTCCGAACTGTCAAATACCTTTGACACTTTAGATTTGTCTATTATCTTTAACCCGATAGACTGGAAAGTTACGTAATGCAAGGACTGATCGGAGTAGTACTTACAATGATAGTATGTGTAGGGAACGCCGCCCGCACTCGCCTGACGTACTCCACAAAGTGCTGGGAGTACCCATTGGCCACGTCCAGGCAGACGAACTTGAGCTCTTTCACGTTGTTTAGGATATCTGAGAGCCGCTCGAAGTCAGCTTCCGCGGTGCCGCTGCTGGCAGCTGAGAGGGGATAGAGAGTAGGTATTGTCAAAAAAAAGTTTAGAATGTCTCCCTTAATAGGGACCTCATTGCTACTCACCGGTGGTGCTTAAAAATTGATACCAGATTACCAATAAATTCTACGACGATATCAGGTGTCGCAAAATGCGACATGCGATTTTAAGAATAAAATATGAAAAGATTTACATACAGGCACAATAGGCACATACATACATTGCTTCTGGCCCCACACTAGGGTCCCCTGTCTTGCGGGAACCAGAAACAGCGACATCACAAAAGAAGCGAAGTTATATTTTTTTTGTCCCCAGCCGCGGTTCGAACCCGGGACCTCTCGCATTGTAGGCAGATGCGCTAACCGCTGCGCCACAGAGGTCGCCATCTTTCGAAGGTTACCTACATAATTCACTCGCCCACCAATATCGTCCCGATCTAAAGCTTTGTTTATATTGAGCTTTTTTTTTTTTTTTTTATTAAAAACTGACCAACGATTCTGTTCAGAACCCCTAATCTTACTCAAATCCTTAATGACAAGCGACTTTCTGTAAAACTGCCGTGGACATAATGTAGTTAATAATAATATTATTAAGTCGTAGAGCCTGAAATATTAATAATGATTTCCACACAACACAATCACTTGACTCCATACTTGGTAACCAGGAAAAGAAGCACTTTTCGCTTAGGTAGACTTTTTTACGAGACGTATGTATGGTGAAAGACAAAAATTTCGTCGCATCGGCACAAGAGAGGTGTCAATCGACGCGGGGGAGGCCCACGAAGAGAAGTGTGGTGGTGCGGAAGAGGTCCGACGGATTTAGAAAAAGAAATTAAATAAAAAGCCCGAAAAGAGTTAATTTTGAAAAAAAGCAAGTGTTTTTACTGAATTTAAAGAAAACTATTGTGCTACTTTTATTTTTGTTTCAGGTACAAGGAGCTGAAGGCGAGAGCCATACATTTGTACAAATGTATGGCGATACCCGTCGTTAAGCCAAGTCAGGCCTTAGGGGGCGGCTTGGTGCCATCTATTAAGTTAAGGCCTCTGTTAAGTTTCCTCTTGGCCTCAGTTGGTGCCATCTATTAAGTTAAGCCAAGTCAGAGGCCTTAGGGTGGCTTGAAAACTTCTGACAGTAAGACCAGCCACTAGTCTTACAAGCCTCCACCAATCCGGACTTGGCCCCCGTGGTAGAGTATGGCCTATACCTTCCTCAGGGAAGAGACCCGTGCCCCTCGATGGGGACATGATGGGTTGATGATGATGATGATGGCGATACCCGGTAGGAATCGAACCCATGCCTTCTGTCTTGGTAAGTAGCGCCTTAGCGGCTAGACCAATGATGCAGCTTATGTCTTACCCATATGCTCCAAGCTTTCTGGGTGTTCGCTGGCAAATTTCTTCCAATCCTCAACCGAGTAGTACTTGTGGATGCATGTGAAGAGGCCGTTCTGAAATGTAAAATAAACTTGCTTTAGGAAGACCCAAGTATTTCGGGTCTGCCCCTATTTTACGCTCACCAAATTCTGAATGAATCGCTCGTAGCCTCGGCTGCCTGAGTGATCTTAAACGATCACGAAGGTTAAGCAGCATTGGGTGCGTTCAGACCATGGATGGGTGACCATTTATGGTTCCGTGCTTCGCAAGGCACTTTAAGCAGTTGGTGCCGGCTGCCGTCGACAGATGGCAGTTGTTAAGCCAAGTCAGAGGACTTAGAGCGGCTTGAAAACTTCTGACAGTAAGACCAGCCACTAGTCTTACAAGCCTCCACCAATCCGGACTTGGCCCCCGTGGTGGAGTATGACCTATACCTTCCTCAGGGGAGAGACCCGTGCCCCTCGGTGGGGACATAATGGGTGGATGATTGAACCCTCGTTGGGTGAGACCGACTTTATTAATAACATTTTTAGTAAAAAAAAGAAACATTTTTCAACGTTGCTGTATTTTCCCACTACAGTCTGTTAGCTTTTTGAATATAGGTACCTCGGCTACTATCGGATAGAATCGATTATATTGCAATAGGGTAAGGTTTATTTTGTATTGTTATTTAAAACTTTACATAACTTTTCAAAATAGTGAAGAAAAGTTTTATACAGAGCAGGAAATACAATTACACTCGTGTGCTTTCGGCGAAAACCGAAGCCTACTCTAGAGCCCGAGGTATATTCTAAAAGCTAACAGACTGTATAGTGCTGTCTCGTCAAATTTCGTAGAAAAGAGCGCGACAGAACGTTATTTAAGTACCTACTAGCTGTTGCCCGCGACTACGTCCGCGTGGGCTTTAATACTAATTTTGAACCCCCATTTTACCCCCTTAGGGGATGAATTTTCAAAAATCCTTTCTTAGTGCTCCCCTATGTTACAAAAAGAACCCCTGTGCAAAATTTCAAGTTTCTAACCCTTATAGTTTGGGCCCTGCGTTGATTCTAAGTCAGTCAGTCAGCTTCTCCTTTTATATATATAGATTTACTTAGTGAAATTTTCAATTCAGAAACTAACCCAGTGTTTTACAAAATTCTACGTACTTAACAATTCGCAATAACTATAGCAACGAACTCAGATGACTAAGTGCATTGTGTAGAACATAATAATATGGGCCTTGATAGTAAACATTGTTGAACCAATGAACCGTACCTACCTAACGCACTTCGTAAAAGTCATCATTCTGTGCCGTATAGGTATACTCATTTTATTACTTCCTTAGTGAAGTGTCTAGTAAAGAATACCTAGATATTTTAGTATGTAGGCTGACTATACACTCAAGGATATATTCCTTGATCCATATTTTTGTACTGGACAATGAATAAGTACAATGTTTAAGGACTATCATATTCGACATGGGCCGGCCCATCACCCGAAGAACTGATAACCGATGGGTTAGACGAGTTCTTGAGAGGAGACCGCGGATCGGTAAACGTATTGTAGGACGTCCTCAGACTCGGTGGAGCGATGATCTTCGCACGGCGCGGCTGGCAAGAGCTGGATGAGAATAGCCGAGGACCGTGCTCAGTGGCGTGCACTGGGAGACGCCTATGTCCAGCAGTGGACAAGCATAGGCCGATGATGATGATGATGATATTCATCATAGAAATGTGATTTCATATCACTCAAATTCTAGGATCATTTTTTTATATGATGCTATTCTTTTTTTTACATACAGACACATACATTGCTTCTATCCCCACACTAGGATACCGTGTCGTGGGAACCAGAAACAGCGACGTCACAAACACGTAAACATCCAAGACCTGGGGCTTTTTTTGTACCTAGCCGGGGTCGAACCCGAGACCTCACACATGGTAGGCAGATGCGCTAACCGTTGCGCCACAGAGGTCGCCTCTATGAGTTCTACACCTATGATCATAGGTATTTTGATGATAGTCTAACATCGGCCTAAGGGTAGGTGAGGTTAATGTCAAAACATTTGGCCGGCACGTACCTAAGGGGCCATCCATAAATTACGTCACACGAATTTCATGATTCTTTGACCCCTCCCCCCGTCCTTGTCACACCTGGTCACATTTGTGAGACTCCCCCTCTTCCTAGTGTGATGTCACATATTTTGCAATTTTACATGTACACTTCTATTGAATTAAAACAGCACTAGCTACCGACATTGGTTTTATTTCTGATAAAGTTTCAAATAGAGTTAGGAGCAGATAGAGGTGCAAATGTGTGTTTCACCAACCTGCTTAACGTGCCTTGTGAAGCCCGGAACCGCTCGGAAAAATGCCACTAGCGTTAGTCAATATTAGTCATAGAACGGTCACCCATCCATGCACTGAACGCGCCCTACGTTGCTTAACCTGCGTGATCGTTTAAGATCACTCAGGCGGCCGAGGCTACGAATATTCTCAATTCTGTTACCGGCCCTTATACTGTAACTAGCTTTGGCCCGCGACTCTGTCCGCGTGGACTTTAGTTTAAAATTTTGCAACCCCGTTCACTCCCTTAAGGGTTAAATTTTTTAAAACGGCGAAACACGTGTTCAATCAATTGTGTTGAAGAGTATTTATTTTAAGTTTCAAGAAAATTTGACAACATTCTTTATACCTCCCATACAAATTTTGGCAACCCTATTCGCCCCTTTAGGGGTTAAATTTCAAAAAATCCGGTACTTTAATACTGTAACTAGCTTTAGCCCGCGACTCCGTCCGCGTGGACTTTAGTTTAAAATTTTGCAACCCCGTTCACTCCCTTAAGGGTTAAATTTAGAAAAACGGCGAAACACGAGTCCAATCAATTGTGTCGAAGAGTATTTATTTCAAGTATCATGAAAATTAGACAACATTATTTATACCTCCCTTACAAATTTTGCCAACCCTTTTCGCCCCTTCTACTGTAACTAGCTTTAGCCCGCGACTCCGTCCGCGTGGACTTTAGTTTAAAATTTTGCAACCCCGTTCACTCCCTTAAGGGTTAAATTTAGAAAAACGGCGAAACACGTGTCCAATCAATTGTGTTGAAGAGTATTTATTTTATGTATCAAGAAAATTTGACAACATTGTTTATACCTCCCATACAAATTTTGGCAACCCTTTTCGCCCCTTTAGGGGTTAAATTAAAAAAAAATCCGGTCTTATTCCTTGCCTATATTTTATATAGACCCCTGTGCAAAATTTCAGCTTCCTAGGTCCAACGGCTTAGGCTGGGCGTTGATGAGTGAGTCAGTCAGGACTTTGAATTTTATATATATGTAGAAGAAGATAGCCAGATATGGGCCAGGTCCACTCGTGTAGTAAAGAATAGGTGACATTTTTATCACGATATCCTAACGCATTACACGAGTCTCAGAATTCTCGTGAATCTTCTCATTATGGGCCTTAAATAAGTCGAGATATACTTGGCAGTATGCCGACTCGTGTGTATTGAGAGGCGCTTATCATTGCGTGTTACTAAGGTAAACTAAAATAAATAAGATCCACACAGTGCAATCACATGTCCTACCCCTCTCCTCCAGACTCCGATGTGTCAATATTTATTTGACAGTTCGGAGTTGGTTAAATCAGACAACTCCATACAGTAGAGGAATTAGGCGGTCGCACATCTGAGTCCCAGCTGGGAGCATAAAAAAGCCCAGGTCTTGAATGTTTACACGTTTGTGTCATCGCTGTTTCTGGTTCCCACGACACAGGGTATCCTAGTGTGGGGCCAAAAGCAATGTATTTGCCTGTATGTAAATGTTTATGTATATAGAGAGACCCACCCCCCAGAACATCAGAATAAACTACTACAAAACACGGGTTAACTACGGGTTCGAATCCCGGCTGGGGATAAAACCCCAGGTCTTGGATATCCAAGACCTGGGGTTCAGGTCTTGGGGGTTTACAAACATTGGTTCTACAACAAGATACCCCAAGATATATTAGAGTTACCTCCATCGCGGTTTAAGAATTGTGTTAAGCACACTCTTTGCAAAACAGCTTGTTATAAAATCAACGATTATTTAGAAGACAAGGATGTCTGGCATTAAGTAGTAATTTAATATTAAATTTAATCAGAGGATAAAGGTCACAGCACACATATCAACTCGGAAAGGGATCGTCACCGTATCGCCTTTCGCCTCGCCGTCAACCAGGCGTCAACCTGACGTATGCATCGTAACCAACGCGTATCAGCAGCTCCTGTACGTCAACTCGGCTACAGCTAGGTGACACCGCGCTTACGGCTCGCCGACCACTGGTACAACTTACCAGATTGCTCTAAAGTAATACTTGGGGTGGACGAAAATACGTTAGCTCGGGTATGGAGAGACGTAAGCGCGGGGACGACGAGCCGTAAGCGCGGGGACTGCAAGTTGACCACGCATCGCATCGCGGTTCGGAGCCTGTTCCGAGGCGAGGCGATTACGTTACGATTCCGATTAGTGTGCGTTTCAGTAGGGAATTCCATACAAACAATGCTGAACGGCTCGAGGCGATACGGTGACGATCCCTTTCCGAGTAGATATGTGTGCTGTGACCTTAAATGTGTCTAGTGTTCAACACATCCAAGAGAATATTTTTTAAGTTTGATAGTTTGTAATTTAGGCTAAAATGGTTTTGAAGAGAATAAATGTGGAGTTTCTTTGTTAGTTTCTTCTCCATGTAATATTAATTGTGAAACTAACAACTTTGACTTTCATAAAGTAAACATTTTGTTTGTGCTGTGAATAAAAGATTTGATTTTGATATTTGTAAACATTTACATGTTTGTGATATCTTTGTTTCTGGTTTCCACGACTCAGGGTATTCCATTGTGGGGCCAGAAGCAATGTTTGTGCCTGTATGTAAATCATCATCATCATCATCAGGCTATATTAGTCCATTGCTGGACATAGCCCTCCCCTAATGAGCTCCATAGCGCCCTGTCTTCAGCTTGCCGCATCCAGCATCTGCCTGCAGTTTTTCGCAGATCGTCATCCCACCTTGTTGTAAATGTTTATATTTATATTTAAAACAGGGTTATTCATGCACATGGTACCTTGGAAAGCTCCCGAGCCATTTCGAATGTCCCCACGGTGTCCATGTTACTAGCCATCACGGGAATCCCCTTGTAGGTCTGTCCGGAGTTGCGAAACGTGATCTCCCTGTAGAGGTCCACCTGAAAACGCAGATGTAGAGTTTAGCAAAGCATATTTAGGCCGACTTGCACCACCGACTAAAGGTCATAGCCCACTTGACTTTGAAAGTCACCCTGTATAAGGTGACATTTTTCGATCTTTCGTGTTTTCAGAGTTTTAATAATTAATTTGTTTGTTTGATAAATTGTGCCCGGATAACGGCGACATGCTTGCCACTTGTCACGTTCGGACCTAATAAACTCGGCAAAACGTGGGCCCAGTTCTAGTGATTGGTGCCTCTGCCTGCCCCCCGTTTAATTTTTTTTTTAATTTTATTTATTTAATAATTAATTGAAGTGCAAGCAGGGATCTAAGGTGTGCAAAATTATTTTGTTGTCTAGAAGAGATCACTTCTAGTGCGAAAGCCACCATCGTAGGATCACCATCACCACACTCTCAGCGTAGGAAATATCGGTGTGATTTCCTCTTTTATGTGTTCTTTATCTAGCTTCTTTAGGTACTGAAATAAAAATCTACAACGAATGTCTGTTGATTCGTGACGTAGATGAAGTGATAAAAGATGCGTGGTTAGCACATGTCATTTCGGCGTGTGCACTATAAACTCAGGCATCCTGCATCGCGCAATCACAATGTTTCACATAGGGTTGCCAACCCTACTAGTATCCTATATAGTACTATATAGGATAGTACTATATAGTATCCTACTATATTAGGCCCTCAAATACTATATTTCTAAAAAAAAATATATAGTAGGCGAAATCACTATTGTACTTAATATTACGATTACTATTGTACTTAATAGGAGTTCGAAAGTAATTTTGCGTAAAGCGGAACCCAGCCTTAATATTATTATAAAACTCGCTCTTCAAGTAAAATTAAGTAAAAAAAAGGAAATATTTCACCACAAACTATTATTTTATCTATTATAGTGCCATCTACTATATTTTTAGGTTTAATACATAGCTTCGAAAATACTATATTTGTTAGAAAAAAAGTTGGCAACCCTAGTTTCACATGACATAGCATATAACATATAACATCCGAATAACATTAGTTGGACCGAACGTCCACAGTCTGACGATCTGCCTGGCTAGTCTCTATACTGGGCATGCACTTGAATATAGTAGACTAGCTGTTTCCCGCGACTACGTCCGCGTGGGTGTTAGTTGAGTTAAGTGTTTGCAAATAAGATAGGGGATACTTTTAGCGCATGTGAAAGAGCTTTCATACTAACTTCGCAACCCCCTCTTACCCCCTTAAGGGATGATTTTTGAAAAACTACTTTACACGTCTTTCATGTCTTTCAATGAAAGACCTTCATGCTGAATTTCATTCGAATAACTTCAAAAACGGCAAAGTTCCATACTAACTTTGCACCCGCTTTTTAACCCCTTAAGCGATGATTTTCGAAAAACTATTTAACATGTAATTCATGACTATTAATGAAAATTTTTTATTCTGAATTTCATTCGAATAACTTCAAAAACGGCAAGTTTCATACTAACTTTACACCCCTCTTTTTACCCCCTTAAGGGATGATTTTTGAAAAACTATTTAACATGTTTTTCATAGCTTTTAATGAAGGCTCTTCATATTGAATCTCATTCGAATAACTTCAAAAACGGCAAAGTTTCATACTAAGTTTGCAGCCCCTTTTTAAAGAACTATTTTACACGTGTTTCATAATTTTAAATGAAGAACTTTCGTACCAAATTTCATTCGAATAACTTCAAAAACGGCAAAGTTTCATACTAACTTTGAGCCCCCATTTTACCCCTTTAAGGGATGAATTTCGAAAAATCCTTTCTTAATGCTCCCCTACGTTACAAAAGGAACCCCTATGCAAAATTTCAAGTTTGTAACTCTTATAGTTTAGGCCCTGCGTTGATACGTCAGTCAGTCAGTCAGTCAGTCAGTCAGTCAGTCAGTCAGTCAGTCAGTCAGTCAGTCAGTCAGTCAGCTTCTCCTTTTATATATATAGATGGTACATTTTACTGAAAGATGACATTATCTTAATTCTCTAAGTTTAAATTTATGCATTCATAGATTTTTAAATAATTACTTACATGGTTGAACCGGGAATCGAACAGTTTTTTCATTCCATTAACGTCTAGATCGTTTGATTTGTGTGCGCGGCTTGAAGCGGCAACAAAACTAAATCGCCATGTTCATCCATTTGTCATTGTCCTACAATGCATTGACATAATCTAGACCCCGGTACATCTACGGATGTAGCACAGTGTAAAGTCGACAGCACATCATGGTTTACACCCATGCACTCTACTGTGTTGCATTACGGGCGACTTTGCAACTAAAATGTGAAGATTGATGTGCTGTCGACTGTACCAGCTAATTTCCAAAAGAAATGCGTGTTACGTTATCAGACAGACATCATCGGGCGGTCAGCTCGTCACCTTGGCCCAAATAGTCTGCGAATGTCGCGCCCGAAAACGCCGCTTGTAACTAGATTTTTCTTTTGTGTGATTTTTCACCGCTTCTTTGGTGTAGCGTTAATGCTTGGCTGCCAAAATAAAGGTCGTGTGTTCGATGCCAGCTGAAGGCGTATCTGATCTGATTTGTACGAAATTTGTAAGTTTGTTGTATCATGTGACATTGGGTATCAAGTGACTAATGTGAAATTTATTATTTCGGCTGAAGAGGTTTAAGTAAACTTGTATGCAAAATAAAATTACTCTACTTAATTTTTACATTCAAGGTCAATACAAACCACTGTCCATATGGTCACAATTTAAAAGTAATTCAATTCAATTCATTTTATTGCCTTAAATTACAGTTTTGCAAGGTGTTACATTTATATACATAATAGTAGTACCATGTAATTAAAAATAAAAATTTATTGTAAAATAAAATTTATCGGCTTTTTTGCTCTTTTGCAGTATTGTTTACGTAGAAAATTAATAATTTAATAAATACCTACATAGGTACATATAAGCAGCTCACACCTGTATCCCAGAGGGGTAGGCAGAGACCAGGGACTGCCGCCTGCCCGATCCTGACAAATCACTTTCGCTTCAGCGGCATTCTTAGTCGTTGCATGCATGCACGTCGGTTTCGGGTACTTTTTTTTCAAAAATTAATAATTTGCTATTTTGTAAAAAAAAAGTTCATATAAATGGCTGTTTAAGTGGCACTTAACACAAATAAAAAGACGACGAAGAAAAAAAAATTGCCTCATCAAAATTCTATTAACTCAAAAACGACGCCTTGTATTGTAACAGCGTCAATCGCATCGCAATAGAAATGTTAAGTATAGGGTACGTAAAAAGTGCTATTTATCAAAACTGAACAATCTACCCGATCGAAAATGCCAATACAAATTGTTACCTGAGAACAGGATATCCTATTGTGAACTTAAATAAAGGACAGTCGAAAAAAAAATATCATTGCACATTTCGACAAACACATTTTGTTCGATATTCATTCTTATGCCGAGCAAAATAAAAACTACAAACTATGCACAGCCAGTCAACTTTATAGATTTGGGATAACGAATATCTAACTCGTTATCCCAAAGCTATAAAGTTGATTTCAGATTGTCAGCGTAAATATCGATGTGCGGCTCTTGTACAGTAAAAGAAGTGCAAATAAAAAACACTCGAATGCAAACCTCGTCGGTGATGAAGAATGCATTGAGGTCGATACAGCGTACAATTATATTGTTGTAAATAAGGTGTTCCGTAGATGTTCGCTGTATAGGCACGCGGGGTAATCCCTTGCAATAGTGACACTTGGTTCGTTGCGTTTCGTGAAAGTGAAATTTAAATTTAATTTTAAATCGTATTTACCCAAATAACTATCACGTCTCTGTCGCAAAATCAAAGAACTTAGACACAATGTTTGACAAAACACGAACCTGTGACACCTGTTACACGACTTAAACGTGACATTAACATCTGTGCAATTGTAATAATATTATGTAATCGCAAATAAATTATTTGAGTTTGAGTTCGAAAAATTCGATTCAAAGTGCCGTTGCAAAACCGACCCGCGCCGGCCGCACGGGGCCTGACGGAATGCGCCGTAGTTTACATTAGACCCGCTGGCGGGTCCTCGGGGCTTGAGGGGTAATAATATAGCCACGAAATCAGAAAAATTCAGGAACTACTTTTTCTATCTAAAGTTAAGATATTCAAAACTTTTATTTAGCATTACTTCCATGAGGTAGTCCAGTTTGCGCACCCGCCTAAACAGCACCTGCACAAATAGCACCTGGCCTAGTCCAGATTGGGTACCTATTGGTATTTTTGGCAAGTGCTGTTAGTGAATTCAAACGTATTTATTCTGCCAAAAAATTCAATAGTTGATCAATAGTGCGCAATCTGGACTACCTCATTTCCATGATTGAGAGAGTCAACAGTCACTGTTTTTTTTATCTTTGGTGGCGCTAGTGTAAAAACCTCATGGAGCAAATTACTGGAAGAGAGCACCCGATTTATTTACCAATAGCGAGTAAGCACAAACTCGTCTTATAATCACGAGGAGGCGGTACCGGATTCTAAGCCCGGTGCAAACCAGTAAAACTCAGCAACCGAATGTAATGTACACTTTGCTAGCAGAGGTCACATGACGATAGGCCTTGAAATTAGCGAGGTAAGGGCTGAGACACATAGAAAGGCCGTAAAGCGGGCGTGGAAAATTCACTTTCCAATGAGGGTTTTTCAATGACAGCTGTCAGTTGAGTTCATTAAAAAAAAACTAGATAATCTAAACATCACTTTGTATGTGATCTAAACTAGACTTTATTTCGAAACTGCTGAAACTTGAAAGTTATCGAAGTATTTTTACTTTGTTTATTACATACGTACGTGAATTGTGTCTTTGCTCATGACTATCCCATGCATTGTGCATTTTCGTAAAAACATAGTACAGGAACCACAGATAAGGTACGGTGATGTCATGACGTCAGCACCATCTATCGGTAATTTGCGGTAATATTTTTTATAACATATTTGCTCGTAAAGTAGTTGTAATTACACCAATTTCAATATCTTAATGTATCTCATTACGTACTTGTGCGATAATGTAATGTAAAAGGCACGTGTTTTTTTTTTTAAAGTTTTAAGATACTCCGTCTAAATATGAACGATACTTTTAAAAATCTTAGCAAAGAGGTTTTATGTCAAGAAAGTGGTCAATATTTTATTAATAAAATTAACTTTGGGAAATAAAATATAACAAATAAACATTTAATTCTTTAATTTAATTAATTTTGACAATAAATTATAACTATTTATCTGTAACAAAAACACAAAAATATTAATTTACTTTATTAGTAATACTGGCTGTTTTTGTACCTTTGCCTAAAAAAAAAAAAAAGATGCGCGCGCATCGCTTAATTGTGGACAAGTAAAAATAAATCCGCGCGCTTTTTCTTTTCGCTGTATTGTTTTTATTTGAAAATTTATTAATTTGACACCGCCACAAGTCTTAAACGCGGCGAAAAAGGCTACTCTAAGCCTCTTGCCTGAAAAATCGAAATCGATTTGAAAATTACAGCCTCTGCTTCCTTATAGCCCTCGCCGATGGCTCGGGCTAGTAATATCGCCTCGGCTGTAATTTTCAACTTACCGCACTTATATCATAATGTACTATTTTAATGACGATCTGAAAAGCCCTCATTAGCTTCCGTACAAATGTACTGAAGGGACGGGAAGAAGCGACAGGAAGGGACAGAAGAGACAGGGTAAGAGAGCGAGCTCTATACAACACGTCGCGTCGCCCCACGTCTCTGCCGTGTGGCCATGGCCTAACTCACTTAGGCTGACATTCAGAGACGAAAACTAAGCAAAGACGAATCACGTACGTAAGAAAATCACGTACTTAGAAACATTTCGTATTCAGTATCGAATCTTAGCAAGTTTAGTATGAACTAAGTGTAAGTAGTCAATATCGGTGACTTTACGTGAACTTAGAACTGTCACTTCTAAGCCTTTTGTTCACAGACTACTCCAAACGTCATTTCACTGATGTTCTACGAGCATTATCTGTGGGATTTTTTTATTCACTCTGACATATATAAAATTGTATGATGTTGTCCTACTCTCGTGTAGCAATGTCAAATTTAAAAAACCGGTAAGAACTACATCACTAAGAAATGATAGACAATATAGATGACTTTCTTAAGTACTGTGAATCATCTGTGAATACGAAAATTACGGCACTTTACTAAGTACGACTTTAGTTTACTTTGCTAAGACTGATCTAAGCGTGAACTTAGGATTCGTCTCTGAATGTCAGCCTTAGTGCCCTGCCTCACTAGGACGCCATGGCGAAGTCGCCAGCGACCGTATCCAAGCAGTTAATATTGAAATGTATGGTGCCTAACTCACTTGGCGACGGTCTGGCAACGTCGCCATTTAATACAAACTGCTTGGATACATAGCTGGCGACGTCGCCAAGCGTCCTAGTGAGGCAGGGCACTTAAACGTACCTACTCATTTCAATGTAACAACCTTTTATCTCATGTTAGATAGATAGAATATTCTTTATTGTCTTTACACCAGGAATTACACATGAGATTTGACAAAAACATAGTACAGTACAGTTGGCGGCCAATATGTTTGAAAAATTAATTATCTTTACTTTACTCGATTTTCAATCATAAATATTAATACATAAATAACAATTTATAACCTTAATTCCGGATACCGGTTTCTTTTTTTTTTTGTACCCAGCCGGGATTCGAACCCGGGACCTCTCGCATGGTAGGCAGACGCACTAACCGCTGCGCCACAGAGGTCGTCTACATTAGTTATTATTCTATTATATTATAGTTGATTAAAATGTAAGTAGTTGTAACAAAGAGTAACTAACCTCACAGATATACCTACACAGGTTTGAGTGACGTTTTCTTGTATTATAATATGTATTTGTGACTTGAATAAATAATTTAAAAAAAAAGTACTTTTATTTTACCCAACATACCGAACTCATAAACCAGATTGAACTCTACATTGAATAGACACTGTTTATACATTCAATTGTCATGGTAGAGCAGATTAACTGAGCAAATCGACTGAAGGAATGGTGTAACTACCGGCAGTCACGAAAACCTTCGTGATTTACGTTAAGTATAATACCCAACAAATAACTTGAATAAATTACTTTGATTTCGCTTGGACGTATTTCGGGACTTATTGGCTTATATGACTTCAAATTCTTCGGACTTATTCGGTCTTTGGAGTTTAATAAAATTACCAAATAATGTTAAAATATAATAACGTGTCCATCGCAATTTAATAATAACGATAATCATACAGCACAATCACTAGATTACCCTATTATATGCTTTGGTAACCAGGCAGGGAAATTACAAACTTGGAAAAACAATGTACGGTGTCCCCCAGAAGGAACCCACGACCTCTTTCTTGGTAGCTAAACGCCTTAATGGCTAGACCAACAAGGCAGTCCAAAAGTCAAATTCAATCCAAGTTAGTAGAATTTAGTTCAGGTTATCTAACAGGCACTATATCACCCGGCCTAACATGGTGAACATTAGTTTTTTTCCGTCATTCAAGGAAAGACTTCTACTGACTATTCAAAATTGCATTTGAGAAGTGTTTTAATGGAATCGTGTTTTTATATTGACAAATAAGTAGGTTAATAAAGACCACCTGGAAAAGATCTAACTGGTACTGTCGTTGCCAGAAAATGGCCCAAGTGGTCAAATCGATCGGCACTAGCTGGCCTGAATTGGAAGCTTGAGCGAACGACCTCCAGAATTGGAAATCTGTGGTTAAGGCCCTATGCTCCCCTAGGAGTTAAATGACCGAAGAAGAAGAAATAAGTAGGTATTTATTGCCCTATCTTATTTCTAAAGTGTACTTTTTATATATTTTACGTCTATATTTCTTAAGTCGTTATTTCTTATTTCTTTCTTTCCTCTTTCATTATGGCGTGATTTGGAACACAATAACATCGAGAATGATATTTATTTCTCTTCATTCTCTCTTTTATTTCAGAATAGAGATGCGAGAAAATATAATAAAATTTACGTAGTTAAACTAAATTTCGAATAAAATTAACCACTCGTAAATCAAATCTCTACAAAATTATTGGTAATTGCGTTGGTATGAAGTTTTAAATCATTGCCTCTTTCAATCCAATTTCAATGGATGAAATTTCACAAAAATCAGACGAAAATTGCACTCTATCGACACGACTACAGCTTCTGCTTTCATCATCATCAACCCATTATGTCCCCACCGAGGGGCACGGGTCTCTTCCCTGAGGAAGGTATAGGTCATAATCTACCACGGGGGCCTAGTTCGGATGGGTGGAGGCTTATAAGACTAGTGGCTGGTCTATACTGTCAGAAGTTTTCAAGCCGCCCTATGGCCTCTGACTTGGCTTAACGACTGCCACCCATCAACGGCAGCCGGCACCAACTGCTTAACGTGCCTTAGGAAGCACGGAACCGCTCGGAAAAATGCCACTAGCGTTATTCATAGACGGTCACCCATCCATGCACTGAATGCGCCCTATGTTGCTAAACCTTAGTGATCGTTTAAGATCACTCAGGCAGCCGGGGCTAAGAGCGATTCTGCTTTGAATAACATTTAGCAGAAGCTGGTATCGATAAACATTCGTTTAGATACCATGAATGATACATCACATGCGTGATGTATCATGGCGTGAGGGACGCCTGCATCCCAGAGGATTAGCCCGAGACTAGGATTTGACAAATGACAAACCATTGATGAAGCTTATTCATCAAGATTCATTACTAGCTGTAGACACGCACGCCGATTGCGGATATATTTTATTTTGCCCGTCACTACTATGTCCCGAATTTGGGAATAATCTAAAGTGATATTTTTGGTATTTTGAGGATTGCTCAAAAGGTGTAAGTCTTAACGCAAATGTACCTACTTTATTTATTTTATTTTATAAATTGGTGTACAAAACAGATCACAACCATTACATGATATCTATATAAATAAAATTCAAAGTCCTGACTGACTGATAATTCACTCATCAACGCCCAGCCCAAGCCTTTGGACCTAGGAAGCTGAAATTTTGCACAGAGGGTCTATATATTATAATGTAGGCAAGGAATAAGACTGGATTTTTTTAAATTCAACCCCGAAGGGTGTGAAAAGGGTTGCCAAAATTTGTAGGGGAGGTATAAAGAATGTTGTCTAATTTTCTTGAAACTTAAAATAAATACTCTTGAATACAATTGATTGAACACGTGTTTCGCCGCCCGAAGGGCATAAACGGGGTTGCAAAATTTTGAACTAAAGTCCACACGGACGGAGTCGCGGGCGTAAGCTAGTTATGTATAGTTATAAGTTATAATATCGTCTAAGTTGTAGTCTAAATCATGCACGCTGTGCACGCACAACATCGCCTTATGTAACTTTAGGTATCGTAAGGGGTATTAAATGTTATAGACCGAGAGATAGTGACACAAATTACTTGGTCATTATTAACAGTATGGCGGTTCTTCAGGGGTCTTAGTACGCAATGACAAAAAGAAAAATGATGGTCATAGCGCTGGTACCGGCGGCGCAATCGCGTGCGCGTTAGTCGAACTCGTCGGATAAATTACGAGTGTCAAACGATTAGTACCACAAAAAATTTAGTATTTTCCGATAGTCCATAAAAAACAAAGTATTTATATTCGTTGAACCTCAAACTTACAGGAAAAATTAGTGCCATACTGTTCGTTCGTTCTAATCGTTCAAAATACGAATAAAATCTTACAATTAAAAATAAATATTATACACATTCGCCACCTCCCACAGGTAGAATAGAATAGAATAGAATAGAATATTCTGTATTTTATGTACACCAGGAATTACACATATCATTATCAGGTATGGCATTATCACACTTCTATTTTTATACATTTAGGAGCTGTTGAAAATAAAATTTAGGGTGGTACAAATCGTTTGGCGAAAAAAAAAATTGCAGATTTTCGGCGGTATTCTATGGCGACCATTTGGAACCGTCCGAAAAGTATAGCATGGTGATTTTCGTAAATGGCTGCAAGACGATAATTAACTGTGCCAAAATTAGCCTGGTACAAATGGTTGAATTTTTATTTTTTTATTAACGCATTCGCGTCGGTATGGCGGGCTGTAAGTCACACCGGAGAAGTATGGCATGACACTACCGCCTACTTTGTTTTTTATGGACTATCGGAAAATACTAAATTTTTTGTGGTACAAATCGTTTGACACTCGTAATTTTTCGAGTCTTCCGACGAGTTCGACTAACGCCCACGCGATTGGGCTGCCGGGTACCAGCGCTATGACCATCATTTTTCTTTTTGTCATTGCGTACTAAGACCCCTGAAGAACCGCCATACTGTTACTAATGACCAAGTAATTTGTGTCACTATCTCTCGGTCTATTAGAGATAAGCATTTTAGATAAAACCATACAAATCTATGAACTGTGGTAACTTTGAAAATATGCGAAGTACATGCGAGCACTGGAAATCGAACCTGAGTCCCTTGCTTTCGAATCCATTGTTCTACCCACTGGGCTACTACATCTAAAAATCAATGTTCCAGGCACTGCGGCGTACGAGAGGACACTTCACCCAGAATGAGTAGAGTTGCAACTTGACTTGTATAAATATCATCTTATGCAAAGTTTTTAACTTAAATAGTCTATTACAGGGTGTCAAACGTCAAACCGGCACCGGGTGAAAAGGCAAGTCATACTGGTTATCAGAAAAGTAAAAAATAAAAAAAAATTGCGTGAAAAAAATTATAGGCATTTAAAAAAAAAAATTAAAAATCCTGTTGCCACAAATCTTTACTTTTTCCAACTTTTTTTTTGTTTTTTACATCTGAATAATGTTTCTTTAAATTGTTAACAAAATTTCAAAACCAGCTGCTCCAGCTTGGAAGAAAAGGAGACTTTTTTTAAAAAATAACTTAAAAAATTGCGTAATTTTAATTTTAGTATTCATTATGTTTGTAATATTTCTTGAATAAATATTAATAAAAAAAATTATTGTACTTAAAATGAAAAAATCGATTTTTTTTTTTTCTGATAACCAGTATGACTTGCCTTTTCACCCGGAACTGCTTGACGTTGAGTTTTGGGACACCTGTAAAGGTAATATTTTAATAGTTTACTTAGGTTTCTTAATTTTTTGTGGCAATAGAGCAATCACCACGTACAAAAAGTGACGACACAGTGAAATTGTCAATTAGGTGCATTCTAGCCGCACCGTTTTCAGCCTTGATCTTTCAGCGAAGTAATTTCAGAGACGACCAAAACAAACAAATACTTACATCATTCCTGCTCTTCAGGGTACTCCTTTTGGGTCTCAGTAGCACGTCCTTGAAGTCCAGTTTTAGTTCGTTTATAATGTTAGGCATTTTGAGAGGAACACTATGTCTTTTTCAGTTTAAAAAAAGCTACCGCACGGACGACACGCTCGTTCCCGCGCGAGATATCGACTGCCGGCCGGCTGGGTTGCCAGGTGCCGGTTTAAAAATAGCCCGTGCAATACCTTACTTGGGGGATTAGGCGGATTTGTTTTGGGGAACCGTAAAACAGAGTAATTAGAAAATAGAGTATGAATATCTAACGAAAAGTTGAAAATAGTAAAGTTTAGTTTAACTATAGGGTATCTCTTGACAGCTAAAAACATGTATTGGTATATATATGTATAGACGTCGTATATGTCGTATACGTCGTATACGTCGTTATAGTTATAAGTTTAGTAGGAAATCGATCAAAAAATCAATTTTACACTTTTTTTCTTTTCATATTCCAGTTTCTAATCACTCCGTCTCAATGTACATTTAAATTAATTTTAAATAAGACGTTTCGTACTATATCTATGAGCCTTAAAATATTAGTTTGCCCTGTAATTTGACTCAATATCACTGAGCTATCAAGATATGAGATTTCGGTAAAATTCAGCAACACATTTTAAGTGTACTTTATTGCTATTATTGCTATTTGTGAGTCCTACGCCGTGGCCCATGGGCTCAGATATAACGTCAAAAAAAGCGAGCTGATGGTATTCAGAGCAAAGGGAAGGCAAAGTCCTAAAACACCACCAGTTCTGCTTTGTGGTGCACCGCTAAGGAGAGTTACGGAGTTGAAATATCTGGCCACTGGGTCACGGAGGACCAGTCTGATGATTTAGACATAGAGAGGAAACGCAGGGCGCTGGCGGTTCGTTGTAATATGCTGGCCCGCAGGTTTGCTCGATGCTCCCGAGAAGCAAAAATTACGTTATTTAAGGCATATTGCCAATCTTTTTACACTAGCAGCCTGTGGGTCAAGTATACGCAGAGGGCCTACAGCGCCCTGCGCGTCCAATATAACAATGGCTTTAGGCTGCTACTGGGGCTGCCACGTTTTTGTAGTGCGTCGGGAATGTTCGCAGAAGCCCGAACGGATGGCTTCCACGCCATAATGCGCAATAGAGTGGCATCGTTAATGCGTAGAGTGCGGAGCAGCACCAGTGTCCCCCTGAAGATCATTGCCGGCCGTGTAGTCGGTCCTATACTGAGGCACTGGGTGGGGTTGCACGTTATGGCCCCCAACCCCGCCAAAAGATAGGTAACTAACCGTCGCTGTCTCTCGCACCCCTGATATTAATTTTAAGTGCCTGGTTATGTTTTAGGTTAGTTTTATATAGGTACCTAATACTAACTTGTGATGTTATTCTAAATGTAAATGTACTAACTTTTATATGGGTAAAGCCTGAAATAAACGATTTATTATTATTATTTATTTTATCCTCGTAAGGCCCAATATAATAAAAAAAGTATGAAAACAATTGTTATTTTCAAGGTCGGGCCTTACGAGGTTAAAATAAAAAATAAATAAACTCACGCCCGTTATCCCCGAGGGGGTAGGCAGAGGCACCAACCACTAGAAGTGGGCCCACGTACTACTGGATACTTTATTTTATTTTAGTTTATAAAGCTTAATTTTGATTTGAAAACCTTATATTTTATCCTAGTATTCGGGTATCCTAGTTTGGGACCAAACCAAGTAATTGTGTTGTGTAGAAGTTATAATAATTTATAATGGGTACAACTTATTGCCGTGTAAAAATTTTAAGGAAAATTATTTATGTTAGATCCATTATCTTTACAGTGATTTCGATTATTTCATAAGGCCTTTTAATTGGCATAAAGTTCTTTATTTTAGGTAATCTGAAGTCTGTACTCAAGCAAATATTTTTTCTAGGACTAAAATTAAACGTTTACAAAGGACAGCAAATATTTTGCAACATATTTATTTGCCTACATTTGTCTACGAATAAACAATCGAAAACAGTACGACACTTACATCATAGTTGTAAAATCGTCTGTACCGCAACTGAGTGAAGTACACATGTGTAAAAATTCATGTGCCGACTGTTTTCTATATCGTACTTATATAATTTTTGTAAGCAGAGCTTGGAATAAAGCACAGCATAGATAGATTTTCAATTACACTTTAACGATTATAAATTATATTTGTATATTAAATGTTATTTGTAGCATTATTTTACAAGCAAATAAAAGATAAAATACGGGTCTCCAAAATCGCACGAGATTGGAATACTTTTTTTCCTGGCAACCCAAGATCGAGACGTTTGGGGTGACGTCACAAGGGCACGCAAAAATATCCACTTTCAGCCTCTAGGCGGAGATCTAGACGAACGAGAAAAAAGATAAAATTGCCAATAAAGTTAACTACAATGTTAAACAAAAAATTTGGTAAGTATAGTATAATACATACATAATTACTACAGGCATCTACAGGATTGGCCTCTTGTCACGATCCTGCCAAACCTCTTTCGCTTCATAAAGTCATCGTCTCCAAGCACATACGCCTGTTTAATTTTTTTAAGACTACACCCTTATTCGTAGTCTTAAAAAAAATTAATTGCATAATTCATTCTGTCGTTAACAACGCATTTTGCAAGAACAGAACCTAACATACCTACTTATGTAGACAAAATCGAACGACAAAACAAAATCTGAATTGAAAATTGATCGACGAAACAAGCAAAGAAAAATACCGGAAAAACAGATGTTTTCCTTTTTATTGACAAAACATCAGCTGTTCGGTTCACGGCGCATGCGCGGTTCGACCAATTTTTCTCTTTGATGTACTACGAGTACTCTACTACAGCATAATATTATTAGTACCTATTTACCTACATAAAGGCAGTTTTTGCTCGTAGCCCAGGCTGCCTGAGTGATCTTAAACGATCACGAAGGTTAAGCAACATAGGGCGCGTTCAGTGCATGGATGGATGACCCTCTATGACTGACGCTAGAGGCATTTTTCCTAGCGATGCCGTGCTTCGCAAGGCACGTTAAGCAGTTGGTGTGGGCTGCCATCGATAGATGGCAGTCGTTAAGCCAAGTCAGAGGCTTTAGAGCGGCTTGAAAACTTCTGACACTAAGACCAGCCACTAGTCTTAGAAGCCTCCACCAATCCGGACTTAGCCCCTGTGGTGGAGTATGGAAGGTATACGGTATAATATTTCTTTTAATCATTTACTAGTTATTAAAATTTTTAAATAGATGAAACATAAAAAGAGTGCTTTGAAATGTGACGTCACAAGCAAGTATTTTCATACAAAATTCCGTTTTAAAAGTTACTCATTTGACATCCTGTCAAATACCCAATGCTCTCCCCTATACCTTCCTCAGGGAAGAGGCCCGTGCCCCTCGGTGGGGACATAATGGGTTGATGATGACGATTGTTATAGTGGCAACAAAAATACACCATCTGTGAAACAACTGTCCAACTATATCACGGTTCATGAGATACAGCCTGGTGACAGACGGACGGACGGACAGCGTAGTCTCAGTAATAGGGTCCTTCTTACCCTTTGGATACGGAACGCTAAAAAGTAGAAAGTCCGTAAAGCTAGGGATACAGACGACAGCAACAATAGACACAAATGTCGACACTCGGTAGCAATTTGTGTCGACATTGGGTTGCGACACAGACACTGCGACATCGCCACTACATCTGGGCCTCAATTCTGCTAGTGCATTGTAGTTCAATGTCAGATACTCGGCCGAGTCCCGTGACATGTTTTTTATACCATTGACGCCTAGAAAGTTTTGTACATGTGCGCGCGTAGAATGCGATTTATCGTCTCTATCAAGAACGCTACGGGACGTCGACGATTTATCCTCTTTCAAACATGAACTCTTTAATTTACTTATATCTAAAAGCTATTATAAAATAAATGATTTTCTGATTGAGCGTGCATTTTAGGTCCGATAGAATTGACAACATTTAATAATACGTAAGTTTATAAAATGCATGATATATCTCGTTTAAATGTTCGATATTGTCACACCATATTGGTAAAATTACATTGAAACTAACATTAAACATGTATAATATTATGAACAACTCTGCACATGTAATTTATGACAATAAATATATGATTGATTGATTGATTGATTAAAAGCGGCAATGGAATGAAATCGCCACGTTCATTCAGTTGTCATTGTACTACAATGCATTAGCAGAATCTAGGCCCTGCTACTAATCTCCGGTTTCTCGAACGCTGACAGTCTGTTAATCTACTGTTGACAGCTGTCAAACGTTGTTTTTCTTATGTAATTTGGTAATTTATGTGGTGGCGTAGTGGGGTTGACCCTTGCTTCTCGATCATGAGGGTCTGGGTTCGAACCACGCATGTACCAATTACTTTTAGTTACGTACATTTGTTTGTACAGCAACACCATTCGCTGATAAATTGTGCCCGGATACTAACGGCGACAGGCTTGCCACTTGTCACGTTTGGGACCTAATAAACTCGGCAAAACGTGGGTCCAGTTATAGAGACTGGTGCCTCTGCCTACCCCTTCGGGGATAACGGGCGTGAGTTTATTTATTTTTTTATTTTATTTAATTTGGTCAACTGATACCTGTTAACAGTAGATTAACAGCTTGTTAGCGTACGACAAACCGGGGGTAAGTGCCCTGCCTCACTAGGACGCCATGGCGACGTCGCCAGCGACCGTACCCAAGCTGTTAATATTTTATTTTATTTGTTTACAAAGTCAACAGCACTAGTTAAATAATATTAACAGTAATATTGAAATGTATGGTGCTTAACTCACTTGGCGACTGTTGGTGACGTCGCCATTCAATACAAACTGCCTGGATACGTAGCTGGCGACGTCGCCATGGCGTCCCAGTGAGGCAGGGCACTAAGTGTCGCGGCAGTGGACACACAGACAGTCGATGTACACACTGAGGGTCTAGTGTCAAATATTAAAATTAAATACGACTACTACACGACTAGCCCTTATTTTACGTAACTTTCCACTCTATCGGGTTAAGTATTTAGTCGACCCGAAAGAGTCAAAAAATAATGTAGGTATATGTCAGTTCGGAGTAGGAATATGAGATACCTACCTACTGGGAAAAAAGTCCCAAAATGTAACAGTGTGACATAAGGTGGTGTGACATAACGGGAACAAAAGGGCTTAATCAGACAACTCAAAGTGGAGTCTTACGTAATTGCACCCCAGAGTGCTTAGTGCGAGTTTTTTAACTACTCGATCGCGTTAACGTAAACTCATATTCTATAGGAGTGACAAAGCGCGCCACCTAGTTGTCTCTTTGTCACTCCTATACAAATTGCAAACGCTCTCGCTATCAAAAGTGAATGAAAAAACTCGCACTAAGCACTCTGGAGCCCGTTTCACATAACTACAAATTAATGTTTTATTCTGATGTACATTGCGGAGCCGACTAACCCACAAATTGACAAGTACGCTCTCCTACGCAATGTACCTCGAATTGTCGTAATATACTATTGTAGTTTTATTGGTTTTATGAAACTCGGTCCAGCAGTCCAGGCAGACATACTCCAAGAAAAAACATCCTTGACTTCGACCTTTGTATGGCAAATGTGTTAATTTAATTTTGTCCCCTCGGTGGGGACATAATGGGGTGATGATGATAATGATAGAATTGCAGTAAAACAAGTCTGCCTTTTCATTCAAATCTTTAATATAGACGTTTAGCAAAGTTTTAATAGAATTAACAAAAATACTAAAAATAACTACAAAATAACTCTTGTACAGTCGACAGCACACCATCGTACCCATGCACTCTACTTCGTTGCATTACGGGCGACTTTAAAACTAAGATGTGAGACGTGCTATCGACTGTTTTAACAACCACAAAGTAGATCCTCCATCTACCTATAATTCACATCCCACAGCTCGTTCTTTGCCGAACCTGAAAAATAAATTATATTTTAGGTACATGAGATAGAGTATGTGCGCTTCAGACCAATCCGGACTTGGCCCCCGTGATGGACTGGCCTATACCTTCCTCAGGGAAGAGATCCGTGCCCCTCGGTGGGGGCATAATGGGCTGATGATGATGATGATACATCCAGAAGCGATGGTAGCGAAACGGTAGAACGCCGGCTTTTCATCGGGAGGTCGTGGGTTCTAACCCCGGCATGTACAATGACTTAGTTTTCTAAGCAACGCACATTTGCGAAGTTATAGTAGCAATACCACTTGCTAAATGTGAAGGAAAGCATCGTAAGAAAACCCTATTGTCGGTATTTACACGCCTTAGCGCTCGCTGCGTACCATTGTTGGGCCATTGCCCAACCATGATGCTAAGTGCAGAATCTCAGGTCTAACTAAAACTAGAACTACTGTGATCCACGGCATCGCGGTGGTTAAAACTCTCGCTCCAGTCCTCTAATGCCCCTGTCCCAATAACCTACCAACCAGCTACCACCAGTTAAAATTATAGATAGATAGATAGATAGAATAGTTAATCTTATATTTAAAAATATATATATTATTCTCGTCGCTCGTAGCCTGGGCTGCCTGAGTAATCTTAAACGGTCACTAAGGTTAAGCAATATACGGCGCGTTCAGTCCATGGATGGGTCACCGTCTATGAGTAATGCTAGTGGTATTTTTCCGAGCGGTTCCGTGCTTCGCAAGGCACGTTAAGCAGTTGGTGCCGGCTGACGTCGATAGATGGCAGTCGTTAAGTCAAGTCAGAAGCCTTAGGGCGCGGGCGGCTTGAAAACTTCTGACAGTAAGATTAGCCACAAGTCTTACAAGCCTCCACCAATGCGGACTTGGCCCCCGTGATGGAGTATGGCCTATACCTTTCTCAGGGAAGAGACCCGTGCCCTTCGGTGGGGACATAATGGGTTGATGATGATGATGATGGTTTTTATCTACTCTTTGGAGGGTTGACTGTTAACTAATGTTAGGCCACTCAATAGAAAAGAAAAACAGAACATTTCAATATCGCGTTGACAGCTAACTGTCAGTTATCTGTAGATAGGTTATTGGGACTGGGCATAAAAGTAGTTATAGTTGTGTAGTCTTTATCTCATATTTATTAAGTGTGTTTTTGCAATGCCAAATAAACTTTTTATCTATTTAGCTATCTAAAAATTGAGGCCATGAGAGCCAGAGCGGCCTAACTTATAAAAGTCAAAGAGAAAAAATTGGGCCCCAATTTAAAATACTTATAACTTTGGTAAATCAATTTATTTCATAAATTTTTACTGCCTTACGCTCTTTTTATGTAATCTTTAAGTGGTTTTGTTAACCCTAGGCATCTCATTCATTAATTTATTTTCGGATAGGTATTTAAAAAATCATAGGCCGCTCTGGCTCTCATGGCCTCAATAGGGTAGTTTCCAGGGTCAAAATAATTAAATTCTATTTAGACCGTATTTCAGATTATAAAAAAATATTGAATACGTATTTTTTCTTTTTTCGATTAAACAAAAAATAGCAAAGATAAAGCCCATTAAAGTTACGTGTGACGTCACGCCGTGCTAAAAAATGCAGCACGGCGTGACGTCACACGTAACTTTATTGGGCTATATCTTTGTCATTTCTGGTCTAATTTACGAATAAAAAAATACGTGTCCCTTATTTTTGAATAATCTAAAAGACGGACTAATTACATTTTTTTGGGGCAACTAGCCTATTGGTCTACTCACTGTCCACGTCAGCCTGCGTGACGCGGGCTACGATCCCCTGAATGACTTCCGGATGGTCGATCCTCTCTCCTCGGTCTTCAACAAACTTGGCTTCCTTGTAGTTACCGTAGCCATCGCACTCGAGGTCGGCGCGACCGCTGCGACATTTCTCGCGAGCGCAGTCTGGAAGGGAAGTCGCCTTGAGCCTTTGTCGTACATCATCATTCATCATCAACTCATTATGTCCCTGCCGAGGTGCACGGGCTCTTCCCTGAGGAAGGTATAGGCCATACTCTACCACGGGGGCCACGTCCGGATTGGTGGAGGCTAGTGGCTACTAGCCTTACAAGCCTTCGGACAGTAACACCAGCCGGTTTTACTGTCCGAAGTCTTAAGGCCTCTGACTTGGCTTAACGACTGCCATCTATCGACGGCAGCCGGTACCAACTGCTTAGCGTGCGTTGCGAAGCACGGAACCGCTCGGAAAAATGCCACTAGCGTTAGTCATTAGTCGATCAACCATCAATGCACTGAGCGCGCCCTATGTTGCTTAACCTTCGTGATCATTTAAGATCACTCAGGCAGCCGAGCGATTCGTAATTAGTCATACAGATAGACATACAGACATAGACTCTACATACAGATGACATGAGACATAGTCTGTAGAAATGTTTTGTATTTGTTTTTCCTGGTACAATAAAGAGTATTCTTATCTTATCTTAGTCTCGTGTCATCTGTATGACTTTGTGGTATTAAATAACTGTTTTTTATTCTTACTCTGAATTAAGTTAATTTCAGTGGCCTTCTTCAGTAACCTTCCAATTTTATTACCTACTAGCTGTTGCCCGCGACTACGTCCGCGTGGGCTTTAGTTGAGTAAAGTGTTTGCAAATAAGATAGGGATAGTTTTAGCGCATGCGAAAGAGCTTTCATACTAACTTCGCAACCCCCTCTTACCCCCTTAAGGGATGATTTTCGAAAAACTACTTTACACATCTTTCATGACTTTCAATAAAGGACCTTCATGCTGAATTTTATTCGAATAACTTCAAAAATGGCTAACTTTCATACTAACTTTGCACCCCCCTTTTATCCCCTTAAGGGATGATTATCGAAAAACTATTTTACATGTGTTTCAAGACATTCAATGAAGGACCTTCATTCTGAATTTCATTCAAATAACTTCAAAAATGGCAAAGTTTCATACTAAGTTTGCAACCCCCTTTTTCCCCCTTAAGGGATGATTTTAAAAAAAACTATTTTACACGTGTTTCATTATTTTAAATGAAGAACCTTCGTACCAAATTTCATTCGAATAACTTCGAAAACGGCAAAGTTTCATACTAACTTCGCAACCCCCTCTTACCCCCTTAAGGGATGATTTTCGAAAAACTACTTTACACATCTTTCATTACTTTCAATAAAGGACCTTCATGCTGAATTTTATTCGAATAACTTCAAAAATGGCTAACTTTCATACTAACATTGCACCCCCCTTTTATCCCCTTAAGGGATGATTATCGAAAAACTATTTTACATGTGTTTCAAGACATTCAATGAAGGACCTTCATTCTGAATTTCATTCAAATAACTTCAAAAATGGCAAAGTTTCATACTAAGTTTGCAACCCCCTTTTTCCCCCTTAAGGGATGATTTTAAAAAAAACTATTTTACACGTGTTTTATTATTTTAAATGAAGAACCTTCGTACCAAATTTCATTCGAATAACTTCGAAAACGGCAAAGTTTCATACTAACTTTGAACCCCCATTTTACCCTCGCAGGGGATGAACTTTAAAAAATCCTTTCTTAGTGCTCCCCTACGTTACAAAAGGAACCCCTGTGCAAAAATTTCAAGTTTCTAACCCTTATAGTTTGGGCCCTGCGTTGATATGTCAGTCAGTCAGTCAGTCAGTCAGTCAGTCAGCTTCTCCTTTTATAATATAGATAGATTACAAATTTGCAGATTATTCATGCTTCATGAAAAGGGAAATTTATGTCCATTATTTCTCCTATCAGTAGTGTTTTCTATTCCTGCCACCAACTGACCACAATTCATGTTGGAGACTTCGACACGAGGGGTCTTAGTGCCGGGGATGATGGTGCCGTCCTCCATCGCGCAATGGCACACGAAGCGTCGACACTGCAATAATTACATAGGTACAGTGAACAAGAAAACACAACACAAGAAATACAGTAACAAAGGTGACGACAGTAACATAGTAACGAAACCAAAAATGTTTGTAGGTTTATCATATTTCCTATTGATTCCCCCCAAGTGGGCTGGCTCAGAATTAATCTGGAGGGCACGGCTTAAGCGTTGATTCTGTCGGGTTTATTAGTGATCGAACGATGATGTGAAATTAAACACGTATAGCTGAAGAACAAAGCATGAATTTGAAAACTTTTAGTCCGGATCTACTTACGATCTCTACAATGACGAAAGTTTTAGTTCAAAAAAGCATGAATTTATTTACAAATATCCTAATATAATACAAAATGCTCGCCCTTAGAAGTATATTGCGCGAGTATTATGGTGTAGCGCTCACTCGCCCGCACACTATTTCTGTCTGCTACAATTCAAACCTTGGCCCTTGGCTTTAGGGCAGTGACTAAGGTAGTCACTGTGTAGTGGACAGGATCGTGTCGACCGTCGTTGAGTAGATCACCAGCCCGATGAGCCGACATAGTCTCCTTTAGTTTGACTTTTTTTTTATGTAGCCTCCATTATTGTGTCCCACTGCTGGGCAAAGGGCTCCCCCAGTTCAGTCCAAAGTTTTCGGTCCTGGGCCACCTCAGACCACTCCAGCAGGGTGTTGGTCGAGATCGTCTCTCCAACATCTCCTAGGCCGGCCTCGACTTCGATGTCCGTCTTGTACCTACTCGGTGGCGAGTCTCGCCCCCAGTTTGACATAGACTCATTCAAATATATTAGGATGGTGGCTGGGCATTTCTCCAGAAGAGGCAAAAATGGCTGACTTCGGTGGTCGTTTTTTTTTCGTCTTTCGGGAATTTTATCGATTGTTTTGGATAAAGGGCTAAAAACTGTAAAACGTGATATATTTTGGGTACCCAGATTCTCGGTTATATAAGGAAATATTTAAATCACCGAAATCAGACTACACCGAAATCAGAAAACTGTACACCGGAATCAGACTACCAGCACCGAAATCACAAAAATTAACACCGAAATCTGACTACCTTCACCGAAATCAGATTCTAAGCATCGACATCAGACAATAATTCACAGAATCATTTAACGTGCCAAAGTCATAATTTGATACATAGGCTACTACTTATGTATGCGGAATCTGGGATTCCAATAATTTTAAACGCAATGTCTGACCTCCATGGTCAAATTCGTTCTTTTTTTAAATACTGGCCGCTAATATTTTTCTCTTATATACGTTAGTGTTTTGTTTTTGTTGGGTTTAAAATGTCATATCGCTGAAAAAATGGAACTCACTCGTGAAAATATTCGTGCTATGATTTATTACGATTTTCGACGTGGTTTAACGCAACAACAGTGCGTAGATCAATTAACTTCGACTTTTGGTGGTGAAGCTCCATCATAAACGACTGTGTATCACTGGTTTAGTGAGTTTAATCGCGGGCGCAGTAAGCTCACGGACGAAATTAAAGAAGGTCGCCCGAAATCGGTGGTTGTGCTACAAAATATTGAAGCTGTGCGAAAACTAATAATGCAAGACCGCCATGTTACGTATCGCGAGATAGAGGCTATTCTGGGCATATGTATGACGAGCATTCATAGGATATTACATGAACATTGGTCTGTAAAAAAAATTTGTTCGCGTTGGATCCCGCACAACTTAACTCAGAATCAAAAAGATGCTCGCGTCGAATGGTGGAAGAAAACCTTAAAAAAATTCAACGGAGGCGACTCAAAATCTGTTTATAATATCTACACAGGTGACGAATCCTGGATCTACGCGTACGATCCCGAAACTAAACAACAATCAACAGTTTTGAGCCGAACCCTACGAAAGTGGCTCGTGCAAAAAGCACTGTAAAGCAAATGGTGGCCTGCCTTTTTGGTATTAATGGCCATGTGGCTACAATACCACTGGAGAATCGCAGAACGGTTAATTTGGAGTGGTACACGACCATTTGTTTGCCGGAAGTATTTGAAGAAATACGCCAAAACAACCAGCGACGCAGAATCATACTTCACCATGACAATGCCAGCTGTCATACATCTCAGGAAACAACTACATTTTTGGATGGTCAAATATAGAATTGATGGGTCATCCACCGTACAGCCCTGATTTGGCTCCTAATGATTTCTATTTATTCCTAAATGTAAAGAATAAATTACGTGGTCAACGATTTTCGACCCGGGAAGATGCCGTACATGCGTTCAAACAGCACGTTTTGGAGATACCTCAATCAGAGTGGAAAAAGTGTTTTACAAATTGGTTTCATCGAATGCAAAAGTGCATCGATCATAGTGGAGAATACTTTGAAAAACAATAAAAGCATATTTAGGCATATACATTTGTTTATTTTTTCTATTCCGCATACATAAGTAGCAGCCCTCGTACCAGTAATTGCACCTACCAGTCAATTAAAAGTATGGGAAGTTTTCGAGTGTGATTTTAAAGATTTAAGTATATATCCTCGTAAGGCCCGACCTTGAAAAGAACAATTGATTTTGTGATCAGTTGAAGACATAGGGCCTCACGAGGATATATAGCTAGCTTTCCTAGCCTCAACCTAGTGGGCCATCTAGGTATGCACATTGTGGTGAACTGTCGTGTCGCGATTTAGCGATAGTTGGCGAGTTTCCAACAATCAATATTTATTAGTTGTGTGTGCCTCCTCCTCACTAGATGTTGTTACCAAACCCCAATTATCATCCCCAAATTTTTATTGCACCATTTAAACACAACCAAATACTGTTGATGAAAGAACAAAATATAACTAGCTGTATTTTATTTAGGAAAAGTAAAGAAACTAAGCTATGTCTCGGTTCCTCCTAACTCCCATTTGAAAACCTCTCGACAAAAAACAATTAAGATTATACTATCGATCGTGAGGATATGTACGGACCCTGGTCCGTTACACAACCTCTTGTCAAAGAGAATAGAATGGCAGGTAGAGTAGGTTGATGTAGAGCCTACTGTAATACCTCTACGTGTACATACCTACATAAACGTACACACCGACTGACCACAAACTAGAAGAAAACTATGTTAAAGAAATGTACACGCACTTTCTTTCTTGTAGGTACTTTAAACTTGCCATTGTTGACACATTCACATCACACATGCACATGAATAGGTACACATGTTTCACATTTTCAAGTTAACGCAAGCACTGCTGCTGCAGCAGTTTTTAATCTGACTGAAATCAATTATGACAGAAACAACATATTTTTGTAGTTGCTGCTGCAGCAGTTTTTAATCTGACTGAAATCAATTATGACAGAAACAACATATTTTTTGTCGTTATTATTAACAGTAAAAAAAATATCTATACGTGTAAAACTATTCGTAGGTTTCCACACGATGTTTTCTTTCACAGTTAGCGATTTCTTTTCCAAAAAAAACAAATGCGCATATCCTACTGGAAACTTACAAGTAAGGAATCTGACCTCGGTTCTCTAAAGTCGAACGAAATACACTGAAATCAGGCAAATTTGACTTCGGTGAAAGTTTTTCTGACTTCGGTGCTCAAAAAGCCTCCGAAATCAAGCACACTGAAATCAGAAAAGTTAGTTTTTTCAAGTTCACTGTTATACGACACCACGTATCAACTCCAGCTCAGGGCACTAGAAAGTAGTCACTGAGATAAATTATGCAGTAGGCACTAGATTTTACAGTCAATAAGTAATCTTCCTAATAACACCTCCACTGAAGTCAAAGTGTGCCTGGACCAAATCTGAAGAATGAATTACTTACCCTGATATTTCCCAAGACTTTCATTCAATCACCCGTCCGTTGACCTCGGGCGCTGCGGGGTGACTGACATAATGGCTCATCCACACCGTGAATTCCTAGAGTAATCTACGACCGAAGAAACGCTTGGTTCATAAGTGCCACCGAATTCAGGCAGAAGCAAGGGACACTCAAACATCTTGCTGTTGTAGGCGAACTATCGATTAGATTCTTATGATATTTAAATGAGAGGTACTTTAACTATCTGACAATATGTGAATATAAATAGATTCCCGGAAAATAGTCTGAGTTTTATAGAAATAATTATAAATTGTCAAGTTTTGGGTTGGGGACAAGCCACCGAAGGTCATTTTCAGCCATTTGAGATTTTTTTTCTGTGAGTTGCAAACGGTTTTCAGCAAAGTTTGCATGTTCTCCAGGTAGGCGAGAACCTAGAGGACACTGTAGTATTTTTTACAGGGGTATATTTTGATAATCTGGATATGTTATGCGCCGGGCCGTCTAATTCGGACCCCGTGGAGAAATGCCCGGCTACTAGTAAGTCGCAGTCGCGGTCTTTGCCTACCTTTTACGGAAACAAGCGTGAATGTAGTACCTGCACAGGCGCGTAGAGCCACAGCGGCGTACATTGCGGTGCGTTGTAGTGGAGGTGCCCGTCCGCGCCATATTTCACTTTGAACTGCCTGAGCTCCTTGCGGCATGGTTCTGGCAAATCTTAGTAATAAGTCAACATTTTTATCATCAACCCATTATGTCCCAACAGAAAGGTACGGGTCTCTTCCCTGAGGAAGGTATAGGCCATAATCCACCACGGGGACTATGGCCTATAAGTACTTGTAAGACTAGTGAGTGGTCTTACTGTCTGAAGTTTTCAAGCCGCCCTAAGGCCTCTGACTTGGCTGAACAATTGCCATGTATCGACGGCAGCCGGCACCAACTCATTAACGTGCTTTGCAAAGCACGGAACCGCTCGGAAAAATGCCACTAGCGTTAGTCATAGACGGTCACCCATCCATGCATTGAACGCCCCCAATGTTGGTTAACGTTCGTGATCGTTTAAGATCAATCAGGCAGCCGGGGCTACGAGCGATTCATCATCATCATAAACCCATTATGTCCCACCGAGGGGATGATGTGAAGAGTGGATGTGACTGACCGTATGGCTTGACCGCGGGCGCACGTCGGACGCTGTCGGCTTTAGGCTTCACCGCGTGGATGTCCTGGCAGATGCCGAAGCGGCAAACCAGCCCGTGGTCACACCCGGGCTCGATAAACTCTTCCTCTACCTGTAAACATATACCGGCTATCATACCTATGCATTAAAGTCTTGAAGAATCGCTCGTAGCCCCAGCTGCCTGAGCTAGCTCGGCTAGCTTCGACAAATCTCCAGATCTCGGCAAAACGTGGGCCCAGGTCTAGTGATTGGTACCTTTGCCTACCCCCTCGGGGACAACGGGCGTGAGTTTATTTATTTATTTATTTTATTTTAAAATCTCCTGCTCCTCTACATTAGATATCTATCTATATATATAAAATTCAAAGTCCTGACTGACTGACTGACTGACTCACTCATCAACGCCCAGCCCAAGCCGTTTGACCTAGGAAGCTGAAATTTTGCACAGAGGATCTATATATAATGTAGGAAAGGAATAAGAAAGAACTTTTTTAAATTCAACCCCTAAGGGGGCGAAAAGGGTTGCCAAAATTTGTATGGGAGGTATAAAAAATGTTGTCTGATTTTCTTGAAACTTAAAATAAATACTCTTCAACACAATTGATTGAACACGTGTTTCGCCGTTTTTTCTAAATTTAACCCTGGGAGTGAACGGGGTTGTAAAATTTTGAACTAAAGTCCACGCGGACGGAGTCGCGGGCGAAAGCTAGTTAGTCATAAACGGACACCCAGCCATGCACTGAACGTGCCCTATGTTGCGTAACTGTCGTGATCGTTTAAGATCACTCAAGATACTCGCCTCAATTTCCTGAGTTCCATTGAATTCTTCAGTCCTCTTGAATAGAGCGCATTCCTCGTCTAGTTCTGAGGAACATCGGGAATGAAGATTAGTGAGGTTTTCCACAGGATGGCAGGTGAACCAAGGCAATCACAGAGTGGTGGCCGAGAACAGGACGACGGTCAGTGGGCAGATCTGTGGCCCGATGGTCGGACGATGTCGTTGAGTCGGCGGAAGGTCCGTGGATGCGAAAAGCGAGAGACCGTGTAAAATGGCATTTGAGGGAAAAGGCCTATACCCAGCAGTGGGCTGATGATGATGATGATGATCCACAGAAAGTACAATGTGACAATTAGGTACTAAATTGCAGTATAATAAGTTACTTAGTGCTTATAAGAACAATTCTCTCACCCAGGCCATACAAAACAAACAAACATTTACATCCAGGCGCATATATTGCTCCTGGTCCCACAATAGGATACCAGAAACAGTGACATCACAAACATGTGAACATCCAAAACCTGTGGTTTTTTTTGTCCCCAGCCAGGGTTCGAACCCGGAACCTCTCGCATGATAGGCAGATGCGCTTACCACTGCGTCACAGAGGTCATCAGTACGTCGAATCCCCATTGCCGATACTAAGATACGCCAATGGGGATTAGTGGAATAACCCGTCGTACAAATCGGTAGTGGTGAAGACTCTGACGTTGATGTCGGCTGCAGTGCCCACAGCAGTTGCAGGTATTCTTCACGGGGCGGAACGCCTCCTTCGGACACTTCAACTCGTTGGTGAGCTCTTTCGGGCAGCGGAAGTTCTTGCAGCTGACGGGGCAGGTCTCAGGTGGTGGCTGCAGGGTAACTGGAACCTCGGGACGGTTCCGCCGACGCCTGGGATGGAGTAGTTAGATAGGAGTAATGGTAAATTATATATTCAATTTCAATTTATTTATTGCAAGAAAAATAATTACATTACAGATAAAACTATTGCGTAATTAATTGCATTAAACATTATACATTATAAAATTAGAATTATGTTGTTTGGAACCGGGACAGGGACTGTAGCAGGTATTGTGAGAAAGTCATTATAGTTATTGATTTACGTAAAAAAATGTTGCTGATTAATATTTTAAATTTAATTGCATCGCAGCTATAAAATTTATAAAATCAAAACACCCTTCAGCCACCAATAAGTAATATTGCAATCTCTCTACTATACTAATGTATCTAATGTAGAGGAGTAGGAGATCTAAAATAAAATAAATAAACTTACGCCCGTTGTCCCCGAGGGGGTAGGCAAAGGCACCAATCACTAGACCTGCAAAGGTAGTATGAGGACGCGAGTCGCGCGCGACAACGTCAAAAGTCGCGACTTTCCAGAACATTAACTGTCAAATTCTCGCGACTTTTGACGTTGTCGCGCGCGACTCACGTCCTCATACTTCCTTTGCTGGGCCCACGTTTTGCCGAGATCTGGAGATCAGTCGAAGCTATAAATGCACTTACGTTTCGTCAGTGGGGTTATTGAACAAAGGAAGGCTGACAGGCACACCTGAAAACAATGTTGGGCTTTTTATCCTAAGCCTGATTAAGTAATGGGTAGATAAGATAAGGAATATTCTTTGTTGCACACAAAAAACTAGAAATATAAACAGCAATTTCCTCCAGAAAACCTTGTGATGGAGATTGCCGAAAGAAAAAGAGTGACGGGTAGTTGGTGCAAATACGAATAATACATAGTTATACATAATAATAAACTTACATAAATCTCACTTGTGATAAACTACTATATAAATAATAATAATAATAATAATAATAATAATAATAATAATCATCTTTATTTGACAGAAATACACAGAAAAGCAAATTTAACATCTTGCTACAATATGGTATGACATTAAATTGAAGTTACTTGTCATTTACGATGCGTGCTTCTGATACCTGTGCTAGGAAAAAAATACTATATAAATAAGTTATAATCAGTTATAATAGATAATCTGATGCATATTTACCTAAATTTAATTTTTAGCTAGGAAATTATGTAAGCGGCTTCTTAAATGTACTTTTTAAAATATAAATCTAGGGATCACAGAAAATTCGAGAATGCAAAACTAAGCGGTAACATGGTACCTATGTAAATGACTTTTTTGTATGTGGTTTTCATTTAAAAAAAACACCAGACTCCGGGATTGGATAATTATTCGTGTAGGTATTATTTAAAAAAAACACAAATAATACAATACAATAATACTTTATTGCACATAAGCATGAAATAGATAATAAAAATTAGAAAAAAATCGAATTTAATTAAATTTATTGGAAAAAGAAAAGGTGGAGTATGACGTTTCAGCACGGAGACTTACATCGTCTCAGTTCCTTATCGCAACGTAAGGCTTTGAGCTCCTGATTCGGATGGCCGACGTAGGGGTTGCAGTCGCCCCTGAAGTCTGGAGAAAAAGAGACAACTATTGAACTCTTATCACCATCACCATACGATGCAACCTTAGAGCATTGAGAAATCTATAGTTGCAACTATAGGGAAGAGCGGGTGATGCTCTTCCACTATAAAAGGATGTTATCCGCCAGGCAGACCGAATGCCTGGGGACCACCAATCCAGACTTGGCCCCCGTGTTGGAGTATGGCCTATACCTTCCTCAGATAAGAGACCCGTGCCCCTCGGTGGGGACATAATGGGTTGATGATGATGATATAACATGAGTATCTTATTTTCTAGCTTAATCAGTAAAGTTGCTCTATCCTGACCTTGAAAATAACAATTGAAAACCATTGTTAATTTCAAGCACAGGTCTGAAGAGGTTATGACCTTGAAGAAACAATTAAAAACTTTTGTTATGGTAAGCCCATCGGCCCACCAAAAATTCTACAGGTTAACGATACTACGAGGTTACCCATTTGAAATGTAATTAAGTGTTTATTTCATACCTATTGTACTAACTGGCATTGACTCTGGGATTTCAAAATACAGCTCGTCTGGGATACACGATTGGTCCATTTCTGAAAAGTAAAGTCCAAATTATTAGAAGCTCCGAAAATGTAGATCTACTGGCGTCTGTGTAGTGGCAAAACTACAAGCATTGCTAAGAATTAGAAACATCTGCGGAAATCACAAACAAGGATCACGGACTCAGGCTAATCTTCTTTCAAGAAGTCCCAAATCTGCAAAGCCTGCTTTTCTGTAGGTTAATCCCCCTGAGGTTTTACTGCAATATTGTGGGTGTAATGAGACATGTTAATAAAAAAATGGCCGAATGGGAATCACTGACTGAATCTCACTGACACAGGTTAGGTATCATGTCTTTGTCCAGAATAGGTGGATGTTAGTGAACTTAGCAGATCATTTTCCAACAGGTCATAAATAAATGAGAGTTCTTGTCGCATGCAGCAGAGTTCTAGAGTAAAAAGAAGAGGAAAAACTATTTATTTGCCACACAAAGACATAAAACAAACAAAGAAAATAGTCATAAAACAATAAAGGATGCCGGGTATGTCTATGCAGCGGTAAAATGGCCACGAGCCTAAGGTAACTCACGGAGTTTTAACCGAAACAGACGAAAAGTGATAATAAAATGTAATTGTGTTTAAACTCTCTATAACTCTCTCTATACTCTCTATAACAGAACGCATGTGCCCACAAGAGGACGTATTTACAATACTAGCTGTTGCCCGCGACTACGACCGCGTGATCTTTAGTTGAGTAAAGTTTGCAAATAAGATAGGGATACTTTTAGCGCATGCGAAAGAGCTTTCATACTAACTTCGCAACCCCCCTTACCCCCTTAAGAGATGATTTTCGAACGTCTTTCATGACTTTCAATGAAGGACCTTCATGCTGAATTTCATTCGAATAACTTCAAAAATGGCAACGTTTCATACTAACTTTGCACCCCGCTTTTATCTCCTTAAGACATGATTATCGAAAAACTATTTTACATGTGTTTCAAGACAATCAATGAAAGACCTTCATTCTGAATTTCATTCGAATAACTTCATAAACGGCAAAGTTTCATACTAACTTTGAACCCCCATCTTACCCCCTTAAGGGATGAATTTTCAAAAATCCTTTCTTAGTGCTCCCCTACGTTACAAAAGGAACTCCTGTGCAAAATTTCAAGTTTCTAACTGTTATAGTTTAGGCCCTGCGTTGATATGTCAGTCAGTCAGTCAGTCAGCTTCTCCTTTTATATATAGATAGATAGATATTTAAATGGGTCATAATGGGAACAATCGAAATGCTTAGGAATCAAAGTCACAAAGTCAAAGACTATGGTGTTGAAGTCACTCAAAGTCACTAACCTCTGTAGAAGATGCACTCGTCACAGCAGCGGCAGGCACTGTAGTCTGCCGGTACGAACATTGTGCGCCACTTTCCGTATTTCTCGTCACAGTAAGTGAGATACTCCTCTGGCTTAACGCGTCTCTCCCTGAGGAAGAGGTGGGCGGTGGGTTTGGTTGACTAACAGAAAGTATCTGCGTCAAACTAGATTGGAGCATCATAGCTTCTCATCGCCATAGGCCTTTGCGTCCGTTACGGACGATTGTAGCAATGCCTAAGAGCGGGTAGGCGTTTTGAAGCACGCGCTTTGGTAACGCGCGTTGTAAGAAGTCTGATTGAAGTGTACACATGCAAACCTCACAGAGCGTTTGCATGTGTACACTTCAATCAGACTTCATAGTTCTTACAACGCGCGTCATTACTACTACTACTACCTACTTTGTGCCTTTTTCGAGCGAATAAAAAACGATTCGATAGCGGCAGGGCCTGCTGCATGTAGGACATATAAAAGAAAATTCCGGGAACAGGTCAGTACGGATTCGGTGCCTCCTGGCTCTTAAGTCCGCCAGTGCAGAGCACCATATTTCGTAGCTGGTCTTGCGGCCCTCCAGAACCCACATAGCTTCTACGTACTAGTTACCTAACTAACCCACCCTCGATAATTTGACTGTCTCGTTAGTCTACCGGTAGGTATTACGTCTGAATAGCATGCCGGCGGTTGTGGCTTCGATTTCTCGATCTGGGTGTATTCCAGGCAAGTGCTTGCCTCCGTGCGGAGTTTCTGGTCTTCCATCGGACGCGTCCCCCGGGTGGCGGATAGGGGAACGCCCTCCAGATATGGGGGGTACCGGCTTCGGCCGGCGCGGACCAAAACCAGAGGGAGGGGGACGTCCAGTGGCTTGCGCTGCTGGATGTCCCGCGGGGTCCACCATGGGCCCCGCACCCGTAACCCCACATTGAGCGGGGCCGGGGGCCTTCGGGCCGCGAGGAGACAACCTCTATGAAAAACACACGGTGGGGGCCCTCTATGTCCCTCTGTCCATCAGAGGGCATGGACGAGGGCTGGAGGGGGGGGGGGAGGGGCGTGAGATCCACAAGCCGGGCCTGGGAGGTGAAACTGCAGGAGGTAGGCCAGGGACCAGGGACTGGTCACCCCATATGGCCCTGGCCGAGGGATGTTTCATGGGACGGTTTGACTTGATGGGCCGAAGACCTGGCAGAGGGCCAAAAAACGGGTCTTCGGTAGCTGGAGGCTTGGGGAGCTCGCGCCTCTCCGCCGGGAGAGCCGGTGGCGCGGGGGACGCTGCGCGTACATTGCGCCGCCGGTTGAGTGAGGGTCACAGACGGCATGTTGGGGGACCTGCCGTCCGACATCGTGACGGGAGAAGGGGGTGGGGGGCCCATGCCCCTTCTCCAGTGAGGGTGGGCCCGACTCCTTGCGAGTCGGGTCGACATCGCCGGGACGCCGCTGTCGCATTCGCGTTGTGGTTTACCACTTGCGAGATCCGGCGGCGCCCCATTGCACGAGCGACAGGACGGCCCCCGGGGTGTTTTAGGAGGTATGCCTCTCCTATTATTAGGAGAGGAGAGTCCGACACACGGCCGTCGCCCTCCCCCAAGGGTGGCGGTTATGGTGCACAAAGCATTTCACCCCGTTAACAAAAAAATAAAAAAAGGCAAGTGCTTGCCTGGTTACCATAATACAGGGTATCTTAGTTCGGGACAAAGACAAGTGATTGTGTTAAGTGGAAGTTATTATTTGATTTACGACATTTACAGTCTGTTAGCTTTTAGAATATACCTCGGGCTCTAGATGAGGCTTCGGTTTTTGCCATAGATACTTCAGATGTCTGTGGTTTTTGCCGATAAAACTTGTCTTCACTATTTTGAAAAGTTATGTAAAGTTATAATTAACAATACAAAAGAAACCTTACCTAATTGCAATATAATCGGTTTCTGATTGCTCAGCCAAGGTATATTCTAAAAGCTACCAGACTGTAAGTGGACTACAACTTACTTGCAAGAGTCCCGGAACAGCTCACACTCTGTGTAATTGTCCAGCTGCGGGCACGTGGGGCAAACGAGGGAATCTGAACAAAGGATATCAACAGATGAAGAAGGACAACTAGCCAACAAATTTCATATTAATTTGCCATCGTAATCGTCAGTATTCCCACAGGCTTTGTTGCACAATTTTCAGCAGGTAGATCTAAAGTTTATACCCAAGACCGGAGTCAGTGCATGTAGCGAATAATGCATGCTGTTGAAACGCTTGAGGCATGTGGCGAGCACATGTCAACTCTGCGCGCGCACTATAAACTCCAACATTCCTGCATCGCGCAATCAAAGTTTACCCATTGACATACCATAAATACAACGTCCAACAAACAACAGTTGGACCGGCCGTCCCTAGGCATACGATCTGCTTGGCGGGAAATTTCCCATCTTAGTGGAAGAGCACGATCACCCGCTCTTCCTTGTAGTGGTGACCCCTGACAGAACACTGTCAACTTTCCTTCGCTCTCGCAGCACACTCCACACACAATCAGTCTCAAGCAAGCCAGCATTATTCTTCCTCTTCCCTCTCACTTCATCAGTTCCACTACAGTCAACGCACTGACTGCTGGTTCTGATGGTGATCTCTCCCTCAGCACGGCAGCCACACAGCAGCACGCGCTGTCAGTGGTACAACAGCCTTCACCGGTTCCTACCACATGCGCGGTCTCCACAGGTATTGTCACCGGTGAAGTGACTGTTAGCCGCCGCACACCCCTCAACCGCTAGTCGACTCACTGACACAACGTCTCCTGGCACTTGCAAGCTTTTAGAGCACAGACTTCGAGTCCTATCAGACCTATCTACGCGTAGCTAAGGTCTTGAAGGGGAGTGATGTGGCGAGCACATGTCAACTCTGCGCGAGCACTATAAACTCCAACATTCCTGCATCGCGCAAGCAAAGTTTACACATGACTTACAATAAATAAAAAACGTCCAACAGATTACAGTTGGACCGGCCGTCCCCAGGCATACGATCTGCCTGGTGGGAAATTTCCCTTTATAGTGGAAGAGCACGATCGCTCTTCCCTATAGGCATATCAAGATCTGCCTGCGTTTTTAGGATACAAGCGTGACCTAAATACCATGTAGGGGGTAAATGTTTCTAGCAACGCCTCTCCGTTTTATACTACTCCCCCTTCACTCAAACATCACGTTCTTTGGTACAAAACATTGACAGATCACATCCCTCACATCTCTTGCATTTGACTTCCGAAAAATATTATACTTTTTAGACCTTATAATCAAGAAGAGAGGGAGGAATCGGGTAGTAAAGAGGCTTACGTGCCTGTTGCGATATGTTGCGGAGATGCGCACGGGCTTCCAGACGGGGCCGTTCTCGCCGCGTTGGTTTTAGTTGATCCTAGCTTTCACCTTCTTCAGTTATTTGAGAAAGAGATACAGGGAGAGACAAAGAGGGGCAGAGAAGAGAAAACAATGCTAGAAAGAGATACTTGTTGTTTCTGGTTCCCACGACATACGGTATCCTAGTGTGGGGCCAACAGCAATATATGTGCCTGTATGTAAGTGTAAGTATGTTTATGTTTAATTACGTGCGTTGCAGATGGGCATAATACGGCGCGTTGTGGGGAAGCGCACCAGCTTCCAGACAGGGCCTAGCTTCAACCTTCTTCAGATACTTGAGAAAGAGATACAGGGAGAGAATAGAAGGACAGACTTACGTGAATTGCAGACGGGCATAACACGGCGCGTTGCTGGGAAGCGCACCGGCTTCCAGAACGGGCCGTTCTCGTCGCACTGGCTGTAGTCGATGCTGGCTTCCACTTTCCTCAATAGCGGTAAAAGTTCAGCCATTTGCCAGAAGTCCCGCGTGTCCTTCTTGTCACCCACTAGATCCGTGAGCGTCATGTACTGCAGGAGAAACTATTAAGATTTACTGAGTCCAGTCAATGAGCTACTTGGTAGAGGACACATTTGAAACAAGTTTTAGGTCGCAAAAGGTGCAGCTACTCTGCAAGTTTGACTGAAGTCTGGCTGCCATCACTTGTAGTGATAGTTCGTATTTTAAGTCTGAGTTTCTATTGAAAATTCCATCCAGTGACTTCATATAGTCAGAGGCCTTAGGGTGGCTTAAAAACTTCTGACAGTAAGACCAGCCTCCACCAATCCAGACTTGGCCCACGTGGAGTATGGCCTATACCTACCTTCCTCAGGGAAGAGGAGGAGGAGGAGAAGGGCTCCTCGGTGAGGACAAAATGGGTTGATGATGATGACTTCATATAATGTACGTAACTATTTGAAAAAAAATATAATGTGGGTATTTCATTTTCAACGATTTTTAGAAATGCGAGCGGTCCGCGGTTTGAATCCCGGCTGGGGACAAAAAAAACCCCAGGTCTTGGATGTATACATGTTTGTGATGTCGCTGTTTCTGTTTCCCATGACACAGGGTATCCTAGTGTGGGGCCAGAGGCAATGTATGTGCCTGTATGTAAAAGTGTTTAATCTTGAAAGTCAGATCGGTCATGCATGACTTGATACTCATGTTAAGTCCCACGAACTTAGTTCTTTCTTGATGTTGTTTGTACATTCCAAACTTACCGAATTATGATGATTATCTTTGTGCCTTCTCATACTGGTGCCATTAGACTTGGTTTCCAGTATCAAAACTGACACAAGATGTGCCGCCAGTTCTTTCTTGATGTTGTTTGTACATTCCAAACTTACCGAATTATGATGATTATCTTTGTGCCTTCTCATACTGGTCCCATTAGACTTGGTTTCCAGTATCAAAACTGGCACAAGATGTGCCGCCGAACACCAGTTGAAAATCAACCCATATGGCAAAAGGAATAGAAACGATAGTTGCATGGCAAGGCCTGGAAAATAAAACCAAATAAATCTAGCTAAAACTGTATTACAAAAATGTCTAGGACATGCAGTTCATTTTGGAGTTCTGTAATCAGACGTTATTTTTTGACAAGTTCATTCAAGTTTTTGGTTTCATTAATACGGTTTCATCAATCAACGGCTGATTGTTGATTGATGAAAGATGATGATAGACCATAACGTCCTTGTCATAGACATAGAGCAAATGGTTTGTAATTGAAGCTATTCTCTTCCGAAAAGATTATTCGACACTTACTGGGTGTCATAAAACTGCACCATGATTATTTTTCATCATCATCATCATCAACCCATTATGTCCCCACCGAGGGGCACGGGTCTCTTCCCTGAGGAAGGTGTAGGCCATACTCCACCACGGGGGCCTAGTCCGGATTGGTGGAGGCTTGTAAAACTTGGCTGGTCTTACTGTCAGAAGTTTTCAGGCCGCCCTGAGGCCTCTGACTTGGCTTAACGACTGCCATCTATCGACGGCAGCCGGCACCAACTGCTTAACGTGCCTAGCGAAGCACGGAACCGCTCGGAAAAAATGCCACTAGCGTTAGTCATAGACGGTCACCCATCCATGCATTGAACGCGCCCTATGTTGCTTAACCTTCGTGATCGTTTAAGATCACTCAGGCGGCCGGGGCTACGAGCGATAATACGATGATTATTTGTAATAACTATAAAAAACCTACACAATTCTTCAAACACGTCATATTGAAATTATGTCTTACAATAACTCACTAATCATCATCTTAATCGACCATCGGAAGGCAATATGTGACCAGCCCTCTGTCCAAGCTGAAAAGCTTGATATAATTAATAATCTCTGTCATCTTAATTCTTTGGCGGATTATCTCATTTCTAAGATGATCCATCAAAGAGAATTCGAGCATAATCCGTACCATAGCACACTAAGCCACTTTGAATCGGTGAATTGGTCACTACCATCAGTCGTCAATACTTTTGTTTTTCTCTGTGGTTTTATCTAAGCTTCAGATCTAAACGTACCAAGAAGTGTGAATTTCTCTAAAAGCTAAGTTTAATGGTCTAATGTGCTGTGTAACGGATGACGTAATAAAGTGACACTTTGAACGTCACCAAGAAGAATGAAGTACCTACTCTTTGTTGACCAATATATTTCATTGTGACCGACAAGCAAAAAATATATATATCCTCGTGAGGCCCAATGTCTTCAAGTGATCACAAAATCAATTGTTCTTTTCAAGGTCGGGCCTCACGAGGATATATCAACAAGTTTTTCTAAAAACATTGGCAAATATTTTGTAATTTCCTGAAGAAATCATGTGCGTAATTACTTTTGTATTGTTTCTGCAAGTTGCTTATGCCGCTAGCAACAATGTCAAGATACCGTACGTAAAAGCTGTACCGGTAGCATCCAAAAATGTCGAAAGTGGCTCTACTAGGCGTGTAACTGATAAAAAGGTAAGAAAGTAACCGTGAAACGATAGTAGTAAGTACTAATCATCATCATCATCTTAAATTGACTATTGTTAAATGTTTAATTACTTAATTACTTAAAACTGATGTCAAATTGATACTGTACTATTATATTATGATGTAATGTAATTGTGAATTAATCTTATTATCAAGAAACCAATTTCAATTTCAATCTTCAGCCCGTCAATATCCACTATTGACAAGCTTCTCCTTGCATGCTTGCTCCTGCTACTTTGTCCCTCGATGTCGTTGAAAAACCAGGGGGCTATTTCATAGAACTACAACTGGGTATTAGGAGATTTCGACGTACATGCATTGCCAATTCAATCAACCACAGTTGTACAAGGAGCTAGACTCTGCTTATGAATTGTAGGTTTGTGGAATACGGCCCTGGCTGGTGGTCGCCTACGTTTCTACGCCACTCTACCTTATACCCTGTCTATAATAGTAGTAAAGCTGTCGTATTTTCTCTCTATTATCGAGGATGGGGAAAGGATACCTACCTTTATGGTCGATGTTTCGATGTATTGTAGGGTTCATGTGGATCCATAATCCGTAAACTTAATTACCGCATTTCCATATTTATTGAAGACCTCGCATGGTTTTTTTTAACAGTTTATGAGCATGCAAAGCCTGATGGGAAACGGTACTGATACAAATGAATTCTGGCTGAAGACCGACCTCCTGACGCTTCTCAGGACGCCGTAGACCCGCTACGGACTTCGTAGCCATTCGTAGCTCGTAGCAGGAAAAAGATACAAGGCGGTCGTTAAGTTCAATGAAATAAATGAGGATAGATAGAATTTATAAACTTAGGGCCTTTTCACACCTACCACAACCACACCACAACCACAACCACACGTCAACCACACCACGTGACCGGGCGTATATATTTTGTATGGAAAATGAATAGGACTATTCACACGTACCACATTTGGCAGTCGTTATCGACAGTGAGTGTCATACATCGCGACCACATCGCAACCACATCGCAACCACATCGCAACCACATCGCAACCACATCGCAACCACATCGCAACTTATTAATGCAGGAATCTTACTGTGTCTGCATACGACGTAACGGCATCGCAACAACTGGCGACAATGCAACCACATCGACCTTTTGTCGGTACCACAACGCAACTACAAAACGCTGCAGCGACACTATTCACGGCCCTATTTCATGGTCCATATTCATGGCCCAAAGGACTATTAGTAACCAGGCCAAAATCTTCTTTAAAAAAAAAGGTCTAGAATCCTTGCTGCCTGAAATTACCTAAATATTTGTACATAAGTCAACAAATGCTGCTCATTTACCTACTTCCTTCAAACTTTTAACTTACATCATATAAATTGTGTAATCTTCTCATGTAGGTTGTAGGAGACAATAGGCTATTTGGCAGATTTCCAAAAACCATTTCATATTTTTTGTTGGTGTTCATGGAGTCCTCAGAAAGTGGTCATTTTAAATTCTTTCGTGTGATTCTTCTAAAAAAAGCAAACGAAAATTTATTTTTGAAATAAGCTGCCAAAATCTTATCTTGGGCAATATGGTGTCGCGCAAGAATTATCATTGGTCAGCAAACAAACCAATAAACGTAAGAAAGACAAGAATGACGGAGGCCATTTATTAAATACAGAGCTGTGACGTCGTCATAGAATCGGCCAATCCAGTCCTTTTTCGCTACAATGGCTGCATATACGTAATTATCAAAGGGGTTTGGGTAATTTTGTATGGACCCTTGGCATGATTTTTATTTTTAGCGGCCAGTAACGAAATTATCATTTTTGGATAGTCCTTTAATTAAGATTGAAAACCCATAAAAGATTTTTGTCGTAAGTAATATCGGAGCCGAGATATTTGAGTTCAAAGTTCCTCAATAAACGTTGAAGAAATCTCTAGTGTGTCGACCAGGGTAGCGTACCTGATCCTTCGGCTGTCCAAGCGTTACAGCATGAAGGTCATTCAGGTTTACGCACCGACCTCGGCACACTCGATGATGAAGTTGAAGTACGAGGCTGAAAGCTGGAGGAGCCCCTGTTATACAGGAATTACAACAGCTCTTCAACGCCGTCCTTCACAGTGGGAGAACTCCAAAGGCATGGAGCGGGTGCTCTTTTTTAAGAAGGGTGACAAAACTCTTCTTAGAAATTATAGACCTATCTCGCTCCTGAGCCATGTCTATAAGCTGCTTTCACGAGTGATCAAGAATCATCTCGCCAGGAGTCTCGACGAGTTCCAGCCACCGGAACAGGCCGGGTTTCGCGGAGGATATGGCACCATAGACCACATTCACACAGTGAGGCAGATTATACAGAAGACCGAGGAGTATAATCAGCCCCTGTGTCTTGCTTTTGTGGACTATGAGAAGGCCTTTGACTCTGTCGAAACCTAAGCTGTTCTGAAACCCTTACAGCGATGCCAAGTAGACTATCGTTATATCGAGGTGTTGAGAAGTCTGTACGAAGCCGCCTCCATGAGTGTCCAAGTACAGGGCCAGCAGTCTAAACCTATCCAACTGCGTAGAGGAGTAAGACAGGGGGATGTTATATCTCCGAAACTATTTACAAGCGCGTTGGAAGACATGTTTAAGACGCTGGACTGGAAAGAAAAGGGCATTAACATAAACGGCGACTACATCTCACACCTGCGATTCGCCGATGACATAATCTTTAAGGAGCTGAACCGGATGCTGGGCAGCCTAGCTTCAGCCTCGCGACGAATCGGTCTTGGCATGAATTTGGATAAAACCAAAGTCATGATCTGTGGCCATATTGATCCAATACCGGTCGTCGTACATGGTCACCTTCTCGAAATCGTTTCCGAATACACTTACCTCGGGCAGATTCTGCAGTTAGGTAAAAACAATTTCGAGAAGGAGGCCAAGAGGAGGATCCAGCTGGGCTGGGCAGCGTTTGGGAAACTACGCCGAGTCTTTTCGTCATCCATACTGCAATGCTTGAAAACGAAAGTTTATGACCTACGGAGCCGAGACATGGACACTCACGAAAGGGTTGGTCCACCAGTTTAAAGTCGCTCAGCGAGCTATGGAGAGAGCTATGCTCGGAGTTTCTCTGAAGGATAGGATTCGTAACGAATACATCCGACAGAGAACCAAAGTTATCGATATAGCTCAGAGAATTAGCAAGCTGAAGTGGCAGTGGGCTGGCCATATTTAGCGAAGAACCGACAACCGCTATGGTAAGCGTGTTCTTGAGTGGAGACCGCGACTCGGCAAACGTAGTAAAGGACGCCGTCTAACCAGGTGGGATGACGATCTGCGAAAAACTGCAGGCAGATGCTGGATGCGGCAAGCTGATCACAGGGCGCTATGGCGCTCATTAGGGGAGGGCTATGTCCAGCAGTGGACTATTATAGCCTGATGATGATGATGATGATGAGGACCTTATGTACCTTAATGTTGAGGAGTAGACTGTATAAAATAAGGAAAACTGATGGAAATTGGGAAAAGTATAATATAATCGCAGAAAAGTGGGTGATGAGGTGGTGACAATCTAAATATTATAAGAATATGGGTGACGTGATTATGAAAAAACAATAAGAAAAGAAAAATAAACGTTGACATAAAAATACCTACTCCAAAGAGTCTTCAACATTCTGTATACCTGAAATATTTATTTAGAGTCTTCAACATTCTGTATACCTGAAATATTGATTTATTGTATATCTGTGCCCAGTTCACTGAATACTTATTTTTACTCATAATTAATAATAACTAATCAGTATATTGCAGATTTTACATCGAATTAAAGTGATCTAAAAGGAAGCGTATCATAGATTATTTTTTTAATATCTCAGCTGCTATACACTTTGGAGAAAAACCGCCATAGAAGAAAATCAATGTCTTAATATGTGCTATCATATGGAACAGGTTTCATCAGTGGCCACAGCTTTCGACAATCCTGCCACTTTTACCCAAACCCCTTTAATCCTATGTTTTTTATAAATGTAATGATTTTTTTAGTTAAACTTGTATGAATACTTATAATTTTTTTTCAGTGTCAAATAGCTTATTATGTCGACAGTGGGATGCTTTTTCTTGCAAGTACAGTATTTGTCTTGTTTATTACTCGTGAATTGAAGTTACTGATTAATTTTTTTCTACTGACTTTATAATAAAACAACTGTCATGAATTTATTTTTGTTTAGGGTGTGTTTAGTCTCTAAATAATACAGCAAAATAAATACCAATAGTTTTATTTATTTGACCATGTAAGTAAATAAAGTACATTTTTATAAAAGTGTCAAAGATGGGAACAACTTTGTAACCGAAAAGTGCCATTCAATAATTCGCAGTAGTTCCATTGCAGAGTTCCATTATGAAACTACTACGAATTTATTTTCGCATTAGTTCCATTCATGCGTACAAGCCCAAACGATGGAACTACTGCGAATACTAAAACTTTGAATTTGCACTAGTACCATTAATATTATTGTTTGATATTACATGTGATTGGTCAAAACTTTACAATTATGTCCTATCTACTAATTTTAGAACTCGTGATATTATGTGCCGGAACTTTTGTTGGTTATTATTGTCATCAGTTATTTGTGTCAGTATGTAAATTTACAGGTACGAGTACATGCGCGCTTACAGGTCTTGATTAGCGATCGGTTCTTTTGCTGTGTTTGTACCAATCACAATTCCCTTCAGAGGTTAAATGTATGGAAGAAAATGCGAAAACAAATTTACCGTAGTTATGGAGAACTGAATGAATGGGCATTCATTCGCAGTAGTACCATTGCCGAGTTCCATGATGGAACCCCCGTTTCCTGGTGGTCATACTAATTTGTCATATCAGTATGACTGCGAGGATATACATGTCCTCCTGGTCATACTCACTTTTCTGAACATGCTGTAGAGCGAAAAACAAATGCCAGCGTATAAAATCACATTTTACAATCGTAAACTTATACTAAGAGTACAACTTGTGGTTTTATCTGTTTACTGCGAATCTTAAAACTTTCATTTCACACTAGTTCCATTGAACTTTTTTTTCTAATTTAGGATAAGTACCTAATGCAAATGGTAGGTACTACTGCGAATTAATCATTCGCAGTACCACCATTGCTAAGTTCCATGATGGAACTACTGAGAATATTAAAACGTTAATTTCGCACTAGTTACATTGAACTTTTTTTTTTGTAATTTAAGATACCTAATGCAAATGGTACTACTGCGAATGAATGACTATTTCGTGAGCAATATATCAGATTTTTTCAGTAGGTACCTATGAAGGTCTCGTCATTCTTCCTCACCCATCAATAGTGGTGACGTAATATTTCATAAGCTCATGCCTGTATTCCAGAGGAGTAGGCAGAGACCAGGGACTGCCACTCGCCTTAACGAACAATTAAAGTAGCAATGTTGTAAATAATAATATTTATTGGATTTAATGGGAGTGTGTTTTGTCTACAAATCTTTTTCGTCAGAATATTTTGTTTCTATTTTTTGAGCATTCTAAAGTAAAGAGCTAAAGTTTGAGCCGGTTTCTGAATTGAGAATTTACAGAAAATACTTAAGAAACGTTTTGTCATGCTCTTTTCTGAGAAGCACTGTTAAACACCTAGTTAGTTCACAAAATTCTCAATTCAAAAACCGGTCCTATTTCTAGTAGTCTAATTTTGCCATAATTATTACTTATCGGTCGTGTAGAATATAATTTCCTTCGTAACCCTTCCCGTGGCGTTCGCCCGCTGCGGGCAGCCGGCCATTGTTTAACTATTGTTATGCTAATTACCGCCATTAGAAGACGTAAGCCGTCACATCCCGGCAAGGGAGTAATTGTCATAATTATATAGTACAAATTATAGTACAAAAGCATGAGGGGGACTCAACCAGTCCCCCTCATGCTTTTGTATATTTCATTACCACTTTTTCTGATTTCTTTTGATATTATTAGAAAGAGGCTGGTCCCACAAAATTTGAGCAAGAACTATTAATAAAATATACGACTCCGAATATATTTTTTTCTGCATGTTTCTGTTGAAGTGTGTATTTTTTGTTGTTAAAAAAGTAGATTTGTATTATATTACTTTCTCGGTTTGGAACAGGATGTGACGACTTGGAATTCTATCATAATAATATCACAGAATCTACAGACATCAAAATGTAGCATTTTAACATTGTGTTGATAAACTTATTTTATAGTAGTCTAGTTATAGTAGCCTACCTGGTCTACAGTCTGTTAGCTTTTAGAATATACCTCGGGCTCTAGCCTCGTGAGGCCCGACCTTGAAAAGAACAATTGATTTTGTGATCACCTGAGGACATTGGGCCTCACGAGGCTAGAGTAGGCTTCGGTTCTTGCCGAAAGCACACGAGTGTAGTACTACTTCCTGCTCTGTATAAAACTTTTCTTCACTATTTTGAAAGGTTATTTAAAGATAAATAACAATACAAAATAAACCTTACGTTATTGCAGTATAATCTGGTTTTGATTGCTCAGTTGAGGTATATTCTAAAAGCTAACAGACTGTACGATGTTTCAGAGCTTAGTATTTTGTAGTTACGTATACACAGAGGCTTATTTGTCGAAATCTTTGGTAGGCCTTTTCTATGTTTCTATTTGTGAATTATACATTTAAATAAAGGTACTAAAATGGCAGTGCTATTTCAATAAAGTTCATAAGAATAAATATCATTATGGTCAAATCCTTTCATACACTTTTTTCTGTAATTCCAGATAATGAGATGGAAAAATATGTTCTTTTCTGCATCCATATCACTATCGCTAAATTATTGTGTCACAACTGTTACTTTAATATATCGCCTAAAAATGTATGTAAAAACATGCATAATTTATCTATCTACCTTATCGTGAGTTATTTCATTACAAAAAGTTACTACGATTTACAAATACATTGTCATACCTACATTAATGATGTCCGTACTGGCACAGTTATTTACTGAACAAACAAAAAAAACTACAGCGCTGGAATAATCGTTATCCATCAAAAACATCTTTTACACTTTTTATATTAAAGTAAAGCATCATCAATCTATCGGATTACCTATTTATTGGAATAATTAAGTCTATGGTTACAAAGTCAAACTGGTAACCCTGCTATCGAGGTGGGCAGGGACATCTAAAAAAACTAGCAGATTGAAGATGCTACAAAGACTATGTAGATGGGCAACACCAAAAAATGGCAACACATCATTATTTAAAACATAGAGGTAAAACTCAACAACAAAAAAAAACAATACAATATCAACATAACTATGTATCTGCATTAATAGATGACCGTGACTAGATAATTTCCACACTGGATTTTTTTATAAGTCCATATTACATAAAAATAAAAACAATCCTGTCCCCGAAGAAAATAACAAATGAAACCTGGTCGGACTCTTCCGATAAAAAATGAAGTGAGTTTATCCGGAGAATAGTTTAGAAAAAAAAAATACGAGAAAATTCCTGACTTTCTTCTTTTTTCCTAAAATGCTGGTCATGAAAATTAAATTACAAGGGTACTGGCTGCTGTGATGACTAGAACATTTTCACGAAGGATTCCTTTCCTTCGTTTAAAAAAGAAAAACAATCCTGGCCCAAAAGAAAAACAAACGAAAAAGAATAACGGTTGAGCAAAAACTTTTTCTTTTCCACCTTTCACCGGATGCCGGTCCTCAAATCCATGAGAGCACTGGCCGTTATGACGCCGTGCCTCTGATTCAACGCCCTCAAGCCCCCGTAGTCCGCGTCGCCGCCTATAGTAATCGTCGAAAAGGAGGTCGAGTTCCGTCTGTGCTGCAAGGAGGTTTTCTTCAAGGGCGCACAGTTCAAGCTCTCCTTGGCGCTCTGCCGTTGGACTGGCTGAAAAAAATCGCCCTGACAGTTTGTGGAGTTGACGAGCCACGGATCGTTTCGATTTTCAAACAGCTTCGTAGCCCTGAACGGTTTGGCCAACCCTTGGTCTGACTTGTGTTCTCGGATGGTCTTGTCGGCGACAATGGATTTTTTGGGTCGTGGCTTGGTGGTATCGGTAAGCTTAGACTTGGAAGCTGAGACCGAGGAGCTCTGAAAGTTCTTGTCAGTCATCTCTTGGAAACTCTTGCTAGTCTTGCAGGTTGGCTGCGGCGCCGTTTTGCTGCTGTGGGTGAAAAACGGCTGAGTTGACGACAGGTCTGATTAGAAACATGGAAAAGGCAAGTGTCAATGCCTAAGAAATCGATGTTATTGCGGACACTCTCTTCTGTCACCTGTTACTATCACTAACGCTCCTAACCTTACGGCAAAAATGGCATAGTTACACAACGATTCTACTGTGTAGCTTAGATAGAAGTTTAGTCTAATCTATTCGACGACCTCTGTGACGCAGTGGTTAGCGCGTCTGCCTACCATGTGAGAGGTCCCTGGTTCGAATCCCGGCTGGGGACAAAAAAAAACCCAGGTCTTGGATGTTTACATGTTTGTGACGTCGCTGTTTCTGGGTCCCACGACACAGGGTATACTAGTGTGGGGCCAGAAGCAATGTATGTGCCTGTATGTAAATGTTATTAGATCCTACAGGGAAAATCCAAGGCCATAGAAGACCCGACCGTAGCAGAGCTCTTGGCTTGGTTCAGAAAATTTGTCTATCACGGTCACAGTGGCCACACAATGGTAACCGACCTTCGATAAATTTAATTTCAAATAATTTATTCACAGTAAAAACAAAATATCTACTTTATGAACGTCGAAGCAGTCAGTTTCACAGTTAACCAACTAACCAACTTCTGTATTTTTCTGCATATTAATTTGAATAAACATAACAAAACAAATAAAACGTGGAGAAGAAACTAACAAAGAAACTCCGCATTTACTCTTTTCAAAACAGTCTTATCAAAATTTAATATAACACAAGAAGTACCTGAAGTACAAGAATCGCTCGTAGCCTGGGCTGCCTGAGTGATCTTAAACGATCACTAAGGTTAAGCAACATACGGCACGTTCAGTCCATGGATGGGTCACCGTCTATGACTAACGCTAGTGGCATTTTTTCCGAGCGATTCCGTGCTTCGCAAGGTACGTTAAGCAGTTGGTGCCGGCTGCCGTCGATAGATGGCAGTCGTTAAGCCAAGTCAGAGGCCTTAGGGCGGCTTGAAAACTTCTGACAGTAAGACCAGCCACTAGTCTTACAAGCCTCCACCAATCCGGACTTGGCCCCCGTGGTGGAGTATGGCCTATACCTTCCTCAGGGAAGAGACTCGTGCCCCTCGGTGGGGACATAATGGGTTGATGACGAAGAAGTACCTAAAATCAATCTAATCTATTCCGTGTGGTCGACAATCAATCCTATCACTGTCGTAGTCTTGGAGAAATGTGATTGAACTTAAAGCGTTATCGATTTTTTCCAAATAAGTGCCACATCACTTCGCCTGGTACCCATCTACCTAGACACCATTCAGCGAATTGGAAACCATCCAAGCGAGTTTTGCCACAACTTGTCGACGCCAGATTCGAGCACCTTGCCAAGTCACTTAGTTTATTAAAATCTGCAATATACTTCACCAAGTACATTTGTGAATTATACTACAGTCTGTTAGCTTTTAGAATATACCTCGGCTACTATCGGATAGAATCGGATATATTCGTGTAATAGAAATTTTGAAACTAAACAATATTGACTTAATTTCGGAATCGAAACTATACCCTGATTTTTTATTCCGTAGAATTCTAACATTTCATAAGTGTTGCTACTGAAAAAGTTCTCTACCGAGGGTCAAATTTGTCCCGAACGTCAAACTAACAACTTTGACGTTCATGAAGTAAATATTCTATTTTGTACTATGAATAAAATATTTGAATTTTAAATTCAATTTGGGGGGGAGGGGGGGGGGCAATCACAACTCACGTGACATGCGCCTTCCGAGGCTGCGTGGAGCCCCGCCCTTTCGCCATGATGCTATAGAGTTTATTCCTGTAGTCGTCCACCGACACTTGCTTGTCGTCCCGTAATGGAAGTAGCACGTCGGACGCGAGGGTCGGTTCGTCGCGCTCGCGGTGAAACCTGATAAAGGAGACGAGGAGAACACCTCGATAGATAAATACGTAACTCTCTATTGCACACCAGTAGTTTACAGGATAAGGTCATTCATCAACCCATTATGTCCCCACTGAGGGGCATGGGTCTCTTCCCTGAGGAAGGTATAGGCCATACTCCACCACGGGGGCCAAGTCCGGATTGATGGAGGCTTATAAGACTAGTGGCTGGTCTTACTGTCAGAAGTTTTCAAGCCGCCTAAGGCCACTTGGCTTAACGACTGCCATCTATCGACGGCAGCTGGTGCCAACTGCTTAACGTGCCTGGCGAAGCACGGAACCGTTCGGAAAAATGCCACTAGCGTTAGTCATAGACAATGACCCATCCATGGACTGAACGTGCCGTATGTTGCGGTCTTAGATCACACAGACCTTAAGATCGCCCAGGCTGCGAGCGATTCGACAGGACAAGGTAGGTAGTTTTATTATTAGGTATTACAACTACTTACAAAAAAACTTACGGATTGAGTTCCATCCCACTCATTGTCAGTTCATCCACCCATTGAGGGACTGACACGCTCACAAACTTATTCCAAAGCAATGCTGAAATACACTTCATAAGATTCTTGAGGTTACCGCCATTTTGGCGCTAAGACTCTTGAGCGGATTGAAAAGCAGCAGCAAGCCTAGTGAGGCGCATTCATCACTCATTAGTGAATGAATCACTCACTGATTAAATGACCTTTTGTTTCATTAACATCCACCTGTTTCACTCATTAACTTACTGGACTTGCCGAATATCGCACTCATTCATTCTATTTATCTCGTGTCCATCAACCTAAACAGAAATTTGATCCACTCAATATACTTCTGATTCACTAATTAACTCACTCATTCATATAGTCTTCACTGTCACACGAGACTACAATAACAATAAAATTTGACTCAGTTCTCAACGTATTCGTGCTCCAAGGCTCTCTCGGCGCTGAGCCTCTTCGCCGGATTGAAGAGCAGCATCCAGGAGACCAGACCGCGACCGGCGCTCCGCGGCACACAAGATTGAAGAGATCCTAGCGAAGCACATTCATGTGATTCACTTAGTAATGAATGAATCAATCACTGACTCACTAATTAAATTACCTTTTCATTCACTCAATATCCATTTGATTCACTCATTAACTCACTGATTGACTCACAGATACGGTGACTGTCACACTCATTCATCTCGGGTCCTTCAACTCCTTTCGGAACACGTGTCCTAACTCCTCCCTAGACAGAAATTTGGGATGTCACTCACTTCCCAACATACTCGTGGTCCAAGGCCATATCGGCGCTGAGCCTCTTCGTCGGATTGAAGAGCAGCAGCCGGGAGACCAGGTCGACGGTGTCCCGCGGCTCTCACGGTAGAAGTGATCCCAGCGAGGCACATTCATGTTATTCACTCAGTAATGAATGAATCACTCAATGATTCTCTCACTGACTCACGATTGAATGACCTTGTGATTCACTCAATATTGATCTAATTCACTGATTAGTCGCACTCACTCATCTCAGGTCCTTCAATCTAGACAGAAATTTGGGATGTCACTCACTTCCCAACATACTCGTGGTCCAAGGCCATCTCGGCGCTGAGCCTCTTCGCCGGATTGAAGAGCAGCAGCCGGGAGACCAGGTCAGCGGCGTCCCGCGGCGCACAAGACAGAAGGGACCCGAGCGATGCGCCGCCAGAATTCGAAGCCGAGGCTTGCTCCCGGATCAGAGAAGAGCCGTAGCCGCTGCAAACGGCCGCTATGTCTGGGACGGGGACAGACGCCTCATTATGCACCAGACACGGTCGAAATTCTGACGTTTGCGATTGCGTTGTCCTTAATAATGGTAAATATTTAGGACAATGCCAATTGCTATCGTGAACGTCAGGTTTCCGACAGGGTCGGGTATAAATGATACTCCATCTGAATAGTGGCAGTATGACCTTGGAAAGAACAATTAAAAACCATTGTGACATTACGTACCTACTTCCAGTTTCGTAGAAATAGGTTCTTTTTTTCGTTTTAAAAAAAGCAACCCAAAACGAAATATTAAGACTCTCAACGTTACCTATTTTCTCGAAAAAAAAAACATAAAAACTTAACTTTTTTTTATGATAACGCTCATTGGTATGTAATTTGACAGGTAGCCAATTGGAGCACATACAGCACGTATTATAGGGGCAAGATACCTTTATTTGACAAGGATATAAGGAACTTACGGTTCCAGTTATACCAGAGCATCGCTGGGCGTCGTGGAAAAGCTGTTCTGGTTATCCTCATCATCTTGATACGGATAGAGGACGACACCTTCGGCTATGACTAATTTTATTTGGTGTATCCAAAAGTGCACGGCATAAGTGCAACAGTCAGGCTAGCTACCAGTTTGTATTGATTGTTACGGATGAGTTTCTTAAGGTCCAATTGACTTGTGGGTGATTGACTGACTCACCACTAGACGAAGGTCTGGGCAGCGCAGACATGATTCGCTCAACCTGGTTGACGGTGGAGGTGCCAGGGAAGAGTGGTTTGCCACTTAGCATCTCGCCCAGGATGCAACCTAGGCTCCACATGTCGATACCCTTCGTGTAGCTGTAGGGAAGTTGAGAAATACAAAGGACCGCTAGTTTTTAAGCTGGAATCAGTGTATATCTTGAAACTGGATGTCAGGGTTGGGATGTAAGTGTTAGGTAGTCAAAAATCAGAAATTTATTTCAAAGTAAAGAAATTACATTCGGTTTGTTGAATGTCAATGTACACACACTTATGTATAATGTTAGCTGCTGCCTTGGGGTCGAGTATAGTGGAGAAAAAGGCAGCGAGAAAAAAATCCACTCTGACCATCTTTTCTAAAATCTAATGGCCGGGATACACGTGGCTAGTTTTTCAAGCTAGGATAGCAAGCTAGTGTCAGTAAGCTAGCAAGCTAGTACTTCTGGCTTCGTGTAGACAAAACTAGCTTATTTCCATGTTCCAACTAGCATGTTCCAAGCCAGGTCAGCAAGCCAGGACAGTACTAGCTTGCTATCCTAGCTTGAAAAACTAGCCTCGTGTATCCCGGCCATAAGGGTGTTGAAATTGCCGAGGTGAGGAAAATGCTGAGGGTGTGAACCCTCAGCACTGATTTTCAGTCAGTGCCCACGGTGCGATGTTACTTACTTTTTGCTAGCGATGAGTATTTCTGGAGCTCGGTACCACCTGGTCGCGACGTAGTCAGTGAGGCATGGGTCAGAACCATCCTCGCCGCCAGAGTACATGGTGGAAACGGACCTAGCGAGTCCGAAATCCGCTAGCTTCACCCTGGGAGGTGAGGAAGATGTTGTAAACACCCGTAAGTTGATCCGGGCCAAAAATTTATAATGTGCAGTGCTTACAAAAGTTTTAGTTAAAAAAAAAGAGGAAGATGTTCATATGCGGAAGAGGCAGGGGCTGGCTCTTAAAATTATCAAGGATGTTTCGTTTAAAAGTTAGTGTAAATGTTTTGTTGTGAAGACAAAACAAAACTTTATTTTCTTTCTCCTTTTCTTTCCATGGATCACCTATTTATTGAACAATCCTTGGTGCAAGCGTGTGGCGAATTGCACCCCTCGTCCCAAATTACACAAACATTTATTGTTTTATTGACGACCTATGTGGCGCAGTGGTTAGCGCAACTGCCTACCATGCGAGAGGTCCCGGGTTCGAATCCCGGCTGGGGACAAAAAAAAAGAAACCCAGGTCTTGGACGTTTACATATTTGCGACGTCGCTGTTTCTGGTTCCCACGACACAGGATATCCTAGTGTGGGGCCAGAAGCAATGTATGTGCCTGTATGTAAATGTTATGTTATTGTACTCACCTACAAGAACTGTCAACAAGTACATTACTAGGCTTCTGGTCCCTGTGAATCACATTGCCTGAGTGTATGTACTTCGTGGCCTTGAGCATTTGGTACATTATGTACCGTTTATGTATGTCCTTGAGTATGTTGCCCCGTTTGATCACGTTGTGAAGGTCAGTCTCCATGTATTCGAAGCCGAGGTAGATGTCGCGGTTGTTTAGAGCTCTACGGAAAAGGGATACGGGTGAAAATGCAATGGCAAAGGCACCACAATGTCAATGGACAGAAAACGTGGGGAAAGTACTATTATATTTATAGGTAAAAACGACATGTTTTATCTGCACTTGTTCCACCTTTTACGGTTCCGTAGATAGATTGATAGAATATTATATATTCTACCACAGAGCACCTACATAATAGTACCTATAATCCATTTATCTATATACTTGGCTTTTTTTTTTACTTTAAACGACACTGAATTAAAAACTTTTAGCTTTAGAAAATTCGATACCGTTTGCAAATTTAGTACTAGCTAGCACCAAATTTGTAAACTGTTTCGAGTTTCCTACCGCTAAAGGTTTTTGATTTAGTGTCGTTTAAAGTCTGAAAAAAATGCCATGCATAGATAAATGGATTATACCTACTTACATTGTACTCATAAATTACATTTATATATTTCTTATAAATTGAAGTACCATTGGCGGCCTATTACTATAAGCAATTTCTTCCGGGCAACCATAGATTCCGTACCTCAAAAGGAAAAGGCGGAATTCTTATAGAAAATGTCGCTTTGTCCGTTTTTGTCCCTCGAAGCTGAGAAAAAGTCAAACTTGTGAATGGATAAAGTAAAAAAAAATATGGCCGTTTATACCGCCAAAAAAACGCGGCGGCGCTCAAGGGAATCAATCTACCCGATTTTCCGTTGACATATGAACAATAAAATTTGGCAAGTATTATCGTGATGCTTGCCACTTGTCACGTTTGGGACCTAATGAACTCGGCAAAACTTGGGAACAGTTCTAGTGATTGGTACCGATAACGGGCGCGAGTTTATTTATTTATTTTTATTTAATATTGTTATTTACCTAATACAAATACCTACATGGAAAAATCTTAAAAGTACAGTTAGTTTTACGTTACGAATTTTTTTATGGTTCAAGTATGAACGATTAAAAAATTGTCACTGGTCTGAAACTCTCTCTGGTCTGTTTTTTTTTCTCGATTGTGTCCCACTGCTGAGCTTTGACTTTAGCTCATGACTGCTCCGTGTTTGCGACCACCTTCTGCCAACCCGGTAGAAGAGCGTGAGGCCATCCCGCCGTCGCTTGGGTCGGTAATGGCGGGATTAGTATTACGTTCAATGTACCACTTAATATAGCTAGTTATATACTAAACATGCAAACGCCTGTCAAATACATAAGAGCAAATTTAAGGCTTGCTCAGATAACTATGGCAGGCGTTTACCATCATGCATACTAATTAGTCTGATATAGGGAAAGTCGAGAAAAGGAAGTAAGTTCTATCTTACCGATGTATACTATGTAGCTTCACAATATTTGGGTGGTTACGGAAGGATTGCAGGAAAATAATCTCTCGGAAGGTCCTTTGCGCGTCGGTCTGATTCCTGAACGCATCGAAGATCTTCTTTATAGCGACGATTTCCTTGGTCTTCTTGTCCATCGCCTTCCAGACAATGCCATAAGCTCCCTTGCCCAGTCTCTTTTGTACATCAAACCGCTTGAGGATATGCTCGTCAATTTCAGACATGTTTTTCTCGGGGCTCTTCTTTGCAGCTTCCGGTTTCTGCGCGCCATTTTTCTTTTTCTGGTCTTCCTTTTTCAAAGTGCTCTGGTTCATTTGTACTGGTCCGACGAGACACAATTTTTTTCTAAAGTTCTCTGGAAACAGACGTTGAAGAAAGACAGTCACACAGGGGGATCTGACTAGACTGTAAACTTGTTACGGTTTACATTTGCGGATGCAAATTGCTACATGCGGCCTTAAATTTGAATATAAACAGCAGAGAGTATGCGTGTCGCTAAACAATATTGGAACGATCAGCTAGGCAACCGAAGATCGATACGTTTTAGTCACCGACAGTCAATAAATTTTGTGAACTGTCATCATTACGTCGTGAACTTATGAATTGTATTAATTCTGCGATTCTATGACCCTTGTACTCGTAATGGACTGTGAGTAAAAAGTAAAGCACTTACAGAATTAAAGTATTAGGTAGGTCGTATATAACATAATTTACACTAATTATCTACATAAAAACGTTTGTAACAACATAAATCGGAAAAGTACTAGGCAGTTTTGAAATCTGCCACGTCGTGTTTCACTTGTTTACAGCAGGCCAAACAAATGGTCGTTGCTATGGCAACGCAGTTGTCAACTGTAGTAGTTATGGGATAACAAACTGTAAAATCGATAAAAATCTGATGTTAAAATGAGTATCGATTATGACTTTAGGACTAAGTTAGGTAGGTATAGTAATCCGTGTGGAGTTTCTGGTCTTCCATCGGACGCGTCCCCCGGGTGGCGGATAGGGGAACGCCCTCCAGATATGGGGGGTACCGGCTTCGGCCGGCGCGGACCAAAACCAGAGGGAGGGGGACGTCCAGTGGCTTGCGCTGCTGGATGTCCCGCGGGGTCCACTATGGGCCCCGCACCCGTAACCCCACACTGAGTGGGGCCGGGGGCCTTCGGGCCGCGAGGAGACAACCTCTATAAAAAACACACGGTGGAGGCCCTCCTCTATGTCCCTCTGCTCAGCAGATGGCATAGAGGAGGTTGAGGGAGGGTCACAGACGGCAGGTTGGGGGACCTGCCGTCCGACATCGTGACGGGAGAAGGGGGTGGGGGGCCCATGCCCCTTCTCCAGTGAGGGTGGGCCCGACTCCTTGCGAGTCGGGTCGACGTCGCCGGGGCGCCGCTGTAGCATTCGCACTGTGGTTTACCACAAGCGAGATCCGGCGGCGCCCCATTGCACGAGCGACAGGACGGCCCCCGGGGTGTTTTAGGAGGTATGCCTCTCCTATTATTAGGAGAGGAGAGTCCGACACACGGCCGTCGCCCTCCCCCAAGGGTGGCGGTTATGGTGCACAAAGCATTTCACCCCGTTAACAAAAAAAAAAAAAGGTAGGTATAGTAAAATGTAAATTTTAAGTGTGTTCAACATGTTTATTTGTCTTTATAATAACAACAATACAAATAATTTTTTTCTTAATTCTATTAGTAATAAATTATTATCCATCTTAACAACACACGCATAGACACGCATAGTCTTTTTCATAAAATCACGATCCGTTTAAAACGCTCCTCAAAATCTATTTAATTAATCGGTGGTTACGTTTTTCTATTTACCACAGACTATTTTTTCCGCTAATTATTGTTCCATGGAATCGTGATTTTATAAATAAGACCATTTATTTATAGTAAAATGTATTTTTGAAAGCTTACAGCTCCGTTAAGTAGTAAATTACATAGGTAGTTTGAATATTAGTACATACATCAAACATATAATATTAAGTGAATGTTTATTAATAAGTAATAAATAATCTTCACATCAGGAATGATTTTCTTTAATTCTAATGACAATAGTAATGTTCTAGTTAAGATTTATAATAATTACAATGATCGGAATATTTATGGTTTCGATAGATTTATTAAATTTTAGTTCGCTTTAATGGTATCTGGAAAAGTATATTTAAAAAAATGTAAATAAAAAAATATGTATAAATACCTAACTTAAAGAGTAAATGGAAATAAATGGACTCAAAAATATCACAACTACTATGTCGATTCATGGAACCCAAGGATTATATACAAAGTAAGTTCCTAGATGACTAAGAATAATTTTATTGCCTTGCGAAAATTTTTATTTAATTCATGTTGGTTAGCATCCTTTATTGAATAACATATTACATACATCATAATGTGGATTTTGAAGATAAGTAACATTTTGATCCATTTAAAGTTCAAACTTTACTTCACCACAGTCAATACCAACAAAGTTTGCTTACACCTAAGATAATTGAATAGGAAATGATAATGAATTAGTTTCTTAAATTTTTTATGTGTATACTTCAAATATCTAATTCAAAGACAAACGTTAATAGTTATCTTCCATATACTTGTCGCATGTTACAGCAGAGCTATTCTGTAGAATATTAAATGCCCTTTAATTAATTATAGTGAGAATAAAAACCCCCGATCAATCTATTAACGTAGTTGACTAGCTAGCTCGCTAAAATGCTATTTTATCGTTTATTACTGGTATCTAACCAAGCACTCGAAGGCACAAACCTTAGTAACATGGTTATTTGAATGACGAATATTATGGTTTAGGCAGTGTTGTCAAATTACGCCTACAGCAGAGGAGGGTGAATCTTTCGACTCTCTTCAGCATCTAGTCGGCCCAAATCAATGGACGAAGGACTTGGTAGGCCACACGGTAGCTCCAGAAGATCAGCCTCGTGAGTCATAATATGTTCTGCTTCCACTGAAAATTAATGTTAGTATGTATAGTATGCAGGTAACTTTAAATACTGGGGATCCAATGCCAAATACTATAAATACTTAAGGCAGGATATTGTATCGAAAAGATTTGAATTCATTAATTTAAGGTAATTTTATTGGAACAGCATTTTAAAATTTTGTAAATTCTGGTTAGCATAGCTTAAGATGCGCTATTTGGCTTATTTTAAAACGTCAATCATCCTGTATTATTTTCATGATTCAGTTTCAAAAGGCAATTTATAGGTATGAATAACATTATCAATAACCTTTTTCTGTAATTCCCTGTGGTATGGCTCTTGGATGCCCTATTAGATACAATTTTTGCTAAATAAATTGACAATACAACTTATAAGATGGCATGAAATTATTTTAAAATGTTAAATTAAGAGTTTTAGTTTTTTGGAAACGGTTTAATTGATCAATATCGAATCGTTTTATAGTAGTTTTTTAGTACTTACTTCTTATTCTATGAACTTTGTTCCCGTATCCAAGATCCCAATAATAAAGGGTGACGAAAGTCAAAGGAATTAGAGGTAGAAGGAAATAATTTTTTTTGGTCCTTCTGAATCTGAAATTGTAATAAAATGATTAATAATGATAATTGATTAAAAAATATTTTTATCTAAAGTATTCCTAAAATCGCTGTCATGTTCAGCACCCCACCCCGGATTTTTATCACATTTTCAATTTTGTTTTTTAAGTAAAGCCCTGTTATACATAATTAAGTTCTAAGTGCAATAATTTATATATTTTTTATTTAAAGTTAAGAAAAGTAACCCTACCGCTTTTTTTTAAATAAAAAAAAAGTACATATCAACAGATATGATTTTTTATTCAACATGTTTCTGCGTTTAATAAAATGTACGTTACTAATTTACTCACCCCGTAAATAAACCTATAGTTGATGTAACATGAAATGCTGTAAGCCAGAGACAAATATCTCTGTGTTTAGCAATTTGCATTGCTGCATTTCTTTCTTGTAACTGGTATTGAAGTTGAATCTGTCGCTCCATCTGTAATTATTTTGATAAAAATAATCACAAATTAATATTAAACTTAACATGCCTACTTACCCTAGATAATATAGATAGGAACCTGCCTTAATTTTATTGATTGTTTGAATAAATTCCTGGTTCTTCTTGAAGTTTTCCTCCATGTTCACAGTAAAATAGTTACCCATGATTAGTTATTAATTAAAAATATCGCTAAATGTTGTTATTTTATTTTTTGTTTGAAGCAGCTCTCTCTTTCAGTTCGACTAAAGGCCTTTGTGCAAACGTCTTACGTCAATAATGCGTTTGGATACTGCTTTACGCAAAACGAGGATTATTGAAAGAAAAATATTTTTAGTTTTACTAACCGATAAAACCTCTTTACAACACTATCTTTTGATGTGCACACCGAATGTTAAAATGCAATATTTGTATGTAAATCTATTGCAAATAAAATTACTTAAATACCTATTATATCGATTGTCGACTAATATAATAATTAGTTACGTTTTCGCAACACTAAAAGAATAAAAAGAACAAACGTCAAGTCAATCAACATTTCCCGCCGGCTTCAATATCGCAAAAACATTTATGTACTGAAATTGATTTACTGTTTTGTTATTGTTTTATTTCGTAAAATGGGTATTTTAGGTTTATCAAAACTTATAGCCGATGTAGCACCACAGGCTTTAAAAGAATGTGAAATAAAAAACTATTTTGGTACGTACTTCGTGCAGGTCAACTGTTTTAACCTATCATTCATTTGTGAATTGAACCGTGTTTCATATCTTTTTACGCACATTTCAGGTCGCAAAATAGCAATAGATGCTTCTATGAGCCTTTACCAGTTCCTTATAGCCGTTCGAAGTGAAGGTAAAGTCTTCCTTTATAAAATTTTCTTATTTAAATATGAGTTAGTTTTTACACTGGACGTTTGTACACAATAAAAGTATTATAACTTTGAATGTCCTTACATATCCTTACATTGACCGCCTCGTTAACAATCTCTAAATCACTCGATTACCAGGAGCCCAACTAACGTCAGTGGACGGTGAGACTACATCTCATCTCATGGGGACATTCTACCGCACTATCAGGCTTGTGGAAAATGGTATAAAGCCGGTGTATGTGTTTGACGGAAAGCCCCCGGATCTCAAGGCTCATCAGCTGACGAAGCGAGCGGAGAGGCGAGAGGAAGCTGAGAAAGAGTTGCAGAAAGCAACAGATGCTGGTAAGCAACTACTTAACCTCTGGTATGATGAAGCGCCGATATGTGCGCTGTAATAGTATGCACGCAAGCTATGCAGCTTCGGCATGACAGAGGTTAATAATAATATAGCCTTTTGTTTCACTCTTTACAGTAAATTATATACATATTATTCTTACTTTTTACGAGTTTATGTTGTAATACTAAAAGACTAAATGTCTCCATTTATACTTCAAGATTTCTAGATTCCCCATTTAGAGTTCTAATCTAATTCAATTTGGAAATTAAATTTGTGCAAATTTGCCTTTGGGAACTCCGGAGTTATATTTTTATAAATTAACTCACACCCGTTATCCCCGCGGGGGTAGGCAGAGGCACCAATCACTAGAACTGGGCCCACATTTTGCCGAGTTTGTTAGGTCCCAAACGTGGCAATCAGATTGGTTCAAAGATTGAGTGGCGTTTGGGAGGTCAGACCACTGTCTGCAACTCCTTCATGAGTCAACCACTTGATGCCTCTTGTGTCTCCTTGGTTGTGTCCAGTAGGTTGGAGGCCAGAGTATCGGTGTGAGTGACTAGTCTAGCCTTGTATTTCTCCTTATACGCGGCTACTTCTAGAAATGAAAATGTGGACGTCCATATTGAAAATATGTACAATGAAACAAAATTTTCACATTACACATTATTATGTGATATTTAACTTTAAATTCCCGTTTACTCGCAATCAATAAATGCTATTGATAATTCACAATTAGTTGTTAAATTCAACCTAATCTTGGTAGTGTTTAAATATAGATTTTAAAATAAGTTTTATTGTAAAACCCTGCAATCGTTCTCATGCGCTTGTAAAGCATTCTGTTAATTAACTTTAGGGCGCCACTATACAGGCTTTTTTACTTATTGTGGAGACTGGAGACTATAATTTTTGCATTTGTACTTTCTTTTGTAAATAAACGTTTTCTATTTCTATTTCATATTTTCTGTAGCCCCTTTCTGGGCCTTTCCACTTTGGCACAGCTCTGTCATCTTTCAGCCTGGCTAGATGTCCCGCTCATTTCCATTTCATTGTCTTTAAATTTTGCCGCAACTACTTACCGGTTTTTAAAATTTGGGCCTTGTTTCAAAAATTTCAATTCTGGGAACTTGCATCAATCTTAGACTATAGTGTCATTGTTGATATCGCATAGAAAATATAGAAGAACTCAAGAAAAAAACATTTAATTAAACATTATGAACCAATGTATGTGCCTGTATGTAAATGTTATGTTATTATTTTATTCCTAATTTCAAGTCAAAAATGTGAATTTTCAAATTACTAATAATAAGAACATAATACTAACAGATTTATTTTAATTTTAAAAGTTGTCTAATAAGGGTATAGATCGTTAATTGAGTTGGTTTTACTCCCTCCACGGTATAGATGTATAATTTTTTTTCTGTGATAACTCAAATATTGATAAAAGCACTTCGTAAAGTATAAGGCGGACAGCATAGAACACGATTGACATTTTGACATTTAATAATTAGAACCTGATTCACATGGCTGTAATTTCTTTTCAACTAATTATATCCTAGAAAGTATTAATTATAGAGAAGAAAATTAAGCCTGTTTTTATCTTTAAACATGGCCTGTCCCATGAGATTAAAACATTTGTGCAAATTATCCATTAGTAATAATAAATCATAAAACTACAATTGACATTTTATTTATCAAGTGTAACATCTCATATTTGCAACTTAATTAATAAGGTCATTAATGTATCGCTCGTAGCTCCGGCCGCCTGAGTGATCTTAAACGATCACGAAGGATAAGCAACATAGGGCGCGTTCAGTGCATGGATGGGTGACCGTTCTGTGACTAACGCTACTGGCATTTTCTGAGCGGTTCCGTGCTTCGCCAGGTACGTTAAGCTGCTGGTGCCTTAGGGCGGCTTGAAAACTCCTCACAGTAACACCAGCCACTAGTCTTACATGCCTCCACCAATCCGGAGCAGGCCCCCATGGTGGAGTATGGCCTACACCTTCCTCAGGGAAAAGACCCGTGCCCCTTGTTGGGGACAAAATGGGTTGATGATGAATGTCATTAATTAAATTACATGCACATCCCTTCACAAGGTGACCAAGCCCAAATGGACAAGTTCAACCGTCGGCTCGTGAAAGTGACGAAACAGCATTCGGCGGAGGCCCAGGAACTGCTCAAACTGATGGGCATACCCGTCGTGGAGGCCCCATGCGAAGCTGAGGCCCAATGTGCTGCGTTGGTAAGGAAATTGTCATAAAAACACTTCCCAGGGGAAGGAGCTACTAAAACTGATGCAGATTCCCATCGTGGAGGCCCATTGCGAGAATAGGCTATTTGACAGTGTGAAAAAAAAGAATATTATTTACACGTATTTTAACTTAAAAAAATATTACCTTATAGGGATAAAATTTGATAATTATGTATCTGTAGCCATTGTATCGAAAAAGGTCTGGATTGGACGATTCTATGATGACGTCACAGTTCAGTAAAAATGGCGACTGTCATTCATGTCGTTCTGACGTTCATTGGTTTGTTTACTGCAAGGATGTTATAATCAAAGTGGATAGAGCACTACGAAAAACCTTCCATAGAAAACTAAACTCTTTGTCTTCTCAAATAAAACATAAAATCGTATAAGTAAGCAACTAGAGTAAAGTGTCCAGAGCGAGAGCCACAAACTGAAGGAGTGTGTCTTACTCTTACTCATTTATGTGGAATACTATGACCATGATGTTGTAAAATGTAGGCCATGTGTTTGATTACCCAATGGTCTCTTTTCAGTTTTACTAAAAACGAAAGCTTACGTTTAAAATGGATGGATGCTATATGAGGCTCTGGTTCGACATCACAAAATCCTGCATTTTGTGAAGCCTGCAGAAGCCGGTATTTTAGAAAATAAGATTTTAAACCTACGGTCTTACCTAGGTTGAAGGAAGATCCTGTACCATTTGTAGTGGTGAGTAAAAGGCTTCAAACCTCTGTAGCATACCTAAAGTTTGTACGTTTGTACATGAAAAGTTGCCGTTTGGTGTACATTATGCCAATCGATAGAAAAAATAATTATCACAAACAACAAATACTCTTTGACAAAATGTCCCCAAATTATTACTAGTTGTAACGCAAAATACTTTAAAATGGTGATAATGGACAATTGAATTCATTAAATTGGTTTATTTTTTTTTTATTTTATATTTTCAAACGGGAATAACTCAGAAAGTATCACTTAGTTTACGTGCTTACCAACCCCTTTAGGTACGTTGCACAGGACTTTTCTGTTACCTTTGTGTTTTGTTTGCTAAGAAGTTTATTAGAAAGTAAGTAATAAATAAATATTTACAGCCTGTGGCGAAAAAAGTAATGGTACTAAGCGACGGAAGAAAATGTTGAACTGGAAGAACTACCAACGAAGCAACCACAGCTCAATGCAGGTGCCCAAACTGACTGAATGCATTCCCCAAAAGAAGAAGCTTTGAATATTATGTTTGAATAGAAAAATTTACAGGAGGTATAATAGAATATTTAATTTTATACTTAATAATTCTATTCTATTTTGTAATTTATATTAGCTTTTATGCATGTTTTAAATGTAAAAAAAACATTCAAATGTTTGTCATCAATCTAGCTAGCTACATGAGTTTTATTCGTATTGGCAAGTTAGATTTTATTATCTGAATTTACAATTTGTACACTAAAATTTGTCTGCAACAACATTTTTAATTTTTAATTTAACCTTTGTCGAGACCAAGAGTACCATAATGATATAAAGTTTAATTTGGTTCACTGAAAATAATTTGTAAACTTATGTAGATCAAAATATGATTAAGTTAATTCCGCAGAATGAGTGCGATTTCCGCGATAAAAAGTAGCCTACTGTAACTGATGATAAGAAATGTAAGAAAAGTTCACTATTAATAATTGTGAATATAAGTAAAGTTCACTATCTTACATGTATCCATGTATCCATGCAAGATAGTGAACTTTACTTATTCTCAAATTAAAGGCCCAGACTCGAATCGAGCCATGAATGTATGTTAAGTAATTTTTGTAGCAATACCACTCAAGGTTTTAAAAACGTATTTTAACATGGTCGAAGTTGAGTTTTATCTTTACTCTTCTCTCTACTCTTCTATTCCACTACAAACCTTATTTGAGGGCAGTATGTAATGTACTGTACATTAACATTCAATAAGCAAGTTGTAAATTCTATACATTTAAATGAGTTATTTCTTTTGTGTTAATTTTTAGATTAAAGCTAATTTTATGGCTTGATTTTGGCATTCATTTTATAATGTTAAAACTTCGTTAAATGCAAATATAAGTATAATTAAAGTTCTTCAGTCAATGAATATACCTACCACTAGGTACTGTGTCGCCCATTATGGAAGTAAATGCCCAAGTTACTCCTAAAGAGAGAACTTCGCTCGTTCCTTCCGGCTGGCTTCCCTTATGTTTCGTCCGGTTTTCATTGACATCAAGGTCAACCTACTTAGAAAGAGATGACATTCACTAGTTCGAGCCTCCTTGTCAGGACATTTTTTTGTCAGAGTACTCAATCCTCTTTGATTATTACATCCATGGTTTACTGACATGTGGCGTCATATTTCCTGTGCGTGCGACGCCATATTGCCCAAGATAGCGTTTTGGCGGGTTATTTCAAAAGTAAATTTTCGTTTGCCTTTTTTAGAAGAAAACACGAAAGAATTGAAAATTATCACTTTCTGAGGACTCCATGAACACCCACAAAAAATATGAGATGGTTTCCAGAAATCTGTCAAATAGCCTATTAAGTTCACTGTGTTGTAGGGATATCTTAGTGAAAATGAAAAGTAGGGACTTCCTAGGACTAAACAACTGCTCAACCTGATGTGAATCCCTTTGCGAGTCTGAAGATTACTACTCTGAGTTTGTAAGGAAATTTTTATGAAAAAGCTACACTCAAAATACAAAACTATAGAAATAAATGAACTTATTTGACAACACAAATTAGTCAAAAACATTTAATCATTCAACAATAATTGTTGTATGATTAAATTCCAATTATTGGCATTGTCCTTAAAAATTGTGTATTGTGCAAATTTTGTGGGTTGGAACCTTTCTGCTAAACTACATTCATTTATGATTGTATCAACATTCCACTTTAAAAATTGAAATACTTAGATTATTATTGTTAATAACTAATATTGGAACCTTTCTGCTAAACTATGCTCATTTATGATTGTATCAACATTGTACTTCAAAAATGTTTTATTACAATTGTAACTTGGCATATTATTTGCAATAAATAAAAATTCTATTCTATTCTATTCTAATTTACAGAATGATTTTACAGGACTCTAATTGATTTTCTATCATTTCAACATCTTCAGGTGAAAGCCGGCAAGGTGTTTGGGACAGCCACCGAGGATATGGACGCACTGACGTTTGCAATAAATAAAAATTCTATTCTATTCTATTCTAATTTGCAGAATGATTTTACAGGACTCTAATTGATTTTCTATCATTTCAACATCTTCAGGTGAAAGCCGGCAAGGTGTTCGGGACAGCCACCGAGGATATGGACGCACTGACGTTTGGCTCCAGCGTGCTGCTTCGACACCTCACCTTCTCGGAGGCGAGGAAGATGCCCGTTCAGGAGATCCACCTGGATAAAGTGCTGGAAGGACTGGAACTGTCACAGGCGGAGGTGAGGACCACTGAGGAATTAGATCAGGGATTGGCGCTTTAAAAATTAATTAAAGCAGTCCAAATCGAAATATTTAGTCTAGGCTCTCAAAATTTACATCTTTTCATCACAAATAGGTACTGATGTTATTATGATTTTTAAAAGATATCACAAAGACACGTATTTTTTATTTTCTGAAATACGGACGTTTTCTTATAAATTTTTAATTTTAAAGTTTAAAAGATTTTTTCCGGAAGTGACGAAACAACAAGGCTCACAATACGTAATGAGTAAGCTCGCTCCACCGTCGACCTCAACTACGCTTACCATCAGGCGAGTTTGAGGTCAAGAGCTTACTCATCACACATAAAAAAAAAAATAAAAAAAAAAAAAAAAAACGTTTTCCTTTGCCTAACATCCTAAAAAAACATAGTTACAAATGTCATTTTAGTATTGCCAGGGCCGTGTTGAAGTTAACAGTTTCTGTATTTTTTTAACATCTGCAAATATGTTTTTCGTTTATAAAATTAAATCAGCTCCGTTCAATGTTTGTCCTTTCGGAGTTATATTGTATTGAAAAAAAGTAACATTTTCAATAAAATATAACTCCGAAACGACAAACATTTGGCTGTTGGCGTCATAGTAACTTTTGTTCAGCTCGCTGAGACCTATTTTATGATGTATCACACATGGCTATTGGGCTGAGGTCCAAAATTGCATTCCTTTGCAGCCGTATTTTTTTAAGTGTTTTTACTATTTTCTCGGAAAGACAACCATAGAAAATACTGAAAGTAATTTTTACGTGCTTTACAAAGCCAAATCTCGAAATGATTTTCGAATTAGAGCTCCATACAATTTTGAAAAGTTGTCACTTACTTATTTTATAAAATAATCTCTCTTTAAAAAATAATAATATGAAAACCACTTTTTGAGGGTAATGCCCATTAATCCCGTGCTCTCTCTGACAGACCTGTGCCCTGCGGTGGGAGGTATATAATAGGGTAGTTTCCAGGGTCAAAATAATTTAATTCTATTTAGTCCGTACACGTAACTTCAATGGGCTATATCTTTGTTATTTTTTGTTATATCGAAAAAAGAAAAAGTACGTATCCAATATTTTTTTATAATCTAAAAGACGGACTAATTACATTTTTTTAGGAAACTAGCCTATTATAGGGGCTCGCAATATTAGACAGGAACCAAATTTAAAAGTTATACACACTTAAGATGCTGCGCTGCACACACTTACAATGAGAAATTTTATCATGAAGTGGTACATTTGGTGTTCTAACCTAGTTTCTCTACAGTTCTTAGACTCATACATTAAGCTGAGTGCTTATACTGATTTTTTTCATTCACTTTCGATAGCGAGAGCGTTTGCAGTGAAATGAAAAAACAGAGTATACCTAAGCACTCTGGGGTGCGAGTACTCGATCCGGGGCGACGACCCCAAGAAAGCCATCGACCTTATCAGGCAACATCGCTACTTTGTACATTAGTACAAAAAGCTCGCTGTCAGCTGTCAGCTAATTTATGATGCCAATGTAAAATATATCCAAACAGCAATGTTGCCGACCGACCAATGCCCCTTTTTAATTATTTTATTTTTTTTCCTTTTTTTTGCGATACGTCTATTTTGGCTGTTGGGAGCGTCTGATACGTAGCGTGAGAGCTGCACTCAAAATCACTCTAAAAGATCGATCACCTCGAGTAGAAATCCTGGCCGTGGATCATTCCACTACTTCGATGTGGATAGCTCTGACCGTCAAGCAGGTGAAGAGTGCCTGGCTACAATATCACGAGTTTCCTCGTTGTGGCGGCCTTTGACTTTGATCGTTCTGTTGAGGACCAAACAGCTTTGTCATTGCTAGAGGAAACTACTAGGCGTCTACCATCTGGAAAATGTTTCAAGCAATATTTAAAGCCCATATTTGAACGATATTATTTTTGAACTAAAACTTTCGTAAGCACAACACATTGTCAACTTGTCAGCTCCGTCTCTGCTCACCATGATTAAGCTCTGCGAATCGGAGCGAAACCTGGTCGGACTCTTCCGATATAACAACACCCGTAAGTAAATCCGGACTAAAAGTTGACGATATTATTTTTGCCGGGTGGGAGCAGAGTCGTGTAAGTGGGCTATGACCTAACTTAATTCAAGTTTAAGAGTTTCGATCTTAATTTTATTTTCTAACCTAGTTCCCCTTCAGTTCATAGACCTATGCATCCTGCTCGGCTGTGACTACTGTGGCTCGATCCGGGGCGTCGGCCCCAAGAGAGCCATCGAGCTCATCCGGCAACACCGATCCCTGGAGGCCATACTTAAGAACATCGACACCAGCAAATACCCGCCTCCGGAGAACTGGGACTTCGAACAGGCTCGCCGGCTCTTTGTGGAACCGGAAGTCGCCGATGCCAAGGATATTGAGGTAAAAATTTGTTCAAACTACTCCCCTACCTAATATGCACACTACTCCCCTACCAATGATTGATCTTGTTGACTCTTAAAGAAAAAAAAAATATAAAGAATATTCTTATCTTCAGTACATGGACGGGTGACCGTCTGTGACTAACGCTAGTGGCTTTTTTCCGAGCGGTTCCGTGCTTCCCAGGGCACGTTAAGCAGTTTGTGCCGGCTGCCGTCGATAGATGGCAGTTGTTAAGCCAAGTCAGAGGCCTTAGGGCGGCTTGAAAACTTCTAGCAGTAAGATCAGCCACTAGTCTTACAAGCCTCCACCAATCCGGACTTGGCCTCCGTGGTGGAGTATGGCCTATACCTTCCTCAGGGAAGAGACCCTCTAAGGGAGAGACATTGCGGGTGGTAAGCCAGGGACCAGGGACTGGGCACCCCATATGGTTTCTGGCCGAGGGGTGTTTTCTTGGGAGGGCATTCGATGGGCCGGTGATCCGGGCAGAGGGCCACAACGGGTCCTCGGTAGTTGTAGGCTTGTGGAGCTCGCGCCTTTCCGCCGGGAGAGCCGGTGGCGCGGGGGACGCCGCGCGGAGCTTGCGCCGTCGCTTGAGGGAGGGTCACAGACGGCAGGTTGGGGGACCTGCCGTCCGACATCGTGACGGGAGAAGGGGGTGGGGGGCCCATGCCCCTTCTCCAGTGAGGGTGGGCCCGACTCCTTGCGAGTCGGGTCGACGTCGCCGGGGCGCCGCTGTAGCATTCGCGTTGTGGTTCACCACTTGCGAGATCCGGCGGCGCCCCATTCCACGAGCGACAGGACGGCCCCCGGGGTGTTTTAAGAGGTATGCCTCTCCTATTATTAGGAGAGGAGAGTCCGACACACATCCGTCGCCCTCCCCCAAGGGTGGCGGTTATGGTGCGTAAAGCATTGCCCCGTTTTCACCCTGTTAACAAAAAACAAAAAAAAAGGGAAGAGACCCGTGCCCCTCGGTGATGACATAATGGGTTGATGATGATATTATCTCGCCTATATTACGCTTTCACCTATTTTTTTCTTTGTTCACAATTTATTAATTTATATTATTACTAATCAGACAGTGAGTCAATAAATTATAAAAAAAACTTATATCGAAATAAAGCACGGCCAATTAATTTATATTATATCGTTGAGTCGAGCAAAGTAGCCATTACTGCACTGATCTTGTTGATTCGCGCCACTAGATGGCGCCCGTGCCACATCGTAACCCATTGCGCAGGCGCAGTTTGAACTAAAATTTAAAGCCTATAGACTTTCACGGCTTACATACACGCCGGTATGTAATTACGACCACTCAAACGTGAGGCTGGCCGCTGAACTCCCACCGTTGACTATTAGTTCTTAGTAGATCTTGCATCATCATTTGAACGGTGCAAGTAAAGAACAAGCTATTTCCACCTGAGCTAATTAGCTCAGGTGGAAATAGCGTTTTTCTCGCAATTGCGAGAAAAACGCTTTCTAAAGTTCGATAATTAAAGAACTTGTCATCATATTGCTGAAGGTCGGTGAAATAAGTATGAAATAATCCCTTTGTTCGCCTTTCACGTAGCAAGGGATGACCCCAATATTTTTTCCTTTTCTTTTTCCGCTTCTTACTTATAAGATAGAAAAGCACTGCTATTTCCTCAACGTCCAGTTTGAAGCGCGCTGTATGTGCAACTGACGATCGTAGCCGCGGTTTTGGCCGCGTTGCTAATCGCAACCCCTGCGGCCGGGCCGTGCGTCATGGCCGCGCTGCCAGGTCGCTAGTGCGCTATTGCCCTTATTTTTGAATAATCTAAAAGACGGACTAATTAAATTTTTTAGGGCAACTAGCCTATTCTGAGATTGTAAACAACGCTACCGTAGACAACGAATGTGCTGCCACTAAAAAACAAATTTGAAAAAAGTGACATTCCTTGTTCTTTCCCTGCACGCTTCATTTGCATCTTGCTGAATGAGCAAGATATGTACCTGTATGTAAATGTATGTTGTAAATGTTTACATACAGGTTACATACATTGATTCTGGCCCCACATTAGGAAACCCTGTGTCGTGGGAACCAGAAATCTACGACCTGTGCACGCGTGTTAGAACTATACCATCGAGGCAATAAATTAACAGATACAGAAATAATACTTTATTTACTAAAAACAAAAAAGGCATCACAACTAACTAGTTAATTAATACAATTTTATAATTTACTAAAAATATAAAAAATCGTACCTACAGTTAAATTAATATTATTTTATATTAAACATAAACATTTACGTACAGGCACATACATTGCTTCTGGCCCCACACTAGGATACCCTGTGTCGTGGGAACCAGAAACAGCGACATCACAAACATTTAAGCATCCTAGACGACTAAAAGCTTCGTCATACAGAGTGGCACAACAACGAATTAACCCGTCGTGAATGAGGTGAGAAAGTGTTACACCAGCTATGAGGTGGGTATTAATATAAGACGAAAGCATTCTTTTTTATTAGGAAAGCAAGGTGACTAATTTTCTTCGAAAAAATTCAAAAAAAAAATAAAAAAAAAAACTCACGCCCGTTATCCCCGAAGGGGTAGGCAGAGGCACCAGTCTCTAGAACTGGACCCACGTTTTGCCGAGTTTATTAGGTCCCAAACGTGACAAGTGGCAAGCCTGTCGTCGTTATCCGGGCACAATTTATCAGCGAATGGTGTTGCTGTACAAACAAATGTACGTAACTAAAAGTCATTGGTACATGCGTGGTTCGAACTCAGACCCTCACGATCGAGAAGCAAGGGTCAAAAATTCAAGTTTTGTAAAATAGCTAAAAATCACTCAAACTTGCAAATTATTTAGTAAATCAACATAACTTCAATGTTTTTTTTATTATCATGGCTAAAAAGGAACCGAAAAGTCTTATGAGTTCAATTAAAATAGCGTCACCTCTATCCTAATCTACCATCACCGGCGACGCAACAATAAATCGTCGGTGTATCTAGCTCCTCGAACCCTTCCCTCCAGCTACTGAAACGTCAGGCCTTGCATGGCTACAATAACATAAAATAATCCGCGTTTGAAAACTTCTCGGGTATGACATACCCGACCTCACTCACGGCGGGTTAAGTTAGTAATCGTTGTAAGTAATTATGCTAATTAGGTACTTTGATCTTTCATCTGTTATTTTAAATTGCAGATTAAGTTATCAGGGTCCTATTTTATAGACTTACAATTCAAGGTTCCTTATTACAATTCCTGGTATTTTGCGTTTAAATTACATATTATTCTGTATTTGCACTTAAGGGCCTTTCTCCACTGCTCCGGTCCGGCAAACGTTAATTACCGATCCGATTTAGAAACACACAAGAATACTAATAAGCTTCTCCACTACTCCGGCATCCGGTTTTTAACGGTCCGATAATTTGCTAGATCGGAACGGTATTACCGGTCCGAAGTGACCGACGTACAAAAACAATACACGTTTTTGCACCGCGCATACAACTCAAAAATGTTCCCATACTATTTATTTACATTAATAGAATGTATGGACAACCAATCCGGACTTGACCCCCGTGGTGGAGTATGGCCTATACCTTCCTCAGGGAAGAGACCCGTGCCCCTCGGTGGGGACATAATGGGTTGTTGATGTGGGTGATGATGGAAAACGTCCTCTGCCTCGAATAGAAAAACCGAGGAATTTTAATAAAGCACTGCGTCACGTTCATTGCCGATTATAGTCGGATGAAGTGGAGAAGCATAATCCGGCATCCGATATTTTTCTCATGACTGGTTCCGGTTCCGACGCCGGACCGGAGCAGTGGAGAAATATTAATTGTGTTGTATTTGATGGCAAGTACGGGAGAGTACGAGTCTCTCGTCTGTCTCATTATTCTTGGTCCAACAGTACTAAATAAAACTCTGTCTGATATTAATGGCGTTATATTTGTTGACAGATGCGAGAGATTCATAATAGTAGATTGTTCACCAAGGGCGCAAAATAAATGTTGTGAAATTAAATCCAGAGCGAACTGAGGCGATTCTTGCATTAAAGCCCGAGCGAAGCGAATCGCTAACTAAGAATCCCCTGAAGGAGCGAGGGATTCAACACTACAGAGTCCAAAAATTATTTGCGCCCGTGTAGAACACTCTGCTTTTCACTACCATCTGAGAGAAATGAAAATGCATAGTTGCGTTCCAATTTCAAATATTTGACAATTAGGTTGGTACTTAAAAGTTTTGCAGCTAAGAGTTTGGAAGTTCAGTAAGTAGTTCCAAACTCGGTTTTAAAACTTATTGCTTGGGTTGGAGCGAAATAGATATAGGACGAATCCTCAAGAGCGAAAGAGAAGTCCGAATTCTTAGTAAATGAGTGCATTAGTATATAAATTCTAAATTGGATTTTGAGTTTATTTACTTAAAGGTACCTAAAGGTAAATAGATTCAAAACCCAATTTTGAGTCTATTGACTTTGATGCATCTTAGCTTGAACAACAATAGCGTGTTTTGTGTCCTAAATTTGAGCATCAAAATGCATCATTTCCAGCAGATGGAGTGAAAACACTTTTATTCTTTCTTCGCTTTGTTAACACTCACTATTCCTATTTTTCTTTTTAGTGAAGGTGTCGTTTTTTCAGACTTCACATAATTTGAGGTGACTACCACTTCGCAGTAAGCAGACAGTTCTGAGTGCTGTTGAAAACACTTTTTTCCTACTTACTAATCTTGGTCAATTCTTGGGAAACACTACAGAATCGCTGTACATATCTTCGTAGTCTGTTGGGTTATTTTTTATACACTTACTGGCCGTAGAAACCCATGTATACCCCTCAGAGCAGCTCATTTTCCTTGGTCCAACAGAACCGAATAAAGCTCTGCTTTCAATCAATGGCGTATTTGGTGACAGGTACGAGAGATCCATACACACGTCGTTCACTTTTTGTTCGTTTGGTCTGCACCCGTTGTTATCAGTTATCTTAAAATTGTTATTTATTGGTTTAGAGTTGTAATTTGTAATAAATGGCGTATTTGATGACATGTACGAGAGATCCATACACACGTTGTTCACTTTTTGTTCGTTTGCCTTGCACCCACTGTTATCAGTTATCTTAAAATTGTTATTTATAGTTCTCGAGTTGTAATTTCTCGAAGCAGAGTTGACATAATTTGCACTTCTTGTCGCGCGTCTTCGCAATACGCAGTGATCCATGGCTATGTTAAGGCGTAATAGTATCGCGGAGCTGTTTCCAGAACATTCTTCCCGAGTTTCAGCGAATACTTTTGTGAGCAACGTCACTGTGAACGCGACAGTGGCCGAGTTTATTATCATCTTTTTGAAGAAATAAACACAACAGACAGACAACACAGACTCTGCTCCGTCCGGTTTCAAACCGATACCCACGAACAAAGTTCAAGAGATAAGCCAATTCACCCGAATGAGTGGACGCATTCGATAGTGCCCTTTTCAAGGTTGCCAGCCCGAAATACACGAGTTGAACACGGGAATTTAAAGCTGATGATTCGTAAGATAATACCCGTACTTTCTACTCATCAGCGCGAACAACTTTTACTATGGGGTCGACAGCGAATTCGCTAAAAAAAAACAGCTGTGCCACACTAAAATTCGATACAGACTGAACAAAATGTATGAAACAGCTGATATTTTAAGAAAGATTTTATAGTGGGTTCCCTATGTTGGGAGTTACTTTACAAATAAACATCTTGTATGAAGCCAAACATACCTTCATCATCACTATCATCAGCCATTCAACGCCCACGGCAGGAGAGGCCTCTCATGGTCTTACTACCTACCTTAATCTACTTAGTTTTTTTTTTTATATAAAAAAACCCAAGCGGTGCGTATTACCGACAAAACGTTGCCTCTAAAAATAGAACATACCTACGATACATTTTTAACCTTGCGTTTTTGTATATAAGGTCGTAAGTTCTGTGTTTCGTCACGTTTTCTTCAAAATTATCTAGATTTTGAAATTTCACGCAACACAATCGCTTGATCTGACCCCAAACTAGGATACCCTGTGCTATGGTAACCCGGCAAGGACATTACAAACATCAAAAAACAACCATACTGAGGCCAGTTGTACGACAGCCCCCCAGTGGCCCCCCAATCGAACCCCCCTCTTTCTTGGTAGCTGAGTGCCTACCTATCTATTGTATCTTTAGGGATATTATTGTAGAATCGTAAACAATGCCCGATAAAGAATGAATTGACCTTTACCAGCCAATATTGTAAACACATCATGTGTTTCGCTGACGTCCGACGAGCCATGTGGTCTATTGTAAGTACAGTCGACTCGAGACCTATTATTAAGCGCCGTGTAAGTGCCGTTACTTTTATAAAAATAAATAAAACCTTTTTAACTGTACATACTACTATTTATTGAACACTTTTGATTGTGACATTAGAATTCGATACTAAGGGGTCATCCATAAGCCTAAGCGCACACTAGCGACACGCGACAGGCGACAGCTTGGCGACTAGACGCGACGACAGGCTACGGCCGTCAATTTTCATATATTTTGTTCGAATCTCCGTACACTTGGCGTCAGAGTCGCGGAGTCGCGACGACAAGACGCCAGAAGCAAATGACAACGTCGCGTTTGACGCGGCGACAAGTCGCTCTGTTTGCGATGTCTCTAAGTTACGTCACACGTTAAGAGCGAGCGTGGGGGTCGACGAAGTGTGATATTGTGTGACAAGGCGGCGGGAAGGTCCCAAATTTTGTGACATCACATTACACAACCTATCACAATTCAAGTGTTACAACACGAACTTTGAACTAACGCAAAACTCAAAAACATTAATTGCAACTTTCATCATCAACCCATCATGTCCCCACCGAGGGGCACGGGTCTCTTCCCTGAGGAAGGTATAGGCCATACTCCACCACGGGGGCCAAGTCCGGATTGGTGGAGGCTTGTAAGACTAGTGGCTGGTCTTACTGTCAGAAGTTTTCAAGCCGCCCTAAGGCCTCTGACTTGGCTTAACGACTGCCATCTATCGACGGCAGCCGGCACCAACTGCTTAACGTGCCTTGCGAAGCACGGAATCGCTCGGAAAAATGCCACTAGCGTTAGTCATAGACGGTGACCCATCCAAGGACAGAACGCGCCGTATGTTGCTTAACCTTAGTGATCGTTTAAGATCACTCAGGCAGCCCAGGCTACGAGCATTACGAGCAATTGCAACTTTATCTGTTCGTAACTCTATTTGCAACTCTAAGGCTCAATTCCCACCGGCGCAGAGTCGAAGCGAAGCGTTACGTTTTTCAACTGTTCTAAATTCATCTCTATTTCTATGTCAATACGGTACGAATTTGTGTTGCGAAAATTTGAAAACGTTCAGCGACCCTAGCAGGCGAATGCGCGCGAATGCGCGTGTCTTCGCCTGCTAGGCCTGCTGACATAGAAATAGAGATGAATTTAGAACAGTTGAAAAACGTGACGCTTCGCTTCGACTCTGCGCCAGTGGGAATTGAGCCTAACGGAAATGAAACTAATTTCTGTTCTGCCGTTTCAATTCAATGAGCCGTAGATGTGAAATTTAAAATATGTGACGTCACACTAGTGAGGGAGGAGTCTCACAAATGTGACAAGCTGTGACAAGGACGGGGGAGGAGAGGTCAAAAATCATGAAAAACGTGTGACGTCATTTATGAATGACCCCTAAACTGAAAGAAATTACAATAGTAAAAAACAATATTTATAAAAATGAAAACTAAACAATGATAAAGGTCTGTCGCTAACGCCTACCTTTAAATTATTATTGCTATATGGCTCCTATATGAATCGCTCGCAGCCCCGGCTGCCTGAGTGATCCTCAACGATCACGAAGGTTAAGCAACGTAGGGCGCGTTCAGTCCATGTATGGGTGACCGTCTAACGCTAGTGACATTTTTCCGAGCGGTTCCGTGCTTCGGAAGGAACGTTAAGCAGGTCTCTTCCTCTAAGATCACTCAGGCAGCCCAGGCAGCTCAATATCTTCATATTGAAAATCTTCACAGCTGAAATGGTCCGATCCGGACGAAGAGGCCGTCGTGAAATTCCTCTGTGGCGACAAGCAGTTTAGCGAGGAACGCGTGCGCAACGGCGTCGCCAAGCTGAAAAAGGCGCGTGGAGGGACCACGCAGGGCCGGCTGGATGGCTTCTTCAAGGTGAGGAGTTGAGAGATCAGCGTTGAGGGACTAGAGCGAGGATCGCGTACTGTGCACAGCGGATTTGTCAACCTGAAGACGGGCAGTTCGATGGCTTCTTCAAGGTAAGGAGTTCGGAGTGTAATATACAAAGAGGTTTCTTCACTGCAGTGTCGCCATGTAATATGATGATACTTGAAGGGTTTGCTTGAGGTAAAATGCAGGTGTTATGTTTACATGTTTATTGGTTCACCTCCGAATATGAAGTCCCGTGCTTAGTCACAAAACAATGTATTTTAGGTAAAACTTATTGCTAACTAAACACTACGAATATGTGTCACACAAACACTACTGCGAGCGTATAATACGTAGGCATCGTTTACGTGTGTCACCATACTACATCTCCCCCTTAAACTCCCTTCAGGAGAGATCAGCGTTCAGGGTGTAGAGCGAGGATCGGGTGCGGAGTCGCCAATTTGAAGAAGCAGGGCCGGCTCCATAGATTCTTCGAGGTGAGGAGTTGGGAAACATCAGGGTTGAGGGTCTAGAGCGAGGATCGCGACCGCAACGGTGTCGCCAACGTGAAGAACTGCTTCTTCACACTGTGGCAGCTAGATGACTTCTTCAAAATGAGGAGTTAGGACTGACTCAGAGACTAGACCGAGGATCACGTCCGCAGCGGTATCGCCAACAAGAAGAAGCAGGGCAGCTAGATGACTTCTTCAAGGTGAGGAGTTGGAAGGCAGCAGCGTCCAGGACTTTGAGTCTAATAAACGCATCGGTGTTCAATAACATAAAATGCCTAAAATAACTTGAAATTTAAATTTACCTACATGAGTAGTACAATGACACGATTCAATCTTTTTGTAGCGCTAAAATGACAGAATTTGGCAATTAATGTACTGGAAAGTCGTGACTTTCGACAAGTGGTCTAAGGCTGCGCGTAATAATTGCATATTGGTGTTCAATGGCATTGAACAGAAGACAAATAACAAACAACGTAATTGCATTTTTGAAAATTCACAAGGAGAAAATTTCAACGATAGGTTTACATTTTTAATTTTTTATGGTGTAATAAGGCTTTTTTTTAATTAAGCGTTTTTGTGTCCCCACTGCTTCGCAAAGGCCTCCCCTCTAGATATCCGCTCCTTCCCTTAATAAATCAATTTATTGACATAAAAAGAGTGCGACATAGCACATTCTATACTTGGTTTTTTTAGCATTAGACATTTTTTAAACAAAGAAGCAGGGCTAGTCAACCTAAAAATCGGCAAATATACATAATAATATATATATTTTAAAATCGGCTGCCTAATTAATAACTTTTTTTTAAATATACATGTGTATGTAGATAATATACATAGTTATGTATATTTCAAACAAAAGTAAAGAAATTAGGCAGCCGATTTTTAGGTTGACCAGCCCTGCTTCTTTGCTTACAAAATTTCTAAGGCTAAAAAAAACTATGTATAGATTAAGCCGTCCTTTAACTTCGCAGTCAGATAGCTAAACTTCTTCGTTCTTCGCAGGTCACCACGACACCGAATCCCAAACGAAAAGCTGAGGAGGACAAGAAAAACGCCGCCAACAAGAAGGCTAAGTCCGGCGGAGGGCGGGGCCGAAAGCCTAAGTAAGAGACTCAGATCTCTCATAAGTAGATACAGTCTGTTAGCTTTTAGAATATACCTCGGCTACTATCGGATATATTCGAATTCGTGTAATAGAAATATCGGAACTAATATGACACTTAGCCCCTGTTTCACAATGTTCAAATAAAGTTCCTGATAAGCTATCCACAACCAGGGCTGCCGTTTGTTCTAAATTTAATTCCTATATTGCGTTGCGTGTGTTCGTTCGTTTATGGCTTCAAATTTAGAACTAAACGGAACTAATATGACGGAAATAAACTAACACAGAACAGGAAGTAGTATTACACTCGTGTGCTTTCGGCGAAAACCGAAGCCTACTCTAGAGCCCGAGGTATATTCTATAAGCTAACAGACTACTTCATAGATATAACCTATAAGTAATCATAAACCATATAAGTATCTTAGTGTTGGCCCAGAAGCCCGGAACGTATGTGCCTGTATGTAAATGTTCATGTTATCTAACTATACTAATATAATAAAGAGGAAAGATTTGAAAGTTTGTAATGAATAGGCTCAGAAACTACTGGGGTGATTTTAAAAATTCTTTCACCATTCGAAAGCTACATTATTCGTGAGTAACATAAAAGTAACAGGCTTTATAGATGTTTTAAAATACTTTTACTCTCTCACGGTTTGCATCTAAGATATGGAAATGGCCGATGGGGCCAAAAAGTTCTTGAGTGGAGACCACACATCGGGAAGCGCAGCGTAGGACGACCAGCCGCAAGATGGACAGACGATCTCATCCACGTGGCAGGGAGACGCTGGATGCAAGCCGCTTCCAAGCGGTCTTTTTGGAAATCCATGGATGAGGAGGCCTATGTCCAGCAGTGGACTTCTTGTAGCTGAATGATGATGATGATGATGATATGAAAAAAAAATGTGTTCAATGTCCTATCTAGGTCCGTCGGCCATATTTTTTATGTTTTAAACTTGTAGCATTAAAAAAATCGGGAACATTAGTCGAAATTATAACTGAATATGGTTTTATTTGAGCTGTACTGACTTTTTGATATTAACCCCTTAGGCCTAGTTGCACACTTTACATCGGACCCGCCGACGGGTAGCCGAATACCGAATAGACTATCACTGATTAAGGTAGTGACGTCAGTCGTCGAAATTCTGTTAAGAGCTGATTTTTCAATAGTCAGATAAGTTTTATCTGAGGAATAAAAATGGCGGTTTGACAGCTTATGTATGAAAGTTATGTCAAACCGCCATTTTTGTTAATCAGATAAAAGTTATTTGACTATTGAAAAATCGGCCCTAATAGGATTTGTATTTTCTGTAATTCCAAAAATGCCTCTCATTACCACGATTACACGCGATTACCACGTGTGATTTGATTACCTCGCACTCACAATTTTTTTTATAAAAAAGACCAAATTCTTGTTAAAAAAAAAATGGTTAGGGAACCATTTTTTTTTTAACAAGAATTTGGTCTTTTTGAAGGGTCAGTGTCCGGCTGCAGAAAGTTCACGGGAATTAATATAATAATAAAAATAGCAACGAAAGTCACTTACTCGCTATACATGCTGTGCATAGTCCCGATTCCTCGGAAATACTCCTCAGAGAGTTTAAATGACTGTTAAAACTGCATTTTAGGAGTGTTTTAGAGGAATGTGTTTTTGTAAATAAAAACGTTCCGGTTTTTATAGACGAGTTTAGATGGTAAGTTTCCAATCAGAATAAGAAAGATGGCTGTGCCGTTGACCAATCAAAACTCTCGATTTTGGATTTGTTACGTTAGGTTTATTATATCTGCAAGTCAGAAACCATGTTAATTTCACTCTGTTTATAACTTTTAGTACTTATTTTATAATTCGTTTTGTCTGATGATGTCATGATGTATGAGTTTTGGTAAAATAATAAACATTTATGTAAGCAATAAACATATTTTTATTCATAAACTTTCTTCTACATTCAACATAGATTGTGGACACAGAAAAGTACCATTTATCTCATAACATTCATAATTGATTCCAATACTCGCAGTGGTGATTCTACTATGTGAAATCAGTTATAATTTTTGATCCATAGAGAAGATAGAAATAAAACAGGTTAAAAGATTTTTTTTTCATACAATCAAGTGAACAGGTCATTTTGTAATGATATCAATAATGATACTTAAGAATTGGTTCGTATTCAATAACTCTTGTATAAATATCCAACTTTCTAAACATCGTACTCTTTCAATAAACAATAACACCATTACATACATAGAGAAGCATTACATAGATCCGTAATTATGTTGTTTTATTTGCGACGAGAGGTAATGAATAATAACTTTGTCATTGCAAAAATAGGCTTGTGTAAAGTATTAAAAAAAAATACGGTTTGAGTACTAAGCAAAATATAACTCTTTTGCCCGAAAAATGATGGCGTACCTTTTAAACTTACTTTTTAAATAACTCAAAAAAATAAATACTCTTACAATAAAAACATTGCTTTCATAAAACAAAAATTTTCGAAAATCGAACAATATTTTTTTTTTGTAACCAACTCTTCCCCGCCACAGATAATCACATTAAACAGCCTATCATTGCACAAAATTGGCTCCTAGGCAAAGTTTTGCTTGAGGAAGTTGATGAGACCGTTGGTAGAGCCGTCGTGGCTCGAAACGGGCTTTTTATCTTGAAGCTCTGGCTCGATCGCTTTAGCCAATTGCTTGCCCAGTTCTACGCCCCATTGGTCGAAAGAGTTGATGTCCCAAATCACACCTTGGGTAAAGATTTTATGCTCGTACATGGCTGAAACAAAATGCTTTCATTATTTCAAAGTGATCTTAAACGATCACTAAGGTTAAGCAACATACGGCGCGTTCAGTCCATGGATGGGTCACCGTCTATGACTAACGCTAGTGGCATTTTTCCGAGCGGTTCCGTGCTTCGCAAGGCACGTTAAGCAGTTGGTGCCGGCTGCCGTCGATAGATGGCAGTCGTTAAGCCAAGTCAGAGGCCTTAGGGCGGCTTGAAAACTTCTGACAGTAAGAACAGCCACTAGTCTTACAAGCCTCCATCAATCCGGACTAGGCCCCCGTGGTGGAGTATGGCCTATGCCTTCCTCAGGGAAGAGACCCGTGCCCCTAGGTGGGGACATAATGGGTTGATGATGATGATGATGATGATGAAGTCAATTGCTCGCACTTAGCTACGTTTGATCTCTGCCCCCCCTTGGCGACGCCCTTGGTGCCAAGTAACCATAAACAATGTACTTACCGATGAGGGCTCCCAGCGTGAAAGGCGACACCTTTCTGACGACGATGCTGTTGGTAGGACGGTTTCCCTTGAACACCTTGTGCGGGAGAATCTTGGCGATGGCCTCAGGCGCCATTCCAGACTTCTCCAGCTCCGCTTTGGCCTGCAATTTCATAATCTTATTACAATAATTTCTTAGGGTATTAAGCTGATCTTTGTGATAAGAACTTATCGTTCCTAGTTCTATAACAATTTGAGTTTGTACAACAAAACAGTTAACATAGAACTATCATAAAGAGTGAGATAGATAAAGAACACTCTATTAAACAACCAGAAAAAAGAATAAACAAAAATTTTAACAAAAAAAAACAGATTTCGAACAAAAAACTATTCCAAAACAAAATATATGCACTAAAAAGTTGAAATCATTTAGTTTTTTGTTTAAAGGCGGTTTTTTTTTATTAAAATTTATGTTTATTTTTTCTCGTTAGCACCTCATTCTACAAATCATCTGTTTCAGGTGACTTGTTGCGAGGAAGAAAGTGGAAGGCGCCTGAACAGGCTAATTTAAGACTTATAAATATGGTTTTCTCATCAGTACCATGGTCAGAACAGTACCAAATTGAAACGAGCATTCAAATAAAAAAAGAATCATCAAAATCGATTCGCCCAGTCAAAAGTTCTGAGGTAATAAACATAAAAAATGTAATTAATTTTAGGCTGGCTGGAAGAAATTTCTTTAGAAATAAGCCTTGCGCCTTTGCACGCAATTTTATCCCGAACATGTTATTTAAGTTATATTACGTTTTTTTTTAATGTGCAATAAAGAGTAACAACAACAAAAAAATACTGTCGAATTGAGAACCTCCTACTTTTTTGAAGTTGGTTAATTATTAAAGTTAAAATGAATAAATAAAGGACAATGCCACGTTACCTCTGCAGAAGTCTTCCCCTTCATCAGAGCCTCAGTCTGTGCCAGGAAGTTTGCCAGCAGGATCTTGTGGTGCACGCCGCCGGCTATAGGGTTGTGAGTCTGCGCGGGCGCAATGAAGTCGCATGGGATCAACCTGTAGAGTTGGCATTGTCTTATTATATACATAAGCTGAATCGCTCGTAGCCTGGGCTGCCTGAGTGATCTTAAACGATCACTAAGGTTAAGCAACATACGGCGCGTTCAGTCTATGGATGGGTCACCGTCTATGACTAACGCTAGTGGCATTTTTCCGAGCGGTTCCGTGCTTCGCAAGGCACGTTAAGCAGTTGGTGCAGTAGATGGCAGTCGTTAAGCCAAGTCAGAGGCCTTAGGGCGGCTTGAAAACTTCTGACAGTAAGACCAGCCACTAGTCTTACAAACCTCCACCAATACGGACTGGGCCCCCGTGGTGGAGTATGGCCTATACCTTCATCAGGGAAGAGACCCGTGCCCCTTGGTGGGGACATAATGGGTTGATGATGATACATAAGCTCACGCCTGTATCCCAGAGAGGTAGGCAAAGACCAGGGACTGCCACTTGCTGTTTGGCTCATTGTCTTATAAAAAAGTTCTGTATTTATTTTTCAAGACAAATAGGCAATTTTAAAGCTTTGAGCCTAATCTTACGATTTGAGCTGCTTTAAATAATTAAAAATAAAACAAAAATTATTTTTTTTAAAACGTAAATTGAATACCATGTCTATTAAACTGAAAGAACATCGTGCATAGAATCATCATCATGTACGTTGTGGAAACAAACAAAATTATAAAAAATACCTACTAATCTGTGGCAGGCCTGTTTCACTACGCGTGTCGGCATCGAACGCGTAAGTACATGCGGCGACCACTCCGGAGTGGCAAATAGGTAGGAATTCAGGCGCCAAAAGAGGTAAGAGTTACGGGTTAGAAAGAGAGGCAACATTTAGGTGAATATAACGTAGCTTTTTTAGCGCCGTGCGATCTGAATTAGACCTAATTGTATCGCTGCTAGAGTCCCTTTTTCTGTAATTTATTTTGCGGTGTGAATCTTCTGTACCCGTACTATTATGTATTCTGTGTCTGTGGCAACAAAGATGTTTCTTTTTTTCGGAATACCGAGATGTCAACATCTTTTTCCGCCTTCACTCACCTGGTCCCCTGGTGTATGAGCTGATAGAAGGCGTTCTTTCCGTTGGTCCCCGGCTCGCCCCACACGATTGGCCCGGTGCTGTAGTCGCCCTTAGTCCCAGTTAACCGGGACCGTTTGCCCCCGACTCGTCCCACGTTTGGTCCCCGCCCCCACTCACCTGGTCCCCTGGTGTATGAGCTGGTAGAAGGCGTGCTGACCGTTGGTCCCCGGTTCGCCCCAAACATTGGGCCAGTTGCGCCCTGACCCCAGTTAACTGCTAAAACGTTTGCCTCCCGACTCGCCCCACAGTAGGTCCCCGTCCCCACTCACCTGGTCCCCTGGTGTATGAGCTGGTAGAAGGCGTGCTGACCGTTGGTCCCCGGCTCGCCCCACACGATGGGTCCGGTACTATAGTCGGCCTGCTGGCCCCCGCGTGTCACGTATTTCCCATTGCTCTCCATGTCACCTTGTTGGAAGTACGCTGCGAATCTGGTAGAATTTTGTTATTTGTGTTTATCTATATATATAAAAGGAGAAGCTGACTGACTGACTGAATGACTGACTGACATATCAACGCAGGGCCCAAACTATAAGGGTTAGAAACTTGAAATTTTGCACAGGAGTTCCTTTTATAACGTAGGGTAGCACTAAGAAAGGATTTTTCAAAATTCACCCCCTAAAGGGGTAAAATGGGGGTGCAAAGTTAGTATGAAACTCAGCCGTTTTTGAAGTTACTCAAATGAAACTCAGTATGAAGTTTCTTCGTTTAAAATCATGAAACACGTGTAAAATAGTTCTTCAAAAATCATCCCTTAAGGGGGAAAAAGGGGGAGTGGAAAGTTAGTATGAAACTTTGCCGTTTTTGAAGTTATTCAAATGATATTTAGTACGAAGGTCCTACATTTAAAATCATGACACATGTGTAAATAAGTTTTTCAAAAATCATCCCTTAAGGGGGAAAAAGAGGGAGCAAAGTTAGTATGAAACTTTGCCGTTATCCAAGTTATTCGAATGAGATTCTATATGAAGGTCCTTCATTAAAAGTCATGAAACAGTGTAAAATAGTTTTTCGAAAAACATCCCTTAAGGTGGAAAAAGGGGGGTGCAAATTTAGTATGAAACGTTGCCGTTTTTGAAGTTATTCAAATGGGATTCAATATGAAGGTCCTTCATTTAAAATCATGAAACACGTGAAAAATAGTATTTCTAAACTCATCCCTTAAGGGGGAAAAACGGGGGGTGCAAAGTTAGTATGAAACTTTGTCGTTTTTGAAGTTATTCAAATGGGATTTAATATGAAGGTCCTTCATTTAAAATCATGAAACACGTGTAAAATAGTTTTTCAAAAATCATCCCTTAAGGGGGAAAAAGGAGGGTGCAACGTTAGTATGAAACTTTGCCGTTATCCAAGTTATTCGAATGAGATTCTATATGAAGGTCCTTCATTAAAAGTCATGGAACATGTGTAAAATAGTTTTTCGAAAATCATCCCTTAAGGGGGGTGCAAATTTAGTATGAAACTTTGCCGTTTTTGAAGTAATTCAAATGAAATTCAATACGAAGATCCATCGCTAAAAGTCACGAAATACATGTAAAATAGGCTTTCAAAAATCATCCCTTAAGTGGGTAAAACGGGGTGCAATGTTAGTATGAATGAAACCCTGCCGTTTTTGAAGTTATTCGAATGAAATTCAGAATAAAGGTCCTTCATTGAAAGTCTTGAAACACATGTAAAATAGTTTTTCGAAAATCATCCCTTTAGGGGATAAAAGGGGGGTGCAAAGTTAGTATGACACCTGCCATTTTAGAAGTTATTCAAATTATATTTAGTTCGAAAGTTCTTCATTTAAAATCATGAAACACGTGTAAAATAGTTTTTCAAAAATCATGCCTTAAGGGGAAAAAAGGGGGTGCAAATTTAGTATGAAAATTTGCCTTTTTTGAAGTTATTCGAATGAAATTCAATATGAAGGTTTGTCATTAGTCATGAAATACATGTAAAATAGTTTTTCGAAAATCATTCCTTTTAGGGGGTAAAAGGAGGGTGCAAAGTTAGTATGAAACTCTGCCGTTTTTGAAGTTATTCGAATGAAATGCAGTATGTAGGTCCTTCATTGAAAGTCATGAAACATTGTGTGAAGTAGTTTTTAGAAAATCATCCCAAGGGGGGTGCAAAGTTAGAATGAAAGCTCTCTGATATTCAAAGTTATTTCAATAAAATGTTGTATTTGGGTTATAAGTTCCTGATAAAGTTATTTATTATTGCCGAAAGCCCTTTTTGTGAATTCAATACTTATGGGGGTTGCAAATTTAGAAGGTATAAAAGTTCTTCGTATTTACTTCGTATCGTCGCTTCGATTATTAAACATTTCGCTGCGATTTGTGAATTGAATTTCTTTGTTCTTCCATGTGTTTAAATACCACCTTAAATACTTGCTTACTTTCTTATTTTCTTTCATATTGGTCGTTCTAACTCTTGAATAAATTTTCTCAATTCTTCTTATTATTTCTCCGTTCATGTGTTCATAAATATTTCTCAGTTCTCAGTTAAAATACAACCCATAGTAAACAGCCTATACGAGTATATGTCCCACTGCAGGGAATAGGTCTTCTCTCAGAGAGAGTAGTATGGTTTTATTTATTTCGCATGCTCTAAAAGTATCCCAATCTTAATTGCAAACGTAAACACTTTACTCAACTAAAGCCCACGCGGACGAAGTCGCGGGCAACAGCTAGTCTATATATATATAAAAGGAGAAGCTGACTGACTGACTGACTGACTGACTGACTGACTGACATATCAACGCAGGGCCCAAACTATAAGGGTAAGAAACTTGAAATTTTGCACAGTGGTTCCTTTTGTAACGTAGGGGAGCACTAAGAAAGGATTTTTTAAAGTTCATCCCCTGCGGGGGTAAAATGGGGGTTCAAAGTTAGTATGAAACTTTGCCGTTTTCGAAGTTATTCGAATGAAATTCGGTACGAAGGTTCTTCATTTAAAATAATGAAACACGTGTAAAATAGTTTTTTTTTTAAATCATCCCATAACCTCCTCACTGAATTTGTCCTAAAGACAGGACATAGAAAACAAAAAAATCTGTAAAGAAACGTAACAACTTTTATGAAATTAAATACTCATAGTGCCATCTAGCGGTATCGTGTACATGTGAAAAAGGCGATTTGTGCGCACGGTCAACGACACTTGAGCCAAAATGGCCTCCGGTTCCAGACGTGTCCTGTTGCGCTCCGGACATGGTAAGTTTAATCCTATTCAATCGGATAATTTTGCAATATTGCCTATCAAAAGCTGTTTGTATTATATTTTCTAAAAAGCAATCAGATGTTCTAAATCATTATTTACTAGAATTTCGCAAAGATTTGATAATTTTTATATGTTAAAGTTTTATGTCCTGTATGTAGGAATCAAGCAGAGTATTCATAATTAGTTAATATTGTTATGTCCTTTACAGCGGAACTGTGCAGGGAATTGTATTTATATAGTTTGATGTAATTTTTTATTTTATTCTCTTTGTAGGTATTTCTGAGGCAGAAATCTTGGAAGTTCTTGAAGATTCTGATGTGGAACTCAGCGGCGATGATGACGACCAAGATCCAACGTATGAGGAGCCTTTAGAAACCGCAACTCGCGACATACGAAGGTTTGATTCCAGTGAATCTTCGAATAATAGTTCAGAGACAGATGATTTGCCATCACGAGCTACTAGTAGTCCTGCAATATCGAGCTCTTCATTAGTGCCCCGTCGTACTGGGCGAGGATTGCGGCGAGGAAGAGCCTCTCGTGGTCCTCGTCAACGAGCACAATCAAGCCAAAGACCACTACAAGTTTCACGATCTCACCCAGACGTTGTCGACAAATGGACGGGAACGTTCAAGCCTATTGAAATAAATGTTCATGAGCCAACCTATATGCCAATTTTTGATGACGGGTGGACTTTTGAACAATATTTCATTCAATACGTAGACGATGCAATGATCTCGCATATTGTTGAATGCACAAACAGAACTGCAGTTCTTTTAAAAGGTCGATCCCTTGGTCTTACAGTCAAAGAACTAAAGGTCTACATCGGAATAACAATGATTATGGCTGCCCTTCAATACCCACAGATAGATATGTATTGGTCACGTAAGTGGAAACAGACAGTCATAACATCGGCCATGACCCGTGCTCGTTTTTACCAAATTCGAACATCACTGAAAGTCACTTATGATCCTGATGTAACTAACGAAGAAAGGCAAAAAGACAAGATCTGGAAAGTACGCCCACTCTTCGAACGGGTACGTGAAGGATGCCTTCTTCAAGCTCCCACACCCAATATGTCTATAGATGAAATGATCATCCCGTTCACTGGGCAATGTTCTATTCGTCAATATAACCCTAATAAGCCGAATCCATTAGGCCTCAAAGTATTTGTGTTGGCGACACCTCAGGGCATTGTCATTGACTTTGAAATATATCAAGGCGATATAACTCTTTCTGAAATAAGACAGCTGGGCTTTGGTCTTGGAGAAGCCGTTGTTCTTCGGCTGACAGAAGCGTTGGCTCCTGGGCATGAACTCTTCTTCGATAGATTTTTCACAACAATCAGACTGTGCGATGAGTTGCTCCGTAAAGGATTTCATGCTACGGGTACAGTAATGAAAAACCGGCTGCCGAAAGATTGTGTCTTGGAAGATGATAAAATTTTTATGAAGAGGCAAAGAGGACAGTGCGAAAAAAAAACCGAGATGATGGTAAGCTAACAGTAACTCGATGGATGGACAATAAACCAGTGGTAATGCTCTCGACGCATTTGTCCGATACACTGACTGATGAATGTGAAAGATGGTCGAAAAAGAATAAGGTCTATGAAAAAGTCAAACGTCCTGAAGTTATAAAAAAGTACAATGAATATATGGGAGGAGTTGATCTCGTAGACAGAATGCTGGCAGTATGCCCAACACGCAGCAGAACGAAGAAATGGACGATAAGAGTAATTTCCCATATGATAGATCTGGCTGTTGTTAACTCCTACCTCCAATACAAACAAAGAGAACAAAAAAAAGGCGTTAAAAACATCATGGGTATTCGGGAATTCAAAATAGATCTCGGTGAGCTTTTGATTTCTGGTAATGTGGATTCTACAGAATCTGATAGTGATGTCACAACGGAGGAGTTTGAACCACTCTTACCCAAGCTCAAGAAACGTAAAATTTCTATAATTCCTTTACCAACCAAGGCTGTCCGTCAAAAAAAAGCTGAACACATACCACAGCATAGCTCGAAACAGAATCGATGCAGACATGAAGGCTGTTACAAAAAAACAACAGTTTTCTGCAAAAAATGTGCCGTGCATTTATGTTTCACTGTACAAAGAAATTGCTTTGAAAGGTTTCATGTTCCATAATATCTTAGTTACCACTATTTAGAGGTTTTTTATTTAAGTTTAGAAGAGCAACGTTTTCTTTTTTTTACTTAGCAGACAAGCTGGTTTTTAGAATAAGATATATTGAGACTGGTTGTTAAGACATATGAAAATACTCAAGACTGTTAAACTGTGAGAAATTATTTTTATTATAAGCTAGATTACAATTAAAAGATGTTGATTATTCTAAATAAAAATTTATAAATTTAATTCTGTTACATCGAAATACCCTGCAAATGTCTCTTGTACAGGACATTAAATGGTTCTATAGATATCAATTACCTCCAGTTGTCCCACCGGCAGAACATAAGAAACCCCCTTTTTTTAGGTACTTAGATTTTTTTTTGTATTTTTTTAGTTAAAAAGTAGCATATAAATAACCCACATGTTTAATTTCGTTTCAATCTGACAAAAAAAGTGGTCTCAGCAGTTAGGAGGTTAAGGGGGAAAAAGGGGGTTGCAAACTTAGTATGAAACTTTGCCATTTTTGAAGTTATTCGAATGAAATTCAGAATGAAGGTCTTTCATTGATTGTCTTGAAACACATGTAAAATAGTTTTCCGATAATCATGTCTTAAGGAGATAAAAGCGGGGTGCAAAGTTATTATGAAACGTTGCCATTTTTGAAGTTATTCGAATGAAATTCAGCATGAAGGTCCTTCATTGAAAGTCATGAAAGACGTTCGAAAATCATCTCTTAAGGGGGTAAGGGGGGTTGCGAAGTTAGTATGAAAGCTCTTTCGCATGCGCTAAAAGTATCCCTATCTTATTTGCAAACTTTACTCAACTAAAGATCACGCGGACGTAGTCGCGGGCAACAGCTAGTCTATACATATAAAAGGAGAAGCTGACTGACTGACTGACTGACTGACATATCAACGCAGGGCCTAAACTATAAGGGTTAGAAACTTGAAATTTTGCACAGGGGTTCCTTTTGTAACGTAGGGGAGCACTAAGAAAGGATTTTTGAATGTTCATCCCCTAAGGGGGTAAAATGGGGGTACAAAGTTAGTATGAAACTTTGCCGTTTTTGAAGTTATTCAAATGTAACCTGGCACGAAAGTTCTTGATTTAAAATTATGAAAGACGTGTAAAATAGTTTTTTTAAAATCATCCCCTAAAGGGGAAAAAGGGGGGTGCAAACTTAGTATGAAACTTTGCCGTTTTTGAAGTTATTCAAATGGAATTTGGTACAAAGGTTTTTCATTTAAAATTATGAAACACGTATAAAATAGTTTTTCAAAAAACCATCCCTTAAGGGGGTAAAAATGGGGGTTCAAAGTTAGTATGAAACTTTGCCGTTTTTGAAGTTATTCTAATGACATTTGGTACGAAGGTTCTTCATTTAAAATTATGAAACACGTGTAAAATAGTTCTTTAAAAGTCATCCCTTAAGAGGGAAAAAAGGGGGTGCAAACTTAGTATGAAACTTTGCCGTTTTTGAAGTTATTCGAATGAGATTCAATATGAAGGTCCTTCATTAAAAGTTATGACAAACATGTAAAATAGTTTTTCAAAAATCATCCCTTAAGGGGGTAAAAAGGGGGGTGCAAAGTTAGTATGAAACTTTGCCGTTTTTGAATTTATTCGAATGAAATTCAGCATGAAGGTACTTCACTGAAAGACATGAAAGACGTGTAAAGTAGTTTTTCAAAAATCATCCCTTAAGGGGGTAAGACGGGGTTGCGAAGTTAGTATGAAAGCTCTATCGCATGCGCTAAAAGTATCCTTATCTTATTTGCAAACACTTTACTCAACTAAAGCCCACGCTGACGTAGTCGCGGGCAACAGCTAGTATATTATATACTTTATTGCACGCGAGACATTAAACAGAACATTACATTAAAAAACAACATGTACAAAGGCGAACTTATCTATGTAAGAGATTTCTTCCAGCAAACCTTAACGAGTCGGAGTAGCGGTAAAAAACGGGTCTATATACGTGTAGAAAATAGACTACATAAACTACAAAAATCCTAAACGGTTTCTGTTTAATTATTGTTTAATATAATTCCATTGTTTTTATTTTAATTTTCGGTTCATTAGTTCAAGTTATTTTATGTTTTCCTTTATAAAATTCTCTTTACTTTTTAAATTATATAAAACTTTTTTTAAATTTATAGAATTCTCGTGTCACAATGTTAGTGGGCACACTCCTCCGAAACCGCATGGCCGATTATCATGAAATTTTATATGTATAATTGGTACCTCTGAAAGCTCTGAGAATAGGTTGGTGTCTGTGTTTCCTAAGTGAAAAAAAATATATAATTATGGCGAAACAACGTTTGCCATATATTTTTTTTAACACCCTAGCGTGGAATCCGCGGAATAGCTAGTGTGGAATCCGCAGTTTTCGGAAAACTTTCATTTGTGTGTGTGTGTGTGTGTGTGTGTGTGTGTGTGTGTGTGTGTGTGTGTGTGTGTGTGTGTGTGTGTGTGTGTGTGTGTGTGTGTGTGTGTGTGTGTGTGTGTATGTGTGTGTGTGTGTGTGTGTGTGTGTGTGTGTGTGTGTTACCTGTGCAAATACTGGTCGTAAGGCAGCAGCGCGTGAGTCTCAGCGCCGTGGAAGTTGCTGTACCAGATACCAAGCAGCGCCAGGATCACGGGGGCCTGACAATTGAGAATTCATGTAAGTGAATTAATGTTTTCAAAATTGAGCCACAATCAATGGCACGTACAGCACATAACGCCATACGTACGTTATGTTCGTTTGACGTACATCCTTTTAAGATACAAATGATCAGATTCTAAGGTGGTGGCTCTGCTGCAGCGCACCACACGATTAAACCCATGTGCAATCTCATGTAATCTCTGTGCAATATCTAAATTACCTATTTAGGTTCGAGACTAAACACTCTGCATTTCGTGCGCCAATTCAAACTTGGCGCGCTTATGAATGAACAATATAGATTCGTTGTTAGCGCCCTCTGTTTCAAACCAAAGGAACTACTACACCACTGGACTGCTGTGACGTTAGCAGCAACAGCCTGTCGACGTCATCGATGCACCCCAACCTATCACAACTAACTTCACTTCGTTACAAATCTGCATATCGTTGCTTTTCTTTCTCAAACTCGTATCTTAAAGACAACTCGTATCTTGACGACCTCTGTGGCGTAGTGGTTAGCGCATCTGTTTACCATGCGAGAGGTCCCGGGTTCGATCCCCGGCTGGAGAGAAAAAAAATACTCCAGGTCTTGGATGTTTACATGTTTGTGACGTCGCTGTTTCTGGTTCCCACAACACAGGGTATCCTAGTGTGGGGCCAGAAGCAATGTATGTGCCTGTGTGTAAATGTTTATGTTTAAATGTTTATGTAACTTTTCAGGAGAGAAATAAAACTGTCGGTCTTTTTGTACTAGATAGTAATCTTTTTTAGCTTTAGTAAGACGCATTTTTTGAGATAAAACTTTGCTGCATTTTTTTAAGATACGAGTTCGAGAAAGTAAGGCAACGATATCCTGCACTGTATTAGTTTTCTTAAAATCAATAAAATAGTTTAAAATCGTAACACGCACATCTTCCACCCAATTGCAACCTGGTTTAGGAGGAGAAACATTCGTTCACTCCATTCACTCTCTTTTCACTTTCGTGGAGCGCACGTTAAGATCTCTTTATATCAAAACTATTTTCAAAACTGCCGGCCGGCGTGTGATACAGACTGAAATAACCCTGTGAGATCTTGTGTGGATTGTGTCCCGGGACATGAGACCAGCTTAACATCGTCTGTGAGTGGCTCATGTTCTCTCATATTCTTACCCAAATTATTTCCGTAGTTCACTAACAAACACTCTCTCTGTCTCAGAGGAGGTCTGTTGTTGGGACGTGTATAGGCTGTATTTTTGTAGGTACGTGGTCGGGCGTATATTTTGTATTGATAATGAATAGGACTATTCACACGTACCACATTTTGCAGTCGTTATCGACCGTGTGTGTGACACCTACCACATCGCAACCACAACACAACCTATGAAACCTACGACGAAACCGCATCGCAACTACTGCCGACAACACCACCACATCGACATTTTGTCGGTGCCACAACGCAACTACAAAAAGCTGCAGCGACACTATTCACACGTAACCACTGCTTGACAGCATTTTGTCGTTGTGACGTGGTGTGGTTGTGGTACGTGTGAAGAAGCCCTTAGGTACGTACGTTCTTCTCCAAAGGCGCGGTACAGAAATGCTCGTCCATGAAGTTGGCACCTTCTAGGAGCTTCTCGAAGTTGTCGAACCCGATCGACAGTGAGATGGACAGCCCGATGGCCGACCAAAGGGAGTACCTGGGAACATAATACTGCCGTCATAATGAAAAAGGCCATAACTTGATTTCGGGCAAATTACTAAAAAACTAAATTTCAAGCATGTATGCTAACTTGTCGCCGATGATTACTATTTGAAAAAACACAAGATTTTTTTACATATTGCATAAGCTATTTGCTTAAATTTAAGTGTTATTTTTATTCAAATACAGTTTACTTTTTCTCACTAGTAAATATGGAAGTTATGGCCTTTCTTCTTATGACGGCAGAATAGGCTATTGACAGTGTGAAAAAAACAGTATTATTTATACGTACTCTTATAAATTGTGTCTGAAAACCGCTTTACGGCATTTTAACTACAAAAACAATTATGATTTGTAAAAAAACACAAGATGAAATTTGATAATTTTTATCTGCCGCCATTGTATCGAAAACGGCCTGGATTGGGCGTTTCTATGATGACGTCACATGCTAGTAAAAATGGCGTCTGTCATTCATTATTTCTTACGTTCATTCTTTTGTTTATTGACCAGTGACGTCATGATTGTAACTTAGGAACCAAAGTCAGTCAAGTAGAAAAAACAAAATTAATGAATGAATTATTCATTGAATGAATGAATGATGGTATCATAGTGTCACTTTGATATTTACCGCCTCGGCACGTGGCGGCTTTTTACAAAAGAAATTAAAGGAAGCCGACGCGGTGCACACACGCCAGTGAATGTGGCTCGCAGCTCGTCTCATTCTACTATTATGTAGATCGCGCAATTAAAGAAGTAAATCAATCAGTATTTTAGAATGGATTTATAACGAGACGATCCTGCATCACTTAGGTAGGTACCTATTCCAAATACCGGTGGAAATGAATATTCTGAGGACACTTCGAGTGATTAAGAGTAGCGTTTTATTTTGTGCTTCATTACGTATATTGTGTACCATGTTTTTTTTTTCCCAGTTAAAGTATTTTTACCATCTAACTTGTATTTTTGAAGTAAATGTTTTTTTTTACTAAAACCAGGATTGCCTTCGTGTGTACTGACACTATCTAAGCGAACGGACTTTACCTCCCGCCAACCCAGTCCCAGAAGCCGAACATGTTCTTGGCGTCGATCCCAAACTCCGTCACCTTCTCGGCGTTGGTCGACAGCGCCACGAAGTGCTTCGCCACAGCCGACGGCTGCAAGTGAGACAGAATGTTGTTACAACACTACAGAGTGCTTACACTGAGTTTTTTTATTTCACTTTCGATAGCGAGAGCGTTTGTATAGGAGCGCAATTGGTAGGAGTGACAAAGAGACAACTAGGTGGCGCGCTGTGTCACCCCTATACAAATTGCAAACGCTCTCGCTATCGAAAGTGAATGAAAAAACTCAGTATAAGCACTCTGGTCGGCAGCGACTAAAGACATGTAATTATTACAAACACAAGGGGAGGAAGGAAGTTCCTTGATTCTTTCCTCCCCGTAGGTGTAGGTTTGTGGAAGTAAGGGAGGAAGGGAGGGGGCAGGGAGGGAGGGACGGAGCGAGAGGGAAAGGGAGGGAGGAAGGGAGGAAAAAAGGTGAGACGGAGGGAAGGAGTAAGACAGAATGGGAGGTAGGAAGAAAGGGTGGGATGAAGGGGGAGAGATAGAAATTTTTGATTTGATTTCATTAAAATAAATCTTTTTTTACGTTAACTTAGAAGTTAGATTTTTTCACAGCTGCACAAGCCATTATGTCCCACCGAGTGGCACGGGTCTCTTCCCTGAGGAAGGTGTAGACCATACTCCACCACGGTGGCTAAGTCCGGATTGGTGGAGGTTTGTAGTGGCTGGTCTTTCCCTTTAAGGTATGGAACCGTTACAAAGGCATAGATGTGGCCTACGGTGTGTTTGAGTGTACAAAAAATATACCACGCACATACAAAAAAGAAAAAAAAAATATAAGTAGAATAAGTCGGGGGTAAGACTTACGTCCTTGGCTGCCTCCAAGAACCAGGACTTTGCTGAAGAGGCGTTGGTGATGGTTTCCTGTGTGGTGAAGGTCTTGGACGCGATGATGAAGAGAGCCGTCTCGGGGTTCAGCTTCTTCAGCACCTGCGTGTTGAAAACACATGTTAGTTAAACATAAACATTTACACACAGGCACATACATTGCATCCGGCCCCACACTAGGATACCCTGTGTCGCGGGACCCAGAAACAGCGACATCACAAACATGCAAACATCCAACACCTGGGGTATTTTTGGTTAAAAACACAGTCGTCATCTCATTAGCCATACAGTCTCCTAGATAGTTTTTCTAAGTATGCCAAGTCATAGCTATGCCAAACGTTCAAACTTTTACACAAAAAGCATCGATAATACGCAAAAAAATGTGTTCTATCAAGATGTCGTGTCTAACAAGACTCGAAAGTCTTAGTGCCCTGCTTCACTAGGACGCCATGGCGACGTTGCCAGCTACGTATACAAGTAGTTTGTATTGAATGGCGACGTTGCCAGACCGTCGCCAAGTGAGTTAGGCACCATATATTTCAATATTAACGGCTTGGATACGGTCATTGGTGACGTCGCCATGGCGTCCTAGTGAGGCAGGGCACTTAAGCAATGTATGTGCATGTATGTAAATTATTATGTTTATACATTTCATAGAAGAAGATTTTCGAAGGAGACAGTTTTCGCGCACCTCAGCTAAATGCGTGCCGTCGATGTTCGAGACAAAATGGACCTTAAGTTGATTGGCATAGGGCTTCAGAGCCTCCGTCACCATCAGCGGGCCCAGGTCGGAGCCCCCGATGCCGATGTTGATGACGTCAGTGATCGGCTTCCCAGTGTAACTAAGGATAGTGTAAGAGCAATCAATCATTCAGCAAGATCAATAAAATCATCAAGATCAATCATTTTATTTGCAAAAACATGAGTAATGATACTGACACACGTGCTCATTAGTAGCACGAAAGCATGCTTATATTGAGCAAGTGTTTTACTCCCAATCTTTTCTGTATGTAGGCACATACACATTCAACAAACAGAATGTAAATTCTTTACGTTGAAATAAGTTTATGCTCCACCAACCCGGACTTGGCCCCCGTGGTGGAGTATGGCCTATGCCTTCCTCAGGGAGGAGACCCGTGCCCCTTGGTGGGACATAATGGGTTGATGATGAAGTTTATGCTTTCTTAAGACAGTAACACTGACAACAACAATGCAGTCTTAGGTTATCAAACCTCAAAAAAAGGAAGACGGATACAATAATAAAACATGGAATACAAAAATACAGAAAAGATGGGAGTAAAGCACTTGCTCAATATAAGCATGCTTTCGTGCAACTAATGAGAACGTGTGTTAGTACAATAATGATTGCTACGCCGCAGAGTTAGAAGACCTTATAATGAACCCTTTCGATCGGTATGATAAAACCCTGTATAAAATACACTGTATTTTTTTTATTAGAACTACTCGATAATCGGAATTTTCCGCCTATAAGTTGTCGACTCGGATAGACTATTTTTTTAATTTGATGTGGATTTCGTTCGAGTCTACCGTAGACCGGTACGAAATTGCTAATATAATTTAGATTTAAGTAGTACTTTTTAACAACTACAGTCCGTTTTTTAATTCGATGCAAAAAAAATGACGCGGCGTTACCGCTATAAAAGCTATAGGTTAACTCGGTAGATTTTTTTACCGTGAATCAGAAGACTCATGTGACCAAAATCCTTATCACACCAAAGACATTAAAATTGAATTACTCGTAAGAGCAAAGTCTAAAAAAAAAACACCTGCGTAGCATACACAATATAACTTGGAAGTAAAATTTTACATACTAGCAACATACAGACATTGACAGCCTAAGAATTGTATGGAGATGTCAACGTGACACAATTTTTTTTTGCATTGAATGAAAAAACAGACTTTAAGTAAGATCTATACAAGTAATGTACCATTCGTATTTGCACCATCTACCCATCTCTATTTTTCCCTCGGCAAGCTTTCAGTCACCAGGTTGTGTGGGAGAAATTGCTGTTGGCAATACCGCCTATTGTATTTTTTTTTAATTGTGACTTTTATTTGTCTCTTATTTCTTGTGTGCTATAAAGAAAATTCTCATCTTATCACATCTTAATTTGAATTTGAATTTATTCTCACCCCTTCCACTGCCCACTGACGACCTGCTCAGTGAACTCCCGCATGTGTTCCAAGACGGCGTTGACGTCGGGCGTGACGTCATTGCCGCCCACGAGGATGGGCCGATTCTTCCGGTTGCGAAGGGCCACGTGCAGCACGGCACGGTCCTCCGTGAAGTTTATTTTCTCCCCTGGTGGTCAGAGAAAAAAAAAACTAAGATTTAAACTACCTCTGTGGCGCATCGGTAATGAGGAATTTATTTTATCTATTTTTATTAAGTGACCTACTTGACGTATTTACTCCAGCCGAAAAAAAATTCATCCTATTTCATTTTGACAAAAGTGTAAAAGCAATGTGGAATGGAGTGTAACCTTGGGGGCGCTATGGGCCGGGGACTTTTGCTTTTGCTGCAGACTTTTTTGAAAAAATAAATATTTTTATTTTTATGGCAATAGAGATTGGGATCGATTAGCAGTTACAATTTGTACAGTTAAAATGTAGCATTCATAAAGTGTAATAAGTGTAAAAATAATATAATACTGAATAAAGGTAAAATGTGTAAATATGATTTTGCGAACGGCGCATTACCTGATGCAGATGAAGGCACCTACGGTTGATATAAAACATCAAATTAATAAAGATCAAAGTTCTATTCTATGCACTGTTTGGCACAGAGAGCATTTATCTGTCATCACATCGCCATAATATACTGGGCTAAGTTTATAATTAACCTCAACTCAACAATAGGCGCAACAGAGTTGGCTTTTTTTCAAATATTTTATTCATAGGACAGACAAAATGTTTACTTTATGAACGTCAAAGTTGTTAGTTACACAATTAATAGATTACATGGAGAAGAAACTAACAAAGGAACTCCACATTTATTCTTTTCAAAACAGTTTTAGCCTAATTAACAATCTTTCAAACTTAAAAACTATTACTTCTGGATGTGTTGAATATGAGACACAGTCCTCTGATTAAATTTAATATTAAACTACTGTTTAACGCCAGACATCCTTGTCTCCTAAATAATCGTTGGTTTTATAATAAGTTTTTTTGCGAAGATTGTGCTTAAAACAATTCTTAAACCGCGTTGGAGGTAACTCTAATATATCTTGTTGTAGAACTTTATACAGTGCCCCATAAAGGAAGTATTAACTTTTTCAAGTCTAAATCATGGAAATGGCAATTTATGTTTATTCCTAGTATTAACGTTATGATGGCTACCACTTTTTTTAAAACGAAACATAACGAAACCACGATTTGACTACGGCCAGTAGTTAGATATGAAATATGACTCACATAACTATGTCGGTCGAGATAATAAATATGGTTTTTCCGTGCAATGCTGTAAAAATCCATCGGCTTTGATTTCGTAACAGTTAATAAAACTATAGCACGGACACACTTTTCAATTTCGAGGACAACTCCGTGTCGTATTCTTCGAAATTTAAAATTTATAATAAACACGAAAAAAAATTGTACAATAGAAGAGAATATATTTCCTTTAATCCACTCCATCCAGAGATGTCTGGAAGATACTGATCTTAAATAGGAAATAACATATACATGCATAAGCTGACGCCTGTATCCCAGAGGGGTAGGCAGAGACCAGGGACGGCCACCTGCCACAATCATGACAAATCACTTTCGCTTCATCGACATTCATTAGTCGAATTCATACTGCACGCACGCCGGTTTCGGGTCATCATCATCATCAACCCATTATGTCCCCGCCGAGGGGCACGGGTCTCTTCCCTGAGGAAGGTATAGGCTATACTCCACCACGGGGGCCAAGTCCGGATTGTTGGAGGCTTGTACCCGGTTTCGGATAACACCTACTTTTTAACAAATCATACTGTCTGAGTCTGTGATATCAAATGGCCTCAGTCAGGGCGTATTTACATGTTTGTAATGTCCAATTGTCCATGCCTGGTTACCATAGCATAGGGTATCCTAGTTCGGGACCAGGGGTGCAATTACGTAAGACTCCACTGTATGGAGTTGTCTGATTTAGCCCTTTTGTTCCCGGTATGTCACACCACCTTATATCTGGTACATTCTGGGACTTTTTTCCCAGTAGGTATCTCGTACTCCTACTCCGAACTGTCATAAACATTCTTATTTTAACTCTTTCGAGTTGTCGAAATGCTTAACCCGATAGAGTGGAAAGTTACGTAATATAAGGGCTGGTCAAGTGATTGTGTAGTGTAGTAGTTACTATTACTAAAGGTTCTTGTAATTGTATTTTCTGGTTGTGCAATATCTAAAATAATCTCTGTCTATCCATCTACAATTGGCGGCCTTATCATAGTCATCCTTGGATTATAAAATCAGCAATCTAGGTTTTTCCCCTACAATCTTGAAATCCTTTCAATAAATTTATTAGACCTTGGTAAGTTGAGAGAAAGTAACTTCTCTTCTCTATGGTCTATGTGATGCTAGCCGAATGAGCGGACGACGTAGGACCAGTGGCGTAGCGTGGGTATCAGCCGCCCGGGGCGGAAGAATTTGCCGCCCTCTTAGTCCAGTCCATTATAGGCTCCGACACTTATTGCAGAATATAATTCAAAAATATGTCAAAAATCCTATATATAAAAGTGTGAATCTATTTTTCCTACGAATACAAATTTCCTCCAAGACATTTTATTCTTTTTGATTACCAAATCAGTAGCTAGCTGTGTTCGTGATATTAATTTGAAATTTTTAATTCGGCGTCTCCCGTATTTACAGAATGCCCCTTGTTTCTATCGGTTCGAATTGGAAGTGCGACAAAAATATAAAATATAAAAGTTTACAAAATATTTTTATTATTTCAAGAAATGTGAAATTTGCCGCCCCTAAAAGTGCCGCCCGGGGTGGACAACCCCCTCCGCCCCCACTACGCTACGCCACTGCGTAGGACGTCGATTTTTCATTCGGAAGGTCGTTAGTTCGAATCGTGACATGTACCAATAACTTTGTTTCTACAATAATTTGTGAAGTTATAGTGGCAATACTACCTCGCTTACCGACAAGGAAAACATATCTCAGCATTTTCCATATAAAACGTCCCAACTACGAGCCTAAGTACCTATGTAATCACATTTTTTATGTACAATAAAGTGATCTCTATCCAATTACCTATCTAAGTCGGTTTTTCATTCGGAAGGTGGTTAGTTCGAATCGCGGCGTTTATTTTAACCTACACCATGTTACAAGAGTTAAATAAAATAAGTCTTTGATTCAATTATAAATGTAACTAAAACAAACCATAAATGGTAACCGCCAACTAATCATAATGCCTTCCTGTGGTTACCACCGCACAGATTCACATCTAGTGTGATAACCAACGCAAAACATGCGTTTCATGTTTTTTCTAACATTATAATGTTTTATTAATAACAAAATGTTTTTAATAAAACATTTTGTTATTAATAAAACATTATGTATTTGAGTCTTACAAGCCTCCACCGATCAGGACTTGGCCCCCGTGGTGGAGTATGCCGTATACTTTCCTCAGGGAAGAGACCCATACCCTTCGGTGGGGACATAATGGATTGATGATGATGATGTAGTCTCCAGTCAAACTAAAACTAGAATTTCTGTATAGTCTCACCTTTAAACATGGCGTCCCGCGCCTGTTCCACGCCTCGCGTCCGCGCCAGGTTAAGCAACAGCGCCATCACTGCACCGTCCACACGGTTCTTGGAATAGTCCAGCAGGATCTCGCCATCGCTCGGCGTGGGAATGCGGAGGCTGGAAAAACATAACATAGTCAGAGTCAGAGGCCTTAGGGCCTTTCTCCACTGCTCCGGTCCGGCAAACGTTAAATACCGACCCGATTTAGAAACACACAAGAATACTAATAAGCTTCTCCACTACTCCAGCATCCGGTTTTTAACGGTCCGATAATTTTCTAGATCGGAACGGTATTTTACCGGTCCGAAGTGATCGACGTACAAAAACAATACACGTTTTTGCATCGCGCATACAACCCAAAAATGTTCCCATACTATTTTATTTACATTAATAGAATGTGTGGAAAACGTCCTCTGCCTTGAATAGAAAAATCGAGGAATCTTAATAAAGCACTGCGTCACGTCCATTTCCGATTACAGTCGGATGAAGTGGAGAAGTATAATCCGGCATCCGATATTGTTCTCATGACTGATTCCGGTTCCGACGCCGGACCGGAGCAGTGGATAAAGGGCGTTAGGGTGGCTTGAAAACATCTGACAGTAAGACCAGCCACTAGTCTTACAAGCCTTCACCCATCCCGACTTCGCCCCCGTGGTGGAGTATGGCCTATACCTTCTCTAGGGAAGAGACTCGCGCCCCTCGGTGGGGACATAATGGGTTGATGATGATTAACATAACAAAACATGCAGACAACCCAAGAAGGTTCTACCAACAATCTCGAAACATCTTTCACATAGTCTGCTTTGTCTAAGAGATGATCTACACGGAGGTGTGGCAATCCTAACAGGCCACCGCTCACTGAATAGGCATTTCCACAACATGGAACTAACCGGCAGCCCGCTTTGCCGGGGATGCCTGAAAGAAGATGAAACACCTGCCCATGTAACCATCTACTGTGAATGTGTGGAAAAACAACAGACCGCCATCGTTGGGAAGCTGGGATCTCTTCGGAAGGCCTGCAGTGATATCAGAGCATTGCTGGCTTTCTGGAAAAGCTGGCTGGAGTAAACTCACAGCCTTGCTACATACAATGGCCCAACTACGAGGCTAAGTGCAGAAATCTTTAGGTCTAACTAACTTAACTAACATTCACAAGACATATTCAATGGCCATTAAGTCTAATTTAAAACTGTTTTAATGTAGAGCATTGTCATTGTCTTGCTCGCACAACTTACCATTATTAGTGACTATTAAAAAATTTGCAAGAAAAGAAATTTTCATACAGGCAAATGTTTATGTTAATAATAAAAAGTTAATTAGGTAACCATGTGCAAAATAATAAGTAAAAGTGCAATCCCCCACAAATTGCTCTTGCAATTTGTGGGTTGTTTTTGCACATGCATACCTAATTAGCTTTTTACTATTCTATGAAAGAATGGGCCGACTGCTTTATTGAATGACATTAATAAGCACACTACTATTTACTGTGCAGGAAAACATTGTGAGGAAACCTGAGTAACTGAGCTATTCATATACCCCGGCGTATGAAATCGCAAATTGCCGGTGGGCACGAATCGTTACTAAGACCATACTTTCTCTCTGAGCAAAGTCCTGTACCCTACAGTAGGGCATTATATAGGCTGTTTGAAATTTTTACTACCTACCTACTATTTATATATTTCACAACTGCTATACGGTGAGATTTATCAATGAATTCCTTAAAATTAACGGGCGAAAGGTCAGAGCGACCGATACGAACGACCTTTCAAGTTCAAAGAACTTAAATTTTGATGTAATAACATGAAATCACAGAAAACGCCCAACAAAAACTACTTCTCTGACTTATAAGTTTCTCACATTTTACTTCAACCCAGTTTAATTAAAAATTGTAAAGTGAAAACCAGTAAAAAGCATTAAAAACAAAAGTAAACACGAAAAAAGTACCTGAACTTGTTAAACCGATCTGGATCTTGCTGGAATAATTGCTGAATATTAATTTTCTCAGAGTTTAAGTTATAGAATTCCTGCAGCCTCTGGTATGTAGGTTCTTGACGAAGGCTGGGTTTTGGCTCCATGGTTCTGGTGGAAAGTAAACTGTTGGGGAATCGGAGAGTCGGCAAAATATAAAGTAGAATCGCTGATAGCGAACGTCTTTTTGACATTTCAATGACATTTGAAGGATATTTGCGTTTTGTTCGTGCCTTGTTTTGATGCTCCCACATGATGGGCCAACAGGTCTTCACTCAGACTGGACTCTGACTAGGATACATAATATTACTTATATCCTCGTGAGGCCCAATGTCTTCAAGTGATCACAAAATCAATTGTTCTTTACAAGGTCGGGCCTTACGAGAATATAATCTAGCTTATTATAGATAGGTAGCCCCAAAAGCACTCGTTATCTTTGATTTATTTTGAACTTTTACACCCGTGCACTCTATTCACGTTTACGGCCTACTGTCCAAGTGTTAGATCATGTATACTCCGATTTTTAATTTCGTGTACCATACTGACATTTGGTGGGTTGCCAGTTTTGGATTTTGTTGTACTCGAAGTACTCGAAGACTATCGAGATATTGAAACGAGATATGATTCGAAAGCCAAACTAGTATTCGGCTTGGTGATTTGAAAAAAAAAATTTGCATGTTATATTTATGATTTTCTTCCTTAAATTAATTTAACCATTTTGAAAACGTCACTGTAGATAGAAATCAACGCTACTTTTATTACTGATCAACGTAAATTAGAGCAATAGCGCACTAGCGGTTAGGCCGCAGCGGCCAGGTCGCGGCGGCCATCGAGATAGATACATTAGTATGAAATCGCAATAGAGCACGCGCACCTGGCCGCACGCGGCCAGCGGCCACACCAAGCCGCAGTGGCCAGCGAGATCGAAGCGACGCATTTGCGGCCCGTGTTCAGTCGCTGGCCGCTGCGGCCACTGCGATCAATTGCATTGTAGTTAAATCACCAGTGTGCGCGCACTAGCCGCGGCGGCCGCACGTATTGTGGAACTACAGCGTGATTTGTGATCATCGCAATGTCTTTCGACACGGAAAGATTTATAACCGAGATTGAGACAAAGAGGGCGTTATGGGACATGTCCTGTCAAGACTTGAAGTTTTTCCTTGGCAGAAATGCAGGGGCGAAATTTAGTTACATTGCAGCACCGGTGATTGACGGACTTAATTTTCTTAACAGTTTTTCAAACGAAGACTTGCTCATCCGCAAATAATTAAAGAACTTGTCATCATATTGCTGAAGGTCGGTGAAATAAGTATGATATAATCCCTTTGTTCGCCTTTCACGTAGCAAGGGATGAACCCAATATTTTTTCCTTTTCTTTTTCCGCTTCTTAGGTACTTATAAGATACAAAAGCACTGCTATTTCCTCAACGTCCAGTTTGAAGCGCGCTGTATGTGCAACTGACGATCGTAGCCGCGGTGTTGGCCGCGTTGCTAATCGCAACCCCTGCGGCCGGGCCGCGCGTCATGGCCGCGCTGCCAGGTCGCTGGTGCGCTATTGCCCTTAAGATTCTAAAATTACTTATTTTAGTAAATTTAAAAAAGAAACGACTTGATCACTCAGCTGATACGATACTATTTTTTTCATTATGATAAGTTTGCAACGCAGTACCTAGTTATCAATAAGCAAATAAAAAGTAGAATTTTAGCTGACGATGTCGAGATCGAGACCGATACCGAGAACTCGGTCGAGACTCCTTGAGCTAGCAACATTTTAAAAAAGAAAGAGCTCTTGCAGCTGTCAGTTTAGTACACGAAATTAAAAATCAGAGTATAATGGTTGATGTGCTGTCGGTCGACCGCACAACAAGTTCCGGTAGAAATAGGGTAGAAACCATTGTAAACACAAATAACAAAGTGACAAGTCACACAGATTAGAAACAAACATGGCGATGTCAGCTGCAGCTGGGGATTCCGAAATAACAAAAAGCGATAAATATTCGATACTACTGCCCACATACAATGAAAGAGAAAATTTGCCGATAATAATATGGCTCATCGTAAAATATTTGGAGAACAGGTGCGATTTCCATTCCCACACTTAAATTCCCTAAACTACCTTCGATTCTGCGCTCTTGCACTACTGAATTTCGTGCTCTTGTTTTTACTGATTTTCTCATTAATTTCCCAGTGGATACGACTACGAAGTGATAATAATTGACGATGGTAGTCCAGACGGGACTCTGGACGTGGCCAAGCAGCTCCAAATACTGTACGGATCGAGTAAAATCGTGCTTCGACCAAGAGAAAAAAAGCTCGGTCTCGGCACGGCCTACATACACGGCATGAAGCATGCCACCGGCAACTTTATCATCATCATGGATGCTGATTTGAGCCATCACGTAAGACTTACGGAGAAGTAGAATTAAAGAAAGAGAGATAGGGAAAGGAATATTAAGAGTGTTACCATTACCCATTACCATACACAGGGTATCCTAGTTTGAGGCCAGGTCAGAATGTGTTGTGTGGAAGTTATTATTACTATTATCGGATGACCTCTGTGGCGCAGTTGTTAGCGCATCTGCCTACCATGCGAGAGATCCCGAGTTTGAATCCCGGCTGGGGACAAAAAAAAGAAACGACCTGACCTCATGACCTGCATGAATGTTTACATGTTTGTGATTTCTGGTTCCCACAACACAGGGTATCCTAGTGTGGGGCTAGAAGCAATGTGTGTGCTTGTATGTAAATGTTTATATGAAATGTGTAGCTGACTTTCGCCATACGCTGTCGCATAATCTGTCAAAATTCTATTTAACTTAAATTGATTTTAGTCGGTGGTGCAAGCCGGTCTAAAAGTTTCCGGAACTGGCCACTTACATAAACAATATTTAAAAAGTAATTTGATAATGGAACTGTTTAGCTGTAGAATACAGTTTCTTTCATCTAATTGTCAATTGTTTTTATATAGTGGCGCCATTTTAAACATTGCATGTCAAGATGAATTTAACTCGGGGATATGTTTTTCTACGATTTAAAGTGTAATTTTAAGTCTAGTGTAATCACTCGGTTTCAATCTGCTTTCTTATCTTTTTCATTTTTCTCACGACTTCAGCCATGGTTAGCTGGAAGATACTTTTTAGTATTAAGCTCACTGTTGTGCAGATATTTTCTTGTGCAATAAAAAAAAATCATATCAAATCAAGTAACTTCCTCCTTCCAGCCAAAGTTTATCCCGTCCTTCATAGAGGTCCAGCGCTCGCAAGACTACGACATTGTCTCCGGCACACGGTACGTCGGCAGCGGTGGCGTGCACGGCTGGGACTTCAAGCGGAAGCTCATCTCGCGGGGGGCCAACTTCGTGACGCAACTGCTGCTCCGGCCCGGCGCTTCGGACTTAACCGGCTCTTTCAGGTCAGATTACAACAAAACAGTTTATTGAAACCACCTGACAGTCATTTCTTATTATGTATAGACGATTAAACCACTTAAAATGCGCTACAGTTGTACAGTGTTTTCCTCTAAAATACTTCTCAAATTCAGTTGGTACCAAAGGGTGTCACACATAAGGTGTCATCCATAAAGTATGTCACACAAATTTCGTGATTTTCGTGACCTCACCCTGTGACAAAGATGGGGGGGGACCCATCTTTGTCACAGTCGGTCGCATTTTTCTGAACCCTGCCCCATCTTTGTCGGAGTTGATTACATTTTTGTGACCACTCCCACCATCTTTGTCACAGTTGGTCGCATTTTTGTGAAATCTCCCCTCCATCTTTGTCACAATTGGTCACAATTGAACAAGGTTGAAGCAGTCATCTTTATAAAAATAATATTAAAAATTTTGGAAGCATTGGAAGTTTGACTATCAATAGTGTGGAAACATGTTTCAGTTTTGTGTTGTCATATCACCATAATTATTTTTGTTACCTGCTTCATAAACAATCAAGTCATTAAAAAACAAAATTTAATTATTTTTGCAGGTTGTATAAGAAAGATATCCTCCAAAAGTTGATCGACAGCTGCGTGTCGAAAGGTTATGTCTTCCAGATGGAGATGATTATCAGGTGAGATTTCTCGATTACTGCATTGGGCTGGGTACAAAATATGTATACAGGGCAAACGTTGCTTTGCCATATTAATTAATTAGCCTATTCTCAGACCTACAAAATAAAAAAAAAAGGGCGGTTGTTACGGAAGAGTTCGATAACAAACACAGTGAAACGAGATTTATGTGTAAATATTACATTTAGAATTGGGTATTTGACAGGATGTCAAATGAGTTACTTTTAAAACGGAATTTTGTATGAAAATACTTGCTTGTGACGTCACATTTCAGAGCACTCTTTTTGTGTTTCATCTATTTAAAAATTTTAATAACTAGTGAATGATTAAAATAAATACATTTTCTGAATAATTTTGTAATTTTTGTTTTAATCGGGCATCTCAAATAATTTATTGTTGATAGTGTCAAATACCGTACAAAACATTGAACAAAGGCGAGCACATCTCTGTTAGAGACTTCTTCCAGCACAAAATATTTGTTTCTACGAGATAAAAATACTTTTGAAAGTTCGAAATATAATTTTGAAATACGTATAAACCGGTTACCTAGCGTATCTGTCTACCATGCGAGAGGTCCCGGGTTCGAACCCTGGCACCTGGCACAACTGGAAGTCGAACTCGAGAAGGTAAAGTGGGATGTTCTTGGGTTATCTGAAGTCCGAAGAGAGGGGGAGGACACCGTAACCCTTGAATCAGGCCACCTGCTGTACTTTCGAGAGGGAGACCAGCTATCTCAGGGTGGCGTAGGGTTCCTGGTAAATAGAGCTCTCTGTGACAACGTTGTAGAAGTGTCAAGTGTGTTGAGCAGGGTTGCGTACCTCGTCATTAAGCTAACCGAGTGGTATAACCTCAAGGTTGTGCAGGTTTACGCACCGACCTCGACGCACTCGGACGATGAAGTGGAAGATATGTTCGATGACATATCAAAGGCCTTACATTCCACCACCAAGGCCCACTACAGCGTTGTCATGGGAGACTTCAACGCCAAAGTGGGAGTACAAAATTGCAACGAATCGGTAGTAGGATCCCATGGTTATGGAAACAGGAATCATAGGGGGCAAATGCTAGTCAACTTCCTCGAAAGGGGGGGGCTATTCTTGATGAATTCATTCTTCAAGAAAAAGCCCCAAAGGAAGTGGACATGGCAGAGCCCCGACACTATGACAAAAAATGAGATCGATTTCATCATAACGGACAAGAAGCGTATATTTAGAGACGTCTCAGTGATCAATAGGTTTAATACCGGAAGCGATCACCGACTTGTGCGAGGCTCTCTGAATATTAATTTTAAGCTCGAACGTGTCCGTTTGATGAAATCCAGGCTCCGACCAAACCTGCACCAAACTATAGTGGGATCTGAAAAGTTCCAGTCTAACCTGGAGAACCGATTCGCTGCCGTGGAAACCATAAATGACGTTGACATTGATCAGGCCCTCGAGAATGTAGTCGGAATCCTCAGGGAGGAAGGCATGAAATTTTGCGCAATGCGGCATAAAGGCACGAAGTCGAAATTTTCAGAAGAAACACTCAAGTTTATGGAGGAACGACGTGAACGCCCACCAGTCACTGCGTCAGAAAGGCATGCTCTAAACAGGAGAATTGGCAAACTAGTTCGACGCGATCTCCGATGCTCCAACACTCGTTCAATAGAACGAGCAATCGAGCAAAATCGGGGATCGAAAGTGTTTGTTCAATCTCTTGGGAGAAGCCATCTGACAAAGTTGACCACCACGGATGGAGTGGTTGTTTCCTCCATACCAGAGGTTCTTTCGGAAGTTGAAAACTTCTACGGCCAGCTGTACGCTGCGCATGCATCTCGGCCTGATCCCGACAATGAGGATTCCAGAGCTACATTGACACGCCACTATACTGAAGACTTGCCAGAAGTCAGCCTAGACGAAATCGCGATGGCTCTTAAACAGCTTAAAAATGGAAAAGCCCCTGGAGAGGACGGTATTACAACTGAGCTCTTGAAGTCCGGCGGTAAACCCGTAATGAAGGAGCTCCAGAAGATCTTTAATGCTGTCCTCTTTGATGGGAGAACTCCGGAGGCGTGGAGTAAGTGTGTTGTCGTGTTGTTCTTCAAAAAGGGTGATAAAACCCTTTTGAAGAACTACCGACCCATTTCACTCTTAAGCCACGTCTACAAGCTGTTTTCAAGAGTCATCACGAACCGTCTTGCGAGGAGACTCGATGAGTTTCAGCCACCTGAGCAGGCCGGCTTTCGATCGGGTTACGGCACCATAGACCACATTCACACAGTGCGGCAGATTATACAGAAGACCGAAGAGTATAATCGGCCCCTGTGCTTAGAGCGTTTGTGGACTATGAAAAAGCCTTTGACTCGGTCGAAACCTGGTCTGTTCTGGAATCTTTGCAGCGATGCCAAGTCGACTGGCGATACATCCAAGTGTTGAAAGGTCTATACAACGCCGCTACTATGGCCGTCCAAATCCAGAACCGGCAATCTGAACCTATCCCCATACATCGTGGTGTGAGACAAGGGGATGTTATTTCCCCCAAATTGTTTACAAATGCTATGGAGGATATGTTTAAGACGCTGGACTGGAAGGGGTACGGTATTAATATTAGCGGCGAGTACCTTTCACACTTGCGATTTGCAGACGATATCGTCATCATGGCGGAAACGCTGCAAGATCTGCAAAATATGCTGAGTAGCCTAGCTGATTCTTCCCAACGCATTGGTCTCCGGATGAACTTGGATAAAACCAAGATTATGTTCAATGAACATGTAAATCCGGAGCCAATTGCAGTTCAAGGCAGTATTCTCGAAGTCGTTAAGGAGTATGTTTATCTCGGGCAAACCATGCAATTAGGTAAAAACCACTTCGAGAAAGAGGCTAATAGAAGAATACAGCTGGGCTGGGCAGCATATGGGAAACTACGTCGAGTCTTCACATCGCCAATCCCACAGTGTCTAAAGACGAAAGTCTTCAACCAGTGCGTCCTACCCGTCATGACATACGGTGCCGAAACGTGGACACTCACGGTGGGGCTGATCCACAAATTTAAAGTCGCTCAGCGTGCTATGGAAAGGGCTATGCTCGGGGTTTCTCTGAAAGATCGAATTCGAAACGAAGTCATCCGACAGAGAACCAAAGTCACCGACATAGCCCACCGAATTAGGATGCTGAAGTGGCAGTGGGCCGGCCATATCACCCGAAGAACTGATAACCGATGGGGTAGAAGAGTTCTTGAGTGGAGACCGCGGATCAGTAAACGTAGTGTAGGGCGTCCTCAGACTCGGTGGAGCGATGATCTTCGCAGGGCGGCTGGCAAGAGCTGGATGAGAGTAGCCGAGGACCGTGCTCAGTGGCGTGTAATGGGAGAGACCTATGTCCAGCAGTGGACAACCGTAGGCCGATGATGATGATGATGATGAGTGTCAAATACCGTACAAAACATTGAACAAAGGCGAGCACATCTCTGTTAGAGACTTCTTCCAGCACAAAATATTTGTTTCTACGAGATAAAAATACTTTTGAAAGTTCGAAATATAATTTTGAAATACGTATAAACCGGTTACCTAGCGTATCTGTCTACCATGCGAGAGGTCCCGGGTTCGAACCCCGGCTAGGGACCAAAGAAACCCCAGGTCTTGGATGTTTACATGTTTATGATGTCACAGCAAACATGGTATCCTAGTGTGGGGCCAGAATCAATGTATGTGCCTGTATGTAAATGTTTATGTTTACATGTTAGTGATGTCGCTGTTTCTGGTTCCCACGACACGGTAACCTAGTGCGGGGCCTAGCAATGTATGTCCCTGAATATTACCATCATCATCAACCCATTATATCCCTACTGAGGGGCACGGGTCTCTTTCCTGAGGATTTTATAGGCTATACCAACTCCATCACGGGTGCCTAGTCCGAATTGGTGGAGGCTTGTAAAAATAGTGGCTGGTCTTACTGTCAGAAGTAAACATTTACGTACAAATGTAAATATTTGTACGTAAATGTTTATGTTATGTATATCGTCTCTATGCCTCCGCAGAGCCCGCCAGCTTGACTACACGATCGGGGAGGTCCCGATAACGTTCGTGGACCGCGTCTACGGCGAGTCGAAGCTCGGCGGCTCCGAAATATTCCAGTTCGCGAAGGCTCTACTCTACCTCTTCGCCACTACGTAGTCTGACACTGGTCCTCTGTGTATATTTGAGATACTTCTATATGTCCTTCAATGTTAAAACGTCAATACTGCGCCTTGTGTAACGGCACAGAATACATAATAGTACAGGTACAGAATATTCACTCCGCAAAATCAATTAAAGAAAAAGGGACTCTAGCAGCGATACAATTAGGCGCAATTCAGATCACACGGCGCTAAAAAAGCTACGTTATATTCACCTACATGTTGCCTCTTTCTACCGCGTAACTCTTACCTATTCGCCGCATGTACTTATGCGTTCGATACCGACACGCGTAGTGAAACAGGCCTGGTACCGGGCGAAAAAAGTTGTATAGATATACTTATCCCTACTGGGCTGTTTGTATAAATGTATGTTACAGTTTCCACTCCAATTCCAACTTCCCAATAGGCCATGCTACTTATTTTTGACGTAATATACATTTTATAATTTATTTTGAAAATATTGGCCATTTTAAGAAACTAATTTCGGTATTTTTGAGTTTTATTCATTGTCTATTTCAAATATTTCTCTGAAAATTTTTGTGTTTGTGACGTCTTCAGAGTATGCCTTGCCTACAAACAAAAAAAAACAAATGTAATTTGTATTTTTTTTTTTCTAAGGCAATGAATTAAGTTCATACTGTGTTTTTCTGACGTCATAAAAAAGTAATTTAAAGTCAAAACCTTGTATTGAATATAAAAAATATAGATATACAATTTACAAGTCCGATAATAGAAAATTGTAATGAAAGCATAATTTCTCGGAATGGTTTTGAGATTTCCGTTCATGTTCAAAAATGTAGCATGGCCAATTCCCAATCTTACTTGAGCATAGTTTACAAGAAGCCAACACTGGCTGCCAATGAGGCTGGCAGCCAGCACTGGCTTGGTATTTGCATTTTGTAAACAGTTTTTCAAGCCAATCGAGCGCTGGCCCAGCCTCATTGGCAGCACTGGCCCAGCTTCGTTGGCAGCCAGTGTTGGCTTCGTGTAACCTATGCTTTAGGCAAAGCTAATCCTATTTAGAGGCCTGTGCCCTGCGGTGGGAAACATACATTATTGCCATCATCTACTGGCCATCGCAGCCGCTGATAAATTAAAAAGTATTTGACTTAATCCAAGAAGAACGCTGTAGCAAGCTGGCAGTTTAACGTCAGTGGTTTTTAAAAAGTTTACTCAATAAGCAGCCTGGTTAAAAAGTACTGAGTCGTTTGCTCCTTCTGTGTGGCCAGAGCTGTTGGCTTTTCATAATGGTTTCCGTGGCCACACAGAAGGAGCAAACGAAGGCGCGGAAAAGGCGGGACGCGTTAATAAAATTCGTGCCCTTTGGCACAGTTTAAATAAGCAGTTACCAATCTTCCTACTAAGCTTTAAGGTCCGAAACGCACCTATACATCATCATCATCATCATCATCATCATCATCATCATCAATCGTTGCAATCCAGCCGCAGGGCCAACTACTTCACGCAAAGGAGAGGATTAATTTTGTACTGTCGATCCTAACAAGTTGTTGATATTTTTACTATTATAAATGTAAGGAATATTTTTTATAATATATCGTCATTGATAAAACATGCCTCTTATTTTACATGATCTTGTGATATGATAGAATTTATAGCTATCCAAGGAATTAATTTGTTAATCATCATCAACCCATTATGTCCCCACCGAGGGCTTTCTTCCCTGAGGAAGGTATAGCCCATACTCCACCACGGGGGCTAAGTCCGGATTGGCTTGTAAGACTAGTGGCTGGTCTTACTGTCAGAAGTTTTCAATCCGCCCTAAGGCCTCTGACTTGGCTTAACGACTGCCATCTATCAACGGCAGCCGGCACCTGCTTAACGTGCCTTGTAAAGCACGGAACCGCCCGGAAAAATGCCACTAGCGTTAGTTATAGACCGGTCACCCATCCATGCACTGAACGCGCCATAGGTAATCATAAATTGTGAATACTTAAAAGATATTGAAATTAGGAGAAGCAGTGGTGACTGAACGTAAAGAAAACCAAACGCTGAATATCAGTCGGCATTACCGTTTATTGCATTTTTACAATTATTACTGAAATAAACACTGTTCAATAAGCTGCTATAATGATTTTACAGGGAAAATCTACAATTAGCGACAAATGAAAATGGTCTTTATTGTCATTCATGATGTCTTTTCAGTTTTAATACCATGATTATATTTTACAAAAGTCGATTCGGTATATGACCTTTATTTTCTATAGGTACAACACGACTCATTTTGCAGCGACGCTAATTGTATAATTTCTCTGAGCAATAAAAGAATCGGCTACACAAAAAAATTATAAGGAATAAACAATAAGTACATACTAAATCAATTCAACTCCATTCAAAGTTGGAAGTATAATAAAATCTATGACGATTACCCACTTCGTGCTAGAAAATAAAATAAAAATAACTACATACTAAATAGGCTATTTGACAGAGTGAAAAAAACATTATTATTTATACGTATTCGTATAAATTATGAGTCTTAAAACCGCTATAAGACATATCAACTAAAAAAAAATTAAAAAAGAACTTGAAAATTTGATAATAACATTATGTAATAACTAGCTTTCGCCCGCGACTCCGTCCGCGTGGACTTTAGTTCAAAATGTTGCAACCCCGTTCACTCCCGTTAAGGGTTAAATTTAGAAAAACCGTGAAACACGTGTTCAATCAATTGTGTTGAAGAGTATTTATTTCAAGTTTCAAGAAAATCTGATAACATTTTTTTATACCTCCATACAAACTTTAACACCGCCGTTTACCCCTTTAGAGGGTGAGTTTCAAAAAATCCTTTCTTAAACTCACGCCCGTTATCCCCGAAGGGGTAGGCAGAGGCACCAGTCTCTAGAACTGGACCCACGTTTTGCCGAGTTTATTAGGTCCCAAACGTGACAAGTGGCAAGCCTGTCGCCGTTATCCGGGCACAATTTATCAGCGAATGGTGTTGCTGTACAAACAAATGTACGTAACTAAAAGTCATAGGTACATGCGTGGTTCGAACCCAGACCCTCATGATCGAGAAGCAAGGGTCAACCCCACTACGCCACCACCGCTTCTTCCATTATGTAAATAAACATAAATAAATAAATAAATGTATCTGCAGCCATTGTACCGAAAACGGCCTGGATTAGCCGATACTATGATGACGTCACAGATCAGTAATAATGGCGTTTATCATTCATGTCGTTCATTGGTTTGTTTACTGACCGTCATAATTCCTGTGGGACGCCATATTGCCCAAGGTAGCGTTTTGGTGGCTTATTTTAAAAATACATTTTCCTTTTTTAGAAGAAATACACGAAAGAATTTAAAATAACCACTTTCTGAGGACCCCATGAACACAAACAAAAAATATGAGATCGTTTTCAGAAATCTGTCAAATAGCCTATTGTATCAGGACCTAATGATTTTTAGTGCTTTGCAGTAATAAATTCTAACGTTAATAACAGAAGCTCGTAAGTCCCTGAAAACAAACATCGAATACGTCTCCAATATTGTAGCAATACTTTATCAGTCAATAATAGTATTTATTATAATTAATTAAAATATATGGTTAATTACAGAAAGTGCTCGAATAACTTCTAAACCTCTCACCCTCAGAATACTAGCGACTGTTGTATGTGGGAGAGGCAAATAGACTTCAATGACTTTCTCTAAATAACCGAATTAATTTTTAAATGTTTGCCACCGGCGCGGTTTAGGGAGCCGTTTATTTCAATTTCAGAAAATATACCTGCCATATGTAATTTTAGTATGGATCATTCCCATATTACATTATCATAGAACTTTGATCACAGGTGATGTACATCGCTGGTTTATAATACAACAAGAATCAAGACAAGTGTCGACACCAGCAACGGATATCGTCCAGGATCCTACCTATGAACTAGTGTACAGTCTGTTAGCTTTTAGAATATACCTCGGGCTCTAGAGTAGGCTTCGGTTTTCGCCGAAAGCACACGAGTATAATACTACTTCCTGCTCTGTATAAAACTTTTCTTATAGTATTAGTTCCGATTTCGAAATTAAGTGTCATATTAGTTCCGATATTTCTATTACACGAATATACTATTCGATTCTATCCGATCGTAGCCGAGGTATATTTTAAAAGCTAATAGACTGTAATATCGGTCTCAGGGCTAGGAACCGGTTGGAAAACCCCGATTAATATCGTTCTTGAAACGGTTACAGAGTTCTAAACGGCAGGACTCCGACTGGGTTTTGTGCGGCACATAGGCCCGTGGTGTATACCAGGGGCTCGATTATGTTAGTGCATTACAGTTGAATTACAGTTACACGGTCGGGTCACTTGACCTGTTTTTTAATTCCATTGACGCCTAGAATTACGAATACTCGTGCGCGCGTCGATTTGTCAACGAAATGAAATCGACGCAGTCATGCAACAGTCATTGAAATTGAAATAGGTTTATTGATAATAAGAATAATTCACAATTAGATTACATCATAATATAATAGTACAGTATCAATTTGACATCAGTTTTCAGTAATTAGGTAATTAAACATTTAAAAATAAGTGAATATTAATCAATTGATTAGACTCTGAAGCCTGTGGTAGGTAATCATCTGTGATACAGGCGTCAGTGCCCTATGTGGATGTTTTAAAAAAAAATGTCATAATAACAAACGATAGTTTTCGAATAGCTTTGTTCAACAGATAATATAATAAGTGAATAATTAGTTTTATATTCAGTGACATTGTACTACAATGGAATATAATAGCAGAATCTAGGCTCAGGGCTTCGAATGCATTAGGGCTTCTTCACACGTACCACAACCACACCACGTCGCAACGACAAAATGCGGTCATGCAGTGGTTACGTGTGAATAGTGTCGCTACAGCTTTTTGTAGTTGCGTTGTGGTACCGACAAAATGTCGATGTGGTTGCGTTGTCGCCAGTAGTTGCGTTGTGGTACCGAAAAAATGTCGATGTGGTTGCGTTGTCGCCAGTAGTTGCGATGCGGTTACGTCGAGTGCAGACACAGTACGACTCCGGCATTCATAGGTTGCGTTGTGGTTGGGATGTGGTTGCGATGTGGTCGCGATGTGGTCGATATCACACTACTACGCGGTCGATAACGACTGCAAAATGTGGTTCGTGTGAATAGTCCTATTCATTTTCCATACAAAATATACGCCCGGCCACGTGGTGTGGTTGACGTGTGGTTGTGGTTGTGGTACGTGTGAAAAGGCCCTTATAGTACGATGACAGATACTCGGTCGGGTCACGTGACGTGTTTTCTCATACCATTGGCGCCTAGAATTATTTTGTCTACGTGCCCGCGTTGACTTGAAGAGGCAATGAAACTAAATCGCCATGTTCATACAGTTGTCATTATACTACAATGCATTAGTAGAATTTAGGCCTGCATACATCACGCACGGGAATTCAGTGTGGCTGAACATCACTTTTCAGTGGTAAACTTCCCTTAGAAAGTAACCCTAAACGGGCGAATCTACTCCAATCGTCGCCAAAATTCGTAATTTATCGCAATAGTCTCTCGCAGTTCTCAGCACAACAGAGTTGTACTAAATATACAGTTATAGTTGGTACAATATGTGTCAATAAGATCCAAGTAAGATAACAAAAAAACACTACCGTCCGGCCGTTGGGAGAATACGATCCTGACATGTCATGTTAGAACGGACGACGTAACCTTGAAGTGGCGTTAAATTTTCGATTAAAATATTTTTATGTCCTATTTATCCTACTAGCAAATAATTGTCATTGAAACTACATATATCATTGTGTAAACTTACAATCAATGTTATATTTTGCACAGTGATTTAAATGTTAAATAAGAAGAAATCAATATTTAATGTTCGTGCGTAAAATCCTTGCTACGCTGTCACAAGGTTATGTCAACCGTATTTTTTTGTAGTGACGTACCAAAAATAACGAAAATAATAACGGCCCCTTTAACGATACGAAGTTGATGAACAGGCTTTAGAAAAAGATCATCGCGTTCTCAGAATCTCTCCGTACCACTGCCGTACAAAGCGATTGAGCTGATCTGGGCTCAAAAAAAAGGTCGCACAGCACGCCACAACACTTCACCGCCATTCGGCACAAAACGTATGATGACCCTGCTAAAATGCCTGCGAAAATGGCACAAGAGATGACTGAGTGAAGGTCGTCTAAAAAACAAAACTACTTAATCGTGTGAGTCAGTAGCAAAAGCTAGTTAAGAATAACGTAAGGAATGATAACGTTGATTTTCTCCCATCACTAGTCATATGAAACAGACAGGTGTCAGGATCGTATACTCCCAGCGGCCGAACAACACCTGTTGCGCTGACAACGGTGAATTGTGACAATCACGAGGAGATTCACCACACGCCAATGACAAGCCTTAGGCTAAGCGCGCACTGCGATGAAAAATCGTTGCGAAAATATATTACTGTGTCTAAGTCTGCGAATAACAGATGTGTGTGGTTGACCAAAAAGGGACCTGGAGGGATTGGAAACCGTTATTTTTTTTTTTTGAATTTTTTAATCTGTGGTATTTTAGCTTTGTTTTGGTCTAACCAGAATATTTTTAGGTGCCGTAATTATTTTTTTATGATTTTTTTTTGTGAGCCGAGCACGAGTCGAAACCTATAGAAACACGAAACTTCAAACGCGATTTTCTCGAAATCAATTATTTTCCCTTGAGGTCCCTTTTTGGTCAACCACTCACAGATATACACTACAATCCGCGCACTGCGAAAATTAATAGTTTTCAAATTAAAGTCGCAGAAGCAAAATCGTACGTATATTTTGTACCCTTCGAAGCGGTACTGAGCGCCGCGGCTCTTTTATTTTGTTTAACCATGTTTCGATGGCCTCCGCTACTTCGGGGTGAATCGTAGTGCGCGTAGGAATTGTTGTCATTTGCGAGTTTATCACAACGAATGAATGTGCGTAAACCCTTAATAAAACCAATGAAATTGGTGAAATTCAGCTCCCTCGAATATTACCGTCCCTGCCTCCCTCCCTCTCGTTACCTAGTTGATAAAATAACAATCTTTAAATTTTGCAGCCTCAGATATTTTGTCGTAACATCTAGTACTGATAAAAACCTTATAAATATGAAAACGCCCAAGTTATAAAACTAAAGATTTTATTAAAAGAGACAATCGTAATCTTGATAACACGACAGTTCGTCCATATACTGGTTATGAACTCTATGCATTGGAAATAAGAATCAGCTGTTTAAGGTGCAAATAACCGAATTGCCGTATTCTTGAATTTAACAACACACAAGTTTTAAACTTTCAGCGGTTATTTCCAAGGAAGTAAAATAGAGAATTGTATGTAGATGTCTTATTAAATACAAGATATCTGTCCAATTGAAATATGTGACAGATTAGAATGATTTGAGGGTTGTAATGAAATTAAGAAGTCTAAAGCTAGACGGTGACGAAGTTACTCTACGGCTCAGATGGTGACTACCATTATCTAGTTACAAAGTGATGAATTTATTGGTTAGTACATAGTATAGAGAAGAATATATAGAGAATTGTATGTAGATTACAAAATATGTCTTAGTAAATACAAGATATCTGTCCAATTGAAATATGTGACAGATTAGAATGATTTGAGGGTTGTAATGAAATTAAAAAGTCTAAAGTCTAGACAGTGACTAAGTTACTCAGCCCAGATGGTGACTACCATAATCTAGTTACAAAGTGATGAATTTATTGGTTAGTACATAGTCTAGTAAGATGGTGACTACCACTGCCTAGATGATGATCCAATGATCCAGGGTGTAAAACCAAAGTTTATTAGACAGTAATGCAGTAACTACCATCTTATTCATAGCTATAAAATTACTACAAAAACCTAAACCGTGGCTGTCACTTTATCTAGATAGTAACAACTCCAGTCTAGATGGTGATGAAGCGACAACAATCTAGATTATGATGAAGCTACCACTATCTAGATAATAATGAAGCGACCACAATCTAGATAATTATGAGGCGACCACAATCTAGATGGTGATGCATCGACCACAATCTAGATAATGATGAAGCGACCACAATCAAGCCTCGTAAGGCCCAATGTCTGAGGACATCACAAAAACAATTGTTATTTTCAAGGTCGGGCCTTACGAGGCTAGATGGTGAGCCGTCGACCACAATCCAGATGGTGACGAAGCGACCACAATCTAGACGTGGTGATGAAATGACTTAATAGTGATGACCTTAGTGCCCAGTCTAGATGGTGATGAAGACGCGCCGACGGTGTAACGCGACGGCGACGGCGAGCCAGAGCAGAGTGGCTCCGGCGTGGCTCGCCAATAGAACGGCGTGACTCGGCGCGTGCGCCGCCCAACGGAACGGGAAGTGACGCTTCAGTAGCTCGCTGCCAACGTACAGGAATAGGGCGTTCTGGCCTGTGGAGGGAGTAGGAGTTAAACGGGAGTCCCACTTAAATATTTATTCTAATCTGGTTTGCATGTTTGTAATAAGGGCAGGCCTGTTTCACTACACGTTTCGGTATCGTTCGCGTAAGTACATGCGACGACCACTCCGGAGTGGCAAATAGGTAGGAACTCAGGCGCCAGAAGAGGTAAGAGTTACGCGGTAGAAAGAGAGGCAACATGTAAGTTAATATAACGTAGCTTTTTTAGCGCCGTGAGATCTGAATTGCACCTAATTGTATCGCTGCTAGACTCTCTTTTTCTTTAATTGATTTTGCGGAGTGAATCTTCTGTACCTGTACTATTATGTATTCTGTGGTAAGGGACCATCCACAAATTACATCACACGTTAAGGGTAATTTCGACGAAGTGTGATATTGTGTGTCAAGGGGGTGTCAGAAGTCCTAAAATTCGTGACGTCACATTTCATAATCTATTATAATCTAGGTGTAATCTGAAACAGGAACTGAGCTATTAACGAAAAACTCAAAAGCATTTGCAACTCTCTGTATCTGTTCCTTACTCTATTTGCAACTCTATCAGAAATAAAACTAATTCCGGAACTCCTGTTTTAATCCAATAATTTCTAGATATAAAATATGTGACGTCGATCTATTATTATTATTACTAATAATACTAGAAAACCTCCCTAAAAAGGCCACAAAGATATAGAAACCAATACTAATTATTAACCAATATTAATTAAGTCCATCTGAGTGCTAAGTGATACCACCTAAACTATGGCACTAACACTAGTTTGGTTAGCAGTTACTTTTTTAATTTTTAGTTTTAAATATTATTTTAACGTGTGCTGGTTTTCTACCTCTCTTCTATCTTCATCATAATATACCTAGTGATTTATGAGTCTAGGATGTCGCTGAAAATAAGCGCTGTAGGATGCCCAGCATCTATCAACACAGGCTGAGCGGCAGTCCTATTGCCAAGCTGTTCCATTTTAGATCCTCGTTAAAATTGTATATAATTAATTTAGTCTGTAATAAGCTATTATTGTAAGTATGAAACACTGTTCTTGGCAATAAATGGTTATTCATTCATTCATTCATACTCACCAGCATAGTAGAAAGGCCGACCGCCCCACTTGTTCTTGAGATCGACGGCGTAGTACAGAGCTGCCTTGGCAAAGAAGGCCATGGAGGCCGTGACGAGGCAGTAGGAGACCGACCACAGGTTTTTGTTCAACGGTATGGGGCCACCGTCTCGGGAGAACATGCAGAGGGCGCCACCGCAAGAACCGAAGAGGAGGGACCAGAAAATCCAACGCATTATGCGTGCCCTGACGAAAAAAACGAGTTCAAATTTTAAAAACTATAGAGAGAGTTGGAAGAAAGAAGGGGAGGCCTTTGCTCAGCAGTGGGACACAAAACAGGCTATGCAAAAAAAAAAATATGTGTGTGAGTGGTTGACCAAAAATGTGGTGGTGGACCTGGAGGGATTGGAAACCGTTATTTTTTTTATTAGATTTTTTTAATCTGTGGTATTTTAGCTTTGTTTTGGTCTAACCAGAATATTTTTGGGTGCCATAGTTATTTTTTTGTGATTTTTTTTTGTGAGCCGAGCACGAGTCGATACCTGTTGAGACACGAAATTCAGACGCGATTTTCTCGAAATCAATTATTTTCCCTTGAGGTCCCTTTTTGGTCAACCACTCACATATTATTATTCATAATAAAAAAACATAATGTTTATTTTATGAAAGTCAAGGTTTTTAGTTTCACAATTAATAGATTACATAGAGAAGAAACTCCACATTTATTCTTTTCAAAGCAGTTTTAGCCACAGTCAGGGTTAACGCCACCAGGGGGTCAAATGGCGCATGAGTTTTTGGAAAGGATCACTGAGGATACTAATAAATTATTATTGCACACGAAACATTTAACAGAACATTACATAAAAAATTGCTCGTAGCCTCGGCCGCCCGAGTGATCTAAAACGATCACGCAGGCTAAGCAACATAGGGCGCGTTCAGTGCATGGATAGGTGACCGTTAAATGACTAACGCTAGTGGCATTTTTTCGACTGGTTCCGTGCTTCGCAAGGCACATTAAGCAGTTGGTGCCGGCTGCCGTCGATAGATGGCAGTCGTTAAGCCAAGTCTTGAAACCTGAAAACTTCTGACAGTAACACCAGCCACTAGTCTTAAAAGCCTCCACCAATCCGGACTTAGCCCCCGTGGTGGAGTATGCCCTATACCTTCCTCAGGGAAGAGACCCGTGCCCCTTGGTGGGACATAATGGGTTGATGATGATGAAGTCTGGTATGAATTCTGTGGCCTGGTACTAAAAGGGCCAAAGTTAGATTTTGCCCAAAATCAGCTTTTGATGCCAAAGTATCGAAAAATGTATACCTATATTTATTTGTGATAAAAGGGCGTAAGTGTAACGACAACATTTTCAAAGATGAGATGTAAAAAGGCCCATTTAGGGTGTATGATTTAGTAAAGCGCGTCCATTCTTCTTTACTGCAAATGAGGATTACTGACATTGAATGAATGAATGAAAAATTCTTTATTGCACAATAAACAGTGTTCTGTACAAGGGCGAGCTTAATACTATAAAGTATTTTCTACCAGCTAACCATGGGTGATGTGGAAAGAGTAAAGGGTAGTGCTATAGAGGTCATAAGAAACAATAAAAAAGATAAATTATTAGCACCAAGCCACAGAATTAGATTTTCACTTGCCTGGCGTGGTTATAGGCGAGCATGATTCTGGTGGCGTGCGCCCCGGCCTGCACCACTAACAGTCCGCTCAGCACGCCCAACAGGCCCTCCGGATCGTAAGGGACTGTCGTGCGGTACACGTCCTTGAACGAGCCGTGTTGATACAGATGGGACGCGCCCAGCACCATTCTGTCGGGCCAAACGGAGGATTAAGATAAGATAAGAATATTCTATTCAAGAATGTCCTAGTTTGGGGGTCATCTATCTTATTCAAATTCAAATATTTTATTCATAATGCAAATAGAATATTTATTTTATGAACGTCAATGTTGTTAGTTTCACAATTAATAGATTACATGGAGAAGAAACTGACAAAGAAACTCCACATTTATTCTTTTCAAAACAGTTTTAGCCTAAATTACAATCTTAAAAAAAAACTCTTGGATGTGTTGAGCACTAGACACATTTATCGTCTGATTAAAAATATTAAACTACTATTTAATGCCAGACGTCCTTGTCTTCTAAATAATCGTTGATTTTATAATAAGCTTTTTTGCAAAGAGTGTGCTGAATACAATTCTTAAACCGCGATGGACGTAACTCTAATATATCTTGGGGTATCTTGTTGTAGAACCTTATACAGTGCCCCATAATATTCACATCTATGTCCAAAATGTAATAAACTGTTACAGTCAAACTTGCTATGTAATACTTTTCAACTATAATATTTTTCAATCTTCCATCGCTCGAGATCGATAAAAGTTTAATTCATAGCAATCTCTTTATGTAATAGTTCTCGCAAAACAGGTCCGCCTAGTGCGACGAACACCAGTACGCAATTATTTGTAGTTAGTGACAACATTTTTCCTACCTACCCGCATAAAGTTAAGTCCTTCAATGTCATTAGTACATAAGTTTTTTGGAAATAACAATTATTTGATTTGATTCTATTAGAAACAAAAAACACGACATATTTACAAAGGTTGACCGTTCAAGAGTTGTTTCTGAAATTTTTAATAGAGGGTTTTTCTATAATAAAGTGAAGGAAATAACGCTGAAGATTTTCCTTACAGAACTTTAAAAAATTTGGTATTTACGGAATTATTAATATTTTTTTTATTTTTCAGTTTTTTCTGTTAATTTTTGTTCATGTTCTGGAGTCTGGATATTCCTTAAATGTTAAAATGATCTTCGCAGGGCGGCTGGCAAGAGCTGGATTAGAGTAGCCGAGGGCCGTACTCAGTGGTGTGCAATAGGAGAGGCCTATGTCCAGCAGTCTGCTCAGTCAGCTCCACCAATCCGGACTTGGCCCCCGTGGTGGAGTATGGCCTATACCTTCCTCAGGGAAGAGACCCGTGCCCCTCGGTGGGGACATGATGAATCAGAATCAGAATCAGAATCAGAAATTTATTTCAACGTAAAGAATTTACATTCTGCTTGTTGAATGTCAATGTACATACAGTTATGTATAATGTTAGCCGCTGCCTTGGGGCCGTCTGTAGTGGAGAAAAAGGCAGCGAAAAAAAAAACTCCACTCTGACCATCTTTTCTCAAATCAACTTAAAGCTAATACAAATAAAACTTGGGTTGATGATGGGTTGATGATGATGTCCAGCAGTGGACAAGCGTAGGCCGATGATGACGACGATGACTGTATCCCAGTGTAGACTGACCTGTCAACGTAACCAGCTATGCCGCCCGTGCAGTTCTGCAGTGACTGGTTATGCGCTGAAAGGTGGAGG